>JAJTUV010000314.1:205000-1447500 GCA_021653895.1 Mastomys natalensis | reverse complement strand
CACTTTCTACTGCATCTTAGTAAGGTGTCTCATACAAGACAAAATCATACAACTGTGTTTAAAAATATCTCTGCTCTCCTAGAATTTGTACATTTCCATAAAAGCTTTAGAGTCAAGTTCTTAGTATCCATACTAGCATCATAGAAGCAAAAGCACTCTGAATGTACACAGCTACCGTCCTGAGTGGATAGCTCAGCTTGGAGACACAGGAAGCTTCCTGAGCCTCCAACCCTTGAACACCATGCATTCCTCTCCTAGTTGGGTTTTGTTTTTGTTTTTTTTTTTTTTGTTTTGTTTTTTTTTAACATTCTGTCAACATCTCTGACTTCCTATTGCCTCTGATATCTGCTTCCATGTGTTCTCAATACCAATTCTATTGCAAATTTAAAATTTACTGAATTAATGGTAGGGTAATACACAATGCTTTATTCTGGATTGTCCTGTCTGTTTTGGGTTTTTTGTTGTTGATGTTGTTGTTTCTTTTAATAATTGTAAAACTTGACCGAGGCTCATGATTTTATCATTCTCCTCATAAAAGTAGCCTCATGATCCATCCATTCGCTAATTTTCTCTTTCTTTTATTCCTGAGTTCCCCTTTGTGGTTTTCTCCTCATGGTAACGTTTAGTTCCGTTTGCTACTCTTTTGCTGATTTCTTGGAATATTCTTTGTCATTTGTTATTCTTCCACTTGACTACAAGCTTTTCCATCTACATGTTCTCTTTCTGTGTGGCTTTACCAGCCTTCCCCAAGCCAGGAACTGGCATTTACATTATCATTTATAAAAATAATTTCCCCTTTGATCCATTCATAACTCAAAATCACTTAATAGCTGAGAACCTTAAGTAATTTTGTATTAATGTTTTGGCTAATTATAAGTGTTTTAAATCTTTTGATAGTTATTGAGAACTGGTTTACAGCCCTGTATAGATCCATCTGCACAAAAATAGGATGTGTGTCCTGTCATTTTTCAGTTAATGATTCTATAAATAATTCAGTCATACTTGTTGTATAGCTTGCTCAGATCTCTATTATTGCTGATTTTTTTTCCCTTTTCAATTTTACTGTTTTAGTTGCTGTGGTACACAAAAATTTCATGCTCTATCTGAGAATTTGTTACAGATGATGATGATGATGATGATGATGATGATGATGATGATATCCACTGCTAGTACACATTAATTCATCTAGTAAATACATGGATTATCTATGCAGGCTAAAAACTGTCTTAAAAGTTCTCAATATATCACTGAAACTAACCAAAATATGGTGCCTGAGGTCAGAAAGCTATTTTTGAAACTCAAGTTTACCTCTAAACATTTAACATGAATGAAGTTCAGTCCATTTGAGAAAATATCTGATATATCATGGTTCCAAATCTGTCTTAGAATTCGATAGCTCTTCCTTGTGTGGGGGCACTTTGCTTTTGTACTGTTGCTCTGTGTTCTTACCATCATTAACTGAAATCTTGAGACATATTATAAACCAGAGGCAATATCCAGACCCAACAGGAAATGAAAACTATGTCTTTGTGTGGGGAAATTTAACTCGGTGATAAAGCAAAGGAAGGAAGGAAGGAAGGAGGAGGGAGGGAGGGAGGGAGGGAGGGAGGGAGGGAGGAGGAAGGAAGGAAGGAAGGAAGGGAAGGAAGGAAGGAAGGGTTAGTCTATTTCTCAATAGTCTCTCAATAGACCAACACTTTATCAGCAAATGTATACCTTAACCTCTGTATATCGTGTCTGTGCAAAAAGTAGAGAATTTTTAAAGAAAATTGATTCCAGAAGTACAGAAGTATTAAAAAGGGGAAAGGTAACGTTAGTCACAGAAAGAATGACTTTAGAAAGCCAGAATCAAAAAGAGAAAAGTGGAGGAAAACAGATGTGAAACGGGACTATCTTTGGTGCGGGGAGCCTGAGGGGCGGAGCCTGTGGGGCAAGTGCTGCCTGATGCTGTTGCACTGAGTTTCAGAGTGTGGGAAGAAGCTGGAAACGACACCAACTGCTACTGGAACCAGTTGGGGTGACAAAAGCATAAACTGCAGACAGATGAAGGAACAAGCCTATCGTTCTCCCTCCTACATTCCAGCTTGACAGAATTTAACAAGAGCCAACTGGCAAAGCGGAAATGTGGAAATGGGTTGCCCCAACCCTGAGACATGTGCAGTAAGGAATGAAGCTCAAACCATTAGTGATACTTAGTGGAGTCTTTGTAGAAATAATTTAAGTCATTTCTTCATTTAGGGAAGGTTACTATATCCCAAATTAGGTGATACCATTCACAATGTCATATAACTAAGATATATGGATTGTGTGATGCCACGATGTGTTAGAAAGCAAGGAGTGCCAATAATCAGTGCAGTAAATATCCCTGAGGGTTGAACTCCCTCCCTTATGTACATCACAGGTGACCTTGCAAATGATTGGTATGAGTATAAAATGTTTGGAGTTTATTCTTAATAGAAACTAAAATTCTAATGTTTTCTTTTATACTGGCTGGGAGGTCTTTGAAAACAATGGCTCCTACTTTCTATGGAGACTACTGGTGGAGACCATGGACTGCAAAAGGAGAGGCTGTGAGCTCTATAGCTATCTGCTGCCTACTTAGTTTTAAATAAAGCTTTATTGGAAAACAACCATGCTTATTTGCTTTTGTGTCATCTGTGATTGCCTTTACCCTGTAGAAGCACAGTTGAGTCCATATGTGCTGCTAACTCTAACATATTGGCTATTTGGTCCTCATAGAAAAGTTTGCTTGCCCCTGCTCTAGACATTATTGTTCAATACAGTTTTCTACAGTGATGAAAAGTTTCATCTCGGTGGTTTCCATAACCAGACACAAGTGGCTACTGAGGTCTTGAAATGTAACCACTACAGCTGAAAATCTAAAGATTTCATCTTTTCATTTTAAAAGATATATCTGCTTAAGTTACAACTGTGACAATGCAAGAAAACCAAATAGTGGTAGAAGCGGCAGCTGCTCCGCCATCTAGAATTTGGACCTGGAGATGATACACTGAAGTATCTGCATTTCCATGCCCCTGAGATGCCCCCATGTTCACAGAGGCTATCCTTCGCTCCTAGGAAATCAAGTTGATCACATGACCCTTGTTATATGATCAGATGGCAGCCGGAGTGATGGGCAGCCCTACAAGGCCAAAGCAACTGCACAGCTCAGCTCAATTTTGCAGCACCAGTCCCTTTGCTGAGAAGCCAGTGCTGTAGCATGACAATGCAAGAGCTATCCACCTAGCACTGCCCGGGCCGTAAGGAGCAACTGCTGCCCACTGGGCATGCGCATGACGCCAGGCCAATGGGGTTAGACTTACGGAACTGCGATCTGAAGGCTATTTTTCACTCCAGCATAATCCACTCAAGGTAAAAAGGCTGCTCTGAGACAGCATTCATGTGGCCTCAGCATACTTCACTGCCTTCCTTGTCTTGTATGTACGAATGAGTAAGAGATGATGACTGGAGCCAGCATAAGTCTGAGAGTCAACAGTGCTATCTTCGAGTTTCCTGAGAAACAGTGGGTCTTTAGAGCTCTGTGCCAGTGGGGTTTGGGGTCTGTTTGTCACCTAATACAGTAACTGGCTTTTAAAGAACACTTCTTCTAGGGTCTGACTTCCTGCTGCACTGCTTTTGAGACAGGTCCGTGAAAATGTGGAGTCCTGACTCTGCCATTCATAGCTGCAAGGCTCTGAGTTGGCTTCTTTCGTCTCGGTTTCCTCTTATTTGAAGTGTGTATAATTATAGCATAATTAGCATCAGCTATGATGTTATAGCACCAGCAATGACTGATAATAGTCGTTGGTGACCACCTCAGCTCAGAAACACATATTTTATAATTAGAGCGTTGAATGTCTCCCTAAGGCTCATGTCCTGAAGGCCTGACCCCTCGGACAGTGCTTTTGGATGATGATAGAATCTTCAAAAGAACCACCTAGGGAGCCCTTTCAACTCATTGGAAAGTATCCTCAAAGGAAGCCTAGCTGCTTCCTTTTCTTCTCTGCAGCTTCCTGGCCGTGTGGAAGGTGGTTTACTCATCACAAACTTGAACTACAAATCGACTGCCTCACCGCAGCATGAGGTCATGGCAAGAAAATCCCAAACTGCTCACCAATATGAACCTTTTTTCTAAATAAATAAATGCTGTTGTGTATTTCACCGTAGTGAGCTAAACTGACAAATAAAATGTACCTTTGTCTCTGTTCTTCCTTTTCGAGGAATATACCACATTTGTTCTTCTTTAAACTTAAGTATTTCTTCCCCAGCAACATTCCGAACATCTCTTGGCCATGCCTCCCTCCCTCTGAGCTCTTCCCCCAGGAACTCCTACTCTTACATCAAAGGCCCTTCTCAGTGAAAACCCCCCTACCCAAGACAAAATCCATCCCCTCTTCTGCCATTCCTCCTCAGAGCTCCCTCGGTACCCAGCATCGTTTCTATCTTCACATCTGTTACCATCACACCACCACTGTTTGATTTGTCTTCTGAAAAGCATGTTAATGGTCATAGATGATCTTCTTAATCTTTTTTTCAACCCAGTTTTCTCTATTAGAATTTCGCCACAGGGCCATTCATTAATAATCACAAAAAAACATAGGAAGAAGGAAGAAAGGAAGAGAAAAGAACGAGGTTTAGAGATACACATCAGTGGGAGCAATTTTGTCTTGTAATGCATGAGGCCCTAGGTTCAATCCTTAACATAGAAAGGAAGGAAAAGGGGGGGAAGGAAAAGAAGAGCATTCAGAGAGGATGGGGGAGAGAGAGGGGAGGGAAGGACAAGGCAGGGCAGGGGAGAACAGGGCAAGGGGAAGCAGTTCTGGTACCTATAAAACAGAAAATACCCAGAATTACATCTTTATCTTCTGAGAAAAATGTGTCTTCCTTTTAAAGAAGTGCAAAAATCTTTCTGAGTCATGCAGGCATTCTAGATGAATTTTTGGTTGACAGGCAATCTATAAAAGGAAAGAGTTCATTGCAGATTGATGAAATTGAGGCAGGTTCTTCTCTTCCTCTTGGTGCTTAGGCTTACATTTTCATAATTATTTCTATTTCATTAATCAGTTAACTATAAAAGGCAATTCAAGAGGTGAGAGGGGATATATTTGGGAGCTGTGTTACAAATGCCACAGGGGAAAATTGGCAGCACTCTCACAGTAAGGCCTGGCCCTCGCAGAGAGAACCTTCATAAAAACCATGTCAGACCTTTATTGCAATCATGCTTCTCTTTGGGGGAGAAATGGCCCCAGTAACACACTGTAATAAAACATTAAAATTTTTTAAAATAGGAAAAATCAAACCCTGTGACATACGGCATAAAAATGGAAAGGGAATCTTATAAACGCCTTTGAGGGCCACGTGAGGTTGTAGCCACTGAGTTATCATCAATTTCTTTGCTGTTGCCCCAAATATGCTGCTGCCCAAGTTGATGGCAGTGCATGAGGAAGGTTATTCCTCCCAGTAAAGGACAAGGGAGCCGTGGCAAGAAAGGAAAAGAAACCAATATTGCTTACGAAACTCAAAAGAAAGTACTGCTGAATTATTTATGTCTGAGTTTGAATGTTCCCTGCTGTAAGCTTGTGAGCTGTTAGGAAGTCTAAAAAGAAAGTAATAGAATTCCCTCCCTCTGTCCAAGAGAACAGCTTCTTTGAAACTGGGGACCCTTGGAGATGAAGCCCTACCAGTCTTTGAGGTTCAGCACAGAGCTCAGGGTTACTTGAGGTAGAAGTTTAGATGAAAAGTATTTTCGGGTGTACTATCAAATTGCTCTGGGACAAGAGTGGGCAACAGAAGATTATCTGTCATCCTGAGCAGTCCTTCCATGACTTTCAGAGGCCATATGTCTCTCAATTTGTAAAGCACTCAGCAATTGTGTGCAGTCAACCACACTGTCTTCATTTGAAATAATGAAAGCAACCAAGGTTCAAGATACAGGGGTCAAACTGAACCCATTCAGCATCCAGGGAAGATTGCTACTTCTTTATTAAGTGAATTGCACAGATTGGGTATCAGCCTAACCAAGGGACGTTTTCCTGATCTGTGGAAGGTCATCATGTGCTGATGACTTTGGATCAGCATTCTTGGGGAAGTGAGAAAGGGTCACATCTTTGTGACCATACTGCACTGAGCTCAGAGGCTAAAGGGAGAGAGCTCATAACCCCATTCATCAGAGAACAACTGGACAGAGACCAGACAGGGAAAGAAGACCATAGGTTCCCACCTCCACTAATCAACTGCAGTAATTTTTGGAAAGTAAAGAATGTTACTCTAGAAAATCTGAGTACAAGCCCTATGCCTATGGAAGTGAAACCCCAGACTCCACGAGGTACACATACCATGGAAGGAGTGACGTTAATTTCCAGTCTTCTTCATTGGGAGAGTAAATTTCTTAGTGAAAGAAAAATCAAGTGAGGAGGCCCAGAGGATAGGTGGGAAAGTTTTTTATTATCTGTCAAATACGAAGTAAAGTTATTTTTCATGGCTGGAGAGTTGTCTCAGTAAAAAAATCTCTTGCCATATGTGATGGCTAAAATTGTCAACTTGACAGGAACTAGAATCGCCTTAGAGACTAGTCTCTGAGCACATTTGTAAAAGGAATTTTCTAGATCAGGTTATTGATAATGGAAATACAAACCCTGAATGTAGGCAGCACCATCCCATGGTCTGTGATCCCAGTATATATAAAAGAGAGGAAGGGAACTGAATACACATGTGTCTTTTCCCCCATCCTGCCTGCAAGCACAACCTGACTAATCAGCTTCTTACTCCTGTGGTCATGACTTCTTTATCATAATGGACTGTATCCTCTCAAAGTGTAAACCAAAATACAGCCTCCTCCATCCACTTACTTTTATCAGTCATTGATCACAGTGGAGAAAATAACCAATATACCCTGAAGATATGAGGACCTGGTTCACAGCTTTATGGAGACCAAGACAAGAGGATACTAGTGGCTTTTTGCCATCCAGTCTGGATGAGTTGATAAATTCCAAGTTCAATGAGAGGCTCTGTCTCAAAAATAAGATGAGGTCAATTCATATAATATCTGAGGGGGCTGGAGAGACAGATAATTAGTTAAGAATACTGGCGACTCTTTCAGAGAACTCTAGTTTGGTTTCTAGTACCAAAATGGCTAATCACAACTATTTATAACTTAACTTTCAGGAGATCTGGCTTCCTTTTCTGATCTTCATGGACACCATACACTCACACATGTAATACACACACATGCATAGGTATGTAGATAGATATGTATATGTGTGTATATGTGTGTATACAATATACAGTACATACACACATGCAGGCAAAACAACTCAAATATATAATATAAAAATAAATTTACAAAAGGAAAAACTTAGATCATCTGGCCTGCAAACATGTGCACACACATATAATACATATACGCATAAAACACACACACATACAAACATGTGCATACATAAACATACAAACATGTACACATATATACATACATATATACACATATATACAAACATGTACATACACATACAAACACATGCAGCACAAATATGTACATATACACAAACACATTAAAAATTTCTGTGTTAACAAAAGGAAAAAAATCTCACAGTAGAAAAATATGTGCCACTAGTTATTTGTTGTTTTTAGGTGAATGAGATTGTAAAATTGGCTCTCATCTTCCAAAATATAATAAGTGAGAAAGTTACAGTCTGATGATCTTTAGTTATTTCCCAAAGACTGATGTCAACCTAATCTCTATACTGTGGCCCTGTATTCATAAATACATACATCCTAACTCCCCTCAGACAGAAGTATATTCTGTCTCTTGTGATATCAGAATAATAGCAACTCTTTTCTCCAAAATGACCCCAGTTCATGGTCATATTACATAGTCGAGGTGCTTCCTAAATTTAAATACCCTGTTACTTCTTATTTGAAAATGAAATTTCTCTACAAATCAAAAATATCTAAAATAATATAGTTTGAACATCTTTAATCTAAAATCCAAAATACTCCAAAAGTCAAACCTTATTGAGTCCATTCAAAAAGAAATTTTGTTTTATGCACAAAATTGTAATTATATAAAATTACCTTTCAGTAATGTATAAAAGATATATGTGAAACATGAATGAATTTTATGCTCAGACTTTGATTCTATCCCCAAGGCAGGTCATGTGTATATCCAAATATAGTCTGACTTTTAAAAATACCCTTTGAATTACTAGGGTCTACTTGTATGGAGATTTTTGACTTGAGTGGTTTGCAGCAATTTGAAAAACCACATAGCTTCAAAATATAAAAAAAAAAAAAAAGTAAAGAAAATATAGTTCAAGAATAAAAGTCTATTTATCTTTATTATACCATAGATATGCATGAGCCATGAAAAGCTAACATCTATAATAATGTATGCACACAAGTGCAGATCACACAAGGCACACTCAACAGTTGAGAGAAACAAACAAATATAACGTTGCATTAAAATCCTAACTGCACTGAATTAACAGTAGTCAAACTAGAAACTGCAATGATTATGTAGTTACCTCCTATTGCTACTGCAGTGGGCTCAACTGTAGCAAGTATCCATGTGAAACGCCATGTAACACCGTTCTGTGTAAGCAGCTGTGTCTCTAGTATATGGTATATGTCATGGAGCAAAGGGCTCCCTCATGGCTCTTACGTACTTCTCACGATCTTGTGCATAGAACATACAAAATGAGTACTAATTATTAATTACATCGCTTCTAACAGCAGGCTACTTGGGGTGAATGAAAAGTAAGGATCAAATTTTAGACAGCATGGCAGGGGTTGGGGGAGGCAGTGTCTCTAATTACCTCACTGTTGGAGACTTGGTTACATTCTAGTTCCTATATCTCCACCATGTCCTCAGAAAATCCCACCCACTCTGTCTCACAGGTCTGGATATAGAAATTTGGATATTACACAAAAGCATGAGTAGTTGAGCCTCATAACCACACAGCCTATCCATGAGTTGGAAGATGGTAAGCGAAACCTAATACATTTGTTCTTGATATTTAGAGAATTTTCCCATTAGCTCTCTTTGGTCACATGACTCATTCTATTTGCATAACTGAGTGAGGTTGTATCACCAAGTTACCATGGGAAAAAGATGTCACTGACCAAGCCCACAGCTTGACAGGGGTTGTTTGCTTCTCCACTTAAGGCTCCCTTCAAACATCTTCAACATTTCAAGTTATGCTTTCAAAATTATTCAAGGCAGCTGGGCCTGATGTCTGATTCTCCTTAATTGAATCTTGTTTTTAAATCTCTGCTTCTTGCCATTTGCTTGTTGTCATTATCACAATATTTGTTTATCTCTCTAAGTAAGTTAAACATGAACCTTCTGAAGTGATCTTCTAGGGGTGTGAGAATATAGGAAAATCATCACACACACAGGAAGAAGCCTCTTGACAAGGTCAAAAGAGAAGAGAACACATCAAAAATACACTTTAATGCCATGTGTCATGCAGGGCATAGAAGGGAGAGTGCTAGGTCACAGAGTAGAACCTTATCAACCAATGTTACTCTGCCACCAAAGTCAACAAGGGCTTCCAATCTTTAGGGTAGTCTGAGGAAGGAAAAGGGGGCATGCATGCCCTGGTGTCTCTGGTAGCATTCCATTTCAAGACCAATGAGATGCCACACTCCTCTCTTAGGTAACAGAACATGCTATAGAAACAGCCAAACCCACAGAAGAGCTTTATCTCTCAGAATCTGTGGGGCTGCATAACGGAGTAACTCTTCCAACTTCACCAACCCATCACTACAGGTGGTCCTCTTCCAAAGGACTCCCTGTCAACCTTCCATTGCAAGACAGATTGCAAGATCAAAACAGCACTCCACTCACTTAAACATGGAGACTTCCACCAATGAAAGTCTTGCCATCCATGCTTTAATGCCACAGAGGTGACATCCTCACTAATGATCCAATCTTCAACTTAAGTGAGACTCTTTGTAATAAAAAAGGAAATGGAAAATAATCCACTAAAATGGTTTGCACCAACCCAGAGGCTAATCTATGATCAAAGAAAAGTGGAGAAAGAACTCACCGTGCAAATCTCTCATGGTGTCCCATCATTACCCTTTACTGAAGCACATGAAGATGGCAATTTTTACCTGCGCTACTGAGGGGTCAGTCACACACTGCATGGCTGATATTCATGTACATTGTAAATATCAAATATTTTTATCACTTTTCCATATGGGTCTTAATATGTTTTCTAAAGCAGATTCTGTTTTGGAAGAGATGACAGAGGAGACAAAGTGTTGCCATGCCAAATCATTTATCGTGTTTCACTAAACACTCATAATTTTACACATTTGATTCTGAAAACATGATCAAAACAAATCATTTCTCTCAGAATAGCATTCTCTCTCTTCTAAGAAAATAAATATAAAAAAGCCATTTGTGTGTGTGTGTGTGTGTGTGTGTGCGCGCGCATTATGCCATTCCTTACATTCCATCCACCCTTGTTTTCTTGAAACAAGGTCTCCCACTTGGTTTGAAACTCATCAATTAGGGTAGTCTGGCTAACCATTAAATTCAAAGATCCATCTGTCTACACCTTCTTGGTGCTGGTATTACAATTATGTACAACATTTTTTTAACTAGGGTTATAGAAATGGAACTCAAGTCTCAAGCCTGTATAGCAAACAATTTATTGACTAAGATCTCTCTTCAGCTTCCCTCTTCCCAGTTAATCTTCTAACAGCTCCATGACATTGGTACCTTTGCTTTATACTTAAAGCAAATGGAGGCAAATTTGATTCCTAAACCAAGCTCTTAGCCACTGTAATAAGTTTAGTAGCCAGAGGTGGCTATTCCATCAAAAGATGCTCAATCAATGTAGAATATGCCCAAAACAGCCAGTCAACTTACAATTCAATTTTACTTAAATAAGTATCTAACAAGAACCTGCTACTTGCCAGCCATTATACTATACAATAATATAAACCAGATTATCCAAGAAACACCTAGTCTAGGGGAAGAAATGTCCAGACGACCCTAATACAGACAGCTCTAGTAACTTATACATTAAAAATGGCATTTCTGTGATTAATGCTTGTGTATTTTGCTGTGATACATTTATCTCCTCAAATTTATCAGGATTAACATATAGGAGAAATGCAGTTCAGAATCTGTGACTGACATAGAACTAATGGCAGCACTGTGGATACATGCTGGATGTGTGAACAACACTGACCAGACTTCCCCGCCCACATCTGACCCTCTCAGGTCTGACCCTCTCAGGTGTTTCCAGAAAGATCTTTCCCTCTTAGCCTTTAAAGCATATTTTCTAGATATCTATCAACTCCATCATTTCCAGAATAGAATGCCTGTCACTTAACCTTCATCATCCTTGAATTTTCATCCTGATAGGTTTGGATTAACCTGCAGACTGATAAATGAGCACAGCTTTGAGGACACAAAAGAGCAGTCATTACGGAAGCCCTTTCCAAAGGTATGAATCAAAATCATGGATCTTTTGCCCCCCACCCCCCAGATCGCCTGCAGTAATAGTTTTATTATTTTTATTTATTTCTGTTTCCCCCTTCAGTTCCCAAGTGGTTTCCATCACCATTTCCTGTTTGTTTTTCCAAAAGAAGAAAAGCATGTCCTGACAGCAGGCAGGTCTGTGCTTACTGCACTAATGTGGCTAGCAAAGGCATTTTTATCAATTTGGGATTTAATCCAGGATTAGGCATCAGGGAGAATAAAAAGGGATAAAGGTTCAGTAACAGGCCCCCTGGCATGAGTCATATGTTTCAGTCATAAAGACTTAGAATAATTAGAGAGGGGATCCAGTTCATTTTTTCTACCCCAAGGCAACCATTTTGATAAGGCAGAGCCTTTGTAATGAGCCGTTCTTCTATACTTTTAGCTTCTTTTTTGCCAGTTCAGAGAACCACCACCTATTTACACATGGTGTTATTTTATTTATGGCTCTGGAAGTTGACCACCAATGAACACTGGTTTAGCTCATATCTGAATTCTTTTCCATCTCTGTCTTAGTTTGGGTTTTATTTCTGTGAAGAGACACCATGACCAAGGCAACTCTTAGAAAGGTAAATATTTAGTTGGGGCTGGCTTACAGTTTCAGAGGTTCAGTCAACTACCATCATGGCAGAAATCATGGCAGCGTGCAGGCAGACATAATGTTGGAAGAGGAGCTGAGAGTTCTGCATCTTGATCCAAAGACAGTCAGAAGGAGACCCTCTTCTGCCCTGGGTAGAACCTGAGCATAGGAGGAAACCTCCAAAGCCCACTCCCACAGTGACACACTTCCTCCAACAATGCTACAACTCCTTCAATAAGGCCACACCTCCTAATAGTGTCACTTCCCATGGGCCAAACATATTTGAACCACCACAATCTTCATCACACTAGAAGAAATCAATGATAACACAGAAGAGGGAGGGCACAGAACATGATGTTGGAGAAGGAGCTGAGAGTTCTACATTTTGATCCAAAGGCAGCCAGGAGACCCTCTTCTGCCCTGGGTGGAGTCTGAGCCTAAAGACAGTGGTTGTACCAGACAGGACAAGAACACTGAATAATTTTCCATCAGTTTGTGTCAAGTCACACTGGGCATGCCTGGTTGCTCAGTCTCTTTGCCCATTTCTAAAAGAAATGCCTTTGGAGTCAAAGTAATGCTTTATTCTCTGACCCACATTAGTTGTGACCCAAATGTCAGCTTCTGAATTTGCTTGACCTTGTAGCTGTCACCTTATTCATTCAGATTTTAGCAATTTTGCTTTCAATCATCATATAAGGATAAGCAGCAATCCTTTGACTGCCTCTGAGATTCTGGGGATAGAGAGGAGACTTAGCATTCTTTTCAGGTCTCCATTCCTCTTCCACAGAGTTCTCAATCCTCTCCTCATCCAGCAGCTACTCCCTATGGCCCTTTTTGCAGTGTCATATTTCCCAGCTAGCACTTGTCTCAAAAGTCTTACTGATACAAGGCTATGTGCATCAAGCCCTTTCCAATTTTAAAGACTTATGGCCTAGTGTGAATTCCAGGGGGGCAATACTAAAATGAGAAAGTCAGCTTCCTGGGGCTTAGGAAGAGCCATCATTGCTGACCATGTTTTTATGTCTTCACTGCTTGATGTCCATGTTGCCTACAGTGATGACTCCCAAGATCCTGACTACATCCTAGAAATAGGAAGGCAAAGGAGGACATATTTATCAACTCCTTCTAGGTTTACATATTACTAAACTATGCTTGTCTGATGTACTAATATTTAAGTAACACACAAACCCCATATGCCAAGAAGGGTCAAGTATTAAAGAATGAATCAACTAATGAAATCAATGGTGCACAGAATATGCTCACGCCCTGGTGACATTCTTCTAGCCTTTAGTTCAGGACTAGGGACAACCTTAATTCTACCTTAGAGCTCCAATCTCAAAACTAACAATTCTGAATTACATCAAGACAAAAGTCTATGCCAAAAGGCTGGTTGGTGGTGAGGGGAGAAATTATCTCCACAACAAATCTGTGAGCAGGCCACAGCATAGAAGGGAAAGAACTTCAAGACAAAGCAAAGAAGCCATAGTGCCTTCAGTTAAAGTATTTTATGCTTCATAGAGAGACAACTCCACTGTAGGCTGTAGTGGCTGCCTCCCTGCCATAGTACACCCATATTATTTTAACATCAGCAAGAAATGGGCCGAGAAACTCATCCCTATTAACTCCCCTGTTATTACCAATGAGCAAATTACATCTGGGCTTCTCTGTGCCTCAAGTCTACCCCCAATAGTCATTAAAAACCTAGCTGTTCCTGACTGCATGTGGGGTCATTTTTGCCCTCCAGGACTAGGGCAACCAGAGAGGAAAGAAGCAAAAAGAAGGAATAGAAATTCTAGGCCAGACAGAGAGTTGTCCGTATTCCCTATTCCTAAAACAAATACCATTGTAAACCATCTAAGTATAAAAAGGCCTGTGAAAAAACAAAGCTTTGTTCTACCAAATATCAACTCCAGAGCCAATGATCTCAAGATTCCTTCTATAGGTAAGGGCTAAAACTCAGATGTAAAGTCCCAGGCAAAAAATATGGCCTGAAGACTTAAACCCTCATGGAATCAAAGGTCTAGAATGATGGAAGCACAGAACAGTGACAAATGCATGAATACAAGAAAACACGGAGTCAACATGCTGGCCTGGGATGCTTCTCAACGTCAGCAAACTTCCTGCTCATTGAGTTCTGGCAGAAACTCAACCCAAACTCCACTCCCATTACTTTTCTGTGCAATCTCGAGTTTCCTATCCTCCTCAGTTGGAAGATAAATATCAGAATGTACTCTTCTGTTTTCAAGGATTCAAGCGATATTAAGGTACAACTTAAGGCAAGTATTCAACATTTTTGAAAACTTCTACTTTAAAGTCCCAAGAATTTGTGCTAGTTGACACAACTATACAAGTATTAGGTGTGCTTTAAAGCTATCTGACTCACTTTAAGCCCACCTACGAGCTCTTTTTCAGAGAATCCGTATCTGGAGCAGAGAGTACCGGTGGTCAAAAGAACTCCTATGCCAAGATCAATCAGGATCCCCAAAGAACATAGAGAAAGCCAACAGAATACTATAGTACCCATGGAGGCTAGCAACAGCAGGCACTCAGGAGCCTGAAAAAGTAAGGCAAGCTAACAGCCAGCAGCCAACAGTCAGAAGCCTAGATAATACTCAAGAAGCCACCCCCTGCCACCATTTAGGGACAGAGATGGGAAACGACAACCTAGCCTGGTCTTTCTCTCTTGCTTCTCTTGGTTTATATACTACTGGCAGAGCCAGTGAGCCCAAGGGTGGCTTATCTACTGGTAGGAATGAAGGCTGACAAATGAGCAGAGAAACCGGAAATGCTACTTTCTCAACTGCACATTTCTCTTGTGAGAGGTAGCATTTGACAGCTTTGGTCTATGAGATAGCAACAGAGTTGGCTTTGAAACTTAAAAGAGGTTTTTTGTTTTTTTTTTTTAATCTTCCTTGATAATTAAGCCAAGCTGGTTCTTCCTGTTGTCTCCTCTTCACCCTTAAAATGGATGTTATTCCTGAATCTATAGCTACCATCTTGAAATGCAGAGGGAGAGTCCCCAAAGAATTAGTGTTGCAAGCATCCATGCCACTAAGGCATTAAACTCATGGTAAATTACTAGACTATCCAGACTTGCTGTATGCAAGGAAAACCCCAACTTATTTAAGCTATCATTGACAATGTTTTTTTTTTTTTATTACAGTCCAGAACCACATAACAATACTTTAATCAAAGACAGGACATGCATACACTGAAAATCCATTCATTCTAAGCTCAGCTGGGAAGTCATAGTCCTCTTTGGGTGTAAAATAGATCGATGGTATCATACAATAACAGAAGTTCTCAGGATACCACCCCTTCTTTTTGCACTGCTTGCCATACATGAAAAGCATTCATTTTTGCTTCTGTATATAGCAAACTCAAATGGAGCCAATTGAATAGGTGCCTATCTCCCTCTTAGAGTGCGATTCGTGACTAGGATGACACAGGGCAGGGCACCCACTTTCTGTAGCTGAAATAAACCTGTCACTATGAAATAAGCCAAGCACTGTGGGGCTATATGTGGGATCCAATGGCATCTTGGTTCTTCTTTCTTCCAAACTCTCTCCTTTCTTGCCTTACTGTATGTATCCCAAGGAACAGCCTCTTACACACCTTGTTCTGGAATTTTCTTGTCTTCCCTTTGCCCTTCTATGTCTACTGTGCATCAACCAGACTTGCACTGAGCCGATTGTTTGCCTTCTATTTCGTACTCACTTTTAAAAATGATTCTCACTCTAAAAGAGATGGGCTGATTAATGTACTCAGAATAACTTGCACCACACAGCCAATTCCTCTATTCTTGTTCCATTCATAATGTATAGCCCTTCTCTCTTCTGATGTGTATAAAGGAACCCATTCCTCACCAGCGTTATTTGTAACTGCAGAGCTTGAGGTGGTACTAGATGTCAGAAATGAAAAATTGCTAAATTCAAAATTGCTTCTTCCTTTGTTTTAAAGGTGACCTGCAAGTAGGGTTTTTTTTTATATTTTTTTAATGAATTAATTGTGCGGTTATATGCTGAATGCTCCAAACGCAGAGGGTAAGAGAAGACCACTCAGCACATACCTGCAACAAATGCCTGGCACTGGATTCTGAGCCTCTGCAAACCAGACTGCTGAGCCCACATTCCCTGCAGCCCCAGCAAGAAGACAGACTCCAGCACACTCTGCCTCTGCAGTGGGAGGATGGGTGTGCAGGACATTGACAAGCTGGCCTGGGAAGGAGGAGGTACCATTTGCCAACTTGCTGAATGACCTTGGGCAAGCTGTCTTAGGAGCGTGCAGCTCAGTCTCCCCACCTCTGCCAAGAGAGAGCTGTCTACTCCTCACTCCCTCCCACTGAAGACCTGATGGTTATGACTTCATGTTCAACACATGCCTGCCATAAAAAGAGGTTGTCAGCGCTACAAATTATTTTCAAGACTCATTAGGCCCACACACGCTTTGTTTGATGGGGAAAATTCTGAAAAGCAGGAGGCAGTGAACCTGCCTGTGCTTTCCAGCACAGTAACCTGCTCCCTACAGTGGTGACACTATCAGGTACCAGGCTGGGATTTCTCGACAAGTGTCCTGTGCTGAGTCGTGAGACACTGTCCCAGAGCTACTTGGGTACTTTAAGGATTGATCATCTGTTCAAATCATCTGCAATCTCATCAGGAGTTGGGGAAATGATATCAAAGGTGTAGAAGGTAGCCAGGTACTGTGCTAAAGGCAGAAGCAGCTCCTTGTTCCTCAAAACGGGGCTTTATGATCCACTTAAACTTCCATTTAAATACAATATTTTTTGTCTTTAAACAGTGCTTGTTCAGACTGGAATGAAACTTCCAGCAATCCTCCTGCCTCATCCTTTCAAATACTAGAATTCAGTCATGAGTTTTGTTAAAACTCCTTTAAGGCAGCTCAACCTTAACAATATCTACTTGATTCTCCTAAGGTTCCAAAGACAAACTGAGGCATCATCCAACCAAAGCTCACTCTGGGAAAGCAGTGGGTACATTAGGCTTCAGTACAGTGTACAGGTAAGGAGTTACAGGGATATGGGTGCTATCATATTCATTACCTATTCATTACCTTCCTGCATAAGCCCTTAGCCAGCTTTAAGAATTAAAGCATTCCAAGATCACCCCCTCTCCTAAATGACACCACTATATGCTCTAGCCCTGCTCTGAGACCACATGCAATTAGGTCAGAGTTGCATAACAGGTGTTTTGGAACATTTGTATACTTAGATGAGGGTCTTTTGATCTTGCCCATCCCTTTATGGAGGGTATAGTCAACAAGCCCAGTTGGGGTGACCCATTCCAAGAAGACACAGGTGAACACCCCAAGATGATGGTTGTTTGGTTCAGAGGACAGTCACTCCCAACAGGGACTCACCACCCAGGCTCTGAATGTGTTATTATTGTCTCCAGGTGCCTGTCACTTGTTAAACTATACATAACTCTTTGAGGATAGTACATTAAATTATTCATTACCTACCATTTCACCTCAGAGGGAGTGAGTAGTTCAGATTACATTACAGTGAGCTGGCTACTTCCACAACCTGGGAACAGTTTATAAGAAAATTTTGCTCCTGGAACAAAACAAGGGAGAAGAGCAAAGCAAGTTGTTTCACAAAATGTGTGGATCAAAATGAGGGCTTCACAACCTTTGTCCATCCATTCATCCATCCATCAAATATGAAGTATTCACTCTATACTAGGAGTAGTACAAAGAATGGATGACATCACGTGGATTAAATTTGTAAGCGCAAAGACAACTAAGAACACTGAAGACCAGGTCTACTCACAGTATCCCTTTGAACTACTACTTCTTAAATATTCCTCAGGAAGCTGGAGCATCCTGGTTCCTATGCCTAGAATACGGGATGCCCAGTCTGGCCTCCCAGGAATCAGGCATCATGCTGACCATCTGAACACGGCTTCTGTCCTTGACTCTATCTATGGGTTTCCATGAGACCACAGAGTTCATATTCTTCTGTCTACTAACATAGCAGTATGGGCACTGCTAATCAGGAACAGTATAAGGGCTGTGATTTTATCAACCCTCCACTTTAGGAAAAACAAAATCAAATATGTCCTGAGGAGATCTTGCTAAATGGGTCTTGCAGATACACCCCCACGACCATGTTGTTCTTCTGAGTTCTCTCTGAGCACCTGAGACTTGGAACTCCAGGCTTATGACTCCCACCCACAGTTCTGAGAACCCAGGACCCTTTCCTACCCCTTTTGTTCCCAGTGAGACAGGAGGGTATTTTTATTTGCTTTATGTTTTCTCATCAAAGTATAGAAAGATGTTGGAAACAAGAGTCCAGGTTTAGGCCTGCAATGAAGCTACTTGGGTCTTGCCAGGTGCACACAGGGAGGCCAGCTACCCTCCCAGAGGTTAAGGCATCAGCAGGTTGTGCCTCCAGATTTAAAAAGTGCCGTGCAGGTACTTTCAGGTCAAATGGAAATGTGTCCCTGAACTCTGCCTTGTGAGCATAAGACTGATCACATTACTGCTGAAGCCATGCCTAGTCAGAATGCACCTGCAAAATGAACTACAAGAACAAGCCATCCACAATCAGGTAATTCCTATCATAAGCCTAATGAGAAAATAACTCAGGAGCTACCAATGGCTTTTGCCCAAAGAGATGAATAATGTGGAGAATCCTTGGCTATGCAAAGAACAGAGGAAATTAATTGCTGAAGCCTCTGTAGCATGCTGAAAGCCAAGAATTATCCTCTGGATCTGCACTTGTAATTTACAACAGCTGCCTCCTTCAGACAGGCTGGAGTGACTCTCGGGCAGCACAAGGCGCAGCTGACAGCAGCCGTGAATCTGAAGCTGGGTCAGCACTGAGCCACCACATGACTGATGCCCGTCCTCAGGCACATGGGCATCCCCCAGTGGGCACTGTCTGCTTATTGATGTTTCATGGTGTATGGGATCTAGCACTGTCACAGATGCATCGTGAGTGAATATCTGACACCCTTTGTGAGCTCTTGCCAGAGGGGAACTCAAGAGACAGAAAGAAACCTATCAAAAAGTTTCCTTGGGATCAATGCTGATATCCAAGGTATTTATAAAAGCCAGGGAGGAGAGGAAAGAAAGAGGACACAGTTAAAAGAAAATGAAGCCAGAGAATACAAATAGACTGATAAGCAACTGATTTTTTAAAATGCAAGACTAAAAAGAAGGGATCTAGAGAGAAATGCTTCCTTCAAAGACAGATGCAGGCCTTGTGTAAGGGAGACTATATCCTTTGTGACACAAATGTCGCAATTAATTTCCTTCTTCATGCCTTAATCTAATATTCCTGTCTGAAGGACAGAGCCTAAAGACTTTATATAAAGCCAATTGGCCATCAAAAGCCCTCTGATTATCTAATCTGTTGCCCCTACATGGAGAACACTGGGGAAGGATGGAGATGCAGAGGAAGCAGCATTTAAGTGCAACGATGAGTGCCCCATGGCAGGTTTGCTTAAATACTCAGAAAGACCCTTGACATTCATGGTCCTAAGAAACTGGACCACAAGTTTGCCTGTGGGGTCTCAGTAGAGAAGTAATCGGCACAGTCATGAGCCTGATGCTTCAGTCAGGCTTCCTTGAGAAGAACTGTGTGACCCCATGAGTCCCAAATTTCAAACAGAATCAGGTGATTCGTTTCACTTCAAGAGCCATCTTCTCTGAAAATGTCATTAAATTAAGTAGGCTCAATTTTTTTCAGTTCCTTATACCTTACTGTCAATGTAATAGGGTCTTGGGAGTTTGGCTGGACATAGTCTGTCCCCAAAAGGCTTATATACTAAAAATTGGTCTCTAGAGAGAAAGTGTTTTGGGGTGGAAATATTTATTATGTGATACAGAATAGAAAATAAGCTGTGAAGCCCTCACCAAATGTGGCCACCTGAGTCTAGATTGTCCATTCCCAAAACCATGAGCCAAAATAAAACTCTTTTCTTTATAAATGACCCCACCTAAGGTATTCTGCCATGGCAACAAACACACGGACACATAAATACACAGAAAGACTAAGAGCATCCTTTTCTAAGAACACCGCTGTTAGGAATGACAGCAAGTGTGGTCAGTGGGTTTCTGGAACAAGAACAGAACGTGTCTGTCATCCAGGAAACAGGTTACCCCCTCACCCCCGCTGCATGTACCGTGTTCTTCCTCGGGTTCGAATGATAACAGAGGCTGAGTTGTTTTAAAAGCTTTTTGATCGTATTTTACGGCAACAAACACATCCATACCAAGGGGTCAATGATGTCATCATACAAGGTGACCAATCTTCCCAGTTATTGAGCCTTATAACTCAGATAAACTCCTGCCTTGCTCCCAAATCAATCATGCCTTAACCCTGCTCATGGAAGACTCCAACTACACCGTACTAACAGGAGTTTAGGTCCATGTTAAAAAACACAATATCACAGGTCCCAGTGACAATTAAGAGACATACTCTACCCTAAACCAGAAGATAATTCATGGCTGTTTCTACCTTTAGTGTTTGTTTTGCCTACAGCCTTCTCTATTAGATGCGTTAGCTATAAACCACATATTTTTGTCTAACCATACCCCCAGTTCTTTACTTCTTCCCTCTTTCCCTCCAATGTAACTCCATAACCCATATGCCGGCAACCTCCATCACAATAGTTGTCATAGGAGTAAGAGCCCGTGATCATCAGTCACAGCAAATGGGCAAAACAGCACTGGGTAGGACTTCACCTCAACAGCGACACCATGTGGTAACAAGAAGTAATGACAATGGCACACTGTACAAGGGAGAAAGCCAAACATCTGAAATCTCCTAACCTCTGAGCCAAAATAAACAAACCTTTCATTAAAAAAAAAAAAAAAAAAAAAAAAACCAGAATCATTTCATAACAGAAAACTGATTCACAGATATACGATGCTCATTCTTCTTGCTCTGTCTCTCTTCTCTCAATACCACTCCTTGCCCCATCCCACTTAAAGGACTATCCACAGAATAACACCCTGGAAATCTTGGCCAGTAGTGACCATCACAGCTGTAATTGCCACACCTACAATCCCAGTAATAAGGCAGCTGAGGCTGGCCTTAAACTCACTGTCTATGCAGTGAGACACTGTCTCAAAAACATCCTGATGATAATAATGACCATCACAAAACCTACTGACGTTCTTCCACATAGGGCAAAGTGCTTGCCGTGTTGTATTATCATGAGCTTCTGTGAGATCCAGGCCACTCCTGCTTCTACCTGTGTGTACCCAAGCTATTCACCTGAATGACAAGGTGGCACCATTTTAAATAATGGGGTTCTTCAGGAAAACACAAATTTTAAAACATTCAAACTAAGGAACCTCCTGAAGAACAAGGATAGGGACCAATGACATTATCCTTGTGACAAGTAGGATGTCAGAGTGCAGACACAAGCCAACTGAGCAGATGGGATGGAGCGGGGCTCATATTTGGGGCTGTAACAATATTCCAGTCACAGGCTACTAGATGACCTAAATCTCCTTTTGCCAACATCCAGCATCTCCATATAATGAAAGTTCTGGCAATCATAAACCCATCAGCAAAGCTCCCTTTATCTGCCACTTGTCAAGTTCCTTTGTGTGATATTCTCCTAAGATGCCCAGCTATAGGCTTCTGCAAGCTATAGCCTGTTCAAGGTAGTCTGTGCTAAGCTATAATGCCCAATAAGCCAGACCACTAAATGCATGCTACAGTTAATAATATTTTTCAATCTGTGATGGGTTTTCTGGTACCTAATGTCATCATAGCATGATTCCCATCTGTAAATTAAAACATGGCATATGCTAGTGAGACTGGGAGCATGAGGGAGAGGCATGGGGAAGGCGAGCAGCTGTCTGGATGAGGCTGCCTCGGAGTATTGGGTGGAGTAATCAGAGACAACTTGATAGACAGTGGGAAAGTCAAAGAATGGTCTGGAAATCATAACAGAGTCATACAGCTATCTACAAATAGAACTTCCCAAGAAGAGAGGAAGAACAAAATCAACGGCTCTGGTTGATGTGAGAAACTGTGCAAAACAGTGCTCTGAGAGTATCAAAACCAACAACCAACAAAGGCTTTCATTCAAAGAAAACTGCTTAGCCTCGACTATCCCTCTGGCATAGCTCTGTTCCGTAATGACATTATCTCACTGGGCCCTCAAAAATTCCACAAAGCTACTTAAATACATATTAAGGCAACTAAGTTCAGTAATCATCACCCCGGGAACCCAGTTCACACTGACCAGGTACAGAGAGTGATGAGACTTGAGCAATTGCTTGAGGAAAATAGGGGTTCTTTTATGAATCAAAGTTATTTTGATAACTGTAAATATATTGAGTACACTTATTCTGGAATATTCTTAAAATTCCAAGCAGAACTGACCAAGGGGTTCTAAAACATTCCAAAAGAAAGAATATAGAAACTGAAGCTGAGAGCAGCCCAATGTTCGCTTGAACAAAGACCTTCCTGTGGTCGGTGCTGAGGGTGCAAAACCAGAGTCTTACAGAAAGTTCTCTTCCTTCAAGTTCTGAGCTCTCAAAGCAACCTGTCTGCCCCCAGTACTTTCCTCAGTAGTCTCTTGCTATCTAATATCTCCTGGCTTTGAGGTTGTTGTGGTGATAATTATCCATCATTAAGCACAGAGCATCATGATTGACAAGTCATTTTTCATGTTCATACCATGTTCCACTCATGGCTGCCATCATCAATTGTTATGTAATACTGTGAAAACGTATGACTGAATTAGGTAGTGAGTAGCATATAGCTTTAATAGCTATGTCATGGCACCAAGTTGCTTCTACATATTATGTTTATCTCCATAGACAAATGCTCCTCTCAACTTTAATCAGACAAGATCCTCTTTGCAGAGAATGGCAGTGAATACAGAGATGCGTGGTATCTAAGAAAAAATAATGGTTGAGTGCTCAGACCCAATGCTTACACCTGAACAGGACATTTATACCACCCCTTCTGAGGCTCAGGGAACACTGTGAAAGAGACACTGAGCAAGAGACAGAAGGATGCTGTGAAATACTCTCTACTGGGAATACCCCCAAGCAATGCAATAAAGAACCCACAGCAGCTGTGGCTGCCTGCTATAGGCCTGTGTGAGAATAAGTCTGTCAACAGTCAATCATGGATCAGAGATGGGTTCTGAGGCCCTATGTATCCCTACTGATGGGTTCTAGAGAAGAGACAGTCACTGTCTTCAGTTATGTCCCCACTGACAAACCCACCATGATGCAGTGGCCCAAACACATGGTCACAATGGCCTAGGTTAAACTCAGTGAGTCAAACCACAAAACAAAAAGCTATAAGTGTGAGACTAGGAAATATGTGTAGGAGGAAGATCAAAGTGGAGAGGGTGACATTAGAATGTTCTATATATACATGTAAGAAATTGTCAAAGAAAATTTTCATTAAAGTTGCAGGAAAAAGCTGTCAAAACCAAGACATTAATAGGGTTCAGATGGTAGCAGAGGGCCCTCCATAGATTCATTTTAAATGAGTACTTCTAACATCATCAGAGGTCTTCTTAAAACTTTGATAAGCAAGGGATATAGCCACATTCATATTGAACTACAAATCAGTCTAAACTCTCATCACAGTAAGGTGAATCCATTCTCTGAAGAACTCTGATCTCACTTGCTTTGGATGAGGTTGTGATTAGTACATTTCAAACACTAGCCTTTGCTTCAGCTGACTTACAAATGATTTTATTACATTAGCTGTCTCCTTTATGCATTTCTTACATACGCATGCACCACATGCCCACCATAGAAACACATATATGTATATATTCTTATCCGTAATAGCTTTAGCCTTTCACTGAAGCATATTTTTCATACATTGGCTTTGCAAGCAGATGGCAGCCCATACAGAGTGGGCCCTCAATCAATGTAAAGCAACAATATCCACATACCTCTTAGGGAGCTCCCTGATATTAAAAGTTTTTCATTACTTCTCACATTCTCTCTTCCATTCAGCAGAGCCTACCCTATGGGTGTATTATTTTTCCTTCAAAATGTCTTTATGCCAGATCCTTCTCTTCTCTGACTGAAATCCATCCGTGTTTATTCCTCAAGCTCCTGCACTTATATATTTTATTACAACTCCTTCATATCCTTTCCCATTCCCAAACCTAATCCTTTTCTTCTTTACCCCGAGGGCCTCTGCCAATATAACTTCAGGTGAAGCAAATGAAAATAGTAGCTTTTGCCCCAGGCTTCAGACTTCCTCTACCAAAATTAAAACATAAAAACATTGCATGGATATTAATATTATATTCCCTGCCCTGTAAACTTTCTATAACATTCCATGGCCTGTCAGTCAGCAGTAGTTATTGAGTGTCCATGCTGTGGAGTTACTGTCCTTCTGAGGACAGAGAAGAGAAGGGTAATTTTTGCCTTTCTTACTAGCAGTCCAAGTTCCAGCCTCTTCTGTGGTCACCATATGAACAGTCCCTCCTCCCTGATCCCCTTCTCCAATGACCAGAGGGAATACTGAAGGTATTTTGTCCCTATTAGGCACCCACCCCGTTGGGTTTCTAAGAGAATTCCTCACAGTTCCTGCACATTTCCAATCTGTAATAGGCCTCACTCAGCCCCCAAACAAGGCCAGAACAGACAGCATGCTGAAGTGTCAGGGTGACCACTGAGATGCCAGGGACTGTGGGAGACACTTCACAGATACCCACTTACTCTTCAGAACTCTTCTGCAAACCACATATTCCCATTTTACAGATCTTGGAAGGCATACAGAGAGGTCAACAACTTGTCTCAAAGTTAGAAAAGTGACAGTGGAAAGGGAAATCAGATCCATCAGACTCTACAAAGCTTCTATAGTAGTAAAAGTGAGGATTTTGGGTTTTGTGTGTTTTATTTGTTTGTTTGCAATTGAACCAAAGAAAATTGTGTGTGTTGTTGTTGTTGTTCTTATTCTTGTTGCATGTATGTATGTGAGAAGGATTCAGGTTTAGAAATTGGAAAGAGCTGAGACACCCAAGATGAAATGCGCATGTGCAGACTGAAGAGGCAATGCAGGTGGATTTGCTGAAAGAGTCAAAGATTTCTTAGGAATTATCTGGCCTGAATCCAGCCTATAACCAAGACTGAATAATCCTAATAAAGTATCCAGAACAGTGGCAGAGGTCACAGCACCACCTTCTCTAGGATAGTCCTTATTCCCACTGAAGATTCCCAACTCCCCTACCCACCATGTCACTCCTCATAGTAATAGTTCAGGGTCCAAGGCACCCGCCACAGCAATCACATCACGGTTTTGTGAGCAGTGAAGTGGGGTAGGAACTATGTTCCCTGTGGTTTTTGAGTCCCAGACACTCTTCCCTGCCCATTCATAACTTGAGAAGGCCAGTATAACATCATCATGTTAGACACACCTTAGTCTGTTTGGGATGCCTAAGAAAATAGCATTTCCTGAATTGCTAACAACAGAGATATACTTCCCATGATTCTGCAGACTTTAAATCCAATATCAATGTGTCAGTAAATCAGCTGCCTGGTTCATATATAGCACCTTGCTCTTGGTGGAAAAGGCAGTTCTCTCGTATTGGGGCAATAATTACATTCACAATAGTCTACTTCATAATCCAGTCACCTGCCGAAAGCTCTGCCTCCGGATGCCATCATACTAGATATAAGGACATCACAGTATGGATTTTAACACATTAAAGCCGTAACAGCACCAAAGCCCAGATGGCTCAATTCATAAACATCAGCAGCTGATTTGTGACATAAGGATTATATATGAAAATGGTCACATGACTGTGGAGATATTCACACGAGGACTCGAAAATAAAAGACAGTCTAGCTCTCACCAGCTGCCACTCATGTCCTCTGTGTGTACATTTGTCAAATTCGGTAGGAAGTACACAATGCTGTCAGGGACAGGCAGTCATATGAATAAGAAGGTAACAGAAAATGGCTGAGTCTGTGGAAATAGATCCTAAATGTCTCCTCTAAGACAGGAGATGCAGCCCAGTGAGGCACCTGTAGAAGGAGAATGGATACCAGGTTCCCAGATCCTTTTGTCCTTCGAAGGAAATTGCAGATACAGAGATTACATGGATCTTACTTTTCCAAACTTAATAGGTAATAAAACATTTTCAGTATCCAAAATTGAGGCATGAGTCTTTCCATGTGCCCCATAGGCCACCCAATTTGAATCATCTCTAAAATTCTCTTTCATTTGACATTCTAGGATCTGTAATTGGATAAATCTTTCATTTTCAATAGAAGGATTTCACCTGCCACAGTAAGGGAGCCATGTATAAGCTCTGTAAGATAACACAGCCCATAACTGAGCCTATAACATGCCTTCTTTCTCACCTTCTAGTGACTTTCCACTTGGTACACACAATCCAGTATTTTATTTACAAACTGTAAGCCTAGACTGGGCAGGTTTGGGGAATATTTTAAGTTACATCCCAGCCATATGTCCTTTGCTACTTTCTATTTCTCCTGGCCACATGCTCATGGTCCATCTCCTCGAAAGGCAGTTTGGTCTCCTTCTCTTCCTCTTTCTCTACCTGTGACCCCCAGCCAGGAAACTGAAAACACACCCACCTCTGTCTATTGTTCCATCACAGGCTTTTGCTTTTTATTGACCAATTGACTTGGGGAGCAAGGTTACTTAGCATCACTTCATGTATCTGAGAATTTCCTCCTTTAGAGCAACCAGGTCTTGGGGACCAGTATTTAGCATTTGAATACATAGCAACATCAGACCAATACCCTACATTGATCCTATTCCTCAAGTTTGTTATGCAATTAACCTATCAATTAAGCTCCCCTTACAATACAAATATAACTACTGTTGGGAGCAAAAATTTAATAGGTGCCCATTATGCTCCACACAGATTGTTAACCTCACAGGCTCTGGAACCTCCTATGTGGCAAACCTCTGGGCATGCCAGTGAGAGAGTTCCTAGGTTGACTTTAGTGGGAAGATCTATTCTAATGGCAAATATGCATTCTATGGACTTAGATCCTAGACTGAAGGTGGAAAACAAGTCAAATAGCATCATGCATCTATCTGCTTTCCTGATTGTGCATACAATATGACTGACTACCTTAAGCCCTGCTGCCATGATTTCTCCACCACAGTAGACTGTGCCCTCAAACTCTAAGCCAAATTAAAACCATCTTTCCTTATGTGGCTTTTGCCAAGTATTTTGTCACAGCAAAGTGAAAAAGGAAAAATTACAAGTACCCTACCATCCATCAAGGAACCTGTCAAACGTATATTCTAATCCAATATCCTTCCCCTGATCTGTGGTATCATATAGTGAATGCTGTGTGGCTTTGAAAATCTTGTATAACCTCTTCCTGACACAGTACACTTGGCTGTTCCATCATGATAGCAATAGTTTATATCAAAAGTTAGTTGTGAGGAAAGGGTAAGTTACATGCAGAGCTCTCTAAATGGTCCTTGACATATAACCTTGGTTGTACAGTTTGCTAATGTTATAATTCAAAATATCCAGGCAGCATAATCAGTGCATGCATTAGTAAAATGAGATATTATCAGCACAGATAGGAACTGGAAGGCAGAACAAATCTCCTAAACTATCTAATCTAGCCAACACCTTTCCTCTTTGCAAAGACAAAGAACCACATGTACTGTTCAAAAATAAACACTGGTGACTGGATCGCAGGGTGGGCTTCCAGGTCACAGTATGGATTCTAAAGAATTGTACTAGATGGCTGTGTCTGCCCTCCTCTGAACTCAAACTTAAACTTCACTAATAGTCCCTAATGCAGAAAGGGAGACTCAGTGTATCTTTCCTATATGCTGAAGAATGTGTCTGTGTGCTTATGTGTATGCATTTGATTCTTTGTGTGTCTCCCCCATACAAGATCATGAGCCATCAACAGTTTTCTGATTTCCACTACATATAAGACAGTTGGTATAAGCTACAGTATTTGGTCTTTATGTTGAACAGCAATATCTCAAAGCTTTGAAAAGATAGGCACTCTCATTTCCCCAAGCATATAGAAAGAAAGTTAATGTCTTTATTTGAATGAGAATGTACCCCATAGGGAAGGTTTATAGGTTTGGATACTTGGACCGTGTTTGTTGCAACTGTTCAGGAAGAACTAGGTATGGCTTTGTTGGCAGAGGTATGAACTCTGAGGTTTCAAAAGCCCATGAAACTCCAGTGAGCTGTCTCCTTATGCTTTGTGGTTGTTGTCTTTCAGCTACGGCTCCAGTGCTGTGCCTGCCTCCGGCCTGCCTGCTGCCATGTTCCCCCAGTGTGATGGCCATGGGCTCATCCTCTGAAACTGTAAGCCCAATGAACTCTTTCTTCTATAAGTTGCCTTGGTCCTGGTGCCTTAGCACAGCAATAGAAAAGTAACTAAGACAGCCAAGGTGGGTCCATCTGTAGCACTGTGGACATGTTGGTGCCTGGAATTTGGTCATCACATCTCTTCCTCCCTGGAGATGAAGAGATGAGTCTGAATCCTTGATCACCCTTACTAGAAGCAAATCATAGAAAGAAGAGGAAGAGAATCATAGAGAATACATGAGTTCCTCCCATCTGTAAAAGTGAACAATAGCCCTAGCAGATGTTGATATCCCCAAGGCCCTCAGATCATCTTCTCTCTAAAATGAAAAACAGACTCCAAATTCCTCTTTGCAAAACACTATGAGCTACAAGACCATAAACGTCATCAAACTCCTGAAGTGTAATACCACAAGCACAACCATCACCTTGACATGAAGCTAACCCAAGCTGAGTCACTAGATATCATCAGCCTCAATCTATTCTTTGTTTTTATTCAAGAATGAACCTTCTCCAAACTTCAGCCTTGTGTATGAGGGACTTCTTCCCACCTGGAGGTTGTCAAGGTAGGACTCTGGGTAAGTATAAGCCACTTTGAAAGCTATGGCATTCTGGCTATTGGGGAGCATGGCTTCACATTGGTCAAGGGTATACTGAGTTTAGGCACATGAAACTGGGTGAAAATAATTGCATCTTATTCTATGATTCTTCATGCTTGTTCTCAGCTCAAATTCCATCTGGACATTTCAGAGGGAGCCAACCATGTAAAGGGGAGTGTTTTTCACCTGCTCCGACATTTTTTAGATGATTTTTGTGATTGGATAAATCAAACCTAGCTTAATTTTAAACTGTCAAGCATGCTGTGATATTGATGGGAAAAGGAAGTCGTCAGGAAAGAGAAACCAAACCCATGCCCACTTCAGCCCCTGTGTGAAAGGGTACAGAACCTGGATGGAGGGTTTGATCTTACCAACACAAGTCTGTCATTTCTAACAAAGAGGGATGCTTAGAGCATAAAAAAGGAAACTGCCATAAGGGACATAAGGAGGAAGGGACCAAAAATTAAAATTCTATCTGACAATCCAGTCTCCAACATAAGTGCAGTTTTAGGTTATGCAAAATTTTTTCTTTGCACTGAAATCAAGAGCTGGCTGTAATTTCTGACACCATATTGCAATGCTGCTGCTTAGAAAGCTAAGCATATGTATATGTGGTTTATCAAACAAAGATGTTGTTGTTTAACATGCAAAGCCACAGCAGTTACATTTGTTACAAACGTTGGGTTTCATCCAGCAGGATGGGAACTATTTTTCCTGCTTTAGGAAGTCATACTTCCATTAGCTCTGGATGCGGCTCTTCAAAATTATAGTTTCCTTCCCTTTGGACCTCAAGAAAATATGAGGATAGAGAATCGGCTTTGGGTTTTTGCTCACTTGAGTTACATTTTAAAGCACATGGAAGCATTCTGAAATAATCCATAGGACTACTAACTTTTCCCTTCCAGTTATTATTATAAAATCAGAAAACGAGAGCTAACTAACTGAAATGAGAAGGATGGAAAGGGAAGCGGGGCTGGCTGGGAGATGTCTCAGTGGGCAAAGTGCTACTGCAAAAGCATGCAACCCTGAGGTTGATTCCAAACACCCCGATAAGAAGCCAGGTGTGATGGCCTTCTCCTATAATCCCAACACTATGAAAACAGAAAGATTCCAGGGGCCAGCCAGCCATACTAGCCAATCAAAGAGGATCTGTCTCCAAAACTAAAGTAGATAACAATGGAAAAGGCACATGTCACTATCCTTTACCCCTACAACCATATACATCACACACAAAAAAGGGGAAGGGAAAGTGTATGAAGTGAGATAATTTACTGCTGCTTGTGAACAGTATTCCATACAGACTAGTTCTCAGTCTTGACACATTTCCATATGGTAACTCAGTCCATTCAAGAAAATCTGAGTTCCTCTCCCATTCAGAATGGAGTTTTGACTGGCTTGATCTTTTGCAGGTGTTGTTCAGGAATCCACAGCTGCTGTGAGTTGATGTGTGCAGTGGGTACATCCTACTGTCTTGTAATTGTGTACCTACTGTGGGCAAGGATAAGATTTTGTGGAATGACTAAAGTGCCCCGTCCTGTTTAATTCTCATCACACTGTTGATTTCTATAAATAAACAAAATGTGAATCAAAATAAATAGACAAGGGCCATGCAAAGGTGTGATCCCGAATAAGGATTTGAAGCTAGACGTGCAAGATTCCAACATGTATAGGGAGTTATGTAGCAGGTGTGTTGTTCCTAGAAGCAAAGAATTCATAGAATACATATCATGGTCCCTACACTCAGAATATGGGAGGACAATTAAGAGTGACAGGGATTGTATTAAACAGTCATTGCAAAAGGCTTTTATCCACACCACTAGACTCTGGGGATTTAGAATTCACCATAATGACTTGTTCTCTTTACAGTATCCACTTCTCATGAGTCCCATATCAGAACAGGCCCACCTTGCTCTGGGGGTGATCTTTAGAAGTGAAGCAGCAATCCTAATGAATCTGGAACCATGCTCAAGCATCTGGGGAAAATAAAAGCGAACATAATACAAATTCTGACTATGCCAATGTTCTACTAATAAGACAAACTCAGCTTGGGCTTGGTTTTGTTTTGTTTTGTTTTGTTTTTTAAATCAATTTGAAAGGTTTTAGAAAATTAGAAAAGTCACTTAAATACAAAATCTTCTGAGAAGGAGAATTGAAAATTGAAAGAAATAGTAGGAAGAGAAGAGCCAATGGCTTCTTGGGCCCACTGTTTTGTTAAGTTTCTGATCTGGGTCTCCTGGGTGTGGATACAGAACGAAGACCTGCTGCCCATGTGGATGAAGAACATCTCTCCTGCTGCCTTCCAGGTATGACTCAGAGGGTGAAAAACGCAAGCATCTGTCCCAGTGACTGATGGTGGGTGGAAAACTCCATTTTTCACAAATTATGGGCCTTTTTTTAATGCTGGTAATGCACAGAAGATTAAAGTGAAGTCTATATTTCACAAGTGGGGGACCAAATGATTTAAAACCTGTGTTATAATGACCTACTTTAGAGTGAAGAATCAATTTCTTTTACAGCAAGAATCTGTTAATTTAAAGAAAGGCAGAGGGGGGAGAAGAAGCATGTGAACTGAGCATAACAGAAAAGCAGGAAAGGGAGGAGGGAGAAAAGCTTGCCAAGGAGACTGAGTAGGCTTTTTCTGGTGGCATTTTTATGTGTTTTGCAACTTACAGAAGTTGGGAGAGAAGATGAACTTCAGATTCTGTTTTGGTTCTATCTCTGCTCCACAGAGGCTCTGTTAGTTGCCTATTGCTAAAGCAAATCAGCACAAAGTGACTACCTTATGGCAATACACATGTATTATCTAGCAGGTCACAAACCAGACATGGGTCACTTCGAACTAAAACCAAGATGCTGGCTGCTAGGTACTCTGGAGGCTCTAAGGAAGAAACAGCTTCCTCGCCGGTTCCAGCTGCTTGAAGCCACCCACATTTCTTAACCCATGGACTTTGTCAATGACCAGTTGACTCCTTCTCATAACACATTACTTTGTCAATTGCTATTCACCTGTATCCTGCAGCTTGCTTTTTCGTGTTCTCCTTAGTGGACTCAATCAAAAGCCAGGAGGATCTTTCTTTAGATCAGTTGATTGGCTAACTTAATTCCACCTGTACTCTTCCTTCATGCCACAACCTAGCATACCTCAAGGCTGTAGAAATCAGAGCACAGACATCCTCAGGACATGGATGTTCACCTGTCTTGTATGGGTCCTGTGGAAGCTTGGCAATGGACCCTTGGCTTCCTCATCTATCAGGTGGGAATAAACAAGCTCGCCTTGTAGAAGTCCTACAACATCTTAAGGCAGTACATGTATAATTCGTCTGTAAGGGTGGTGTGCAGTGAACAGTGCCTGCCTGCCGTGGCACTGTTACTATTGTAAAACACCACAACCAAAGCAACTTGAGGAGGAAAGGTTTATTTGGCTTACTCTTCCACACCACAGTTCACCATCAAAGGAAGTCAGAATGAGAACTCAAGCACAGCAGGAACCTGGAGCCAGGAACTGATGCAAAGGTCATAAAGGAGTCTTGCTTACTGGCTTGCTCCCTCTGGCTCCCTCAACCTGCTTCTTATAGAACCCAGGACTACCTGCCCAGAGATAACCCAATGCACAATGGGCTGGACTCTTAAAAATGCCTTCCAGGCTTGCTTACAGCCTGATCTTATAGAAGCATTTTCTCAATTGAGATCCCCACCTTTCTAATGATACTAGTTTGTGGTAAGTTGACAAACTAACCAGAACAGCATCCTTATCATCCTTAACCCTCAACTGACCCCAGATTCTGGCAAAAAGTAACTACAGGTTCCTAACAACCCCAACATTCCTTTAACAGCACAAAATGACAACTCTCTCAAGCCCTGTGCCCCTCCCTTTTCTTCTATCAAACTCTTCACAACATTCTGGTGAGCTGTCATCAGCATCAATATGCTCCCACAGCCCAGCAGGGAACAGCAAACTTGTTTTTCTGCCTAAGTCAAAGGGGTGAGGTCTTTCCACCTTTGCTTTCTACACAGAACCCTGTCTGGAGTCAAGGGAGCTGAAAAAAGGGAAAGAAGTCAAAGCAGCTGATTAACGATTTGCCTCCTCCGACCTCACTCAGGGAGAGCAGCACTCTCCCTGGCAGGAGCCCCTTCATAGCCCTCAGAGACCTTAGCAAATGTTGAAATCTTACTTTGAAAGTTCTAAATAAAAATAAGAGACTAACAAGCAATTACCCTTTCTCCTTTCTTGTGCCAATATTGACCTACTGGCTTCTTAGAAAGGAAGAAACACCTGAACATCCTCTCCTGTGGTAGAGATGAGTACTGCTGGAAGTTCTGCCAGGTGCTCACCCCTTAGCCAGATCCTTTGTCTCATGCCTGCTTGGCTGGTGGGAATCTCAGGGGAGCTTGTCCTAGAAGCCAGTTCTGAGTAATTGACTGAAGATGCTGACAGTACACTTGCAGGCACAGACAAGACCAAATTCATGTAAGATGAAGAAGTAAGCAGTTTCCTCAAGATAACTATGAAATGGGTAATCGTGTTCCAACAAGTACTAACAAGCCCTTCTAGGGCAGACCATCTTCTTTTCTACAAGCCTGACTGCAAGGACCAGTGGCTTACAGACACTAGCCCAGAACTACATGGATCTCACAAAGGGGACAACCCCATACCATTAGCTGCAGCAACAGAGCCTTGGCAGGGTGGCAGAGTGGCAGGGTGGCAGGGTGGCAGGGTGGGCAGGGTGGCAGGGTGGCAGGGTGGCAGGGGGTGGCAGGGTGGCAGGGTGGCAGGGTGGTAGGCTTCCTGTCCATCTGTTCACTTTATCTTGGGACAAAATAGAGGTTTCCACCATAATCACAGGAGGGACTGATGCAGACCTGGAGTAAATGTTACATCACATCTGCCATTTTGTTTTGTTTGTTTGTTTGTTTGTTGTTGTTTGTTTTATCTGACCACCCTAAGATATCCCTTTAAATAGAAAAGGATGAACTGCCAAGATATGCTCAAGCAAGTACGATATTACAATACTATATAGAACAATATAAAAGCTTTCTAAAAGGAATTGGATGCCATTCAACTTGGAGAGATAAATTTTTTTAAAAGAAAAGTCTCTTGCTATATTTCTATAACCCACTAATAACTTGTTCTCTTAGAGGAAACAAACACTAATGTTACCGGTCTTTGTGCTCACTCTCTTGTTCATACTTGAAGGTTCCAAGGCTAAGACTAATCCCATGGAAGTTCTATCCAGTATCTTGGGAATCTAAAAATTCCCAGATGTGGCCAAGACTGTAGTATACGAAGGCAGAGAGTGCTCAAGCCAAACACACACAGATACTCCCTGGAACAGCTGAAGCTACACTGTGAAGGTAAGAGACAAATACTCAAAGGTCGTGAGAGAGCCTATTGACAAGTCCACCCATGCATCGGAGGACAAGCATCTCTCTCCCTTGGGTTTGTGTGTGAACAGTGGAGCAAATAGAAAACAGTACACTGTCAAAATGACATAGTTCTATGAAATCACTGGCATGGCATCCTTTCTCTCTCTCTCTCTCTCCTCTCTCTCTCTCTCTCTCTCTCTCTGTCTCTGTCTCTCTGTGTGTGTGTGTGTGTGTGTTTCTCTCTGTCTCTGTCATCTGTCTTCTCCTCTCTCTCTCTCTCTCTCTCTCTCACACACACACACACACACACACACACAGACACACACACACATTCCCAGAGACAAAGTCCCATAAAATACAACCTAACATTTCCTTATGAATTTTCATACTCCTCTGTGATCCATCACAGCAGTTATTATACCCCAAACTATCATCCATCACAGAGAGCACTACAGGCAACCAGAGCATGAGAGGATGTGCAGGCCCTGCTCCCAGGGCTCCCCCCTCCCTCACAAGCTATAAACTGAAAGCTCACTGAAGAACCAAGTACTAAGGTTGCAGTCATTTAGCAGCCCATTCCTGCAGGAATGGGCCTGGCAGGGCTATCCCCAGTGTGCCAGGGAATACCGGGAGTGCAGAGCAACCCCCAGCAGCAGACTGAGCTGTTGCATCCAAGAGGCTGGGAATGTTCCAGATCTCCCTCCTGTGGCTCCACCTTCTGCATAAATGAAATGGGCAATCTTTCTCCATTGCTGTTCTTTTTCAGAGAGTTCTGATTTCCATCTGCTTCCATCAGATCTTCCCTCATCCTAGGAACCTTGGGAGATAGGAGAAGCAGAAATGGGAGAGTGTAAACAAAAAGAAACAGAAGAGAGAGGGAGACAAAGGAAAGAGTAATTGGCCCCTCCAGCTACATCTTCCCATTTCATCTATGAAGAAAGTCTAAGAGCTTTTAATACTGTCACTTTACAAATAAAACAAAAGTGCTACCTGTGTTTCTATTGTGAGATTATTATATACATGTTTTTTTTTCTTCAAAAAGTCAGCTAGAGCTGAGGACAGCAGGCTATGCTCACCCCTGCATTCCTAAGAACTATAGGCCTTGCTAAGTGGTGTCATCCATACTCTGCTGGACCCTCTGTCCCACTCAAACACATAAGTACACACAGACAGGCTCTCTAAGGAAGAGAACAAGTTAAGAAGTTCCTCTGTGCAATTGGGGTTTTTACAAGTGGGGGTAGGACACTGAAGTTTCAGTCTTTGACTAGAGGCTTGCTGAGACACTCATCAGGCCACCCAGGTACAATTGGGTACATGGGCCACGTAGTTTGAGGGTGTAGGAGAGATCTGGAAATTTGTCCCTTTTACAATGATGGTTGTGATTGCTGCCTTAAGGCTGGAAGTTCTGCATATCCCCTGTCCGTGTGTGTGTGTGTGTGTGTGTGTGTGTGTGTGTATTGGTACACATATGGGGATACACACATACATAGAGGCCAGGGGTCAGTGCTGGGTATCTTTCTCAATGGCTTCTTCACCTCATTTTTTGAAACAGAGTCTCTTACCAAACATAGACCTCATGAATCACCTGGATTTTCAGGCCAGCTACTAAGATTATAGGTGCATCCTTCCAGGCCTAGCTTTTATATGGGTGCTGGGGAGTCCAAACTTAAATCCTCATGCTTGCATGGTGAGTACTTTACCAACTGAGCCATCTTCTGGGCAACAGTTTCTTTTCATCCTCCCAGAACAGGGCCTTGCAGGGATGTATGGGTCTCCCACCTACCCAGTGCAAGTCCACAAATCTTCTATTTGTCTTGATTGATGGAAGCCTAAGAGAGATTCTTATTGGGCAAGTAGACTCCAGCACTGAGAGACTATGAAACAAACTGCTACAGGGGCTGTACATGGATGGTATAAAGAACCAGTGGGTGTCCAAAGGAGAGCCACAAGTAGCACCAAGCAGCTCAAGACTTGCCCCTCTTTATTTCACACTTGTTCTCCTTCTCACAATTCCAGGGAACCCATTCAGAGGACAAAAACCAAGAAAGCAGGAATGGAGGGATGGAGCAAAATGTGTCTACTTTCCCAGGAGGAGGAGGAGGAGAAGGAGAGGAGGAAGAACAAGCAAGAGTGAGAGGAGAGAGCAGAGAGAGAGAGAGAGACAGAGAGAGACAGAGAGAGAGAGACAGAGAGAGAGAGACAGAGAGAGAGAGACAGAGAGAAACAGAGAGAGACAAAGAAATTCCCATGATGGATGAACTTCAAGTTTTAAAATGGACTTCACTAGAAAGTTTTCAATGCCCCCAAGTAAGTTTTAATCACTCAAATGATTTCTGACCAGGTTTTAACAGAAAGATAAACAACTGAAAACAAGTTCTAGGAGGGTTAGCTGGGGACTGATAGAGGCTATGTGGAAATAACAGGAAATGGAGAGATGACTCCAGAAGCAGATTTCTCTTTAATCAGAACACTGAAGGGCTGCAGAATCTCAGTTAAAATGAGGGGTCTTGGGGTTTTATAGGACAAGAAGGGGGGACTTTGGGTTGGAAGATTCCTCTTCAGGTCAGTTCCCCTACAGTCTGGAAGTGGTCAATACCCGAAAGTTTGGTATGTGGGTCTCCTGATCAGAACTTCAGTTATCAGTCAAATCAGCTTTCCTATGCAGAGCTTCTCAGTCCACCTGAGGCTCTTGGGTCATTAACCCATTAACCCTGGCAAGGTTCTACACCAGCCAATGTAATGAAGTCTAAGATGAGACACAAACAGACTGAAGGTGGTGTTGAGCATGTTGTGGATAGCCCCAGCCTTGTATTTTGATCCAAGTTCTACCCCCCTGAGAGGGGCTCCAGAGGAGGATTGAATCAATGTTGTGGATAGCCTCAGCCTTGTATTTTGATCCTAGTTCCCAGTGGATAGCCCCAGGCTTGTATTTTGATCCTAGTTCCACCCTTCTGGGAGGGGCTGCAGAGGAGGATTGAATCAATGTTGTGGATAGCCCCAGCCTTGTATTTTGATCCTAGTTCCACCCTTCTGGGAGGGGCTGCAGAGGATGATTGAATCTGTACACAGACGACATCTTGTAAACCTTCTGTCCAATTAAAACCTGTAAAATAAAGACTAGAGCCAGAGATTGGGCAGTAGAAGGGGAGGCAGAGAAAAAGGCTTAGGGGAGGAGAGAGTGAGAGGAATTCAATATAAAAGGCAGAGCAGAAGAGAAGGAAGTCGCTGGGAGAGCAGAAGCAGAAAGAGAAGCAGAGGGAGAAGCAGGAGGAAGCTGAAGCAGAAGGAAGCCGGCGGTAGAAGGAAGCTGACCACAGAGCTGGACAACCACGTGACCTGGATAACTGCAAGTTATAAGGGATCTCATAGCTGGGGATTAGAGTAGTGTAGTGGTAAATCTGCCCAATCAAGGTGTGCAATTTATACCATAATTATTGAATTGTGTTTTCCTCTACTGGTCTCCGTCAGGTAGGAGTTTTACTGCGGAAAATTTGGGGTTTAAATAATTACTTCTACAACATGAGCAAACTACAGAAAAAGTGTTTTTCCCACATGGAACCTGGGAAGAGAACAGCGGTGCAACCAGTTGTTAATTGTGTCATCAAACACAGATGTCTACAAAGTCACACTTTGAGCTTTGTCTTTGCATTCCAAGGGCAGGAGTGTGTCTAGTACCTGAAGCAGAAAACCAAAGTCGACTGAGGTGCTAAGCCTGGATTCAGTCACTTGGGAGTGTCTTCTTCCTCTGGCTATCAGCACCATCCTACTTCCATTGCTTTAAGAACTGAAGAGATATACTTAGGAATTCACACGGGTCTTTTAGTGCACAATGGTCCAGATCCATCTAATTCTGTTCACTACTCTGTCAAAGCTGTGCCATGAGAACACCTAGGCTGTCAATTTAGTGGCAGATAGGACCAGCCAAGAGTGCTCGGTTCTTCCTTGACAATTCTGTCTATGTTAAAAATAAAGTGTGATGTATTGTGATATTTGCCCCCTTTATCCTGTCCCACTTACTCCTTCTGATCCATCTAGTGTCCATTTGGACTCTCAGTCATTTGCACACACATGCAAGTCTATTGTAGGTAGCCACAGCTGCCGTATGTTCATGTAACAGCCTCCATTGGAGCCCTTCCTTCTTAACTACATTGTTAGACTACTGGAGGTCTTTCCAGGAAGGGCCTAGCTGGGGGTGGATTTAGCAAGAACTCTCATGAGTTGGAGTAATTAAGAACGTCCCCTGAGGTGGCATCATCTCTTTACTGCCCACTCTGTGGGCAAGCCCAGGCTGCCTGATAAACTCATAACTAAAATCTGTCACCCTCCCCACTGAGGTTGCCCAGGGAAACTGGGTCTCCCCCTTAATAAGTGTCACCCATGCTTGTTGCTGAAGCGACCCACTGACTTGGACTATGCTGAAGGTAACAAGGACAGGTAGTGGAGGGTTTTGCCAAGTCTCACTTTTCTGTCACATTTCGATTCTCATCCCAGCAGGTCATTTAAAATAAACCAAGGAAGAGGAAAAGGATTGAAAGACACAACACAAATGAAGTGTTCCTAGCTAGACAATCAGTATGCATGACAAAGAACAGCCCTACATTTCTGGCCAAGGAGGAGGAAGGAAGGGATGGGGAAGGAAGCAGGGGAAGGAAGGGGGGTTAGCCAAGTCAACGATATGCGATATGCACTAAATGTTATAGCTTTATAAATTCACAGAAGTGCAAAAAAGATCTCCACGTATACAGTGCCTTAAAAAGAAATGAATTCAACCCCTTGACTTTGTGGCTGCCATAGGAAGGAAAGAAAGAAAGAAAGAAAGAAAGAAAGAAAGAAAGAAAGAAAGAAAGAAAGAAAGAAAGAAAGAAAGAAAGAAAGAAAGAAAGAAAGAAGCAGTTAAATGCTGTTAACAGCGTTCCTTGCAATGTTTCAAAATGAATAAATAAAAACTTCCTTGCCAACTTCTTTTTTTATTATTATGTCTGACTCTGACTTTTTAAATGCTTTCCCTAAAAATGTTTTCGTGCTTCCTTCTCCCTGAACGTTTTACAGTCTGCCTTCCTAAATTTCACTGGAGACCTGCAAATCAAGCTGCATCTTGCTGGTTTGATAGCTGCTTTTACGCAGCCCAGCGGAAAGCAGCGCCTTAGCATCATTCTTGCTGCGAAGAGAGTTTATTAGTCAGGCCTCCCCTGCTTGGCTGGCAGGAAGACTTGCTAGGAAGGCCAGAGCCATCTTGGCCTGGCCCAGGGAAGGCAGGCAGGTGTCTGGATCAGGCCCCTCTGCAGTGACCTTCTGTCTCATAGCAACAACACAGGAAATCACCTCCTTCCCCTGACACCATTTCAGATCCTTGCTTGCTTCCTGCCCTGGTTGGGAAAAGAAAAGGGAAAGTGAGCAGAGACAGGGGATGAAATATTCTTGTTTTGCAATCCTATTAATTAGTCCTGGAGGATTTTTTTTTCAGCTGCTTTTGCTGGCAGTAAGGTCTGGGAAAAGGAGTCCTCAGGCTGGCTGCACTGGCCACCTCGGAGCCAGCTCCCTACTTGAAATTCAAATGAGAGCTGCTCTGACCTTTCCTGTCACATATTTTATTTCAGAGACAGTTTACAAGGCCTCTCCACCATGCAGGTCATGTTTTAGTTTAAACAGAAATCCTCTCGTAGGTGTTAGATGCGAGTTAATGATTACACCGAAATCACTCTAATTAGGCTCTGTTGTTACACGCTGCCCTTTTGGGGCTGCTGCTGTTGTCACATACAGTATTTTGTAGAAAAATAATTGGCCTGAGCTTTCTTCCTCCCTTTCTCGCCTCTGTCTCTGTCTCTCTCTCTGTCTCTGTCTCTCTCTCTCTCTGTCTCTCTCTCTCTCTCTTTCTCTCTCTCTCTCATTCTTTGATCATTCAGCACTTGATGAGGAAGATCTTTTTTGACTGGTCCTTATGAACTTTTAAGAGGGGCTCAGACTGACAACTAGAGCCAGGAGATGGAAGGGAGGCAGGGCTTGACCAAGCAGGCCTGCTTGCCTGTTGGGATCAGAGAGAGAACAGGGCTCCTGCCAGGGGACTCCCTCAACCATCTTTTGTTCTCTTGGCATGCACTACTACAGAGGCTGAGATGTTGGAATGGCTGGGGTGGATGCAGTTTATTTATTGCTTTATTTATATATACCTGCAATTATGAGTCTGCCCCACTCACATGGTCTTCTATAGGAAACTTACATCTCTGTGAAGAAGAGGTGGATAAATACTTGAAGCCAAGAAAACCAGATCCTTGCTAGAACATCTGCAAATGGAGGTGAAGGGAGGGTCTTAGATGAAGCCTTTAAACAGGACAGGCAAAGTAAGGACCAACTTAATGCTTCTAGCAAACTGAAAAGGGTGCTGGCCACCCACGCCTGTAACCCAGGCCTTGTGTAGTCTGTGAGGCTGGACTACACTTCCTAAAGTTACTTCCGATCATAGAAGTACTAGAGGGAAAGAAAAGGTTCCTAAGCCTGTCTTGCTCTTGAGTTATCAGAGACTTCGGGAAAAAAAAAATGAAAATCTTATAGTCAAAAGCTACTTGAGGCAGGTCGAAAAATATAAATAACTTACTCATCCCAGTAACAACTGCAAAGAATTTAAAAAAAAAAATCAAACAATAAAATCAAATGCTCTCCCTAAAAAGGAGAGCTACCCAGTCTGAGAAAACTCTTTTACTGTTCCTGCCTTTGAGGGAATCACAGTAATTGTGATTCCCTCACAGGACAGACTCCAAAATCCACATCATTTACATATCAGAAAAGGAGACATAAGCTCCAAATCCTGTGAAGCTCACTCCAAGAGTATGGAAAGAATGAGATGGTCACACCAGCTGGCTTTTTAACAACAACTGCACTAAGGAAAAGCCTCCTGAAGAAACTGCTGTTAGGTTTTACATTTATTTCTCTTGGAATAGGATGGGGTGGGAATGCAAGGGCAGAACCAAGGGAAGTCAGGGTCCCTTCAGGGTTCCTAGACTCATTAATAGAAGAACTTAAGAAGGGTCTGGATTGGAAGCGCAAGGACAATTTTATTAGCGTTTAAAAGACAGAAACACAACAACAATAAAAAATAATAATAATAAAAAAAGACAGACTAGGCAAGCTGTAAACCTTGGCAGTTGCCCAGAGGAGGCGCATGGAGGAGAAGGAACAAAGGCCACGCCATTTAAGCTGGCAAGGAGATCAGACACTTGGCAGACAAGCAGTCACGTGGTGAGAGGAGAGGTTTTTAGAGAAAAAGTAAGAAAACACAAAGTGTTGAGAAAATCCAACACACTGAGGCACAGTTAGAAAAAGGAGAGAAGACTAGGAGAAGCTCTGCTTTTCTGAGTAACACAGAAAAGTGGGTGACATGGCTGCTGCCCCAGTAAACGACAGCACAATGAGCAGGGATTCTGGGGAGAAACACGGTACCTCAGTAAAGGACTAGTTACTCTGCTTCTCTCTTTAGCATGCTTACGGTGAGCCTACTGTCCGAGGGGTAGTCCCTCAGCCAAGTGAACATCTACCAAGCAGGAATGTTAGGATTTCAGTTTCTTTTAAACAATACTTCTATTAATTTTTTGACATTTTCATATAATGTTTTTTTTTCCCCTAGCTTTTGGGAACTTTATTTTTCCTTCCACTTTTTTTTAATTTTTTCTGTTTGCTCAGGTGTCTCAGGGACACTCTGTGATGACTCCCACCCACTCGGTGGCCTGCACTGTGGGAGCTGCTGAGTGATCCTCACTGGCAGGCTGAGTACTCCGGTCTTCATTAGAGAAATGCTGCATGGGTACAGAGGACACCTGCTCTCTGACCAGCCTGCCACCTCTGGCTTACCAGCTGTGAGTGAGCTCAGGAGAAATGGTATGGTCCATTCACCCTGAAATTTGTCCTTGATCACAACCTTCTCAGCAGCAGCCTGCTCCCCCTTCTCAACCTCCTCTGGGTCTCTATAGAGTAAAGATTAGACATAAACTCCCATAGGTGCTCACGGGAGATAGTGCCATGTATGTGGAATACCTTCTGAGACTGCATCCATCATGTCAGACCCACTGAGTGAACTCCCTTGTTGTATAGGATGGCAATGGGCACATAGCACAGAGAGGAGTCTGTTACACAGAGCAATGGGGAAGGTTGACATAAGATGCTGCTGTAAGGGGCTGGCAGTCAGCCCTGAGGTAAGTTACCATTAGAAGAGGTAGCTCTCCCAAAAGCTGCTTGGATCTGTTTATCAAAGGTCTCAGGCATGAAGTGACCAGTAGTGGGAGTGGCTCCATGACAGCAGCTAATTTCAGCATAGCTTGCGGGCCAGTGTTCCTAGGGGGGATGATGCTAAGATCAGCAAGGTTCTCAGTGGCATCCATAGCCCAAGCTGCAAGCAACAGCTTCTCCCAGGTCCTCATTAGACGTATGATGTCTAATACCATCACTTTTCCTTTAGTAGATAAACTGCTCCAACTGAAAATTAGGTGCCTCCTAAGTGGGCAAGACATCAAGGGCTCTGGACATTGTACAAGTTCCCCTCTAAGTTAATACAGGAATCAAGAACAATGCCTTATGGGTCTGTCCCTGGGTACCATAGAAAGAATATATAATACATTTTGATCATACTCATCCCCTTCCTCAACTCTTCTCAGACTTTCCAAGAGAACTTCTCACTTCCCCTCTGTAGGGGCAGTTCTGATGTTAAGGTCCTGTTCCCCAATTGGTTCTTAATCTGTCAGTAAAGAAAGCCATGGGTCAATTGCTGGGATGAGAGTACAGGTGGGACTTCCAGGTTCCTGGAGGAAAAGTGAGATGCAAGGAAGGAGAAGAGGTTCTCCATGTTTTGGAGAGAAAAGAACCCAGCAGCCATGTGAGGTCTCGGGAGAGCTGGGGCCTGTGGCTGCTCCTACAGGTGGGTGGTCAGGGATGTTTCGCAAGGGCTAGAAAAGACTAGCAGCTAAAGTTTAGGACAAGTAGGAGGCATGGAGCTAAGAGTATTGATAAGGGCATGCTTTTCCAGGCAGGATATAGTAGCACCCAGCAATTGTGTCAGGAAGGCAAGTTGAAATTGAACAACTGTGTGTCTGTATCTTTTATCCATGGATTCAAGGGAAGCTGGATGGGGGCTGGTATTGCAGCCGGATCCTGGAGCTTAGGCAGAGTAGTGAAAAGCTACACCACACCCCTCTCCCTCCTCCTCCCTCCCATCCATCTAGTCCAATGTGTGTTAGCCTACCATTCCTAGGCATAACACCCACCCACAACTGGACTTTTTTACTCTTAATACAGACAGCCTTAAATCAAGGAAAGAAAGTTAGAAATTTTAAAATACTGGGTTCAAGACTTCATGTTCTTTTTATCTCTAGAGCTGAAATAAGTTTCCAGGCTTCAATAATCTCTGCTGCATAAGTAAACTTTCCTACAGTGATGCTAAGAATTTGGTTAGTATGCTATGAAAGCAGGAAGAGGCTGTTTTCTCCCTGCTTGGGCTTGCTTGTATATTGGTAGGATTTGGTTTGAGAGTTTTGTTTTATTTGATATGTTTTACAATTTCTTCTAACCAACATATGCATATAGGTATATATGTAATGTGTGTGGGGTACAGATGTAAATTATCTAGATGAAATGAGATAAAATTAGGACACTCATTCTCTCTACTAACCAACTGAAAATGTTTGATTGTGGCCCTCTTGGACTCTAGATTGCAACCTGGCAGCCTCATGCCTCCCAAGGCCTCCTACCAAAGTATTTGTTGATAGCACCTTTGTCACTGCCTAAACAAGGCATCAATAATTAAATTCCCATTTATAAAGAGAGGAAATTATTCATGCCATCAGCATTCCCCATCAATAACAGGAGGGAACCTAACTATCTCATTACCCCATCACACTGTGTGCAAACAGAACTGCCCGTTGTTGACAATAAATATTTGATAAGTGAGGAAACAGAAAGGATAAACCAAGGATGCAGATTGGAGCAGCTCAAGGGTTGTCAGGGCACAACACTCCTCCCAGCCCCAAGAATGACAGTTTACTTCCTGGGTCTCTTAAGACTGTCTACAATCAAATGGAAGGCAAACTGTCTGCCTGCTGAACCCCAGAGCCTTTGTTCATGTGTCCAGAAGATAGACTAACTTTTGTTACATCTCATCCATTTGCTTTCCTCCTAGAGAAGCTTCGTAATGAATTTTGGAGCCATTGCACCTGAAACACTCTACTGCATCAGCCTCCTGACTGTGTTAGATGACTGAAGACTAGTGACCAGGTAGAGCAGCTGGCCCTGTGCCCTTCCCTGGGGCATGCTGGGAATCCATGGAAAGTTGCTTTCTACCTTCAGGCTTGGCTTCCTCAGACTTATTCACTGCATTTCTCCCTCTCTCCTTCCCTTCCTCCTTCCCTCCCTCTTTCTCTCTTTCCCTCCTTCCATCCTTCCATCCCTCCCCCTCTCTTGGTTTTGTTTTGTAGACAGGGTCTCATTATGTAGCCCTGGCTGTGCTGGAACTCACTATGAAGTCCAGGCTGACCTCAAATTCACAGAGATCTACCTGCTGGAATTAAAGGTGTGCAGCAACACCAATACATCAGGTTTCTTTTCTCTTTTAAAGGTAAAATATTTCTTTTTCTTTTAACAGGAAAGTATCTTCTCTTTTAAAAAGAAAGAGAAAAAAAAGAGATCAATCAAAAGTGATCCCAGAGTAGGCAAGCTGTGTTATTTTCAGTTGGGTGTTGACTTTGCTACTGACCTGAAGGAAGCAATATGTCATATGGATGAGACTACACCCTACACTGATGATATGGTTGTAATTTATACTGTAAAAATCCCATGTCCAAATAGGCATAGTTAAAGCATAGTGTTTAGCATTTCAATACATAAATTGTATATAGACACAGCCGGCACCACTGGATAGCTTCAACAAAATAGGACATGATTTTAAGACTGAAAGGCTGGCTGTATTACTAACATCAGCTTCAAAGAAGGTCTCCTGAATCAAAACCACAAACCATACCTACCACTTTCTTATTAATACAATATGTAGCTCCAAATGGGAACAACCAAACACTTCACAATGTAGACCAGGACCCATGCACCTAGCCCAGAAGAAATTGAGTAGAAAGGGATCCTGCAATAATGAGAACCGCTAACTACAAGCCAGAAGCTCAGAGCTACTAGCTGTGTGGACTGGACCATCATCCAGTTGATTTGGAGTTAAAATAGTCAAAATAAGTCGTCAGTGTTAAAGTTCCTTGCCAACTTTAAAATACTAACCTATAAAAACAATTTAATTGTCCCAGATTCAGGGGAGTCACCAGCCATTTTTCAGAACTGCAATCATCAATTTTAAGTGTCGACCTGACAGGATTAAGGATGCCTAGGTGTCCTAGTTTGGTTTTGTGTTGCTATGACAAACACTGTGACCCAAAACAACTTGCATAGGAAAGAGGTTACCTCATCTTACAACAATCAGGTCATAATCCATCAATAAGGAAAGAGTTTATTCTCAGGCAACTCTAGTTTGTATTAAGTTGACAGAGACTAACCAGTACAACTGATGCTTTGTCACCTTGACACACAAGTACATCACTGTTAAACCATCACCTTAAAAGACCCACCAATTAAAAGTTCAATGTTTCACCAGGTATGCTGTTGCAAGTCTTTCATTTCATCATTTCGGAGGCAGAGGTAGGCAGCTCTCTGTGAGCTTGAGGCCAGTCTTGTCTACACAGTGAGTTTCAGGATAGCTACAGCTACAAAATAGAAAGAAAATGTATTGCTGGAATTTCCAAGCCCAATAGACCATATCAAAAGCATACAGTCCAGTTATTATATTCATAAGCTATATGCCTAGATCAGGCAGATCTAGCACTACACTAACTTATTCCCCAGCTATAAGACCCTTTGCTACTTGCAGTTTCTCCTGGCCACATGGCTCTGCTCCATCATGGCTTCATCTCCTCTCCTCCTCCTCCTCCTCTTCTTCCTCCTCCTCCTCCTCCTCTTTTTCCTCCTCTTCTGTTTCTCCCTCCTTTCTCCTTTTCCTTCCTCACTCTCCAAAACCTCTCATCCCACCTGTCTCCTCCACTTCCCAATCACAGGCTTTAGCCTTGCTTGACTAGAATGGGGAGAAGGGCTACATGAGATTATCTGAAGATAAGGTCTGTTAGGGGGCAGAATTAACATCAGAATACAAACAGCATCAGGGAAACCCACAAAAAAACATGTCTCTTAGGAAGAAAAAATAAAAGATCAAGCAAACAAAATGTTCAAATCTCTTTTAAAAAAACAAAAACAGAAAAACAAAGTCTCTTCACTGAGAGATCTTGAAATATCAAAACTAAGTTACATACTTTTTGTAAATTCCAAAAATAACTTGGGCTCATTCATAATCAGATCAAAGGAAAACCAAAATCTAACAATGTAAAGAGTACAGTGTCTGACATCTTGGACTCACTCATAAACTTCTGGACTCCAGTGGATTCAGGTAGTCCAGTTCTCTGACTTTGCCATTCATAGCACATGCAACTTGTCTTGTATGCTCAGGGAAGCTGCACCCGCTACCTGCCACTGTTCTTGTCTGACATCCCATGACCTGGCATTTCTCAATCCTGCAGTTAACCTTATACCTTCACCAGTGCTCTCTGCTGGCCTCTCTGTGCTAACCCTCAACAGCTTTCTGTAACGCCTTCAGTCCTGTAACTTTCATGCAACCAAAACCAGAACCATTTGGGAAACTCTTATACATAACCAAGTTTGGCTGCCACCTTGAGATGCACCTTGGTCACCTCTGGACCATAGCCTCTAGGTGCTAACCTGAGGAAATGCTCCCTAGAAGATGTTGCCCTAAGGATACTGGTCTCTTACTAACCACAGCTAATTCTTTAGCTACAGCTAATCAGTATCAATTATTCCAATAAATCAAAGGTTTCACATCAGTGGTACTAGTTTCTTATGAATTATAGCTCACTCTTCAGCAATAGCTGACCAGAAACCACAGATTTTTTTTTTTTTACTTTTTTTCTCAATAATTTATTTATTTATTCACTTTACATCTGAATTGCAGCACTTCCCCTCCCAGTCCATTGCTACAGTCCCAGTCCAATCTGGTTACAAATCCATGCTTCTATAATCCCCTCCCCTTCTCCTCAGAGAAGGGGAGCCCCACTTTGGCATCACCCACCTTGAGATCTCTAGTCCCAGAAGGACTAAGTACATCCTCTCCCACTGAGGCCCAACCAGGCAACCCAGGTACGCAAAGGGGATCCAATGGCAAACAACAGCCTCTGCTCCAATTGTTAGGGGACCCACATGAATTCAGATCAAGCTGCAAATCTACTACAAATGTATAAGGGGCCTAGGTCCAGCCCCTGCATGTTCTTTGGTTGGTGGTTCAGTCTCTGAGAGTCCCCATGGACCCAAATTAGTTGACTCTGTAGGTATTCTTGTGTTGTCTTCATCCCCTGTGGCTTGCTCACTTCTGTTCTCTGTTCTTCCACAGACATCCTGAGTTTTCCCTCATGTTTGGCTATGGGTCTCTGTATCTGTTTCCATATGATACTGGATGAAGCCTCTCAGGTGACAGCAAGGTCCCTGTCTAAAAGCATAGTAGAATATCATTAATAATGTCAAGGGTTATCTCTCTCCCATGGTATGGGTCTCAAGTTGGGCCAGTGATGGTTGGTAATTCCTTCAATCTGTGCTCTATCTTTATGCCTGCACATCTTGTAGGCAGGACAAATTTTGAGTTGAGGGTTTGTTGGTGGGTTGATGTGCCCCTCCCTCCACTGAAAGTCCCACTTGGCTATGTGAGGTGCCCACTTCAGTCTCCATATCCCCTGCTGGTAGGAGTCTCATCCAGGTTTACTTCCATAGACTTCCCAGAGCATCTTCTGTCCTAGGGCTCCAGCTAGTCCCAGAGATATCCCCTGCCGATTTCCATTCTCACTCTAGCCCTCTCTGCCTCTCACATCTGCTCCCTATCTCACTCCCCTCCTCACTTGCTCTCCCAGCCAGATGCCCCTGTCTATCCATGTCTGATGACTATTTACAATTTATCTCTATCATCTATCTATCTACCTAACATCTAGATCTATGATCTATGTCTATCATTTATCTGCCTCAGAGCTAAAATGCACACTTCTGCCCTTTGACATTAAATAAGTTCTGCAACACTTGGCCTCCAGGACTTGCATCCTTGGGGTTCTCAAGTCATTGCCCTTAGACCAAAAGTTTCAGCAGTGGCCCAAGGTTTTCAGACTTTTGAACCCGTGCTAGGCAGTGCTACCAGCATCTCAGGTCTCCAGCTTTTAGAGGACTGGCAATAGAACTTACGGGTTTTTATAATTGCATGAGCCAATTCCTCTAATAAATTCAGACTCATGTAGCTACTTACATCCATAGTTAGACCCCACTGTTTTTACCTCTCTATACAACACAAATGCAAGAGCTTAAGATTTCAAAGACAGAAAGTCCTTTGATAGCACCAAGCTTTTGTCACACTCTAGTTAGATCTCTCTCACAACCCTACTGAGCACACAGTGGGTATTCAATAAATATTAGTTGAATTAGCATTTTAGGAGTTCAGTGTTTATCAAGTTGTTTTTAATTAAACACATAACATTTAGCAATGAAACTGGAAACAACTATTAACCTGCTCATTGTACTGAGCTTATGAGAAACTTTAACATTTTTCCAATATTTCTATGTAATTAGAACATATCCAGAAAAGTATTTGTCAGTATCCCTTCCAGCAGTCATCAGAAACGCTACGTGACTCTTGCCTGATGATGGGGGAGCTGATTCAGTTTCCTGGTAAGTACATAAGACATTTTAATTAGTGTAATTCATATTTGTATCAAATGTCAATTCTATACTCTAGTCGATGCATCATAGATTCATGTCCACTCTAAAATTTTATTTCAGTGATGACTGAGTTTCACATCATTTCTATATTATACTGACATTAATTGCTATAATTTTAATTCTTTCTTAAATGCTTGAAAGATGAAAGTATCAGAAAACTATATGGAAGTGGCAAATACCAGATAAGTGGGACTTAAACTTTTTTTTTTTTACTCTAAAAAATTAGTTCCTTGAGTTTATGATCTCTCCCTGAGTTCATGCCCGAAATCCTCAATTTCAATACCAATGAAACACTGTAACAGACCAACTGTGTTTTGGTTTGTTTGTTTGTTTGTTTTCAGTTAGACCTGTTAGAATTTCCCTATTTGATTGATGTCAGGAAGTTAAGTATGACTGTAGTTGAAGTACAACTGTAATTTTTCTTGTTTCTCACTTTCAGAAAGGATGCATATGAAGATAGTTATTAACAAAATATAGACTCTAAGGCTGTACTGCCCACCTGCACCACTGGCTCTCCCTCATCCTTAGCTGTGTATCTGTGAGCACATTCTCAACATCTCTGTGTCTTGAGTGTCTCTTTTGAGCAAGCAGGATCATGGCAACATCTTTATAGTCTTATCCTGTGGATATAAAGAACTTGGTGGCTGGGGATGTGACTCAGTTGGTAGAATATTTGCCTAGCCTGTACTGGACCAAGGTTGAATTCCCTGCACCACCTAAACCAGCTATAAATTTCAGCACTCACAGGTGGAGGCAGAATCAGGAACTCATGATAATCCCTAGCTACATAGCAAGTTTGAGGCCAACAGGATCTATATGAAACCCTGTCTTAATAGTTAAAAATAAATAAGTAATAAAATTGAGCATGTAAAGCCAAGAAAACCATTCCTGAATTAATATTAGCTGCAACTGTTGTTAATGTTGCTATAAAAAACGGGGAGGGGCAATCTTCCTTGAGTCGGAATTTTGTCTCTAGTTTCAAGCTTTCTAACTTCATCAGCATCTGACACAAATGTAGGTGATAGGATTACTTTGTCTTCTCATAAGGCAAAAGGGACAGTCTGGCCTTCTCAGCTCTCATATACCAGGGTCATGTGAAGTTAACAGCTGCATCAAGATAAATATATTTTAGAATCCTAAGGCACCTGAAGGACATTATTGTCCATTACAGGTTTTTTTTTTTTTTTTTATGAAAATGTATTTTTTGCCACAATTTGTATGGCACAAGCCTGGAGTGAGAATAGGATCCTGAGAGAAGAGAGACTGTTCCTTATATACCTAGCTGTAATGTCAATATCCACCCAACTCCTTATTCTATGTACTCCTTAATCTAGGAGTTTAAAAATTAACCCACACATGGCTAGCTAGCAAAGTAATACCAAAGAGTGAAATGAAAGTTACCTGAGAGATAGAACTATCTCTTAGCATGTTCTCCTTTCTCCTAGGATACCCAGAACTTTGCCTTGTAGACAGTAGGCCCTTAGAGAAAACATTTTAAAATATTAAGGAGCTCAGTCGTCAGTGAAGGATCCACCATTTTCCCTACCTTGCCTCCACAATTTCATATAGCATAAGGAAAATATCATGAAGACAGTGCTCATAAAAGGAAACTCTCCAACCCTGTGTCAGAACTGTGATCACATTCCTTATCTCAGAAAAAGTAGAAATCAATTCCTACAGGGCCACACCTCCAAACTGTGACATCCTTCAAATATCTTTCCTTCAACGTCACCACCACTTGCCCATTTTGTAACACAGATCTGCTAGCCCAGCCCTGTCAATTTCAGCTTTATAGCAGCTATGAGTGGATGGTGAACAGGTATAATGGTGCTCTGTTCTGGATACAGAAAGTCCAAGAAAGAGCATCTCCTGGTTCCTAGATGAAACCATCTAGCTCTGTATTTACATGAAAAAAAAAAGGGGAAAATTCTGGTTTCTTGAACCCCTAATCAGGTCCCTATTCCCATTCATAAGAGCTTCTCCTAAGGACCTAATCAATTTTGAAGGCCCCACTTTGTAATGTCATTATCTGGGAGATTAAGTTTCAATATATAAATTGAGGAGCACAAATATTCAGTTTTTACCAACACATAAAATTACCTTGTCAAATAAAAAAGATATTTTTTTACTTCAAACTAAATGCAAGCTTTGGATGGCTGCCAAATCCTATTTATCAATGTAACGAACAATATTTACCAATTGCTTCATTTGTCTAAATTGTTATTATCCTCAGGACATGCTGTTTGCATCTTAATTTTTCACTAATTTCTCTATTTTAGGAACTTCTCCCATGTGTTTTACCTTATTTCTACTTCTGACAAGAGTAATTACTACCTTGGACAGCTCTGGCAACTGGCTAGCTCAATGGATCTGAATGCTCTCCCTTGAATGAAGCCTTTCATTCCATTATTAGGGACAGTTATCAAAGGTCATTTTCATTCTTTGTGTTTTTGTGACTTCCCATGGGATTTCATCAGGCAAATTAGGCTGAAATGTTTCTCTGGCAACATGTTGGAATATATGCCAGCCAAGGATGCTCCTAAGGTGAGGGGTGAGGAAAAGTGGGGAAGCCAAATGAGGAAGCAACATAGAATATAGGCCTATTTCTAGAATATGGTTAATGTTCTCCCACTAATGGTTTTGCCTTCCTATCATCATGTGCAAACCCACAAGCCTAGTTCAGCCCATGAACTTTTTGTTACTCTTCAGCTTCTGACAGGAAACTCACTTCTTAGGGTTCTCATTCCTCCTGCTTCTCACCCCCAACCCTTGTACCTGTAGCCATCTCCACACCCACAGGCCTGCCAAAAGATGTGAACCTGCTACCTTTGAGAGCCACCTTTGACTGGTAAGATGTTCTTTCCTTCTTCTATCCATCCCTCTACCCATTGCCATTTCTGTATCCACAGGCCTAGGTTCAAACCTGCGTTTTGGGATTCATATGCTAGATCCAATTAAAGCAACTCCTCCACCAGCTTTACCTGGCCTAGCTCAGGTCATACAGCTTCCATACTGGCCCAATTATGACACTGGATAATCTGGAATGGCAGACTATCACGTCAAACACCCAGGCAAAGAAAGTAGTTCACATCCCTGGGTCAAATTACAAAACTAATGTGAGAGGCCAAGACACCATGTCTTCTATCAAACCTACCAGTTCTAAACCAAAACAAAACAAAAAGTGTTCTCTAATGAGCAGTACATTGATGAACCCATGTAATGAAATCTAAAAGAAAAATAATAAACTTATCAAAGAATTTAATGAATTTAAATAAGTCATGAACAAACATCTCACTGAACTCAAAGAAGATAATAATGAACTCAAGTGATATCTGAAACAATACAAATACATTGATGAATGAAGTGGTGAATAAGATTCAGGATTTAAAAACTGAATTCAGTAAAAATATAGAAACACTGAAGAGAACACAAGCTGAAATGATGATGTAGTTGAAAAACCCAATTAGAAAATTCAGGAGAAAACATTACAAGTAGAATAAATCAAGCAGAAAATAGAATATTAGAACTCAAATGACAAAGCAGATGATATAGACAAAATAAGCCAAGAATATTAAAAAAAAATTTAAAGCGCAAGAAAAGAACATGCAAGAAATGTGAGATACCATCAAATGGCCAAATTTTCTGCTAATAGGCATAGGTGGAAGGAAACAATTACGAGTTAGTGTTGTAGACCAGATCCTTAACATGGTCAGAGAAGAAAATGTCCCACAAACTAAAGAAAAGCATACTCACACAGATAAAAGCAGCACACAGAAGTCCATCTAAACCAGACAGTTAAAAAAAAAATAACCCACAATATACCATGGGTTAAAATACCAAATGAGAGCCCAGCATGGTGGCACATGCCTTTAATCCTAGCACTCAGAAGGAAGAGGCAGGGGGATTTCTGAGTTTGAGGTCAGCCTAGTCTACAAAGAGAGTTTCAGGAAAGCAAGGTTATATAGAGAAACCCTATCTAAGCAAAAAAGAAGACAAGATACCAAATATACAGAATAAAGAAATATGTTGAAAATTGCAAGAGAAAGATGAACACGGAAAAGTCATCAGAGTAACAACTGGTTTCTCAAAAGAAACAGTGGAAGCTAGAAAATTCTGAAGTGCTATATTCCAAGTTCTAAAAAGGAGCATGACTGAACCATAGACAGCTATATCCAGCAAAATTATCTGCCATAGATGAAGAAGAAAACTTTCCATGACACAAACAGCCTTAAAAAATCATATCTAAAACAAGACAAATAAAAAACCCTAAACAGAATACTGGAAGCAATACTTTGAACTAAAGAGAAAGAAAAAAAAGCACAACCAAGTTACCCAAGGAAGAAAATAAGCAATTTATTTAGCACTTTAATATTTAAACAATAATTTAAACACAAAACACAACTAAAAACACAAACAAGAAAAACAGACATTAATCTACACATACCTTATACATTTCAATAATTATTCTAAATATTAATGGCCTCAACACTTCAATCAAAAGACATAGACTAGACTGAATTAAGGTATAAAATCCATTCATCTTTTGTCTACCAAAACATTATCTTGGTTTTAAAGATAGCTACCACCTTAATATAAAAGGATGGAAAAAGTATTCTAAGCAAATGATATCAAAGCAAGCAGGTGCTACCAACCTAATATCTGATAAAAATAGATTAAAACTAATCAGAAAAGACAAAAAAATAAGATGTTTCCTTTTAATCAATGAATCAATTAATCAGGAAACTATTAGAATAGTGACCATATTTGCACCAAACTCTGGTGCACTGAATTTCATAAAAAGCATACTAATGGAATTAAAGACACAGATTAACACAAACCTAATAATAGTAGGCATTTTCAACATCCCACTTTCTCCAGTATATATATCATCTGGACAAAACGAAATAAACAAGAAACTTCACAATGACATCAAACATCAAAGGGACCTAACAGATATAGTCCATACAAATGCCAAGGGAAGCATCTTCAAAATAGACCACATACCAGCACCAAAAAAAAAAAAAAAAAAAAAAAAAAAAAAAAAAAAAAAAAAAAAAAAAAAACTTTAACAAAGCTTCAACAAAACTTCTGGTCTGAGCACTGAGATTTTGAGCTTCAGTTCTGCACCCAATCCCACAAACCCAAAGGAGGCTGGACTCCCAGGACCTCTAACCCACCCAGGATTTTAGGTAAGGAGCAGCAACACCCGTCCAAACAGGGAGTAACTGGAACCCACGGGGACCTAGGAACTCGTTCCTGGCCAGGGGCACCAGTTCTTTCTGTTCTGCACCTGAGCATTGAGTAGATCGTGCACATCAGCTCTGCACCCAATTCCACAGATCTCAGAGGAAGCTGAACTCCCAGGAGCTCTAACAGGATCCAGAACATAGTATCATAGGATCATCGGATCTCAGTAGATCCCAGAGGCATCCTTTCTCCAAGAAGCTCTTACACCCAAGATCTCAGGATCACAGTATCACAGAGACAGCTGGACACTGAGGAGTTCTGATACAACCAAGATAACAAGAAAGACAGGCTCCGGTCAGAGACAGTGACTGCAAGTAGCACTAAAGATAACCAGATGGTGAAATGCAAGAGCAAGAACATAAGCATCAGCAACCAAGGGTACTTGGAATCATCAGAACCTAGTTCTCCAAACATAGCAAGTCCCAAATGCCCCATCACACCCAAAAAGCAAGATTCAGATTTAAAATCACTTCTTATGATGATGATACAGGCCATTAAGAAGGACATAAATAGCACTCTCAAAGAAATAGAGAACTAGGTACACAGGTAGAAGCACTTAAAGAGGAAACAAAAAATTCCTTAAAGAATTACAAGAAAACAAATCTCAGGTGCAGAAGATACCATAGAAAATATTGACACAACAGTCAAAAAAAATGCAAAAAGTTCTTAACACAAAACATCCAGGAAATCCAGGACACAATGAGAAGATAAAACCTAAGGACAATAGGTATGGAAGAGAGTGAAGATTCCCAAATTAAAGGGCTGGTAATTATCTTCAACAAAATTATAGAAGAAAACTTCCCTAACATAAAGAAAGAGATGCCCATAAATATACAAGCAACCTACAGAACTCCAAATAGATTAGACCAGAAAAAAATGCCTCTAGTCACATAATAATCAAAACACCAAATGCACAAAACAAAGAAAGAATATAAAAATCAGTAAGGGGAAAATGTCAAGTAACATATAAAGGCAAATCTATCAATATTATACCAGACTTCTCACCAGAAACTATAAAAGCCAGAAGATCCTGGACAGATGTCATACAGACCCTAAGAGAACACAAATACCAACCCAGGCTACTATACCCAGAAAAACTCTCAATTACCATAGATGGAGAAACCAAGATAATCCATGACAAAACCAAATTTACACAATATCTTTCCACAAATCCAGCACTACAAAGGATAATAGAGGGAAAACTCCAATACAAAGGGGGAAGTTATACCCTAGAAAGAGCAAGAAAATAATATTCTTTCAGCAAATCCAAAAGAAGATAGCCACACAAACATAATTCCACTGCTAATAACAAAAATAATAGGAAGCAACAATCACCTTTCTTTAATATCTCTTCACATCAATGGACTCAATTCCCCAATAAAAAGACATAGACTAACGAACTAGATACATAAACAGGACCCAGCATTTTGCTGCATACAGGAAACACACCACTGAGCAGATCCCTGGTGGTAGCTCTGCACCCAATCTCACAAAACCCAGAGGAAGTGGGCCTCCCAGGAGCTCTAACCCGGGCAGCATCTTAGGTAAGGAGATAGCAACACCTGCCCCAAACAGGGAATAACTGTGACCCACTAGGACCCAGGACTTCACTCCTGGCCTGGAGCACTGGTTCCTTCCTGTCTGGGTCTAAGCACTGAGCAGATCCCTGGTGGAAGCTCTGCACCCAATCTCACAAAACCCAGAGGAAGTGAGCCTCCCAGGAGCTCTAACCCAGGCAATATCTTAGGTAAGGAGACAGCAACACCCACCCAAAACAGGGACTCACTGGGACCCACTAGGACCCAGGAATTCACTCCTGGCCTGGAGCACTGGTTCCTTCCAGTCTGGGCCCGAGACTGAGCATATCTTGGGCCCCAGCACTAATCACAGTAGTAACAACCACCCCACACAGTTCTGAAACAACCAAGATAATAGGAAAGACAGGCTCCAGTAAGACAGCAGGTAGCACTAAGGTGATCCAGATGGCAAAAGGCAAGCACAAGAACATAAGCATCAGCAACCCAGGGTACTTGGCGTCATTAGAACCTAGTTCTCCCACACTAGAAAGTCCTGAATTTTCCATATCACCAAGAAAGCAAAATTCTGATTTAAAATCACTTATAATGATGATGATAGAGGACTTTAAGAAGGACATAAATAACACTCTCAAGGAATTTGAGGAGACCACAGGTAAACAGGTAGAAGCCCTTAAAGAGGAAACACAAAAATCCCTTAAAGAATTACAAGAAAACACAACCAAACAGGTGAAGGAATTGAACAAATCCATCAAGGACATAAAAATGGAAGTAGAAACAATAAAGAAATCACAAAGGGAGACTACCCTGGAGATAGAAAACCTAGGAAAGAAATCAGGGGTCATAGATGCAAGCATCACCATCAGAATGCACAAGATAGAAGAGAGAATCTCAGATGAAGAAGATACCATAGAAAATATTGACACAGCTGTCAAAGAAAACGCAAAATGCAAAAAGTTCTTAACACAAAACATCCAGGAAATCCAGGACACAATGAGAAGACCAAACCTAAGGATAATAGATATAGATGAGAGTGAAGATTCCCAACTTAAAGGACCAATAAATATCTTCAACAAAATTATAGAAGAAAACTTCCCTAACCTAAAGAATGAAAAGCCCATAAACATATAAGAAGCCTACAGAATGCCAAATAGACTAGACCAGAAAAGAAATACCTCCTGTCACATAATAATCAAAACACCAAATGCACAAAACAAAGAAAGAATATTAAAAGCAGTAAGGGAAAAAGGCCAAATAACAAATAAAGGCAGACCTATCAGAATTACACCAGACTTCTCACCAGATACTATAAAAGCAAGAAGATCCTGGACAGATGTCATACAGACCCCAAGAGAACACAAATGCCGGACCAGACTACTATATCCAGCAAAACTCTCAATTACCATAGATGGAGAAACCAAGATATTCCATGACAAAACCAAATTTACACAATATCTTTCTACAAACCCGGCATTACAAAGGATATTAGCGGGAATGCTCCAATACAAGGAGGTAACTTATACCCTAGACAGAGCAAGAAAGTAATCCTCTTCCAACAAATTCAAAAGAAGATAGCCACACAAAGATAATGCCACCTCTAATAACAAAAATAACAGGAAGCAACAGTCTCCTCTCCTTAATATCTCTTAATGTCAATGGACTCAATTCCCCAATAAAAAGACATAGGCTAACGAACTGGATACATAAACAGGACCCAGCATTTTGCTGCATACAGGAAACCCACCTCAGTCACAAAGACAGGCACTACCTTAGAGTAAAAGACTGGTAAACAATTTTTCAAGCAAATGGTCCTAAGAATCAAGCTGGAGTAGCCATTCTAAAATCTCCAGCCCAGGAACACAAAGGGAGGGACTCATGGATCCACCTGTATAGGTAGTTGAGGGTGGCCTTGTCAGGCATCAGTGGAAGTGGAGGGCCTTGGTACCCAATAGTTTGGATTCCTTAGTGTTGGGGAAGTTGAGAGCAGGGAGGCAGGAATGGGAGGATGGTGGAAGCACACCCTCATAGAAACTCCCAGAATTATATGGATTAGATATGATTGAGACAGGCCACCAGAAGACTAGATTCCAGAATTCAAACAAAAAATATCTTGATACTAAAATTTGTTTTGAGAATTGTATATTGCAGAATACACAGCCTTGGTGTATCTACTCATCAAGCAAGCTGAGCAGACTTGCTCGAACCTCTGATGTCCTGGAATCTCAGCTGAATGCAGTGAAGACATAGACGTCAGAGGCTTATCAATTTACTGTTCCCCTACCCCTCCTCCTCTTCTAATATCTCAAAGCCCATAATCAGCTTGAAGAAGTTAATGAAGAGCCGGTGCCCCTATTCCCTGAGCTTGGGAACTGAGGTGGTTAATATTGGAAGATCTTCCTAGGGAAAAGTAATGATTTTGTTGGAACAGGGAGGAATAGCTAGGATTTACTGCATAGCCATAACCTATTGGTAGAAATCTGTATAATTGTTATTAAGCTGAAGTTATAATTTCTTAAATGGTACAAAATTTACTTTGATTTCATATTTAAGGTTTTCATTGGTATGAGTTTCTTATTGATATAGAAGTGAGATTAATATTGTTACTCTCATAGGCATTGTGCCTATATAACATTTAGGAATACAAGGCTTAGACTCAGTCCTTCTTTAACTTTTTTAACTGATTTTAGATGGTTAGCCTGTGAGTTAAGGGCCTATAGCAAATTCATGACTCTAAATTTATTGATAGGGTGTTTTCTATATTTAGAAATAGCTGAGAGGAGTTAACAGACAACAGTACAGATTGCCTTACATGGATAGTTGGTTTTCAAAACGTCAGTAATCCACAGAATTGACATTACAAACATTTCTGTATTAAGGTTCATTTTGATTAGAGACCTGTCTGCTCCTTACAGCTTCCTGTCTTGGATTCAAAGAAGAAGTTGAGCATCTTTGGAGTTACTCCAGTTGTGATGAGACAGCCACTAGGCAAGAATTGCCTCTTTTCATCCAAAGACAAATTACTGTCCAGAAAAGGACACACTTGCAGAATAGTCAACTGATTCTATCTGCCAAGAAAGAGTAATCAACCCTTAATAATTTTGCATCACTAGGTCTGTCAGATGATCCTGGGCCAGAAGGCTGAAGATCAGATGCTCTAATGTTTTGAGGTTTAGGGACTGTCCAAGTGTTCAGCGGTCTTTATAAATTGACTAAGTTTTAGAAGCTATGCTTTGTGCTTCCCATAATTTCAATTAATTCAGTCATTCTGGATTTCTGACGGGGTTGAAGACTTATAGTCTCATAGCCAATCCCGGCTATTTACTTTGAGAGAAAAGACTTGAGAGGATTGTTTTTCAGCTGATAGTCATTCTAAAGCCAAGAAAAAAATCCAGGTTCCAAACTAAGTCTTTTAGTTAGGAGAGATGACAGAGGTTCTGGTTAGTCAACAAATTGATGGACTGGGGATTAGGTCTATCTTGTACCTTACTAATACAAATTGGTATAGTTATGCTCTAATTGTATTTTGAGAGAAAAGTTTTATCTTAATAGGAAGAGTGATATGTAGGAGGAGCTAAGGTGGGAGGAGTAAGGAGAGGAAGAGGAAAAGCTAGGAGATGAGGGGGGTGAAGGGAAGACCATGGACACAGATGTTCAAGTGTTTCTGCCAGTCAAAGATAGTTGGTATATCTAGGTATTGGGTTATACATCTGATTGTATAGGCATCTTTTATTGAGCATTACCAAACTTATAAAGCCTTTGATTAACATTTAAAAAAAAGTTACTAGTAAAAAGAAAAGAAGCAGGTGGGGGGGTGGGGCAGGGGGTTTCAGGGTGGGGGGATGGGGTAAGGGGATCACATCTGAAATATAAATAAAATATCCAATAAAAAAATTAAAAAAAAAAAAAGGAAACATGCCTCAGTGACAAAGACAGACACTACCTTAGAGTAAAAGGCTGAAAAACAGTTTTAGAGTAAAAGGCTGGAAATGGTCCTAAAAAACAAGCTGGAGTAGCCATTCTAATATCCAATAAAATTGACTTTCAACTTAAAGCTATCAAAAAAGATAATGATGGACACTTCATACTCCTCAAAGGAAAAATCCACCAAGATGAACTCTCAATTCTGAGCATCTATGCTCCAAACACAAGGGTGCCCACTTTCATAAAATAAACCTTCCTAAAGCTCAAAGCACACATTGCACCTCACACAATAATAGTGGGAGACTTCAGCACCCCACTCTAATCAATGGAAAGATCATGGAAACAGAAACTAACTAGAGACACAGTGAATCTAATAGAAGTTAGGAACCAAATGGATTTAACAGATATCTATAGAACATTTCATCTTAAAACAAAAGAATATACCTTCTTCTCAGCACCTCATGGTACGTTCTCCAAAACTGACAATATAATTGGTCACAAAACAGGCCTCAACAGATATAAGAAAATTGAAATAATTCCATGCATCCTATCAGATCACTATGGACTAAGACTTGTCTTCAATAATGACAAAACAATGGAAAGCCCACATAATGGAAACTGAACAACACTCTACTCAATAATAACTTGGTCAAGGAAGAAATAAAGAAACAAATTAAAGACTTTTTAGAATTTAATGAAAATGAAGGCACATCATATCAAAATTTATGGGACACAATAAAAGCAGTGCTAAGAGGAAAACTCATAGCTCTAAGTGCCTACAAAAAGAAATGGAGAGAGCATACACTAGCAGCTTGACAACACTCCTGAAAGCTCTAGAGCAAAAAGAGGCAAACACATGAAAGAAGAGTAGACAGCAGGAAATAATCAAACTCAGGGCTGAAATCAACCAACTAGAAACAAAAAGAACTATACAAAGAATCAATAAAACCAGGAGCTAGTTCTTTGAGAAAATCAACAAGATAGATAAACCCTTAGCCAGACTAATCAGAGGGCAGAGAGATAGTACCCAGATTAATAAAATCAGAACTGAAAAGAGAGAAATAACAACAGAAACTGAGGAAATTTTAAAAAAATTATCAGCTCCTACTACAAAAGCCTATTCTCAACAAAATTTGAAAATCTGGATGAAATGGACAATTTTCTAGAAAGATACCAGTTACCAAATTTAAATCAGGACCAGATAAACCATCTAAACAGACCCATAACCCCTAAAGAAATAAAAACAGTCATTAAAAGTCTCCCTACCAAAAAAAAAAAAAGCCTGAGACCAGATGGTTTTAGTGCAGAGTTCTATCAGACCTTCAAAGGAGACCTTATACCAATTCTCTTTAAACTATTCCACAAAATAGAAACAAAAGGAACATTACCCAATTCATTCTATGAGGCCCCAATTATGCCCATATATAAACCAAACAAACACCCAGCAAAGAAAGAGAACTTCAGACCAATCTCCCTTATGAATATCAATGCAAAAATACTCAATAAAATTCTCATAAACCAAATCCAAGAACACATCAAAACAATCATCCATCATGATTAAGTTGGCTTTATCCAGGAATGCAATGTTGGTTCAATATACAGAAATCCATCAATGTAATCCACTATATAAACAAACTCAAAGACAAAAAACACATGATCATATCCCTAGATGCTGAGAAAGCATTTGACAAAATTCAACACACCTTCATGGTAAAAGTCTTGGAAAGATCAGGAATCCAAAACCCATACCTAAACATAGTAAAAGCAATTTACCGCAAACTGGTAGCTAACGTCAAACTAAATGGAGAGAAACTTGAAGCAATCCCACTGAAATCAGGGACTAGACAAGGTTGCCCACTCTCTCCCTATCTATTCAAGATAGTATTGGAAATCCTAGTCAGAGCAATTGCACAACAAAAGGAGGTCAACGGGACACAAATTGGAAAGGAAGAAGTCAAAATTTCACTACTTATAGATGATATGATAGTATACTTAAGTGATCCCAAAACTTCCACCAGAGAACACTTAAACCTGATAAACAACTGATAAATCAGCAAAGTGTCTGGATATAAAATTAACTCAAACAAATCTGTTACCTTCGTCTACTCAAGGATAAAAAAGGCTGAGAAAGAAATTAGGGAAACAATACCCTTCACAATAGTCACAAATAATATAAAATACCTTGGTGTGAATCTAACCAAGCAAGTAACAAATCTGTATGACAAGAATTTCAACTCCCTGAAGAAATAAATCGAAGCAGATCACAGAAGATGGAAAGACCTCCCATGATAATTGATTGGCAGGATTAATATAGTAAAAATGACCATCTTGCCGAAAGCAATCTATAGATTCAATGGAATCCCCAACAAAATTCCAATTCAATTCCTCATTGAGTTAGAAAGAGCAATTTGCAAATTCATTTGGAATAACAAAAATCCAGGATAGTGGAAACTATTCTCAACAATAAAATAACTTCTAGGGGAACCATTATCCCTGACTTCAGGCTATATTACAGAGCAATAGTGATAAAAACTGTATGGTATTGGTACAGACACAGGGAAGTAGATCAATGGAATAGAATTGAAGACCCAGAAATGAACTCACATACCTATGGTCACTTGATCTTTGACAAAGGAGCTAAAACAATACAGTAGAAAAAAGACAGCATTTTCAACAAATGGTGCTGGTTCAACTGGAGGTCAGCATGTAGAAGAATACAAATTGATCCATTTTATCTCCTTGTACAAAGCTCAAGTCCAAGTGGATCAAGGACCTCCACATAAAACCAGATATACTGAAACTAAAAAAAGAGAAAGTAGGGAAGATCCTTGAACACATGGGCACAGGGGAAAAGTTCATTAACAGAACACCAATGGTTTATGCTCTAAGATCAATAATTAACAAATGGGACTTCATAAAATTGCAAAGCTTCTATAAAGCAAAGGACACTGTCAAGAGGACAAAATGGCAACCAACAGATTGGGGAAAGATCTTTACCAATCCTACATCTGATAGAGGGCTAATATCCAGTGTATACAAAGAACTGAAGAAATTAGAATCTAGACAATCAAATAACCTGATTAAAAAATGGGGTACAGATCTAAACAAAGAATTTTCAACTGAGGAAAATCAAATGGTCGAAAAGCACCTAAAGAAGTGTTCAACATTCTTAGTCTTCAGGGAAACATAAATCAAAACAACCTTGAGATTCCACCTCACACCAGCCAGAATGGCCAAGATCAAAAACTCAGGTGATAGCAGATGCTGGTGAGGATGTGGAGAAAGAACACTCCTCCACTGCTGGTGGGATTGTAAGCTGATACAACCATTCTGGAAAGCAATCTGGCAGTTCCTCAGAAAACTTAACATAGTATTACCTGAGGACCCAGCTATACTACTCCTAAGCATATACCCAAAAGATGCTCCAACATATAACAAGGACACATGCTCCTCTACGTTCATAGCAGCCTTATTTATAATAGCCAGAAGCTAGAAAGAACTCAGATGTCCTTCAACAGAGGAATGAATACATAAAATGTGGTACATTTACACAGTGGTGTACTACTCAGCTATTAAAAACAATGACTCCATGAAATTATTAGGCAAATGGATGGAACTGGAAATATCATCCTGAGTGAGGTAACCCAATCACAAAAGTAAACACATGGTATGCACTCATTGATAAGTGGATATTAGCTCAAAATCTCACAATACCTAAGATACAACTCGCAGACCACATTAAGCTCAAGAAGAAGGAAGATCAAAGTGTGGGTGCTTCAGTCCTTCTTAGAAGGAGTAACAAAATATTCACAGGAGCAAGTACAGAGACAAAGTGTGGAGCAGAGCCTGGAGGACAGACTGTCTAGCTGTATTGGACATATGTTCCTGACCCATCTTTGCTTGCCTATATCCCAGATAGGACAAGCTGCCTTGCCTCAAGTTTTTAGACCTTGTGGGACAGAGAATCAAAAAAAAGAATTATAATGACTCTTGTATTTTTCTTAAAGGTGACCAGTTATTCGGTTTCAATCATGTACTAATCTAGAAATCAATCCAACATTGGAAATAATAGTCTTCATTTGGAAGGTGAGACTGGACATTTTCAGAGACATATTTGGAAGTTAGCTGCAGTTCTCTATGATGTTATGATAGTAAGAGATAAAGTTGGGACAGGATCTGAAACTCAAACAAGTGTTAGTGCATGTGTTAAGGCTCTTTTAATTGTCATGTTAAAATTACTTTTGTTTATTTTACAATATTTATTGTAACTTTCATTGACTGTATACTTTCTAATTGTGTTAGTGTGTTGAAACCTGGCATGTCTATCAACCAGCTTTTGTCTTCCTGCCCTGAGTATTAGAAAACCTTGATTTTCAGAAAAAAAAAAAAAAACCTTGCAAGTGCTGGAAGAAGTGAGTTAGGCTTTAAGCAGAAGCGAGAGGGTAGTGGGCTTGATTATTGCTGGTATAACAGCTTTAATTACATTAATTGCTAGCACCACTGCTTCTACAGTAGCTTTGACACAAGAAGTTAAGACAGCTACTTTTGTTAATAATTTAGCAAAACAAAAATGTTACTGATGTGTTGAGTATATAAGAGGATTTATATAGGTGTTTGGAACAATGGGTTGATGCTCTATATTCTATTCAAATTATCAGAACAAGGTTCAGAGTTTAAGAGTTAGGAGCCATCTTGAGTGCCATGCCAAATACCAATGGAGTTGTGTTACTTCAAAAATTCACAATGATAGTCATTATAATTAAGAAGAAGTTTAAAGACATTTGTAGGGTATTTGGCATAATTCTAACATCTCTCTGAATGTTTTAACTTTGTATAGTGAGGTTATGAATTTAAAGAATGCTGCTCTGCTGAACTTTGATGCTGCAGATAATGCTCATAAAATTATCTAGCTTGAGGTCAGTATTTCCATTTTGGTCAAACTTCTCAAGAATGGCATATATAGCTTGATCATGCTAGCCCTTTTTGTCCTGGGAATACTTTTATTCCTGCCCTGTGTTAAAGTTTGTCTCTATCAACATCAACATGTTGGCAGCCAAAGTATATGACTTTATACTGAAAATGGACCCCCAGACAGAGTTTTTAATTTAACAGGCTGGCAAGCCAAGGATGGGTAAGATTCTGCACATAGCCTTACCAACCTAAGACAGAAGTACATTGCTTTTGATAATGAATATTACACAACAGGTAAGGAAGGCATTCTCATCAGAACCACCTAAGACAGACTCAGTCTGGTTTATACAATTAAAAAAAGGGGGAGGGGAAAGATGTGGAGAGCTTTGGGGCAGCCTGGCAGAAATCTGACATTGGCCAAGGACAAGGAAATAGACTGAAGGCAGGAATCTGACATTAGCTTAGAACAAAGAAATAATTTCAGGCAGAAATCTAAATCTTAGGCTAGAACAAAGAAGTAATTTCAGTCAGGAATCTAAATTTTAGGCTAGAACAAAGAAGTAATTAATGGCAAGAATCTAAATCTTCAGGTAGAACAAAGAAGTAGGCTTCGGGCATGAAAATGACTTTGGGCTAGGACAGGGTAGTAGGCTCAGATATTTTGGTCATCCTGATAAGCCCTTAGAAATAGTGATCATGGGACTCTGTTTATTGTCCTGCTTTTTCTTTGACTATCTGAGTTTATTGTCTTGCTTGTTCCTTGACTACTTACATCTATTGTATTGCTATTTCCTCAGCCTAGAACTGACCTTAATACTTGCATGTAATTTAAATGGCATAAAAGCAAAAAAGGAGGAGTGGGGATGGGATAGAGGTTTAATGGGGGGGGGGGGATTGGGAAAGGGGATAACATCTAAAATGTAAATAAATAAAATATCAAATAAAAAACAACCTTAACAAATACATAAAAGTCAACATAATTCCATACATCTTATCTGATCATTCTGCAATAAAATATAAGATGGGAAATAAGACTCTAGCAAGTATATAAGCATTACCGAAGGATGAGTAGATGAAAGAAGAAATCAAAATATTCCTGGAACTAAATGAAAATGGTACAACACAGCTAAGCCTCTGGGACACATGTAAAGCCATTCTAAGGAGACATCGGTAGCCCTATGTGTCTACATGTTTTAAAAATAATCAGAAAGAGCACAAGTGACTTAATGACACAACACACAAGTTTGCAAGAACAAGAGCAAACCTAGTAGATGACAAAAAATAATAAAGATCAAAAAGAAGTCAATGAAATAGAAACAAAAAATAAATAAATACAAATAATTAATGAATCTAAAAGCTGGTTCTTTGAAAAGATAATCAAGATGTACAGAACTTTGGCCCAACTAACCAAAAGAAAGAAAGAGAAGATCCAAATGAACAGACCCCGAAATACACAGAGAAATATTATAATAGACACCACAGAATAGGACCATCCTACTAAAAGCCATTTATAGGTTCAATGCAATCCAATCAGAAACCCCAGAACATGCACCACAAAAATAGAAAAGAATCCTAACGTTCACATGGAACCAGAAAAGAACTCAGATAGCCAGAACCATCATGAACAAAAATAATAACACTGGACAGACTAGCATACCAAACTTAAACACATATTATAGAGCTATAGAAATAAAAACAGTATGATACTGACTCAAGAAATACACACACACACACACACACACACACACACACACCATATATATATTTATCCCAATGGAATAAAATAGAAGACACAAACATGAGCACTCATACTACAGCCATCTGATATTTGACAAAGAGACAAAAATGGGAAAACTGGATGCCCATTTACAGAATGAAAGTAGACCCAGGGCTAATGAGCACATGGACCTTAGAATAGAAACCACTATCACCACTTTACTGGACAGCATAATTTCTGTCTTCTAAACTTTATACTTATACTGGCAGAGAACTGCAGCTATCATTCCTCATCAAAGAAGCTTCTCTTTATGGCAAATTAAAACCATCAAACAAAATCACAACTGGACACAACGTAGAGATCAGCAGTTCCTGAGGAACCCAGCGCCGCTAAATACAACTATGTCAGGGCACCTGCTCCTAAGGCTCAGGGTACATGGAGGGACAGTTGAAAGATTATAAGAGCCAGAAAATCTGGAAGTCTGCTATGAAACAGTCTCTCCTAGAATTGACTGCACAAAGAAGACTGAACAATGGCAACATCAATAGATGAGCTAAGGTAGGAAGGGTCCCAGCCCTAGACAAAGAACTACAGGCAACTGCCTGCTGAGAAGAGAATTTGCCTCTCCTGGGGATGAGTCTGATAACTGGTTATCTGATACAAAGTGGTCACCCCTGAAACCATACACATGCAAACAATAAAACAAATTCAGCAGGCTATATTTGTGTATTTGTGTAAGCATACATACATACATACATACATACATATAACAATACATTATCATAGTCAAAAAACATTCATCTTGGATGCTTCCTCTTACCGATTTCCCATCACTCGTGTCCCACCTTTTCTTGGTGTTAAATCCCACAGGTCTTTGTCGACATTGAGTTCAATCTCTCTTCTCCACTGCAAAATTTTGACAGTGGTCTCTATACCTAATACCTGCCCTACCTTCTTCTTGGTTTAAAATAAAATCTGCCTTAACAACTTTAACAAGTATGATAAGTAATTTTTTTTTCTCTCTTGCTAGTGGGGATTGGGCAAGAGACATGCCATAAATCAGCCTAGATTCTTTGAAGTCTCAGCCTCACCCTTTAGCTTGCTCTTCAGCTGAGGCACCATGAATCTCAACTGGGCATACTTCCATACTAGCCTGCTTCAGAACCCATTGCACACTCACTCAAACCCCTGTCCCAAGAAGGCTACCATACAGCATCCTTGAGTATCTTGATTTTTGAATAAGTTTGACAAGTGAATCCACCACTAATGTAGTTCATCCTACCTTATGGAAAGCCTAGTGATGACATCTGTGCAGTGTATTCTGACATCCAAGGATTGTCTTAAAGCAGCTTGCAGCCAGACTCCATCCAGGCAGCCTCTATTCTAGCTAAGCAGTACTCCTTGCTCTGTGGGACTGCGTAAGGGTATCCTGGTTCTTGGCTGGGCATGGGCCTAGAACCCCGAGACTCCAAGGGAGAAATGGCAGGCGTTCGGCCAAGTCCCCAGAACTCAGGGTCCTAACAAGCAGTCCAATCTCCATAGACCTACATTGTTCAGTCACGTAGGCCATTACAGCCCCTCCCAAAGTACACAGGTAGAAGGTGTAACTACAGGCCTCAGGCCCTGGAGATTTACATACTAATGAAGGTCAGAGGGCAGAGTCAATTAAGCATTCCTCCCCAGAATCTCCCACTTTCTCCCTCCCTACTTAACCCAGGTCTGCCCTGAGTTTGGGGGGGGGGGGGGTACATCCAGATCCATCCACCATCCGCCATGACAATAAACCCTTTTGGAACCAAGGACTTCCTGGCATCATTGGGGCCTGCCGGGTCTGCCTTCATCGCTGGAGCTTCCAGGTCCTGGAACCTGGGACCTTCCTCTGGTACGAGAGACAGGCTGCCTGGAGGCCTCCAGGCAGCCTCCACCTTGCAGGTCCAGGCCGCTGCACGTGGCCTGGGGCCTGCTGCTGTGGGCCCAGGGCTGCTACTGCGGCCCCCGGTTTTTCCCACATTGCTCTGCCTCCCTTCACATTTTGTCACCTTTAACTGGAATTTTCTTGTTTCTTTCCTAGCTCCCTCTCAGTTGTTAAACTTTCTGTATAATTCCTTTTCTTGAATCCTCACAAGGCTATGACATCCTCTCTTTTCTCTTTCCTGCCTCACACTACGGTACTTAGTGCACAGGTTGGCCATAAAATATATATCCCTGTATCATTTCAAGTTTAACCAGGTCGTGAATCATGCAGGAATCTGATAAAACATCATTTCCCAGATTGCATCTGCATGTCTATTTAGAAGAGATTCACATATGAATCAAAGTAAAGCAGATGTCCTTCTGCTTTGGACACAATTTTATGTCCACTTGACACAAGCTAGGATCATAGGAGAGGAGGAAAATTCAACTGAGAAAATGCCTCCTAAGATTTTTCTTAATTAGCAATTGATGGGGGAGAATCCAGTCCATTATGCATGGTCATCCCTGGACTGGTAGTCCTGGGTTCTACAGGAAAGCAAGCTAAGCAAGCCATGGGGAGCAAGCCATTAAGTAGCACTTCTCCACAGCCTCTGCATCAGCTCCTGCTGCTCAGTTCCTGCCTTGTTTGAGTTCCTGTCCTGACTTCCTCTGGTGATGAACAGTGACATGGAAGTATAAGTCAAATAAATTTCTTTCTCCCCAACTTGCTTTTGGTCCCTAACTAAGACACCTTCCTATCTGTGAGTGGAAGCCATCTAGTCTGCTAAACACCTAGGTAGAAGGAAAAAATGGAGAATGGTTGAGTCCCACTAGATAAACTGAGATTTTTTCCAATTCTCCAGGCTTCTAGTTCACAGACTTTCAGAACTGGATTCAAGGTTACACCCTGCACTCTCCAGTATGTAGGTCACAAGGTATACCACCAGCTTGCCTGTGTTTCCAGTCTGTGGTCAGGAGATCACAGAATTTCTCAGCATCCATCAGCATGTTAGTCCACATCTTATTTTATACACACACAGAGAGAGAGAGAGAGGAGGAGAGAGAGAGAGAGAGAGAGAGAGAGAGAGAGAGAGAGAGAGAGAGAGATTTCATACAGCCTATCAATTCCTCCTTTGGAGAATTCAAACTAATGGAAATGTAAGTTCTTTGCTTATTGTAATACTGTCTCGTTTAGATCTGTCCTATTATTTATTCTATTGAAATTTTTCTCAATTTGCTTCTTAGACATTAAATCTTCTGCCAATTTTGCCCAACTGGATCAGTTCTACAAGTCAGAGCTTCGTTTATGTTTCTCTGTGTCTCTCATTACAACTGCCAAGGTTTTGAACATGTAAAGACAAATCAAAAGATATTTGCTAGTGTTTTGCTTCAATTCTGTCTCATTACTTTGCCAGCTGATGTTTATCTTGTTGCTAAGATGAAACCTCTTTGATAAAGGGAAAAAAACAAAAGCCATCATTGTTGATGGCGGCTTGATGATCAAAGGCTGTGAGGCACTTGGCTAGGGTCAAAGTCACACACTGTCAGTTTTAAGGTATGCTTTGTTGTTCCTCAGAATATTTAAATTCAAAACATTTCATGTAAAATCTGAACTTTAGCTTCTCCTGGGAAAATGAAAACTGTGTATTCTGTGTCCCTGCAGGTCAAGGTTACCTTGATCTGAGGAAACGCCAGCTACCTCGTTTGGACGAGGTTTGCGTGGTCTGAAATGCCTTGGCCACCATCCTTACAACGGAGAGTGTCAACACACAAAGAGAGAGCGTCACCAGTCACTGGGCATCAGGCATGACCTCTGTTGTATATCAAGTGTAGGCATTGCTACTGTTGCTGCACTACAAGAGAGAGAGAGGGCAAAGGACACACTAAAAAATGAAAAGCTCAGAATATACTCCTTTGTAAAGAATATGTGCTTATTCTTTATATACAAACAAATCGTCTTTCCTCAAGCCTATCTGTCTCTCTTCATCCAGTATGGTTTCATGAGCAATGGCATTTGTATTTGTAACCCCTGACATAGATCCTAATGATTTAATGACTGGTTCAATGAGTTGTTGCTCTAGGTACAGCTCAACAAGTAGGCTATTGTGCTTTGCAGCAAGGAAAAAGCCAATAATAGCAAACTTTACTTCACTGCCTTACAGATCCACTGAGGCAAGTGATGGCTCTGATTCAGGTCTCTGCTCTAGCAGACAGACCAGTCATTGTCTTCAACACTGCTAGTCACAATAAACAGAACGAAGGTTCCTGAAAGGTACCAGCTTTAAGCCAAGTGTCAAGGCTCATGCCTGTACACCTAAACTCAAGATTCTGAGTCAGAAGGGTTTTCACAAGTATGAGGTCATCCTGTGTCACAGAGTGAGAGCCTATCAGGAGAGAGATGTGTTGAGGGGCGGAATAGAGGGGAAGAAAAGAAGGACAAAGAGGAAGGGTGAGAGTTACTGTCACAGAGATTGAGGTTGCAATTTGGTCAATAAATGCTCCAATCTGAAAATGGTGTTGGACTTTATTCACAACTAGCTAGATAAAATCACATAACCCAAACCCAACTTTAAGGAAATACAAGAACATCTTGGGCCGGGCCAAAGAGCTGGAATTAAATAATAAGCAGCATTGATCTATGTCCCATGAAGCCTATAGCACACTGTCCTTGAGAATGCTCCTTTCCCCTAGAGCATGGAGAATCAGCCATCTGCCACCATGTTCCTCATGTATTTGATACTCAACTGGATGGCCAGGGACTGGCAGGGAACCCATTCAAAGCCCCAGTTAACAGAGCCACACATACTTTTTTGCTAGAAAATAGAACTAAGAAATTCTGCAAAACCATGAACTGCCAGCCCGTCTATAACTCAGCCATGTAGCCTGCATCAGGAAGAATCAACACACCTCTGTTTTAAGCATCCATGTTATACGTGGACAATGGAGATAGTAACTGATAATGAAAGTAAGATTTCTTTAAGACCCCCAGGGTGAGACTCTTGCAAGAGAGGTGTGATTTGCTCCGGGAGGAAGCAAAGGGAAAGGGACTGTATGTGCTCACTGTGCAAAATCCATGTATAATTCAACATTTTGTGAAGCACCTTGCACATTATTACTTTAAACTTCTAACAACTTTAATAATATCCTTGAACCTTGTTCTCTGACAGGCATATCACAAAAGGCACCTTCCAAAGTGATGCTTAGAAAACTGCACTGACTGCTTAGTGTTACTTCTGACAGATATCTGTATACTGCTTGTAATGTATAAAAAGTATTCATTTAATTTGCCTTTTCAGTATCACAATGAGAAGAATCATAATCAATGACTATGAGTACTTCTTTGCAGCCTCCTAACAAGGCTGGGCCATTCAGAGCATCTGTGTGAGCATCCTTGCATCTATCTTTAAACTCCTCCAATGCACTCAGCAAGAACACCTGGCTCTTCCTTTTGTTTTCCAGCATTGAAAATATTCATATTTCTTTTGGTCTGCACCAATGCTTCTGTCAGGGTCTCCCTGTTAAGGTCAAAGAACATTTTACTTGCAACTCAATTTATCACAGATACTCTTTTGAAACAGCACACATATATCCTGATGAGCCAGAACTTTCACAAGATGATGCCGGCTAGAAGCACACACTGAGGCTGCATCCATGAGATTATAGTGAAATAACAATATTTTTGATTAAGAAAATAGGTAAACAAAAAAATATATGAAGAATAAATGCAGCACAAAACCTTTTTGTGTTTTTCTTTCTAGCCAATGATTAAAACCAGTGTTCTTTTAATGTATTTCCAGCCAGTCAAGATAACGAATTCATAGTAAACAGCAAGACATTTGTCTGTCTTCATCATTAAATCCAGCTGGACCATTTGGTCAGAGTAGGGCTCACATAGGTCAGAGACATAAACCCTCCAAAGTGTGCCTTTGGGTTCACATTGCTGGTCATTGAAGCAAAGTGAAAAAATGTTTGCATTAATATTTTTTTAATTGGAACAGAAGATATGAATTCTAATATACCCTAAGAAACAGAAGGGGTAGAAAACAAAGCCATTTTAAGTTCATGAGAGAAAATGTCTATTTCTAGTATCTCAGAAATCACGTGCAATACTCTGATCCCTACAGCAGTGAAAATCCCAGGACACACTGAGATTCCAAAGGGTGATGCTTCACTCGGATGGCCTCATTCTGCCATGATAGCCACATCAGGCTTCAGAAATCTTCAGTCTGTGAAATCCCAAACCAGCATCCCAATCCCAGAAGATGCTACAGGGTGAGACAAACAGCCGTTTGTTAGCCCAGTGGTTTGGAAACATCTTGGCATGTAGGGCCCCATGAGGAAGTGTAGCGGGGAGAAGGGAGGAAAAAAAGGAAGACTGTGAGGCATTGGAGTGTCCCCTGGCACAAAAAGTTGATGCCCAATTAGATTTAGAAAAAGTGACAAAGAATTGATGCCCAATTAGGTTTAGAAAAAGCTCCTCTCTGTAAACCTCAATTACCTGTGATGCGTTATGACATTCAGCATTTACAAAGTATAATTACACAATAGTGTCTGACATTTAACGTCTATGGATAATTTAAAAGACTTCTACTTCAAAAAGGCTGCTCATGAGCAACAGTAATCACTTCAATTAGCTTGGCACCATTACAATGTAACAAGACCATTTGACTGCCTATTAGAACCAGCCAAGCTCTTCAAGTGTGTTAATTTAGCAGTCATTGCTAATTTCTGGGCTTTGCTACATTTGCATAGGAAAACACAGCCCTTTAAGCAAGAGAGGAAGTTTCATTCCTGTACTGGATTCCTATTCTTAGAAGGGCTTTTTATATTTTCACACAAAAGATCAGAAACATATTTCAAACATGGGCATCTGTGAATAATATTAGGTAAAAGAACATCAAATTTAAGTAAGATGTGGGTCCTATTTTTCCATCCTACTTTTATCCACATGTAGACACATAAATATGATACATAAACATACAGAGCGCATGTATTAGTCAACATGTAGCATGTATGATTATGTTCATAGTAGCCCATGTTCTAAATCACAAATAAAGTACAACATATAGTATATTCATTAATATATTATATAGAGAGTGAGCTAGGCAAAGCTGTACTTGGCAAAAAACAAAGGTTCTGGCCTCTTCAAAAAGCAAGCAAGCAAGCAAACAAACAAACAACAAACAAAAAACCTCAAAGGCAAGTTCACCCATCTCCTAGATCTGGAGCTTCGAATGTCAAGTCTCCTTTACTGTTTTATAATGACTTTTGTTGCTATGTAGTGGTTATCAAAGGTGTCTTACATCATAAATGAATTAGGCTTTTTAAAAACTTATATTCTGACATGGATATAATTTACCACTTAGCATAAATAATATCTGTCCTACAGAGGAGAAACTACAGTTTACAAAGTAATGTGTATGGACATACTCCCAGAAGTAACGTGGGCCATTTGTCATAAACCTCAATAAAAATGTATTGGACATATGTGTAGTTCAGTACTGAAAAGTACTAGATGTCTCTGAATAGAAAGGTTTCTAAACTGTTGAAATAATAGAGACTCTTGATTCAGTGCTCTTCATGCAGAGCGAAATGATCTTTTCCTAGCTATCTCCTTACTCTGGCTTCTTTCATTTCCTAGTGTGGTTACACCACATTCTGTGTAGCCTTTAAGCTGTTGGTGGACACATTAGCTGTAGTCATTTCCAGCATAAGTAGTTCAGCAGTTAAACGGCATGTAGTTTTTATGTGCCTATGTTTTAATTTTTCCTCAATATCACCTTGAAGTGGAATTGCTGGGTAACATGGTATCTTCACTTTTAACAGTTTGAGAAACTACCAAATTTTCTCCCAAACGAACCATTTAACATCCTTACCAGCAATGTATGAGGGCCTCAGACTCTTTTCTACTTAGTCCACACTTAGGCTGCCCACCGTATGCATGATGTAGCGTCTTGTAGGCAGTAAGTAGTAACTTAGCATAAGGTTACATGAATCTTCACGTTGCTGATTGGTATCAACCATTTCTCCATAGATTATTGGTCATTTGTGTATAATTTTAGCATGAATATTTAGTTTAATTATTTTATGCATCTTTAACTGGGTCATTTGTGTTATTATTGAAAGAATTGGTCATTCTTGATGTCAAATCATTATAAAATACATGATGTGTAAATATTTCCCCATCTTTGTTGTTTGACTTTCACTTTAATGTTTTTATATAATGCAGGAATTTACTTTTGATGAAGTCAAATATATTTTTTTATTTGGTTGCATCTGCTTTACATGGTATATCTAAAAATGATTGGAGCTGGTGAGAAGGCTCAACTATGATGAGCACTTGCTGTTATTGGAAAAGGACAGACCCAGGTTCCATCCAGCACCAACATGGTGGCTTACAACTGTCCTTAAGCCCAATTCCAGGGAATGTGAACCTATACTCTGACCTGGGTTATCAATAACATACATGCTGCACATATGTGCACACATACAAACACACATACACATACACACGACATTCATACTCATAAAATAATTTTAAAAACCTTATTTAAAAAAAATTATTGACTAATCCCAGGTCAACGTGTCTTACACACAGGTAGATTTCTATAGTTTTAATTCTTACATTTAACACACTGATTTGTGTTGAATTAATTTTTCATATGGCAAGAAGTTTAAGACCAAGTGTATTCTTCAATATGTGGACAGTCACAGTGCCAGCATCAAATGTTTCAAGATTATTCTTTCAATGAATTTGTACTTCAATCCCTGTACAAAACAACTGTCTTAAAACATGAGAGCCGGAGAGATGCCTCAGTCATTATGAGCTCCTCCTGCTCTCTTAGAGGACACAAGTTCAATTTCTAGCACCCATGTTACGTTGTAATTTCAGCTCCAAGGGATCTGATACCCTCTCCTATCCTCCATAGGAACCTAATGTACACACACACACACACACACACACACACACACACGTACACACAAATTTTTTATCAATAAAACAAAATATTAAAATAAAATTTGTTACTAGATGCTCCTTTTTATTCGTTGACACATTGTCTTTATTTTAGCAGCATCCTTGATTGACATGTAACATTGCATTAATTTTCATTAGCATTCAAGGGATTGGATTTCATTATGGCTTTCCTCAGAGGATGTTATGTTAAATCTTGAAACTGAGTAGTATGAGTCCTACAGTCATTTTCAAGACTGTCTTGGCACCTTGAATTTCCAAGTAAATATCAAAATCAGCTTGTCAGTCGTGGGGAGGAAAAAGGCAGCTGAGATTTTGCAAGGGATTGTGTTCATTCTGCAGACCTACACGGGAGCAGTGGCATCTACAACGTTCAGTAGCTCACCTGTGAGCATTGTCGTTCCATTCAGTTAGATTTTACAGAGTGTCTTCAACCAGTTCTGCAGCTCTTAGGATACCACTGTTTCACTTCCATTGTCCAGTGTATTCCTAATTGCTTATCATTTTGATGCTATTGTAAATTCACTTGGTTTATTTGGAAATTTTTAGTTATTTGATACTAATGGGAAAGATGTTTAACATATTGTTTGTAAATCCTACACACTTGCTGATCTTTTTCGTTTTTAATGGCCTTTTTAACGATGTCTTGGAATTTATTACAAATAAGATCATATGATCTGCATATATAAGCACACTTCTTCTTTCCAGTATCCTTCCTTTCTTTTTGTTTCTTTCACTATCTAGCTACCTGTAGTAAACTATGGGTAGAAATAGTAAAATAAAATAAAAATCACATATTCTCTTCTTAGTCTTCTCAGAAGAGAACAATTAGCATCTTCATTTACAGTAATCTAGTTTGAATTAATATCACATTAGTCTTGATACTACAAAATACTTCAATTCAGACCATCTCTGTCTACTCCCCTCCAGAATATTTTCACACAAATTGAACCTTTACATATGGTGTGCCCATTAACACAGATATGTACCATTATCACTCTTTGACTTTTTACTCTATCACTCAATTATGGCACTATGAAGTTTCCTTTAAATCATATAGGAGAAAGTTACAAAAACTGTATTTATAGCATCTTTTCAATTTGTTTGTGCAATTGCTTTAACTAATGCTGTCTGTTTTCTCATTTGGATTCAAGTTCTTGTCTATTCATTTACTGCCAGCCTGAAGACTGTGACATATTTTTTAAGTTTTATTAATTTGTCTATGTTCTTGATGGGGGTGTTATGGCACACAGATGTCAGAGGACAGTTTTGTATAATCTCTTCTCTCCTCCTTCCTTTACATGGGTGTAAGACATTGAACTCATTTTAACAAATTTGTAGGACATAAAACTTGTGGAACAAGTACTTTACCTGCTGAGTTATCTCATCATTCTGAGTCTGTACTGTTTCTTTCACAAGAGGTTCACCAGAAACAAATATTTTCAACTTTTGTATAAGACAATATTTTAATTTATCTTTAACTTTAAATTGTTTCTTTTAGTAGACATGAAATTCTTGTCTGAAAGTCTTTTTTGAGCCCTTAAAAAGTTCTTCCCACTGCTTTATAGCCCCATGGCTTGTAATCCCAAATCAGTGCCAAGCTGAATAACTGGAGGGATTGCTCAGTGGTTAGGAGCACTTACCAGCTCTTCCAGAGGTCCTGAGTTCAAGTCCCAGAAAGCACATAGTGACTCACAACCATCTGTAATGGGACCTGATGTCCTCTTCTGTCTTCATGAAAACAGAACACACACACACACACATATATATACATACACATACACACACACACACACAACAAAATCACAGATGTACCTGATGAGCTGATATTAACACTGTCTCCTTGTCTCCATTTCAGGATGGAGGCCTTTTTCAGTTCTTCCCACATGAATGTCACCAAGCTTACTGAATTTTTTAGATTAATGTTTTCATCAAATTTGGGAAATCTCAAGTCATTATTTCTTTAAATATTTTCTTTTCTCATTCTGGTCTATTATTGTGGGTATTTTGGTTAAGTTGATGGTATCCAGGCTCCTGTCAGCATGTACATCCTGACATCCACATCAACCTCTACCTTTGGTGACTGCACATAGGATGGATATCCAGGTGGAATGGTCTGTAGATGGCCCCTCCTTCAGTTTCTGTCCTGCACTGTGTCTCCATATTTGCTCCCTTGAGTATTTTGTTACTCCTTCTAAGAAGGACTGAAGCCCCCCTACTTGGTCATCATTCTTCATGAGCTTTATGTGGTCTGTGAGTTGAATCTTGGGTATTTCTGGCTTCTGGGCTAAAATCCAATAATCAGTGAGTGAATACCATGTATGTTCTTTTGTGATTGGGTTACTTCACTCAGGATGATATTTTCTAGTTCCATCCATTTATATAAGAATTTATCAAATTCATTGTTTTTAATAGCTGAGTAATATTCCATTGTCTGCAAGAGTCTGACATACTCAGAGGCAGATGCTCACAGCTAACCATTAAACTGATCATGGGGTTCCCAATGGAGAAGATAGAGTAAAGACTGAAGGAGTTGAGAGGATTCGCGACACCATGAGGAAAGCAACAATACCAACCAACCAGAGCCCCCAGGGTCTAAACCACCAGCCTGGGAGCGCTTAGGGAGGGACCCATGGCTCCAGCTATGTATGCAAGGGAGCTATATATAAGTGGGAGAAGAGATCCTTGGTCCCATGAAGGCTGGACGTCGTGGTGGGGGGGATATTCGAGGGTGGGGAGGTGAGGTACGGGGGAGGGTAGGTGGGGGTACACCAACGTGGAGGCAGGAGGAGGGGGGAAGGGATAGTGAGTTTCTGGGAGGGAGGGGGGAAATGGGGTAAGGAGAGAACATCTGAAATGTAAATAAAATTTCCAATAAAAAAAAAAAAAGAAAAAAAAGGAAAAAAAAAAAAAGTTGATGGTATCCAAAAGGTCTATTAAGCTTTACTCATTCTTTTCTATGCTTTTTACTAAGGAGTCTCAGTTAACACATCTCCAAGTTTCTAATTATTTCTTCTGCATTCTCAAGTCTACTTTAAAATCCTAGTAGTTACTTTTGAACCCTAGAATTTCTGTGGGGTGTGTGTGTGTGTCTGTGTGTAGCTTTAGATTGAGGGTATTCCAAGGAACCATAAAAAAAAACAGCAGTCTTTTTTTTTTTTCCTGGTCTACTGAAATGGAAGGAGTGAGGTGTCTCAGCTGGCTGTTCCCATTACCATGGAGCTACCATGCCTTCTCAGCCATGATAGGCTATTCCCCCAAATATAATTCAAAATAAATCCTCCTTTAAGTCAACAATTAAAGTAAGGAATGAAGAAAATTGGTAGGTACCAAGAATGAGATTGTTGTCATAATAAAATTAACCATGTGGTTTATAAGCCTTCATAAATGGTTTATTTTGGATCTTCACACAACAGAAGCCCTTGGATGCTGTAGGCAGAGCTTAATGGACCATTCTAATGGGTGTCCAGAAGACCAGAAAGCTGATGAAAACGTGGACAACAGAAGCCCGGTGTGTGAGCCTTAAGAAAGGAACAAGTGCTCCATTAGAATTAGAAGTGTTCATGTTACATTCTGGTAAAATATCTGTCTGTATTCTTCCCCTGTCCTGAATCTTTGAGTGAGGCTAAATTCAAAAGTAATGGAGTAAGCTGTTTGGGGGAGGAAATTTCATAACAGTATGGCAATAAGTCTGTAGCATGGCTGTTACCATCTGCTTTTATTGAGACTTAGAGTAAGAACTCAGAAAGAAAAGTAGAATGGAAATATGTGAAAATGTACATTTTAGCCAGGAAAGGAGCACAAATATGGTTATGTTCAGACAGGTGGACAAGGCATTTGCTGACAGAACAGCGATAATTGCTAACATGATTAGTAACGGTAAGGACCAACTTCACATTTGGCACTGAAAAAAGAGGGGAAAATGCACTAAGGAAAAGACTACATCTTTAAAAAAAAAAACTTCAGGGTATAATAATGTGAACTGATATGATAAATTTTTATTTAAAAATCCAGTTCTGGGACAGAGAGCTTCCAAAATATCCTTATTGTCTAGAGAAGAGCCTTCCCAACTTCAATTGTGAAGGAACACAAAGGACATTGTACCTATGGTCCAAAGGAGCAAAGCTACATCTCAAGCTGCTAAGTAGAACTTGGGGCCTTCCATCAAGCCCTGGCTTTACAGGTGTGTAAGTGCAAGAGTAAAGAGCCATTATAGATAGGCAATGTTGAACAAGGGTGGATTCCATGCACGGAGCTTCTGCATAGGCTGCACATGCAGTTGTGAAGGTGAAGCTAACATTGCCATGGAGACTCCAGGATAACAGAGATACATGAAATATGATGTGTTTGCTTAGAGAGACTTCAGGCACTAAGTAGAACCAGCCCAGGAGAAAAGCCACATATTGAACAGGCTACAGAGCTGAATGGGTGAGGCTACCCAAGCTTGTTGAAGCCCAGACAATTCCACCAAGAGTCTCGGGTGCCAGACTTGAAGCTACAGGGCTTATTGTTTGCCCTGCTTGTTTCTTTAGTCTGATTTGGGTGAAGGGCTCCATTCCTCCCTTTTGAAATGATAATGTTTATTTTGTGCCAGGATATGCTGGAAGTATGTAACTTGTTTATGTGTTCATGTTATAGAAGCCCACAATTAAGAAATTACCTTGAATCTTAAAAGAGACTTTGGACTTTTTAGTAGTGTTGGAACTTTTGAAGTTGGACTGAATGCACATTTTGCAGTACAAGATGTCTGTAAGCCTATGGGGAACAGGGACAAATGTTATTGAGTGTGAAACTTCCTCTGCAGGCTCACGTGTTTGAATCCTTGTTCCTGAACTTGTTGGCACTGTTTTTTGGTGGTTGTGAAACCTTTGGAAGATGGGGTCCAACTGGAAGAAATAGGTTATTGGGTTAGAATCTCTGATTCATAGTTGGTTCCTATTTCCTGTCTTAACTCTACTTTTTGTTTTACTGGGATGTGAAGAATTAAGTAATCCCAGATGCATACACACACTGCTATGGAGTTACCAACCTCTATTCCTTCCCTGCCATGTTGAACTATACACTCAAATCATAATCTAAAATAAATCTACCCTTGTTAGAAAAATGAGAAGAAATATCAAACAATACACAAATGTTTCTCTTTCCTGACACTCTACTTGGTGAGGCATCACTCTCACTTCTTTAATTTAGCTTATTTTATTTCTTTGAACAAATTTTAAATTACGAAAAGTGTTTGCTTAATAATCCCAATGTCTGAGCTTCATCAAAGACAGCGTATGTCCAATATTTTTTGTTTGGTTTGGTTTGGTTTGGTTTGGTTTTTTAGGAGAGTTAGAGATCTAGCCATGACATCATTTTAATCCTATAATATAGAAATTTTGGGTCTCTAAATCAATGCTCTTTCTGGTATTCTTTTTTTTTTTTTTTTTTGAATAGACTAATTATATTACGTCTATCCTTTGTTAAGTTTTAGAGAGTGGCCTTTCTGTTTCTTGAACTAATTCATAACCTAACTGCTGGACACAGAGTTTCTAAATACGGAGAGACAAAAGTTGTCCTGATTTCAAGTGGCAGACTATGCTTAGGGACATACCTACTATGCTCAGCTGAATAAATAACAACTCATTTTATGCTCCCACAGAACCTCAAGATCAGACAAGGGTAAAAGCATAGGGCCTTCTCAGATCTCTACTGACCATGTGCAGAGCATTTAGCATATACACAGCCTACTTCCAGTGACTTTATGAATTCCAAGATGATGTCAGAGATTTGCAAAGTGCCTACGGACATCCCATTCCCTCCTGTTTCCTTCAGCATTTGGCTTAATTGCTTCACTGTACTAGCTAGCTCAGTTAAACAGAAGCAGTTTAGCAAGGGGGGATTCCAGACAATCATAAGACAAGTCAAATGATGACCACTTTCTGTAGGAAACAAAACGCGGGCGGATGCCCGGGGGCCCCAAAGCCTGGCTGAGGCGGCCCGTGACTGGGACGGGGTCTCACGCGGGGCCGGGACAGTGGAGGCAGAGCAGGCTGAAGTGGAGGCCTGGGTTCAGGAGCACTTCCCGCCCGGGACGCTGTAGTTACCACATGGTCGAGGTGGTCGCAGAGTAGAAGTAGACCAAAGAAGAGACGCAGACTGGGCTTCCATGAAGTAGCTTTATTGGCGATAATAGTGAATCTGGTGCGCTCCCCCCAAAAGCCAGGAGGGGTTTCCTTATATTGGGGAGTATCAAGGGGAGGAGTTAGGGAGGGGAAAACTTAATTACCTACGGCCCCTGCCCTCATTAATATGTAAATCTCAAGGCAGAGGGCTTTTAGGTACGCCCCTTACCAGTGTCTTACTTGACTTAAGTGTACAGGTGAAATGGAGAGGGCTGGTCTGGGGCCTGGCTTTTGGGGGGTGGCCACACCTGCAATCTCAGGGTTTCCAGGCCAATGGCAGCCCTTCCATGACCCAACATATGCTGTGGAGGAACTCCACATATATTTTCCCATGGGATAGTCAGGTCATGGGTTTTCATTTTGACTATGGGTTACTGCTTGAGATGGTATCACAGAGCTGAAAAGAGGGGAGTGAGAGTGGGGCAGGTTCCTACTCCAGGAAGAACATTGTTCTTAACTCCAGGTTGCTGCATGCTTCTGATTAACTTCCTTCTGGTGGTTAACAATGCCATTTCCCCCATTGGTTTGATGGAAGAGAGCAGTTTTGGAAGTACTTAGTCCAGCATCTTCACTGAAACTATTCATACATTTTCTTCCTCACCGAAAATGTAAATTTCTGATTCAAGTCTCTCTTCATATTGTATACCAACCAGGCTTGCTCTGAAATCCTCATCTTCCTTTAATCCCATCAACTCTCCATTCCAACCATGTTGGTCCCTTCCTGTTGCCTGAATATATTACGGCCATTCCCACATGAGGCTCTTTGTATACTGTTCCTCCCACCTGGAGCTTTCTTCTCCTCTATCAAAAATCCCTCAGTGGAGTCCTGCTTAAATCTTCCCTCAATTTCTCCAAGGACTGCTCCCACAAAGAACTCTTCTCACAGCCCCCATTCATGGTGGCAGCAGTCTTTACTATAATTCTATATTGTCTTATATTTTCCTTCCTTCACAAATCATGTCTTGTCTTTAGTCGATTTTTACCAACCTGGTATATATTTTTCTTTTAGACACTTGGTACAACAATTTTCTTATTATAAAGATTTACTAATAGCATAGCAACCTCTTCTCCACCTCAACCATTCTAACCAGCAGGTATGGACATGTGTGTGCCTACTCATAACAATTATGTGAGAAATGAATAATCATCACCAATGCATCAGTAATAGAACCGATAATATACAATTTACCCCTGAGATTCCTAGTCTGTCACAGTCTAATCTCAGTAAGAGTCAGATGTAGAAAAGAGACCAACTGTAAATTCCAACTGAGTAGTCTCTCATGTTAAAACAGACAAGAATGGGATACTATGTGTAGTAATAGTTACGTGATATACATTATCCAAATAATTAACTGAAAATTCATTGTCAAGATATCGAGGAAATAGCCTCTTAATGCTGAGCAAAAGAAATGTTCCGTACCTATCACTATATCAACACCTTATCAAATATGAGTGCTCTGTAATAAGTGTATTCAAGTTGCTCTTCCCAAGATGCTGCAAGAACAATTCTCTCAAGCTCCTTTTTGTCATATTTTTGAAACGTCAAGTATCTCAGATGAAATAAGGACATCAGTGATCTTCATCTTTCAAGTTTGTACTTTGATAACATGAGTGATAGTTCAGATAAATCTTATTCTTACCCTGAGTTATCAAATAAGCCATGAGTATGTCCTCTTCTGTGAAAGCAGGACTCTTCATTTTACCTGGCATTAACTTCTTGCAGCCTGACTTGGATTCTCCCTGTTCTGCTTTTCTCCCTTACTCTAGCGACAAATCTATTGGTATCCCTTCTGCTGCCACAGGGTCTTTGCACTGCTATTCCCTCAGTCTCAAAGGTTCCCCTGCCAAATCCCCGCCAAGCATGCTTCCCCCACCTAGTCTCTGTCCAATGTTTCTCCATCTGTAAGACAACCTTGACAGTCTATTTAAAATACCAACCACACCACCACTATCAACAGCTGTATCTCATTTCTCTGATTGACTTGTTTCTTTAGTAGTCATTATTGACTGAGACACAATGCATCTTAAATAGATACATTTGGTTTTACGTTCCCATAACTATGATGTAAGCTATACAGAATTAGATACTTGGTATCTTTTTCCCCCGGCTTTATCTGAAACATTACGCAGTCCCTTCCATGGGTGCTCAAAACACACAAAAATGCATGAACAAATCACATATCGCACAAATGCCTGTGAACATAATTTAGGCAGGTTTATACTTGGTGTGCTCAGAATAATGGATTCAAGTGCTTTTGTAGGCTGATGAGGAGAAGGAAACAAGAGAATAAGGTGAGATGGGATAGAGAGGCTAATGATTGCACAGGAGGAAACTTCCAGATGGCTGCCATGAAGAACTCAGCACTGTTACCTTTTATGTATCACCTCTTACACATAAATCACAAAGCTATACACAAAGGCAGAACAGGAAGGCAGAGTAGTCTACAAAGCTATAGGACATGATATAAACACTCATTCTGTCAGGACTTCTTTTAATATTACCCTAGGATAGGATCCATTGGACTTAGCTGCATTTTAGACAAACCTAAGAACAGACACCTGTGAAATGCTATGACTCTTTTCTCCATCTATCAGATAATAATTTTAAATACATACATACATACATACATACATACACATACATATATATATACTCCTCCATCCTGAGTAACCCTGAAGGACAGTAACTGTATAGTCAGAAGTGAAAATTCATCATTGGTCAGAGTAAAGCAAACATACTTTGATACAAAAATATAAGACAGTTTCTTGTTTGTCTTTATTTCCTTGAGAAATATACAAAGTGTATATGAGCAAGAAGAAAATGGTAACGAAGTAGGTGAATGGGGCGAGAGACAAACATCCACCAGAGACATCAGTGAAGATATCAGAAGCAGTACTACCTACAGGGGAAAAAATAGCATTAACCGATCTAGAGTTTCCTTTTCAATAGGATGAAACTAAACTAGCTATAAATAATATCAGAGAATGCAGGAAAATGTTAGAATTAAAGCATTCTAAAGCTCTGAGAGTTTCAAGGGAAGAATAAAATCCTGATTCATTTTAGGTCATTGTTAAGTCAAATATGTATGAGAATCTTTTCATCAAAATAATTGAATTCTCATTGTAACTGAAACCTCAACCTAAGCTTGATTAATAGAAAGGAGAATGGGTTTTAAAAAAAAAAAATTTAAGTCATTGTCAATACAGGACAAAAAAAAATAAAAGGATAAAATAAATACAAATTGTTCCGTACCTCTGATAAAAGTGAACAGAATGAACTTAGCAGTTCAGAGAAAGAGATGTGGAAATTAGTTGCTTGTTGCTAATCCTGTCATATTAAATTCAAGTGCTACCTTGGGGAACAGGAGGGCTCATAAACAGGAAAGGGCACATGGGAGCCTTCTGAAGTGATAAAAACTTTCTGTGCTCATCTGAGTGGTAAGAGAGAGAGAGAGAGAGAGGAGAGAAGAGAGAGAGAGAGAGAGAGAGAGAGAAAGAGAGAGAACCAATTCAGAGAACTTCAAGACTGCAATTTGCGTGTTTCTAACACATAAAAATTTTCAAGAAGACTGCATACCTCTGTGCTTATTGTAAAAACACCACACATACATGCACACACAGAAATGCACCTGATATTCTGCAAGGGCAAACATATACATGTTTTATATGCTTATCAAGTCTGAAAAGGATTAAAGCAATATAAATAAACCTTGTGTGGTCTGTTTCCTAAAAATCTGAAAATTACATACCTAAAAGTACTTTAAGCTGCTAAATAAAATATCAAGCACACTCTTTAGATTAATTAAATATGTATTAATTTCAGCATGGCTGACTACATATTTTAAAGCATGCATTGTTCTTGATCTGCTGTGTAGAAAACTTTCTCCCCTACATTCCCAACAGCAGCCAGTAGGAAGAGATGCAAGCAAACCTTCACTTGGCAGTGATACAAATGAGTAAGTGTGATTAAGAGAGGGGGAGGCAGCCAAACAGTGGATGGAGCTTGGGGACTCTTATGGAAGAATAGGAAGAGACAGGCCCCAAAGGGGATAGAAACACCACAGGAAGACCAACAGACTCAACTAACCTGGACCCTTGGGGCTCTCAGAATCTGAACCACCAACCAAAGAGCATACACAGGCTGGACCCAGGCCTCCCCGAATATATGTAGCTGATGTGCAGCTTTGTCTTCATGTGGGTCCTGAACAACTGGAACAAGGGCTTTCCCAAAGGCTGTTGCCTGTATGTGAAATATGTTCCACTAACTGAATTGCCTTGTCTGGTTTCAGTGGGAGATGAAGCGCCTAGCCTCACAGAGACTTTAAGTGCCAGGGTGAGGGGATACCCAGGGACCCCCACCTGCTCAGAGGAGGAGAGGGGGAATGAGGGAAGGATTGTGGGAGGGGGTGACAGGGACAAGAGCAGTGAGTGGGATGTAAAGTGAATAAGTAAAATAAATTAAAGTAAAAAAATTATATAAAGAGAAAGAGGCAGGTAGGGGGCGTGGCTCTCTCTTTCAGAAGTAAGGCCACAGGCAGACTAGAGAAAAAGCCTTAGAATCAAGCTGTAAAAGGAAATGGGATACAGGCAGTCCTAGTGGGTGGGTAGAGTAAAAGGAATGCCCAGGAAAGGGCTTCATGTGAGCAGAAGGGCAGGAGAAAATGACAGGCAGAAATTGGGACCTAGAACCCACAATGGCATGCCAAAAATAAGATTCCATCACAAAAATGGAGACCCCGCCTGTTAGAAGAGCCAGGAAGATAGAACAGAAAGGGGAGAATGTCCTGTCAAATCCCAGCTTTGGAGAATGGACAAAATTCAATCAAACTAAGACCAGGGAGTAGTTGTGGCAGCAAGCAGAACCATCACAGAAGCTTGCTACTCACCTGAAAATTAATAGTATAGTTCAGGTGCCCGGTTTTATTACACGCATTCATAAGAACATGGTTAAGCACAGGTGATGATAGGAAAAATACTTTTAAAGACAAAGACAAAGCAAGACCCTGTTTTATCCAGCAAGATGCACAAACCTGATATCCATCTCATGGGTAACATTGGCTTTGACGTCAGACACCAATTTCAGCAGTTAGAACTTTACTCTGCCTACAGAGGCATAAAGTCAGGAGAGTAGGCCTATAGGTGAGACCTCACTATTGGCAAGATCACAAGAAACAAAAACTGAGAAGCTAAAGTGTACTTGTGCTGGTTAATTTCATACTACCAAGACAAGTAAGCGGGAGAAAGCATGTATTTTATCTCATGGTTTCAATCCCTGGTTATGTGGCTCCTTAACTGTGGATTTGTGGTAAGACTAACTAGGCAGAGAAAACATGGTGGAGCAGGGATGCTTAATTATTAGCAGCCAAAAAGAAGAAAACCAGAAAGGGGCTGGCGCCCAGCTATGCATTCCAAAGACATACCCTCCCTTCAACAACTGTAACTAGGCCCCACTCTCTGGAGTACTTCCACCTCCCAATAGGCCATTCGAATTTTGAATCCATCAGTAGATTGTTTAGTCTGATTAGGTCAGAGTCCATACGGCCTAATCCTCTCCATAAATGCTCACAGATGCACAGAGGTGTGATTTACTGACTTTCTAGGCATCTCTTAATCCAATCAAGTAGACATATTTAAACAGGGCCTGATGAAAGTCCCTCCAGATCTGTGGCCAAAACATCAGTTAATCAATCCCCAAAGATTCCCTCTGTTTTCTTACAGACACTTTACAGCTCTTAGTGAAGCTCCCCTTACCTGAAAAATGCAAGGACATAATTGTGCCATTAGCAAGAGTCAGTGAAATAACTACCAGCAAAAGCAACTGCCAAAAGACTAATAATACTGACGATATCAAATATGAGATATATTTGATAAGTTCAAAATTTAATTTTTTTAAAAAAAGAATCAAAAACATGTTGTAAGTGTAAGGCAGAGGAAAGGATGGGAGACAGTTAACTAACACGGGAAGTGTTGGAAAAGGACATATGGAAAGTATGATTTTTATAAGCTTCAGACTAATTTGTTAATATCAGTTTCATTGGAGTTCCCCTACACAGAGAACAATAATGCTCATCCCAAAAGCCACAGTTTACTAATTAAAAAGCTCAGTACAAGTCATGGTATATCCCACCCCTTGAGCTGTTGGTCTATAGTATCAGAAACCACAAACAATATAGACTATTTCCAATGTTCTTGGTTGTCCACCAAAATTTGATGGCAAGACTCTTAAAGACACCACATATTTTGGTCATATGACATGTAGAAATCAAGTTAACGCTAAAGACATAGCTTCTTCCTGATTTACAGCACCAGTAGGTCTATGCAAGCTGCTGGAGTAGAAAGTTAACGAAAGTCTTGCCCGGCTATAATGGACTACATGTGAACTACAATAGCACTAGAGTGCCAAGGCATGCCATTGGATGTAATAATGGCATGAATGCTATAGGATTAAAAAAAAAAAAGAACTGATGTCTGACTGGATTTAAGACTCACTCCAGGAAGGAGACAATCTACCAATGGAGAGAAATAGAATGTAGTGTTATGGAGAAACAAAGCAAGAACTGGAATAGGAAGATTAAAAAATGAAGGGGATGTGAGGGAAGAGTGAAGGAAGGAATATGGGCAGGGACAAGTAATACCAAAGATCATTTCTTTAAAAACATGTGGAAGACTACTATTATAGAATCTTCCCAACACACACACACACACACAAATATTCTAAATAGAGTCCCCAAATAATAGAAGAGACGATGTCCCAATTAGACATTTTATGCCACCAAGTAAGACCTCCACTGCTAGGAATGGGTTACATCTTGAATCGTTGACCAAAGGGGTTTCATGGAACTCCCACAAACCTCACAGGCTATTTCTAAAGCTATTGGTCACTCTCTACAATCTGACAGTAAGGTAAGATTTCTGAAGACAATACTTATACTGTCAAATACAGCAAAGTTAAGCTGGAGGCTTATTAGAAGCTTTACTCCTACCGATTAGCATTCATGGTGCTGGAAGGTACTCAGTATGCAACCAGAGAAGACAGGTAATCATCAGTCCTGAGACCTACGATAGCAACCTGCCTGCAAGGTATACTAGTTCAATAGTAGTACAAATGTTATGGGAGGAATTGACCACAGTTTTATTGGATTGAAGGCCAACTCCATGAGATGTAATCCAAACCTGACACTGCTAAAGTGGCAAAGGACGTGGAACTAAATAGGTCGTGGGCTCAGGGGCAAACTTACTACAATTAATCTGCTTAATGAGCACAGCAAATAAATGATTCCAACTGGCACATTGTTATACCATAAATCAGTGCCTCTTCCAGCCCACATCAGAGAATCTTCTTGTAGTTGATGGGAATTAACACAGAAATCCAGAATTGCACAATAAGCAGAGAGTGAGAGACTTCGGAGCACTCAGTCTATAATGGGATGACTATTAAACTCCTCCCTTCAAAGATCATGCATTTTATTCAGATGAGGAGGAAGAAAGATTGTAAGAGCCAGATATGATGAATGACTCCAGGTAAACTATGACTTCCAGACATAACAGAACTAATGTATATCAGAACTTAGAGACTACAGCAGCACACATAGGACCTTCACAGGATCAAGTCAGGTAGGATCTCAAAACTGAGAGGAGGAAGTAGACATGGGGTCCAACCCAACCAAGAAGCTATTTGCGATTGATACCTGCGGGCAAAGGGAAAATCTGCTTTCTTCAATGGACTCCCACTTGTATAGCTACCATTCTCTAGGTCAAGCTCTGTGCCCAGTAGTAGTTGGCTAACATAAAATGAATGCCATAGTTTCTTGTGGGTTTTTGGTTTCATTTTGCTTTGTTATATTTTTGTGTGTATCTTTTTATTTGTTTTTGATTTTCGTGTGTGTGTCTGTGTGTGTGTGTGTGTGTGTGTGTGTGTGTGTGTGTGCTGTGTGTCTGTGTGTCTGTGTAGGTAGGTAGGTAGGATGAACCTTGGAGAAGTTGGAGGAGGAGAAATCATGATCAAAATATATTATGTGAAATTTTAAAAGAAAGAATGAAAGGGGAGGGGAGGGGAGAGGAAATATGCATACTCACTTGAAATATCAACTTCATACAAACCAGGAAACTTCCCCTCAGGGCAAGTTCTGGCATTTCATAATGCCAGAAGAGGCTATGCAGGATGTTGGTTGAGAAAAGATATTCATGATCTTACCCAGCACTAGACCCTGAATGCCACAGTACCAGCCTTCCAGACAGACAATACTAGCCTGCTAGACAAGATGGGCCCACTGGCACCAATAGTGGCATGGAGTAACTAATGACTGTCTGATTAGATTTGAGGCCTGTCCCACAGGAGGGAGTTTTCAGACCTGGTATTGTAATCTTGGTCAAAAATCTATGGCTGGAGTGACTCATAGGCTCTAAGGTATAACCTACTAGTATTATTTTCCTATTCTAAATACACATTTATACCCTTGGAACCAAGATGCTTTCAAACTTGATTGGAGAAATTTCTTTTAGCAGTGAATAGTTGCTGCTTATACCCTGGACCACCCACTGCCGACCTTACTCATTCTTGGGGATTCTGAGGTGGCTCAGAATCAATGGCTCAGACTCCAGAGCAGGCTAGAATGCCACAGCAAGCTCTTTAGAACAGGACCACAAGCTTGTTTATTAATCCTAGAGAATCGCCCTTTATACAATCCAGCCATGTCCCATTGGTCACAAGCAAGAGTCTCTTTCAAGTGGCAGTTCCCGGTTGGCTGGCATTGTCTGCTTCACCAATCTTTAGGCTCTCAAGCAGTCTTCAATTAGGTCCTCATGTGGAAGTTGCTTCTGTGGCTGTGCCCATCCCCCAGTGTTTATGCAGAGGTGGCCACTGCTTTGTCAGTGAAGCCTGCTGTTCTGCCTACAGACCATGCCACTGCTGAGACTTTTAACAGGTAGTGCTGAGAGTAACAGATACGACTACTACGAGTACTCAGCCCTTAATGGGACATCATTATCACCCCACTCTCTACCAAAGCTTACAGAATATCCTAAAGGAGAAGACATGGGAAGGAAACAGCTGGAGTAGAGGAACAGTGCAGTGAAAGGCTGTCATCTAGACACGACATGACTACTCCACTCAGGGACTCACCACCACTGCGGTTGCCTGCACAAGACCTGTACAAGATTAATCCAGTCAACATTACAGCATAGACAGGGAAGGTCCTCACCAGGTCCCACCTTTATGGGGGATCTATTGGCAGTGAATATCGCTAGGGAGGAAGAATCATTCTTATTCCAAGGTAAGTTTACCCATGCTCCCATGGATAAATCCACTCTTATGAATGTGTGGGTAGCACTAACTAGACTTTATAAACTATTTGAAAAATGAAGAAGACATGGAGTTAGAAGGGGGACATGTCAAGGGAGTTGGGTAGGGTTGAAACATGCAGGAGGGATATATAAACACATATATAATTTAAAAATAAAAATTATGATTACAATGTCTTTATACATGACCCCATTCCCTGATGAAATGAAAAAATCTTAGCACCACTTTCTGTCCAAAAAATAGAAACACTGAGCTGTATTATCCCTTCCTCTTCCAGAGAAACAGAAAGAGTGGGACTTCCAGGGAAGTTAGCAGAGTAGCCACTGCCTCAATGAGATGCAGGGAAGAAAGAAGAAATATGAAATGAGAAAATAGGATGAGAGAGAGTAGTCAATCTCTAAGCATACACTGCCCTTGCAGAGGACCCGAGTTCAGTTCACAACATGCATGTGCTTACAACCTCTTGTAACCCCAGTCCCCGAGAATTGGTATCTTTTCTGTCCTCTGCAGAAAGCCTGCTCTCATATACACACACCCACACCCAGATCCATAATTAAAGACAATGAAATAAAAATAGAAAGGAAAAATAGATTTCACTCGAAAGAAAGAGAAAGTGCGTTATAAACCCACAAAATGAAGAGTAGAGCCAGCCAAGGTGTGCATTGAAAATGAAGAAAGGCAAGCCAAACAGTTCCAGCTCCAGTGGAGAAGGAGCTAGGGAAGGGAACAGAACCTCTCCCCAAAGGTAAACCAGGCAGCTCTGCTGAAATGACTGGCAACCCAAACCACAGGACAAGCTCACAGTTCCCACAAGCCTCAGTCTAGTCATAGGTCTTGCAGAGACAATGACTCCTTCAGTAGAGCTGGGCCAACAACTCCCTGAGCTCCAGGAGCTGTGGCTAGGCACAGTCCTGTGACCAACCACTTTAAAGCTCTGCCGTCTGTCCTAGAGGCCAAACAGTGGGTAACATTCACAAAGCCAGAAGCCAGAATTCCACATACCAGATTCCAGAATTCAACACAACAGGGCTCCAGAGTGACGGATAGTCTAGGAGACAGCTGTGGAGAGCAAGATTACTTGGGAGGTGGGGAGGACTGGCCCAGAGAGTGAAGTGTACAGGAAAAGGCAGCACCATCTTCAGTGTATGAGAACAGCCTCCTAAAAACAGGATAAGTCTGGCTTTGGTAGCTTGAGTGAGTCTCTGGGTGTATCAGCTTCTGGAACCAGCATCTGATGTGAAGCTGACTAGAGAGGCCAGAGACAATGAAGCTTCAGGGCATCAGCGATATAACCTTAGTTATATCGCTTCAACAGGATGACAGTGTTTTCAAAGTACCAAGACAGGATTACCTATATAGAATGTACTTGGGAGATACATTCCTGCTAAAGCACTGGTCACTCCAGAGCATACAAGCCTAGGTATTGTCTCTTAATGAACCTGGAGTTCACTGACTTAGCTACACTGGCTAGAGAGCCCAGCTGCAACTATCAGTCTCTGCCGTCCAGAAGCATGCAGAGCACCAGGCTCAGACCACATTAAGATACATAATAGGCAATGATACTGGCAGCAGAAGACTTTAAAACAGAATAAAGGGGTTGGCTGAGGTCAGGAGGAATCAAGTGGTTTACACTCTCCCTTCCTCACATTCCAGGACCACAGAACACCCTGGGTAGAGAACTACAGGAGATCCTGGAGCCAACGGGGCCAGAGTCCTGTACACTTCAAGGGCAGGACCCATCCTGGAGTGATCACTGAGCCCTCAGTAAAGAATCCTATGCTATACTCCTGCACACTGACATCATATAGTCCAAGGGAAGAGCTGCAGTAGATTTTCCTGTCTAATCAAAAGTTCTTAAATAGCTTATGGACACAAAGCAAAGTGGCTGCCGTATGACTAGTTTCTCCCCAAGGCTGTTGCTGAGATCAGAAACAAAGCATATCACAGGTTCCCATGATGCCTTACTACACCACACACACACACACACACACACACACACACACACAGCCTAACAAGGAAGAATTGAGGAGGGAATTAAGAACCATATTCATCTCAGTTGAGCTATTCCAGAAACTCAATCCAAAAGGTAACTGGTCAAAACCCTATTAGAACAATACATATCCCCTAGCTCAATAGTTTTAATCTAGAATTGCAAACTGCACCTCCCCCTCACAGTTTGCTGTATGAACTATCACTGGGAAAAAAAGGACTCAAAATCCATCCAACCAGGGAAGAAATACTGACTGCTGTGATGTTTTTTGTTTTTGTTTTTTTTTTTAAAGAAAAAAAAAAAAAACGTATTGTTATTACACTTTGACTTTTAGTTATTAATGTTGGTTTTTATTATTTTAAATTTTTAATGGTTTTTCTTTTTTTAATCTTCACTTTTGTAGAACTATCCTGCAACAATATTGCTTTGGCTCGTATATTGCTCAGTTATATTGTATGATTGCTGTGTAAACACTTCTGCCCATCCACTACAGTGTGCTTTACCCTTCTGCCTACACACCCTTACACATTGTTCTCTCCTTCCAAGTTCTGTTCCTTTTTCTCTTCCCCAAAAGCCCCTCGTTTTACTTCTTAACTATAACCCTACAGAACTTTAATAATCTCTAAACTCCATGGTTCCTAACAGATTACTAAATTCCACCAGAATTTTTTTCACCACATTTTTTCCCCAATTGTTCTAATCCTAATCTGTAACCTTTCCCAGTCTACATTCCCTGCACTGTTAATCTTAGTGACTAGTAACCTAGTATTCACAATACTGTACTGGCATATATTGGTCCTTTACTCATTACTAAAGTTAAATGAACCACTGTTTATAACTGGCTACTATTGTATTGGTGTAGGGAACTAAGTGGTGGTTGTGGTTGCTTCTGCAGCTAACATTCTACTCCTTGAACACAGAGACTGATTTAGTACCATGTAAACTACTTACTTCAACTCCCCCACAATTTAGTCCCTTTTGAATTTGGAAATATTTCAAATGATAATACAGCTGATAAAACATCCAACCAACAAAACAATCCCATGTATGTAAATATCTACTCTGTACTGAGAAACATGAGACATGAAGTACGTACAGACCCTCTAACCAAAATATCAATTCCCCATTCATGGCTCCCAGCAAGAGGGGATTAAATGAAATCCTACTGAGACATAGAATTGAAAAGAATGATAAGAATGTTTAATGAAATAACATTCAAATAAAAATTCTAAATGAATCCAAAGAAAAGGTAAATAAGCAACTCAATAAGAAATAAGAAAGTCAATACATACAAAGCAAATTCAATCAAGATAAATAGTGAAAAAGTCAAAATTTAGAAACTTTACACATGAAAAATTCATGTCAAATAAAAAATAGCTTAGGAGAAAGTTTCACCTATAAAATGCATCAAGTAAAAGAGAAAGCATCTAGAATGAAAGACTAGATAAGCAAACTCAAGTATTCAGACATCAATTAAGACAATCAGAAATACGAAGAGACTGTATGAGTTTGTTGGAACACTACTCAAACACAAGCCTTATGAGTCATAGGGTAAGAACGAGAAGAGCATTAGTATAAAGGCCAACTAAATATATTCAATAGGTGCTTGGCAAATGGTTTAGCAGCAAAGGCATTTGCCACCCAAGCTTGATAACCAGAGTTCAATTCACAGAACTCACTTGAAAGTAGAAGGAAAGAATAGGTTCTACAAGAGTGTCTGTTGACTTCGTTGACTCCACACACACCGTGGCATGTGAATGTCCCCATTACCATGTAACACACAAACACACACACACGTACACACACACACACACAAGAGAGAGAGAGAGAGAGAGAGAGAGAGAGACATAGACAGAGACAGACAGACAGAAACAGACAGAGACAAACAGAGACAGAGATAGAGAGAATAAATTTGTTTTAAAAATAACTTTCCACTATAAAAAATTTGCTGTTGGAATGTGAGAGCAGTAAACCTTAACTACAGAACAGAATTGAAGGAATCCTCAGACTGAAGAGAAAATTGAACATATCCAGGAGACTTCAGGAATTAATAAACCATATCAGAAGACTAGTTAACGAATAGGAAGGTAACAAACACCACAAAACCACAGAAATTGATACATACTTTCCATTTGTGACTTTGAATATTAGTGGACTAAATTCCTCAATCAAGAAAGAAACTAGTAGATTGAATTGTAAAACAAGATCCATCTATATTTTACCTATAAGAAATTTACTCTATTTTCAAAGGCAAAAACAATCTTAGGGTGAAAGGATGAAAAAAGATATCCCAAGAAAATAGAACAAGAAGGCCAGCATGGATTGTCATCCTAGGATCAAACAAAATATGCTCCAACTAAAATTATTCAGGAGAGGTAAACACATATTCGCCAAACACAGGACCATCTAATTTCATAAGACACCATTGGATATAAAGACACACATATGCCGAAATATACATAAATAATTTAATTTTAATTTTTTAAATAGAAAATGAAGATGCATCTTAACAAAGCCTATGGAATACAATAAAAGCAGTCTTAGGAGAGAAGTTTATGACTAGAAGTGCCTATTTGAAAAAAATCAGAGAAAGGAAGTAGAGAGGGTCCAACAAATGAGAACACTTATTGCTCCCAAGGATGACAAGGTTCTGTTCTTAGGACCCACATGATGGTGCACAGCCATCTGTGACTCAACTTCTAGCAGACTCAATTACCTTTTCTGACCTCTGCAGGCACCAGGAATACATGTGGTATACATACATACCTGCAGACAAAATGCAGCTAGCATGTATGTATTTCCCTTTTCTCTTCCGCATTTTACTTAACTGTAACCCTACAGAACTTTAATAATCTCTAAACTCCATGGTTCCTAACAGATTACCAAATTCCACCAGATATTTTTTCACCACAATTTTTTTCTCAATTGTGCTAATCCTTATCTGTAACAAAATACATTTATAGACACACAAACACACACACACACACACACACACACACACACACATGCACGCATACCCCCTAAAATAAATTAACCAGAGAGCTCCAAAATTGAAATTTTAATAACAAAGCTTAGGAACCTGAAAAAAAAAAACCTAAACTCAGAAAAAGAAAGAAATAATCATGTTCAGGACAGAAATTCATGAAACATGTATTTGTACTTTAAAAAAAAATTACCAGTGAAATGAAAAATTGCTTCTTTGAAAATATAAACAAGTTGAAAACACCCAAACTAGGAAAGAAACAAAATGAACAAAATCAGAGATGAAATTATTATTTTGTTTTTGTTTTTGTTTTTTCAAGACAGGGTTTCTCTGTGTAGGCCTGGCTGTCCTGGAACTCACTCTGTAGACCAGGCTGCCCTCAAACTCAGAAATCCTCCTGCCTCTGCCTCCCAAGTGCTGGGATTAAAGGCATGTGCCACCACTGACCGGCATGAAATTATTTTTTATTGGATATTTTATTTATTTATATTTCAAATGTTAACCCCTTTCCCGGTTTTCTTTCCTCAAGTCCTCCCTCCCCCTGCTTCTGTGAGGGTGTTCCCCCACCCATCCACCCTCTCCCTCCTCCCAACCCTGGCATTCTTCTACATTGGGCATCAAGCCTTCACAGGACCAAGGGCCTCTCCTCCCATTGATGTCTGGCAAGGTCATCCTGTGCTACATATGCTGCTGGAGCCATGGGTCGCTCCATGTGTACTCTTTGGTTGGTGGTTTAGGCCCTGAGAGGTCTGGGGTCGGGGGGGTGGGTTCTGGTTGGCTAATGTTGTTGTTCTTCCTATGGATCTGCAAATCCCTTCAGCTCCTTCAGTCCTTTCTCTAACTCATCCTTTGAGGACTCTGTACTCAGTCAAATGGTTGGCTGCCAGCAACTGCCTCTGACAGAGCCTCTCAGGAGACAGCTATAACAGGCTCCCGTCAGCAAGCCCTTCTTGGCATCCATAATAGTGTCTGGGTTTGGTAACTGTATATGGGATGAATCCCCAGGTGGGGCAGTCTCTGGATGGCCTTTCCTTCAGTCTCTGATCCACACTTTGTCTCTGTATTTCCTTCCATAAGTATTTTGTTCCCCCTTCAAAGAAAGAATGAAGCATCCACACTTTGGTCTTTCTTCTTCATGAGCCTCATGTAGTCTGTGAATTGTATCTTGGGTATTTCAAGCTTTGGGACTAATATCCATTTATCAGTGAGTGCATACCATGTGTGTTCTTTTGTGATTGGGTTACCTTACTCAGTATGATATTTTCTAGTTCCATCCATTTGCCTAATAATTTCATGAAGTCATTGTTTTTAATAGCTGAGTAGTACTCCATTATGTAAATGTACCACATTTTATGTATTCATTCCTCTATTGAAGAACATCTGGGTTCTTTACAGCTTCTGGCTATTATAAATAAGGCTACTATGAACATAGAGGAGCATGTGTCCCTGTTATATATGTTTGAAGCATCTTTTGGCTATATGCCTAGGAGTTGTATAGCCAGTCCTCAGGAAATACTATGTCCAATCTTCTGAGGAACTGCCAGACTGCTTTCCAGAGTAGTTGTACCAGCTTGCAATTCCACCAACAATGGAGGAGTATTCCTCTTTCTTCACATCCTTGCCAGCATTTGCTGTCACCTGAGTTTTTGATCTTAGCCATTTTGACTGGTGTGAGGTAGAATCTCAGGGTTGTTTTGATTTACATTTCCCTAATGACTAAGGATGTTCTCAGCTATTCAGTATTCCTCAGTTGAGAATAGTTTATTTAGCTCTGTACCCCATTTTTAATAGGGTTGTTTGGTTCTCTGGAGTCGAGCTTCTTGATATCTTTATATATATTGGATATTAGCTATCTCTATCAAGTTATTGTATGTATTAGATATTACTCTATAGAATGTAGGATTGGTAAGATCTTTTCCCAATCTGTTGGTTGCTATTTTGTCCTATTGACAGTGCCCTTTGCCTTCCAGAAGCTTTGCAATTTTATGAGGTCCCATTTGTTGATTCTTGATCTTAGAGTATAAGCCATTGGTGTTCTGTTCAGGAAATTTTCCCCTGTACCCATGTGTTTGAGGCTCTTCCCTACTTTCTCTTCTATTAGTTTCAGTGTATCTGATTTTATGTGGAGGTCCTTGATCCACTTGGACTTGAGCTTTGTACAAGGAGATAAAAATGGATCTTCTACATGCTGACTGTCAGTTGAACCAGCACCATTTGTTGAAAATACTATCTTTTTTCCAATTATAATAGACACCAATGATATTTAAACATATATTGGATTATATATCAAAACTTATATTCTAACAAAAATCTTTCTTAAAAAACAGAGTCATTTTATGACCTAAGAATCAAAATTTTTCATAAGCAAAAAGCTCTGTAATAAGCACTAACTATTAACAAAACTCCTAGTTTAGGTCCACTTGGATTCACTGTTAAATACTATCAAATGTTTTTATTTATTGATAGAATACTTTATTGATTTCTATAATCAAGTTCACATTAGTAAGACTTTACATATTTTAATACATTGCAGAACTCCTCTACACATGGAAAAATAGTTTTAACATTTCTAGAGAAATAAATGGCTGCTGATTTCTGTACAATATCAACTCAGCACAGTCAACTCAATGTCAACTCTCAGAACACTGAGAAACTTTCTGCTGAAGGAAATGGCACAGCTAAAGTTTCAAAATGTTTTAATTTCACAAATGTATCAATAGCAGTAGAAGAATGCCAGTGATTTTCAAGGCATCCCATAAGATAAAAAATGGGATAAATACTACCAAATTTCTTCAATTACACTGATGCTAAAGCAAAATAAACATACAACAGAAAAAATAAAACTGACCAATCTTCCTGGTGGACATAGATGCAAAAATTGTCAATAAAAATCCTGCAAACTGAACTTAAGTACATATCAAAACACATCATTCAATCTTATCAAGTCAGTTTTATCCCAGAGTTGCAGAGATGGTTCAACATATACAAATCAATAAATATATCAAATGCAGGGACCAAAAAAAAATGATGCAGAGACTGAAGGAAAGGCCATCCAGAGACCCCTCCACCTAGGGATCCATTCCATCTACAGACACCAACCCCGACACTATTGCTGATGCCAAGAAGCCCTTGCTGATAGGAGTGTCTGGTATAGCTGTCTCCTGAGACGCGCTGCCAGAACCTGACCAATGCAGATACAGATTCTCACAGTCAACCATCAGATTGAGTCCGGGGACCCCAGTGGAAGAGTTAGAGAAGGATTAAAGGAGCTGAAGGGGATTGCAACTCCAAAGGAAGAACAAGAATATCAACTAACGGGACCACCCAAAGCTCCCAGAACTAAACCACCAACCTAAAAGTGCACATGGAAGGACCCATGGCTCCAGCTATATATGTAGCAGAGGATTGCCTCATCTGGCATCACTGATAAGGGAGGCCCTTAGTCCTGTGGAGGTTTGATACTCCAGCATAAGGGATGCTAGAGTGGTGAGGTAGGAATAGGTAGGTGGGTAGGGGAGCACCCTCACAGAGGCAAGGGGATGGGATGGGTGATTTGCAGAGGGGAAACTGGGAAGGGAAACAACATTTGAAATGTAAATAAATAAAATAACCAATAAAAGATAAATAAATGTATCTCATTATGTAAGCAGATTCAAGGACAGAAATCAGTTATACTCAGCAGTGCAGAAAACAACCTTTGACAAAAATCATGGTAAAATCCCTGAAGAAACTAAAAGTAACATGAATATATTTCAACATAGTAAAGGCTAAACACAACAAACACACAACCAACATTATACTAAATAGGACAAAACTGAAGCCATTTCCACTAAAATCAGGAGTAGAATATTCTCCACTCTCATCCTACAGTTCTCAGAGTCTTGCCAGCACAACAGAAAAAATGAGAGAAACAAAAGGGACACAAATAGAAAAAAGAAGTTACTATCCTTATTTACAGATGATATAATTCCACTCATTCAATACCTTATAAACTCTTTGAAAAAAACACTTAGTTCTAATGAACATTTTCACAAAGTAGTATATTAAATATTAACACACGTACAACAATATGTAGGCTTACAATATACCAGTAACAAAAAATGCTAAGCAAAAAAAACCATTAAAATGACACATTCATGTTACCTTGTGATAACTATGTGAAAAAGAAAATATCCAATAAGCTTGGCCAAGGATGTAAATGGCTTCTATGATGAAAACATCCAAGTACTTGAGGAAACAAACTGAAATGCTCAAAGGCAGGAGGCACTCCCATGCTCACAGACTGGAAAAGCTAATATTGTGGGAACAGCTATACTACCAAAGCAACCTGAAGACTCAATGTGATCTCCATCAAAATCCCAATTTCATTTCTCACGAAATAGAAAGGACAATCCTAAAATAGATGGGCAAGAACAGAAGACTCCAGAAGCTAAAACAACCCTGAACAAAAGAACAACGCTGAAGGGTTTGCCATGCAGGATTCCAAGTTACACTATAGACAAGTACAGCACAGTAGTGGCAGGACAACAGACATATAGACTAGTGGGACAGAAGAGAGGACCCAAAGTTAGCTCACCCAGGTACAGGGACCTGACTGTTGACACAGATGCTAAAAACGCATATAGGAGAAATGATAGACTCTTCAACAAGTGATGTTAGCAAAACAGAGCATCCACATATAGGAGAATAAAACTAGATTTATCTCCCAGGCACTGGATGTAAATCAATTCCAGATGTGTCTGAAACCTTAACATAATACCTAAAACACTAAAACTGATAATAAAAAAAATTAGGGAAGATTCTCTAAGTAGTGGTCAGAGGCATGCACTCTTTGACCAGAACTCCAGTTGCTCAAGAAATAGTGCAACATTTAGCAAATAGGATTTCATGAAACTAAAAGCTTCTATACAGCAAAAGAAATATTTAATGGAGTTAAGAGGCAGCCTATAAAATGAAAGAAAATAATTTCTAACTATAAGTTGTAGTTTGAATGAAAATGGCTCCCATAGACTCAAAGAGACACTATTAAAGTTGTGACCATGTTAGAGTAGGTGTGGTCTTGTTGGAGAAAGTGCTGGGGTAAAGGAGAGGGCTTTGAGGTTTCAGAAGCTAAAGCTAGTACCAGTGGCTCACTCTCTCTTCCTGCTGCCTGCAGATCCAAATGTAGAACTATGTGTGTGCATGTGTGTTTGTTTGTGTGTGTGTGTGTGCCTGTGTATGTGTGTAACAAATTATGACCCAGCTATACCACTCCTGTGTGTTTATCAAAAGGACTCGAAGTTCACATATCACAGAGATACCTACACAGCATCTATAATAGCTAAGTTAAAGAAATAACCTGGATATTTAAGAACAAAAGAATGGACATGTTTTTAAAAGGACATGGTTTATAGACACATTCAGACACAATGAAGACTGAAGCTGGAATTTATTCAAAAATTAATACAAGTGGAGATAATTGTATTAAGAAAATTCAATCTCAGAGATACAATATTGCACGTTTGTTTTCTCTGATTTGTGGGTTCTAGACTTTATAGATATGTAAGGTCATGCATGCATAGATGACATGAAAGTAGAACACCAATGGCTTATGCCTTAAGATCAACAATAGACAAATGGGACCTCATAAAATTGCAAAGCTTTTGTAAGACAAAGGACACTATCAATAGGACAAAATGACAACCAACAGATTGGGAAAAGATCTTTACCAACCCTACATCTGATAAAGGACTAATATCTAATATATACAAAGAACTCAAGAAGCTAGACTCCAGAGAAACAAACAACCCTTTAAAAAATGGGGTAGAAAACTAAACAAAGAATTCTCAACTAATGAATACCAAATGGCCGAGAAGTACCTAAAGAATTGTTCAACATCCCTAGTCATCAGGGAAATGTAAATCAAAACAACCCTGAGATTCCATCTTGCACCAGTCAGAATGGCTAAGATCAAAAACTCAGGTGACAGCAAATGCTAGCAAGGATGTAAAGAAAGAGGAACACTCCTCCATTGTTGGTGGGATTGCAAGCTGGTGCAACCACTCTGGAAATCAGTCTGGCAGTTCCTTAGAAAACTGGACATAGTACTACCTGAAAACCCAGCTATACCACTCCTGGGCAGATAGCCAAAAGATGTTCCAACATATAACAAGGACACATGCTCCTCTATGTTCATAGAAGCTTTATTTATAATAGCCAGGAGCTGGAAAGAACCCAGATGTGGTACATTTACACAATGGAGTACTACTCAGCTATTAAAAACAATGACTTCATAAAATTATTAGGCAAATGGATGGAACTAGAAAATATCATACTGAGTAAGGTAACCCAATCACAAAAGAACACACATGGTATGCACTCACTGATAAGTGGATATTAGTCCCAAAGCTTGAAATACCCAAGATACAATTCACAGACAACATGAAGTTCAAGAAGAAGGAAGACCAAAGTGTGGATGCTTTGGTCCTTCTTAGAAAGGGGAGCAAAATACTCATGGGAGGAAATAGAGACAAAGTGTGGAGCAGACTGAAGGAAAGGCCATCCAGAGACTGCACCACCTGGGGATCCATCCCATATACAGTTACCAAACCCAGACACTATTGTGGATGCCAAGAAGTGCATTATGACAGGAACCTGATTGATATAGCTGTCTCCTGAGAGGCTCTGCCAGAGCCTGACAAACACAGAGGTGGATGCTCACAACCAACCATTTGACTAAGCATATGGTCCCCAAATGAGGAGTTAGAGAAAGGACTGAAGGAGCTGAATGGGTTTGCAGAGCCATAGGAAGAACAACAATATGAACCAACCAGAACCCCCAGAGCTCCCAGGGCCTAAACCACCAACCAAAGAGCACACATGGAAGGATCCTTGGTTCCAGCCGCATATGTAGCAGAGGATGAGCTTGTCAGACATCAATGGGAGGAGAGGCCCTTGGTCTTGTGAAGGCTCCATGCCCCAATGTAAAGGAATACCAGGACAGGAAAGCAGGAGTGGGTGGGTGGTTGGGGGAAACATCCCCATAGAAGCAGGGGGAGAGGGATGGGATAGGAGGTTTTTGGGGGAATCCATGAAAGAGGATAATGTTTGAAATGTAAATAAAGAGAATATCTAAAAAATATTCCAACAAAATAAAAGAAAGAAAGTAGGCATACACCAGTGCAAGAACAAAGTGACTAATGTAACGAAAGAGAGTGCAGATGAATGACAATAAATGACACTAGGGAAAACTAAGGTCGGAGGAGACTGTGCACAAGGTTCTTTACATACTGGAAGGAAAATGGCCCTACACAATCCTGCATGACAAACTTTTATTTAAATATGAAAAAGATACAGAAAAAAATGAAAACTCAGATGAACATATCAAAAGTTTATATTCAAAAAGGATTTAAAAAAAAAAAAAAAAAAAAAAAAAAAAAAAAAAAAAAAACAAACCCTGAACAGGGTGAGGACATGAATACATGACCTGGAAAGGAAATCGACAAACACTAAGAAACAGAAGGTCACTGAAATGGAGGGGAAATGTGCAGTATGGATAGAAAAGTTAGCAACAAAGAAGACAAATTTGGCAAGAAATCTGAAAGTTAACATATGTAAATGTAAATGTTGGGAATGAAAAGCTCAGTGAATCCAATTAAGTCACAACAGAAAGCATCACCTATGGCATAGATCAAGCAGAAGACAGAGAATCAAGGACCGAAGCCAAAGCCAAGGAAACTGTACACCCAAACATCCTTAAACGAAAAACGAGAATGAAGACAATCTCCAAGAGCTCTAAGATATGAAGAAAAGATCAAGCACACAAAAATCCCAAGTAGATGGAGCTGAAATAAAAAACTAAACCCACCAATTATTTAATGAAAATATAGCAGAGAATTTCAAAAACCTAGAGAAATATGACACTCAATATAAGATGCATTTAGAACACCAAATGGGTATGGCCAGAGAATAATTTCCTCATGACATGAGATAGCCAAGATGTCAAGAATATGAAGCAATCAAAGTAAAACTTGAAAGGAAAACACCAACTCACCTACAAAGTCTAGTGCATGAGAATAGCGTTCAGTTTGGGTAAGCACCCCTAAATCCAGGAAAGCATGGAATGAAATATTTCAGTTCCTGGAGTCAATTAAGATTGCTATACCCAGCAGAGTTATCCTAAAGCTTGTCGGAAGAATAAGAACATTTCAAGAGGACAGGCATGACACTCCACGACCACTAAGCTATGACTACAGCATGTACTTAGAGGGATACTATACACAGAAGAGGAAAAGAAAACATTTTGTTTATAAAGTTTCATAAGAGAAATAGTTGAACAACAAGCAGGAAGGGATCCATCATGTCTGACACTGTAAGCCAGTAAACCTTTTATACTATAAGGGAGAAAGAAAAGAATAAATAATAATCCAACCAACTAAAAAGCAACCAACAAAATTATAGCAATTACTACACCTGACCCAACAATAAACTTCAATATAAATGGCCTCAACTTACCAGAAAAAGGCACAGACTGTCTGCCTCAATTGATAAACATTACCCAACCATCTGTTGTCACCATCTCATCACTACCTTACCTTGATGAGAATAAAAAAAATCAAAGTTGAATCTATTAAAAGATGGGGAAGCCAAAACCAAGCTGGATACTAGATATTTTAGTATTTAATAAAGTTTTTGTCATACAAAAATTAGAAGAAATGAAGGCTATAACATATTTATAAAAGCAGCAAGTGATCAAAATATGACAACTGCATATATAGTATTGGGGCTAGCAGTTCCATAAAACAAGTACTGGCAAGCATAAAAGGTCAGCTAGGACTTGTCATAACAACACTGGGTGATGGCGTTATAGTACTTTCCCCTTTAGTTATGTCACCTAAACTAAAAACCAATGAACAAACTACAGAGTTTAACTGTATCCCAGATGAAATCCACACACATACACACCATACAACAGACTGCTTCTCAGCAATCCATACAACCTTATCTAAAACATATCACATTCTCAACCTATTTCTTGCTGCATCTTATTGATACAATTATTCACTACATCTGATCTTTACCGTCTTTACCTAAATAATAATAGTACCGATTTCATGAGTGGAATGTGTGGAAAAATAAGAGTGTAGTTTCTCACTGACACGACCAACATGAAGAAGTCATTCAGTAAAGGTTGGTTTTCCTTTTGCACAGCAGATACCACCAGGCCAAACACATACCCCTTCTGACAGGGAAGGAGTGACCATTCTGTGTATCTGGTGGGTACCTCGAAGCCCCCTGTGGAAAGCTGCAGGCCTCCAGATGTCCAGAGAGCTTCTGGGAGGACCAGGTTACTCTTAGAACAATAGCCCTGTTCAGTTTCCTGCCAAAGATTGCCAGAACTCCACAGAACCTTTCACCCCAGTCTCTGTAAGCCAAGCCTAAATTCAATTACTGTGAAATTAACTACGCATTAAACAAAAAACTCCCAACCTGGTAGTTGTCACTGCTAATTGACTGGTTACCACTCACTGCTGCTGGCTTTCAGCGGCCAGCATACTGACAAGGAGAGCTGTCAAGACTTCCCTGCAGGGTGGGCCTGAGCTGCTGAGACTTGATTTGAACTGACAAGGCACAGCAAGCTAATATCAGAGCACACTTTAGGTGAGCCACATGACACTGGAGGGGAATTCACAGGATGAGCAAGGCAGCAGAAATAAGCACTGGAGGAAAGGGAAAGGTTAAGGCAAAAGTGGTGGCAAGAATGAGGGCAATGGCCCTGAAAAAAATGACATTCGGACATCAATGGCTGGGTTGTGAGCAGGCTGCTATTCAGCATTCTGATGGTAACAGCCTGATAAATTTATGATTTTCCTGACAAGAGCTCTGTGAATATTGGTTAGATAGATGAATGGATTTCATAAAATAGGAGAGAGCATCTTCCCATACATTTATCTCATTTTTAAGAAGCTTCTGAAATTTTATCTTCTCTCTATTCTCTGTCAAGAAATCAATTTGCTGAAAACCTTAGGGTGAAGATATTCTTACTAAACTCTATATATTAAAAAACCCCAGATTCCGTTCTCTACCTCCTACCCCATCCCATACAAGGACCATATTGACTGCCCTATTTGAAAAGATGTATAAGGGTCTGTCTGTCTCTACTTGTCAAGATCAGCAGAGCAATGCCCACATCTGCCAGCTTGCCAAGTACTCTCGTACTTATAACAGACAACGCAAGCAAAGAAAAGAGGCCTAGTTCACAGAGGGCACTGGGAGGGGAGAGTAACTCCATTTGTCACCTAGGCCTATCCTGCCCAGATAATAATTTGAATCATAACCATAGGTTTCTTCTAATCTTAACTTCCTGAGGCCAGAACAAAGGATGCAGGAAGAATTCACCTGAAACTAAAGAGGGGTGGTTCATTGAGCTAGCTAAGTAGTTAAATTAGAGACTATCTACAGCTATGGAATAGGGAAACTACCGTGAGAATCCTGTGTTGAGTAGGAAGCTATGAAAGAACGGTAGCCACAAAATTCTTCTCTTTGGCACCATACAGTACTAATGAAAAGAATTGTTAAGGAGGTGTCTAAAAGATGCTCCCATAATTTTGTATTTTGAATGTTCAGTCCCCATCTTACAGCTCCATTTTGAAGGCTCTAGAGACTTTAGGAGGTAGGGTCTGGCCTCACTGGCACAAGGATGGGAGACTGAAGTTCACATCTCTCTCCTGCTTCCTGCTTGCCACCATGTGAACAGCCATCGTGAATTCATCTCCTCCCACTGGTATGCCTTCCCAACTCTGGTGGACTGTAACCTTCTAAACTCTGATCAAAACAAAAACAAATAAACAAAAAAACATTTATGGCGATTCCACCCACTCTTTCATCACAGTAACAAGAGAAGTAGCTGCTAAGACAGGCTTCTGAACATTCCGAGGCCCTCAACACAGACTTCTACTTCTGAATCTTGTTTCCAACCCCATGCCATATTGAAGACAACAAACAATATTGTGGCTTGTGCTGTTCCACAGAGCTTCCCCTAGGCTGTTGATCATGACTACTTCCTTCATGTCTTCCTCTTTAGGAAGGAGACAGGTTGAGCATGAACTCTGTGGCCAGGTGGTGATGGTACTACATCACCATCATGGAGACTAAAATTTGTTCTGCCTTGGTATTTCCCTTTTACTGTTATTTCTCCCCTCCCCAGCCAAAGGTCAAAAGTTTACTAATTGCTAATGATTAAAAGTATTGTGCTAACTGATGCTAACTGCAGTGACCTTTCTGTAATTAGTTTAAGAGTCTAGAGTGATGTTCAGGATAGTCAAAGAGGCTACAGAGAAGAGCAGGACTATATCTGAAGGTTAAAATAAATCCAGTTTTCTAAAATTAGCTGAAGTGGCAGCCAAGAAAGATCCATGAAAATAAGGGCTCTGTGTGTGTACTTCTGTTGACTTTGGCAGTGAGGGGATGAGGGCTTCCACACTTAGCTGCCTTGCTGCCCAGCTCTCCAGTGCTTCACAAATCCATGCCAGTCTCTGAAAAAGTCTTCAATGCCAGCATCCTCTAGCAGATGAGAGGCCGTGAATGGCTTCTCAATTTCCCAAGTCTGAGTTGACAATGTGCAAAAGTTGAACAGACTCAAGCCATCTGGAGACAGGCAATAAAAATGCTCTCAATCTTTCCAAAGTGTAGCTTAGTATGATGACACATGTCTATAATCCCCATACATGAGAGACAGAAGCAAGAGTATTTTGAGTTCAAGGGAAACTCAGGCTAAATCATGAGTTCAAGGCCAACCTGTGCTACATAGTGAGATCAGATCCTAACTCAAAACAATTGAATGAAATAAATGCTGAATAAATATTAACTTCTTCCTGGAAATGGATCTGGGTCTTTATACACTGGTTTTTATGTGTTTGCTTGTTTTGTTGCTATATTTGTAGTGATGGTTTTATTTTCAGGTTTTGCCTTTTTATACATCAAAGAAAATATTATGTATGAGTTACATTCTAAAACCAATAATCGTACTGTGGCTCCAGTATTTTTTTGCTTGCTTGCTTGTTTGTTTGTTTGTTTTGTTTCGTTTCTGTCTCTTCTCTTGTGATGTCCATGAGCTCCTCCACACCAAGTTCCTCAGTCTTTCCTTGGGGTATCTGGGTCCCTGATACACACTGAGCAGGAAAGGATGAAGTGAAGTCCAGAGTTGGGTGAGTCAGCAGAATCCCGTCCAGCAGTGAATGCTGGGGGTGTGGGGGACGGACTACAAAGATCCCTGTTACAGCTCTTTTAGAAAACAGCTCAAAGACTGTAGTCAATGAAACAGCTTGAGTGCATGCACTTTAATCTGGGTGAATCAAGGGCCAGAAATATGAACCCTGGAGAGTGGGGAGAGGTTCTTCTTAGAGTGAAGTTTCATTGGTTGAAGTTTAAGGTTCCTCAGATACCTCATTTGCATGGAGAGGCATTCCAAAAAATTGAGCCTGTAATTTCACCAAAGATTACATGACTTTCTTCAGGTAGAAAATTGGGGTTGGGGTCCTGAGATCAGGTGGGAAAGAGGAAAGCCTGCTAAGAAAGGTAGGTCCTTTTTCCTGGGCTGAGCTCAGGAAAGCTGTCAGGACATGGTAAACTACAACCTTAGTGGCGAGGTGCAATACAGTATCACTACACAACATTTCAGGCCCATTTTTCTCCTTCCGTGGTCATGAACTCCTCCCCCTTTCTTACTATTGTTCATTTTTCTCTCGTGCTTTCAGCACTGGACTGTCACTGTTGTTAAACAGAATGAGGCTTTACCTAAAGCTGCCTCCCTATGCATCTAAAGTTTAAACTAAAAATTAATCCCATCCATCATAAACTGTAACCTAACCTAATTGCATACATGATGTCTAAACAGGCTATAACTTACTATTGTAACAAGTAGCAAATTCCTAGCCAAACAGAGCATCCAAGCTACATTCAACTATGCACAATTGACAAGATAAGCCAGAATGGAATAAAGTTAACCAACCCATGGAGCTACTTCTGTGCCTCCCCTACATTCTAGAAACTTCCTTTTCTCTAAGTATAACCTGTACCATGCAGTGGGACAGAGCATTCTGAATTATCTTTAGTCAATTTGAGTATCGCAAAATACATTGAAATTAAATTAAAAAAAAAAAAAAGAACCAGCAAGATATCTCAACAGGTAAAAGTGTTTGCTGCCAAGCCTTATGACCTGAGTTGGATGCTTAGGGTCTCACATAATGAAAGGAAGAAAATGAACTTCAGCAAATTGAGTACACACACACATACACACACACACACACACACACACACACACACACACCTGCTATTTTAATGAATAAAATCAAGTCATAAAAGATCCACCAAACTGCATTTGCTATAATTTCCTCTACTAATCTGAGCCTGTACAAGAAAGTACAAACTCAAACTCAAACACATCAGAGCTCAAGTAGGCCAGGTAAATGTGTGAAATCAATAAGTCTAAGATAACAGTAAGAGGTCAGACCTACAGCCACCTTGAATCGGCCAAAGCTAAAGTCATTTACACATGATTTTAAAAGAAATCTTGAACAAATTAGTCTGCCGCGAAATTGAGCCAGCTGGTTTCCATTCAGAGTCTACACCAGTTAATTGCCAAGCTTTGGATTTGTGGATCCTAATTGGTACAGTATATTTAACTCAAGTCCACTATACAAACTTCTATGATAAATTCATTCATCAGAACATTCTAGAAACAAATACAAGAATACAACTTGACACCGACATTCTGATGCATCAATTATTGCTCAGTACTGAAAGACATTCTCCCAGCCTCTGGGACAACCCTGACCATCCCTGGACCACATGCATTTAACATGCAAGCGGCCTGAGTGTAAAGGGCTGTTTTTAATTGTTAGCAACTGTGACTACCCAAAGCCTAACTCTTCAATCTCCTTCTCTCCCTCTCTCCAATCTCTACAGTTTCACCCCATTTTCATATCCTCAGCTGGTAAGGATCTATACCCTGATAAACCTCTTCACTATTAAGTAACATCTCAAAGTCTGCTCCCTAGAACTACATAGAATAACCCTAAATCCAGATTTTTTTCGTCCTCCACAGGGATTGTCCTATAAACCCTATGGGTTTTTCTCATCCTATTTTGAAAGCAATAGTCTACAATTGTACTGCCCAGAAGACACAAACATCTGAAATGTCTGCTGAGCATTTCATTATGCTTAGTGAAACCGGGAGAGTAAGCTTTTGAAATTAACTCATTTTAATTCAATTTAAGAAATAACATATAACAGGGAATAAACAGTGCGAGTCTAAGCTGTTTCTATCCCAGCTGGGCAGGGAGAGAAGTTGTTGTCAGTTAGCTTCTTCACTGTGAGAACGAGACGTACACCAATGGATGAAATATGTATGCCAAGGAATCATTTGATTTAATCATCTTAAGTTGGAAAAAAATTAAATTAACTTTTAAAAAAAAAACTTCCTCATGTCTTATGAAATATTCAAAAGCATGTCCAGACTGCTCCTTTGAGCTGGAGACATCAGCTGTCGCTGGGAGTTAGTCAGGCCAGGTGGTTAAGGGGCAGAGACCAAACCTGCCATCTGCTTTGGTTTGATCAGTTCAATTCTGTCGTCGATGAACAATCCCTGATCAAACAGTGGGTTTCTTCCCACAAATACTAAGCCTTGATTGAAGAGATCTTACGAAGGATCTGCAGCTCCCACTCTGGAGAAAAGCTGCAGCTAAACCCAGCAATTTTCTTAGCAGCTGCCTAATAATTCCACGGGCTCCTGTGGTGCATCTCCAGGGCCAGAGAAAGACCCCTGATACCTCTAGAACCCAAATACAGTTGCCTCGTGGTTGTGAAGGATAGGGTGAAAGACAAAAGTCAAAGAAAAAATTTCCCTGTCTAAAAGAGGTTTTTCCTCTTCTCGGCCCCCTCCTGAAAATTACGTCCTGCTATGCGATTATCAGAAGCAAATGGGAACTACACTGGGGTCTAGGAAGTAACAGATACCACTGCGCCCTGGGAGACAGTGGAGTGATTTGAGGTGTTAATGCATTATCTACTCCTCTAAAGAAAGGTTAAAGCTGAGGCTAGAATCTCATGTGAAAATGAAGCCTGGCTGTTGCCCCTTGTGGACGTTTCTCCACAGTGTAGAAGACTGACCCAGCTGGTGATCTCAGTTCATCAAAGCCACAACATAAAGTAACACACTTCCTCACTTTCCCCTAAAATGGCCATTAAGCTATGTGTGAGTAAAAACTCCTTAAAGGCTGGAAGTAGATGACAGGCTTTCCAGTTTCTTATCTCAAAATGGTCACCCCAGAGCATGATAGCCCTCAGTCCATAGTGTCCACCTTCCCTGCTACCTGGGAGAACTTTAATTCAGCTTCTGTAATGCCTCAACTCAAAGTATAGTCTATGTGGCTTCTGTATGCTGAGTTACACCACCCTTCAAAAACCATGCACTGCGCACGGCCATAAAGAAGACAGGCATAGTTGTAAGGCAGTGGTGGCGCATAGCATTAATCCCAGCATTCAGGAGGCAGAGGCAGGAGGAGCTCTGAGTTCAAGTCCACCTGATCTTCAAATAGAGTTCCAGGACAGCCAAGGCTACACAGAAAAACCCTGTCTTGGAAAAAAAACAAAACAAAACAAACAGGCAAACAAACAACAACAAAGGAAAGAAATGAAGGGAAGAGAGAGGGAGGGAAGGAAAAGGGAAGGGGAGAAACAGGGAGGGGAGAAAAGGGGAAGGGGAGGAGAAAAAGGGAGGGGAGGGGAAGAGAAAGGAAGGAAAGGAAGGGAAGGGAAGGAAAAAAACAAGAAACCAGGCATATGAAAACTGTAGTTTTTCAGAATATATATATTCTAAAGAAATCACTGAGCAAGTAGAAGTAGAATGCCAAGGATTCGTGAGTCCAGGGATTCTGCGATTTAGGAGGAGAGAGATGGCCAAGGCAATTCTCTGTGAGCTTTGGGTCAATACTAAGTGCCCAATAGGGAGGCAACACTTGCTGCTGTATCTCCTTAGTGCTGATGGCGGGTCCCTCCTCTGCACTGTACTTGTCTGCTTACATGTGTGGTTCCATACTCTATCCCTGAACTATCCAGTTGTCCTTTCATGATTCAACTTTCTACACTTCCCGAAGTGTTACCTTTTAAAAGTCAAGAGACCAACTTGCCATGATCCTTTTCTTGATCACATGATGGGATCACATAAGAGATGAAATTTCCCAAGACATGATCCCTACTTACTTAAGAAGAGGACCCCTATTCTCCTCTGATATGAAGGATAAACTTGAAAGAAATTTGTGTAGTATTAAGTCCTTGGGATTTGAAAGGGATGTTTCTTACTGCCCGGTGATCTTGTCTAGCTAACTGTTACAATGTACAATCTCCCCATGAGATTGTGAGGCACTTTAAAACAGAAGCTGCCCATACAGTTTACATCTCCGGACCTACCACATAATATATAGTGAGCAAATACATGTTTGTTGGATTCATATAGAGGTGTGACTAGCCAGCTTTTTTTTTTTTCAAAGTAGCTTGATGGTAATCTAATTCTGATGTTATAGGTTTTAGAAGGTTAAAAAAATGCTGAAAATTGAGCTCTGCTGATAGGATAAGAAATGATCACTGAAGAATCAATGGAAGCAGCATCCTTGATGGCAATGTCAGTCATGTGCATAAGATAAAATAAGGCACAATGTTTGTGAAAATGGCCCAGTTGTTTGCTTTGAATGCTGACTTGCATTGAATACAAATACAGAAAAGGGCGGGGGGAGGGAGTATAATGCCGCACAGGATCACATCCGTTGTTTTTGTAATTGCATCTCTAACTGACACTAGGGGGGGATGAGCGACACGTTCACAAACCAAGGAGAAAGATCAGTAATTAGGGAAAGAATCAATTCCTCAAAGGCTTTAAATTTGGAATCAACTCAATTACTTCCCCCTTGAAAAGCTGCATCCGTTATTTGAAAGCACTTCTCAAGCTTCTCGGTCATCCTATTTATACTTTATCTTCAATTACTTTTCTCATTGTATTTTGCATAGAATACATTTCCAATTTCCTGTTTAATTCCATCTACACCCCTGGGTATCTGACGCTAGTCATCTCAGAGTGGAACATATGTACGTAATAATGCAATGCACTCTCCTACATATTTCAGAGACAAATATTTGTTCCTCATTACTTCTTGCAGGATCCATTGACTTGGAACCAGATCTTTTGCTGAAAGGATAAAGGAGAATCTGTCATAAATTTAGAAAAGGATGTCCTTTTCCAGCATATCTCTGTGAAAAGAAGGCTTTAATGATGTTAGCCTTTTTAGTTCAGCTTCAATTTACATTTCATTGAGGAAGATGAATCGCTGTGAATTCCAATTAAAAGGTTATTACTCAAGCCAGAGTTAGGAAAAGCTAATTGCTATAATAAATAGTCCTAAACTGAGAGGTTCAAAACAATAGGAAAAGTATCTCTTGCTCACTTACTCGACAGTGTTCAGGCACAGTCAGAAGGCTGCCACACCTACAAGAGGTCATTCCCAGGTTCACTACACTGTCCCTTTGGCTTTTGGACACTAATTAAGTGGCAAGAAAGCTTGAACATGACATAATACAGCCTTGTAATGACATAGTTTTTAGTTAGATGGTCATATCTAAACAAAGGAGGCTACTTAGAAAAATGGGTAGTGGATTTGGGGTATAATCTAGCAATCCTTATCACAGCATTTAGGTTGATGTCCCAGTGGAATTTGAAAGACCAACAGAAAATTAAGATATGAATACATTGAGTTTGACAACTTCTGTAACTGGTGTATTCTACTGATGATATTAGTCCTGAGCAAGGTCAAAGTCTGGGCCAATTTGATCATTTACCATTTTTGCTAACTAGGTCACCACTTGATAATGCAATGTAATTTTACAGTTGTTTCTTAACAAATACTCCGTACACTGGGATGTTCCTGACATATATTCAGGAAGCATTGCCGAAGAGGGCTTAGAAAACATGTAAGAAGAGTCAGAGAACAGGGAGTTTGCTGTGAGACTGCATCTCTCTGAAATATCAGAGGATAGACCCATAAAATTTCACTAACATGGTGCCTAAACATAACCTGAACAAGGATAGCACTGATAGATGTATAATGACAGGGGAAAGCTCACAAGGTCTAAACCCTACATAAGGAACTAAAAAATGCTGAGAATGGGAGAAAATAGTATTTGCAGGGAAGAGCACACCAATTGGTTGTTTAATACCAAATGATCAGCCCTGAAAATACAAATACAAGAAACATAATATGACAAAGCAGGCTGCATTTGTGTCATTTAGGAATACTTACATGCAAACACAAAGCAACAACAACAATTAATGATTTGAAGGAGAGCAAGGAGGAGATCCTGGGGGGTTCAAAGGGAGGAAATGATTTGATTATAATATTTTAAAAATGATTTTTAAATATTTTTATTAAAAAAAATCCTAAAATGCTGATTGTCTTATTCATTATTGTTTGCATTAATGATGCTGAATCAATCGATGGTGATGAAACTTGCTGGAATTTTATAGCACAGATCAGCTCGTGTGCTCACAGTTTGGTTTTGTTTGTTTGTTTGTTTGTTAAACTGATGGGTCAGGATATGAATAAAAGTGGATTTGCCTCAAAATCTTAATAAAAACAGTAAAATTAGTTATTAAATATAAACTCTAGAAAATACATCTTCCTAATGTTTTATGTGTCACAATAAAAACTATGGATAAAGTCATTCGCTGCATGTCCAAAAAGTGACACTTTTGTCTCTTGGGAAGTCATATAAGCAGCTCTATGAACTGTAATCTGTACCAGTCACTTTTGTCATGAAACATTTAACTTAGAAGAATGGTTGACAGTCACACTTCAGTTATTCAGACCAGGGAACTGAGATATTTAATCAAAATGTGAGTCTGCCACGACCCAGAAAATAAGTGACAGTATTTATTACCAGTAAGTACTTTTTAGATTTCAACTGGAAATTCAAGTTTTAAAAGGGTTAAAGATTCTACCACTAGCTTTACCAAACACTTAAAAGAATTCTGGAGGAAAAAAATAATGATACTAGCCAGACTTGATGAAACAAGCCCATAATCCTAGCACTTTGGAAGATGAGGCAAGACAATCTCAACTTTAGGGTCAGGATGACCTACATAAAATATGTCTCCCCCAAAAATCAGTGATATTAGTGACTATTTAGAAGAGGAATGTCAGTATTTAGAAAATCCACATTACTCAGTAAAACAGTATTTTCCAAAGACTCTAAGATCATATATGACAAGCCTGGCAATGTAGCTGTGTTCAGTTTTTTGCCAACTTGACACAAGTTACAATCATCTAAGAAGAAGGAACCTCAATTGAAAAAAACTGTCTGTATCAGACTGGCATATAGGTAGGTCTGTAGGGCACCGTCTTGATTGATGCTGGAGGGCCCAACCCAGTATGGGTGGTATTCTCCCATTGCAGGAGATCCTGAGGTATACAAGAAAGCAGGTCAAGCAAGCCAGGAGAAACAAATCTGGAAGCAGTGTTCCTCCATGGTCTCTGTATCAAGTTCTATCTCCAAGTTCCTGCCCTGAATTTCCTTCCCTATTTCCCTTAATAGTAGACTACCATATGGACGTATAAGCCAAACAAACACTTTTCCCTACAAGTTGCTTTTGGACAGAGTTTTATCACAGCAATAGAAAGTAATTAAGACAAAATGCATATCAATAATTGGAGCACTCAAGAAACAGAGGCAATATTCAAACTAAAGAAGGCCCTTGGCTATGTAGTAATGTGCATTCTTTAAAGGGGAAAGGTAAAAGGCAGACTCTAATAGAGTTAATGTAATAAGTAGTGAAAGGACATTAATATGACTTTGAGCACTACAAAACAGCTAACTTAAAAGAAACTACCATTTTTTTCAAGTTCTAATATAGTATCCTAACATAATATCCACAATAAGAAAAGTGCTATTAAAATATTTCTCTCTGTTCCAGCAACATCTGGGGTGTGTATGTGTGTCTGTCTGTCTGTCTGTTTGTCTGTCTGTGTGTGTGTGTCTGTGTGTGTATGTTTGTATAATAGAATTACATTCAGTTTATATTTCTTGATCCTAGTACATCCAATAGCCTGACTCCAACATTCAGAACAGGCCCCTGTGCTAAATCATTGTATGGATGCCTACTTTTCTTCATATACTTTCATAGAGCAAGAGATTAAATCCAAAAGCAGATCTGAAATTATAGCTATCATCTACTAACAGACATAACATTTTAAAAAAATATTATTATTATTTTATTATTCTATAAAATACTATTATATCTGATACTGTGCCACAGTGCTCCATACCCAAATACCACCAGGAGAGAGCTTGTCTCCAAGGAGTGCCGATACATCTGTGAGCATAGGTAAGACCACCACTTCTACTCAAATTCCTGGCCCAAGAGGGACTAGCCTAGAGGCATCAGGATACAGGAACCAAGGAATGGCTGGGGACAGGATCATTCCAGCTTCTGTCTGCACCTGGATCTGACCCTTAAAGAAATACAGAAGAGCACAGGTAAACAGCTAGAAGCCCTTAAGGAGGAAACACAAAAATCCCTTAAAGAATTACAGGAAAACACAACCAAACACCATTCAGGATCTAAAAGTGAAAATAGAAGCAATAAAGAAATCACAAAGGGAGACTACTTTGGAGATAGAAAACCTAGGAAAGAGATCAGGAGTCATAGATGCAAGCATCACCATCAGAATGCATGAGATAAAAGAGAGAATCTCAGGTGCAGAAGATACCACAGAAAATATTGACACAACAGTCAAAGAAAAAATGCAAAAAGCTCCCAACCCAAAACATCCAGAAAATCCAGGACACAGTGAGAAGACCAAACCTAAGGATAATAGGTATAGAAGAGAGTGAAGATTCCCAACTTAAAGGGCCAGTAAACTCTTCAACAAAATTATAGAAAGAAATTTCCCAAACCTAAAGAGATGTCCATAAATATACAGTAGCCTACAGAACTCCAAATAGATTGGACAAGAAAAGAAATTCCTTCTGTCACATAATAGTCAAAACAGCAAATGCACAAAACAAAGGAAGAATATTAAAAGCATTAAGGGAAAAAGGTCAAGTAACTCATAAAGGCAAATCTATCAATTACACCAGACTTCTCACCAGAGACTATGAAAGGTAGAGATCCTGGACAGATGTCATACAGACCCTAAGAGAACACAAATGCCAGCCCAGGCTACTATACCTAACAAAACTCTCAATTATCATACGTGGAGAAACCAAGATATTCCATGACAAAACCAAATTTACACAATATCTTCCCACAAATCCAACCATACAAAGAATAATAGAGGGAAAACTCCAACACAAGGAGGGAAACTACACCCTAGAAAAAGCAAGAAAGTAATCTCCTTTCAGTAAACCCAAAAGAAGATAGCCACACAAACATAAAAATAACATCAAAAATAACAGGAAGCAACAATCACTATTCCTTAATAGCTCTTAACATCAATGGACTCAATTCCTCAATAAAAAGACATAGAATAACTAACAGGCTAGATATGTAAACAGGACTCAGCATTTTGCTGCATACACAAAACATACACCTCAGTGTCAAAGACAGACACTACCTCAGAGTAAAGAGCTGGAAAACAATTTTCCAAGCAAATGGTCCCAAGAAACAAGCTGACATAGTCATTCTAATGTCAAATAAAACCAACTTTCAACCAAAAGTTAACAAAAAGGATAAGGAAGGATACTTCATGCTCATCAAAGGAAAAATCTACCAAGAACTCTCAATTCTGAACATCTATGCTCCAAATGCAAGGCCACCCACATTCATAAAAGAAATTTTACTAAAGCTCAAAGCATACCTTGCACCTCACACAATAATAGACTTCAACACTCCACTCTCAGCAACCAACAGATCATGGAAATACAAACTAAACAGAGACACAGTAGAATTAACGGAAGTTATGGACCAAATGGATTTAACAGATATCTATAGAATATTCCATCCTAAAACAAAAGAATATAGCCTTCTTCTCAGCACCTCAGAGTACCTTCTCCAAAATTGACCATATAATTGGTCACAAAACAGGCCTCAACAGATACAAGAAGATTGAAATAATTCCATGCATCCTATCAGATCACCATGGACTAAGACTGATCTTCAATGGCAACAAAAACAACAGAAATCCCAAATACATATGAACAATGCTCTACTTAATGATAACTTGGTCAAGGAAGAAATGAAGAAATAAATTAAAGACTTTTTAGAATTTAATGAAAATAAAGTCACAACATACCCAAACTTATGGGGCTCAATGAAAACAGTACTAAGAGGAAATCTCAGCTCTGAGTGCCTCCATAAAGAAACTAGAGAGATCATACACTACCAGCTTAACAGCACTGAAAGCTCTAGAACAAAAAGTAGAAAATACACCCAAGAGGAGAAGGCAGGAAACAATCAAACTTAGGACTGAAATCAACCAAGTAGAAACAAAAAGAACTATACAAAATATCAACAAAACTAGGAGCTGGTTCTTTGAGAAAATCAACAAGATAAATAAACCCTTTAGCCAGACTAACCAGAGGGCACAGAGACAGTATTCAAATTAACAAAATCAGAAAGGGAGATATAACATCAGAAAATGAGGAAATTCAAAAACTCATCAGATCCCACTACAAAAGCCTATATTCAACAAAACTGGAAAATCTGGATGAAATAGTCAATTTTCTAGACAGATACCAAATACCAAAGTTAAATCAGGATCAGATAAACTATCTAAACAGTTGCATAACCCCAAAGAAATAGAAGCCATCATTAAAAGTCTCTCAACCACCAAAAAAAAAAAAAAAGCAAGCCCAGGACCAGATGGGTTTAGAACAGAATTCTATCAAACCTTCAAAGAAGACATAATACCAATACTCTTCAAACTATTCCACAAAACAGAAACAAAAAGAACACGACCCAATTCAGTCTATGAAGCCACAGTTCTGCTGCATATTCTCCCTTGGAGATGGAATGGTTTCTGTCTAATCAGGAACTTATCACAATTTCCTTTCATAGAGGACTTCATAAGAGATTTTTTTCTACTTCTTTCATGTTTAATATTCCAAATAGATTTTTAAAACTGGTTGAGTGCATATTACGTTTAGCTTTAGAAGATATCATGTATATTTAAGAGGCATTTAGCTATTATAAATTATTTTGATGACTTAAAAAATGTCAATACTGAGTTGTATATCTTAATATAAATTTTATTAGTTTAATAAAAAAACTATTATAGCTCACAAATTGTGTTACATAATAACATGATGAATACACTACTTTTTCAATAAAGTAAACATTCTTTTTAACTTCTCAGCTTTATTTTTTTTTTTTTTTCCGAGACAGGGTTTCACTGTGTAGCCCTGGCTGTCCTGGAACTCACTCTGTAGACCAGGCTGGCCTCGAACTCAGAAATCCGCCTGCCTCTGCCTCCCAAGTGCTGGGATTAAAGGCGTGCGCCACCACCGCCCAGCTCAGCTTTATTTTCTAATATGAGAAATAAAAAAAAAAAAAAGTTCTTTGGAACCCTAACTCAATCCTTTCATTTTATTGATAAAAGCAAAGCTTTACTAATTCAGCAAGTCTTACTCGTGAGCACAATTACTGACCTTAAAAAGATACAAATAAGTGGATGAGTTCAACCTAGGACATGGAGAACAGAGTTCACAAATTGGAGAAGAAAGTTTGTAAAATATGAAAAAATCCACAATATGGAAGAAAAATTCATCAAGGAAATTGAGATATCTAAGAAAAAACAAAGCAGTAACGTCAGAAATAGAAAAACTCAATGAATCAAATAAAAACCAGTAGAAAATATCACTAATAGACTGAATCAAACAGACAAGCCCTAAAGCTCTCAAAGCCCGCCCCCAAGTGACATAGTAACATACTTCCTCCAACATGGCCACATCTCCTAAACCTCCGCAAATAGCACCATAAACTGCAAGACAAGTGTTCAAATGCCCTATAGGGAACATTTTCTTTTTTTTTTCAAACAAGCAACACTTTTTGAGTTATGTTTAAAAAAATTCAGAACCACAATAAGCTCCTTCACAAAGCAAATAATATTGAAATAGTGAAATCAAATGTAAACCCAACAAAAATATATAAATTATAGTCCAGTATCCCTCATGAATATACATACAAAAATTCTCAATGAAGTAGTTGCAAACTGAATACAAGAGATATAAAAAAATAATATTCCATGAATAACTGAACAACTGTTTTTTTTTTTTTTTTTTTTTTTTTAGAAGACCGTACTCCATATACAGGCTGCATGTTTTGGGATAGCCCCCACTCCAGATGTTTGAGACCTACATGAAAACCCAGCTGCACATTTACAACATATGTGCAGGGAGGCCTAGGGGAACATTTTTCATTCAAACCACCACAACTATAAATAAGAGGACAATGAATGAATGAATTAATTAACTAATTAACTATGCCCAAGAAGATTGGGATAAAATGAAGAAATCAAACCTAAGAAACCATGGGAGAAAAGAAGGAACTAAAATAAACACTAAGGGCATAGATAACCTATTCAATGAAGTCAAAGCAGAAATTTCTTCAAATGTAAAGAAAGAAATAGACATCAAACTACAAAAGGTGATTAGGTATGACCAGAGTAGAAACACTTGATGATATAGAATAATCAAGATGTCAAAAAAGAAAAAAAGAACAGTATTAAAAGCAGTAAGTAAAAATGACAACACAATTATAAAGGCATAAATATTGGAGTAACATCAGATTTCTTACCAGTGTCCTGTCTTAGTCACTGTTCTATTGCTGTGAATAGACACTGGATCAAGGAAACTCCTGTAAAAAGAGGTAATTAGGGGCTTGCCTACAGTTTCAGAGGATTAGTCCGTTATTGCCATAGTAGGAAGCAGGTAACCATGGCATTGGAACAGTAGCTGAGAGCTTATCATCCCGATCCATAGGCAGCATGCATAGCGAGAGAGAGAGAGAGAGAGAGAGAGAGAGAGAGAGAGAGAGAGAGAGAATGCTTTGAATCCTTGAACCACCCCAGCAATACACCTCGTTCAAAAAAGGACACACCTATTCAAACAAGGTCACGCCTCCTAATCTTTCCAAACAGTTGAACAACTGGGAAACAAGCATACAAATATATAAGCTTATATGGGGCAGGGTGTGGATAGAGATTCTCATTCAAACCATTACAAATGCAAAAAGAAAAAAGGCAGTTTAGCACATAATGATATACTTTAGGCCCTGAAAACATACATAAAGTAAGAGAGCTATATTCAGCAAAGGTATCTTTTTAAATCAGTGGAAAAATAAGGACAAGTGCAAACTAAAGTAATTAATGACCACCAAGACAGCATTCACAGAGGAGGAAGAGACACAGTCTCCATTGTGCCAACTCAGGAAAGAATACGTACATTTCAGCATATGAATGTATGGCAAAAGGGGACCTAGGAAGGATTCCATTATATCTTTCACAGTAAAATAGCAAACCCCTGATATTAAAAAAGGGAGAAAGTAAAGAACAAACAATAATCCAACCAACCAAAAATCAACACACAAAATTACAGTAATTAATAAACATTTCTAATAATAATCATACATGTAAAGAGCCTCAATCCACCAGTAAAGAAACATAGACTACTTGAATTGATTAAGAAATAGATAACAATTTTTGTCTCCAAGGAGCACCTTACTGGTGAATATACCCACAGAGAATCGAAAACAATCTATCAAGTGAAAGAAAACTGACAAACTGTATGTCTATTGGTACCTGATAAAGTAAATTGCAAACTAAAATTAGTCAAGTAAATGAAGTCACTATGTGTTAATTAGGTCACTATGTGTTAACAAAGAGAACAATTCATCAGAAAGATACATCAATTGCAAACGTATATGTGCCAAATATCAGGGCTCCCAATTTAGAAAAAAACAATGGACAAAAAAGTCAGATAGGTCCTGACACAATAATAGTGACTGATTTCACTAGCACACTTCATATCTGCATTGGACATCCTAATTAAAAAATCCCCGAGATAAGCATTACTACAGATCAACTATACAAATATTGACAGAATACACCATCCACAAGAAACACATCTTCTCAGCAGTTAATGGAACCTCCTCTAAAATGGATCACACTCTAAGTTTTTTTGTTTGTTTCTTTGGGGTTTTTTGTTTGTTTGTTTGTTGGTTTGGTTTGTTTTTTGCTATATATATATTATACTGTAACTGTCTTCAGATACATCAGAAAAGGTCATCAGATCCCAATACAGCTGGCTGTGAGCTGCTGTGTGGTTCTGGGAATTGAACTCAGGACCTCTGAAAGACCAGTCAGTGTTCTTACCCACTGAACCATCTCTCTAGCCCCCATAAACCGAATCTTAATGTGGGTCCCCAACAACTGGAGCAGGTCTGTCCCTAAATCTATTTCCTACACATGGGTCCCATTCCCCTAACTGGCCTCAGTGGGAGAGGATGCACCTAGTCCTGTAGTGACTTGATGTGCCAGAGTGGAGAGAGATAGAGGGAGACTCCCCCTTCTCAGAGGAGAAAGGAAGTGAGGGATGAAGGGAGGGGCTGTGTGAAGGGAGAGACCAAGAAGGTGGAGGCTACAATCAGGATGAGAAAGGAAAAGGAAGGAAGGAAGGAAGGAAGGAAAGGAAGGAAGGAAGGAAGGAAGGAGAGAAGGAAATAAAACTGCAAGAATTTACCTGGTCAGATCAATAATGATAAAACTAGAAATCATTAGCAAAAACTGCAAAGACTACAAACTATGTGTAAGGACTGAACAATATATTCTGGAATTGACTGATAGTGAATCAAGTCAATGAGGGAATTAGAATTTTCCTACTAGCAAACAAAAATGAAAACAGAAACATTTGGGATGCAGCCAAAGTAGTTCTAAGAGGAAAGTTTATAACGGAGAGTGTTTACATTGAAAAACTAGAAAGATCATGAATTATCTAATGATACACCTCAAGGTCCTCCTAAAAGAAGAAGACACCAAACCCCAAAGCAGTTAGCTGTCAAGAAATGGCAAAGATTGGGCAAAAAAATTAATGAAATGAAGACTGAAAAAGCAATACTGACAATCAATGAAACAAGGAGTGAAATGATAAAATCAAAACATCTGCAGCCCAACTAGTCAAAGAAGAATAGACCCAAATTAAAAAAATTAGATTGGCAAAAGGGACAGTTACTACATCTTCCAATGAAATATGGAGAATTATTAAAGAGCACTTTGAAAATATAGTTTATAAACAACTAAAAAATCTAGGGAAAAAAACAAATTTCTAGGCAAATATGTTACAAAATTAAATTGAGAAGATAAAAACTATCTTTAAAAGATTAATAACAATCAGCAAGAAGGATACAGTAGCAAAAAGCCTCCCAACAAAGCTCAGAACAAAATAGTCTCACTGCCAAGTTCTATTAAACCTTGAAAGCAAATACTGCTCCTCAGTCTGTTCTCCAAGATACAAAGGAAAACAGCATTACTCAACTAGTATAAAGTTGGCATTAGCCTGATACTAAAACCAGATAAGAATACAGCAAGTAAAGAAAGCTATAGACCAGTTTCCCTGATTAACACAGAATCAATTGCTTTCAATAAAATTCATGAAAATCCATTTCAAGAGTATATTCAGAAGTTCATATATATAATTCTGAACTGATGGTTCATGTCTTTAATCCTAGAGTTCAGGAAGCAAAAGCAGCCTAACCTCTGTAAGTTCCAGGTTAGGCTTGTCTGGCCTAGACTGCAGGCCAGCCAGGACTATATAGTGAGATCTATATCAGGATGTGAAAAAGGAAATAATAATAATTAATAATAATAATAATAAGCAATGGCAATTTTTGTTTAATTCCAGCAATGCAAGACAGCATAGACATATAGATAGACATCTGTAAGCATAATTTTATATATAACCAAATAATAATCTCACTACAGGAAACTCACTAAACAAGGTTCAATATTTCTTCATGTTAAATACATTTGAAGAAACTTGAATAGAAGTAGCATAGTTCAGCATAACAAAGACTGTATACACCAAGCCTATACCTGACATTATAATAAATAGAGAAAACTTGATAGCATTTCCTCTAAAATCTGGAATGAGACAAATCTACCATATAACCCAGTTATGCCAAATGTAGTACTTACACATCTAAATACAAAAGGGAAGGGTAGGGCTAGATAGATGGTCAGTGGTCTAGAGAACTAGTTGCTCTTGCAGAGAATTGGAATTCTATTTGCAATGCCCACAGTGGTTCACAGCCATCCATAAACCCCAGTTTCAGGGGATCTGACATTCTCTTCAAGGATCTTTGGTCAACAAGGCACATACATTCATGGTGGCAAAACACCCATACATATAAAATAAACAAATCTTTTCTTAGGAGGTATTTAAATGTCTGTGTTTATTACTTCACCAATCAGAATAGCCAAAAAATGAGACCGATCTAAATGTCTATAAATAGGTGATTGGATAAAGAAAATACAGCACATATATACAGTGGAATTTTACTGTAACTGTGACATCTGTGGAAAGATAGAAATGGAAATCATTATGTTAAGCATAAGAACTGAGACTTACAAAGGCAAATACCATTTTTTCACTTTTACAAAAAACTTAAATTTAAATGGGTTTGTGTGTGTGTATTTGTAGGTGATAAGCATGGATGTAGAATCCTGATAAGAAAAGATCACAGGGGAGATGGGATAGAGGATAGAGGATAGAGAAGATTCTAGAATACATGTAGTAGGTAGACAGCAGAGGTGGATAGTTGGGAGGAAAGGAACCATCTACAAGAGCTGAGACACAGGTGTGGACAACAAAAAAGGAGGAGTGCTTGAGAAGGAAGTATAGTGGCATGTGCATGAGGGTGCCATGATGAAATCCATTAACGTTTACTCTAAGAAGATTTTAAAAGAAAAAAAAAAAAAACCTAAAGTACCTCCCTCTTGTGAGTGGCACTCTGCTAGAGAATGGAATATAAGATAAACATGGTTCTCTTGTGTTGGTGGCAGATGATATAGAAACGTAGTAGACTAGAGCATCTGGGGGACAGCTGAGATAGCTGGATGACAGCTATCACAGGAGGCAAGTGACAAAAAATCTCTACATTTAATAGCAAAATAAAATAGAACACTATGGGGAAAAGAACATGAGAAAAACACCCACATCTATCCCAGAGGACATATCTACGGAAAGTGAGAGGAATTTCAAGTGCAATCCACAGAGAGTCTTAGAATATCTGCATTGTAGTTTCAGTGAAAAAAAAAATAATTTTTCAAAGAGCAGCAAAAAAAGAAAAAAGAAATAAAATCTGCAGTTGCACCCTCAGAGTAAAGGACACAGTAGGAAACCTTCTCTACTGGAACATGGGCAAGAACTGTCTCTCTGTCTCTCTGTCTCTCTGTCTCTGTGTCTCTGTCTCTGTCTCTGTCTCTCTCTGTCTCTCTGTCTCTGTCTCTGTCTCTCTCTCTCTCTTCTCTCTCTCATACACACACATACACACACAATAGTGAGAAGGGTAACAGAATATCAATACAGGTTCTGAACATGTCATCTGATATTAAAGATGGATATCCATATGTCATTTTGACCAAGAATCTACCTTCATTCTTCCAGTGTTCTAAAAAGTTGAGTCAAGTTGATTTAAAGATAACAGAGTAATTTGTTTTGCGGAGAAAATTTAAGGACAGGGTAACTAACCTTTAAATTAGTGCTGAGAAAGCAGCCATAATTGTTAAAAATATAATCAACACTTCTAGAGAGAAAACTCCTGCGAAGTACAGGGACAGTAGGAAAGAAAATGAAAGAAAAAGTCAAACCCTTGAAGACTGCCTCTAGGGAAGAGCCAAATTCATTTAAAGAAGGAGAGTAAGCTGGGAGGGTTTATCTGTTTCTCGAAAGCAATTACATGAAAAAGTATCTCCTCAGGGTCGGCACACAGAAGTGATGAAGCTGTGGTCCAGGGAGACAGGCTCCATTCCCAGCAGGCAACAGAGCCTGGCAATGTCATGAAGGGGGTCCTGGTTTTGAAAGCATGAAATATGCAAGATTGAAGGGTGTCACTAATAGAAGGTGAGGCCAGACCACATGAGATGGAGGCCCTGTAAGAAAACCCTAAGAGTGTCATATGGAGCTGCAAAGATGAGACCTAGGGTGCTTTGGAGACTAGAGGATACTGGAGATACCAGGACCATGACATATCCACCAAGGAGAGCTATGGGTGTGGAATAAAGCCATTACAGGAAACAGTCTGTGTGTGCTGAAGATGGGAAACCTGGAGACTAAAAGGAATAAATGGCAGGGGTTTGAATATAATCAAAGCAACATCATATATTTAAAAGAAATTTCTATGTGAAACCTATTATTATGCACTTTGAGTGACTATAGAAGAAGGGGGAGGAGGAAGAGGAGGAAGAAGGAGAAGGAGGAGGAGGAGGAGGAGGAGAAAGAAGGAGAAGGAGGAGGAGGAGGAGGAGGAGGAGGAGGAGAGGAGGAGGAGGAGGAGGAGGAGGAGGAGGAGGAGGAGGAGGAGGAGGAGGAGGAGGAGGAGAAGGAGAAGGAGAAGGAGAAGGAGAAGGAGAAGGAGAAGGAGAAGGAGAAGGAGAAGGAGAAGGAGAAGGAGAAGAAATCTCTCGTTTAAAAAGTGATACATGTGAGATTCTGGACAAGCCACAAGGCTGGATGTCTCAGCAGCTGCCTGATTCTCAGCTTGTGCACAGTCATTGTTTGACTGCCCAGACTACATCCTGTAATCCATCCTAATAAATCTCCATAAAAAAGTGCATAGGTGTGTGTTCATGTGTCTGTGTGCATGTGTGTGTGTGTGCGTGTGTGTGTGTGTGTGTGTGTGTGTGTGTGTGTGGTTGTTTGTAGTCCTTTAGAGAGCTCGAACAAACGGAATGTCATTTTTATATATTGTGCTCACCCCTTCACTTACACTCTTTTGTCTTCCAACTGTCCTTTAGATGTCATATATGAGAGAAAAGTTGCACTGGTTAGATAACAAAATAGTAACACCATATTCTGATCACTGTGACTCCTATATATATAGGTATAGATATATAGATATTGCATGGGAAAAGGCCACTTTAAAGACAAAAGACCTTAGCCATTGAGTAACTGGGGAAACAGCCAACCATGTAGCAGGAGAAATTGAGAAGATACAGCTGACTTAAAAAGCAGATGATAAAGCATTTTCAACAGACTATTCCACTTTTTTTTTCCAACTGGGTCCACACTCAAGACCTTATACAATATGGATCCTGGTCCCAGAAACTTGGATCTACTAAAAGTTACTAAATTTTTTCTTCTAGTCTTGTTTTTCCCTCAACTGTGAGGGTCTCTGTGGATCACTCTCCTGGGCAGAGAACACGGAGCTCTGTGAGAGCTGTGTCATGTGTTGACCTTACATCATCTGTCAAATCGCTGCATTAAGCACAGCCTGGAAATGTCTTTTTCATTTTTAGATTTTTCTGTAACACTTTTCAAATATCTGACCTCAATTTTAGCAGTATTCTTCAAAGTTCATAGTATCACATTCATAAGTTTTATTGCAAGTATTAGTCATTTTTCATTCTCCTGATTAAGTTCCATTCTTCATCTCCTCACAATTTTTTTCTTGTGCCACACCTCATTCCAAAGATCTTTTGTGCAAACTTCAACCATCCACCTTGCATCTCTGAAGCATTACAGATATAACAAGTAAGTCTGTGGCTCCTAATGTCACTCACAATATAGTGAAAAAGACAAAAGTTCAAGGAGCCATACACAAATATTCTTATAAATACACTAAAAATATACAGAAATAGACTTTCAAAGCCCCTAGTCTCCTCCTGGGGAAGGGGAAATGCTTCATTTAAGATGGGACTTTTCTTCTAAATGTTAAAGGATATGCAAGTTTTGACATGCAAAGACTATATAATTCATTAAAGATTATTTCACATTCCTAGATAAATAACATACATAAATAGCCAGACTATTTTAAAAACCAGCCCAGTGTTTCTGTTGTTTTTCGCGGCTGCTTCATAGTCATGAACTTCTAGGACATCTCTCTTTGTAATCAGAAGCCGGAGGTTTCTTTAAGAACACAGTGCAAAAAAAAAAAAAAAAAAATCCTCTTTAATGAGACCAAGAGCTTGTCAGCTACTATCTCCAGGGAAACCCACAAATATGCATCTAACCAATAATCACTCTCATTAGCTATGGAGAGAAAAACAAGAACCAAGAGCAAGGAAGGGTCAAGAGCAGTTTTCTGTCTCCACCATGAAGAGACAGGATTTCTTCATGCTAAAAATGGTCCTTACTGAAATAGCTGTTCCCAGATTACAGCTAGTAGGACCCAGAACACCACCCAACTGACAGAAAATTGCCAAGGCTTTTCCACAGGTTTCTGAAACCCTGTGCTGCCTGTCAACTCTGCTATGGAGTAGAACAACTGGGTAGCTACACACATGCCTGAGAGCACCCTCTCCAGAGGCCCTGTATTATTGCTGCCTGCCCTTTGGCTGGCATAGAATTAACTTGTTCTGACTGTGTGACAGTTCTGACGACTACACAGTTTTCAGCAAGGAGCCAGGTCACATGCTGCTACATGCTTGGGCTGTCACTAACTGTGCCACTAGAACCAGACAAAACCTTGTCAGGGGACATCAACTCCTCTGGAGACAGAGGCAAGTGACTCAGCTCATGGCCTTCTTGTGAGGATTTTGTTCAGTTCAAGGACAGAACCAGATGACAAGGGGACTTTAAGCTGCAGGGAACCACAAATAGATGCCAGCAAATGAAAGAAGGCAAAGAGACAGAAAGAGAAAACATCCATACACATTTGTGAGTACTGAAGACAACAGTCTAATGGGAGCTGGCTAAGAAGATAATGACCTCATTTTGTAAAATCTGATATAAACTTTCAATCTATACCTATCTCATATTCACAAAACGTCGATCAGGAAACTAAAGTAGTCAACATTGGTTTTGTGAGTTCAGAATCTGCACTGTATTTGACATTCACTGTATCACAAAGGCCATAAAAAGTGTAACGCCTGTTATCCACCTTACAATTTAGTCTTTAGGTAAGACTCACACTCATAAGAACACAGAACGGGCAAATGTAGTCATCTTTTCTCAGGCATGCACTGTCAGTGGGCTTGACCACTGTATAGAACTTCATAAAGGATAAGGACTCCAAGGGATATGGTACCACTAGGAGAAATAGCATGATCTTATTCCATAGTTCCTTTAAGAAGTGGCCTTTGATTGTCCTGAAGATGCAGTAGTGGCCCTTCTAAATGAACAGAAACCAACAACCACCTAACTGGACTTAAAACCCCTCAATAGGTGAAAATTCATTCCTGACAGTAGAAACCCAGCCAAATATCTTGGCTAGTGAGGCCATGGAACCTAGAGTAGAACTTATTATTACCACTTTTCCAACCCAGTACAATCTCTAACTGCATAAATATGTATCTAAATATGCATACTTACACCCACAGATAAGTGCAGCTTTTATACCTTATCAAAGAAGTTCCCTTTTGCAGCAGATAGAGGACATAACAGAAAGCCACAGCTGACCAAACTGCAGACAAGAACTGACTTGTAGGTTTCCCACCCCTAACTGAAATCTCTACAGCATAACCCCTACACCTAAGGCTCAGACAGAGAACATTACAGGAGGGTAGAAGGTTTATAACAGCCAGAAAACTAGCACAAGACTGTGATTGTGTCTTCTGTATATTACAGGGAGGTTGCATCCATGACATTTCAGTATTGTTTGCCTAAACCAGACTTCAACACTACATGACGTACTGGGGAATAAGGAAGCCTCACAAGGTCCCACCCTAGATGAAGAGCTATAAACTATTCATAACCACTGAGAGAAGGATGGTCTTTCCCAGAGATGAAACCCATAATTGGTTATTCAGTGCCAAGTGGTCAGACCTAAAACACGTACACATACAAGCAATACAAAATTGGACTCAGCAGGTTGGATTGATATGTTTATTCATTATAATATAGGTAATAATAATTAAAAAGATTCTATGAATTTCAGAGAGAGATAGAATGATATGAGAGGGGCAAGAGGAATGGGAAATTATATAAATATGGTATACAGTTATTAAAGTAAAAAAAAGAAACTTAATATAAAAAAAATACCCTTGGGTTTTAGGGTTCATCTTGGAAAAAGAGGAGATTGTAAAGGCCACAATTTAGGGAATAGTGGGGCAAAATAGTGTCTTCCTGATAAGACAGAATGATTGTGCTCATGAACAACCAGCAGCTGTAGCTCAAGATCAAGACAAGATCAAGCCAGTCAACATTCCAGCAAGAAGAAGAGAGTTCCATTGAATACCCCACCACCCATGAGTATATGGCTGCACAAATTAAACTAAGCAGGTTGCTTAGGACATGAAGTTTGTGGAGGTGAATCCTAAGGAGGCGTAGGGGATAAATATAATCAAAAGACATGATATGTATAGATGTAATTGGGAAAATGTTTTTTAAAAGTATTTTTATGAATGAAATGTATAAAGAAATGGCCCTGGGCTCCTATAGGAAGTCAGGATAAAAGCTGTTGTTTCCTCCCTTCCAGCCATGCCTGGTGATGGGCCCTGCAGACTAGAGGCTACCTGCATCCCTCTCACACTGCACCAGTGAGAGGTTGCCTCACCTTGTCTTCCTTCTGGAAGCACTCACATGCACCGATCCTAACAACTAGTTTAACTAAAAGGAAGAGATGGGAACAGCATGAGGATCCGTGCCAAGACGGCCCTTCTACAGAGCAGAACTTGAGCAAGGTCATGTTGGGTATGGAACTTTGGTCATTTAACTTACTCATTCTAAGTTCTCTTTTTAAATAAAAACTTCAAGAATTGACATAAAGAGGGAAGACATTACACGGGCATGTCTAGCATGACATACAGTATTGGGAAATGACTGACAAACGCCCACCGTGGTCTGCTTCGATCTTCTAACACAGTGGTTCTCAACCTTCCTGGTGCTGTGACCTTTTAATACAGTTTTAATACAGTTCCTCATGTTGTGCTGACCCCTGCAACCATAAATTTATTTTTGTTGCTACTTTATAACTGTAATATTACTACTGTTATGAAGCATAATGCAAATATTTTTCTGAGACAGAGGTTTGCCAAAGGGTCATGACCCAGGAGTTGAGGACCACTGCTTCCAACAGAACACAGAACACATAATCAGGTATATGCTTGAATGCATAGTCTCTAAGCCATTAATTAATACAGATGATCTCTCCACTTGCAGAGACCACACATTCCCACTTGCCACAACTTATGTGTTAACCTCAAATCAGTATCTGTGGTGGCCCCTCCCAGTTTATTGGCAGGTATGCAGAGTGACAAAACCTTTGAGTCCCAATAAGCATATCTCTGTGCTGAACCAGCTTTCACCCTGTAGCTTGCATGCGGCATGATTCCCTTTCTGAGTTTCTTCAGTTATTTCGTAACCCCACGTTTTGTGCTACCAGGTTTGCCGTTCAAAATGGATGTTCAAGTGTTGTTGTGCCTAAGTAAATGCTTTTAGCATGTCTTATGTCTAAGCTAGAAAGTAAACTCACACAAGTGTGACAGATTGAAGAGTCCAAATACTTGATGCCCAAGTGGAAAGAGCTAGAGCACTGCCCGTCCATCCCTGTTGAAGTTGTCCTAAAAAGAAATTTTAACAGAACCAAATACTATTTTGAAATTTATGGCAAGCAACCCTTTATAGTCCTATTGTCGTATATTTCTTCACATTTTGGATCATTTTCTCTAGTCTTTACCACAAGTAAAACTTTTTCACAGTTTATATCATGATGTATTACAATTTTATATCAAGCCTCCTTCAAAATCCCTTTCCAAGGCTTTGCATAGAACTACCTATTATAATTGTAGAAGCCTTTATATGTTGTATTTTAAATTATGCTGCAATTTTGACAAATGATAGTCCTGATTTTACTATTTTAATTTCTTTCTGTTTTACTATTAGCATAAGGCATTTTTATTCCGCTCTAAGAATATTAAAAACTAAAACAAAAAGATTTAGGTGGAAAATAATGGACTCTATGTCCCAAATTTGAATTCTTGAAATGTGTTTCAATTGATATAGCAGCTGCTACACGTTGGTCACAAAGTTGGAAGGAAGTTGGGGGAGTGGGGGTGCTGGGCATGAGGGAGAGAAAAAATGGAGAAACTAGAAGAAGGGAGTGGGAGAAACAGAGAGGGGGAGGGAAGGATGTATAATTACAAGGATAAATTGAGGGTCTTACTTCTATTCTGACATTTGCTTCATGTAAATGATGGAAATACCATGCCAATTCATTTAAATACATGTCAAGTCTCTCCATGAATTATAATAAATGTCAGCATCATTCTAATATTTAAAAACAAAAGCTATCTATAAGTCAGACATGACCCTTTCCCTATTGCATGCCGCCTTGTGTAAAATAGCCATTGTCTGGCCTTTAAGGCCTTGCATACTCCAGCACACACAGCCAAACCAATTTTTCTCCTGACAAAACCTCATCACTAGCCAGCCCTCCTACTAGGAAACAAACACAAAAAGGTTGCATGTCTGATGATGGAGTAGTTATGGCAGTACAAACTTCCTACAGCTAAGAATTAAATCACTCCACTAAATTTTTTAAGATAAAAGCTATCCAGAAGCATGGGAGTATAACTGAGGGGAAAAAGAGGACGAAAGCAGGGGCTCACATTTGTAGCTTTTGTCTTTGGAAAGCTCCCTAGCCTAAGAGATGCTCTAAAGCTAAGATTCATGGAGCACTGAGACAGGCAAACAGAGGGAATGGTTTAGCAACCTGGAACTCCTCTTGGCTTGGGCTATGTACATCCCCTTCTAATAATGCAATTTCCATATTAGCTCCTTTATCTGAATGCACTACATGCTCACTCCTGTTCCAAATAAATAAATAAACAAACAAATGAAAAATAAGCAACAACAAAGCTGAATAGAAACAGCTAGTGTACTCCTACTGCAGGAGACAGTGTTGTGAGGCCTCAGCACTTGCAAGTGTAAGGGCTTTAATAAAGACCCATGGCTTTTTACTGATACTCCAGAGGTGGACATTTTAGAATAAAGTGTGTCTCTGAATTAAGGAACTCACTCTCCTAATGCTGAGGTTAAAATCAATAGACCCACCTTAATAAAAACCAGGCCACCCTGAGTTCAAGCAGGTCAGCCAATAACTGAACTGCCTTCAAAAAAGAAACCTAATGCTCATCATCAGAATATAGATTTTGCAATATTTCATCCAAAGGATGCCTAGCATATAACAAAGAAACAGTAAATAGTCAAAGAAAAAGGAAGCTGTGATGTTAGATTCAGTAGAAAAGCACCCTGAGATGACCTCAAGACTGGAATTAGACAACACAGCTCTGAAGCAGCCGTTCTAAAGGACTTAAAGGAGACATGGGTCGGAATGACTGCACAGATGAGGAAGACCAGCAGAGAAAGGGAAATGGGAAACAAGCAGAGGGAACGTAGAAGCGTGAGGTCAGTGAGGAGAAGAGATAGATGAGTACAAGGCACTCTTACAACACTGCAGGTTTTACTCCAGGAAAGACTTGTGGAGTGCGGACTCAACATCCACTTACAGACTGGGATGTCAATAGGGAAAAGGAAGAGTCAGAACATTTTCCTTGGGGTCTGTGGTTGGCAATGCTGAGTAACCAGGCAATGTTTAGAGACTGCCAAGTGGATAGCTGCAGACTGCAGGGTTTTGAGAAACAGCTCAGTTCAGTGCTGAAAGCCGAATTACTTTAATCTGACAAAGTGTCTTGTACACCCAAAATGAAAGGGGATAAAAAAAAATTAAAGCACAGTTCAGTATGAAGAACAGAAAGAAATAAGATATAATAATAAATGTTCCTCCGTGACTTGGAAGACGTTAGTAACTGCCTGTACTTGGAGTCTCAAAAGGAATTTTAAAAATATTTAATAATTATTTTTATAATTCCAAAATATTATAAAAATAATAATTAAAATTCCTTTCTTCTTCAAGAGTTGGTTGAATACCGAGCAAAAGAAATGAACAGAAAACCACATGTAGTGATGTTACAAACTGTTTTAAGCCAAAAGTTTTTTTAAAAAAATCTTAAAACAAGCATAGTGAAACATGTCTGAAACCCCAGCATCTGGAAGAGGGAGGAGGAAAAGATGTGACATTCAAGACCATCGTTACATACAATAGTGTTCAAGGCCAGCCTCGGCTACATGAGATCTATGAGAGGAGAGAGAGAGAGAGAGAGAGAGAGAGAGAGAGAGAGAGAGAGAGAGAGAGAGAGAGAGAGAGACAGAGAGGAGAGACAGAGAGACGAGAGAGAGAGAGAGAGAGAGAGAGAGAGAGAGAGAGAGAGAGAGAGAGAGAACTTAATGGTATTCAGAGGGAAATACAAAGCCTGAGCTGTATGACCTAAAGTCCACCCATCTTCTGTACAGTGAGGCACTGAGCTTCTAAACCTTCTTTGGCCCCACTCTCTCATTTTCTTGGAAATGTTTCTTTGTCTAAGAGTGTCCCTTCCTCAGCATTTAACCACGACTCTGGGACATAAGAACTCAGACTACCTCTGCTCTCTTGGAGGTGCCCTCCAAATCCAATGTCCACCACCATCAGATATCACCACTCCTACCCTCATAGCAAGAAATAAGTAAACCCAACAACTCTCTTTAGATGTAAGAACCAAGGTCACAGAACAACCTGCTGCGGGAGTAACCAGGGAGAGGAGTGTTTATGAAGAACCACAGAAGCAGAGCCTCACAGTACAAGCTATTAGCTCAGGCATTCAACACTATAGTGCACAAATCACTGGATGCTCAAGAATAACACACTTGGGAATTAACTCAGAGTTTTATACCCAAGAAGGCTCTCAGGGTCTCACTGTGTGTCTCTGCCAGGGGAGGTAAAAGTCATTCTGAAATGACACTGGGAGTTCCAGTATTCTACAGCCAGGCTTGTCCTGGAGAGAATATATTTTGTCAGAATTTGACTGAAGTGTTAGTAAGTCTTCACTGGTCTGGAGGAAAGGAAAATAACCCGATTAGTCTTCAATGTGCAAGACAAAGAATATCTAAGCCCAGCTCACTAAAAGACTAAAACAAAAAGGATCATAGTTACTTCCCATGCCACACCCACTGCTCACTGGCAGTCTATGTCTTGTTGAGTGTTTCCAAGTTCTTGACTTTGTATCCAAGAAATTGGAATGAGGCTCAAAACAGATGTGCAAAAGCACCAAGGAAATTTTTCTTGAAACCAATCAATGGACTAGATCAGAACACACAGGAAGAGCAATGGCCACAAGAGTGAAGACTCTCAGAGGCCCTAATTATTGCTTGGGGCTTCTTATTATGGTATTACAAGAGGAGTTTCTTCCCAAGGGTCATAGTGAGGGGGATTCTCTGCTTGGATTTTTGTATTAGGGCAATATACTCATTAATATATTGCATTTGTCCCCTCCCACAATACATACTATTTTACTCATATACATACTCAATTATGTAGATATATAAGATGGAAATAAAGGACTTTTGAGGCCACAATTTTACCTTATTGTACATGTACCCCAAAGCAGTTCATACCTTATTAAGAGGTTTATATATGGGGCTGGAAAATGGTTCAGTAGTTAAGAGTGCATGCTATTCTTACAGACCTGAGTTTGGTTCCTAGCACTCATGTTGAGTGACTCACAACCACCTGTAATTCCAGCTCCAGATAATCTGATGCCCTCTTCTTGCCTCCACAGGCACTTGCACTCATGTACACATGTACACATACATATCACACACACACACACAATTTTAAAATAATAAACTTTTTTAAAAGTCTATGGCCATTAAAAACAACAGGAGAGACACAGAGAAGCATTTGTAGATCTGGACATTACAGTACCAAACAATAAATGTTTTAGCTCAACTAGAAAAACAAAAACCCTCCTGATGGTCTATTTTTCTCAGGTCTCACCATCCAGGACTTGAGGTCCAGTTTCAACAAAAATCACAAAGCTTACAAAAAAAAAAAACAACAACAACAACAGAACCCATGTGGAAAGGTCAGAAAAAGCAGCAGAGATGGCAGAGATATAATAATTGTCTGAATAGGGATTTAGAATAACTATTGAGTATTATTATTATTATATTATTATTATTATTATTATTATTAAGGGAAAAGTAAACATGTAGGAGAATATGGGTAATTCAGACAGAGGCAAAGTCATTGGAGGAATAAGAAGAAAATGCTAACAACCACAATGCGTTAATGAAGTGGTTAAAGGACAAACTGTTACACTTGCTCTTTAAAAGCATGTAATATAGAACCTAGCATCATTTTATTACTATAAAATATGAAGAGTATGACAGAATTTGTTTATTGTTGACAGCTTTCACACCCTCCAGCTCTTTACCTTCTGTCCAGCCCACATGTATAAGGAAGCTGTTAAGAAAACCCCAGACTTCTTCTTAGAGCTGGGGAAATATCTTAGAAACTGAACTACTTGCTCTACAAACATGAGAGCTCACACTAGAGACCCAGAACACACGCAAACCTTGTAACCCCAGTGCTGGGAGACAGTCAGGCAGATTCCTGGAGCTTGCTGGTCAGACAATATAGATTAGTCAGCAAGTTCCTCACCAGTGAGATATGGTTTCAGAAATCAAGGTGGACAGGGTACTGGGGAAGAGCATCAGAGGTTGACCTCGGGTCTTAAAAATCCAATTGGCATGAGAGGGAGGGTCAGAGCAAGTGAGACTCAGTTTTCACAGTCTGGATCCAAGTCACAAAAAAATAAAAAGTAAAAGTCATTTTCTCAATCACTCAAGTGTGTGTGTGCATGTGATTGTATCCATGCTTGTATGTTTGTGTGCATGTCTGTGTGTGTGTGTGTGTGTGTGTGTGTGTGTGTGTGTGTGTGTGTTGCTTATTCTCAAGCCATTTACCCACCAGCTTGGGCTCAGCTGTTCCTCCCCTATGGAAGCCTTATAATGTAAGAACTGAGCCCTTTCATACTCTCTTGCTACATGTGTAGTATTCTGTTTCAACATCTAAACTTAACAGTGTGGGGTAAAGTCCATCACATGCATACTGGGTAGCCATAAAAATCTCTGTTCTGTCTGAAAAAGATATACTGTAAAGAGAGTGTTCAACCAGGGCTACTGTGAAAGAAAGAGTGCTATTACATGAGGAAGCAGCAATCCTAGAGGAGCACATATATAATAGCAGGAAAATAAGAAAACTAGCTCTGGGAATAAAGAAGAGAAAGACAACAGTTAGCCATGATGGCCAAATCACTGTGCTAACTGAAAAAAGCCAGAGGCAGAAGGCTTTTTCACAGGGTGTGAATTAGTTCTTGTTAAATATCCAGAACAGGTAAAAATCATGGAGACATAAGACAGAGCAGTGGTTTCCAGTAGCTGAAGGAGGAAGAAATGGTGGCTGCTCCATGGGATGGAGGAGATACTGCCAGCATTGAGAGCAGGTGAAACACTAGATACTAACAGCATTGAGAGCCCGTGAAACACCAGATAGTGTAGGTTTTTTTCTTTTTCTCCTACAAATCTGAGGTCAACCTTAGAGTCTTATATATGCTAAGTGAGCATTGTACCCTGGGATTTCTGCTTTATTTGTCTGCCTTGAGAAAGAGTCTCACTAAGTGACATTGAACTCATTCTGTAGCTTATGCAGGCCTTGGACAGAGGCCTCCTGCCTCAGTTTCCTGAGTAACTCGGATTATTAGACCTGCTTAAACTGATGATTTTATGCCATGTAAATTTTGTATTATTAAACAACTAAAAGAATTAAGGGATAAATAGACATATTCCTAGTCATCGTTGAAAACTAGGAGCTTTCTCAGTATTTAAGATAATTAGGTTCTTAAAACAATAAATTTAAAAAAGCAAGCCCAATGTGGTGGTACATAGCTATAATCTTCACACTAGGAAGGTTGAGCCTAGCCTGTCTGAGAACAATGGAAGCTGAAAAGATGGCTCAGTGGCTGAGAGCACATACTGTTGCAGTAGACCTGAGTTGGCTTCTTAGCACCCCTGTGAGGCAGCTCACATCAGCCGCTGGCACCTGCACTCACATGCATACACCCACACACCGACATGCACTTACACCTAATTAAAAATAATTCTTTAATAAAAATTTACAAAAATAAATAAAAACCTAATAAGCATATAAACATACAATTACCACATTATAAAGAAAATATAGGTTAAAACTAAAGTGAATGTCCTAAAATAAAATCGCTATTTAAAAAGAATGATGCCACCAAATATCAGCCAAAATATCAGCAAGCAGAGCTCTCACACTTGCTGCTAAGAATATAAAATTGTACAACCAAGCTTTGGCAGTCTCTCATTAAGTTCAATATACACCCTACATATAAACCAGCAATTCCGTATCTAGGTAGTTACCTAAAATTGGAGAAAATGTATGGTTCCAAAAATGTTTGATACATGTGCATATCATTCATAATTTATAAGAGCTACAGACTAGAAGAGACCCAAGAATAAATCAATGAGCAGGTAAGCGAAGAATACACAGAAACAGCGCTGCTCAAAGGGAGAGCAGTGAGCTACAGACGGGGCAGCGTAGAAACATCACAGCAAAGTAACCCAGCTTCAAAAGAATACAATGCTATCCATTTCTGTTAAATTTCAGGAAACATGGCTGTGTAATGCCATTTACATTAATGTTTAGAACAAGAAAATCTCATCATAGGAACAAATCAAAAGACTGAGAGCTATAGGGGTCAGAAAGAGCTGGAGCTGTGTAAGACGGGCTGTTATGGGAAGTGGTGTGTTTCTTTATGACGTAGGAATCCACATTTAACCAAACCCATCTAACCATGTTCTGAAGACATGGGCATTTCACTGTTTATTTCTATTTTACTGCACATAAATTTTGCTACAATCCAAAAATGCATTCTCACCGGGTAGTGGTGGTGTACATCTTTAATTCCAATACTCAGGGGGCAGAGGCAGGTGGATCTCTGAGTTTGAGGCCAACTCGCTACAGGATGAGTTCCAGGACAGCCAGGAATACTCAGAGAGAAAACAACAACAAAAACCCCACACTCTCCTTTAGAGAGTCTCATTGATGTTCTGTCTTCCTGAAACACTCGAGACCATCTCCAACCCCCCACCCCACCCCACCCCACACACACAGCAATTCTCCTTCTGGACACTCTTTCCCTCCCTCAATGCTGGGTGTTTTAGTTTCTTTCTCCAAAAAGAAGGCAAGTTTCTTGAAGGTAGGAGCAGCATCCTCTCCTGTCTTCTGCACCCTGTGCAGGGAAGATGCTACTAATAGCACAGAGAGGGATGTGATTTCACTCAGTCAAACATGGATCACCATGGACAAGGCATTGTGCGAGGATCTGTGTGATCTCAGGTGACTGAGAGACCAATGGAGGGACAGGCAAACCCAAAAGTCCTAATCAGGGGAATTGTGAGGAGATAAAAATCTCTTGTGTGAATTGAGTGTAAAGTAGTACAGCGTGCCTTCAGTCCTAACAAAAGTCCTGTGCTGGGGGCAGGAGAGATAAACAGCAGTTAAAATGCCCACTGTTGAGCACCATGATGCCTTATAACTGGTTGTAACTCCATTTCTAGGGGATCTGCCTTCTTCTGGCCTCTACAGTTACTGGATGTTCATAGTACACAGCTGTACGTGCAAGCAAACATTTATACACATAAATTAAAAATCTCTAAAAAATTTTCTCATAGTAATTTTAGTATTTTTCCATATTACTGATTACAAATTAGGTTCTTAGAAGTCATGCAGCAAAGCAGTAAATACCTAATAAGTGGATTCAAGCAGAGACGCCTGATAGGAAACTGGCCTCATCAGCACTACCCTACACTAGCAGGGAGGTGTTACAGACAGAAATTACAGGAGGTGGAAGGCGCGGGAGAGTGTATGGTGGCAGCATAAGATAGTGTGTCCACAGAGTGACTAGAAATGAACATGGAGGATGTTGGAGACCAAACCAAGTTGTGTAGAATTCTTGCCCCACACCAGAAGCATACACTGGCCGATAGTTTGTCTTCCACAGGTTTTGCGTATTAATCTGTGGTATAAGTATGTGAGTGTTAAGGGCTCTCAGAATGCTTAATAACTGTAATTAGAACGATGCTGCTACAGTGATGCCTGAGCGCCATCCTTACTGTCCATCACAACGACTGGCTATGTCTATACAACTATGGCCTTGTGGAGGCCCTTTCTAGAAGGGCAACTTCATTTTGACTGGTCACTAAATTTTATGGTCAAAAACAAAAATCAACCCTATTGTTTATATATACTCCAGACATGTTTAGGTAAATCAAAGCATTATAGAATTCTGTCTTCTAGGTATGATATGGCTGCTGCCAGTTTGAAATCAAACCAGGTGTGATTACATACAGATGCACATCGCAAGAACAGGACCATTATCTTCCCTCCCTCATGTGAGGAGAGGCAAGCCCTTAAGGGTCCTCTCCTCATGAATACATAAACTGTTAACCAGTGACAGAGGAAAAGAGGAAACTCTTCTTGGATAGATTCATCTACATTTTGAACTGATACACTCATGTTCATTCTCTCTCTCTCTCTCTCTCTCTCTCTCTCTCTCTCTCTCTCTTTCTCTCTCGCTGACACACACACACACACACACACACACACACATAGATGTAGCACCTTTTTTAATATTTCTGAGAACTAGATTCGGCCGGGCATGGGGATACACACCTTTAATCCCAGCACTCAGGATGCAGAGGCAGTGGATTTCTGTGAGTTTGAGGTCTACCTGGTCTATCTAGTGAGTTCCAAAACAGCCAAGACTACATAGAGACTGTGGAAAAGGAGAGAGGGATGGGGAGGGGGAGGGAGAGGGAAAGACAGAGACAGAGACAGACAGAGAGGCAGAGACAGAGAGACAGAGACAGAGAGACAGAGACAGAGAGACAGAGACAGAGAGACAGAGACAGAGAGACAGGGAGACAGAAACAGAGAGACATGGAGAGAGAATATTGTATTTTTAAAAAATTTTAAAGTAAGTTGAGCATGGTGGCACAAAGCTTGTTCTCACTCCATCCCCTTCCCTCCTCCTCCCTCCCCTCCCTTCCATTCCTTTCTCCACTCACCACTGAATTCAACTCCACTACCAAGGGTTAAGGAAGCTTTGACAAAAATATTCTTTAACATAGATAATACTACAATAGACAAACATTTCCCTCCAAGATGAACAATTGAGTTCAATACACACACACACACAACACACACACACACACACACACACTTGGGGAGGGGTTACTCTCAAGTTCACTCATCCAAACTATGATAATAATTGACAACTGATGCTCACTAAAAGTTTAATTATCTGCACATAATATAAATGCTGAACTTGAAAGGTATGCTTTACTGAATGCTTAGACCAATCTAAATCCCCTTCTCTATTTAGATACCAATTTGCAAAAATAATTATACTTTTTTCAAATCCCAAGCTTCAGGTGCTATTGTTGACTGAAGCCCTTGAAATGCGCACTGATTACAGGGCCAAAGCGCTGTACATTAGCGGAGAACTCGGGTATTATACAATAACCTTAAATCAGAGAGAGTTACGAGAGGCTAATAATGAAGACGAAGTAATGCTCAAAGTACCAGCCTTTTATTCTGAACTCAAGAAATGCATTTGAAAATATATTTTAAGAATAGGTCATACAGGATGTAAATGCGAAGTAGAAGAAAGGAGGGGAGGACTCCAGCAGGCTTGGGAGGAGATGCGAGTAGGAGAGAGGCCGCACCTTAAAAGGATATGCATAATTTAGAGACGGGAGATTGAAGAGAGTCCAGGACAAAAGTCCCATCCATTTAGATCCAGTGGCAGTGGCTGCAACAATGAGAGGCAGAGCCTGCCTGCAGTCTGTAAGAAGCAGCGTTTGAATCTGAGAGCACATTTATATGAAAATCTTCAAAATTGCATCCTATACATGTTCTAAAAGCCTGGTGCACACTTTCCTACCAGTGTTTAATTTCTAAAAGTCCATAGCAATTTGTAAACGGCTTATGATTTGATGTTTTAAAATAAAAATAAATGTACGAGAAAAAAGATTATAAAAATCATTAGGACTAAAATGAGGTTAAAAACATAACCCGTGGGAAAATACCAATGTCTTATGAGCTCAGGGAAAAGCTGAAAGGTTGGCTGTAAGTTGGGCGTGGTATTCCTGGCTTCTAAAACAAAGAGGGAGTGCATGGTAGGTTATAGCAATGGTTTTCAAACTCCAAGCCTTGAGACCTATTCATAGTTTTAAAGTTTATGGGGTTCACTAAGAACTTTGGATGGGAAGGATATATTTACCAATATTTATCTTATTAGCAGTTAAAGCTGAGATGTTCAAGTGTTTTGCAATTTACCTCCACATCATAATAAACCTTTACATATTAAGATAAAAAAATATTTTGTAGGAATAACTATACCTCCGGCAAGAAATCAAAAAGCTGCCATTGCTATATGCTTTTATGAATTTTGCTATAATCTTGATTCTCTTATCTGCTTCTTCAAATATGTCATGATGTCACATCCTGAAGCCTCTGGCAAACTCCTCCACATACTTGTAAGATGATGGGAATACAGAAGTCAAGCAGTACCTGGGCACCGTGAGGAGCACATTTGGGACCTCCAGAACTTGGATATGAATCTTCACCCAGGGATCACTGGCAGACACCTTAAGAATCACAAAGGTGCAAGAACACAGTTTCCACACCTCAAAAATGAGACATGCATGGCGTGTCAAGTAAAGGAAGAAGCAGTGTGCTTCCTACTCCTCACCAGAGGATTGTGAGGGTCCATCCTCAACCCTGCCTCCGTGATGGATCAATGTGGGCAGATATGATGAGCCACTGAGAAGCGAAGGCCACACATTCCCTCCTTCCCATAATTTACAGCTCTGGACAAGACGTGAGTTAATGAGATCAACACTTCCTGTAATTGATGTCAAGTGCATTTTGTAATTATGTTTTGTGGTCTGTGACTTTTATGAGCTTGCTCCATAAAACAATTAACAAGTCCATAAAAATAATACTTTTACACTGTTACTATCACTGAAAGGCTTCTGTTAGGTCCATGGTGTGGAGAGACGGGGCGTATTACCAAACTTGGTGATTTTTTTCAATACTTAAAAAATACATTATTTATCTTATCCCCAAACAGTCTTAATGTGCTTTTAAATACAAATCCTTCACAGACAAAATTGCCTAGTGGCTAAGAGGATGAGTATGGAACCAGGTGCCTATGGTTTCTAATCTCAACTCTACTCTGTATCTGTTTTCTAATCTTGGTCACTTTATCTGAGCTCCTTGGGCTGCAATGGCCCCATCTGCTGAAAAGAATAAAAGCAGCCACCTCACTAGGGTTACATGGAACTTAGATTTACGATACACACACTAACTAACAACCACTGTCAGCATCCTTAGAATATTACAAGTTCTGGAAAAATACGAAGTACTGTTGAACCTCTCTCCAGTAGCCTCCTATTGTCACTGCTTGGTTACATAGTCAAGTGCATACAGTGAACCCCGAAGAAATGTGGGAAGTGAGAGGGGAACAGGGGCCAAGAGGAGACACAGCCTCAGGACATGCAGAAATTGAGTTAGGGATCTGAGACAGGGACCTGATCAACAGAAGCTACAACAGGAATCAAACAGACCATGAGGAGTCCATGCCTACACTCATCTGATCCTTCCATGGGACCAGTAATGAAAACCAGTGACAGGGAGCTTCTTTATGTACCAGTTGCCTTGGATTCCCTGTGATGACCAATGAATTTTATTGGTGTATGTTTACTAAGTTGTGTACTAGCCAAGCTGCTTGAGTCCCAACCATCCTGCTGATCACTCTCTAAGACATGATTGGTAACATCTTTCTCCCATTTTTGAAGATCAGCTTAGAAATTTGTGTCTGAGGTGATTCTAATTGAGGTTCCCTGAGAAAAAGCCAGCTTGAGAAACAAGGAGTTTAATCAGTAGATTATTAGGTATTTGCCACCTCCCTTCTTTTTCCTTTCCATCCTTCTGTGTTGAGCTTGGCTGCACAACTTTCTTTGGCTGATGGAATATTAACAGATGGGGAACCACGGGACTTAAACGCATTACATGGAAAGCCTGGCTCTTTCATTCTATTGATGCACCATTGGAAGAGATGTTCTCAGTGGTTGCTACTTCAACTCTGCCTAGAAATGAACACATAAGAAGCAATTAGAACCCAACTTGCAGCCTGAAGCCAATGCCAACATACTGTTGACTGAGGAGAGCTCCTTAGTGTTCATTGGCCAGATGCAATCAACTCAATCTAAAAGCAGGAGAGGCATCGAGTCTGTGATAATTTGTCTGTTCATTATTGTGGCAGTAGGTAACTGTTTGGCTAGCTGAAGACTCTAGAGAAGGTTTTACCATCTCCTAAAAAGAAGTGTAGCAAAAGAGAAATCTGAACAATCTGGATGAGAGACATGAACCTGTTTCAACCATCTCATAACCACGAAGCAGCTAAACAGATAATTTAATTAATTACCTTATTAATTAATTTGAAAACCAATACTATGCTGGCTAGTGTTATGTCCACTTGACATACAAATTTACGTGAAAGAAGGAAACCTCAACTGAGGAAATGCCTCCATAAGATCTGACTGCTTTCAGATTTCAGGTTTCACTACTTAGCCCAGCCTCATTAACTGTGAGCTCTGTTTGACCTTGAGCTTAAGATGAGCCTCCTGCCTCTGCTTCCCAAGTGCTGTGATTATCTTAATTAGTGATTTATGGGAGAAGACCCGACCATTGTGGATGTTGCCATTCTTGAGCCAGTGGTCCTGGGTTGTATAAAAAAGCAGGCTAAGCAAGCCATAATGAGCAAGTAAGCAGCTCTCCTCCATGGTGTCTGCATCAGGTCCTGTGCCCAGATTCCTGCCCTGTTTTCATTCCTGTGCTGACTTCCTTCAATGATGAACATTGCTGTAGAAGTATAAGCTGAACACACCCTTTCTTCCTCAGCTTGCTTTGTGGTCATGGAGTCTTGTCACAGCAATAAAACCCTAAGACAAATACTACTATGCTAAGGCAGTGTGTGCACTACAGAGATCAGGAGACAGCCATTTTCTACAGTGAGAACCCAGGACTCCATTGTGGCCGTTGTGTGTCCTATTCATATTGAACAGATTTCCTTGTGTGCTTTTTTCCCTTGACAAAGTTGTATTTTTGATACAAATAAGAAGGTTCAATAACATTCTAGTTCTTAAGATCAAAGAGTAGAATAGCAGTTGCCAGGGCTGGAATTGGAACAAGAATCGAAAGTCGCTACTCAGTATGGACAGAGCCTGAATTATGCAAGATAAGTCCTAGAAAGTTGCTGCATAACACCCTGAGGAAGACCAGTCACACTGTAATGTATGCTTGCAATTTTCTTAAGAGGGCAGAGTTCATGTTAAATGTTCTTGCATGAGAGAAAAAGAAAAGCAAGATCCTGACTGAAGCAGTTTTCTTTTATTATGCACGGCTGTCTATCACTTACAGTATGCTAAATGTAGTTTTCTAAAGACATAAAGGACAGACTGACGAATGGGCAGACAAACAGACAGAGGGATATACTCATGAACATCTTGGAGACTTTAACATGGTGAGATTTTTCTCAGATCAATGGTCCCTCAGTGCAAGGCATCTGATGAACTCATGCTGTCAAAAGCCTGGCCCCCAGGCTCACCCTGAAGCTGTACAGTCTAATGCCTGCTGGATTCCCTGCCCACTACAACTCTTTCAGTTTTTCCTGGGTCTGTTGCCCTGTTTTTGCCACAACACCTCAGTGTAACACTGAGCTCTCTTGGAATTAGGCCCCTGGGATCCTCATGCACTTCTAAGACCTCAGCCAATCCCTTGTCAAGCCAATTCACCATAATTCCACAATGTTCCTTGCAGGTTTCTTCATCCTCCCGATTCCAGATTTTCTGTTACCCTTCTTTGCACTCAGCTCTTGATCTCTCGTAGAGTCCTCAGATCTCTCCCTGAACTTCAGGGAGAGTGGTTCTTTCTTAGAGTCCCAGAACTGAGTGAACAAGAAAGCATTCCTCCTGCTCCACGAGTCCTTTGACATCTGACCCGAGTGACACATGGTCTGTACAGTGTGATGGCAGGAAATTGTGTGACAAAGTTTAGAAAGCTCTACAAATTTCTGAAACCAACATTCAATTCTCCACCTTATAGTAAAGTAGACCGTATAGACATTCAACCAAAGGAACCTGAAATATTACCTTATAAATCTACTGTACCTCTCACCTGGAGAGGAAATTGATTTTGTCACTAAGTTTGGCCTGGAGAAGATCAAGATTCCCTGGATTTTTTTCTCACTGATAATTCTCTGCTCCAACTAGAGCATCCCAAATGTTATAGTCTCCTAACTCAGAGATCCCATCTCACATTCTTCAATCCTGCCTCCTCAGCAGCTTCCTGGTGCAATACAGAAGAACATGACTAAGAGACCAAGGTCCAATTACTACCAAGTACTGCAAGGCTGCCATGAGATTAAAGACCCTGAGTCCCTTTAGACCAGGGGTTCTCTACCTGTGGGTTGCAACCGCTTTGGGGCTCTCAGGTCAGATATTCTACATATCAGATATTTATATTATGATTTCAAATGGTAGCAAAATTGCAGCTAAAAAGAGCAAGGAAATTTATGGTTGGGGGTTGCAATAACATGAAGAACTTTATTGAAGGGTGACCACATTAGGGAAGTTGAGAACTACTACTTTAGACAGATATTACCACCAGAGGCTTCCCAAATTTAGCTATGTCCCCAAGTACCTTTTTATGGAGGCACACACACACACACACACACACACACACACACACATACATTTCCATGAATCATAGGGGTTCTAACTATCAGACCAGGAGCCATCTCATTTGGGGAGTTCATGGCTTTTTAAAACCCTTCTGGGCCTAGTTTTTATCCTTTGTCATCTTCTAGGAAGCCACTGTCCTTTATTAATAGTCCTGACTTTACCCATTCAGAATGTGTACCAAATACCCACCATGCTTAAGGCACCATGCTTATTAAGCTCTTCGTGGGGCCCTTTAATTAGCTCCCACTGTATTTGCATAGTTGTCTGATAGAGCCCAAAGCTAATGCTTAAGTGCACAAAGTTCCTGGCTCCCTTTCTTGAAGCCCATTCTTAGATCACTGCACACACTATACTGAAGTGTAAGCTATGAAACAGTATTTCTATATCTGGTCACTCATTTCCTAGAACCTCAATTTTTTTCCCAAAGATATTCCTAACAGTCATTTAAAGAATGAAAAAACACTTCCCATGCTCTAAACTAGTTTTTCTTCCTTAAACTTCTAAGTGATTGAAGATCCAGCTGCCATCCTGAAACAAAAGACAGTGTCTGACTCACTAGTAGTGAGCTGTCCCTAAGTTTAATCACATGTAGGCAGATCTCCCACACAGCAGCCACAAGGATTTTTGAAAACTGAGATTGAATGTATCACTCTTCTTACACAGGAAATCCATATTTGTTACTCGGATTCGTGGGCCTTCACCCACTGGCAAACCACACCGTCTCAACACCAGCCACCATTGACCACTGTCTGAAGTTTCTTAGCCAAATATTTTAGCTGAGTCATTTGCCTTCCTTCTCTCAAGGAACTAAAAATCCTACTGCTGAACTTGTGGGAAGTTTCTTGTTTTGCTTTTATTTTTTAATGTATGTATGCATGCCTAGCTGAGGTTTTGTGTATCATGCACACACAAGTGCCCAGGGAGACTAGAAGGCACCAGATCTCCTGGAGCTATAGTCACAGATAGCCATGAGCTACCTGATCTGCATGCCAGGAACCAATCCTAGGTCTCTTTCTCCAATCTAGCTGTTTCCAACTGTATTTGAGGTTTTTCCCATTGTTGTGACATCGTATCTGACTAATAACTTGAAACTCATTGTTTTAAATCTATGAGCATATTAAGTATTAAATTTAGCCATGGTTTAGTTATCTGAGTCAAAAGAACTTATTGTGGGCATGGGGACATGAATCTGTAATCAATCCCAGCATTTGGCAGGATAGAAGCAGGAGAAACAGAGCTTTTGGGCCACCGTCAGCTTCATAGGTGATCTAGGCCAGCCTGGGCTACATGAGACCCAGTTTCTTTAAAACACAAGCATACACAAAGAGCTTACTGTTCTGAAATTTTTCATTATAGTACCATGGCGGTTTGAATGAGAAGGCCCCTATTGGGTCATATGCTTGAATGCTTGCCTTCCCATTGGTACACTGTTTGGGAAATATAAAGAGGTGTGGTCTTGTTTTCAAAGCCCACACCATTCCCAGTGCCTCTCCCATTCCCAACTTGAGCAGTAGCCGAAATCTTACATCTTGTCCTCCAGCAGCATTCCTGCCTACCTGCCTGCCACCATGCTCCCTGTCATGCTGGTCATGGACTCACCCTCTGAAACTGTAAGGAAGCACCCAGTTAAATGCATTCTTTTATACGTTGCCTTGGCCATGGTGTCTCTTCCCAGCAACAGAATGGTAAGACAAGTAGCCAGCAGGTTTGCCTTGTCTTACAGATGGAATCTGGGATGGCATGATGAACTGGATTGAGGAATGCAGCAGACATCACTGCAGGCCCTGGGCTGCCCAACCCCCTCCTGTTGGGGCAACTCAGTACCTCATTACTCCATGGACATAAATGGCAGAGAGATGAAATGTATACACTGGACAGAGCCTTAAGTATCACTTGTTCATACTTCCACTATACATTTGACACAGACACACACAGACAGACACACACACACACACACACACACACACACAAAGCCCACTCAAAGGCAAGAGTTCTGTCCCCATTCTTGATGGTGGAACACATTTATCTCTGTTGCTGCATAGAATCTGCAGAGGGTTTGCTGGCCCAGGAAGATGCATTTGATCTTGTTCCTTTCCCTAAAATGCTTGATATGGTCTAAAGCCAGAGGAAATGGATATAGAAACTTAGATTTTTTTTTTCCCTGGTGACAGGATCGTGGGGGTGTGACAAGAGCCCTGAGATTTGTTACTGAGGAGGGAGAAAGCTCATGTGCAGGTCCTTCTTATTGTTTCTTCTTATTGTTGTGCCAGATGTTCAGTTTGTTCACATTGGGAGGCAAAGGTCAGACACTGCTGAAAGGAAATGCTAACTGATGTATGCTCCAGAGAAGAGGTAAGCAGTGCAAGATCCACTCCTCCTCACAGACATGGAGGGAATATTTCCAGAAGGCTGTGTTGTCTTGTTCCTAAGAAGCTCTACATGAGCTTCTTAGCAACAAAGAGCTACAGCAGCAAAAGGCCATGTTCCCGTGGGACTCTGCCCTCCTTCCTGTGTGCTGCCTAAACAGGCTCATTTATTCCCATCTTACTGCATTTCTTCAGCTGCTACCAAGAACCCAAAATGCTCAGCTCCGAAGCTAATGTACTTTTACAGCCTAGAAATATTTTCCTTGCACTGACTGAGGAGAAAGCAGAAAGGAGGGAGAAAGGCAGCCATTTAAGATGTCCTATTGTTGGAAGTGGAGAGAGAGTAATTCTTGCTTCTATCAGCAGTTTGCTGAACCCCAGCATCATTCCTACCCCCCTTTACTTTATTTATCTCTTTACAGCCTATCTGATAATGCTATAACCATTTCCTGTTGTATACTGGCTGAGGAAGCGTTCTCCAGGCCCAAGAGCAAATCAATAAAAGGAAGCCATAGTGATTCATAAAAATAAAATTGTCATCATTATTGTTCAATTATTGCTGTGTCTGTGGAAAGAATCTCAAGAAGTGAAGGCTTCTTGGCTAATATTTATAATCTGCATTGATGGTACTAATGAATGAGTGGGTGTGCAGTGGGGTGAAATGTGCTGGTGTTTGATTTATACCAAGTCCAGGTCTGATTGCTAATGTTAAATCCATTAAAGTGTCTCTTAGAGCTGCCTTAATGTACTCCCCTGCATATAGTAGAGCCTAAACAGACCCGTTTACTTAGCTTTTCATTATTGGTTGAATATTTGTCTTTATTACATTATCCCCATGATAAATTTGACTTATGATAGTTTAAAAACAGCACTTTGAGAAAGCATAGCTTTTAAAAAGCTCCAGAAGTAACTCCACATTTCCCAGTCTCCCGCAGACCCGAGAGACTATTCCCTGCATAATTATTATTTTTAAAAGTTCAGGCTGCCAAACCTAAGCGTGCCTCAGATCACAGAACCCAGATGTTCAGAGGGAGAAGAAATTTCCTCCTACAAGGAAAATAACAGAGGGTTGAAAACTGTCTGCCTGAGATGCCACCTTTGGGTGTCTCTGAGGTACAAGGCTTTTTTTAGTCCTTTAAAAACTCCTTACCCAAGAGGAATCCACAAATTCAAGTGTAAATAGGAACAACAAACTGAAGAGACTCGGGCACATCATGGAGCCCCTCTAAGGTCAACCACTTTGCGGACATTGGACGTTGTGGAGGACAGTGAATAAACAGCCAGCTGCTGCCTGCAGTTCCCTCCTTCAAGCTACAAGAGTTTTCCATTCACAGCCATTAACAGGCAGCATCCAGGTGACAACCTGATGAGGCTTACTCCTGCCACTTGCTTTCATCCTCACTGGCTTTCCTTGCTTGAAAGTTTAGCATCCCCCTAAGTCTGCATTTACTGATGTACGTCTACATCCAGATAAAGAATATATTTATCTGCTACCTCTGGCCTTGGTGAGGACAGTCCATCATCTCCTTGTAGGACAGCCATGATGCAGACAAGAGAAACAGCACAGAAAACAAATGCAGAGGAACTTGGTCAGCATTTCTCAACCTATGGGTCACAACTCCTTTGGCAAACCTCCACCTTGAAAAATATTTTCATTACAATGCATAACAGTAGCAAAATTACAATTATGGAGTAGGAACAAAAATAATTTTATGTTCGGGGAGGGGGGTTACCATAAAAATTAAAGGTTGCAGCAATAGGAAGATTGAGGACCACTGATCTAGATACAAGGAAACAAGACAAACAAATAGGCTAATGCTAAATAAAGTAGCTAATCATGTGTGGTATTCAATCGAGAGGTTGCCATGGTTTGGTCCCCCAAAGGCTCCTGTGTTAGAAGCTTTGTTTCTAGTACATTGGAATTCAAAGATGGGGCTGAGTGCAAAGTAACTAGGTCATAGGGGACACTGGCCTCAGAAGGGATTAGTGTGGTTCTGGTGGGGCTCTAGTTAGTTCCCAAGAGGGTTGCTTTAAGCAAGCAAGATTAGGCCCTGCCCGTCTCATATGCTTTGGCCAGGGTGTCATGCTTCCTGACATCATGTGATACAGCAGGGGAACACAAGATATTACAGAGGTAGAAAGATGCACCTTAGATTTTCAGATTTGAAACACCAAAAGCTAAGTAAACCTTCTTTTCTTTATAAAGTGTGTGGTCTCAAGTAGAGAGGGGCCACCCAGAACCCCCTCTGACTGGCGATCTGAATTCTTGCTTAGGCTGCAAGGCTAAGCACTGCAAGGGAATATAAATAAAAGTTAAAAATATCTCTCTGGGTTCCCTGAGGGACAAGCCTGACTGCATAGGGGTTGATGTCAACAGTATCCCCTCTCCAGGAAAAAGACATCGGGATGGGTATGGCCCTCATGCCTCACTGGACAACGACAGGAGGACCAGAGCCATTACAAGGTCACTTTCAATTATTGGAGATCAGGCTTCTATCCCTGCCTTCACAAGATTAGAATCACCATGGCCCTTCTATACTTAGATAAGGGAGATGTCAGAGGCAACCCTACTTATACACTGAAGGCCTAAAATCAGCCATAGGCCTAAAATCAGCAATAGGCCTGACATACATACATACTAACACAAAGTCTTGGGTCTCTTTGGAAAAACACTGAAACAGATGGCTATAAACTATTGTAAATAGGCAGCTTTTGTGGAAATTTACCAGCCTGAGAAGTCACAGACCTTGTAAATAGGTAGCCTCGGCAGACAGTACCAACTTAGATAAGGACAAGTGAATCATAGGCAGAGTCATAGTGACCTGTCCCCTGAACCTTCACCCAGCTGATACCCTGTTCTGAATGGTATCTGTACTCCCCTGAACACCTATGCTCCGGTGTCATTCCCTTCCCCACATCCTGCCTTTTTGTGTTTATAACCCCTGTGTGAATAAGTAAATTATGATTTGATTTAAATAATTAAATAAATTTTTTAAAAAAGTGTCTGGTCTCAAATAATACATTATAGTAATGTAAAATAGACTAACACAGAGGTGATTTGCTAACTCTGGTTATTTGCTTGTTACTCAATATGTAGACAAAATTATTACAGCGAGCAGTTATTGCATGATGCTGGATAGTGTGGAAATGATGAGGAATAGACCACATAGCTCTTTTGCTTTGAAAGTTTATAGATCTTTTTTGTTAAAGAAAAATATTCAAAACTCAATTATCATACTCTGAGAAGAGGTGGGCACACTGGTCGCTGTAAGAAGCTTTAGAGAACAAGACAATCTCTTGATGAATGTAAAGGAGTAGTTTTGTGGAGAGGCATAGGGTGAATTACAGCAGAAGAGAGATCTGTACAAAATAGCAACCTATAACATATGTTTTGAATGAAGTTAATAAATTTACATTTTAAGTAGAAGGAAAATAAGTGGACTCAGTGGTTAAAACCACTTGCTGTTCTTGCAAAGGATCTTAGTTCCATTCTGAGCATTCACCTGGTGGCTCAAAATCATCTGTGACTCCAAGGGAATCTAATATATTCATCTACATTCCAGTGGCACCAGACATACATGTGGCACACACACACACACATATATATATATAATACATTAATACACATGAAATAAAAATGATTTTTAAACGATTAGCTGTGGTAGCACATAGCTATATATCCAGCATGGAGGAGGATAATATACAAAGACCATTGGGGCTTACCAACTGGTCAGTCTAACCATATCAGCACAGATACCAACAAGGTAGACCTTTGAGACTGGAACTGTTGTACATAGTGGCCATTACTTCCTTTGGGCTCTGAGATCTTAGAGTTCTATGGTTCTTTGGATAAGAAAGGATAACAATTCTTGATAGCGTAAAGAATATGGAAGGAATGTAGATGAGACCTAGCAATTCCATAAGTAACTACTATTTGCTAAGGAAAATAGTAAATAGTCTATATAATACTAATCTTTCTAATAGTAAAAATTATCACCATTTTACCAGTAGATAAACTAGAACCCAAACTATTTAATAAACACAGTTCAACACTGCTAGGTTGCAAAATAGCAATTTTCTCACAGATAAATGGTTAGTTATCCACCCCTGGATATCTAGATGATCAAACACAAGGGACTACTTCCTTAGGTGGTCCTATGTGAACAGAGTGAACAACGATATCAAATCTTTGAAAGGAGCAAAAACCATTGACATTTCCGAACCTGTTGTGGGTAAGACTGAAAATTTCTGACATAGATTCAAGAAATCATTTTCACTGTCCTGATGCAAAGTCGTTACCTTTTTTAGTTTTCATTAGGACTAGTCTCTTTACTAGACACACTTTCCTTGACCCCAACTTTATAGATATCTCTTCTGGGAAAATTGTAAGTTTTCCCAACATTTAGTCTGTTGTGGGGCGGGAAGATTTTGTTTTGTTTTGTTTAAGTAAACAAATCATTTTAAATCTGGTCAAAAGCAGCTAGCAGTAACCAAGCTGTAGCCCAAATCCTGGGATGCCTTTACACTTCTTCTGCCAAATTAAATTACTCTAGCATCTTTCAGTTTCATCTACAGTTTCAGACAAGTTATTGGCCAGAGAAGTACCCAACTTTTCTGGTACTGAGTTTCCATGTTGGTCAGATGCTCATCATTGTGACAAAAGAAATAAGAAAAGGAAGGAGGATTTATGTTACCTCATAATTTTGGAGATTTCAGAAAATGATAACAGCTCTATTTTTATGAACTTGAAATGAGGCAGATAATCAAGGCAGAAGGACGTGGTGGGACAGAGCTGTTCATCTCATTGCAGAGACAGAGAGAAAATGCCTGTATAAATTTGCTTTCTCCTTGTATTAACTAATTTTCTGTCACTGTGATGAAATTCCCTGGCACAAACTTCTTAAATGAGGAGAGATTTCATTTGTTCATGGTTTCAGAGAGCTCAGCCCATTATCACTTGTCCCTATGGACTTGAATAGAATATCAAATTAACCACTCAGAGCACTTGGAAGAAGAAAACTGTACAGCCACTGATAGACAGGAAAGAGAGAAAAAGGCAGGAAGGTGTCAAGCATGCGCTACTACCGTAGACTCACCTTCAGTGGCCTATACTTTCTCCAGACAGACTCCGCTTCCTGAAGTTCCAAGTACCTCCCAACATGCTACCATCAGGATGTAGCACTTTAACATATGTGCCTGTTAACCTTCATTTAAGCCATAATAGTCCCTTTCCTCTTTGTCCCATCTGAGAGCCAGCCTATGAGACAGTGTTGGACACACTTGCTTAGTTAATTCTTTCTAGAAACACTCTCCCTATCCACCATGATAGAATGAGCCCTCTGAAACCACGAGCCAATATACATCTCTTCTTTCTAGAGCTGATCCCGTTGAGGATTTTGTCACAGCAACAATAGGCTATCTAACATAGTAAGTGGAACCAAGAGTATCACCAACAAGTATGGTAAGGAGCAAGCAGAGGCAGAAGCCAGTTACAACAGATACTCAGTCTCTACTAGCAAACCAATGCTTGCAGAACTAACAGAGCCTTAACTTGGGACCCAGACTCACCCTACTGAACATCAAAGACAGATTTGAACTTGATATCCAAACCCTTGCTTTGTTGCTGAGCTAATATTAAACAGAAATAATGTTTTGATAATTAAAAACATTTTATTCAAACCTATTTAAACACCCTAGAGTATTTTACCTACATACCAATCCTCAGGGCATGCTTTAGTTATCACCAGCAAGTAAACAAATAATCATTCACCTTCCCCAATGCCAGTGCAAAAAATAATGTGAAATGGCACCAAAATAAGTAGTTTAAAGTTTGGGATCTATACTTTGCAAATGCAATATACAATATTTTCCCTGTAAGGTAAAACTAAAATAACTATATTAAGTTGCTTTAAGGACGTTTCAGTTGAACATGATTCTGTGAATATTACTTATAACATGAAGAATAATCTATCATAAAGAGCTGGCCTTGTCCAAGTCATCAGCTACATGCAATCTCAAAACATAGTAGCCTTTTAGAAGATACTTTTTTAAAAGATTTTTTATGTATATGTGTGTACCTTCATGAGTTTACATGTACCATGTATGTGCAATGCCAGTGGATGCCTGAGGATATCAGATCCCCTGGAACTGAAATTATCCCCAGCTGTAAGCCATCTGATGTTGGTGCTTGGAACCAAGTCCAGATCCTCTACAAGAATAGTAAATCCTCTTAACCATTTAGCTATCTCTCACACCCTAAAGATTTGTTTTATTTATATGTGAATGTCAGTCACAAGTGTAAGGAAACCTACAGAGGCCACAGAAAATGTCAAATACCCTGAAGTTTGGAGTTACAGTTGATTGTAAACCACCCAATGCTGATGCTAGAAACTGAACTTGTGTCCTCTGAAAGAACAAGTTTATAATCGCTAAGCCATCTTGTTGGGAGTCGACTCCTAGAAGAAAGCGACTATCATCTTTGCAGCCATCTCAGGCCATATACCCTGACAAGAGACTTGTTTCAACAGCCTACAACAGCTGAGCACACTCTGATGAACATCATGTTTTTCTCCCATATCTTGTTTTGCTGTTTAGTGCCCCCAGCTGCAAGGTGCACGTGGTAAAGTGTCTTCAGCTGCATTCCCCTGCTTGTGCTTATATATACCATGGTTTCCTTTCAATAAAGGGGATTTGAACAGACTCTCTGTCTTGTCTCCATTCGTCGCATCTCTTGCCCTTCCATCCCCACTCTCTCTCTTGCTAAACCCTGACCCGTGGACTGGAGCAGCAGCTCAGGCTGGGACAAAGTGGCCCCCGAACGTGGGGCAGCTCCGAGCGGGAACTCCATCTCTCAAGCCCTATGATATAAATAAAACCTTAGGATATAAATTCATTATAAAGAGGAAATGAGAAACTGGTAGAGATAGATACAACATTTTTTTTTTTTTACTTCTCTGTCAATTATGATATGCCTGTGTTCTTTATAAAACATTTGATAAAGAGATATGCATTTTAGACACTAGAGAGATGTCAGCAATTAAGAATGCATACTGCTCTTGCAGACAACCTGAGTTCAGTTCCCAGCAACAACACTGTATGCTTCACAACCACCTATAACTCCAGAGCCAAGGAATCTTCTTCTGGACTTCGTGCATACTGCATTCACATCTGCATACCTACAGAGACACACTCACATACAATCTCAAAAACCCATTTTAATTACACATTTTATCTGAGATTGCCTTTGTTAAAGTTTCTATTACTGTAATTAAACACAATGACCAAAAGCAATATGGGGAGGAAAGAGTTTATTTAATCTTACAATTCAAAGAAAACAGTCTATTATTGAGGGAGGTAAGAGCAGCAAATTACAACAGGAACCTGGAGGCAGGAACTAAAGTTAAAGCCATGGAGGAGCATGGCTTACTGGCTTGCTTCTCATGGCTTATTCAGCCTGCTTTCTTTTACAACCCAGAATCCCCTTCCTAGAGGTGACACTGCCCACTATGAGCTGGGCTCTTCCACATCAATCACTAATCAAGAAACTGTCCCACAGGCTTGCCTACAGGCCAATCTTATGGAGGCATTTTCTCAACTATGGTTCCTCCTACTCATAAACTGCCAGCTTCTATCAATATGATTTTTAAAAAGATATAACTTTCTATTATTACACAATAAAACTATAAAAACATATAATTTTTAAATAGTAAAAATAAATATGTTTAAAGATATATTCTTTTAAATCAAATCTACACTTGCACTGAGGATATAGCTCAGCTATAGAATGCCTATGTGCAAGACCCTGACTCCATCCCCAGTACCACAAAACACAAAATCATTTTATTTAACACATGTGCACTATTCTCAACATAATGCCTGTCCTTTAGATTCTTTGTCAGATAATCCTCCTTGTTTACTCTAATATAAATGAATGATGAGCTCCATTTTATAGATCACAGCAAACAGAAGCTCCAAGAGGATGCTCTTCACATCAGTTCATCGCTGGCACCTCAGATGTCTATTCAGGTTCATCACTCTAAACCCAAGAGCAGATGAATAAAACAGAAACAAGTACATCTATCCATACAAGTACATCAGGGTGTTCAAGGCCATCTTTATGGTGCTAACATAACAAGCCATCAAGCACAGCTGGAAATGGATACAAAAGGTTCAAAATGGATACAAAAGGACATAAAAATGATACTATTGACTCCAGAAATGTTTTTATTTAGCAATTGTCAGATATTTAGATTCATTTGAAATTCAAATTATGCCTTACCCTACACAATACATCCTTCACATGTTTATAGAATTTGTATTATTTGTTAAGAATCATGAAAGAATCATGTGGGAATATAAAGGTGAACCAAATATAATCTCTACTTTGAAAGATCCATATTGTTTTAATATATTTATCTATTGTTGAAAACCTAGTATGTTAAGTTTTACATTTTTAATGTGCTTTGGGAAAATGATGTATAATTAAAATGGGTTTTTAGTTAGCCAGACAACTGAAGAGTCAGATGTCTTGAAAATATGAATAGTAGATTTTGGCTGAAAATTAATCATGTTCCTAGTACTGAATTAGGCCTCTCTGAGCTTACAAAAGTATCTCCAAATAAACGTAGATTATGAGTTTTCCAACATGTGCCCTTCCAATGAGACAGCCACTGAAATGTTAGGCTACCAGACCTAATACCCTTGCACCAACACTGAACGTGAGTATCGTGCTTGCTTAATGTTTGATAACATCGCCAACCAGTTCCCTTTATGAGTTCTTGCTCCTTAGAACTTCCTTCTCCCATCCCCTTTGGTAAGCCTCAGCATTCCTCAGCTGTCTGCTATCACCTGACTTGATTATATCTCACAGTCAAGTTAACATACGGTTCCAGATACCTCCATACAGTGTACAAGTCATGGCTAGCCTGCACCTGCCTGCTTTCTTTCCTTTTCCTTCCACAATCCCTGAGCTCAATCTTTTCCATTACCTCAATTATTAATTCTAACACAGCCTTAGCCCTATCTCTGTCCTTTAACAGTTCTCAGAACCCTTCCACCGCTGGATGGGTATGCAGATTGATAATATTCAAGTCCAAATTCAATTCATTACCTTTTACTCAGCCACCAGGTTCTGCTCCCATACCTATCTCATACAGCTCCAACTTCCTTTCTTCTCCAGGGCCTCAGATGGATGACACCAATTCACAGCTTGTGCCATGTCATTTCCCATGTCCGCAAAGGTCTGGGAAATTTCCCGACTGAATTCATCCCTTATTTCCTGCTGTCATATGTATTGCTCATTCACTGTTGGCTTCTTAATGTCTTTCCATTTGCCTCATTGCCTAGACAATTGCAGATATTTAGTGAGTAGTTGTTAAAACTTCATTCTGTAAAGAGCATTCTTAACAAGTTTGGGGTCCTGGCAGTAAGCTGTGGTTTGCATTTTGCTTTGTCTTTTAACACATAATTAGGTAATGTTTTTGAGTGTGGCTACCTAGTGCTTTACCATTCAATCAGTCTCACGTGTCATACCATGTGGTTGGTACACCAATCACTTTTTTCTTTTTATAGTGAGGACTGAGCCAGAGCCTTGTGTGTGTTCAGCATGCACTCTACCACTGGGCTACATGCCCAGCCCTACAAATGCATCTTCTAATTCTGGTGTTGACTCTATCATTTATCATCAAAATTCTATAGAAATGACACATGGGGCCATCAGTGACACTTTAGAATCAAAGCTTTCATTATCTCTCACAGTTACCTTCTAAAGCCCCACTTGCATATAACTCCCAAACTAACCCACATCCATAGCTTCTATCCTCCCTCCAAATCTCACTGTGTCCTCCCTGCTACCTACAGGTCTGAAGATGGGCACTACCTTCTGTTATTCAAAGCCCTTATTCAAAACTGAGAAGACAGTGATGTCAAATGGTAACTGTGTTTCCCACCTTCTATTATCAACTCTTATCCCCTCTTGTCCTTTCCCTAGCAAGTCGAATCAATGGCTTTCATTCAGCATAAGTGGCAAATATATAATTAACAAACTGTACTTGCCAATGTCTCGTGACCCATAAATAAATATTAGAGCCCTCATATTATAGAACAGAGAAGATTTGAGGAGGAGTCAAAAGATAAGAAAGAATTTGAATTTGTAGGTAGAATCCTTTCTCTAGCTTTAACTGGAAAAGGAAATAGAGATTCAGATCCCAGGAGAAGTTCTGCTTCCTATTTTCCATATCATGGTAAGTTGAGCCATGTGGTGGCAACCTTGCTGAGATGCTGATCCATCACTGAAATGTGAATGAACCACAGACTCTAAAAGAGCATCCTGTGTAAATGGGCAGTAGAGATTAAGACAGTACCTGGATTATATTGACAGTTACCAAGTTCTGGGACTTAGCCACAGTCCTAGGTAAAGAAGGGAGATGCTTAGAATTGAAACAATATTTCATCCTACTAGAGTAATATAAACTAAGTTGAACTTAAGAAAAATTGGGAAATATGCTTCTTGTACACTTAAGCCTATACTGAGATTCAGGTCCATTTGAGAACTTACAGAACTCTGGGATCACACAGAGAGAAGCCAGTCTAATCTCAGCATCAATTCAGGTCATTTTAGAGTTTACCAGGGGAACTCCCCAGCCCCCTCCATTCCTGACCATACAAAAACTTTCTTTTTAAGCATCTAGGTCTGAAAACAAGGTCTTGATTGAACTCTCTTCTCAGAGAACACAGAAGTCAGAGCTGCTTAGCATCCATGGGGGCTCCCTTCCTAACTTACAAGGGTTTTATGGGTCTTTTCCCCCTAACTCATAAATCTAAAGACCAGGAAAAAACTCATCAGCAAATAATTTTGCTAAGGAAATAGCAGCCCTTCTGGGTCCAATGTCGGTGATAGATACGTATACTTTTGCTGCATAACCACCAATAAATAATCCTTGTGGTAATGCATGAAAACGATTACCTTGTATAAATGTCATCCTCCCAGACTGTACAGGACAAAGGGGGAGATTCATTAATAAGGGAAAATTGGACACAAAGGACAACCCTATAGAAAGAGATAAATGAGGCATGAACACCAGCCAATCTACTGTGTACGGGTTACAAAGAAGAACAAGGGCTTGGTTTTGAGATTACTGCCATTTCCTTGCTTCTTTATATTTTGTAACATGCACCAAAGCACACTTCAGCTGTCACCCTGTGTCACTAATAGAAGAGGAGCATAGGAAAGTGAGGATAATGCTGCTAGACTTGGCTTTTATCTTCTTGCCTTTCATCCCAGGATCTCTCCATCCTTAGATAATAATTGATTAAATCTCACAACATCCCTACTGAAGGTGTCTTCTGATGGCCAAGATAGAAGCAGAGAAGTGGAGAGAATTGTACTACCCAGGTTTAGACCTTGGGGCTCTCACAGAGCCATAGAGAGACCAACAAGCATCATTTCCCATTACCGACCTTTAGTCGTCAAAAGTAGCTCGGCTCCATGGGGTGATAGCCAGGCAATCTTCATTCTTGGAGTTAAGTATATTTTCCATTTAATTATTTTCAAAGTGACTGCCTTTGATAGTTGTTCTTCTTAAAGCAGGACTGCAGAATTGTCAAATGGCTCACCAGAAGGTTCCCCCTCCCAGGATCTCTGCAGAGAATCTGCAGGTAGCACAGATCAAGTATAGTTCAGTATCTGGTGGGGGGGAGGGGAGAAGGCTGCCACAGAAGTACATTCATTCATACGGACTAATTAATCTCCAGTAATTAGCACTCAGAAGTAACAAGTGTAGCATTTAAGGGCCATCGCAAGGGAAATAAAATCTGCTCTTCAGAAACTGTCTCAGATTTTTCCCTTTTTTTTTTCAGATAAATAATTGTGCCCAGACACAGAAGCTAAAGGTGGCACTTTATTTCATATCCCCATTCTAAACACTGCCAAAATAGTTAACAATACATGATTGTTATAATGCCTTTAAGATGTTAACAAAATTCAAAGAATTAAGACTCACTAGACCTAGAAAGCACTTCAGAAGTCATCTACCCCATAGGGCTAGAGAGATGGCTAAGCAGGTAAGAAAACTTGAGTTCAAGTCCCCAAGTAAAAAAAGTCTGGCTAACCATATTTACTCCCAGCACTGGATGCCAGGGAGACAAGAGTATTTCTGGGGCTCACTGGCCTCCAGCCCAGCTTTAGGTTCTGTGAGACCGGAAGTAAAGCAGAGAATCATGGAAAAGGACTCCTGATGTCCTCCACATGCATATACAGGTATCTGTGCATCCATGTCCACAGCCAGATGTGCATGTCTCACATACAGCAAAGAAAGAAAGAAGGAAAGAAAGGAGAGGGAGGAGGAAGGGAGGAAAGGAGGGAGGAAAGGAGGGAGGGAGGGAAAATTAATAGATCTATTGAACATTTGGTCTATCTTTCTATTCCCTCAGTAAAGGAAGGGAAACCCAGAAAGGTAAAGTAACTGACCAGAGCCCCATAGATAGTTAGGGCAAAGCTATAAAAGGCCATCCACTTTTGTACTTTTTTTCTGCTGTGTACAGGGCTCAGACCATGCCTAGCTCAGAGCATCCTCAAGAACTCTCTTGAGAAGCAGCATCAGCCAATAGACTAAGGGAAAGTCTGTGACACCGTCCCTCATCTTAGGCTACTGCCAGCCATCTTCCAGACTACGATCAAGCTCTTATCTTGGTACCCCATACTACAGGGCTACTTTCCACACAGAGGTGTGCTGTAACCCCTACAGATAGTCAGAAGGTACAACCAGCCAGGGGTGATGGAAATACAAAATCCTAGACTTAAGCACATTTATCCACGAGAAGAACAAAGATGTGCTAGGGGCAGAGAAAAGAGGGAAGAGAAAGATGGAGAGAGAGTAAAACTTGAATACCACTGAGACTAGATGGAGTAGAGCCACTAACCTCACAACAAGTGACAGCAGCTGTGGCCAAGTCACTGCCACCCATAGATGCAACTCCCTCTATCTTTTCCTTTGTCCAAGTCTCTGGCCTCAGCTCTGATTCTCTTCCATATCTGAGTCAGGTTTGGTGGTGCACACACCCATATCCCAGCATTTTGAAAGCTAAGGTAAAAAGATACAGAGTTGAAAGCCAACCTGAACACCTTCAAAAGACAGACAGCACAGAGGAAGGAAAGGAAAGGAAAAAAAAAAAAAAGAAGAAGAAGAACAGCCATGTACTTTTCTGAGCATTTCTTGTATTGGAAATGCCAACACAAGATTCTAGGCCAGTGGTTCTCAGCCTGAGGATCACAACCTCCTTAAAGTCAAATGACCTTTTAGCAGAGGTTGCATATCAGATTACAATTTATCACAGCAGCAAAATTACAGTTACGAGGTAACAACAAAAATAATTCTATGATAGAGGATCACCACAACATGAGAAACTGCATTAACTGCATTAAAGGGTCGCAGCATTAGGAAAGTTGAGAACTTGTTCTAGGCAATTGAGTCTCTTTGAAAGCAGAAAAACTAGAGGCCCCTAAGCATTGCTTCTTGTGGGGAGCCTTGCCCTGGTCTGATACTGGGTGAAGAGGAGGTGGGGCAGAGCCCAAGTATCTGAGATCCAGCACTGAGATCTGAGATCTTCACTGTATATGTATAGAAAAGTTCAACTCCTCCCAACATGGAGTCGATGCGGATAATCTACACTGTGCTTTGCTTTGCTGTCAGTAGAAGGCAGAAAACAAAATGAACTTTGCAGAGTTGTCCCTGGTCCTCTTCCTTCAATGGCCAGCTCTCTAGAAGGCAATCCCAGCCTGAGAAACACATGATGCACTGTCCAAAGTCCTGAAGTCCATGAGCTTGGATGAGATGCTGCCCAAGTTTCTTTCTGGTCTAAAACCACAGCCTTACATTTTGTACTGTTCTGCTTTGTTCTGTTGTGTTATGTGCTTAAGTATGTGGTATATATGGAGCATGTGTGTGTGGTATGTACACATGTGTGGGTGAGTTTGTTAGCCCATGAACATGCACCTGAAGGCCAGAGGAGGAAGACTGGTGTCTTCCTCTATGATTGTATACTTTATTTCCCTGAGACAGTCTCTCTCTGAACTAGAGCTCATCTTTTCAGCCAGGCTGAGGGGAATCAAAAAACTCCTAGGTCCATGTTTCTCTCCCTCAAATACTGGGGTTATAAGCTCTCACAGCTATACCAAATCAGTCCCATTGTTTTTCTTTTTCTTTTTCTTTTTTTTTATTTCTCTCATACAGTACATCCTGACTATAGTTTCACCTTCCTGTACTCCTCCTAGTATCCCTCTCTGACCTCCCCTCTCCCCCAGATCCATTGCTCCTCCATTTCCCTTCAGAAAAGAGCAGGCCTCCCAGGGACAACAACTGAACATGGCATAACAGGATGTAATAAGACTAAGCACAAACTATAAAGGCTGAATAAGGCAAACCAGTAGGAGGAAAAGGGTCCCAAGAGCATGGAAAAGAGTCAGAAATAGCCACCACTCCCAATGTTAGGAGTCCCAGAAGAATGCCAAGGTAAACAACCACAGCATGTGTGCAGAAGACTTAGCTCAGACCCATACAGGCTCCTTGATTATCCCTTCAGTCTCTGTGAGCCCCTATGAGCCCTACTTAGTTGATTCTGCATGTTCTGGTGGCACAGGCTGATGAGACTTGCAGAAGGAGGAAGACATAGAAGGATCTGCAACCCTCTATTTTTTAATGGACAGCTGTTCAACATTCGCTCATCCAAAGTGTGGGAAATAGAGGTCAGTTCAGCCATTGTTCCCACCCTCCAGGCACTCAGGTTAAAAATAAGGCAATGTGATTTAAGAAATAAGATGGGAGAGTATCTGAAGTGTTTTAGGCAACTACAGAGAGGTCATAAGCAAGAATAAGGAGAAAACATGGAAACTTCCACAAAAGCAGTGATCACGCTGAGCATAAGATGAATGAGACCTTCGAGACTAGGAGCTTATGGACTGGTTGTCTAAGTCTATTCTCTGCCACTTTAACAGAGTAGTACATGCTGGGTAGTTTGTGGAAGTAGAGGCTTATTTATTTTACAGTTGTAGAGACTGGGAAATCCAAGAGCATAATTGCTTGCATCTGCTGAGGACCTCCTCCCTGTATTCCTGTGAATGCATCAGATTGCAAGAGGCATGCTCAGGTTGCTCTCATGAAGCCATTAATCCTACAGTGGATACCCCATCCTGTGACCTCATCCAAACTGAGTAACCTCCCTGAGGCCCCACCCACATGCCATTAGCATGCAAATAGAGTAATAAGGTCTAACAGAGGATCATCAGAAGGCACAATCAAATTATGGCAAGTGAGGTCCAGACAGAAAAGCCATCATGAAGAAAGGCCTGGCATGAACACATTCTAGACTTACATAACGTGAGACGGTGCAGTGGGACTTCAGGAACTGCATCACAATCAGAACGACAAAAACAAGGAATCTGAGCTTCCAGTCCATCGTGGTATCACAGAATGCTACTGTGCCTGCAGCAGCCTGTGTGTGTTCTGCTGCTGAAGCAGTGTACGGGGCTGCTTCAGAAAGCCTTCAAAACTCTTTAACATCTTCTGACATTATTTTGAAATGATTTTTTTTCCTTTTCTCAAGGAAAACAGAAGACTGACACTCAGCCTATTATCTCTAAGCAAGTTCTGGCAAGATCTCTGAGATAATTTCCCAGAAGATGAGCTGCATGTAGAAATAATGGGGGGAACATGTAATGACTGCAACTTCTCTAGTTAAAAATCCCTCTTCGGCTAAGGGTCATGCTTCTCTGCTTTCTCATTCTATTAGGGAAGAAACAGTGAAGGCTAGCGAGTCCTGGAAGGAGAGAGAGCAGTGATCCTATAGATCATCTGCCCCTTTGTCTCAGTCCATTTCATGTGGCTCTACCAGAATATCATAGGCTGGGTAACTTCTAAACAACACGAGTTCATCTGTGTCAGTTCTACTGTCTGGAAGTCCAAGATAAAGGAGCCTCCAAGTGAGGGCCTCCCCACTATATAACAACATAGTGAAACAGCAAAGAGGAACAAGAGATCACACCCACATTCTTAAGCCCCCTTTCCCTTTAGTGAGTCTAGCATCAAATACATGCTATGCAAGCACTGAAACCAGTGAGTTAAAGCCCTGGCCATCGTGCTTTTATATGATTGGCAGTGATCCACTCATGAGGGTAGAGCTATCACCTCCCAACACTATTGCACTGGTAAGTTGCCAACATATACATCTGGAGAACACATGCAAACATAACATCTTCTAGCTATCTTCCCTGCAGACCCAAAGAGTAGGGTCCAGACAGAAGAAGAACAGCATCCCTGAAAATTAGGCATATTCTGAACAATGCCTACCATATTATGTCATAAAAGTAATTTTTAAAAAGCAACTGTTTAACTCTATCCACTGTCAATCACCACTCAGCAGTCTTTACCAGCCATTGGCTACACCCCCACGACCATTTTGACTTCCCAAAACCACTCTGCACTCTGTACATGAAATAAATGTCAGATTGGACTAACTAACTCCATTAATTTAAATTTACAATTTGGTTCCAGGGCAGGGAGGAGGCTCATTTCTGGAAGGAGTACAATGGTAAATATTTTGGGATCTATGAGACATATCACTCTAGTGTTGTAGCCAGAAAGCTGTCAGATGCATGTGTGGCAGGCCAGTAAACATAGGTGCTTCCTAGCAGACACACCAAAATTAGGTCTGCAGACAGGGAGTTTAATTAGAGGAGGGCACAAGCCTGTCAGCATTTGTATTCAGTCTAAGAGAGAAGAGTTTCCCAAGCTTATGAAGATCCAGACCTTAGCAGAATCAAAATGCCTGGAACTGTTACAGAATGGCACAAGACAGCAGCTAGCACTTGGGATGCTGGGCACAGGAACACAATATCCCAGGAAGGTCAGACAGCAGAACGGCACAGGGGTGGGGTTGGAGAAGATGCTGTACAGGACACAGGCTTCTAGCACCCTTAATTAAGGCCATTTCACAAATGGCTTGGGAAACATTGGAGAGTGAACAGTTTGTCAAACCTGTGAAACAGAAGGACTGTGAGCCCCGGCCCCACCCCCACCCCACTCCCACCAGCAGCTCCACTGCCCCACGCCCCTCGGCAGCAAACACACCAGAAAAGGAGAGCTGCGTGAGCGAGCGTGTTTTCAATGATTAATCTCCCTGTTTCACTTTGAAACCTAAAAGGAAAAAAAAATGGAAGCATTCCTATTTCCCATTGAAAGTAATCCTGGCTTTATATCCTGGGTGTTTACATAAAGAGAGCTGTTTATTTAGAATCCTTGCTGATAAGGACACCACAAGCTCATAACTTATTATATATTCTCTTTCCATTTTGCCTTTTTTTCTTGTTGGGGGAGGGAGAATTATGTATATTTTATGATAACCCAAAATGACTTATACATAAAAAATACAGACTTTAAAGATAAAAAGGATTAGTCGCAGGTAATGCATTTTCCATGAGTGGCTATAGGGCTCTCGGTTCCAAGAGGCACTGGCTGCATACAAATGAATTGATAAAAGTCTGACGCTGTGGATGGGTAGCAGGGCTCATGCTTTGCTGGAGATGATTCTTAAAGTTACAATAAATCAGACAGACAGTGTCGGCCTTTGAGGATAAACCTGTGATGGCTTGTTGTGCCTCTCTGAATCGCCTCAGAGGCCCAGGGACTAAAAAGTGCCTAGATGTCACATTAAATCTACCGGGAGGGCGGAGCACTTCAAAGGGGAACGCAATCAGATCTGATGGAAAATACATTTTCTGAAAGCTACTGACAAAAAAGTAATCTTTGATGTGGATGTTGAATAACAATTGATATTGTCTTTCCTGACATTTTTCATTATTGCTGTCTTATACAGCCTACTTCATGTATTAAAGCAATATTAACTGTTTGACAGGGACAAATCCTCCAACTATCACATAAGCAATTGTTTCTGAATTGTCCTAGCCCAGTGCCTGTAAAACCCATCCCAATAACAGCTTTTAAATATGACGGCAGACTGTTTTCTCTGACTAGCTAGACATTGTCTGAGCTAGAGCGTAGTTCAGTGGAGTCTAGGGAATATTAAAAATGGTTAGGTGGTTACAAGGCATCATTGGATTATAAGAAAGGAGCAGCAGTGGTTTCTGAAGGTGAGTTTTAATGAGAGAGGTCTATAAACGTTAGTCCTTATTACTCCCCCTTCTTTGGTTCACATTTATGGCAGGTATATGTGCAAGAACCTCCGATCTGCCACCATTCTTTCAGCTCAAAGGGGGAAATAAAGGAATGTACAAAAGATCTTGGTTATTTATGCAATGAAATAAAGTGATCTCTGGCTGTGCAAGCACCTATAAAATATACGTGAATTAAGTCCCCCGGTATGCTTCTGGGGAAAAAAATGCATGCAGCCCTGGGAGGAGCACGTCACTTTCAAAGCCCAGCATGCCTCCTGAGGTTTGGTGTTCTAACCTTCCACTGTAAATACCTGTGCTTTCATTGTAGGTATTTGTGAAGCTTAAAATCTCTAATTTTCAGATGACCTTGAGCTTCCTGAGGAACTAGGAGGAAGTACTACAAAAGAAAAGCTGAGATTTTCTTTTCCCATGAAATGGGGCTAATTGTACCCCAGAGTAAAAGACGGCAAACTAATAACCCACAATTCCCCATCACAAAACCATGACAACCCTGTGTTGTAGCCTCTCAACAGCTATCATTTGCACGGAAGATGCCTAGGGGACGTGATGTATATTCTTCACTTACATGATTATTATTCCCCATATTCCCCAGAGCTTCTAGCTTTCTCTTGCCTTGACAATATTACACCTCACCTTTATTTTTTTATAGTGTAGAGATTATACTCAATGTCTACTTCTCCACTGGGAACTAAAGTTGGTTAGGTCATATATATAAATATAACTTGAAATAAGGCATATGAGGATAAGCAAAATGAGAAAAAAAAAAAAACACCAAAAAAATGAGGATTAAAACAAAACATTAGCTCTTAAGATTGCATTTAAACACACACACACTCACAAACACATTCTCACATGCACACATACTCACACACTCACACATATATACTCTTATCCACACACTCTCGAATGCACACACTCACACACACACACTCCTCACACTCACAAATACACATACTCTCACAGACACACTCTCATATGCACACACATGCTCACACACTCTCAAATGCATGCACATTCTCACACATACTCTTGAATGCACACATACACACACTCTCAAATACACACCCACATGCTCACACATGCACACACACACACATACACACACACTCTTTCATGCACGCATGCACGTTTTCATCTGTGCTACATGGATCCATCACCAGGCCTGTGGAGAGAATCTCCTCAGAGTATGAGGTAGAACAAAGATGCTCACCTCTTAGCATCTGGAAACAAAGAGAAAGCAAGAATTGGATACTTGCAATATCTGCTAAAGGGTATCATCCCAATGTCGAGCTTCCTCCTACCTGGCCCCATCTACTTCTTACCTCCTAATACTGGGAGTCCAGCCTTTAGGACACGGGCCTTTGTGGGACATTTAGGATCTAAACTGGACCTGTGTGCTTGAATTGTTTAAAAAGAGGAGCTTTGGAGTACACATAAAATTTGTCCTCAGCCTAGCCTTTCATGGATTCTGGAATATAATTTATAATAAAAGCATAATGTCAATAAGTATATATGACTTATCATATATTCTTATTGTTTGCAGCAAGAACTTGGAAGTTCTTATAGTGAAGAGGGCCATTAAAATGTCAAAGAATCACATTAGTCATATTCTCACATGCACACACTCTCACATCAGGGTTAACAAAGCTATGCTACAACAACAGGTGACCAAAGCTATGCTACAATAGGTGACCAATTTTCTGATGTTCTTTAAAATAAAATAAAAGATTACTTTTGTTCTACACTACCCTCTTACCTTGATCCATCAAATAACTGCTTATCCTATGTACTCAGGGACCAGTCCAGCAGCAGAAATACAATCTTGATATAGGCCTTTCTAATCCCGTATATACAGAAGAGTTACAAAAAAGGGCAGATGATCCAAAGTGGTACCCTGCACACCTACACACACACACACACACAGTCACCAGAGCAGACTTGCCACAACACAGTAAGGAAGTGGGCCTTACTATGGGTTACTATATTCTCATCCGGGGACAAGAGTCTGTCTGGTTTCTTAGTAGAAAGAATTAAGGTTGTGGCTTTTGACACCTAACTTTATTAAAAACCAAACTGAGAAGACATCTCAGGAAAGAGCACAAAAATTCTTCAAAAGAGACTCAGAAATATATGTGTGCATTGGCATGGATTCTCTATGCCAGGACGGAGAGCCTTATGGGAACTGGTGATTCTGATGTGGTACAGGGTAACACCCTTTGAACTCAGCTCCTTTGTGTGAGCACCAGCTGAACAAAGATGCATGCTGGTAGCACTGCAGCTCATGGACAAGGCAAAGCTGGCAATTTCCAGTAGAAACATGCCTCTATGGGACCAAGACTCCATCAGATTTTTGGCAGCAGTGTGTCTCTCTGAGGAGGATGAGGACACAGGACTGATGGAACAGAGCCTCTAGTATCTTTACATGGGCTGGAGCAGGTCTCCAATATCAAATATTAGATGAGAGCAGAAAACCCAGGGTTGGAAGGTCAGCTACAGGGAGATGGAAACCATCTATTCTTGTCTGTAAGATTCTGCAGTAGGAGGTGGCCTTAAGACATCCCTGATTTCTACTGAATTGGTGCTATCAGGCTTCTGTCCAGCCCTAAGAGGCTTTTTTTTAAGCCTCTAGACAAGGCAAAACTTTACTTTTGATCAAGAGGGTGAGCTGCTCAAACAAACAGAAGAGGCAGCATACCAGGGCAAGAAGTGCACTCAGTCTTTATTCTAACATAGCTAACACCCTTTCCACATCAGCCGGAGTCTGATCACACAATACTTCACTATTAGCTAGTTTCAAAATTGATGCAAGGAAATGAAGGGGAAAGCAGTCAGCTGCTACTTGAATCCAAGAATGTAGCAGGACCTTATATATGCAAAGGTTTAACCTGGGGTAGGCGGTATATCTACAAACAATGTTGGAGAAATAAAAAGATTTGAATTTTTTATCCTAAATACAAGTTTTATATTGTTTGATATAAAAGACATATTTAATGTTTCTTACAAAGCCCTCCTCTTGTTTTTAAGCATTGTTGTCTTTAAATTTTTAAGATGTTGGCTCCCTCTCTCTGCCATATCTTGGAGTATGAAACTGCTACAGGTACAAGATATCTGCTTAGTAATTCAGTAAGCCTCTGAGTTTTGCCCCTAATACACGGAATTAATTATTCCATCTATTTCATTAGCATAGTTTAAAGCAAGCCCACCACATTCCTAGAGGTGGTCTCTTAGCCAGAAGATTGATCTGAACCCAGAAAACGGTGAGGTAATGCTTGAAACACTTAGGAACCAGATCAGGGGTCAAAGCTCCCGAAATATTTTCTAAGGGTGTGAGCATCTTTGGCCTCTGGTTGGATTGGCTAGAATCACAATGTGAAGTCTCTCCCAAATGGCTTCACAGAAATTGCAATGCTGGATGTCAACTGAGATCATCTGGATCTGGGTAGATCTCCTCTCAGTCACTAGGCACAGGATGTTACTATGAGAACACCATGAAGCAAGCAGGAGGAATGGGAACATGTACCCAATGCCCATAGGGAAGCCGTCCTCCAGGAGCACATGGGGACACTGGAAGGGGGCTATGACCTTGAAGCCATTGTATCCTACTCAAGCATAGTACAGACTGAGATCAGGTGCGTCTGTGACTCTCTGTGTCATCTGGGATTTAAGACCCTTTGTTCTACATAAAGAATGTCCTGCTGGCCCTGCTATTTTCCTTGGACTGGTCTTCCCTGTGTTGTTAAGGAACTTCCATTCCCAGGCTTTTTTGCTAACCTGAAGAGTATCAGAGACTCAATGACCAAGGACCACCAATAAATAAACAAACCTAAAGAGATGTCTCCTCTGTGAGAGGATATAAGATACCTCTGAGAGGGAGCTGTATTCCCTAATGAACCCCCAAACTTTTAGAAAAAAAATTCAGGGTCATAAAATGACAGACCCCCCCACTTCAACTGAATTGTCTCAATGGGGCTAAGCTTTACTCATGGTCAAGAGGGTACACTGTTCACACAAGCAGAGGAGCCAGCACCTTAAGTGAGACTTTAAAGAAATATGTTACTCCCCCTGGAAGAGGTGAACTTCGCCCTAGAAGCACTAAATTAACAGAATAAAAGCTCTGGCAAAGGATAGAGCTGGATTTCCAACATTTCTAAGCAACAATAAAAGGTGGTTTCTTCAGGTACATCAGCTCAGACCTTTTCAGCCCCTGAAAGTCATCATTCACAGCCTGGGGCTCCACATGCCAGTCACCTGTCCCTGACCCCAGCTCACTTCCTAAGTTCCAATCACACTTGGCCAAAAGCCCAGCACAAAGACAGAGGATGTCTCTTTCCTTCCTGCAGCTCTGCCTGTCTCCCTCTCCTGCCACATCTGTGCTCCCAGATTCACTCTCCAATCCAGCCACAGGACAGGCTATACTACCCAGAGCAGGGGCTGGCACCAAGCAGCCTGTGGGGAGGGGGGTTAGATACAGGCTATGCACTTTGGGAAAATAGTTCTACCTTGTGAGCCTTGGTTTTTACACTTGTGAAAAGGAGACACTATAGCCTCAGAGGCTACATTGAGGGTTCATGTAAACCTGATGCATTCAAGAGACTCGCTAGGCCATCACTACCCCTTGCATCTAAGAATTTTTCCGTGTTAACAATTCTGTACCCATTGTCTAGCTTTCCTGAGGCCAGAAAGCTAGTGAAATTATTCTTTATTAGTAACTGGTATGTAACAGTAAATTAACACATTTAGTCACCTATTTATTGATTAGATCTCTATATTTACAGAAACCGAGGCTTGGATTCACAAACTTTCTAGACTCACATCCAGAAAAGACTAAGGATTGGATATGATTCCTCTGAGGTCAGTGGTTCTCAACCTTCTAATGCTGTGACTCTTTAATACAGTTTCTCATCCCCCAACCATAAAATTATTTCGTCGCTACTTCATAGCTGTGATTTTGCTAATGTTATTAATCATAATGTGAATATCTGATATGCAACCGCAGGGGGGCCTCAACCCCGAGGTTGAGAAGGGCTGTGTCAGTGTGTTTCTCCTGCCACCCCCACCCCAGGCTCCCACTCCCTGCTTCCCTTCTCTCCTTGAGCCAAGCAGAGCAAGTAGGTGGGGTGAGAGAATTGGAGGAGGGTGGGTAGAAGAAAGCTGTTCTCCTTCATCGATGAAACTTCCACCCAAACCAAAGGGCAGGTAACAAAATGAGGAGTGAAGGGAGGCAGGAGAATATAAAGCAAAACAGTGTGGAGTTGTGGTGTTGTCTCCTGCTTTGTGAAAGTTGACTGTTGCTCATCTCAATCTGCCCTCCCCAACCTGGGAGTTTATGGATCTTTTGTGAGCAGAAGTTCATCCTGGGATATTTCAGCTCATGGTTTTGCAATCCCAAAGACCCTTGAAACCTTCTGCTTTTTCCAACCTCACCCCCCTTACTGGACACAGCCCCCATCTGGTGTAGCACACATCCTTGAGTTTGAGAACAAAGCAAGCAGACCAGCTCAAACCTCTGGCAAGTCCCCGAGGACAAGTGTGCTGTTGGCTCCACAAAGCCTCCAGCAAGGAGCCTGGGCCTGTAAATTACAAGTCTGGATTCTATTCCTATCACCCACTCACTGGGCCAAGGCCCCTTGAGGGGCTCTATGAGCTTGGGGCTCAGTTTTCTCATCAAGCACTACACAAAAGAAGGCAAGGGAATGCTGTCCATCATTCCTCACATTTAACAGGTAAATCCCCGTCTAACTCCTGGTCTCATACCTACCTCTGAGTTCCAGAAATTTCCGAGGAAAATAGAACAAATTGTCACAGACAAACAGTGCTCTTTCTGCTCTTTCTTCCCTTCACTTAAATTGGCCAACAAGGACAGAAATGTTTTAGCCACATACCTCAAATATCTCAATAGTTAAAAATGAGTAAATGGCACTGAGATGCCAGAAATACAGCAACCATCAAAAATCCCACTACAAATAACAGCACTGGAAGAGCAATGAGCAGAAACCTCATCTGCAGGGAGACAAGTTTGTGCTGAAACAGGAAGTGAAGAGACGTGCCAGATGTGGACAAAAAAAAAAAAAAAGGCACATTCCCACAGATGTGAGCATGATCAACCAACGGCCCAAGCAGCACCTGTCCTGGGCCCTGATTAAGTTATAAAGAGAAGAATAATTTATTAGTGTCCCTATAGAGACCAGGAGGCCTCAGTGAAGTGTAAGGAATAAATAAAGTCCTGAGTAGATAGATGTATATGGTTTGACATGGGTACAGTCACATCAAGGACCCATGTCTTAGAACCATGGAAATTTGGCAAGACCTTCCCCATAGGGGTCAGATTCAGAATTGGTGAAGTTTCTCTCTGGTCTGAGTGTGAATGTTGACGGGATGTCTAGGTTCAAACGTTTGCAAAGAATTCATCAACATGTACAAAAAACTAAACTAGCAACTGCAGCTTTCACCTCCCCAGCATTTACAGCCTGAGACTGTTGCCTACAGAAACCTCCTACCAAGACTAGCTAACTCTTCCTCCTGTGCTCTATACAGAACAAAAGTGCCGAGGGCTAAGCATGTTCATTGCCATTGAAAGTATTACTCCTCCAGAGTGCACATGGCCCACTTGACCTCAGCTTTTCTCTGTTCCCGTGCCTATCCTTTCTTTAGTGCCTGTTCTTTCTGCATCTTCTTGCCACCCCATCAGGCTTTCAGGACCAAGGATGCAGCACATCCCTGAAGGTAGAAGACCTCTCAGGCTGCCTACTGCACAGGAGGTCCTGTGACAGCTGTTTCTATCTCATGGGTCTTTGAACCCATTCTGTCTGGAAGGGCTGTTTCTTTATTGGCTTTCAGACCTCAAACTTTAACTTTGTAAAGGCCACGATGACTCCAAAGTCGTACAAACAAGCAAGGGAGAGGTAGGAAATTCAAGTATCAAATACAATCATGAGCATAGCTCCCTCGCATTTCTAGTCACTGTCCTGAGGAAGAATTAGGGCTCACAGAAAGGAAAGAAAGAGCAGTAATAGATGGGTACATTGGCACCAGCTCTTTGTGCTGTCTGATACCCATTCAACACTCTCTTGACTAACAGCTGTGCCCAGTGGGCACAACCCAGGGCTGACATTTTATTGGCTTATTTCAAAAGGTAGAAAAAAAAAAGCTGTGATTCTGTATACCCATTGTCACCTGCTGTTCTCTGAGCACAGGGCCAGCTTCAAGAGCAGCTTGTCCATCTGGTCAAATGAGACATGTTTGTCCTTCGTGGCATTGGCTTCCACGCAGTAGGAATAAAATAGGTCCCCCCACTTCTGCAGTTCAACCGATTTCTCTTGAGTTTATTTAAACACATCTTTTTCTAAAGCTACTATAAAAGTCCTAGTCGGATGCTAATTTGGCCAATTTAGGTCAAATACTTTCTTAGGAACCAATAGCATCATCATGCAGAATATACAGTGTTTTATTAAACTTAAATTCCAGATAAACAATGGGTTGTGTATGCGTGTGTGTGTGTGTGTGTGTGTGTGTGTGTGTGTTCAATGTAATATCTCAGATCACTTTTAATAAAAAAACATAATCGCTTATCTAAAATTCAAAGTTAGCTGGGTCTCCTTTCAGTTTTATGGCTGTTATTTTGCTAATTTGGGCAAGACTCTCAATCACAAGGCCAAAATAGGTGGATATATAAGAATTTTCATTACGTCTGGATAACATGTCCACTATCCCAGCACAGGAGACTGAAGTCCACCTCATTAAAAACATATGTCCCCTGAGGAAAACCAGGTACAAGCCTAGAAGACGAAGGATGGACATCGATCAGCCAAACAGAGCAGATGTGCCCAACATCGAAGTGGGTGTGGCTACAAACAAGGAGCATATGGTTTTAAGGGTTTTCAGGGAGGGCGGGTGCTGCAGGCCAGCTGAGTGGGAAAAGAAGCTTGTGCCGGCTCCTTCTCAGCCTCCCAAGTTTGTGTTTTTAGCCTTACACATTTGCCAGATTGCTTGAAAAGGCAACAGCTGTGGGAACTGACAGTTTACAGTTGTGATAAATCGCATTAGTGAAGTATTTCAATTAAAGTGATATCGAACTAAAAAAACCAAAGTCATCCCTGAACAAATAAATTAGCACTTCAGTTCATGTAGCCTTCAAGTGGAAGATTTCAACAGCGCCTACCTGCCCATTGTTTTGCTGATAGTTCCTGATGCTGCTGGTGTAGGAATGGCTCATATGTCCAGCTAGAGAAGTGCAATTAGCCAGGATCAGTTTGTAACTAGGTATTTGTTTCCTTGCCTGACCAATAGCCAAATTTGGTCTCAGGTCAGCTTGAAATGTCCCTAATGGTGTGTCAGAGAGCCTTCCTGTGGGGTCTTAGTACAACCCCCCGGCAGGTCAGCCAGGCCCACACAGGGCTGGACTCTCTTTCCCAAGCTAATTCATCTACATCGATAACAGTTTTAAAAGGAACTCGGAGAGCTGCCTTCCAACAGATGCTTTTTCGCCTGCAGAAGATGAATGGGAGAAACCACAGCTCCTTATTCTCTCAGGGTCGGGACCAGCTCAGCCCACAGACTGCAGGCAGCCAGGGGCCCAACAAAAGCCTTCTGTCTGCCTGGCCTCCTTTCCCTTCCCTCCCATTCTCCTCCTCCAACATCACACCCGGTTCTCCAAATTCCCCACCCCAGCCTGAGTCTCAGCAGAATTTTTTCCTCGGCTAGCTAGGGATGCAGACTAATTAGGTGGCTGCTTTCATTTACTTCAGCAGTTGGAAAAGGGGCTAAAATAGCATTGCCCCTATTCGTATTGGGAAAATAAATCATGCTCATTGTTACTCAAGATCTTCCTCTCCCCTTCCCCTCCTCCTCCCCCTCATTTTCCCCTCCTTCTCCTCCTCCCAACCAAGCAAATTGACAGCTTGGTTCATTTTTTTTTTTCCTGGCATTCACTCCAGTGCAGCCAGCAGCACCCCGGAATGTGGCTTGAAGATGTGTGGTCAGTACAATTGTTTGGAGCTGTTTGTGCCAACAATGGGAGGAAATGCTTGTCTTCCAAAGGACACCGAGTAGCACTTGTATTCCTTAGCCTAAGGAGGTCTTACCAGCTGCCACCAAGCCTGGCTTCTCATAAAGATGTACACCGCCATCTATTGGGCATGGAAGTTAACAGCAATGTCTTTTTATCCCACATTTGCTCGAGGCCACTGAAGGACAGACAACAAAGCATCTAGTAAGTTTCTAAAAATAAGCTAGTTCATTGGACCTCGGAGTCAGACAACATTTGCCTCTAAGGTTGCAACGAAAGTAGGGTGCAACGTGTGAATAGTATCTCCGCTGTGGGGGCACTTTCCGTGGTCCTAATTTCCAGGTCTCAGACAGTACTGTTGGCTGGCATTGTCTAAATGAGCTTGAGGCCCACCACTTCTCCATCTGTCCTCAATTAACTTGGGCATCAGCATTTCTGGGCAATGGTTGTTATCTTGTAAGCCTTATTACCCATTTCTCACCCAAACAAGACCAGTTTCTAAGACTGCAAGGTAGGGAGGGGTATTCAAAAGCTTTCTGAATTCAGGGGCACTTGTTTGTGAACTGAGGATCAAATGCCAAGGCTTTTTGCATCCTCGATGCTGAAAACAAGCCCTGCTCCTGACAATGTATGCTTTACTGTCTTTTTATTTCATACCATTCTACATATATGAAGGACACACTTGCCTCTCTGGTTTCCATTTTAAAAAAAAAATCCTGATTTTATTAGAGTTTGTGTAGAGATGGAAGATCATACATAACAAATCCACCCCAATATGGAGGGTTTGGTCTGTAACTCTCCATCAGGGTGACTGGCAATCCCACAACATCCAAAAGACTTGGAACATTTTGGATTGACACAACCTGATAAGGTGTTGAGCATCCTACAACATTCAGGAGCGACCCACCACAAACACACACAGCAAAGAGTTACCCAGCCCAAACTGTCAATAGCACAGATGCACTAGGAGTCAGGGTTAAAAAAAAAAAAAAAAAAAAAAAGATCGCCCTCTGGTAATGGGGTTATGATAACATTGATTGTTCTCAAATGAGCCACACCACAGAGACGGAGGATAATTCTCCCTCTCCCAAGTCAGTATTTACTGCCTTTTTTTCTTCTTTAGACTCTTTCATTTTAAACATAATTTAGCTGTCCTTTTTTTTCCCCTCTGCTGCTGGGAAGAGAAAGGGTGGGAGGGGGGAGGGGAAGAAGAAAAGAAAAGGAGGATTAGAGGCTTGACCTGTTTCTCGGGGAAGAGACGCCACATTCCTCTCTCAGATGTGCTTTGTGACCAGGCAGGGTACAATTAAAAGCACAATAATTTGCTTGTTATTCAAGTCAGGCATTAGTCCGGGTAATGGTGTGCTTGGTGGGGAGATGGATTTCCTTGTTAGGCAATAAGCACAGGATTAACTGAATTCTCCATGGAGAAATCTTGATTTGTTCAAGGTCTTTCATGTTTTCTACAGAGAAGGGATTATGTCTTCTTAAAGAGGGGCCTTGCTTAAAAAGCTACAAAGTATAAGAAAAGGATTTAGGGCAGAGGGGCCTGTGGTTAAGTAGCTGAGGGGTACAGGGAATTTTAGAGCAAGGGATTATTTAAAGCCATAAAGTTCAAAAAATAATTGGTTTAGCACTACTGGGTCAGTGCTGGCAAGCTCACAGTAAAGCAGTTAAGCATGGGCTAATATTCCTTTTACTTTGGCTAATTATTGCATGGATCCAGGAGAGGAGGCATGAGAGTGTGCTCCCTCCCTGGCAATCAGGAAATGTGTTATCTTTGGTGTCTGCCTTGCAGGCTTGTGTTTTTATGTTGGGATGTCCAGAATGTAAGAATCACAGAAAGTGTTACCGAAAACACAGGCACTCTTGTCTTGGAACAAGCCTGCTATCCCAGAAGCAGAGTATAAAGACACTATTAGCTTTTTGGTTTGTGCTTGACTTTAGGGTTCTGGGGGCAGAACCTAGGACCTGGCACATCCTAGGCAAGTTCCCTACCACTGAGCTATAACCCCAGCACCCAACCACTCAGTTTTAAATCTAAGGACACAATTAGACTAAAACACCGACTTCACCAGCTACCCTCATGAAACCAATGAGTCTCAACCAGCAGCAACTTTGTCACACTCCAGAGATGTTTTTAATCACATCTGGAAGTATGTCACTGATATCAAACTACAGAGGGGGTGGGGCTGGGGGTTTTTAAATACATCATAATCCATTGAATAGGAGCCACCACAAGAAATTCCACTCCAAAGTGATGTCTATGGAGAGGGTAAGAAGTCCCGGTCTATGCAAGACAATTTCTCTTCTTAGATAGATCAAGGTCTCATCTTCTCTCTCATAATTCATCTTCTCATTAGTCACATGACCATGTTTCTACTTCCCTTCCCTTTTCATTACTGGACATTTTTACAAATCAAGAAAGAAGGGTGTTGCCCTTGGTATACTAAGGCTGCACTGGAGGGACCTCACCTATCATCCTTCCATGACTGGTACCCAGCCAGGGAGGAGAAAGCTGGCTTCCGCTTGCTCTCGCTCCCTTCTCTGAGATTGCTTATTCTTCCTTGTGTTAAGTACATTCACTCACCATTTGTCCTGCAGCTTTAATCTGGGTAAGAGCCCACAGCCACAGCCACAGCCACAATTATCCATTTCCCCTGGGGAATGATGATTCTCTTCCTGAGGAAAGTTATCCTCTTGGACAGGAGCTTCCTGGAAGCTCCATAAAGCCAAGAGGCTGTGAATCAGCATAACCTTCTCCTCTCTGGGAGAGCCTCAAGGATGCACTTAACCTCCACCTCCATGGATGGGGAAGAAGGCTAGGAAAGGAGTCAGAGGGTACCCAGGAATAAAAGCTGAATACACTCAAACTAGCCCCCTACCACCACCATTCTGCAGTGGACAGGCACAAAAGAGGGGAAAGTCAGCCTTCTTCCCAAGATCCTCCCCTTCCCTGCATCCCCTCTAAGACTGGCTCATAGCTTTGCAGTCACAAGTTTCTGTCTACTCTCCAAGTGTTGCTAGTCCTCTACAATCCTGACAAAGCCTATCAAGTCGTGTCTTCTTGAGTTTAAGGCTCCCATCTGGTCTCAAGGAAAGATAAAAGCCTTTCTTGTCTTCCTCCTCCTTCTTAGGACTTCTCCATCCTCCTCTAGTGTGTCTGTTCACTACCCTAAAACATTCTCCTATTCACATTCTCACTGGTCCTGACCATCTCATACTGTTCCTTTATCCTGTCCTATTCCTGATCTTCCCTCAAAGCCAGAAGCCAGGCCAATCATAGCTGGCCTCCACTGCTCCTAGTAGGTCTCTTCTTACACATCTCTCACAGGTCTTCTCGAAATGGCCTCCCTCTTCATATCTATGGGCCAGCTCCCTCATGTCCTTCCCTCCGCCTTGAGATACTTACTTCCTCCTAGGCTCTGTCTTTACTACTTTGGAATATAAGAAAATAAATGTATTTTTGAGCCTTTAGAAGGATATGTTAAGGGTCTTTTTTTTCATTGACATCTTGAAGACAAGTACAGCCACTGGCTACAGCAGGCACTCAAACATACCCTGACTGGCTGGGGAATTGGACTAAGTTACTTATGTTTACTTCACCCAGTTCCTATTCCCTGATACATAACTGACTAACAGAATCCTGATAAAAGGCTCCAGACCATGACTGACAAAATTAAGTAATATGCCTCCCAGAGACATTTGCATTGATGCTTATTTTTTTTAATTGTGGTAAAATAAACAATATAAAATTTGTTATCTTACTTGTTTTTAAGTATAAGGTTCAATAGTGTTAAATATATGTGCTATCCTTAAAACCTTTTCATCTTACAAAACTGAAACCCTATAGCCATCAAGAAATGGCTCTCCAAGTCCCAGCCCTTGGTACCCACCATCTACTTCTACAGAGAGTCATTGGATACACTGGATACACCGCTGAGGTAATTCCAGAGAATGCTGTCTGTCACCTTCCTGTCAGATAGCATGTTGAGGGTAAAAGAAGATACCAACCAGCATCACAAGCCCCTGAACCCTTGGAGAGATGTCTACCTAATGTGGAGAGAAGAATAAGATCAAATTCTCACTACAGGGCTAGAGAAATGAGTCAGTGTCAGGGTACTTGTCCAGCATGCATTAGGATTTGAGTTATATCCCTAGAGCTAGAAAGGAAAGATAAAGGGAAGAGAAAACAGAAGAAAAGGAAAACACAAACCCTAGCTTGAGAAAAATCCCATTTGAGCCCTGTCTGATCAAGTTCAAATCCACATAAGGGAAAAGCCTATAATCACCGACCTGCATGCCTCTATTATGGTTTTAAGATATGCAAACACTAGAAATTAATTGACACCTTTTGTGGGTTTTGTAAGATTGATTCCTTTGAGCACCAATATTATCATATCATTATTATTTATTATTAAGATAAAATGAGTAAGCGCAACACACATCCAATGTTAACTGTAGAAATTGTCAGTGCTCCTTTCCACAAAAATGAAAGATGGAGCACACAAAAGCAGCTATGACTGAAATGAGAACACAGAGCCCTGGGCCCTGAAGCCTGAGGTCCATTTCCCCCCCTCATTTCTCCAGTTCAGCCCTGCACAGCACTAAAGATATGAGCCTCATCCAATTCTTTGTTTGAACAGTCATATTTTCTATTCTAACTGCAAAGGTGCTCTTGACAACAGTCAAGCACTGGTTTTCATTTCAATGTGGCCTGCCATGCCAAGAAGTCACCAAATGTATGCCTACACTAAGATTAAATGGCATTGTATTCAGGGCCATACTTCCCTGGATGTAAGAACCCCAGAATTCTGCGACTAAGCTGAGAACTTGAGTCTAGTTTAAGCCTGTGTAGAACTTCTGTTATCATCCTCAATCATAAATAGGGTCCTCATTGTCATAGAAGTAAGCAATAGATAGAATAAAGAGGGCAGCCTATCATACACTGATGCCATGTGTCAGGATCAAGGGTCCCTGAAGAGAGCCCAAGAAATGGTATTGCTGAAGTATACAACCTGGATACAGCATTCCAGAGATGTCAGTATCATGGGATAACCACTAAGACAGCAACAGGTGTGCAGTGGAGCTAGCCTGAGCCTGCATAGTTCACCGTGTGCACTGTGGCAAACCCTTGGCGACCTAGAGCACTAAGTGCTCCTAAAGTCTGACTCTGAGCCTTATACTCATCTTTGACTTTGCTTTGGTCCAATTGTGACTTTGTCCTAATTCATCCTTCCTGTAGCTCAAAAAAAAAGCATATTTAACATATTTTTAATTTTATGAAAAGCCACAGTTATTACACTTTGGAAAGTTTAGAGAGGCTTTGGATTTTTAAAGAAACTTCTGGTATTTTAGGGAGACTGAATTTTCAAGGTGATTGAACTTTTAGACTATGGAACTTTTAGAAGTTGAAATATTTTATAATGTAATATTAATATTAACATACCACTTTGGGGGGAAATGAGAAAGGAGAGGTTCTAGTTGAATAATGATATGTTTGTGTACAAAATTGGCAAGGGTCAATTATGCTGTCTAGTCAACTTGACACAAGCTAGAATCATTTAGAAAGAGGAAATCTCAACTGAGAACGTGTCCCTACCAGACTGGCCCATGGGCAAGGATGAGATATGTTTTCTTGGTTGAGGATTGATATAACAGGATCTGTGGATGGAGCCACTCCAGGGCCAGCAGTGCTAGGTGCTAAAAGAAAGCAGGCTGAATATGCTATGATGAACAAGCCAGTATGCACTACCCCTTGAAGAACCCAGGAAAGACAGGAATGGGGAGACAGGAACTGAAACAGAGGCCAAGAAGAAAGACTTCAATTGTTACTTCTTCCCAACTCTAGCTTCTGCTGAGTTGACATAAAACTCCCCAACACAGTCCTGCCCAAGTTATCTTTGTCAACTTGACCCAGTCTAGAGTTATCTGTGAAAAAGCTTTGATTGAGAAAGCGGCTAGATCAGACCAGCCTGTGAGTATGTCTGTAGAGTACTGCTTCATTATTAATTAATATAGGAGGCCCCAGTCTACATCACTAGGCAAGTGATCCTTAACCTGTGAGGAAACCAGAGAGCCAGGCATCAAACAGCATCTTTCCATGGATTCTCCATGAGTTCCTGCCCTGCTTGACTTACCTTAATGATGGATTATGGCCTGAAAGTGTAAGGCAAATAAGCTTTTTCCTCACCAAGTTGCTTATAGTCAGAGCATCTTATCACAGAAATAAAATCAAACTGAACAGCCCATGTCTTGCTCATGTGGTTTGTTAAACATGTGTCCCTAAGGGCAACTGGCAGTGAATAAAGAAAGCAGCACAAAACAGGAAAGCCAAGTAAGTATGCCATGCAGACAAACCACAGAGGGCAGCTTCTCTCCAGTTCCTCAGAGACACTCTGAACAGCTAGCTCTGCCACAGAGCTGCAGCAAGGCAGCTTCCATCTCCTCCTTTAACCTGCCATGACTTAAGGGCAATACCTCAGTGTATAGTCACTGAAGTCTCTACCCACCTTCCCAAGAAAGTTTTTCTAAAAGGAGTTCCTGGTACCTGCTCTTGTCAATAAGAGTATTTCAAGGCCAGTAGAACCAAAGTACAGAAAGCCATTAAAGAAGATCTAGAGCCCATTCCCTGTTCCACATGCCCTCACTCTACAATTCTAATAGCATGCATGCCAGAGGGACAGTCATAGCTGGGTATACTCAAAGAATTATGGGGGGAGAGGTATAGATGAAGAGATGGCTCAGCAGTAAGTAGCACTGGCTACTCTTCCCAAGGACTCGGATTTGATTCCCAGCATTCTCATGGTATCTCACAACCATCTGTAACTCCAGTCTTAGGAGATCTGACTCTGCCTTCTGTCCTCCTCGGACACCAGGAATGCATACAATGCACAGACACACATGTAGGCAAAACGCCAATAATGCATAAAAATAAATAAAATTTTTGATCTATGCCAAAGAGGAGGCAGAAATATCATAAGAGCCAGAGGAGATGTATGGCTCCAAGGAAACTGTTCTCCTGACACAATGTGGTTGATGACCATGTGAACTCACAGACTGTGACAGTGTGCACAGGACCTGCACAAGTTCAAGTCAGACAGAACCCTAGCACAGAGAAGGCAAAATGAAACAAAGTCACATCCCTAGCCAAAAACTATTGGAATTGATAGTTGTTGAGAGAAGGGAAAACCAGTTTTCTTCAGTGGAGTGAGACTGTGCATATCAACCATACTCCAGGGCAAGCCCCATGCTCGAGAGTAGTTAGCCAACATAAATGCACGCCACTTCTTTAGTATTTTTGTTCTCTTTTGGCTTTGGTTTTTACTAAGAGAAAAAACATGAAGTTGGGTAAGTAGTGAAGTTAAGAGGGAAGGAATTGAGGTAAAGTTAAGAGTAGGATCAAAATATTTATGAAATTCTCAAAAAAATTGAAAATGCAAAAAGCAAATAGTAATATGCTGCTATATAATATTTTGATAAATATATGCACCATTAAATGTTCAAAGCAAAAGAAAGTCATGGATATCGTTGCTGCTATGATATTTTAAATGGATTCTACACTTAGAATGTACTTGATATCAAGGGAGTAAATGCAAACCACAATGGATTTAGTTATAGGAGGAAGCTGTTGGGTCACATACCAAAAGGTTCAGGAATAGTTCAAGTTTCCTTTGCCACTTTACCTGGGCTCAGTTTCTCTGAGTAGCTTATCAGCTGTTCTACTCTTCTGATCTAGGCCTGAGCTTGTTCTCCATATGACTGCAATATGCATGAAAACAACATAATGATATAAATTACTTTGTATGCTAACTTTGTGCCTGTATATTCTCTATCTTTCTAGCTAGGCTATATACATATGTATATATTTGCAGCTTTTATAAACAGAGAGAGATAGAGAGAGAGAGAGTGAGGAGAGAGAGAGAGAGAGAGAGAGAGAGAGAGAGAGATTTTCATTTACCAACCACAACTGAAATTCATTCCAACTGAATTCTTGCTAATTCCTTACACAAGGCTACATCAATTGGGTTAATCCAAGAAAAATTAATGTGGAGAGGTGAAATGCCCCCAAAACAACATGATTGACAATGAACAGGAGGAAATATTCAATACCCACCAACAAAGGCAAAATAAAAATAGGCTAAAAACATTGAAAAATAGGGCATTGGTTCTTTATTTTTCTGTGTATGAGTGTTTTGCCTACAAGTATATGTGCACCATGTATGTGAGTACCTGCAGAGACCAGAAGAGGGTGTCATATCTCCTGGAGTTGGACTTCTTAGCAGTTGTGAGCTGCTACGTGGATGCTGGGAACTGAACCCCAGTTCTCTGCAAAAGCAGAGAGTGCTCTTAATCACTAAACCATCTCTCCAGCCCATTCACAGTATAGTCACTCATGAAAACAGCATGCGTCATCTAAAACACATGAAATGAAGGATATTCTTAGTGTGCTTTATGTGCAAACCACAGATTATAAAACTGAGAAGGTTTAATACACCAACTCATTAGCAGCTGCCATCTCTTCGTGGCAGCATTTTGTTCAGCTTTTGTGGGGTTAATGCTGAAGTTCCACGTACTTATTCACAGTTTCTAAAAAGTACATAATAAATGTACCACAGGTTAAGAGTCTCATCCAAAACACTTGGAACCAAATATGTTGCATTTCAGGCTGTTTTTCCTCCTGGCCCCAAGCTCTAGGAATAATGACTTAGACTCAAAATATACTTACAAATACTTAGGCCATATGACTAGGCTCATTCCCTGACTAGTTGATAATTTAAAATAACCCATTTAAACTAACTACATTCTGCCTTGGCTGGTTACCTCTGCTCTGGTACCATGTACCTGTCCTCCTCACATCTTCCCAGGCTGATCTCCCACACCTGGCTCTATCCCAGAATCCTTTCTGCCTTTCGGATGTCCCACCTTCTATTCTATCCTTTCCTGTAGGCCATAGGTTTTTTTAATTGACAGGTGATGCATCCATACAATACACAAGGTATTCTCTCTAGAGTTGCAGGCTTTTCCCTTGTTTCTTAATTTGGGAGTATTTTCATACATACTGTGCTAGTCAGTTTCATTCTTGATGTACAGAATCCTTGATGTGAACAACAGCTCACAGATCATGGAGGGAGGGCATGGCAAACAGTCTAGGCCAGGCTGACTGGGAAGCAGAGAGGAGCAGACAGGGAAATGGAATAATAACCAGCCCAGAATAACTCCTTGTCAGTATCCTAAGTCTTCCAGCTAGGCTCCAGCTCAAATTTCCAGAACCTTCCAAAGTAGTACCACCAGCAAGGGACCAAACCTTCAATACATTGAGTCTCTTTGGTGGAGGTATGGGACACTATACAGACAAACATGACTAAAAATATCTCTTGGATGAGATTGCTGTCTAAGCATATTTCCCATATGTTTCATATATATTTTATTCACATAGCCTAAATAGAATTTTGTTTGTTATCTTTAGGGTGCCTGCATTTTAAGAATGATCTATCACATGAACTGAGAAATAAAATTTTCTACTTGAAGTTTAACATCAGTATTAAGTGTTAGAAGACTTAACATTTGTGGTGTTCATATCAAGGATGTTCTGTCTGTACCTTGGAGTGGGGGAGGCTATGTGTTTATGTGTGTGGTACGGATGTGTATGTATCTCTGTGTGTGGTGTATGAGGTATGTGGTATATGAGGTAGGGTGTGTGAATTATATGGTATGTGATGTGTAAAATATATGTATTATGATGTGCATGTATAGTTTGTTGTATGTATGGTGTTTATATATGTATCTCTCTCTCTCTCTCTCTCTCTCTCTCTCTCTGTGTGTGTGTGTGTGTGTGTGTGTGTATGTGTGCGTGTAGATACAATATAGAATTCAGGAACCCTGAAGGTTCATGGGACCACTTATCATCCACAACCATATCCACTAGCGTGGTTTCAAAAGTACCAAGAATGGGTCAGCTTGTATGATCCTCATTATCACCAACTTCTGTTAGCTACCACAGGCATACAAGCCTGGGAGTTGTGGTAGGATAGGAAAACCTGGCAAGACCATTGATTAAAAAGTCAGGTGGAGCAAGCAAACGTCCATGGTACACCAAGGAGAGAAGTTAATAAAGAGAAGACAGTTCTGACAGACATCAGACACTTCATTGATACATCACTATATAAATCATGTGAAAGACAAAAGTCCCACAAAAGTTCTGGGATGGGAATGTGGTTCAGTTGGTACAGAGCTTGCCAGGCATTTAACACGCCTTGGGGTTGATCCCCAGTACCACTATCAATTGAGCACGGTCGTGAATGTCTACAGCCCAGCGCTCAAGCAGTGGAGGCAGGGACAGCAAGAGTTCAAGGTCATCCTCAGCTACACATCTTAGTTGAGGTCAGTCTGGACTCAGAGCAATAAAGACACAGTGCAGTGGGGGCAGGGAGACAAAGAGAGAAAGCATGAAGAGGTGGGAAGGGGACTATGAAGGAGTCCACAAGTACATTTTGTGTTCTCCCTCTGTCTCTGTGTAGGTCTCTCCTCTGTCTCCTCTCTTTCTCTCTCTGTCTCTGTCTCTGTCTCTGTCTCTCTCTCTCTCTCTCTCTCTGCATGTGTGTGTGTGTGTGTCCCTTCTCTGTTTCTCTCTGTCTCTGCCTGTCTCTGTCTGTCTCTGTCATTTCTCCTCCTCCTCCTTCTAGGTGTTTCCATTCTTTCTATTATACTTTCAGTGACATTCTGACTTTACCTTATTGAGATCATGCTCTCTTTCTATTCCCCTTCTTACACTGATTTGTTACAATTTTTCTAGTTATTGGGATATATGTTTAGATTGTTTTGTCATATTTTTATTTTTTTAAAGTTTATTATATATATAAATACATACATATATGTATGTGTATATAGATATACACATACATATATATATATATATGAGTATTTTGCCTGCATGTATGTCTGTGTACACACATGTGCAGTACCAGAAAAGGCATCAGATCTCCTGGAACTGGAGTTGCAGGCACCAAGTTGTGAGACACCAAGTGGGAGCTACAATCTCAGTGCTCTGAGCAGCCAGTGCTCTTGGACTGAGCCATCTCTCTCCAAATCCATACTTTTAAATTTTTTTAATTGCTAGCTTTTTTCTCCTCTACTTTGTAACATTCTTCTTCACTCTTCTTTTTTGATCTGTTGCTTTGGATTTTTCTTTGTTATTATTGAGATGGAGACGCATGTAACCCAAACTGCTCTCAAACTCCCTTTGCAGCCAAGGCTGATCTTGAACCCCTGATTCCTCTGCTTCCCATTTCAGGTGATGGAGTTGTAGGCCTGTGCCAGGACAGCTGGATTCTATTTTGAGCCTTGTTGCTTCTCTATTTTCCCCTTTCTGTTACTTACCCATTTCCTATTTTTGCTGTTACCCTCAATAATCATTAACGTCCCAGCACACTATGCTGTTGCCAGAGCACATTTTGTAGCAAGTAGTGATTCGTTGCTGGCATTTATTTGGTTTTATTAACCTTTAACTTTTGAATGCATTGCTATTTTTGATTCTTCAAGCAATTTGTTTTCTCCACTCTAAGTGGAACTGGGAACTAAGCCCTTAGGGAAGGCTGCTGATGACAAGACCGTCAAGTAAAACCAGAAATTGTCCAAGTAGATGAGCAAATCACAACACAGAAATGCTGGAAACACACACACACACACAAAAAAAAAAAAACAGGTCAACATGACTCCACAGAAATCTTTCTTCACTCTCTAAAAACTCAGTTCAGAGATGCTAGACTAAGAAAGGGATTGGACAGAGATGTTAACGTTTCCCAGGCAAAATGATTACTCAGAGAAGATAAACGAGCAGAGAAGTCCCATCCTGAAACTGGAGAGCAAACAAAATCAGCAATATTGAGCAAAAACTCCACAAAAGAAAAAAATCAACAACATTCAAGAAAAATTTATCAAGGAAACTGAATCTTGAAACCAAGAAAGGAAGGAAGGAAGGAAGGAAGGAAGGAAGGAAGGAAGGAAGGAAGAAGAAGGAAGGAAGGAAGGAAGGAAGGAAGGAAGGAAGAAGGGAAAAAAGAAAAAAATAGAAATAGAAATATCCAGAAATGAGAAATTCAAATAATTAAATAAAAACTGACACAGAAGAAAGAACGCTAGAGGTAAAGGAACACTGCTTTCAAATAGCCATAAGGAAAATAAATAGCCATGTGTCCAAGAATCCCGGGACATGACCAAGAAACTAAACCTAAGAATCCACAAGTTGAGAAGCTCAGACTGAATTTACAACAGAAATTCTCCAAACCCATAAAAACAACCCAACCTGTAACACAAAAACCAAGTAAAGCCCCACATAGAAATGACCAGAAAACAGCAGCTCTGTGGCTTACTGTAATCAAGTTGTCAAAACACAAAGCAAAGACCCAGGCATGGTGGAGGACATTCATAGTCCTAGGACTTAGAGGCAGAGGCAGGTGAATTTCTTTGAACTTGAAGTCAGTCTGATCTATTTGGAGCATTCCAGGCCAGCTGGAGCTGCACAGCAAGCCGTTTCTTTAATAATAAAAAAAAAAAAAAAAAAAAAAAGTGAGTGGTATAACTAAGTGGCTTTACTTCTAGGGTTCTATCTTACTTTCCTGTGTTCTATATGTCTGTCTTGGGGCTAGTGCAATACTGTTTTTATTAGTATGGTTCTGAAATATGATTTGAGACCAGGTAGTATGGTTTCTCCAACCGTGCTTTCTGATTAGAATGACTTTGGCTACTCTGGATCTTTTGTGCTTCCATATGAATTTTAGTAATTTTTCCCACTTTTGTGAAGTATGTTATAGGGATTTTCAGATGATCACAGGAGGTGTCATGACCCTCTGGTGTTCTCCTCATTCCTTTGGCGTCTTCAAGTTTGCTCTGAAGACGCCCTTTCTACCTTCGTGGCTTGGTTTATTCCTGTATTGTCTGTAAGCTTTTTTGAACAAATGTGAAAGAAATGAGTAGGAAAAAAATTCCATTCCTAACATTTTCATTATTGGTATATAGAAAAACTACTAATTTTTATGTGCTGAGTCTTGTATCCTACTTTATAGAAGTGTTCATAGGGTCTAGAATTTTCTGGTGAATTTTTAAGGGTCTTCAAAGTTTAGGATCATGATTCTATAATTAGGAAAACTTTGATGTCTTTCTCTCCCATTTGTATACCTTTTATTTCTCTTGTGTTATTATCTAGCTAAGATGCCAGACATCAAAGTAAGGAAAGTGAGAACTGGGTACCTTTGTCTCATTCCAGATTTTAGACTGAATGGTCTCAGGGTCAACCCACAGCATGGCACTGGCTGTAGGTTTGTAGTCTATGGAGTTGATTATTTTGAGATTTGCTCCTTTTATTCCTAGCCTCCTGGGGGTATTTTGTCATGAAGAGTGTTGAACTTGGTCAAAGGCTTTTTCTGAAATCAAGGTGAACACTTGGTTTCTGCCCCTAAGTGTGTTTATGTGCTGCTGATAAGCATATGTTGAAACACATTTGTATCCGTGGGATGAAATCAACATGGCATGCTGTGTAATTTCTTAATGTGTTCTTGAATTTGGTCTGGGAGTGTTTTATTTTGCATCTCTGTCCCTCGGGGCTGTTGTTCTATTAGCTGTGTCTGAGCATGTCCATAACCAGCTGTAGTATGAGAGGTACTGGCTTTCTAAAACGAGCTTGGTACTTCTCCCCTGTGTATTTCATAGGATGCTTTGAAAAGTATTGGTATTAGAAATTCTTTTAAAAATCTGTCTATATATTTATTTTATAGTTTATTATAAAAATTTACAAATAAAAAGCATCACAAAGTGGGCTGGAGAAATAGCTCAGTGGTTAAGAACATTGGCTGCTCTTTCAGACGTCTCTAGTTTGACTCCCAGCAGCCACACAGTGATTCTGCTTTCTATTAACTCCAATCCCTGAGTAGCCAATACCCTTTTCTGGCCTCCATAGGCAATGCATGCATGTGGTGCAGACATATGCAGTCACAAAATCCATAACCAGAAAATAAAAGCAAATGAATCTCAAAGAAAGAAAATAATCTCATGCCTCAGCTTTTCAAATGCTAGGATCACAGACTTGTGGCACTACACTCAGCTCAGATAATTTCTTTCTTTTCTCTGTGACAAGGTTTCTCTACACAGTCATGGCTGTCCTGGAACTCACTCTGTAGACCAGGCTTATCTGAAACTCAGAGATCCTCCTGCCTCTGACTCCTGAGTGCTGGGATTAAAGACATGTGCCACTACTTCCCAGCTAGGAGAGAGACTTCCCTCATCAAGAGTTGAACCCCAGGCCTTAACAGAATGTGTACCAAATCCTAACCACTAAACCACCAAAAAGCACCGATTTCTTACAAATGTAACTATTAACATCCAAGAAGTCAATCAAGAACACATTACCTAAGTCAAACTTTTGCTTGATAAATATGAAAGGAGATTCTTCCAGAATGCTCACATTTTCTAAAGCTGCCAAAAAAAATCTCCATGTATGTACACTTTTATCTATGTAGTGCTTTATTGTGCTCTAATAAACTCACCTGGGAAAATAATTAAAATAAATATGTCATATCTTAGTATTTCCAAAGTTTAACCTGTCTAGAGTTTTGATGAAAACATTTGTTTTAATTTGGTTCTAAACTATGGATTTGCTTTATAAATTAATAAACTGCTTTCTGTTTTTAAATTTTGGAGGGAGATTTTAATGCAGCATTTATGGGGGCACAGCCCACTGTGTACACTCTAAAATGATTCTGAACTTCATTTTGTTACCTTTCAAGAAGAAGAAGGAGGAGGAGGAAGAGGAACAAGAACAACAACAACAGCAACAACAACAACAAACATCAAACAAACAAACAAAGGAGGCTGGCAGGATGGCTCAGCAAGTAAAGGTACATGCCACCATATCTGACAACTTGAGTTCCATCTGTGGAACCCTCTTAGTGTAAGAATAGCTGGCTCATCAAACTTGTCCTCAGACCTCCACATGTATGACATGGCACAGGTATGCTTACACAAGTAAGTAAGCATATAAGTACTTTTAAGTGTAAATATAAAGGCTGGGATGGATCCTGTCAACAGCAACTCTTTGCCAACCCTTCCTGCAGGTATGCCTCTTATTCTTTAGATTTTCTGAGCATCCTAGCACACACTATAGCAGCACTTACTCCCACTCATTGCAAACGCTTTTCTCCTCTGGTTGTTTCCCACAGATCCCTCATACAGTCATACACATTAAAGCCCAGTTCAAATGATGCCTCCCCAACAAACCCCACAGAAAACTCAACCCATGGCAATCTTTTTTTGTGCCTGTTCACTCTTCTTTTATCCCATGCTTCACATGAAATTATTTTGTAAGCACATGTAAGTTGCAAATCCTTTACCTAAGGAACACAGCCACATCTTAGACATTATCTTTTCCTTATGCATCCAGTGTAATATTCATCACATTCAATGAAGCAGGGACTCCATTGAGACATAGGATTTGGATAAGCGTCTTAAACAAGAAAGGACTGGAAACAGAACAACAGAAGCAGAAGCAGTGACCTAAAGATTAGAGTCCAGCATCCTCAACCTAAGTGGCAATCAATCTTAATTGTGGTAAACACAGCCCCAGTGACCTGATTAGTCATGTAGAAACCCATAAATAAATAATCTGAAGCTATCCATCACTTCTATGGGGGGTCAGAAGGTTACAGTCTTGGGTTTTTTAAGTGATCTACTAACTCACTCTCCAGATCAACGAGTACTAGAGAAAGCAGTTCAAAGGTCAAGCTGAGGCTGGATTTCCTTACAGGGAGCCTTCTGTGGAAGCGTGGCCTCTGCTGCTGTAGGATTATTGATTTTCTAGAACACTCGGCTTCAGTAGTACTAGCTTTTGTCCATTAAGCAGCATCCACTGCTGGGCATGTCAGACAAAAATTCTGAGAATTTGACATTAACACGCTTTCATGGGAAAGTTTCAAATCCAATTTAGTTGTGTTATTGGACAAGAATCAAACACTAAAAGCTGGATATCCAACCATAAAGGAGTAGGTAATTCTGACACAGTCAACACTGGTGTTGCTTTTCTTCCCCTTCCTCTGTGTAGCAGGCTGCCTGGACAGAACTCCACACCAATACAAGGCAATCTGCATAATGTTATCACCATCTACAAACCTTGAGGCAATGGTTCTGTTTATTATGGACAAAAATTGAGTTTATGGCATCCCCTAGCTATAAGTACAACTTTAAATTATTCCTCTAAAGAAAGACGAACATTTGCTTCATAACTAGGAAGTCTCTGTCCCCAAAGTCAAATCAATGCTATAAACCAAATTGTATACACTTCACCCCACACCAAACCAAAAGGTCACATGTGAAAGTCCTAATTCTCAAGATGAGAGTGCTGTTTGGAGAGAGCTCATTTTGGACAAGGTCATTAGAGTGGAGCCCAAATGACAGCATTTATATCCTTGTAAAAGGGATTTCAAAGTGCTTAGCGTCCACCCTGATCTCTCTCCCCACACACCTCCCTCCTTCCTACTACCCACAGACATAGTGGAAAAGTCACATGAAGACCCAGGGTTGCAACTCTATCAGAGTTGGCGCTGGTATCCTGATTGTGGACTTCCAGTCATAGAACTGTCAGAAATAAATTGCTGCTTTTAAGGTTCCCAGTCTTTGGTTGGTTGTTATGATGGGCCACAGGTGCCTGTGACAAAGGACATGATAGTAAGCATTTTATACCCTCAACAAAGTCATCCTGATGTAGAACCTTCTGGACAATGTCAGTGTGCCCCAGGAAATGAAGACACGCTCTCATGATGTCATACCCAGTCCCTTTCACTTGCAAATATGACCTTTTGGCTTAAAGAAATAATATCTCCACAAGGATAAAGTCTAAAGATAAAAGGAGATTGGGCTATCTCCATTAAGGGCTGCCTATGGAGGCACCTGCACATTATGGCCTGTCTCAATTAACTCTACTTACAAGTGGACACTATACGTTTAATGCATGTTTCATGCAAGGAAAAAAAAGGAAAAAAAAACTGCATCAACCAAAAAATTGAACTACTTTTACAGGCTACTTGATCTGTTTCTAGAACCATCTTCCTGGAGAATGCATGAATGTTACTGGCATGAAAGAGTCACTGAATATAACTCATGAAGGGCAAAAGGGCATTCCGTCCAAATAAGTTTACAAACGAAATGTATCAACATCTAAATCTGACATAAATATCAGTTACTATTACCTCTACTACAACTCCAAGAAGGTGAGCACAGCACCAGGAAGACAGGAAAATTCAATAAATATTTGTTGAGTTTTATGAACAGCCATGAAGTTAATCCTTTGAAATATATTTCATTTCTCCAAAGATGTTTATCCAAATGCTTCTGTTGAAAGTTCAGTTTGAACATCCTGGCACAGAAATATACTTGACTGAACAATGCAGACCAAACTAACATCTCATAACTGTATCCATGTTGATGTGTGTGTGTGCATGCACACCTATAGTTAGGTTTGTGTTTGATTATCAATATAACACACACACACACACACACACACAATTACCCAGAATCTTACTATGTAGTTCAAATTCTTCCTTCCTTAATGTTCCTAATGTTTAGATTCAGTTGTGTGCCTCCCATGTCCAGTCTGTCACTGAGTGCTTAAACCAACATGCTGGATAATTTCTTTTGTATACCAGACCCACTCCCACCCTCTATCCTGCTACCAACATGGGCTGCACCGACAGGCATCCATTTGACCTTGACCCATAGACTGGCCAGACTGCAGATAAGAAAGAAGAGGATGTCGTAGAGATACTTGTTGCCATGGCTTTCGAAGTGGACAATCTTCATAACTTGGCTGTCTCCTTTCATTCATTCTCTTCTTAGAGCCTAGCCAACCTCCAGATTCCAGGAGCCCCTATATCTACTAGCCACATTCACATTCCAACGTTTCTTGCCCTAGCATACTACACAATCACTTTTAATTCTCCTCTGCATCAGTATAAATAATCTCTTTTAGGTCATTACAAAGTATTCAATTATGGTGTCACATTTGATTTTGCCTAACCTCGATGCTACAACATGGCACTCAGTTGATTTTCAAATACAACTTGAAATGTAAAAGTATAGATACTTTCTTAGCAAAAAGAAGACCTAAGTCATGCAGTGATGAGGAGATACATCTCAAGCAGTTAGTAGCAAACGATTGAGTCTTGGAGGCTTTTAGACCTCCACAAAATCAAAAGCAATTTTAAAATGTTAGAATCACTGTCCAATGAAAAGGCCATGATGATGTTTTTCTGCACTGTTCCTGTGCAGAAAGGAAGAAGCTTTCCTATACTGAGCTACTCTGCCAAGGCCACAGACCCCACCACGCTGAAGGCTTGAGCATTCAGATCCTACAGTTCCATACCATACCTGGTGATGGTCCATATAGCTATATACCGTATCTAGTGATAATCACACCAGATATGTTCATCTGTTTTCAACCTAAAACTTCTGTAGTTCGCTGTCTAGCACAATGATCATGAAAAACAGATTGCCTCCTCAGGAGTTCTGTGTGTGCACCCTTAGCTTCTAACCATCAGCTCCTTCATATGTAATAAGCAAGGACACCTGGCTACCTGCAGCAGTGTGTGGTTAGAATATGGGTACACGGCTAATTTGAATTGTTTGGCAACCTAAAGACCTTCATCTTCAACTTCTGTTGAAATAATTTTTATCATCATGCCTGCTATCTTCCTCACTGACATACACTAATCTTTAAGTATCTGTATGGTCCAAGCCTGAAGACCCAAAATGAATAACTTCCTTGACTCACCCTGTCTCTATCCCTGGAGAAGAGTTTCAGGATGTTGGTTGTTGTTAGATTTAGAGACCTTAAAATCTCATCCTGATGAAGAGTGAGAAGAGATGCCAAGAAGTCTGAGGAGGACCAGAATTCAATCCCCCCAGACCCACAAGTAGAAGGGAAGAATCAACACCCTGAGGCTGTCTTCTGACCTCTCTACATCTGCCTCCGGCCTAATACACATACACATAAATCAATGTTAAAGGTAACATCCACTTGCCATCTTAGAATAACATCTAGAGCTTCAAATTCAGAATCATTCCATGAAAACACTTAACTCAGTGGTCTTCAGCCTGCACATTGGAGGCCAAACAACTTTTTCACAAGAGTCACCAAAGGCCATCGGAAGACACAGATATTTACATTATGATCCATATTAGTAGCAAAATTAGTTACGAAGTAGCAACAAAGTATTCTATGGTTGGAGGGACAACATTAAAGGGCCACAGCATTAAGAAGGTTGAGAACTACTGCTTTAACTTGAGGGTGGTGTATTTTATGTTTTACTCTATACTAATAGCAGGCTGGGTCTCTGACTGGATTGATCTAGACTTGCCCATATTTATCTGTCTTCAGAGCTTATGGCTAGTTCCACTGGGGATTCTGACAAAACTAAATAGGAAGCAGATTGGAGGCCATTCTCACATGAGGGCAGTTTCACTTTGTGCTACCACAGAAGCATGCAGAGACCCAATAAAGCCTGGACCAACACATCCCAACAGCCTCTGAAAGGAAAGGGAAATCTTGTGCTTACCATTTTCATCAGGTGACTAAAAACTGTCATTCTGGAGACAAGTCAAAGGCAAGGAAGACATCTTGAAAGGGAGGACGCCAACTTGGCAGTAAGAACCAAAATGAAATTGAAAGGTGCATTGAGAGGGTACTGAGTCAGTTTCTTTAAAGACTGTTGACTCCTGGAGCTGAATAGCACCAGAAACCTCACTCAACCTTTACTCTAAATCAAAGACATGGAGCCTAGAACCTGTAACTGGTTTGGCCTGCATACTTATCCTGTTGATCTCTCTGCATCCAAACATTCAGCATTTTGACTGTCACATGATGGTAGGGGGAGGGGATATTCCTTTCTCAAGCCTGTGAGACAGAAAATAAGTACACAGCAAAATATAACTGAAATGTGGGACAAGGGCCTTATAAGCAGTATTTCCTGACCCTAGGAGGCATCATCAAAATAGCGTCAGAACAATCCAGGGACTCCATCCTACATCTTGAGTCAGGATCCTAAGAGATGGGAACCTGGTAGTGTCAATTCCCCCAGCTCACTCTGATAATGGGTTGAAGGACCATTGCACTGAACACTACCTCTCCAGACATTTGCTATGCCTGATTAGGAAATATATCCCATAGGCATGTGTGCCTGTTAAGTACTCTGCTGGTTAAGTACTTGTGTGTTTGAGAAGTTCTGGAAACTTTAAGATGCAGAACTAGTTGGAAGAAGTAAGTCATTGAAGGCATAACCATTGAAGGTTCTTCTGGTCCCTAGTCCCTTTGTAGCTCTTAGCTCTGTCTGCAGTGAGGTGGATCTCCTCTTCATGCTCATACGGCTTCAGTATCCTGCACAAGCATCCATGGATTGAATCTTTGAGAACCGTGGTCAAATAAACCATTCCTCCTTGTTCTCTCCAGCTGTTTAGTCACAGCCTTCCAAAGGTGACATCTAAAATACACAGCATTTATTCCTGAATGTCAAATCACTACAGATAGGATTGATCCGCAACCCCTAATCGTTCGGGATTCCTAAGTCTCAAACCCAGGGCCTACTGTACCACTGAGCTACAATTAACAGACTCATCCCTGGGAAAGGCTAATTCCCTCTCTCTATAGCTCTTTATCTAGGGATGTGTAGTTGGTGCCATCTGTAACCTCTTGATGTTCCACTCTGCCTCTTTGTTCTCTGGAATAATGACTCAGACAGAATTATATATGAATAAATATCTAGGCCAATAGCCTTGGCTCCCTTCACTAACTAGCTCATATCTCAATAATCTTGTTTATTTTATCTAAGAGTGTCACATTACAAGTTACCTCTTTCTCATTTTTATGCAACTGTCTCCATCAGAGTTTCCCAAGGTCAATCTCCCACACTTGACTATTTCCCAGATTACTGCCCCTCTCCCATTCTCTATAGAATAGCCCACCTTCTAATCCTGCCTCAGCTCATTGCCCAAAGGCTTTTCTTACTGACAGGTGAATGCTCTTAACAAGAGATTATCTCTATAGGGATGGAATGCTGCAAGATCCTCCACCACCACCCCTGCCACTTAACATGTCTACTAATATTGTCATTGTTCAGGTCATATTTTGGCAGCTATACTGTTGTGGCATCATAGGTGTGGCTTCCTTGCCATTTCTAGGAAACACAATGTCACAACAGACTTCCTGGTCCTCTGACTCCTACAATCATTCCACCTCCCTTGCCTGGATGTCCCTTGAGCCTTAGGTGCAGGGGTTGTATTATAGATGTATCCACTGGGCCTGGGTTCTCCACCATCAATACCAAGTTGATCTCTGCATTACAATTAGTTGTGTTTTTCTATAGTGATCTCTGATGCAAAGAGAAGCATCCTTGATGAAGGGTGAGAGCTGTACTTAGTTGTAGGTACAATTAGCAGTTTATAATTAGCAGGTACAATTTATAATTCAGTTAGGAATTATGCCAGTTAGGGAAAATGGCAGCAATGTGTCCTCCTCGAAGATCATGGTCTTTCTAGCCCCAGACAGTTTGAAGTGATACCACTTGGATTGACAACGCCCCCCACAAAGGTTATCACAACTTTTATTCTAACTTGGATTCCACCGTTAAGTGTTGATTTTTAATTTTATTTATTTATTTGTTTGTTTGTTTATTTATTTATTTTTCATGTATGTGGGTATATGTGTGTCTGTATACCACATGTGTACAGTGCCCACAAAGGCTCAAAAAGGATGTTCAATCCCCTGGGACTAGAGTTATTGCTGGTTGTGAGCCAGCATGTAGGTGCTTTGAGTCAAACCAGGGTCCTTTAAAAGAACAGCCAGGCCTCTTATCTGCTGAGCTATCTCTCCAGCCCCAGGACTAACTTTTAAAACAAGTTTATAGCACTGAGGTGGTAACCAATACATAATCAAAGAAATACCTTAGATCCACAGTACTTCATGACAATGTTGTAGTTCTTCAGATCAACAATGAGACACCAATTATGGTATATAGAAGCATAATGACAGACAGACACTATGAACAAGAATTCAGGAAATAATATAATTCATTAATATTGCAGGTATGATATTATTATTTACAAAAATGGTAGTTATTAAGCCCAGCCTGGTAGCATACTCCTATAATCCTAGTCTTTAGTAAGGCCAAGGGAGAGCTGTTGTTAGTCTTGATCATACTGGCTGGTTTTGTGTGTCAACTTGACACAAGTTAGAGTCATCAGAGAGGAAAGAGCCTCAGTGGAGAAAATGCCTCCATGAGATCCAGCTGTAAGGCATTTATCAATGGAGGATGGTGCTACCCCTGGGCTGAAAGTCCTTTGTTCTATAAGAAAGTGGGCTGAGTCAGCCATGGGAAGCAAACCAGTAAGCAGCTCCCTTCTGTAGCCTCTACGTCTGCTCCCGCCTCCAAGTTCCAGTCCTGCTTGAGTTCTTGTCCTGACTTTGTCTAATGATAGACTATGATCTGGAAGTATAAGCTAAATAAACTCTTCCCCTGACTCCTAAACTTGCTTTTTTTGGTCATGGTTTTTGTTGAAGCAATAAAACCCTAACTAAGACACCGAACAACCAGAGCTGCACAATAAGACTCAGACAATCAGATGTTAATAAGCAAAAGGAAAACCACAAATAAATTTTATGTTAATAGCAAGCATGCATAGGTTTTATTTCTTTCTTTCTTCCCTTTAAAATACCTTTGTCTGACAATTACTGAGGCTATTTTAAGACCTATCTCCTATTCCCTGTAACTAGAAAAAAGAAGCTAAGTGTGGAACATAACAAATCAGAGGGCAATATGTTCACTAGACACCAGTCTGGGGGTGGTTACTGCTGAAGTAAATGTATGTATGTTCACAAGGTATTCTGAAGTCTCAAAAAGAAATGTGGACTATGGCCCCACTGTACCTTGGCTTCTTAACCCCTTCTGGAGTAAGGGCTGTGCATTCTGGTTTATTCATTCAGTTTTAAACAGTGGGCTCTTTTTTTTTCCAATATATACTCCCATATTTAAGTAAAAGTGGAGAGGGGCAAAAACTCCATACTGCTTCTTTCTATGGTTGCTTAAATCCCAATTCCCCAGCATCTTCTAATTAGTGTATCAGAAAGCTGAGTCTGCAAGCCAAGAGTGCTGTATCCTGAGGCACCAAGTAATGCCTCGCTTTCCAGACACCTGTGCACGCCAGTGGCCTTTTCCCACTCAAAGAACTCTATGTAACTCAAACACAAGTTTTAAATTACTCAGCCCCCTCAACTCCTGATAGACACAAAGAAATAGTGAGGGAAGAGCCTGTGGCCATAGGAACAGTGCTAAAGCAGAAACACAAACCAATAAATGCAAGTGAGTTGCACGTCTGGGCCACTGTGGAGTCTTAAACCAGGCCTGTTGTGTTTTGATCTTACAGAAGCGCATATGGCCTTCCATTAGCAGGTCTCAGAGCAGTGGGCCACGTTACCATACCATATGTGCCGATCGCAGCAACAGGCCTGATTTATGTGGTGAGCACAGGCGTTTCCTTTGTATTTCATCTCCTTGTTATTTCAAGAGAAACGTAAGAGTAGATTTATTCTGCCATTACAAAGAAGCTTCCTAGAATTGCTTGTTCAAAGTTGATAGTTTCCAGTAGGTGAAGTGGATTTGTTTCCAAGAAAAATAAAAACTCAGTGAGAACTAGATTTTTTTCCCTGTACCCCCAAAATGAGAACACATTTACCCTCAACTCCACCCCATCCAGAACAATGGCAAAACAGCCAAGGCAAGAAATTGTAGGGAGCAGTCCATGGACATGCAAGTTCAGGACTTCCATGCAGCCTTTCTGCTGGTCTCTACTCCTAACTTTACCCCAGCAGTCACTGCCCAGATGTAGCTGGCCTTGTTGAGAAAAATCAGAAAATGCTAAAAGACGGCAAATAGCTCTATGATCTTCACCACACTAGAAGAATTTAAGGACTTCTCCCTCCCCCCCACCCCAGTCAAAAGTTAATTTACCAGTAGCACAGTCATAAGGGGAGACACATGCAAAGAAAGGATTGAGCAATCCTGGCACAAAGAGGTTAAAATATATTAGAACAAGATGCCACCACATGCCATATAAGCCTCTTCACCCCTCCCACTCTGAGCTTAGAAGAACATTTATCTTGGGTGTCTCTGGGCCCTATTCTTATGTTGCCAGGTCCTAGAGCAATCTGTACATGCCTCATTATTCAGATAAACAACCCTCCAGCTCTAAAAATCAAAGCAGACATTAGCCAAGGGTTTCCCTTTGCTGAGTCTTCTCTGCTAGATACAGAATGAAAGATTTCACCTAGCTCTTAATTTGAATCAATCACTAGTTTAAAAGCAAAGCAAAAAAAAAAAAAAAAAAGCAGTATTTTTCTTCAATTCCTACAAAGATCTCTTCTGAAGAAACCTGATGGCTATTAAATTGGGCTTGCCTATCAAACAATAAAAGTTAGATATGCAACACACACACAAGTGTTCGTGTGTGTGTGTGTGTGTGTGTGTGTGTGTGTGTGTGCCTTCTCTAACAGATAGCAGCTATGTTGAAAGATGGGCTTGGTCCAAGTGTGAATGACCAAAGGCCACTACAGAGCAAGTTTTCTCTGGTCACTGTGGACTGCCAATATAGAAAATAAATTTCTTATTGGAATCGGAGGGAGTCTTTCTAGGCATCATGGGAAAGAGATACAATTTTAGACTTCTTCAAATTTTCATTAGATTTCCATACCTCCTGTAAGTACCCCACTGACCCCTTACTTCTGTGACTGCTGGCTCCTCAGAAGATCTAGAGGAGTGTGAGGAACCTCTTCCTTGGTAATGAAATCCACAGAGCTTTAGAGGAGTCTTTATTTAGCTAACAAATCTCTGCTGCTGACCTGCCTTTCTTTGAAACTAAGGAAGTCCCATCATGCATCATTGAATCATCTCCCAAGTCACTGCACAAATGTTCACTGGGTATAATGCAGTATATGTGGCTTACATAGAGCTGTAGACAATAGGTGTCCCAGTCTCACTCTCTGTTGCTGTGACAAAAGCAACTTAGGACAGAAAATATTTATGTTAGCTCATAATCCCAAGTTGCAATTCTCCTACAGGCCAGCAGGATCTAAACAATCCCTGTTGCTAAAATTCCTTCCCTGTGGAAGACATGAACTCCACCTACTCCTCCATCATACTTCTCTGGTTTCAACAACAATCCTAAATTCACGCTGGGAAACCAATGAGTTTATTAGGCTTACTTTTAAAGCATGGATGAGGGTTACTGACAGGAGTATAGGAGATCCCAAAGCAGCCACATTAGAAAGTTGTCACCTAGCTTCCCCATAGCCACAGAGGGACAGGTCTCTTCTAGTCATCCCTGACCTAAACACTACGGAGAACAATCACAATTAGCCACAATTATATACAAATGTCAGAGAAATGGCTGGAGCCTCTGATGACGGGAGTCATTGACCCTCCCTCCCCACAGCTCTGCTGTGTTCTTTTACTGATCACAGTTGATCCAATGATGATAGTGGCAGTTTGGCTTCAAGGACATCACCTATGACAATCCTTCATTGAGAGTCTCTTCCCAAGGGATTTAGTCAAGCTGACAATTAAAACTATGACAGTAATGTTGTGTAACATTTCACTACATTATATTATGGCTATCTGCCACATTTCAAGCCAAGTCTCTAGATGTTGACTTTGACTTTACTACAATAAGATTGAAATCTTACATGGAGGCAAGTCAAATGCTGAAGTGATGGCCATGCAAGTAAGAGGACCTGAGTTCGATCCCCAGCACCCATGGAAAAGCCTGGACAGGGTAGTATACGCTAGTAGTCTCAGTGCTGGGGACTCAGAGACAGGAGGATCATGGTCACTGTGACTTACTGACCTGCTACCCTAGCCTTAGCCACAAACCCCAGGTCCCAACGAGAAGCTGTCTCCAAAAACAAGGTAGATGGATCCTGGAGAATGATACCAAAGCTGATCTCTAGCCCCACAAACATGTACACATGAGCACATGAACACACAAACACAATACGAAAAGTGGTATTCTTCTTGGGTCTCTGAGTTTTATGGTTTCAATTTGCATTTTAAAACTTACTGAAATGGAGCTAGAGAAATAGGTCAGTGATTGAGGCCTTTTGTTGCATAATCATGAGGACCAGAGGCAGATGCCAGAATGCGCACAAGATAATCCAGATGTCCAGCACATTCATGTAACCCAGTTATGAGATGGATGGAGATAGGAAGATGGCTGGGGCTTGCTGGCTTTCAGCCAAGCCAAGAAAATATGAGGCCCAGGTTCAGAGAGGTATCCTACCTCAAAGGAATAGTCAGAGTGACAGAAGAGGCCACCTGACTCCCTCTTCCTGCCTTTGTGCACAAGTCTATGAACACACCTATGCAACAAATACTATGCCTGCACCATACACAGAGAAACACAGACACAGAGAGATACACCCAAAAATACACAAATTCTTTTTAAAAGAAAACTGTTTCTAAGAATATTCATAGACCTTGTAGGGCTTTTTTGGTTTTGAATGCTTTGGGGCTGTTTGTGTTATTTATTTGTTTGTTTTGTTTTGTTGTTTATAGTTGTTGTGATGGTGGTGGTATTTCAAGACAAGGTTTCTCTATGTAGCCTTGTCTGCTGGGGAACTCACTCTGTAGACCAGCTGGCCTTGAACTCAGAGATCCACCTGCCTCTGCATCCTGAGTGCTGGGATTAAGGTCGTGCACCACCAATGCGCAGCAATTCTGCCTGATCTTTCCATTGTAACATGCCTCTTTTATAACTTGTAATAATTGTACATCTTGTGGGGTGCAGGATGGTATCTCAGCACATGTTTATAGTATGAACACATCCAGAGTAATCAGCCTTTCCACTTTTGGCGTTTCAGTAAGAATGATTCCCATAGGTTCAGATATTTAAGGATTCACTATTTGAAAGGATTAGAGGGTGTGGTCCTATTGGAGGAAGTGAGTCTCTGGGGATGAGCTTTGAGGGCTCAAAAGCCTAAGCTTGGCCAGTGGTTCTCTTTGCCTGCTGCCCAAGGGTCTGTATGTAGAACTCTCAGCTCCTTCTCCAGCATCATGTCTGCCTATAAGCTGCCCTCTGAACTGTAAGTCAGCCCCAATTAAATCCTTTCCTTTATAAGCATTCCCATTGTAATGGAGTTTCTTCACAGCAATAGAACATTGACTAAGACACACTTCTTACTGTTTGGAGCCTTCAAACTCCCCTTTACAGTTCTTCACAAATACACAATAGTCATGACTGAGCTTGCATCACCCACTGAACTGTGGACTTTAGAACCTGTTCTTCGGCTTAAGAAAAAATCCTGTGTAACAGAGGCCAGGAGTATAGCTTTAGACCTCAACTTAAGGCCAATGCCAACTTGGACAATTATTTTCCTATATGACCCTATGGTAGTTTCTAAATTTGTTTTCTTGGTGGAAAACAGGCTATTAATACTTAATTCTTGGCATGATGGGAGAAATATTGTGACTCCCTGAGCACTCTTATCACAACACCAGTACAAAACAGACATGCTAACCACTGTCTAAACTGACCCAAAAGCACTATGAACACAGTGAGTTAAGCCACTCACCAAGGACCTGCCAGGCTCTTATTGTTTCCAGAAAAAATCTTAAATCCGGACATAAAGTCTGATGGAAAAAGAATCTGTACTATATACATATCAGAGTTCTCAGATATACTAATCTATATCAGAATTCATACTGAGCAATGAAGACAGGCAACCAATCAACTAACAACTGGTTCATCCCAAATAATACAGCACTATGAACTGTTACACATCACAGAGAACAGCAGAGAGTGACCTGGAGCAGGAAGTAACTCAGAGAATCACTGCTGAAGTCTTTTCAGAAATGTGATGCTAAGTCCTCAAAATTCCACTGACTGTGAACAAATCAAGGACAAAAAGTAGGAAAACCTAAATTTAGACACGCCCTTGGTACTTGCCATAAGGAAAAGCAGCCAGGGTGATGCAGTAAGACAGTAGCAAAGTAGGTTGTTGGCATGGATCTGGAAAGGTACAGCCAACAAGAGGGACCAGTATGCAACAACAAATAGTTTCCATTTATTCTGCTATGTCCCTGGGGCCCTCAGAGCTCCCACTGCTGCTGCTATTAGAACAATAGTTAACAGTTAGTCTAGAGCAGTGGTTCTTAGCCTCCCTAATGCCACAACTCTTTAATACAGTTCCTCAGGTTGTGGTGACCCCAACCATACCATTATTTTATTGTTACTTCATAACTGTAACTTTGCTACTGTTATGAATAGTAATGTAAATATCTGATATACAGGATATCTGATATGTGGCTCCTGTGAAAAGGTTGTTTGGCCTGCAAAAGGGTTGCAAGCCATAGATCCAGATCCTAGAGATGCCTAAGTAACCATAATTGCTCCCAGAGCTGAGATCCATTGTCAGGCTGTGGAAGGGCATCTTGGGTTGCCATGGGCCTGGAACCCTGAGACTGCAGGTGTTTGGCCATGCCCCGCAGAACCCCGGACCCTGACACGCAGTCTCATCTCCATTTAAACTATACCTTCAGTCACATAAGACACAGGTAGAGGGCGTGACTACATGTTAATGAGTTATCTAAAGGCCGGGGGCATAGCTAATTAAGGTATTCCTCCCTGGTCCCTCCTCCTTTCCACCCATTATATAAGGCAGCTTTCCCCAGGCTCTGGGAGGCCCACTCACATCTAGATCCAACTACCACCATGGATAATAAACTTCTCTTTGGAAACCCAGTCCACGTGTCTTCTCGGGCCTGCTTCCAGCATCTGGGACCCTAGACCTTCTTGCATATGTGGGAACCTTTGCCGCGGAAAAGCCCCAGGACCCTGGCCCTGGATTCTACCACCGGCCCATGCGGGACTCTGCCTCTCTCTCCATGTTGGCCCACGCCTGGGGCCGCCCCGTGTGTGTTTTTCCACAATCCATGGGTGCTTTGTTTGGGGCAACAGGCGTTTAGACTTGCCTTCTACCCTACTACTTCTGCATCTCTGGAGACATAGGAGTATTTTCTTCTGTCTTTCCATCTCATAATGTCTTGCCAGTTCCTCCCACTTGCAGCACATATGTAGAAGCCATCTGGCAAGAGGATTTTAAAGTGTTGTTTGTAGTCTTCTATACACCCCCTTCCCGGGAATACACAGAAGAGCATGGAAGGGTATCAATGAAGTCAAGACCAAATACAACAACACTTTTCTCCTCAAATTTTTACTGTTAGAAATCTTAGAAAACCAAGATAAAAAAAAAAAAAAAAGCTCCTTATACATGTTCTCAAAACTGTTTTGAACTAAAGGGATGGATCAGAATTAAAACATCCCAGGGATGATAGGGGACAAGCTCATGAGACAGTCAACAACATGAGCATCTCCTTTGTGGCCCATCTCTTTTCAATACCAAGCACAAGAAATCACTCCATCCACTCCCAATTGTAAATGACTGATAATAGTTTCATGAACAGCCAGCATAACATGCAAGAGAACTTAAGGAGTACTATCAACTAAAGTTCTCAAGAAAATGATGCTTAATATGCTGTATAGTCCAAAAAGAAAAGCCTGTTCCTTAATTTATACAATCTAAGCAGATGAATACAGTCAAACTAAATACCATACAGAAGATAATAAAATTATGAATCCCCAAAAAATAGTGTGCAGGCTAATGGACAGCAGTGTTTCTGAAGCTCATTATTTGGACACTCTAGCCTTGTATGGAAGAAGACTGTCCTGTGCTTTGTAGGACGGTCCATGGTTAACAACATCCCTAACCAGTAGCTCTCCATTCTGTAAAATAATCAGAACCCTCCTCCAGGCATTGCCAAATATCTCCCAGGAAACTATCTTTAACTTGAGCTGACTTGACATGAATAAAGGAGCTGCCTAATGGAAGCAGAGAGAGAGAGATTAATCTCAGCAGATAAATCATGTGCAAAGACGTGAAGGCACAAACCATCAGAGAATGTAACAGAGAAAATGGAAGGGTATGAATCCAGGCAGCAGAAAGTATTTCACGTGTTAGACTAAAAGTTTGCACATAACTAGGAGGTGCAAGGGCACTGCAGGATGTTGAGTGGACAGGGGCTTATCTCTATTTGCATTTTGGAAGCATTTCTCTGGTGACTGAGTGGATAATGGGATAAAAGCAGAAGAGATTAAAAGAAGGGAAAACAGGTTTCTGACTAGTTGCCATGCTTTGCTCAAATAACAAACAGTTAAAAGATGAAGTGAGACATTCTGAAGGAGCAGGACTCAACAGGATGTTGAAGGTACCTACAGGATGCAGGCTTGAAGCTAGGGATGGATAAAGATACTGAGTTTTCTCAGACATGCAAAGGGTGAGTTGTACATAGCTCAATGATGTCAAGATGCCTACCTTGTGACCTTAAGTGTCTGTGCTGTGTGTGTACATTCCATGTGCACATGTATACTTACTACTCAAGAACCATTTGTTCTAGATGTCTAGGTTTCCACAGTAGGCTACAACCATCATAGAAGGAGAATAGAGAAGACCTCTTGACAGACTTAGAAGATACTTAATTTGGGGGAAGAGGAGGTCAGGGCATAAGAAAAGTCTTAAAATGATTCTAGAAAGGGCCACAGGACATAAGCTGCCATGGTCTGAATGCTGTGTTCCCCACAAATTCACAAACTGAAAGACCCTTCAAAAAGGCCTCACAAGAGCTTGTTTGCCCTTCCTGTTACACCCAGACAACCTGAGAGGGTACAATCTGAAACCAGGAAACAGGAACCACCACACAGATACCACCTTGATCCTGGACTTCCCAGACCCCAGACTGTGAGAAATTGAATTCTGTATTAGCTGTCCTGTTTATGGTACTTTTTGCAATGCCTAAATAATCTAAGACACAAGACATGAAAGAACAGCATCAGAACAAAGAAAGCAAGACCCAACTGAACACTGACTATATAAGTATGGTGATCAGGACCCCTGGCAATATCAACAGGTCCAAGAATCTGACTACAATGGCAGAGGAGCAGACAGACAGTGAGACCACAAATTCCTGAAATGCCGACAATGTTTTCAAATCTGTAGCAAAGCTGGGCATGGTGGTACATGTACCTTTAATTCCAGGACTCAGGAGATAGAAGCAAGTGGATATCTGTGAGATTGGGGCCATCCTGATCTACATAGTGAGTTCCAGGCCAACAAGAGTTGCATAGTAAGACTCTATTTCAGGGGGAAAATAATAATAATAAAATAATAATAATAATCTGCTGCACTACTTGTTTGTATGGGATCAAGCATGTTTATAGGCTGAGTGAATGGACTGAGAGAAGGAACAATTGGTAATAACATGAACAGCCCAGTTGAAGGAAGGCATGAAGGAGTAGAAAACCTCACATGGCGGTTTGAGTAAGTGTGTGCACATGATAAGCAGCATGACTGCCCTAGAGAAGGAAAGCTGCACAGAGACCAAATGAGATGCTCTGAAGGGAAGAGCTAGGCTGGTGGGGGAGGGGAGGTCTAGGTAGAGGGGAAAGGCTGGGCAGAGCATCTCCAGAGATAGTAAAGTAGTACAAGAAATTAGGAAAACAAATCAGCAACAGAGTTTTGAGGATGCACTTGAGAGCTAACCAGCCTTTTTCTGTCGGAGCCACTGTTCAGAGACACACACTTTTGCTGTACTACGATCAGCAGCTCAGATAAATAAGAGAACAGAGGCAGGGTTGCTCTAGTTTGTGGGTTTGCAAAATTCTGGTGGAAGATCCAGAAAGGTGGGAACCAGACCACTGGTGAAATAACCACCAGTTCGGTTAGGAAGGAGGGGCACAAGAAATCTAAAGGACTGTGACAGAAGCAAGATCTGGTGAGACTTAACAGATCTTCAAAAAGAAAGAGGACCATAGACTAATGCCTTTTATTAAGAAATCTTTTTTTTTTTAGTTGCATGTCTGTGTGTCCATGAACTCCAGTCCTCTGTAAGATCAGTGCTTGTCTCTAACTGTTGAGCCTCACTCCCATATATACCCCTCCAGCCACAGTTGTGCACTCCCCCTCCCATCACCTCTTGAGTCTTTGTGACAGACAGCACTGTCTCAAAATGTCATGAAAATGAGATGTCCTGCATTCTTCCAAGGCTGCAGGCAGTTGCCACTTCTGGTCTTCAGAATTCTTGGAACCCCCAAGTAAGTTCATCTATATTACTTATGAAGGAGAGAGACAGAGACAGAGAGACAGACAGAGAGACAGTGAGACAGAGAGACAGAGAAACCCAGAAGTCTAGCCAGTCCATCAAAGTGCCAGGCATTTGAGCAGAATCACTTTGGACCTTTCAGACCAGCCAAGCATCCAAAACTGCCTAGTATATACATCACACCCCCAGCAACAAGATTTGGAGGGGGGTGGGGGCGGTGATCTGAGATTGTAGAAACAAGGTTGAGTCAGGTTTGAAGTAGGCCAGGTCAGTACCCTGGGAATGGACTGCCAAGGCTGAGCTGTGGCGAGCCTCACTGTGCTAAGAGTATGTGGGAGAAAAATGACTACCAAGGGCTGGGGTGGCCAACTATTCAGGGTGAAATGATCGCTAATCACTTGCTGTTTTTACTCTGGAAAAAAAAAAGTGGAGGAGCTCTACACATTATTCACTAGTGAGTCACCTCAGCTGCCACCATGATGCCTGGTGACACATAATTAGAAAACAAATGACAGATTAGTTTAATAATATTCATTAGCAACTAATGAAACTGACAGTGTTTCCTATTGAAAGCAACTTGGGCTGTTAGTTGATTTTAAGCAAATTATGCTCCTCCCTGTCCATGGTCCCTTTCCACCTCCCTCCTCCCCCAACTCCTCCCTTCTCCCTCCTCTCCATATGCCTTTCAGCTAAATGAGAGGCTGGAGGTAAAGAGCGGGAGAGGATTGTAAGTGGGTCATAAAATAGGGCATAAAGGGTGAGACACGGTTGAGGGGAACAAAAGGAGGCATAATCAGAAAGCGAGGGAAGAGGCTGGGGGAGGGGGTGTCCAGAGAGGAGGGAAAGAGGAGTGAACCATGCTTCCCCTGTGGTTCCCAAACAAGCAGCTGCTGTCAAAAAACAAACTTCTACTTGTCACAGTGAGGAAACGGTTAACAGAAAAAAAAGAAAATCAATGCTTCCTTTCAGCCATTGTTGTTCTTTTTCCCTTTAAAAAAAAAAAAAAAATCTCCCCAGCAAGAATTTTTAACGATATGCAGAAATCATAGCTGTCTTGTTGAATTGGTGTAGGACTGACCCCCCTTGACAGTTCTTAAATTATTCAGCTATCAAGGGCCTGCTAAACATTAAATTAAGCATCCTCTCTCCCCTGTCCTAAACCATTAAGTTATGCAAATGCACAGATAATGGGGCATATGACAGCTGGAGGCATTAATCACGCAGCTCTGTCTCTGGGCCGTTGTTATGTGGAAACTGCATCTGCCAACAGACGGAACAGCCACAATTAGATCTCTTAATGGAACGGGGAGCCGCTACCTGGTCCTCCACGAAGCTCAGGTTGTAGACCTGGGAGTGAATGAGGCCCTTGAGAGAGCTTGTGCGCTCATCTCCACTCTGCCCCTCCCCACTCCTTAATACCTGCTCCTCCAATTGAAATGAAAAATTACCTGTAATTGTTATCATTTGCAAACAAAACCTGTCAGAAGATGAACCTGCTGTTTACAGCGGATGTTTTTGTTGCTCCCTGGGAAGGTTCTTTGGGGAATTTCCTTCATGTGTTTTGTTTTTGGTTTTTTTTTTTTTTAAACTAAGTCTCTGTCTTTGAAGATGTAAAGCTGCAGTGCTGCAGAACGGGAAGTAAGCACTTTCCCCTGAGAGACTCCAAAGTGCCCCCATCAAAGGGGGACACACTACCCCGAAAGACTGCCAGGAACACTCCCTTGCTTATCTGCAGATGCTTGTTAAAGAAAGCCCAACCGCTCTCCCAGGCTCCCCCACAGGAAGTCATGAATGAGAAGATAATGGAGACAACTCATTATCTGCCAAGGAACTTTCACCTCCTTTGAGATTTATGACTTAACACACTCAATTTACAGCTGGTGGGGGGTGTTAAGTCCAAGTTGTTAAGCTTGGCTGAGACAGGCCAATTGCTTTGTCTTCTCTTTTGCATATTACTCTATTATAAGAACAGGAGTTGGAGAGTTCCTGATCAGCTGACAGTTGTCATGCACACAGGACTTCAGTTGGCCCAACATCACTTTCCTAATGGCTTCCTGGCAACACGACTGTTTCTGCACAGTACTTAAACTGCAGGCGGAAGTTGGAGGCCATGCGAGACTATTACCCTCTCCACACCTCAAACAGCATTGCAATAGTTTCATGTCCTGATATTTTTTGTTATGAAAAGTTACGTTCTTTGAAACAGTTTTTAGAAACTATTGTTCTCAAATGAAGTCTCGGATATTCCCACTGGATCCCTGGCAACAGCTGATCCGTGGCCCATCTGCCCTGCTTAAAATCGGGAGCAACCAAAGAGCTAACAATGAACCAAACTGTGTTTCCTCCTTCCCTTGAAAGGGCTCCAATGCTTTCAGGAAGTCTGTACATATTTATGAGCAAGACACCAGGACTGCCAGGGAGTTGTGACAGTAGCCAGCAGCAGAAGCCAGCCGGTCCTGCTTCCCCAGTGCTTGCAATAGCCACTCTTTCAGACCAATTACCTGTAAGCCTGGCCAGCACCCCTCCAGCCCAGGCCTCACCCCTGACCTTGAAAATACCTGGCTTGTGCAAAGAAGAAGAATCCAGGCCAGCTTTTGGGAATCCTGACGACTACTGAGGGGGAAATTCATCCAAAGACTTAACCTGGAAAGACTCGGGATTGTCACCTTCAGTATCTATCACACAGTGTTTGTCTGTTAAGCCTTCTGGCCTTGGCGTGCTTCCTTTTTCCAAATTTCCAAGCAATTCTTCTTCCTAAGAACCTTCTGGAAATTGGAACAGTAATCACAAGCTGGCCTGAATTTCAGATTCTTCATCCCATGTGGAGTGTGTCCAAATGGTTATAGGACTGACTCCAGGGTTCTGTGTTACTGTTTTCTAAACCATCTCCTCCGTAGCAGAATGACCCAAATCAAGTCTGTTTGGCATTTCTGCACTTGACAGTTGTAGGCAGACAATGAGCCCCACGGGTATGTAGTGCAAATGGACCCTACCATTGAAAGTTGAACCTGAGAGGAACACACAGACTGAGAAAGAGTAGTTCATAAAGAGGGAGTTTTAGCCTAGAGATGGTGCATGCCTTCAATCCCAGCACTAGGGAAGCAGATGCAGATGGATCTCTGAGTTCAAGGCCAGCCTGGTCTATAGAGTGAGTTCCAGGACAGCCAGGGCTACACAGGTCTCTCCATGAAAGAAGCAAAAGAAGATACCTTTGCTCTTTCAAATCTTCCCGGCAAAGAGTCACAACTGCTTTTTGCTCCACAGTCTTCCCCTTTCAGGGAAGCATAGTCTAATGTCCTATATCTCACATAATAATTTTGACCTAACCTCCAGGGATCTTGGTTTGGTTTTGGTTGGTTGGCTTGACACTCTCATATAGATCAGGCTAGCCTCTACCTCAAACTTCTGACCCTCCTACCTCCACTTCCTCAGTGCCAGAATTGAAGACATAGGCCCCCATGCCTAGTTTTATTTGGTACTTGACATTAAGCCCAAGGCTTCATGTATGCTAGGCCAGGACTCTGCCAGTTGAACTATATCCCCAAGTTTGAAAGGCTTTGTTTTTAAAGCACGATGCCTCGACCCTAGTAAAGTAGGACCTGGGAGTCTGTATTTCCAGTACTAAGTTGCCAGACCTGGGTGCCAATAATCACACTTCAGGAGTCCGGCCCTGAACAACTTTGTGATTGCTGTTTGGAAGTTTGGAAGTAGGGTCTTGCTATCTAGCCCAGGCTTGCTCCCAACCTACAATCTTCTTGCCTCCGCCTCCCAAGTGCTGGGATCACAGCATGCATTGTGAGAAAACTCTGTTAATTAAAGTCAAAGTCCACCATGACCTGACAGCCTCTGGGCTCGGAGCAATATGTGAGACTCCCTTTGTTAGCAGGATTTCTCCTTCTCTGACCTTGTCTGGGGAATTCTAAGCCCCATACATGTCATACCTCTACCTGAGAAATGTCACGTAGCCTCGATTATAATAAGACCAATTTCCTTTCTCCTGACAAAACCTGAGATTCCTGAAATGCTTCCCCATGCTAATGAGGCATTCCAGGTACCCTAAGCTCCCAGCCACTGATCTTTGTCCATCCTGGATGTCCCTACCCTCAATCTCCCAAAACTTTATATGCTTTCAATCACCCTAAGTGAACTTGATCTGCCTCCTGATAGCAGTCCTGGTGTGGTTGTTCACCATAAATACTCCAGGGCTTCCAAATTCCCCCATCCCCCAACACAGGATTTGAATGGTGGTTTCTCCTGTTACCACCCTACTATTGACTGTCTGGCTGCTAAGTCCGTTACAACTCCTATGTTCAAGAACCCAACAATGGGGCCTCTTGTCGTGAAAAACATCAGGGGCACTCATGGAAAGGCTTTGACCAGTGTTGAGTTCTTCCTGCATCTAGTGTGTTCTACACGCATTTCCTGCCTGAAGTCCTCCGGTCACACGTGACATCCCTCACCTGCATGACACCCTCACTGTTTGTTCCTCTGTCCACTGGAAACTGAAGTCCATAAATACCTCTGTCTCAGGTCCATTACCTCTTCAGTGTGTAAGCGTCCATGATTCACTGAAGAATGATACCCTAGACTCAAATAATATCTGAACACAAAGAGTGTTTTATTCCGCAGAAGTCCAGCATACTGGAGTCTACTATCTACAAAGATCTCCATCATCTTCAGACCCTGAAGTGAGCTCGAAGGCCTGATTTAAAGCACATTAGGGGAATCTGGGCAGGGGTAGGTGACATCTATCTTAATCTTAGCTGTAGCTCTAGGGACATTCCAGAGTGATTGCTTGGGCCTGGAGAAATGGAAACTGTTGCAGGGGAAGTCTGGAAACTATTGCTAAGAAAGTCTGGAAACTGCTGCTGACCCATTGTCCTTTCCTCTGGTCAGGTAGCAGGGCAGCTTCTGAGGTCTGGACTTGCCCAGTACTTGGAAACAGAGATTTAGGCCTAGTCTCCTGGACTGCCAATTTGAAGCCTGTCATGGAGTCAGCCTAGCCTGTCTCAAGTGGTGAGTTAGAGTCTTGCACAGGGGTCAACAGGTCCCTGCAGCTTCCAGAGGTCCTACCTTATGCAGAGTCCATCTGACCACTCTTGTTCCTTTTCCTGTAATAATGTTGAGTAACTCAAATAACCAAAATAATGGGAAAAAGAAAGTTTCTTCACCAAAGCAGCAAAGATTGATCAAGCAAACATTTCTGCCAATTTTAACCTCAGTGGCTCATAGAATATTAGAATGTTCTGGAAATACTGATTTGAGTGAAATCAAATACACTTTTGCAATCATCTTTATTTATTGATTGATTTTGAATCTTAGTTCTTGTCGGACTGGTAGCATATGTTTTGAGGCTAATGTAAGCTTCCTACTTTTGTCTCCAGAGAGAACAAAAGTTGGTGTATGACCAAACTATATTGTATGAAAATATTTTAAAATACAAGGAAAAATAATTATGACTTGTGCAAAACTGTATTTTCCATGCTACAATATACTTCACAGAGTACTCTCAGATTTTCTGATGTACAATAAATTGTGATATGAAACCTGTAACAAAAAAAAAAAATAGTATCTCGCATGAAAGCTGGCAGAACTTTGCACTGAGGCAGAAAGAACTTTAGAACAACACTTGCTGGTACAGCCCATGTGGTTTGTATTTCCTGGCAGGAAAGGCTAAGCTAGATTAACAGACCAAAGGCAATCATACTATTTCCCTTAAAACACATGACATTATGCAAATATCACAGTAATGAATCAAAGAAAACTGAGGAGTGTGAGCCAGTGAAAGGCAGGGACAACTAACTATAGGCCTGCTGGCCCTCCACTCTACATTCCCAGCTCTTTTTGTTAAGAAATAACTTAGGAGTAACCAGCCAACCCATGGTTCATATCACCTTCAGTGGAAATGACAGGACCTGATTGACTCATAACTGATAGTTCAAAAACAGTCACCTCAACCATGGGGTTGTTAACAATCATGTTCAGGGGCCACAAAGAAAGTGTCTCAACAAGGTAGAACTTTACTCTTGATCAAGAGGGCCTGCTCCAAAGGACAGGCACTCAGAGACAGGAAGTACACTTTGTTTTTATTCTAACACAGGTACTGTCTTTTCACTGGTTGGGTCTGACCTCACTGTCTTTTGAGATTGTTTAGTATATAGGGCTGGAGAGATGCCTCATCCATTAAAGGAAAACCTCACAACAAAACTATAAGAGACTGGTTAGTATTAAAAGAATCAGCACAAAAAAAAAAAAAAAAAATGAAAGAGGAAGTTGGGGGAAGGACTTGTCAATACTTCTGATCATCAATGAGGCCTTTATATAAACTAAGGTTTTAGAGGGGTGGGGTCATGCATCTTAAAACATTTTCATAAAGTCTCACAAGGTGGGATATAAGAAGATTTTAGTTCCTTGTCATAAACAAAAGTATTAAAGTATCTGGTAGAGAAGATTCGGATTTAAAGCTTCTTACAGGGAACTCTGGATACTCCATAGAGGCCAGACGTTTCAAAATCTCTAATTCTCAAATGTTCCACTGTAGACATTGTTATGCTCATACTGACAAATGTGACCTAATTCACATTCATGTTCCCTCCACTGCTACACACGTTTCCCTGGACTCTATATGAACTAGACACTCAGCAATTATTCTGGGGTATGATATGCTTCTCCTCAGAGGTACAGATATCTCACTTTTAAGGCACTGCAGGGACTTAAATCTAGATAGAGCAGCATTTCTCACCGGTGCATCAAGATCTCTTTGTAGTCAAACAACCCTTTCCTAAGACCATCAGAAAACACATATTTACATTACAATTCATAACAGTAGCAAAATTACAGTTATAAAGTAGCAAGGAAAATAACGTCATAGTTATGGGTCACCATAACATGGGGAACTGTACTAAAGGACTGAAGCATTAGGAAGGTTGAGTTAGAATCTAGAAGCAGGGAAATATAGTGGGTCTTGAGAATCCACACTGTACTGGAGGCCTCAGGGAAGCTATTAGCTTTGGAATGGAAAAAAAGAAAAAAAAAAAGAAAGAAAAAGAGGACATGACTATTCCTAAAAAGTTGAGGTGTTTATTGTAGATTTAAGGGAGAGCACAAGAACAGACATCTGGAAAGGTCCAGACTGAATATGTCTGTCAGGCTAGACTGGACCATATGAGGAGAGATGGTGTAGGACCATGATAGGATGGCTGGTTTTGGTTGAGGCACTGGCTAGAAATAGCTCAGAGACCCAACAGCTGTCCATTGCCTGGGAAGGACAGGCATCTGCTTTGCCGTGCTCCCAGAATCCAGGCTCCTGACACATGGTGTGATCTCCATTTGATTTGCACCTTGCAATCACATTTGGCTAGAGACGGCAATTTGGCTAGAGAGGGCATGACTACAGGCTTCAGCCTCTAGAGATTTCCATATTCATGAGTTACCTAAAGTGGGGGGCATAACTAATTAAGTTATTCTTTCCCAGTCCCTCCTTTTTCCCCCTCCCTATTTAAGCCAGCTCCCCTGGCTTTTACTGGGGGGGGGGGGGTGCACATCCAGATCCAACTACCATACCATGGCAATGAAACTCTTGGAACCCACGGACTTCTCATATCATTGGGGCCTGCCGTCGCCAAAGCTTCCAGCCTTTGGAACTCTGGACCTTTCTCCTGTTTGTGGGACCCACCAGCATGGAAAGCCTCCCGGACCCCGCCATGCACTTTTTCTCTCAAGATGGGAAAGGAAAAGAGAGAACTAGAAGTCAAGAAGCCAAGATGGCTGTGTCATATAGGAAAAAAATCTGGGAGTAAAGGTGTTCAGTCTAGTCCCTATGCTGGAGAGTTCAGGGTAATGGATAGGGTATGCCAGGTACTGATACTGAGAGACTGGCAGACAGTGTCTGCTTTGGTATGTTAATAGGCACCTCAGTTAGCCATTTGTCCCAGGGTTGAGACCTAACAGCTTTTCCAGGTAATAATGTTGATGTCACAAGGCAATCCCAAGGTGGGAAGTGACTGCTAGGGAACATACTGTCCAAGCTTCATCAGTTTCTCCTTGGAGCCTATCCCAATGTACAAGATACTATCACCTCCCAAACAGTAAGCATACTTTAATAGACAGTGGGCTTCAAGTCTGGCATTTTCACGTGTTACGGGTCACTCACTAACAGGATGAGATCCTGTGCTAGATTTTCAGCAGCTTCGGTCCCGCAACTACAGCAGATAAGGCCCTCTGTCAGTTCACTCACTCAGAAAACTTGCATAGCACTGAGCTGGGAATTTAATCCTGGGCATGTACCTTACAACACTGTATCTAGAACTGTAGGAGTAACTGACCATGTGACCATATTCTTTCATTTTAAAAAGCTCAAAAACATCATGTCAAAATTTTCTAGTAGCTTTCTGAATAGCAAGTTGTTTGAGAGTAGCCAGCACATATTCTGCATGGATGTCTAGATAGCTCATGCCATAGACCACTGGTGCTCTACCTGGCTGGAAGTACCACTAAAGGTCAAGGGATTTGACAGGGTTGGAGTGTCTAGAGTGGAACTGCAAAGATCTCTGTTTGAGATTGGTTCTAATGCTTTGATTCAATCAGAAATCTGTGTGTCCAAACACTAAAGGTCCTTGTCCCCAGTTGGTTTTTAATCAATCAATAAAGATGCTAATGGCCAATAGTTGGATCAGGGAAGGGCGCTTAGAGTTTCAAGGGGCAGCAGGGGAAAGAGAGAGAAATCACCAACTATGACTAGAGGAAGAAGGATGGGATGCAGGAGCTGCAGAAGAGAAAACCAACCAGCCATGTGAGAATTCAGGTGGGTGGCCATTGGCCACTTCCCCTTTTGGGCCTTGGGTAGCAGGAAAAGGTTAAGGAGTACCCAACTTTTGAGATAGCCAAAGCATTTTAAAATTAACTGATGTGTGTGTGTGTGTGTGTGTGTGTGTGTGTGTGTGTATGTGTGTGTGTGTGTGTATTTCCATTCTTGAATCCAGATAGCTCCTGGGCAAGTGTGTACATGTGACCCACAGGGGAGCCAAAGTGATGTAGATGAAAACTCTTGTGACAGATCTCTTTGTTCCTTTATGCCATGCCTGTTATCTGGCACATTCTCTTGAAAGCAGACACTCCAGCATCCCAACCAGGAAGTAGGCTCTCCTCTGATACAACCAAATATTTTGGTCATATGCCTGAACTAGAACCAATGTTCTAAAGGGATGTACCAGGCCTACCTGCTCTACCTGAGAATTAAGTATTATACACGTGTACACACACAAACACCCACTCATCCATGCATCCATGCATGCACACACCCACACAAATGCATATAAATACATATATACAATCTCAAGGCACCCAAGCAAAAAAAGGGGCATGCAAAGACAACAGTTGTTTGTGTATCTTCCCCAAACCCTAAATGTGATATGATATACCATACAATGGAACATTACTAAACCATGAAAAGTGAAGTACTGATGCATAGTATACCACCAGTAAACTGTCAATTCATTACACTAAATGAAGAATCCAAAGTAGACAAATCTAGAAACAAGGAAAAAAGTATACTAATGGTTGCCAGCATAGCAAGAGAGAGAGGTTTTAAGTATGAGATTTCTCTGGGCATGATAAAAATGCTCTAGAATCAATGTGAATATACTAGGAGTTACTAGTATGTATTTAAAATAGTGAGATTATAGACTGTAACTAAAATTTATAGTAATTTTTTTTAAAAAATAGCAAATGTGATCTTCTATGGAAGAGGCATCCAAGGAGTTTGTTTGGCAACTGAGCCCATGGACATTCCAGCTTCATATGAAATGAATGTCTGTTAAATGGCAGGTCACCCGTAACTCCTGAAGGTTTGCCCTTTAGCCAGTATTCCATTGCTCACCAGTCCTCAAGGAATATGGAAACTTATAGCAAGATTAAGGGGAGAGAAGAAAACCTTTCTTCTGCAGGATTCAGGGTCTCATGCCGGAGTTGTGAGTCACTAAGAGGAAATAAGAGATGAGTCTCATATGTATTCTACTACAGTTATCAGTGTATCTAAGGGTTCAACTGATTGCCATGGAAATCACTCTATCTGTACTAGTTCTATGCAGGCATTTTCCTGCCATTATTCCCTAAATAATATGACAATTATTTAAATCACATTTGCATTATATTAGTATCATAAGTATTCTAAAACTGATTCAAAATATACAGGAGAATGTGCATAGGTCATATATAAATCCTATGTCATTTTATATAAGACATTTGAGCAGTTTGCATATGGGAAGAATTCTAGAACCAATCCTTCTATAGGCATTGAGAGAACTTTGTATCCAACCTCCCATCCATTTAAGGAATGTCTTCTAGAACGTAGAAGGTAGTTGAAAACTCATTAGCTTTTCATTTCTGTGGACTCTAAAGTCCATTACAATAAACAAGTCTTCCTAAACTTAATTTTTGTCCCAGATGTACTCAGAGTTTCATGACTAGCTCTGGCTTCTGTTGGCTGTGGAATCATTAGCAAGTTCCTCAAGTCATTTGAAGTTCAGTCTTTGTTCATCAAATAGAGGTAACAACAGCTTCTCTAAAGAATCAGAAGACTCAAAGAAGAGCCAGTGTGAAATATGGAGCACGGTGCCTACAATACAGGCAGTGATCACAACAACGCATCCTTTCTCTCACAAATACATCATAAAACAATCACAAAGAGGTGGGATACAGCCTTCTGACTTGCAAGTGTTGGTATGTGTGTGATTGCAATAGCAATTACCAACTCCCAATATTTGAAAAATGCATGACTAAGCCAATGTTCCCCTTAACTCACATTTTAGCAACATGAATCCACAGTGGACAGTCCATGAAACACAGTGAGCAGAAAGTAGTAGTAGAAGAATTTCCACAAAACTCCCATGAACTAAACATCATCGTGGCTACAATCTGACTTACTTTTTTTTTTCTTCCTTTTCATTTTGAGACAGGATCTCTCACACAGCCTAGGCTGGCCTTAAACTAGCTATGTAGCCAAGGATAAACTTGAATTTATTATCCTCCTTCTTGTACCTCCAAAATTTGGGGATTATGGAATAAGCTAGCACACCCAGTTTATTTGGTACAAGAGAACAAATTCAGGGCTTGGTGGATGTGAGATGAGTACTCCACCAACCAAGCACGATCCCAGCCTATGCCTTGCTTTTAAAGAGCTACATGTTCCAAATCTTTGCTTTGGGACACTGATGGCAAGATGTTTTTTTAATGCAGGCAAATAGATGATCATAACACAGAAAGCATTAAAGCAGAGAGAACAATCAGGCTAGAGGCCAGAAAATAGCCTGGAGTACAGAAAGACAATTCTTATGAGACAAACTGGTTAGGAGCTGGGAGTATGGAAGCAGATGCCCTGGGTTTGATTCACACTCAGCCAAGCGTGATCTTAAGCAGATACTTAGCCTCCTCAGATCTCACTTTCCAGCCTGAGCACATATTCAGAATGTGGTAAGGATTAGAGTTAATAAATGAGAAATGTTCCAAGCAATGCTTAGATCCCAATTTCTAATAAATACTGACTGAAACTATATTTATAGTAATTATCATTAGTATTAATTCTTAAGATTTTTCAGCCCTACTTAACCCTTCTCTTATTTAACAGTACCCTAACCTATCATGCGAAATGGGAGCTGAGAGAAAAAATTATCAAAGAAACTCAAGCAATACAGAAAAGAATTACTGAAGACACTTAATTCACAGAACAAGTATGAAACTCTCTTTTTTCTTGGTATAAAAGGGGGATTTTAAGGTTGCAGTGCCAGCTCTTTATTCCTCAAAGGAAGCAGTTACTGAAATGATGTACTCTGAGCCAGTGGCTAGTTAGCACCTTGCCTCACCACTGGACCCATGAAATCTATTATGTTCCCTTCGGAGGGCAGTTTAAGGAGAAATTGATACATTTGTACAGAACACATTGGCCATGCTGGAAAGATTTTTTTCCCCACATCTACACAATGATGACAAAATTGGATGCGCTGAAAGGTTTGGATAGCCCAGTTCTCAGCAAGAGAACCTAGCAACAGGTGTTAAGACACCCTTAAAGTGACCCATGCGTGGCCGGATTCACATTCCTAGGTAGGGGGCCTTGAAGGTGTTTCTGGTCGGTCATTTAGATGTTTTAATAGAAGACTCCTATCTCAAAATCTTACATAGAACCTGAACACATTAAAAAAAAAAAAAAACACAAAGGATGATGATTCCATCTACCTGCAGTGGGCCCAACATGTTTCAAAGAAACCTGCACACTCCATGAGGCCATCTGAGGCACACAGATCCTCCCTCCACCCACAAGCTTAGGTATTAAGGCAGAGATCAGGAAACTCAGGACACTACCATGGAAGATCCATAAGATTATTGCCTGTAAGACTGGTTACTCTCTACAGTAGTGGTTCTTAACCTTCCTCATGCTTCAGCCCTTTAATACAGTTCCCCATATTGTCATGACCCCTAACCATAAAATTATTTTTGTTGCTATTTCGTAACTATAATTTTGAGACTGTTATGAATCATAATGTAAATATCTGTGTTTTCCAATGGTCGTAGGTGACCCCTGTGAAAGGCTTGTTTGACTCCCAAAGGGTTGAGAACCAATGATCTAAAGGAACTTTTATAAGTATTACCACTACATACCATGCTCTAAACTACACTAAACTAAATACTGCTAATATTTTACTTTGCTGGTCAATAAATGTAGGTCTCTCTTGGAGTATCAGCTAAGCTCCAGGCACATGAATGAAACTGCATTCTCTCTTGACATTCCAGTTGTCATTTAAGTCAGCTGGCAACTTCACATGGCCTTCCTCCTTCTCACAACTTCCTGGTGAAAAGGAGGACTGCTCTGTGCCACCTAAATGGTAAAGCAACACCTCTGTATTCTGCCACAATGTGCATGTGACAATTCTCACACTATATATCACACAACTCATATTGCCAATGTCCTTTGGTGAGCAAAGTAATCAATTGAGAAGCATGCTCCATACTGGCCCCTTCCCATAAAGGGTGGAGAAATCCAAGCTACACATCTAACCAGAGGTCTCCTAAGCTGCAGTACTCTATTCAGTCAGTCAGTCATGATAAACATTTATAAGGAAGCATCTTCTGTGTGTGAGAACTTCTACAGACTTCTCAAGGATCCCATAGTACTAGGACTTCGTGATCAGACTCATATCAGCCTCTTGACCATGTGTGTCCGACTTTCTATCATGGATGTCAGGTTATTCATGTCACTGGTTTTCATATCACTGGGACAAGGCCTTGATCATACCTTTCTTCAATTCTGCTTACTTAAGGGTTCCCCTCTCCTTCCTCATCTCTCTCTCTCTCACCTTCTCTCTCTTTCTGTTATCTGTGTGTCTGTCTGCCTGCGGGTCTGTGCACTACATATGTATATGTGTATGTTCATGTGTGTAAGCCCATGAAGAACTTTTTATGAACCACTTAACAAAGCTCCATTCATGTGCTAAGTTTTAACAGCCAGTCTGTGTGTAGCTTTCTGTTGCTGTGTTGCTTTGAACTCACGATAGCACAGAACATCATGGCAGAGGGCACCTGTTTGCTTCCTAGTTAGAAATCCTCCAGTAACCTAATTCCTTCCCAATAAGCCTTACATCCCGAAGAACATCTCACTCTCAGACCCATCGCAGGCTGGAAACCAAGTCTTTGCTACACTGGACTTCTGAGAACACTCCAGATTAAAAACTACAGCACAATTAATAAGCATGAAAGACTTGCCTTGTCAAGTCAACTGTCACTGTGTGTGATTAGACACCCTGCTACAATTATAGATTTACTCATCTGCCTCTCCCAAAAGATTCAAATGCCTTCTGTGCCCATCATGTCTGTTAAATAATAAATTTAGTAGGCTAATATTTTCCTATACTTATTTGAATTCAAAATGTTGAGGGCTATAATGATAACATTAAAAGCCACTAGAGAGATAATAGCAGAATCATGAGCCACAAAAAAAAAAATTGAACAGGAAAAACACTAAAGTGTATATATTATACTTAGTAAAGACAGAAAAATGACAGTAGGTTGGATTAGAGAAATGAGCAATCAACTAATTTCAGCTCTTCTGGCTTTAGGATTGCTGGAAAAATATAACCAGGGTTGAAGCTCATTTTGAGCCATCTCTTCAAAACTTAGTACCAGCCAAAAGCTACATATTAGGCTAAGTCTCTCCTGGCTTCTCTAAATTTGTGTCCAGACAAATTGCAAACATCACACTGTCCAGTGGTCACTGTGAGTCTGCTTTGAACAGGCTGATTGATTTTTATAATGTTCCAGGCAATTTCAAGTTGTCAGTAAGAACTAATTTTGTCTCGTTCGTGCCTTCACTCTTGGCAGCTCCGTGACCACTTATTGGTTTTTTGTCTTCATGTTCATTTTCTTTTGCTAATTCAAAAGCTTTTCTCCAATCTTCAGCCACATTCAAGGGTCTGAAGCTATAATCAGAGATGCCCCACCTCCGGTACAATTACAGGTAAAAATATCAGCTCTTTTCATGGGCTCCAAAGTTGAGCCCTTAAGTCCCATGCCCTGTGAAACCTTCCTCCTGACCAAACCCATTAGGTTCTGTAATGCTATATTACTTAATCAATCCAGCAACTCCAGATCTGAAGTCCTCACTGGAGCTGATATTAAACCAACTTGTCAATCTGTAATTGCTGAATGCCACCCTCCACTCCTCATCTTGTGCAGCTGGAGAGCTAAAGCCAGCACTGACTTGACCTCTCTAGATGTATCTCCATGCCACCCAAAGTAGAAAGATCATGAACCTTCCCTCAGAAGCCATGGGGCAGGTGAGTCTTAGTTATGTGAAATGACAACTTGTACCTTATATTGTGGTGCATATCCATAGTAGGACCTACATGCTTGGGACTAAATCTTTGTCATTAAACAGACATAGCTAATTACCCCATTTGTATATAGTATAAAGACTAATACATACCTTGTCAAATTGTATAAATAAATGTTCTTTTTTTCCCCCTCACTATGTAGAATGACATAGTGGAGGGTGGAATGACAGGTGAGCAGAGTTACTGAGGTTACGTATGGGATCCATTCCCATGTGATCACTAGAAGACAAGCATTACTCTTCAGATGGACCACCAAGATGAGTAAGATGTTTCTGCCCATGAGGAACTGGGAGTTCAACTGAGGTCTGTTGGACCCTGCTAATTTAAGGTTGAAGTCTACCATTGTCTGGATAACCTTCTGAGCTCGGCACAAAATGGGAGACTTCCTTTACCATCAGGCTTCTCCTTCTTTGACTTTGTCTAGGCAGCTTGAAACCCCTATACCCTCTACCTGCAGAATGTCATGTAGCCTTGGTGAAATTACAGGTTCAGTTCCCACCCCAAACCCATAAGAAACTTGTTCAGCAAGCACCTGAGATTCCTGGACCACTTCCCCATGCTAATGAGGCATCTTAGTACCTTAGCTTTCAGCCAATGACCTTAACCTACTCTAGATATTCCTAAAACTATATAACCCTTGGTCCACCCCAAATAAAGGAATATGCACAACCTAAGATTGTCTCAGATAGCTGGTTCATTGAAGATTGCCTGAAGACCTTCGCCTAAAGAGTTGTAACACTGAGATCCTCAGAGAAGACCTTCTCTCCCCATTCTCTCACCCCTGCCACTCACTTCCAGCCAGACTGGGATCCTGCAGAACTCCACCCATTCTGGATTCTACTTCATCCTTTCAGCCTGGTGTGTAGTGGTGTCTGGACACACTGAGAAGAAAAAAGCAGAGGATGAAAAATCACAGCTGGACTGTAAAGATTTCTAAAATCTGAGACAGTGACATAAGAAAGAACTTTGTCTCAAAGAGTTCACAGCATAGACATCCACTGATATTCCTGCAGGTTGCTGTCAGGGTAAATCTCACAGAGGAGACAGGATGAACTGAGAAGAGTGGTTCACCCAGTGGAGAAGGAACCTGCAGAGAAAACTGGAAGAAGGGAACCACTGGGAAGGCAGGCCTGCAACACCCTGGAAAGCAGCATCACACAACCAAAGGTGGGCCTGGGAGGGGGAGGGGAGAAAGGCAGAAAAAAGAATCTAGTTGTCATGTAGGCATCTGTGCTGGCTTTCTCATCTCAGAAAGGAAACAACTTAAGGGAGACTGATTCATTTAGGCTCATAGTATGAGAGAATACAGTCCATCAGGGCAGAAAATGCCTAGTTCCTGGCAACTCCACACTGGACAAGTGTATTCAGCTTGCTTATGTCTAGCCAGGCAAAGAACCAAGATAGATCCAAAGCTGGACACATCCCCTGATCCCCAATAACTCACTTCCTGAAGCCACACATGAGTATATGAAGAAATATTCCCCACTCAAGGCATAGCTATGTCTCTTTAAGAATGTAATCAAGATGGCCAGAGCATTGCATCCAGCTTGACTCAACTCTGAACAAGTTCCTTCTCACTTTAGTTTCCTGATCTTGCCTTATACTTAAAGATTTTCTCAATAAAACTTCTTTTCCTGTCCCATTAGTATGCTTATTACAGAGACACTGGCTCAAAGGTATTCATTTCTGGTCTATTCATAATAGCCAGAAATTGAAAACAACCTAGCTATCTGTCAATGGATGGATTGATAAAGAACATGGGCTGTGTTTATACAGTGGAATATTACTCAGTCATTTAAGAAATGAAATCCTGAGGTTCACAGGTTGCTAGATTCACTAGGAAAAAATCTTGAGTGAAGTAACTCAGACCCAAAAGACAAATATGGTGTATATTCACTTATATGTAGGTGTTTGTTAAGTCATTGACAAATAAACCACAATCCATATAACCACAGAGGCTAGGTAGAGAGTAAGGAACTAAGGGGGGAGGGCCGGAACAGGAAGAAGAGGATGGGGTGAATGAGGAAGAGAATAAGGAGGGATAGTTTATATCAAGGGTCATTTGAAGGGCCATATGGAAACCTAATACAGTAGAAAGTTCCTAACATATATACATATATGAAGGCCATCTACATGAACTCACGAACTCACCAAATAACAGAGGAGGCAGTCCCAGCTGGACATCTCTCATCACTAAATGAAGCTTCCAGTATGAGGAATGACTTACATCTAATTGAGTTTTTGGACAAAGAAGTCCCCTGGGAACCCCAAAGCAGCCTGGGATATTGCCAAGGTTCCTCTCCACAAACTGAGAGCAAGGCCCTATTGCTGAAGACAACATTCCCACAAGTCATTAAAAATGAAGACATCAAGCTGGTACCTTCCTAGAACCTTCACCCCTATGTAACAGCGTTCATGGAACTAAGGTGCTCTGCACAACACAAATGGAGAAAGGTAAAAACCGAACCACCTACAAACATTTGCTCTACAATGGTGACCTGCCCACAAGATACATTGGTACAGTAGTGGGACAAAGTTGTGGGAATAACCAACCAATATCTGACTTAAGGCCCACTACACAAAATGAAACCCATTTCTAATACTGCTTTTGTGTCAAAGAGCCTGATACTAGATAGGCCAGAGACTTAGAGGGACACCAAGTACTATGGTTCTGCTAAAGAAATCTAGCAGTAAAATGACTCCTAACTGCTATACTCAACTATCAGTGGCTTGCTCAGCCATCATCTGAGAAGCTTTCTCCCACAGCAGATGGAGAAAAATCCACAGCCAGATAATACGCAGAGTTTGGAACACTCAGCCCCAAAGGGATGTCTCTATCAAATCTCTCTCCTCATGGGTCAGGGAGCTCTGCTGAAGAAGAGGCAGGAAGAGGATAAAAGCCAGAGGGAATAGAGAACACCACCAAGAGATCAAAGCCTTCTAGACACAACAGGGCTGGCACACGGTATGAACTCACAGAGAGTAAGGTCACATGTACATGGCCTGCACAGGTCTGTACCAGATAAAAGTCCGAGAGATGAAAGAAGTGAACTTACACACCCACCCCTAACCCAGAACTTATCTCTAATTGATTGCCACCTGCAAATTAATTTTCTCCAAAAGAGTCTCACTGGAGAAAAAAAACAACATTTTTTTCTTTTTTATTGGATATTTTATTTACATTTCAGATGTTATCCCCTTTCCCCATTTCCCACCCACACCCAGAAACCCCTTATCGCATCCCCCCTCCTCCTACTTCTATGAGGAGGTGCCCCCACCCACCCACCCACTCCCACCTCCCCACCCTCGAATTCCCCCACACTGGAGCATCCAGCCTTCACAGGACCAAGGACCTCCTCTCCCACCTATGCCCAACAAGGCCATCCTCCCCTACATATAGAGCTGGAGCCATGGGTCCCTCCCTGTGTGCTCCCAGGCTGGTAGTTTAGACCCTGGGAGCTTTGGTTGGTTGGTATTGTTGCTCTCTCCATGGGGCCACAAACCCTTTCAGCTCCTTCAGTCTTCTCTTAACTCCTCCATTAGGAACCCCATGATCAGTTCAATGGTTAGCTGTGGGCATCTGCCTCTGTATATGTCAGGCTCTGGCAGAGCCTCCAAGGAGACAGCTATATCAGGCTCCTGTCAGCATGTACTTCCTGGCATCCACATCAGTGTCTACCTTTGGTGAATGCACAAGGGATACATACCTAGGTGGAGCAGTCTCTGGACGGCCCCTCCTTCAGTTTCTGTCCCAAACTTTGTCTCCGTATTTGCTCCCATGAGTATTTTGTTACTCCTTCTAAGAAGGACCAAAGTACCCACACTTTGGTCTTCCTTCTTCATGAGCTTCATGTGGTCTGTGAGTTGTATTTTGGGTATTTCGAGCTTTTGGGCTAATATCCACTTATCAATGAGTGCATACCATGTGTGTTCTTTTGTGATTGGGTTACATAACTCAGGATATTTTCTAGTTCCATCCATTTGCCTAATAATTTCATGAAGTCATTGTTTTTAATAGCTGAGTAATACTCCATTGTTTAAATGTACCACATTTTTTATATCCATTCCTCTGTGTCTTTCCAGCTTCTGGCTATTATAAATAAGACTGCTATGAATATAGTGGAGCATACATCCTTGTTGTATGTTGGAGAATCTTCTGGGTATATGCCCAGGAGTGGTATAGCTGGGTCCTCAGGTAATGCTATGTCCAATTTTCTGAGGAACCGCCAGACTTTTTTCCAGAGTGGCTGCACCATCTTGCAATTCCACTAACAATGGAAGAGTGTTTCTCTTTCTCCACATCCATGCTAGCATCTGCTATCCCCTGAGTTTTTGATCTTGGCCATTCTGACTGGTGTGAGGTGGAATCTCAGGGTTGTTTTGATTTGCATTTCCCTGATGACTAAGGATGTTGAACATTTCTTTAGAATTTCGAATTCCACCCTGGATGTTGAACATTCGAATTTTCTCAGTTGAGAATTCTTTGTTTAGCTCTGTACCCCACTTTTAAATAGGGATATTTGGTTGTCTAGAGTCTAATTTCTTGAGTTCTTTGTATATATTGGATATTAGCCCTCTATCAAATGTAGTATTGATAAAGATCTTTCCCCAATCTGTTTGTTGCTGTTTTGTCCTATTGACAGTGTCCTTTGCCTTACACTTCATGCCCAACAGTAGATGGCCAACTTAATGGCATCTATAAAACTCTTTGCCTCATAATCTTATTAGGACTGTGTGTGTATGTGTATATGCATGTGTGTGTATGTGTGTGTATGTATGTGTGTATATGTGTGTATGTGTGTGTAGGTGTGTGTAGGTGTGTAGATGTGTGTATGTGTGTGTATGTGTGTGTATGTGTGTATATGTGTATGTGTGTATGTGTGTATGTGTGTGTATGTGTGTGTATGTGTGTGTATGTGTCTCTATGTGTGTATATGTGTGTGTGTATGTGTGTGTATGTGTATGTGTGTGTATGTGTGTATGTGTGTGTATGTGTGTATGTGTGTGTATGTGTGTATATGTGTGTGTGTATGTGTGTGTGTGTGTGTGTATATGTGTGTGTGTATATGTGTGTGTGTATGTGTGTGTGTGTGTAAATGGTTCTGGTTTTGCATTTTTATAGAATTCCCGTGTATGGAAACAAATGCCTGTCTCTGTGTCTTTGACTTCTTTTCTTTTTTGTTTTGTCGTATTCTGATTCGTTCATTTTTGTTTTATTTTCTCATGTTTTATTTTTATTTCTTAAATGTCTGTTAATTTTCTAACAAAAGACAGAAAGGGTGTGGATCTGGATGGGGTGGAGGTGGGGAAACCATAATCAGAACATATTATATGAAAAAATGCATTTTCAATTTTTTTTTTTAAAAGTGTGCCTAAATCTTTTTCCAAACCCGTTGTTGGTTCTCCCAGCTCAGGTACATGTCTCAGGACCAGGGAACTCTCTCTTGAGATACCATGAATAGAGACAACACCCTCATCTCCCAGTTCTAGTGAGAAGCCAGAAGCTTATTTGCAGGGATAATTCGCTTCAAGTCATAAAACTACCACCCACCATAATACAGAAGTTTACTTATGCTTTAGGTAAACCAGTTAAGAAACATGGGTGGACAGCCTGTGATTGCTCTCACTTCATCCTTTAAAAGCCTGATACCCCAGTTGGACAGAATCATATCTGACTTCAGTTTGACCTCTCTTCCATATTGCAATTGCCTGAGTAAAATCGTCATTGCCTGTTTGACTCCATTCTATTAGCTACTATCTCTTCAGTGACAAAAGACCTCCGTGGGGTTGGAGTGGGACACCAATTAAGAAAGGGATTGTTTTGGCTCAAAGTTCAAGGGTTCATTCCTCAAGGTAGGAAAATCATGGTACAGAAGTGTGAGGCGGTTAGTCACACTGTATCCATAGTTAGGAAGCAGTGAGATGAACGCTGGTGTTTTCTGCCCAGTCTTTTTGTTACTACGTCTGTTACTCCATCCATGGAATGGTACCACCTACATTTAGAATGGGTCTTCCCTCCTCGATTAAACCAACACAGAAACTCTCACGGACTTGCCCCAAAGTCTGTCTCCTAGGTGATTCTAGATCCTGTCAAGTTGATGACAGTAACCATCACACTAAACAATTTCTGAATTTGACAGAAATATTCCTCCTGGTTAGGCTCTGTATTCAGCTATCTCATTACCATCTCCCCTCACAGCAAAAACTGTCTCCAAACCTCGCAAATGATCTCCCAATGGCAAATTCCAAGGTTCTATTTTACTAGGTCCCCGGACCTCAGAGCAACTGACTTCCTGCTTTACGTATCCTTCTAATCTTACAACCCAGCAACGCCTGCCAAAATAGGAACAAGAGCAAAGTCCACAGTTCCAGAAAAGTTCCTAAATGATTAGCCTTCTCTTTTGGCTTCTGTAGTTCTGTTTTGTGCTAACTGAATTACAGCAACCAGGATTTGGGTTTTGTGCATAAAAGACAAAGAACAGGCAAGGTGGAACATGCTGGAGATGACCCCTGCCTACTGCCATCCAGCACAGGCAGGGTGAAAGACACCAGAGGCCATGAAGATGAGCAAGTGGGTGGTGGAGAGATGGGAGAGAAAAAGAATCAGAATGGTGTGTGCATAAGGGCGTTAGAACTGGAGACTGGGTGTGCTAAGGAGCAGCCTGAGTGAATAGCCTGCACTGCCATCTGAGGCCATGGTGAGGTTCTAGCCCATGCTGCCACCAATCACCATGTCTGGGTCTGAGTTCATAGCTCTGCAACAGTTGTGTCTATGTCCATGGCCCATGTGACCACCAAAGGCCAAGATGATGTCCCTGGTCTGGTCTGCTGCCTGGGGCCATGTTATGTCTGAGGGAGAGGATAGCAGGGCCCTAGGGCATGTGAAATCACCATGTCATATTGAGCTGCAAGAGAGATTTAAAGAACAGCAGCAGGGTTGTTATAATCAACCCAGACTTTCCTAATCTACTCACTAAGGCCAGAGCCCATGGTTCTCTAAGATCAAGTGCTTTCAGTACCTACCTGAACAAAATAAGAGTCTCAGTGGCAAAGAGGTGGGAATAATAGGCCACATTAGCAACGATCCATTTGGCTACAGCTTCCTAGTGCCTTTAAAGTCCAGCAAAGTTCTGGAAGGTACATGAGGTACAGTTTGTCTGTCAGTTGTGGCTCACTGTATTATATCTACAAGTGCCATGTTGGAAATGTCTATGAATAAAGAGCTTGTTGGATCCAATTAAAGAAATGCTATGCTTTACAGCAAATGGCTGCAGCACACGTGACACATGAGCAGATTGTATCGGTGCCCTGACTCAGACTCTTTTTCTACATTCAGAGTCTTTGTGATGGTTAATCTTGTTCATTTGGATTAGAATCACCTAGGTAGGGGCTTTGTAAACTACAGCTCATATCTATGAAGGCATTTTCTGCAAGGTAAACTACAGAGAAGGGGAGCAATTCTGATTGCAGTGGTACCATCCAGTAGGCTAGGGTCCCTGGGGAACAGAATCAGGAGGAGGAAGCCGAGAGGGATGCCATGCAGTGGGCTGCAATGCCTGCTACACCCTCTATACCATGATTATCAGAAACTAAAAACTAACATCCATCCTCACCCCGCCCATTCTTTTGCTCAGATTGGTTGTTAGAACAACGAAAACCTAACCCCACCCTGTGACAGTGAGTTTCAGTATATCTGAACCTAATGTAGATTGTCCCATCTTCTTCCCCAACAAAACTCATCTCCACACCATTTTAGTCACCTTCTTTGGATCTGGATGTTACCTGCTCGTATTGAACAGGAAAGAAAAGTCCAAGGAATGTGATAGCAGGTGAAATCCCACCTTCCTCTAGATGTCTGACTGAAGAATGAATAAACAAGCTTTGTGTCATCCTCAGCAAGTTTCTAAACACATGTGCTAGACGCAAGGTCCTTGAATAGAACTTGAGGTAATTTTTCAGATACCAAGTTTCAAGATATATTTATCGCTACCTGAGAGCACCAATCTTTCCACACCATTTTTAGCAACTATCTTTACAAGCCATTTGTCAAAGGTACTGCCAGTGGTAAGTCTAGAATGTTCCATTTCCAAACCTGAGCACTTTTAGGGAAACTTTGTATCGTCCAGGGATGTACCAAGTCCAATAAAAATGTTTCGTTCTTACAAGGCCAGCTTGCAAAGGTGTGTGCTGCCATAGCACAGGGTCCCTGACAGCAGGCTCTCTCGCCTGGTTGTCATTCACCTTCCCAGCACCTTCTCACAGAAACGCCTAGTCTTTGATGAATTAGCACTACAGGCATCTGTCCTTCTTGTGCTACATCACATGCATTGCACTTGTTTCTCCTTGAGCATCGAGATCTCGAAACATCTCCAGAGCAGTGGCATGTCCCAGGTGAGGAAGAGCAGGAAGAAGACAGCCCAAGTTAAAGCCACCCGTTAGGTCTTGTGTGAGAAATTCTCAAGAGTCCCACAGCAGGGCACTGCCTGCAGGAAGACAAGAGAAATTTTCCTTCAGGGAGCTGCCTTTTGGGAGGAATTTGTTTAGCTGCAGGGGTTGTGTGAGAAGCAGTAACCCTGTTCAAGCTATGTAGTCAATCTACCTCACTTAGCCCTTCCTCACATGGTTGTAATACAGAAGCTCTTAGCACCAGGTCCCCCTCACAGGTAAGGAAACTGAATTAAACCAGCACCCCACACAGTAGCTCTAACAATGCAAGCTCAGCCACCTTACTGTAGTGTATGTGAGACATCACCACATTTCTTGGTTTTCCAGCACCTCAGTCTCCTCCCTGTCACGGCAACAATGGGGAGGGAAGGTGACGGATGAGTGGTTTTCCAAGTCATCGTGGTGGTAAGCCCCAAAATAAACCTTTCTGAGTAGTCAAATTCAGAGAAACGGGAATTATAGAGGTGGCTGGGTGGTTGCAAAGGGTTGAGAAGAAGCCATTGGCGTCAAAGGCTTTCACGGAACTACACAATTAAAATTACTAAAGTGGTAAAGTTTACGTTGTATGGTTCTTAGAAGAAAGAAGAAATCTTACCCAGCAGCTCTCTAAGTAACTCAAGGTGAAGCCACCTGGTTCAGCAGTAAGCAGCCCAAGATTCCAGACTCTCCCCTGCCCACTCTCCCCACCCCACCCCCGCAGCTGCCAAGGGCTTTCATTAAGCACTTAACTTCTAGATTCTAGGATGATGCCAAAAGCTTCAGAACGAGCCATACTTGCAAATCTCTCTCAGAAGTTTCTGCGGCCTGTTTACTGTCAAGTCAAATGCCTGGCCATGGCCCATAAGGCCGTCACTCGTGTGGTCCTAGTTTAGGTGTTCCCCTGTTCCCTTACACTTTAATCACAACTGAGCAAGGTCACAGGCCAGACCATGGCACATAGCATCTTTTGGTATCCCCAGCTGCTCCTATTGAGTAGAATCCTGCTCCCTGGATTCTCATCTTCTGCTGCTGAGCCTCGCCACCTTGTCTGAGTCCTTGTGTGAGAGACGCGGGTACTAAGTGTTCCCGCCCTGAGAACAGATGAGGCTTCATCCACATCCTTGTCTCCTCCAAGCTGGCCAGCTCCTGTAGCTTCTCTGTTCCGAGGGTGTCACAAGTATCAGGGCCCTCCAATAGAAGACTCGATGGAAGACTAGTTGGAAGAGGCTATGATGCTTATGAACAGTGACGTCACGTCTCCCACCATGTTTTATCCTGAGGAGGAGGGAGAGAACAGACGCTGGGGGATATAGCCTTACACACACAGCTGCTTGAGTTTGTATACCAGAGAGCTGCAGAAAGAAAGTCAGTCGACGGAGTCACTTGCACCTTTAACCAGTAATCCTACAGTGAGCATCTTTGTCTGGGAGGCTGTTCAGATCTTTCTTGGGCCCCTGGATGACCCACTACCATCACACGGAAGTTCTGCTTACACTCTTCCTGTCCATCACTCACTCTGGTCCTTCCATCCTAGTTCACATGGAATTGATAGGGAGGAGGTAGAATAGGAAATAAGGCATTTGAAAGGGAAAGCCACGCTTCCTAGCTTAGATCTGCATCAACTCCTCTGCCGACAACAGGAAATTATTTGGCTACCCAAACAGAGAAGCCCGTTTCTCTTTGTTGGGAGCACGGTGATTATACACACGAGAGGGAGTAAATAAGATAAAAGACATAATGCTCGCTGGATTTTTCACTGGGTGAGCAGAATGAAAATCATTTGAACGTATCCCTGTGGAAAAAATAATCAATTTTTCATAGACTTGTTATAGGTTTCATAAAATATATTGCACACATATTTTTAAAGTAAGAAAATGGCTTTTTAATGATACTTAAAATATATGGCATGGCAAAAATTATCTAAAATGTGTTTCTGAGGTCTGAAGTTTGGCACTGCCTGATGAAATATAGATGATTTGGGTAAGCCTGTCTTCTTGGGATAAATGTGGAACCCAGTGCATCTTATTATAAAGCTAATATGAAGAACTTGGTACTCAGGCAGTTAAGTAATTGGCATAAATCCTCCCAAGATATTAAATCCCCTAAACTTCTACCATTTACCAGTTGCCCAGTGGCCTGTGTACATTAAATAACTGCTTTTAACCCAGAGACCAGAAAAAGAAAAAAAAAGTTCACATAGAAGAAGCCAACCCAACACAGAACAAATACAAGCATCATTAAGAGAAGAAAGGTAACCGCTCCGCTAGCAGACATTCCACACCAAGGCCCAGAGCCAAGAACACAGGGCTAAACCATCAGCAAGACCTGGGCTTCTACAACTGCTGCACACATACTAGGTCACTTGTCTGAGCAACTGGCTTGATTTCCATATTGGTCAGCAAGCTTCTCCCAGGAATGCTGTGTATTACTTGTGTAATACTGCCCCCAATCCTTGCCTACCTCCTGCAAACTCTGAGTAGTGGTCCACAGGGCACATGCAGAAACAAAGAGGGCCAACTCAGGGGACAAGAGCAAAGAGGACAAACACAATCCAGAATCTTCGAAGCCATTGCCAGCAAGCATGAAGGTCCTGTCTTCATGAGCCCATTCGTTACTGATAGAAAACTCAAGTTTTTCTCCACTTAGCCAAATAGGAATGTACCTGGCACATAACCAGTATATCATATACAGCCATCCTTTGTACCCAAAGGATTGATTCCAGGACCCACAAGGGAGAGCAAAATCTGAGGGTGTTTACGTCCCTTATTTAAATGTTGTGATGTCTGCATATAACCTACCCCCCCAACACACACACACACACACACACAACACTTTCAGATCTACACTAACCTTCTAGGTGATTTACAATACCTAATCCCAAAAAAAAATGCTATGCAAATAGCCCCTGCCCTGCCTTATTTAAGAATAAAGACAAGAAAAGACTGTATATGTTTAATACAGGTATTCTTTCAGGTCATTTTATTTCATAGTTTGTGGATGAAAGTAGGAACCAAGTACATAGGGACTATTTAATTGATAGATAAGAGAATCTTTGGAATCACTTGTAGAATATCCAGTATATGAAATTTTCTACCACGGCCTCTGCCTATGCATACCTAATTAAGCCTCCCCCCCCCCTTTTTTTTTAATGCAGTCAGTTAAATTCTGTTGTGTTGCAGTTTGTCTAGCACCTTGCTCTAAGGAGCTATGAGCATGACCAATGTCAGAAAATCTAGGTTTTAGCTGAGAAAAACATCCCAAACCCAGAACAAGGGATGAGGCAGCTGTGTGACCTCAGGAGACAGAATACCAAAAGTCTACAGAAGGAAAGGTCACCTCAGGGGCGCCAGTTGACTATAAGGACTCTGGAAGTTTGAAGAAGGGCATTGAAATAAGGACAGAGGTTGAATTTCAGAGAGACAGAAAAACAGACCAAATTTAGAGGCAGAAATAAGCAGTGTTTGCTGATAACGATGAGAGCGCCTGTAGGAAACAGGGCTCATTACAGGGTGGGGCTTCCTGGGGGGAAGGGGTAATAAGTGGCCTAAGAAGCCGATCTGTTACATAGAGGACTCACTCTGGCTCATGAGTGAGAACAGCAGAAGTATCTTCGGTGTGGCAGGAATTCACCCCAGGATTCTTTTAAAGAGCATGCTCGCCCTGACATTGAGTTAATGATTTCATTTGCACTCAGCTTTCCAATATCCCATCTCAGTGGTTCCCAACTTATGGACCACAGAGTTATGGCAGAGGTCCCCAAAGTCATATAAGCACTGTCTAGAGAACAGCGAATGACTTGCTCCGGGTATATTGCCACTACTTTGTCCTAATATGTGAAGGTACTGTAAGACATAAAATGCAAATTCATTCAAAAGTAACAGTAACCCGAGTTGCCCCAGGCATCAGCCTGTGGCAACACACAGAGTCACTTTAACAATAACCGAAATGTCACTGGCTTGCATCTCCCCTGCTGTTCACACAGGGCTTCTGCCTGCAGTAAACTGCCCACTCCAGGATGCCTAGAGACTTTGCATATGGTCCTAGAAACAAATCAATCCTCCCAAGAGAGCCACTGGGTGGCACTACATCTGTATTGTCCTGGCATTGCCATACCTTAGTTGCTCAAGAGTACAGCAAAGATGCAGGATTGTTACATGACACAGTGGGGTGGGGATGGGGGGTGGGGTAGACGCTTCATTATTCTGAACTAGTATTCCCCAAACAGTAATGCTTGTACCATTATGTTTTACTAAGGATTGTTTTCTAAATAGCTTTTCCAGTTTTTACTTAACAGCTCTTAAACTTTAAGTGGAAAAAGTAGTATTTATACATTGATCATTCTAAAAGAATAGCAGGGACATATTCCCTCCTGTCCAGTACCCAAAACTCCTTCTCATGATCCTCTTTCACCAGCATTTAAGCTTGTAAGTATGTGAGGAAATAATGCAAAGTATAGAAAGATTAGCTCTGAGGATGCTTTTCAAGAGTGAAAGGTAGAAATACAGACGTAGACTAGTGAAGAGCTCATGCCATTTCTCTTGCCACAGGCAGACATTAAAGGCAATGAACTTAGCATCCAAGTTCTGTTACTGGAGATCCCTGGGTCACACTGATAAGTCAAATTAGCCAGTTAATAGACATCAGCTATATTGCACTCCCATCTTAGAAGTAGGAGGTGAGGAAGACACCCACATGTGTGTGTATATATACAAAGTGAAGCCCCCTGAGGTGTTAACACCCTCTCTCATCCCTAATGAGGACTCCTTTCTTAGCACTCAAATCCTTTTATGGAACTAGCTAGAGAAAGGTGCTTATGTTGGGAGTGCCCCTACCCCCATCCCATACCAGGGATGGAACCCAGAGTATCCTGCATTCTGGGCAAGCACCTTACTCCTGGGCTGCATCACAGCCCTAGACTTCGATATCACAAAAGATGGGTTCAGTGTCCAAACTGCCTTACCAAATGAGAAAAGAAATTATAAATAAAGATAGGCAGACAGACCAGAAATGGGGAAAAAACAAAACTCTGGTTTTAAATAGAGACAGATCCTGTAACAAACACCTCCAGGCTTAGATTATGGGAAAGAAAGCTGGCATAGTAGGGTCAGGGTGTATTTGTCATGTGACATTTTATCTGCAATTGAGCAAAAGAAGCATTCCAAACCCATGATGAAGAGCTAGAGCCCCCCAGTGTGTTTGGGAAGTCAGATCTCTTTCTTTTGAATGTTTCTGTGCCGTCCATTAAATGGGGGCAAGAGGTCTAGTTTAAGGTTACAAGCAAATGAAACAGTACAAGGAAGTAAGTCCAAGAAATAGTCTCTCGGTGCTTGCCTCCACAAAGGTAAGTTAGCTAAAGACAAACTTCTGTACAATCAATCAATATGGACTGCATTCGGTATTTTAACAGGCATGAGTTTTACTCATGCTTGGGACCAGTATTGCCAAAGTTGAGACAAGCAGAGTTTCTAGAGCACAAAATTTAAGGAAGCATGGGTTTTCAGGGCCTTACTTACTCAAAGATGACATCAAAATGTCCTGCAAGGGAATATTTCTCCTTAAATTTTGGGTCTTAGCCACCCTGTCTGCTTCATTCTAGTCCTGGCCTGCCTTGGCTCTTCCTGCCCCAGTCAAATTTCATTTCACTTCAAACTCAGACACAATTTGTCACATACATGATTTAAAATACTTGGTCATTTCAAAGATGCATTTCACTGGGTATTCTTACCAGCCTCTGTGGAACATCAGATTACACTACCCATTCTACAGAGAACAAGGAAGGTCTGGAGTCTTTGGGTCCATGGCAGGCAAGCTCTACCCAGTTCAGTCACTCAATGACTGCTACCAAAAGCATTTGGTGTTGTGTTCAATTGCCTTATGAATCCATTCCTGAAGTGAAACTAACACAGATTGTCATATGACCCATCCAAAGGCTCTGTGTCTTTTCCTTTGCTCCCTTCAGATCCACAGAGTACAAACAGGTAGAGACTAGCCAAAGCTGCTGGCTGCTTAGAATAAATGCCTATGAATTCTCCACCCCTGGCAGCCTTCCACAAAGGCCAGGAGCTCCCAGCTGCAACCATGTGTGGATGGGCAGCCAGGAAAGGACTTGCCTAGGAGACCTCAAAATCAGTCACAGCTGGGATTCATGCTGCCCCTGCCCTGGCTTTCTCCAACTCTGGCTTTTCCCTTGCTGAAGAAGAAGCAAAAAAAAAAAAAGACATTAGTTGTGGGCCCATTAGCTGGAGCTCAGCCATGAGGCCTGATTAGAGTCTTAATTCACCCAGTCCATGAAGCACTCTGTATATTATCCAGGCATGTTTCAGGGTACCACTAAGACCCCCCCAACACCAAATTTCATCAAAGTGAAAATCCTTCCCCATATCCTCCACAGATTTCTTGTTCTTGGTTCTCAAGTGATACTGTTAAGAACTAGAAGTAAAATGAACTCATTTTCAAATTGTGCTTTTGTGTTTGTGTGTGTATATGTGTGTCTTTGTGTGTGTGTGTGTGTGTGTGTGTGTCTTCTTGTGTGTCTCTGTGTGAATATGTGGATCTATATCACCCTGATCAGAATTTATTGTTAACTAAGGAGTCCCTTCCCGGCGCTTGAGTCTTAGGCACCATTACATAAAGCTTTGCCTCCCTCTGCTGTTGAGAAGAAGAATCGTGTGTGGCAAACACAAACTAAGACTTGGAGAGAACATTCCAAGGAAATTGTACCTAGGAGTGTTTGTATATACTGCATAAAATGGCTGTAAAGAGGGTCTAGCATCACAGTATTATCCATGTAACACTTGATTTAATACTTCTCAGAAAAAGTCAACTTCAAACCCAATAAGATCAGATTGGGATGGATTGCATGCTCACCTGCATAGCAGAACAAAATCAATCAAGTGATTCTTTGGTCACTGGACTAAAAGATTCAAGATTGATTTTTCCCCCTTTTAGTAAAATATGAAACTCCCTGGAAACTTTAAGTATTACTGGAGTCCTGGATCTTAGGAGGATTCATGTGACAAAGGCATAGCAATTTGTCTAAAAACTTTCCTTCGACAACTATATAGATGGCTGAATTTTCATGAGCTCATCAGGCAATGATTTTTAAAAGCATTAACCTCAGAAATAAGGGAGGGTAGAGGTTTCCTACTAAGTACCAGGGTTCTCAATCATAAAATTAAATATTCCCTTGCAAACTTCGTTGTATGGTAATCAGCTATGACCTCTTGCAGTAGTTGATGATCTGTGGGGAATTCTGAATTTCTAAAGAGCTTGATTTTGTCCTCAATGTGCCACATAATGGAAAGCTGCTTTACAGGAAGTCTCCCCTCCTGAGGAAGATGCCTGGTCACTGCAGATATCAGCAAAGCCCTGCCAGGCCTATCTCACTTATAGGCTAAGTCCCTTGTGTACATGATGGCGCCTCTTTAATGAGCGTTTCTACTCTTGAACACACAATTGTCCTAGGTAAGCTCTTGGTGTACAAAACCTCAGCCAAGGTCAAAGAAACAAACAAGGATCCAGAGATGTTTTTAAGAGCAAGGCCTGTGCCTGACAATCACAGCTCTCTTAAAGTTCTACCCTTGGCCTGTGGGAAAGCACACCTGAGAGAAATGCTTCTGTGGAGCTGAGAATTGCCTGTAAAGCTTCTCCACACAACTCTAATACCCGTCCCCAAATTCAGGCCTACACCAAACGATAAGTTGTGTTTCTTTTAAATTTTCATTTTATGCATTTGAGTAGAGGGCAGAGGCATGACTGTGCCACAGTACACACATGTCAAAGTCAGGAGACAGAAACGGACCCTCTCTTTCCAGCCTGTGAGTAAAATGGATACTCACAAGGAGTGATAGAAGTTAGATTATCAAGCTTGGCTGTAGACAACTTTACCTGCTGAGCCATCTTGCTACCCCCAGCAGTTGTCTTTTCCACAAATGATTTTTTTTTAACTAGGGATTAACCATAGGACCACATGCATGTGAGGCATGTTAATTTTGCCACTCAGCTAAAACCCAGGTCCTCTAAGTAACATTTCTCAACTGAGAGGAAGGGCAAAGCATTAGCCAAGAGGCAGCAGGGTAGACACAGATAGCTCGTTGGGTTTTGTTGACCATAAAGTCTCTATCCTAAATGCAGACAAGTCATCTTACAGATGAGTGGGAGAGGCTAAGGCCTAATGCTTTATTTATAAACAGTGGTGACTGACCATCATTTGATTCCCTGTTTCAGACCACTTGGAAAGCCACTTTTAAAAAGACACAGATACTTGTTGTCACCTTGTTGAGGTCTCAGTCAGGTGATCTACATGAAACTCTTCCAAACACCATGAAGCATCACTCCCAGCATGAAGCAATATTTGACTTGCGCCTCCCTCCTTAGGGAGCGCTTTCAAAGTCAGATCCACATTTGTGGCCTTCTTCATCTACACCACTGAATGATGGAGGAGGACACTGGTGGGCCAGGCACAGACAGAAGTGAAGCAATCAAGTCATCTCACTGGCTGTGGTAGCAGAATTCCAAAATAGCTCAAAGATGGTTCTTTCCAGTGTCACATACCATCTCCCAGTCATTCAATCACACAGGACTGACTAGATAAGATGGCTCTTTAAATCTGGGTCTAGAGGTCAGAGACAGGTCAGAGAGAATCTAAGCATAAGAAAGATGGTATAGGGATATCACCAGGCTGGCAGGAAAGAAGATGCACCACATAGACACTTGTGCCCCTGTGTTTGGCTGCCAAACCATTGAAACAGTGGACTCCGTGTACTTGGAATATCTCATGGAATCTCATGTGGGGAGAAGAAAAAGGCTAAAGCTTAGGATCAACCAAAGTCTTTACACAGTCTGACAGTTTATCAGATCACCTCACAGGAGAAACTAGAGCTAAGACAGTGACAAGTAAGTGATGGGCAGAATCACATCTTGACCAGGACTGCCTACTTATACATTCCTTTTTCCCTACAGTTAAGCCTACACTTCATGCCAGGGCCCTGAAGATTGGGTGGGGGAATCACTGGGCCACTTTATTCCTCTTCTTGGCAGCCATATTGAATAAATCCCCTTGCTCTGCAGTTCACTATTATTTATTTAACTGTCCACTTGAGGACAGATAGCCAAGCCTAACTTTCCAGAGCCTCCAGGGCTCATACTCCAGTAACTGGAAGAGTCCATGGTTGGTTATGAAGTTATAGGGCTATGAGATACAGAATGTGAGGGGACTCAAGGAGCTGAGTACTCTCAACTGACAACGTTAGAGTAAGGGGTCCTTTCGCTGCATCCATAAGGAATGGGTTCTGCCAATAGTGACTGAATGATGAACTGATCGACTGGGTGGAAACAGATCTCCAGAGGAGAGCCATAGCCTTGGGCAACACCACACATTCACAGCAGGAAACATACCCATAGTACACCCAGTTTTTAACCTACAAAAATGTAGGGATAATAAATTGCTAAGTATGTGATGACATGGTACATAGAAGTAGAAAATGATACAGAGAAGCCTCTGACTTTGATGTCTGGCTCACTACTGGGGATTATGGAATCCAACAATATCTTTTTAAAACTGAAAATGGATTACGGCCAAGTTCACTCCACCTGGATTCACTCAGAACTCCAGCCAACATGAAGGCAGCAACTACAAAGAAGGTTATCCAAGATCAAACTACATGCTACACTGTAGGGTCATTGGCCCATGTCTGCTCTGCCACTGGATGTGGCCAGTTAAGGAGGCAGAACACAGGGAGTTGACTGCACTTATCCCACTCCACTGATGCCACAGGGGCAGGTGTTGGGCTCCAGGGGTGGGAAAGTGAAGTCTGAGACATGGGAAACCCTGAGGTAGTTCAGGGTCTCTAGGCCTGCGACAAGGCCCAGGCTGTGGAGTTCTCAGACTCGGACATCCAGGCTGCAAACAGAGTTGGGGCCCTTGAACTAGGGACAGCATCTAGCCTGAGGGTATGGGTACAGGGAGCTTTGACTTGTCCCAGTGGAGGAGATTGTCCTTAGCTTGGCGGATGCAGGCTTGCAGGCTTGATGACAACTGTGGCTGGGAGCTCAGAGAGTCCTTCTATGGGAGATTAGGCTGCAACTCTGCAGGCGAAGGCCTTCTTCATGTCTCCCCATGGCAGATCCTGATGAAAAGAGACAGACCATGGTTCCAAACAGTTTATTCTCATGGCAGAAAATGCATGCATAAAAGTATACCCACTTCTCAGGGAGGGCCTGAGATTAAATACCTTGTGCAGTAAGGAATGTCTGGGAAGGGAAGCTTATTGGCTAAGCCCTCCAGGTCTCTAGGGACCTCATTACCATGGAGAACTCTTTTTTGAGCTTAAGTGACCACAGGACAGGTTTCTTTTATGTGAGAAGCATGGCATGTGATCCAAGTCTGGAGTCTGGCAGGGAGCTGGGAATCACCTAAGCCTCAGGTGTGTGCCTACCAAGTCTCCGGGTCTTAACCTGCTCTGCCTTACCAAATTTCCTGGCATGGATATATGTTCCCCACTACACAGATCTTCACCCCAGATACCAGAGATGGATGACTAAGAAGGGATGAGAAGATAAACAAGGAGTTCACATCATGAGAGACCAATGTTTGAAAAACCTATCGTGGAGCATGAACTGTAAGAAGACTGCACCAAGGGCTTTGGAAGCAAAGCAGCTGATTCTGAGCAAGAAAAGATGGACTTCACATGAAAGACACAGCATAAGCCGGGAAATAGAAGTGCGGTGTTTATAACTAGAAAGATTCCAAGTGGCAAGCAAGTGTTGCTGCCACGTGTACAGGGCTCTGAACTGTGATCTCTGTCCTACAACACACCTGGGAGTCCTGCACATACTATAAGACCTTTCTGCATCCTGGGAACTCCTAGCTCAGACTACCAAGTTCTCCGTTGAGGAGGCTGTGCTCATACTTTACACCCAGCTACTCATCCGAACTTTGAGCAGTGTGCTGCTCAAGTTGCCTGCTGTCCCCAGCAACACCGCTGCCTGCCAACTGCATGCAGGCACCAGCGTCAAGTACCATTCAGTCACAGACTGGAGAGCCACCATTCACCTTTCAGCACTTTATCCAGAGTCCCTTAAAACCTTCCTCAGAGTGAGGCGGTAGAGGGAACACCAGCACATGGGTTGAACATACTGGAATTCCAGTTGGCACCGCTCCCAAGCAGCCTTTTAACAGAGATGTCTAATTGATCTTTATTGAGCAGAACCTTCCCTTCTGCTTATAAACGAAATGATCGCTCTTCCCTCTGGTTCTATCTGGCGAAGTTAATAGCCTCGGTTTTCTCTTACAGCAGAGCAACTTAATGACCGGGAGACTATCATAAATAGAGTTTATTGTCCAAAATACAAGGCAGAGTCTCATCAGCCTGCCCCATTGAGAATGCCTTGTTTGCAGATGTTGATTTTTTCACGTCTCTCTCTCTCTCTCTCAGCCAACACGTGTGCGGTTCTCATGGATGAACGTCTGCTGGCTGACTAACAAACAAATGCTCCCACCAAGGCAATCTAGAGCTGTCTTTTGTTTTTCTTCTAGAGTTGCCCCACCCCAAAGGATGCTGTACCTAGCACCAGTGTGATCCTTTCCAGCAACAGCTTCCAATGAGGCCAGAGAATGATTCAAGATCGTTCACTCTATGGGTTGCACATAAATGTTCTGTGTACACACTGGATTGTTCCATACTTCCAAGACCCAGGCTCAACAGGTTCTATCAGCAAGCCACTGCAGCTAGATCCAAAGAATGGCTGAGCGGAAGAAGAGTTCAAGCTCCCTGAGCACACTTGTAGAGGATTTTATTGATCTTAGCATTACTTTCTGCAACAGATTTCAAACGCAACCAAGAGGAACAAATGTTCCATAGTATTGCTAGGAAAGGTGAGGTTAAGTGCTTCTACTGACGTACTTTAGGGGCTGAGCTTTCCTGTCATCTAGAGAATGGTGCTTAATGCTACAGTAAGTTCTGCTTCAGGATGTGTTCTAGTCATGAACCAGGCTCCGCCTTCTAGTTTTTGGTCTTGCCTCCAGTCCCTACCTACTTCCTCCAGTTTGCTGTATTAAGAAGTGAGAAAGGGGGTTGCCATCCTACAGTCAAAAACTATGACCCATAATTGTTCCTGTCTAAAAAACTGCAGGGACAAAAAATGGAGAAGAGCCTGAGGGAAAGGAGGTCCAGTGACAGGCCCAAAGTGGGATCCAGCTCAAGGGGAGGCCCCAAGGCCTGACACTGTTACTGAGGCTATAGAGTGCTCACAAAAAAGGATCTATCACGACTACCCATCCAAAAGACTCAACAAGCAGCTGAAAGAGTCAGATGCAGATATTTACATCTAACCAATGGACAGAAGCTGCTGACCCTGTGGTTGAATTAGAGAAAAGTTGGAAGAAGCTGAGGAGGACCCTGTAGGAGGACCAGCAGTCTCAATTAACCAAGACCCCCAAGATCTCTCAGATACTGGACCACCAACCAGGCAGCATACAGCAGCCAATATGAGGCCCCTAACACATATACAGCAGAGAACTGCTGGGTCTGGGTTCAGTCAGAGAAGATGCACCTAACCCTCAAGAGACTGGAGGCCCCAGAGAATGAAGAGTTCTGGTGGGGTGGGGGATGGGGGGTGGGAACATCTTTGTGGAGATGATGGGGGGCAGAGGAGGAATGGGATGTGGAACAGTCAGAAGGGGGACTGAGAGGGGAATAAAATCTGGAGTGTTAAAAAAAATGATAGACACCATAGCTATAATTAGCATATGCCAACACTAGAACCTTACATATAAAAAAGTCTAAGAATTCTTAGACAACAAGACACACTTTTTGAAAGCAGCGTTGTCCAGAAACAAACAAGCAAACAAACACCCTAGATGCACAATCACACCACAAACATGTGGCTCTAACAAATCCCCAAGTGGCTAGCAGAACACTGTGAGAGGGTCATAGCTGTTGTTTGCTGCAAAGTACAAATAATATAGGTGTAAGATGTGGGCCCGAGGCCAGAGGATTTACCTACAGATGTGGCTTTCCTTCTACCTCTTCCCACAGTTAAACCCTGATGTTGTTATTTCTATGTTGTTAGCAGGTCCTTGCCAGGTATATAGACTGAGCTGGACCCCCTAAAACAATCGTTGTAGAAGGCATATCCACAAGGGCCTCAGAATGGAACTGAATTTGGAAATGAGGCTTTTAAAGAAGTAGTTACAGAGGGGCCGGGGGCGGGGGGAGAACCTGTTAGGATGGATTCTCCTCAGCTAGTCTGACTAGTATCCTTAGAAGAAAAGATGGTCAGGGATTCCTGGCCACAGTGGACAGACCTTATGCAAATCTCCAGAGGGTGTCATCTGCGAGCATCAGACAGAAGCCCTAGGTGAAGGCCCCAGCCACCTGAATCCTGGCTTCCAGCCTCCAGAAACCCAGAAAGTGTGAGGCAATAGGTACACTAGAAGGGGACAAGAAGTGTCCCTTGTACAATGGCAAGGGGGCACTTCTCAAGGCAAGGCAATGCTATTCCCAGCTAGAAATTTCCATGGCCCCCATTACCTTTTTGGCCTTTGCCACAGAGGTGCTTGGGGTGCTTTGATACTCCAAAGTATTAGGTCTTCTATCAGTCCAAATGCAAACTTTTAGCCTGTTATCTACTGGCCTCTTTTTATCATGTCACCAGTCTATGGGGACCACATTGCATCTGACCTCTAACCCTGAGCACCTGGCTCTGTATTGCCAAAGGATTTACAAAAGAGAGAGAGAGAGAGAGAGAGAGGAGAGAGAGAGAGAGAGAGAGAGAGAGAGAGAGAGAGACCGTTTTCCTGAGTATATGAAAAGGAAGGATTCTGAGTTTCCAAGTCTGAGACAATGTAGGTGGGAGACAGAGGGCAGAGACTTGAATTCAGGGTCTTCTGGATTGGGTTGAGAATTGACAGATGTCTGACTCCCAAATAATGAATGTGTAACCAGTCCTTCAATAGGCAACACCTACAGGGTGCTGCTTCCTTACAGACGCCACTCTGAACACACTGCTTGCTTTAGATCAGCCTTGGCAGAGAGGCATTGGAGCTATCACACCATCTCACAAGTGAGGAAACTGAGGCACAGATGTTCAGGAACTTCCAAAGCTGTCCTTCTGGCACATGGAAAGGTGAGGACCAGCAGTCTCAATTAACCTGGACCCAGGGAAGACTTCCTTCCTTCTCTGGGAGGACTTTCCAGCCTCCACATCAGCACCAGTCAGCTGGATTCTTCTTCATAAGGATGGCTGCCAGGTACATGCTAGGTAAAAGCCACGCACTACCTACTTAATGAGAGCAGAAGTTGCTTCAGTGAAAGGAACTTTTCTACCCTAACCATGTGTAAAACTGTTATAACACTGGAAATTTTTCTACACCTTGATAAGCAGCCTCAAGGCAAAGCAAGTCCTTGTATGTGTTGCTCTGTAAAAGAGAGACATTGTTGGAAGGCAAGGCAGACAGTAACAGGACTTCATGCACTCTAATCGGGACAGAGATGTTAGTCTCCTTCCACCTGTGTCTTAGACACGTGTTTATGTGGTGCTGAGGATTGACACTGAGCTGCGTGTACAGCACTGTACCCAATGAGTTACATATACCTCAGCCTTACCCTTACATTTCTTTTTCTATTATCCTGTTTCCCCACCTCCAACTCCTGCAAAACAACAACCGAATGTGATGGATAGGGCCAGTACTACAGTCTCAGATTCCTAGAAAGCTGAGCAGGAAGGGTACCCTGACCCCAAGAGTTCAACATTTAGCCCCAGCCTATGCAACATAGTAAGAGCCCATCTGATAAACAGTGGCAAACAACTCAGACATTCCTGAGAAGACTTACCAGTAACCAAAAAAATGAAAGTCCAGTGCAATCTGTAGCCAGGGAAATTCAAGGCAATACCATGATTTAGAGAGAATGGGGGGAAACGGAATTTAGAGAGAATGGGGGTTGTACTCTCATGTACAACCAATGAAATACAAAAGTGCACTGTGATCACTGTGGAAAACAGTATGGTGAGCTCGAGAGTAAAAACTGACTTGTCACTGAATCCTCCGTTCTAGTTCACCTTTTGTTGCTTCAATAAACACAAGCAAAAGCAACTCAGGGAGGAAAGGGTTTCTCTGACTTACAGTTCCACATCACACTCCAACATCGAGGGAAGCCAATCCAAGAACCTAACACAGACCACAGAAAAACACTACCTATTAATTTACTTCAAGACTCAGGCCTAGACAGATTTCTTATACTGGAGGCCTACCTGTCTGGGGATGGTACCGCCCACAGTAGGCTGGGCCTTCGTGGCACGAATTACCAATCAAGACAATGACCCTCAGACAAATCCACAGGCTGAACCAATGACTGCAATTCTTCTGTTGAGACTCCCTCCCTCTTTCCAACTAAGTCAAGATGACAACCATGTGATGGATTATCCACCATATCCACATCCCACATAGGGCTGTATCAGAAGAATTGAAAGCAGAGTCTCAAAGAGACATGCTGATAGCGGCTCCGTTTACAGGAGTCAAGAGGTACTTTTGACCAGACATCTATGGATGAAAAAAATGATAACAAAAGGAATGTGGGCTACACCTACAGCGCAGTATTACCCTTTAAAGGGGAAGAGAATATGTCGCCCGGGCTGTAATGGCGCACGCCTTTAATCCCAGCACTTGGGAGGCAGAGGCAGGTGGATTTTCTGAGTTCGAGGCCAGTCTGGTCTACGGAGTGAGTTCCAGGACAGCCAGGGCTACACAGAGAAACCTTGTCTCGAAAAACCAAGACAGAGAGAGAGAGAGAGAGAGAGAGAGAGAGAGAGAGAGAGAGAGAGAGAGAGAGAGAGAGAGAGAGAGAGAGATATGTCATGTGTCATGTGCTACAACACAGATGAGTCTTAAGGACACCGTGATAAACGAAATGAGCCGGTCACACACTAATCAAGTCTGTATGACTCCCCTCATCCAAGGCAGCTAAACTCAGAAACAGCAAATAGAATAGGCAGGGGTGTGGCATTTGGAGAGACAGAAAATCAGAGGCTGGTAGTTACCACACAGGTGCAGACTGTCTGTTTAGCAACACGGGTAAGTACAAAGATCGCTATACAGTGTGTGCATCCAGCAGGGCCCTTTATCCTATATGGTTTAAGACAGCTAAATGATTAAAAAACATGAAAGAAGAACACAAAGCAAATGTGAGAAGTTAACTTATGTCACAAAGTCTCTGATTTTAGAGATTTAAAGGAAGAATTTTGTTTCTTCTGGGCTGGTTCAAACGCAGTACTCCCAGGAGCGGGAGGAGTGAAGAGAGGGCGTCTCAAGGTCCCTTCCGGACTCAGGATTTAATGCCTGTTTATTGAGAACCTCTCAGTGCGTGTTCTCTGTACTACATCGGAATGGAGTTTCCTGTGTGCCCTAAAAGCTTATGAGCTAAGGAGGCCAGAGAACAGGCAAGACATAAAAACCTGTCAGAACACTACAGCAGCCTTAATCAGACTGCCTTTGCTTTTCTCTGCTTATAAGTCACTGGCTTTAAATTTAATATAGTGTCATGTCTTTATTTTTCTTAAAGTTTTCTTAAAAGATCATATAAAGATTTTCTTCCATGGTAAGACTTTTATATTATATTTTTCTTAAAACGGAGTATGGTACATTTACCCTCCATCAGACAAGTGCTTATAACTCACCTTGCTTTATTAACAACACTGCTCGAGGCTTCTATGCCCTAGCAATAAAAATGTGTTTTCAGACCCATCAAACCAATGAAATCTGAGTCTTCAGAGCACAAGATAATGAAAATCTCTAGGCCGGTGTCTTTTACTACTTTTAATCTGTTAACAGACCCCGAGTGTCTCCGATGAAAGGCATTCTGGCGTGAATCGCTGTCGTTAATAGCATTCCATCCAGGTAAGTCTTGATTATTCCAATTTCTCACAAATTTGGACACTTTTACTGCCTGTAACATCTCTAGGGGGGAGAAAGGAAAGAGACCCATGCAATTGATTTCTCTAAACATACACAGTGAGTATGCAGGCCGGCAAGCACACCTTACAAATGCTAGGCTAAGAGCCAGGGATTTCCAGCCACAGAGTCCCGCATCTAGAGGACAAGCTGTCACCAAAAGCCCCTCCACAAATGGACTTAAGACAGGGCTGCAGAGACAAGTAGTTGCAGGAAGAGCATTCAAGGGCTGGTGCTGCAACTGGGTCATAGACCACTTGCCCTACTCCCCCTCTTCCGCATCTTGAAGGCCTGGTTCATCCCTAACACAGAAAAACATCAGACAAAAATAAACAAAAGAAACTAAAGACACTCAGTCTCCCCTCTGCTTTCTCAAAGTAGAAGGCTGAAAGTCCTGTGTGGATGACATCTGAGTAAAGAGACAGTCTTCGATGGCCTCCATCACCGAGAGAATTCTACATAAGCAGATCCTGGATTCCTATCTTCCTTCACCCTCCCACATAATTCTTCCTGCATCTCTCTGCTCAACCTAACACAAAAGCCTTTGGGCTTCACCATTCCTTTGTTCTTCACTTCCGTGTGAACTGTCCCCATGTCACGCACAGCTTGTGGTGCTTCTCTCTTGCTAACCTGGCTCGTGTCCACTGGATTTTCAGAACCAGTCCTGGCACATTTTGCCTCCCCTACATGAGTAACATCTTTCTCTTCTTTTCTTTTTCATATTTATTTAATTTTATTTCATGTGCATTGGTGGTTTGCCTGCATGCATGTCTATATGAGGGTGTTGGATCAATCCTCTGGAACTGAAGCTACAGACAGTTGTGAGCTGCTTTGTGGGTGCTGGGAATTGAACTGCGGTCCTCTGGAAGAGCAGCTAGTGTTCTTAACTGCTCCATCTCTCCCTCCTCCCCTGCTGGGTGTTGGATCAATCCTCTGGAACTGAAGCTACAGACAGTTGTGAGCTGCTTTGTGGGTGCTGGGAATTGAACCGGGGTCCTCTGGAAGAGCAGCTAGTGTTCTTAACTGCTCCATCTCTCCCTCCTCCCCTGCTCCACTTTTTAAAAATTTACTTGAGTAACCTCTTTCTTAAGGACAAACCAATCTTTGCTGCTTCTTTCGTTGTTGGAGGAAACCTAGTCACCGTCTGTCATGATGTGCATGTGAACTGCAGGCTTACGTGTTGAACCTAGGTCCCTAGCTGTTTGGGGCAATGTGGGGAAGCTGTGGGAACTTTGAGGCCTGGGTCCTAGCTACAGTAAGTAGGTCACTGGGAATATCTTAGTTTGTGTTGTCTATAATCTGATGAGACCATGGTGGTGGAGAGATCCCAGCAGTAAGAGCATGAAGCAGCTGGTCACACATCACATCCACAATCAGGAACCTCAGTGTCCCCTTTTTATTCAGCTCAGGACTCAAGCCCATGGCTAGTGTTGCCCGCATTCAAGGTGAAGTCTTCCCTTGTTAGCTAATTAAAAAAAAAAAAACAAAAAAACAAAAAATCAACAACAACAACAACAAAACCATACTCATAGACACTCAAGGTGTGTTTCCGCAGTGATTCTAAATGCAACCGAGTTTACCATGAAGATTGATGATTACAGTGAGTATGTCCTTAAAGATTCTACCTGGACCTCATCCCTGTCTCCTTTCTCTGCTTCCTTTCTTCCAGGAAGAGAACAAACTCCTCTATTCCATGTTCCTGCCTTTGTTCAAGCACCCAGGGAAGACCACACAACCATGAGCTAAAACATTTCATTCCCCCATTAGGGTCTTCTCTTGGGTTTTGATGACAGCAATGGGAAAGCCACATAACACGCTGTTTTTGGGGGAAACAGCATATTGTTGTCCAAAAGGGTACTAGACTAGGGAATTATTTGAGAAAACCAGTCATCATGAATGGGTTTTCGTGACCTGACCTTCACAATGTGTGGCTCAGGTGCATAAGAGGTGTGAAGGGGGAAAAAGGCAAATGAGTCATGGAATCTTGTTCCAAGGAGTCAGAGAGCAACCTCCAGGAAGTCAGAGTGTACAGTCGGGATGTGTGTTGTCTAGCTGGAGGGATACTAGAGGACATAGGAGCCCAGGATGCTGTGCCCCCTGCCTTCTCTTACAGGGACTGCCTCTGTAAACCCCAAGTCCTGGAGCTTATTATGAGCTTGGGATCAGCCAATCAGAAGCACTATTACAAGATTTGAGGTTGCAATGAAAGAAGCAGCCAGGGTATTATTCCCTCTTCAACTCGGGTTATCTGAGAAGCAGGTGGGTTACTCTGCTCCTAGAAACTCTGTCCTCACCAGGCAGGCCCCCGCTGTGCTGGAGGTGTTATCTCCTCCAGCCAGTGGGTAGCTGTGGTGACTTTCTGGCTGCCTCACTATCCTGTGGCCTCCTAGCTTTTTCAACACCATATGAAACTGGCCTGAAGGGGACATTTCCCATTCAAGCCTTAACAGGTTGTTTACCATGAGGAGAAACTTTCATTATGTAAATGTGGTGGAAGAAGCTGGTAGAGAAGGGGATGGTGCAAAGGTGGAGATGGGAGGGACACATGGGCTGGGAAACTATGTGACAACCACTTTCCCTTTCTCTGTCTGGATTATCCAGTCTCCTGCCCTAGCCCCACAAAGGAGGAGCTCATCCCACCTCCAAACAGAAGTTCTGTGTCTGCCAAAAGCGTTGGGTACAATCCTGGGTCCACACGCTGGGGAGTCTGTCTCTTTGTCCTTTGCTGTGAGCACTGCTGCTTTCACAGAAACTTGACTGAATTCCTAAATATTGCATTTCCTACCTTTTTAATGTTTAAATCAACACAGAAGAAGGATCCATTCTTCCAATGTTAGATGACCTCACCATGTCAATATTGATACCTCACGTGCTAATTAAAATTAAAAATAAAAAGAGAATATGCCTGGTCTGCCAAATATTGTAAATGTTTTGTGAGTATATAATTGTAACACTGAAGCATTTTATATGGAGGTATCATTGTAGAACACAATGACTGTTTCCAGGTAATGAATATGAATGTAAGCCAGGATGCACATTAGATGTAATTTATGATATGATGAAGATCTACAAACCCATGGTGAAAAGCCAGAACATTAACCCATGGATTGGGCCTACTTATGTTGAATTTTTTTATTTTATTATTATTATATTTAGTTAGTTATTAATATGCAAGCAATAGCACATGCCATAGTGCACATGTAGAGGTCAGAGAACAACTTATGGGTGGAGGTCCCCTCCTTCCATCATGTAGGTCCTGGGGATCATGGCCATACACCATGCTTGACAGTAAGCACCCTTTACCCTCTGAACCATCTTGCTGGCCCTCAACATATGTTTGACTCTAAGCCTTAAAATATTCTTGCTGTAGTTTTTAGTTTCTGTTGCTATAATAAATACCATGACCAAAAGCAACTTGGGGAAGAAAGGGTTTATTTCAGTTTACAGGTTACAAACCATTATCCAAGGAAAACGAGGCAGAAGCTTGAAGCAGAAACCATGGAACAACGTTCTTTACTCAACTGCTTACAGGCTCATGTTCAACTACCTTTCTTATACAGCCTGGGCCTACCATCCAGGGATGACATCACCCCCAATGGGCTAGGCCCTCCTACATAGATCAGCTGACAGACATATGCTGAAGGCAAGTCCTCCATTGTTGTTTACCCTCCCCAGGTATGTCAAGATGACAACCAAGAAGAGCCATTACAAGTCTGTAGAGTTGCTTACCTCATTCACAGAGGGTTCTGGACACAGGAAAAAGATCCCCCCTGGAGCAGGACACTAGCACATGTGTCAATGTTTGCTAGCCAGGCACTCAACCACCAAATTATAATCCCAGCTTTTGTGCCCATTTTTTGTTGATTTTCATTTTTAATACAGTATATCATATTTCTCAGGCTGGCCTGGAATTCACTAAATGACCTGATATTTCTACCTGAATGTCCCAAGCACTGGGACATACTGCCAGTTTATGCAGCACTGGGGACATAAATTCCTGTGTTGTAGGCAGGCGCTAACCAATAGCTAAATACCCAGATGCCTTCCTTCTGTTTTAAAGTAGAATCTGGATCCTTTGGTGAGAGTCCCTCAAAGTCTTCTAAGATATACCTGTTTAACCTTGGCAAAACATGTTAGAATTTGGTCTTGGCAACCCCATGCTGAAAGATGCTTATAGATTTCCCTTAAAAAGTAGCCTGTTTCAAGGAGGTAGAAGTCAACAAGACCTTTTACAAAAGATCTTCTTTCTTGTACTATTGTCTCTGGGAAAGAAAGTTGTATTAAAATTGTTTTAGTTTAAAGGGATGCAATGGCCGAGTGTTTAAGTTATTGCACTTAAAATTGCTTTAGTTTAAACAGCCATTCTCTGTTTTTCCAGTTTGGGATCATGGTAGGCTTTTCTATATTTAAACTAAATATTTATGCCCTGTAATGCACTTGAGAGATGTGAGCGTGTAGGAGACACAAGGATGCATGGGGAGAGTACATTGCTACTAAGCAATTAATATCTGGAGTCTGGCTGGTGTGCTTTTGAACAATAGTCTCATCTATTTGGTGATTACTGATGCCATCTCTGCAACAGAAACAGAGTGGCCATGGCAAAATGTCAGGACTGTTTAAAAACAAACAAACAACAACAAAAAACCAAATGAACAAAAGCCCTGCCCCTGGACCTTTTACAAACCAACTGAAGTTTTGTAAAGCATCTCTGATTCTTTCAAAGTTTTTGTTTTAAGGAGCAATTTAAACCGCTATAGTACTTGCTAGGTTTGCTTAAAAATGACAAGTATCAATTCTTTTTCCATTTAAGTTACATTGAGTTATTTTTCATTTCATTTCCATTTTTAATTGGAAAATTGACATATGTGATAAACATTATTTTGAAGAGATGTTGCCCTAGTATTTTACCACAAATTGGAAAAAAAAAAAAAAAAAAGATGAGCATCATTTTAAAACTAACATATTTAAAATAAGACACCATTTGCCGCCTCTCTGGCTGCCAGACAGAGTCAAGGCAGGTCAGGGTCTGTTGGCAGATTTCCCAGCTTGCTGAGGCATGGAACCGTAAGAAGAGATGCATTTGAGGCTCAAGGGGAGGGGCTGCAGATTCCATTGACCTAGGTGAAAGGAATAGGGAAGTTTTTGCATGGGAACAGATGTCTTATGTGTATAATTCAGCCAATTGTTTCTGTTAATTTGTGGCTTTGCTTCCCATGGTACTGTAATTTAAGAAGGCTATGAGACATACACTTGAGGCTGGCGTGGTAATGACTGAAGTCCTCCCATATCTGCCTCTTGCATCTTTTTTCCTATAATCAGCCTCACTACCCCCCCCCCGACCCCTTGAGGACTGTGTGACTTCATACCAGCTGGCCCAGTACAGCACAGAAGAATATATATGTGAAGAATACATGTATATAAATATATCAGGCTTCATTTTGAATAGAATCTTTTTCCCCAATCATGTCTATTTCTTTCTTTCTTTGCTGTGAGACAGGGTCTCACTATGTAACATTGGCTGGCCTTGTGTAAACCAGGCACCACTGTTGCAGTAATTATTTAAAACGGCGTTTTCTTGGGCCAACTATCTAAGCAGCAGTGGCTCTGCTTAGCTCTGCCACCATGTTCCACGGCCAGAGGCCACATGAGCACCAAAGCTAGAAACACGGGCCCTTCCACCCACAAGACACCAGAATGGGAGATGGCTCTGCCAATCTTCCATGTTGTCTCCACAAGGCAGGGCTGAGCCCAGACCATCCTGCCATCCACACGATACCTGGTAGGAATTAGACTCTAATGCTTAATGATTAACCAAAAGCTTTATATATTTGGTAATGCTCAATAAAGATGCTCACATAATTAGAGGTGTTTCCCAATTAACTAACCTAGATATAAGTTGTTACCCAGGACTGCTCCCGATACAAGAGTTTTTCTCCATCCCCTCTATCTCTATCTCCAGCTCCTCCTCTTCCTCTCCTTACTCCTCCCCTTCCTATCCTTACTCCTCCCATCTTAGCTCCTCCCAACTTGTGAGGAAAATTTCCTGCTACATATCACCATGCCCAGCCCTAATCCTTATAGTCAAAATTTGGGGCTATACAACTGACTGTTCCAGTTCCAGCAGACCCAACATCCTCACACAGACATCTTCACACAACTTCATGTAGGCAAAATACCAATGTACATAAAATAAAAATAATTTTTTTACAAAAAAAAAAAAAAAACCCAATGCTATAGAGCTACAGCATTTATTTTGTTTTAATGTGCTATAACTTTTAAAGCAACACAAATAGAATGCTATATCCTGGCCCACAGCTTTGCCAGAAACTCCTGCAATACCAAAAACCATGCTGGTACCCAGAACCCCAGGTAAGCCTCTCATCCGCTAGACAGCCCAAACTCCCTCAGAGTCTGCCCAAACTACCCTCAACAGACCCTCCTCCTCCTGTCACCATATCCTGAACCACAACTCTGGCAGAAGCCCTTAACTTTACCAGAGGCCACACAAGGCACCCAGAACCCCAGAGGTCATACAGCATACCAGAACTCCAGGGGAGGTATCCTGCTAGACCAGAGGACACACCGGACACCAGAAACACAGTCCACTCAGGCCAGAAGATCAGAAATGAAACAGAAACTAAGAGGAAAAGTCACCTATAATCGGCCCCAACACAAATGCCTAAACACCAGCTTAAGAACACAATCAACCACACACCTACGGACACTTGATTTTTGGCAAAGAAACCAAAACCATACAATGGAAAAAAGAAAGCATCTTCAACAAATGATGCTGGTCTAACTGGATGTCTGAATATAGAAAACTGCAAATAGATCCATATTTATCACCCTGCATAAAACTCAAGTCCAAGTAAATCAAAGACCTCAACATGAAATTGGATACACTAAATACAATAGAAAAGAAAGTGGGAAATAGTCTTGAACTCATTGGTACAGGAGACAGCTTCCTGGACAGAACACAAATGTCTCTGTCACTAAGATGAACATTTAATAAATGGAACCTCATGAAACTGCAAAGCTTCTGTAAGGACACTGTCAACAGGACAAACTGGCAGCCTACAGATTGGGAAAAAATCTTCACCAACCCTATATCTGATAGAGGGCTAATATCCAAAATATATAAGGAACTCAAGAAGTTAGTCACCAACAAACCAAATAAGCTAATTAAAAAATAGTGTACAGAGCTAAACAGAGAATTCTCAACAGAGAAATCTCTTATGGCCAAGAAGCACTTACCGAAATGTCCAACATCCTTAGTCATGAGGGAAATGCAAATCAAATGACACTGAGATACCATCTTACATCAATCAGAATGGCTAAGATAAAAACTCAAGTGACAGCACATGCTGCGTAGGATGTGGAGCAAGGGGAACACTCCTCCATTGCTGGTGGGTGTGCAAACTCTGAAAATCATTCTGGCGGTTTCTCAGAAAATTAGAAATAGTTTTTCTCAAGACCCAGCTATATAGCTCCTAGGCATATACCCAAAAGATGCCCCACCATTCCACAAAGACACTTGTTCAACTATGTTCATAGCATCTTTATTCATAATAGACAGAAACCTGAAATAACTCAGATGCCCCTCAGCTGAAGAATGGATACAGAAAATGTGGTTCATTTACACAGTGGAATACTACTCAGATATTAAAAACAAGGACATTATGAATTTTGCAGGCAAATGGATAGAATGAGAAAATATCATCAAGAATATGGTAACTCAGACCCAAAAGGACATGCATGGTATGTACTCACTTATAAGTGGATACTAGCCATAAAGTATAGGATAACAGTACTGTAATCAATGAATCAATGAACCCAAAGAAACTAAAAAGAAGGAAAGTCCAAACAATAGGCCTTCTAAGTGAGGCTAATCTCACTTAGAAGGGGAGTAAAATAGTAGTTGGAGGCAGATGGAGGAAGGAAACTGGATGAGAAAGAGAATGAGGAGGGGAATGAGGGATTCAGGATCAGGAGTGGGGAGAGACAGGAGAGAGGGCCAGAGGGAGGAATGGAAATCAGCAGCTGGTGGAAGTGGAGGGCATCTCTAGACATGCAAGAGACATGGGATGGAAGAGGCTCCCAGAGGTCTATGGAGGTGACTTTAGCTGAGACTCGTAGCAGTGTGGATGTGGAACCTGAAGTGGCCACTTCCTAAAGCCAGGCAGGACTCCCAGTACAGGGATAAGACACCAACTCACCCACAAAACAAGGCACCCATGTATATAAAGAAAACAAAGCTTAAGTCACATATCACCTCCCACCCATTGGTAGTGGAAGACTTCAATATCCCACTCTCACCAATGGACAGGTCATCCAGACAAAAAGTAAACAGAGAAATAATAGAGCTAACAGAGTTTATGAGCCAAATGGACCTAACTCACCCAAACTCAAAAGAATACACCTTCTTCTCAGCACCTCATGGAACATTGTTCAAAACTGATCATATACTCAGTCACAAAGTATGTCTCAACAGATACAATAAAATTGAAATAACCCCTGTATCTTATCAGACTACCATGGATTAAAGCTAGACTTGAACAGAAACAACAGAAAGCCTACAAACTCATGGAAACTGAACAATCCCCTACTCAATGATCACTGGGTCAGGGAAGAATTAAAGAAAGAAATTAAAGACCTTCTAGAAATCAATGAAAATGAAGGTACAACTTACCCAAATTTACGGGACACAATGAAAGCAATGCTAAGAGGAAAGTTCATAGCACTAAGGACCGTCATAAAGAAATTGGAGAGATTTCATACTGGTAACTTAACAACACAACTGGAAACTCTAGAACAGAAAAAAGCAAGCTCACCCAAGAGGACTGGATGGCAGGAAATACTCAAGCTGAGGGCCGAAATCAATAAAAAAGAAACAAAGAGAACAAACAGTACCAGAAATCTGTGAAACAAAGAGTTAAGGAAATGAACAAGATAGATAAACCCTTATCTAAATTGAAAGAGAGAATATGAACAAATTAACATAATCAGAACCTAAAAAGGGAACATAACATAACAACAGGCACTGAGGAAATCCAAAAAAATCATTAGGCTACACTTTAAAAATATGTACTCCACAAAATTGGAAAATCTAAAAGAAATGGATAATTTTCTCCATAGATACCATGTACCAAAATTAAATTAAGATCAGATAAACAATTTAAATAGACTCATAACCTATAAGGAAATATAGGCAGTCATTAAAATCTACCAACCAATAAAAGCCCAGAGCCAGGTGGTTTTAGTGCAGAATTCTTCCAGACTTTCCTTTTCTTCCTTTTTTTCTTTTCTTTTTTTTTTTTTTTTTTTTTTTGGTTTTTTCGAGACAGGGTTTCTCTGTGTAGCCTTGGCTGTCCTGGAACTCACTCTGTAGACCAGACTGGCCTCGAACTCAGAAATCTGCCTGTCTCTGCCTCCCAAGTGCTGGGATTAAAGGCGTGCGCCACCACTGCCCAGCTCTTCCAGACTTTCAAAGAAGAGATAAGGACAATCCTCCTAAAATTATTTCGCAAAATAGAAACAGAAGGAGTGTTGCCCAATTCATTTTATGAGGCTACCATCACCCTGATATCCAAGTCACGCAAAGATTCAACAAAAAAAAAAAAAGAGAGAGAAATTTCAGACCAATTTCCCTCATGAACATTGATGCAAATACACTCAGTAAAATCCTCCCAAAACGTATCCAAGAACACATCAAAAAGATCATCCACCCTTTATCCAGAGATTCAGGGTGGTTCAACGTTACAAAAATCAGTCAACGTAATCCACCACATAAACAAACTAAAAGAAAAAACCACATGATCATCTCATTAGATGCTGAAAAATCTTTTGACAAAATCCAGCACCCCTTCATGATGAAAGTCTTGGAGAGATTAGGGATAAAAGATACATACCTAAATATAGTAAAAGCAGTTTATGGCAAGCCAGTAACCAACATCTAATTAAATGGAAATTCAAACAATTCCACTAAAATCAGGAACAAGACAAGGCTGTGCACACTCTCCATATCTCTTTAATATAGTATTTAAAGTTCTAGTGGGAGCAATGAGACAACTGAAGGAGATCAAAAGATATAAATTGGAAAGGAAGAAGTCAAAGTATCATTATTTGCAGATGATATGATAGAAGGCCTTTCCATGCAAATAAGGTAGCTCCAGGTGACCACAAAATTCTACCAAGGATCTCTTACACCTTTAGTGAAGTGTCTGGATACAAGATTACCTCAAAAAAAAAAAAAAAAATTCAGTAGCCTTCTCATATACAAATGACAAACGGATGAAAAAGAAATAAGGGAAACAACACCCTTCACGATAGCCACAAATAATATAAAATATCTTGGAGTAACTCTAACCAAGCAAGGAAAGACTTGTGTGACAAAAGCTTCAAGTCATTATAGAAGATATCTCAGAAGACAGGGGCCAGGCCAGCATCGAGGGCCAGACTGGGCCCCATTGGCTGACCAACTTAGCTACCATCTGGTCCCAGATGCAGCACGTTGAGTCAGTCCACCCCAGCTTGTACCTATCTATGAGCTGCTGAAGCACATGAAGGAGCCGGTCCTGCAGAACCCGAGCTGCAGGATCACCATGACTCTGGCAACAGCAGGATAGAGTCTCAGCAGTGGTCTGGGAACCCACACACACACACATACATACATGTGTGTATTCATATAAATTTACATAATATGCATATTTATATGTATATATTATATATTATGTATGTATACATATGTACATATATATGTGTATAGATGTGTTGCACCTCACTCACTACTAAAGTCAACCATGTCCAGACAGCTTTCCCAAGCTGAGCAAAAAATGAAAGATTGCCTTTTCTTAGTGGGCTTTTCTCTTTGCCTGATCTGAGGAGCTCAACCTCCAATCATTTTTTACCTGAGGAATGTCACATAGTCCTTGGCAAAAATACAGGTTCAACTTCCCTGAAGGCCTTTTTGTGCAAATAAGGTATCCCCAGAACTTTAAGCCTCAGCCAATGAAACTTTACCCTAAGAAGAACCCCTTCCCAGTCTCCAAGATACATATATTTAGCCCTTGATTCACCCTGAATAAAGTATGCACACACACTGTTTCATTTAATATTGTCTAAGAGTGCTGTTTTATTGAGTGTCATCTAAAAGAGCTGTAACACCAAAGAGCTGTTATCTTGAAATCTTTGGAGAAGAACTTCCCCCAGCATTCACTGTGAGACAGAGATCCTGCTGACCAACCTGTTCTGTCCTAGTTCACTTCATCCTTTCCCACCTGGTGTGAAGTAGTGCTTGGACACTCCAAGGGAAGAAACAAAAAAAAAAAAAAATGGAACCATATATGTATGTAAACATACATAATATATAATATATTTGTATTTATTATGTATAATTATATGTGTGTAATATATATGTTTCCAATGCCACTACAACCAACAGATATTCGATTGAAAGGTGGGAAAGATAGAGGAGTGGAGCTGTGAATGAGTGGTGGAGAGACGAGGTACCAGAGACTTTTTGGTGGCAATAGGTGTGATAGAAGCCTGTGGTAGACAGAGAACATGTTATTGCCGAGTAAGACTGACAGGGTGGTGTGCAGTAGCCTGGAGCTTGCACTCTGACTAAGCCCCTGATAATGCTGCCCAATCGCCCTAGTTCTGAGCAATGACAGGATGGCCAAGATGAAAAATTAATCATTTTCTGGATTAGACCTTCTCAAAAGACCTCTATGGTCCATGCTGCCTCTAGAGGCCACTTTGGTATCCGTGGTTTGCTGCCCCAGGCCATGTTGAAACCTAATGTTCAAGTGGATATCTGTGGTCCTACAGCAGCCAAGGTCCATAGTGATATCTGCGGCCCATGTTACCATTGAGGGCCATATGGATGTTCATGGTTTATGTTGCAGCCTGAAGCCATGTTTATGTCAATGGGCCATGCTACCTCCAAGGGACATATTGCTCTGAGTGCCCTGTGCACCTGCCACCTAAGGCCATGGTGATGTCAGGGTTCATGCTGCTGCTGAGGGCTATGTCTGGGTCCATGGTACTACTGCAGCAGAGGACCTTCTTGATGTCTGCAATCTGGAGACCATGCTGAGATTCATGGGACATGTTGATACCAGAAACCATGTCCAGAATCCTTATGTAAGATAATCCATGATCTGTGCATGCTTCTGCTTATTGTAAAGGGCAAGAAAGCTACTTTTGCCATGGTATTGATGACTGCAGACACAAAGTTGAGAATGAGAGACATAGAAAACATCTGTGACAACCCCTAACCCTACACACACCCCACTCCACCCCTCCCACTCCCAAAAGTAATAGCCGAGACAGAAAGCCAACAAAAAGAATCTTTTTTTTTTATTTATTTAATTATTTAAAATCACATAGTAATTTACTTATTCACACAGGGGTTATAAATACAAAAAGGCAGGATGTGGGGAAGGGAATGACACTGGAGCATAGGTGTTCAGGGGGAGTACAGATACCATTTAGGACAGGGTATCAGCTGGGTGAAGGTTCAGGGGACAGGTCACTATGACTCTGCCTATGGTTCACTTGTCCTTATCTAAGTTGGTACTGTCTGCCAAGGCTGCCTATTTATAAGATCTATGACTACTCGGTCTGGTAAGTTTCCACAGAAGCTGCCTGTTTACAATAGCTTATAGCCAGCTGTTTCAGTGTTTTTCCACAGAGACCCAAGACTTTGTGTTAGCATGTATGTATGTCAGGACTATTGCTGATTTTAGGCCTATGGCTGATTTTAGACCTTCAGTGTATACGCAGGGCTGCCCCTGACATCTCCTCCCTTCTCTAAGTATAGAAGGGCCTTGGCGATTCTAATCTTGCGAAGGCGGGGATATAGGCCTGATCTCCAATAATTGAAGGGGATCTTGTAATGGCTCTGGTCCTCCTGTCATTGTCCAGTGAGGCATGAGGGCCATACCCATCCCGATGTCACAAAAAGAATTCTTAAAAATTGTGATCATGATGCTGAAGTGTAGCTCTTTACAACTGATGGCTTCTGGTAGGGGTGTGAGTGGTAAGTTTTCTTTAAGGAACTAACCACATTGGAAGTTTGATCACGCTCTAATGAGTATATGGGCAACACAAATTGGACTTTTTACTTTTTTCTTCTTTTTGTTGAGAGAGTCACAAGGGGTGGACCTGGAAGGATTAGAAAAAGAGTGAGCTTGGGGTTCATGATGTGAAATTCCAAAACAATCAATAAAAATACTATGAAGAAAAGATATCAGAAGATGAAAAGATCTCCCATGCTCAGGGATCAATAAGATTAACAGTAAAAATGGCCATCCTACCAAAAGCAATTTACATGTTCAATGCAATCCCCATCAAAATTCTAACACAATTCCTTACAGACCTTCAAAGGATGATGCTCAACTTCATATGGAAAAATAAAAACCCAGGATAGCTTAAATAATCTTGTACAATGAAAGAACATCTGGAGGTATCATCATCCCTGATTTCAAGCTGTACTACAGAGCAATAGTAATAAAAACTACATGGTATCAGCCTAAAAAACAGAAGGTTGATCAATAGAATAGAATTGAAGATCCAGACATAAATCCATACACCAATGGAAACCTGATTTTTGAAAATGAGTCCAGAAATGCACAATAGAAAAAAGAAAGCATCTTTAACAAATGGTGCGGTTCTAACTGGATATTGGCATGTAGAAGAATGGAAATTTATGCATATCTACCACCCGGCACAAAACTTTAGTCCAAGTGAGTCAAAGCCCTCAACACAAAACCAGAAACACTGAATCTAATAAAGAGAAGAAAGGAAGAATAGCCTTGAACACATTGGCATAGGAGACAACTTTCTGAACAGAACACCAATAGCTCAAGCACTAAGATCAATAATTAATAAATAGGATCTCTTGAAACTGAAGAGCTTCTGTAAGGCAATGGACACTTTCAATAGGACAAAATGTCAGCCTATAGAATGAGAAAAGATTTCACCAACTCCATATCTGACAAAGGGCTAATATTCAAAATATATAAAGAAGTCAAGAAACTAGACATCAACAAACCAAATCAAATTTTAAAATGGGGTACAAACCTAATCAGAGATTTCTCAACAGAGGAATCTCAAATGGCTGAGAACACTTAAAGAAATATTCAATGTCCTTAGCTACCAGGGAAATGCAAATGAAAACAACTTTGAGATTCCATCCTACATCTGTCAGAATGGCTAAGATCAAAAACACAAGTGACAGCTCACACTGGTAAGGATATGGAGCATGGCTAACACTCCTCCATTGCTGGTAGAAGTGCAAACTTGTACAGCTCCTTTGGAAATCAACATGGCGGTTTCTTAGAAAATTGGGAATCCATCTACCTCTAGACTCAGCCATATTCCTGAACATATACACAAAAGACACTTCATCCTACCATAAGAACGTTTGCTTAACTATGTTCATATCAGGTTTGTTCATAATAGCAAGAAACCGGAAACAACCTAGATGTCCTTCAATTGAAGAATAGATTTTTTTTTTTTTAAAGAAAGGTGGTACATTTACACAATGGATTATTACTCAGCTGCTTTTTTAAAAAGTAAGCTTCATGAAATTTGCTAGCAAGTGGATGGAACTAGGGACTAGAAAAAAAGATCATCCTGAGTGAGATAACCCAAAAAGACAAACATGGTATGTCCTCACTTATAAGTGAATATTAGCTGTAAAGGATAATCATGTTACCATCCACAGATCCAAAGAGACTAAGTAACAAGGAGGGCTCAAGGGAGAAAGCAATGATCTTCCTGGTAAGGGTAAATAGAAATATTTTGTGGATGAACTGGGGATGAATGGGGATGGGAACAGGAGGAATCAGACTGGGGGGATGGAGGCAGAGAATACTGAGAGAGATGACTAGAATTGGGGGTCATTTCAGGAATAAGGCAAAAACCTAATGCATTGGAAACTCCATTGAATCTATGAGGGTGAGACTAGCAAAGACTCCTAGTTTGGGGGGACATGGAGCCTAAAGTGCCCATCCTCTGTAACCAGGCAAGGCTTCTAGCAGTGGGACTGGGACATCAACCCAGCCACAGAACCTTTGACCTACTATCTGTTCTGCCTGACACTGGCTGGATAGAAACCAGAGCAGAGGCAGAACAGCTCAGAGATCCAGAATAGAACCAAACATGACTGACGAAAGAAAGAAAGAAAGAAAGAAAGAGAGAGAGAGAGAGAGAGAGAGAGAGAGAGAGAGAGAGAGAGAGAAGGAAAAGAAGTTAATGAAATGATTCCTAATTCTTCTTCTATTATTTTTTCTATTCCCATAGATTGGTGCCTAGCCCAACTGTCATCAGAGAGATACATGCAGCAACTGATGAGAGCAAATACAGAGACTCATAGCCAAACACAAGGCAGAAAACCCCTCAGAGGAGGAAGAAGAATTGTAGGAGCCAGAGGGGTCAAGGACACCATGAGAACACTGCTCACAGACTCAACTAAGCAGGGCTCATAGGGGCTCACGGAGACTGAAGAGACAAACATGGACCCTGCATGGGTCTAAGCTAGGTCCTCCGCATATACCTTATGGTTGTGTAGCTTGCTGTTCTTGTGGGACTCCCAGCAGTGGGGATGGGTTTGTTGCTGATGCTTTGTCCTGCACTTGGGACCCTTTTCCTTCTACTGGGTAGCCTCATCCCTCCTTGATATGAAGGTTTGTGCTCAGTCTTACTGTATCCCGTTAGGCCATTTTCAGTGGATATCCGTGGGAGGCTTGCTCATTTTTTTAAAAAACGGGAAATGGAAGAGGAGTGGATCTGCTAGATAGAGGAAGGGGGACTGGGAAGAGTGGAGGGAGGGGAAACTGTGGTCAGAATGAAATATATGAGGTGCATAAAAGTGAGAAAATGGGGGCTGAAGAGACGGCTAAGTGGTTAAGAGCATTGACTGATCTTCCAGAGATCCTAAATTCAATTCCCAGCAACTACATGGTGGCTTACAATTATCTGTAATGGGATCCGACGACCTCTTCTGGTGTGTCTGAAGACAGCTACAGTGTAATCATATACAGAAAATAAATCTTCTCTAAAAAGTAAAAAATTAGTAAGAATGCTAAACTGTGGACTTAAAAAAAGTAGGTGTGTAGGGTGCTGGAGAGATGAATGAGAGATTAAGAGCACTGGCTACTCTTCCAGGGGACCATGGTTTGATTCCCAGCACCCACATGGCAGCTCACAACTGTCTGTAACTCTGGTTCCAGGGGATCTGATGCCCAATTCTGACCTCTTCAGGTAACCAGGCACATATATGGTAAACAGACGTTTGTACAAGCAAACATTCGTACACATAAAAATGAGTCTATTTTAAAAGGAGGTGTATAAGTATTTTTAATCAGTATTACTTATCAAATAAAATATTGCAACTACATTTTTATAAGTCAGAATTTGATATTGTTGCTTGAGACAGGATCTCACTATGTAGTGTAGGATGGCATTAAATTTGAGATCCTCCTGCCTCAGCCTCTGGAGTGCTAGGATTAATGGTATGCACAACCACATCTAACTCAAAAGAAGGATATTTTGACAGATTACCAAGTTTCCATAAGGCTTAGCTGGTATTGGCCTTGCTGCTCAGCTCCAACAGAAGTGAGACTTGATTTAGCCAAGCTGACTATTTCCTCCAGTTGGCTCAGGGGCGAGACCCTGAGCTAAGACAGCCCAATCAGAAAGTGCCTCAGCAAAGGCCGAAGTGACGTGACCTGAGCAGCCTCTAAGCAATGGCAACGTCTGGACTGCTGCTGCCACATGGGGATCATGAAGCAAGGTATGAATGCAACCAGTCTCAGAGTCAGGAAGACAGGCTCTCAGGAGAGGCTGGCTGGTCAGGCCTTAGGCTTTCCAGTTTTATGAACTAATACATTTATTTATTTGTTTGTTTTATTGACAGTTTAATGCTTTATCCAATTTGTATCAAATTTTCTATCTATTATAACTAACAAAATCCTAAATGATCCAAAACCATGACCTTGTGCTCGTAACTAACTAGCTGTATCCCCAGGAAACGTGGTCACGGAAGACTGAATGACGTGAATGGTTGCCACACCTGGGCGGTGCTGAGTGGGTAAGAGCTGGGGTTTTAATTTGAATCCATTTTCTTAAAACCATGATTTGTTCTCGATTGAAATGCACTCCAATGCAAAGTATCTCCCTAGCATGTTTGAGAGCAGGTTTGTTACAAACTATCCTTAGGTCACATGTCACTTCCCAATAACTCCTGAAGATTGTTTCAATCACAGACTTTGACCCTCAGGAAAGTATGGCTTTCGTTCAGGGAAGAAGAAGCAAAAGGAAGCAATTCCTCCTCTGGCTTCCCTTATACTCTGGACAACATAATTAGTCCTGATAACCTATAACTATATTTTTAAGAATGAGTCTCATGTAGCACAGGCTGGCTCGAATTCACTATATCGCTGAGGATGGCCCAGAACTTTGGATTCTCCTGACTATGTCTGACACAGGTTTATGTGGTGCTGAGGATTGAACCCTGAGCCGCGTGTATAGCACTGTACCCAATGAGTTACAGATACCTCAACTTTATCCTTACATTTCTTTTCCTATTATTATTATTTAATCTTTTTCTACAGTCCAGACTTTATCCCCTCCCAATCCATCCCCCAACTATTCCATATCCTATACCTCCCCGGCCTCATCTCCATGAGGATGTCCTCATCCTCCCACCCCACCAGACCTTCTCACTCCCTGGGCCTCCAGTCTCTTGAGGTGCATCTTCTCTGACTGAAACCAGACCCAGAAGTCCTCTTCTGTATATATATTGGGGGTCTCATATCAGCTGGTGTATGCTGCCTGGTTGGTGGTCCAGTGTCTGAGAGATCTTGGAGGTCCAGGTTAATTGAGACTGCTGTTCCTCTTACAGGGTCACCCTCCTCCTCAGCTTCTTCCAGCTGTTCTCTAATTCAACCACAGGATTCAGCAGATTCTGTCCATTGGTTGGGTGCAAATATCTGCATCTGACTTTCTGCTGCTTGTTGGGTCTTTCAGAGAACAGTCATGATAGGTCCCTTTTGTAAGCATGCCATAGCTTCAGTGATAGTGTTAGGCCTTGGGGCTTCTCCTTGAGCTGGATCCCAATTTGAGCCTATCGCTGAACCTCCTACCTTTCCATTTCTTACACTTCAACTAAGTCTCACTTCTCAGACATTTAAGATGCCTTCAACTCTACCTGGTTCCATGGAGGCCAAGATTTTATCCTTCTCTGGGGGACAATTCTGCTAAGCAACAGTTATTGGCACTGACTTTAACTTGCGGTTATGACATCTTTCAAGGCATAACAAGACTGTGAGGCACATGATCTGGCTATTAGATTAAAGCCCCATATTGCCAGAGGGCTGAACTCCTAAATATAATGAGATCCAATAAGTTTGACTAGACAGAGGGCAAACAGAATCCTCAGTCTTGAACAGAGAATTTTTTCCTGGTTCAACAAATGACATGTGCCCCCAGGAATTCATCACTGTGACAGCATCTTAGAGGAAGGTCTTCTGCCTTCAGTCTTTTGGTTGTTGGGGACCTCAGTTTCAGAGTTCTCGGTCTGTGCTCACTTGGCTCCATTGTTTCTACAACTGTGGTAAAACAGATGCACCATGGAGAACAAACCTACTCACTTCATGTGGAAGCAAGCAGTGTGAGAAGCAGAACAGGAAAGGGCCTGGAGACAGTGGCCGATGCAGTCAATCCATACATAGACCATCTATTGATGGGATCATGTCTTATAAAAGCCACCTCCCAAAGTCCCAGCTCCCCACCACTGCACTGGTTCTCGCTTTCTTGAGTTTATTTTCATGGTTTCTGCATTATAAACCTAACTGCTGGCACAGGGCTCCCAAAATGTACTTTTACACACCTTAACTTATATTCTTGAGTGTTGTAACAGGAGGGAGGTAAGCATAAACGGTGTATCGCTTCGCCTTGTTAAAGTTTATTTTCTTTCCATGGAACATATCACTTATTCAATAAAGAAAAGAAAATTTAGTCTTAAAATTTTTCCCCTATAAATAACTTACTTGTCACAAATGGTCAAGTAGTAAGAAGATATCAGGGAACCTGAGACACCAGCATCCTGAGTCTCCTGCCAGGATGCATGGAGGACACATTATCACTTCTATGATACAGTTATTATTTTAGATTTGGAGTGTGTGTGTGTGTGTGTGTGTGTGTGTGTGTGTGTGTGTGTGGTAGAGGTTAGGACAAGCCACTGGCCATGAAGAAGCTACAAGAAGGGGCTAGAGATGGCAGTTTAGTGGTTAGCAGTCCACTTGCTGTTCATACAGAGTTCCCAGCACCCTCATGGTGGATCACAACTTAAGTCCAGTTCCAAGTGATCTGATACTCTCTCCTGGCCTCTGCATGCACCAGGCATGCTAGTGTGGTGCACATACATTGACTCGGGCAAATACATGCAAGTAAATATATCTTAAAGAAGCCATAGGGAAATGTGACTAAACCATAATGTACTCCACAACCAGCCTTCAAATTTTTCCCAGCCTGTCTATAACATAAACAAGAGGTTGAAGAACTAATTCATATTTAGATGACAATTAAGTAGGACAGGGGAATGTAAATATTGGATTAAAAATAGGCATAGGAATGCTGCAGGGTGAATGGTAAAACCTGAGTATGAACCTTAGATCACTTGTATGTTAATGTCTGATTCTACTGTGCTGCAGTGGCCAAAGGGGAGACCAATGAATGCCCTCGGGTTATCCTGACCTACACACACACACACACACACACACCCCAAATAGATCTAAAAATAATAATTGTGTTATAAGATAATGGTCTGTCTTAAAATAGACACCATATAGTGTTCGCTATATCTCCAACTCACTGGTTCTGGCTAGGTTTTTTTTGTTTGGTTTTGTTTTTGTTGTTTTGAGGTTTTTTTTTTTTTTTTTTTGTCAACAATTTGATATAAGCTAGGGTCATCTGGGAAGAAGAAATCTCAATTGAGAAGATGCCTCCATCAGATTGGACTCTAGACAAGCTTGTGAGGCATTTTCTTGATTAACTAATATGGGCTGTCATGGGATACCACCCCGGGCCTGGATGACTTAAGAAAGTAGACCGAGAAAGTGATGGAGAGCAAGCCAGTAAGAAGCACACTCCCCAGCTCCTGCCACTGGGTTCCTGCCGTGAGCTCCTGCCTTAGCTTTCCTTCCTGATAGACTGGTCAGAATATGTAAGCCCCAGGTTGCTTATGGTTCAATGTTTTATCACAGCAATAGAAACCAAACTAGGAAATCAGCCTTAACAGTTCAGAACACACCAACGTGGATATGCTAAAACAGACTCCTAACTGCCTGGAGTTGTCAGTGATGTTATTCTGAGTGAAGTATATTCCAGTTCTTCACCCACCCAATATAAAGCTGTCTATGTAACTATGTATACTGCAATTTCAACATATAATTTACAATATATACTACAGGTAACAATTTTAAAATTTACATATATTTCAAAATAGATGTATACCCCACAGTATCAATCTAAACCAGCCTATTCCGCATATGTCCTTAGGCAAGTTAGAAATAAAAGCTAAGTCAGCAGCAGGGCCAGTGGATTCACTAGTCTGGTAACTTATTTTCTCATTTGAGTAAAACGTTTTAGATTTTCTTAAATGTGGGTATAGAGTACTTAAACCTTAAAATCGAAACCATTCTTTATATTTACTAACTTGTTTGGGGAAAGGGACTCATACATGGATGACTTTCAGGATTCGGTTCTCTCCCCGCACCAGGGCCCAGGGATCAAACACAGGTTGCCCGGCCTGGTGACAAGTTCCTTTACTCACTGATCTACTTTGCCAGCCCAAGTCAGGTCCGAGACTAATTAATGAATAGGGCTAATTCCTGTTAGCCTAGAGAACTTTCTGTGTTAACTTTTTCTAATATGCTTAGTTCCCACTTTCCTAGGAAATCCAATTTATATCTTTAGCATCTTAAAATACATAAGCTCTTGTTTCTGTCACATCAAATGAATTTGTCCTTTAGCTTTAGAATGTTTTCCTCAAATCTTTGCCCACTGCCAGCCCTCCTCTCTCTTCAACATCTCTTTGATCAAGATTTTCTATCCACTCTGGAATAATCCACTAGTAATTAAGAATTTACCTGTTCTGCCCAAAAGGCGACAATTTATCACAAACTGTCAGGGATCCCAATTTTAAATTACCAAGAGTCCAATAACAGAACTAAGGAATCTTCGTTCCAATTAAAGTGATTGATTTCTTAACAACTGGATAGCATGGCACTTTTTAATTATGTTCACTGCAATCAAATGTGAGAAACTTCATTTTATTTTCCTTCCCAGGAACAAGGTACAACAAACATTAATCCCAGCGATATGAAGCCAGACCCTGGAGCGCCTATGGCAGAAGTGGCCATGTCATCTGTCAATGGTGCTTGTCTGTCTTTATGATCTATCTTATTGACTGTTTCAGCACTAAAGAGAGGAGGAAAAAAAAAATCACTTCCTCAGCTCACCCAAGTGCATGCCAAGCCTTCCAGCGCTGAGGCCACAGGGTGACGACAGAATGCTGGGTATGTCTCCCAATAACAAATCTAACAGAGAAAGGAAGATCTGGGACAGATTTCAATCCCTTCTTGTGCAAAGAACCACAGTATTGGAGTCAAAGCAGTGTGGAAAGTGAATAAACAGGTGTTAGAACATTTGGGATCACAAAAGAGACCAAGGAACCAGGTCTAAAGAATGGACCAGGCATAACTTGCCACCTTCTGGGGGCTGGAGGCGGGGTGGGGGGTATGTGCTCAGAAGGGTAAGCAATCAGAGGAAGTGCACTTGGTTTTTATTTTAACTTAAGTGGTGACTGTGTCTTTTCCCCATTGGCTGTGGTTGAACCTTATTCACTGTTATTCAGTTGGCCAGTCTGAAAGGAACTGGTGTACAGGAAACAAAGGGGGGTTGGGGAGGGCCAATCACTTTAAGCTGAGAATGTACTGGGTTGAGGTAAGGGATTTGCATAAGTATTATGAGGTGGGACACATGAAAAGACTTAATTCTTTGTCATCATCGCAGGCTTTATAGTGTCTGATAGAAAAGACTCATTTGATGTAGCTTAAACAGAACACACACAAAGCTTTTTATCCCCACTGAGATGACATCAGGTCACATTTGTAGGTAAAGAAGTTTGAAAGAGAAAAATAAAACTTCAGAATGAGTTTAGAAGATCCCTCAGAACAAGAAGCAATCCTTCACCCAGCCCCAAAGGCTCCCCTGAGGCCTTGCTTCTAAACCTTCAGGGACAGGCCAGCGGGGTCTCATCCCTAGCCAGCTGCTGCACCCCTAGCATCCCCTCCCACCACGTTCCCTGTGCCCAACAGACTGGCCTCAGCTGATCTCTTACAGCAAACAAAGGTTACATTTTATGCTCTGGTTACTTTCTAAGATCTGTGCTCCAGAGTCTACCATGCGAGACAGACAACTGGCTACCTCCAAAAAGCTTTCAAATGGTAAAGATGATTCTAGAAATCTCCCCTCTTGATCAGAGAATCACAGTCAATCCTTCAGCAGATGAATTGCACTGCGCACAAAGCTTTTGATATTTGATCAAATCTATGTGCTGAGACTACATTCTGCCTCTGCTGCCCCCAAGCTGTTTGCAATACTAAGAAACCATGCAGAGCTTTAAGTCCATTAGGCAGTCTGAACATCTAAGTGCAAGACAGATAAGCAACCGCCCCAGCATCACAAAGAGAAGGGAAATGGTGCTATCCTATGAATAAAAAAAAAAACCTCTGTGAAACAACAAAAATAGCCGGAAAAAAGAACAGAAAGACACTAGCAGATGCTGTGAAGGAAGGCTGGTCTTACCAAGCTGGGCCCAAGCTTAGTGCGGCATGGGTAAACAAGTGACAGAAACACTCTAAGACCTATTAGCAAAAGAGACAGGAAGCCAGGCAGATGTGGGGAAGCACTGACAGCCACACTAAAAAGCCTGGCTCACTCACGCATCCACACACAGAGCAGAGAGGAAGTCAGTCCAGGCGGCTGTGGTGGGAGGAGTGGAGGAGGCAGAGATGAGGTGCAGAAATAATCCTGGGGTTTCCATAGCAGGGCTGGCTGTGACATGACAGGTTGAAGTGGAGAAAATGGGGGCTCACAAGCACATGGAAAGGGGGTGTAACTCTGAGCACTCATGCTGTTTGTGACCCTGGATGATCAAACTGGCTCTTGGCAATTGTGGACCACGAGAGAGCGTGTTTTAAATACAAACATCCTGAAATGCTGGGTGTTATTTCAGTTCTTCACAAATGAGCTGGTGGAACCTGACCAGGCGAACCAACTAATCAGTGTCTTCTCCTTGTGCAATCAAATGAAACAGGATGAGCTCAAAATTGTTCTGCTGCCTTTTTTTCCTGGGCTAACAGGGACAGAGTTCACAAAACTGTACTGGGAGCTGTACTTGAAGGGACTCTGCTGACTGTGTTTGTTCCAAAGTAAAAGGCAAGCAACCACAGAGTTGTACAAGAACTAAGGCTGACACCTTTGTCTGGACTACATCACCCTATCCCAGGCTGATTTTAAACCCTGGGCTTCCCATCAGAATGTCTAAAAGCAGCACCTGACTAAAAAAGCAAGCAGAATAATTCACAGACAATGGTTGGGTGACTTAGGACTTTAATGTTCTTCATACAGTCAACTGAAAACAATAATGACACATGAACAGCCAGAAAAGACCTCAGCAAAGATCTGGAATGTATAGTGTTGCACTCGCTGTTCAAACTACAAAAACAGCCATATAATCACAGTGTGGGGTGGGGGCGGGGGTGTAGCTGAGTTTTGTTTAACGGCCGAACCGAAAAGCAAAAAACCAACCATTTCTTCTACTTGTGGCAAGAGTGAATCGTGGAACTTCCAGATCCTTCTCATGATGCAGCTTTCAAAGGCAGTAGGTGGAGAGTGCAAACGTCTATAACATGACAGTCATGCACAAAGTCATGGGCTGAACAAATTCTAAAAGCCTCTACAGAACTGTTTCACTAGAAATATAAAGGCATAAAACAGTATGGTGTTTAAAAAAAATACCCACTACATAAACACAGCATATCACACCTATCTCTTTAAGGGACTAGCAGTATACAGATCCAAAATGCTCAGGAGCTGCTGTTGACTTTAACCAACAACTGCAGAACCCAGCAAACTCACACCTGTCAATCTTGCACATAGGGCCTCTCAACCTCCTTGTGATACGCTCCTAATAATAACCAGTTGGAACCAGCAGGGAAAAGTCCAAGGCAAGTCCTTCTATCCACCTAGAGAAAGGAGCAGCAAAGATGACAGGCTGAATTCATTAGAAAAGCAAAGCTTTCAAAATGCTTCCAAGTCACGTAACGTAAGAATGAAGGTGGCCGTTAGCTGGTAGTTTCCTCAGCCCTGCAGAGCCCCGTTGTTTAGTCGTTACTCTCTGAAAAAGGAATCTGTAATAAGCATGTATTTGGAAAAATCCATGTCTGTTAAGTTTCTGTAGTCAATCCCAAGTTACTCGAAATGCTGCAGGCAAGAAGAGCGTGGCTGGTCCTGTTCACAGCTGATGCATCTCCAAGAAATTCTTCATGAAGGCAGCCAACTTCTCCACATCTTCAGTTGTGACAGCATTATACAGAGAGGCACGGATGCCTCCCACTGACCTAGAACAACAGAAACCGGACCAGTAAGACCAAGAAACTCGGGAGAAGGCGAATCAGGGTTAAAGCCCTCGCCTACCATATATAAGGCTCCAGGTTTGAACCTTAACACAGAAAAACATGAAATGTAAAAGGCATCTGCTTTAGCACGACACAGCCTGGCTACCCCTCCCGAGAGTTGCAGCTCCGAGCCCAGATTCTCAGGCTCCCACCTGAAAACATTCCCAGCAGGTAGCATGAAGCTTCCAAGTCATTAGGAAATCCCTTGTGCCATGAAGGGCATCCACCAGGTTCCCACTGAATCACCTCAAACTAGTTACGTTTTGAGAGTAGTTATTGGCTTGTTATTTGTCCAAATTAATGGGTTTCACTGTGGCATTTCCAGAGATGCATGCATACACTGGACTTTGATCACACCCAAAACTATTCACCTTTGATGAAGAAGAAAGTAAATCAGAGGCTAGAGAAAAATCCAGATGAAGAGGTTTGGGGCCATGCCACTCACAGTTCTAACCAAACAGACAAAGCACTCTGCTGCTGCAGGTCTCCTGTTCAGGGTATCTGATGTTCAACTAAGCCCAGTGATGGTCTGTTAACATCAGAGTGGAGCAGACAGCCCTACCAGAGGCACCTTCAGTGCTGATGAAAGCCCATGCAAGAAGCACTGCAACCCAGCCAGAAGTGGGCTTCTTCCCCAGCAAATCTGTAACCACTACCCCAGGCTGTGTAAGGTCCTGGATTTGCTTCTTTCTGCCTCTGACAGGCCTGGAGACAAGGCATGCTTACCTGTGCCCCTTCAAGGAGATCATGTTGAGTTCTACTGCCTTATCAAGAAATCGCTTTTCCAAAGCTTCATCTCCTTTGGCATTGCCAATGCGAAATGGAATATTCATTCTGCTTCTATTCTGGCGCTCCACTGGACATCTGAAAAGCATGTTTATTAGCCCAGCTATGTTTCAAAGAGGTATAATGTCATAAACAAACATATAGATTTTTAAACAGTATGGAGGGATGGGTCTGGCACTCAGCTGACAGAGTGTTTAACATGTACAAGGTTCTGGTGGTACAAGCCTGTAAACCCAGCATTCAGGAAGTGGAGACAGTAAAAAAAAAAAAAAAAAAAGTGGAGGCATGAGGATCAGTGTTCAGGGTCACCCATAGCCACATGGTGATTTTCAAGGCCAGCTGGGGCTAAGTGAGAGAGACCCTGTCTCAAAAATAAACAAACGGATGAATAAAAAGAAGCAAAAGAAACGAAAGCAAACAAACTTTTTCCCAGAATGTTATAACTTATCCTTGGGAAAAGCCTCATGCATGCAGTAGTAGGCTAGCATTCTGTCAGACTCAGTCCCTTCGCTTGAATATTAGAAGCAGCATTGTCTCTGTTTCACACTATGTGTGACAACTGAGTGGGTCATTTACATAGCTATGAGCACATGTCAGCCACACAGCACAAGTATATAGTTCTTTCTACGAGGCTGCAGACAAGCTGGGCCTCCACGTGGCTGAAAATGTAAAGAATCAAAGATCTGAACTTGCAGATCATGCCTGCTAATTACCCACCCTGCCATGAAAGGAGAAAACAACAGGAAACAACCATGCCATAAAAGCTCAGAACTGAAGACTAAATCACAAGCACATTACACGTCACCCACAACCTCATGTCCCTCATACAAGACTAAGAAGGGAAACAGTCGTTCTCCTCCCAGGGAAAGATGGTGGAGGGAATCAGACTTCAAGGCGAGGAGGATGGTTAGCTGGACAGGATTAAGAAGTTCCAAAATGGCAACCTTGCTGAGCAGTGTTGAAGAGAGGAACATGTGGAAGTAGGTGGCGGCGAGCAGAGGAGGAAGAGGGAATGGGAGGACTGTGTGGAGGAGGAAGAGGAGGAGAAGGAGGAGGAGTCAGCCAAGCTCTGGCTCAGTTAGCATGCTGGGCTCCTGGCAGGGATGTCTGGAGGCACATGGCCCTGGTCCATGGAGAGCCTTCAGACACTCTTCTGGCATTTGACTGGATCTCTGAATGATGAGGGGTAGTGAGTTTGCACAGCAGTAGATCTGTGTTTTAGAAAAATAGCTATGGGGTCTGGGGAGATGGATGGGTCAGCCAACTGCTTGCTGTGTAATCATGTAGACTTGAATTCAGAAACCAGGAACCCATGGAAAGCCAGCATGGTGGTACACCTCTGCAATCCCAGCTAGTGGCTAGAAGCCACTGTAAGCCAAGAGCTCCCACAGACAGGAGCATGTTAGGGGAAAGGCAATAGCGGCATGTTTTATTGGCCTAGTTATCCAAGAATGCACCCACACCCTTCACCTGCACAAACTCAGCGAGTCTTGGCTAAAATCTAGGACTGCAGCATCAGTCTTTTCTATTCCATGTGGCCCATGAAATATTCAAAGCAAGTGAGTGCAAGTTACTATCCGGCAGACTATTACAATAAACAAAACCTCAAAGAATCATGACCATTAAAATTAGAGGTTCTGGTTTGCTCATTGAATATAAATGTTTATGTATATTCATAGAGTTGAATATATAAACACAATATATCACATGATATATGGCCAACATACATCTATGCCCACCCGAGGGCTAAGGAAGATCAAATGTCATTATTATCAATGATGCTTCCAAGTCCCAGGCACTACTCCAGGTGCATTCCATCAGCCATTATGTCCAAAAGCTTGGTGTGGCATGTTGGATAGCGGACACATGTCCATCGATCATCATCTAGAACTCATGAATCTGACCTATTTGGAAAATTTGTCTTTTGCAGACAAAATGATGACAATGATCTTCATGAGGATACCATGAAAGGTGGGAGTGTCAGCCCATGTCTAATAATCCCAGTCCTTGGTAAAGAAAGGCAGAACAAATCCAAGGCCAGTCTCAAGGACATAGAAAGTTCAAGGCCAGCCTGGGATACATAGAGAAAACTTTATCTCAAGATAACAAAATCATCCTGAAGCACTGGGGACACGTAAGTCGAACAGCTTATTTTCATAAAACAGAAAACAAGGAAAAAAAAAAAAAAAAGGCTACTAAAGACAGAAAAAGAGGATACAGCTTAAGCCAGGAGCAAGCTGGAATAATGAGATTCTTCCCAAGAGTCTCTAGAGGGATCCAAACCAAGAATATTTCGATCTTGAACTCTGGGCTTCTGACGTGGAGAAACTCTGTTGTTTTAAGCTGCCAGTTTATGGATGCTTCATTACAGCAGCCCCAGGAAACGCCTACAAGATCTATGTATTGTCTAGACCTCACAAATGCAGCCAGCGATCAACACATGATCACCCACCCCTGTGGCGATTTAGCTCGACCAAAGTCGACCCTGCCAAAGTCAATCTCATTCAGACTGCAGGTGAGCGACAGGGACACCTGTGCTAGAAGAAAGGAGGCAGAGAGCAATGAACTCTGACACCAGGGGAAGGTTCAGTGGGCAAGGCTGTTTATACTGTGTGAGAACCTGAGTTCAAATTCCCAAAGCCCACATAATGCCTGATGCGGGCAAGAACGCATCTGAAATCCCATCGCTTCTAAGAGAAGATGGGAGGGGAATCCCCGGAAGCTCACAGCCTGGCCAATGTCACTATGAAAAACAAAGAGACCCTGTCTCAAACAAGATGGAAAGGGAGGGCTGACAAGAAGGTTGACCTCTGACCTATACAGTCAAAGTGTCCGTGTGTGCCTGTGCACAAGCCCACACAAGGAGGTAGGTAGCAGCAGCAGAGATTTTTAACATGAGGGACCAATCAATAGGCAACCTTAGGCAAAGCTGATAGCTTCCTGTGCCAGTTTTCCAGTGTCACAAGGGAAGAAGGAGTAGAGAGGAGTCCTATCTCAGACATCAATGCACACTTCCCCAGGTCGGAGTATTTGGGGATATGACCCAAAAGACTGGGATTTCCCAGTGTGGTGTACAAGAGCAAGGAACCTCCACCCCCAGCTCAAGAGACATGGGACCATCGCGCACCAGCCAACAGTGTTCCGGGGAAAGGTAAGTTTGATAAGTTTTAAGAAAGAGAGTTTCCAATTCATAAGAGACACAATGCATTGACTTACACATAAAATCCTTGAGAATTATCAATGATCTCATAAATCATCTGGGATTTGATGGAGCTGAGCTTCTCCATGGCTGTGGCCCCGCCATTGTTCTTGATCCATTCCAGGACCATGCCCATGACGTAGATGCTAAAGCAGGAATGAAACATGACACCATTAAGTTCTGCTCTGCAAAAGCCAAAAGGGCATGTAAGCAAACTGGCACTGGGAGCCACGCTGACACACTTTTAGCATCGTTACAAACGGATAAAAGCAGACCACTTGAAGAGCAAGCAACAGTTGACTAAGCCACAGCAGCTGAAGCTCACGTGGTACTCTAAAGAGGCAACACAGAGCACCAGCAGACCCTCTGCAAATGGGGACCGCACATCCCCATGTCTTTAGACCTGTGGGTCACGACCCTGGCTAAGGTTGTCTAAGACTGTCAGAAAACACAGATATTTACCTTACGATTCAGAACAATAGCAAGTAAAATAATTTCATGGTTGAGAGTCAGCACAACATAAGGAACTGAATTAAATAAAGCGTGACATTGTTAGGAAGGTTGGGAACCACTACTCTAGACTGTCTCCCCAACTGCACCCTAAGCCAGCTCTCCACACCTCCTGAATCCCCTCAGTCCCTTGGTCCTATGTATGATCCACACAGGGTTGTGGCGTCTTTCTTGTTTTTGTTTTACCACTCTTTTTCTTCATTTTAAACTTCTGTGACCATGTCTATGTCTTAGACTCTAATGGTAGAAGGCTGGGAGAACACACTGTTCTTTTCCATCCCAGAGTCCCAAGTCAGTGCCTCCTACCTGGCAGAGGTGGGCAGTGATAGATGGACAGCACGGGTTCCATCATAGTCCAGACATACCACACAGGACTAGTCACCATGAGAATGTAAGCCTTGTCTTTACCTCTGAGGACAAACAGTCATCCCTACCTGTGGTGGACACCTGGTAGTGCACCTATCCTGTTCTCAGCTCTACCTCCACATCCAACATGCAGATTCAGCTGCAAGATTTGCTCCCCTGGTCATAAAAGGTGGGCATGAGACTTAACTACATGAATCAGCAACTTCCCTGGGATCTTCTAGGCTGGGAGTAGGGAAAGGAGGAACTGGTCTAGCACATCCCCGGTAGAAGATGAACCCCACCCGTCTCATTTCTTGCTAAACAGAGAAGCCAACATCCTGGCTACAGAAGCAAGGATCAGAAATGGGGAGCAACCTACCTGTAAATTCTGAGTGGGAGACTGAGGCAGAAGGATGGTTCAGCCTGGACTACATAGAGTTCAAGGTCAACCTGAGCTATATAAGAAGACTATTCTCAAAATGAACTCCCCCCCTCCCCCCCCCCCAAAAAAAAAAGAACTGGAGAACAGATGGCGTAGACTTGTGTGACTGGTTCTGAGGCCCAGCCACAACACAGCTCCATCTCTTTCTGAGACAAGAGTTAAGACTTCTTATCTCCCAAAAAACCCATGCTTGGCACAGGGCCTGGCAAGAGCAGCCTACACAAATGGTAGCTGTAGGTACCCACACTAAGCTGAAATTAAATGGAATTTGAGAATGGCAGGTAGTTTGTCAAAAGTCTCCGACTGCCTTTGAAAAGCCCTCATGGAAAGCCCCAGGACAGAAGCAGGTCTCCGTCCTCCTAGAGCTCGGGCTCTGGAGGTGTCAGCTCCTAGCTCCATTCTAGAGTGTAGCTGTGTCCAGGAGTGGGATAAAGGTGGTCTACGGGAGCTGCCAATGGGGATGGGGATGCCCTAGCCAGGCTGCTTCCTGTTCACTAACATGCTACAGTAGACCACAGTAGAAGATTTCTGGTTCTGGTTCTAATCTGCCCAGCCACAACAAAGGATTATCCCTTTCTGACTTGTGTTCAGACCTCTTATCTCCCACAAACCCCATGCTTAGCACAGGGCCTGGGGAGAACAGCCAAAGCTCTGCAGAGTTCTGACAGCCACAGGACTGTCCCTCAGAAACCTCTGACATGGACTGATTGGTCATTCACTGTCTCAACTAGGTGGGCCAAGAACGGAGGAGTTTCCTCCCAGAAGGCAACAGAAAGCAACACCAGACACACAGGAACTTTATAAGAGGAGCAAACTGCTCCTCCCCAGCATCTACAGCTCGCTCACCTATGAGCCACAGAAACATCCCAAACTACCAGAGCCAAGTAGAATCATGACTAACACTTAGGAAACCATGGTCTCGTTTTATCTGATGCTTTGTTATTCCTGTTTCAAAACTGTAGATTCTCTAAGAAAATTGCAACCAAGGCAAGGGCCTATCTTAGCCAGACTTCAGGACCAATACTCGAGCCTGTGTTCAGACTTGCTGCCCGTACACTGTGGCTGCCTTCTTAGGATCTGAGCAGGCCAAAGCAGCAGCAGAAAGCCAATACGCACTTCTACAGACTGCCTGCAGCCAGGTCCCTTAGCCTGGGTCTCCAATGCCTCAACAAGCAGCAGCTAGATCCGAAGGAAGCAGCCTGCTCGGAAACTAGAAAGACAGTCCTAGAGAGAGGAAGCTCCTGCCTGCTTTCCCACCCAGCTCCTGGCTAAGCACTGCTGTAGGGCCCCGGTGAATGCTTATCACAAGGTCTTCTGGGTTTCTACTTTATCACTACCTCAAGACTGTCTTCTGAAGCCAAAACTCTTGAAACCATCGGAGCCCTACAGTGCTATGTGGACTCACAACTTGGACCCAATTCTTTCCACCACCCATGCACACTTTTAACTGACTGATGCCTCTACTTCCAAACGGGCTACCTACAAATACCGAATCGGCACTTACCACCTAAGCCTAAGCCTACCTGAAATACCCCCTGCAATAGCATCCAGCCATGGAAAGAACGGCGGAAAGGGGCAGGCAATTAACCTAACCCAGCAGAATGCCCACAGTACACTGCTGGGTTGAAAAGGGCAATCACATAAGTCTAAGCAGCGTGGTTCATAGTTCACTGACACAAATATATGACGGTATACAACTGACTTCTTCAAACTCCTGAATTTGGCAACCATGGGATTCACCCAACCTTGTACAGAAAAAAAAAAAAAAAAAATTCAAAATCAGTATCTAAACTGAATGCAAACAAATCTTTTCCTTGTCTTTACTGCTTTCCCAATACAGTATATAAATTATTTAGAGCATGTATATATTAGGTATTATAATCTAGAGATGACTTAAAGCATGAAGGAGCATGTGCATAACTGAATACTATGCCATTTTAAAGTAATTTGATCACCTAAGAATTTTAGACTCCTTGAGGGTCCTAGAAAGAGTCTTTGATGGTTAATGAGGGGTGACTGGATAGGCAGGCAGTGTTTCCCTGGTAACTTGGAAACTTTTGCTAAGAGTGGGTATATATATATTTAAAAACAATATAGACAAGATAAACAATATAAAGTATACCCTGTGAGTCAGAGTTTAGAAAAGGTCACCAGAAGTCGCCAGGCTATAGATGAGCTCCTGGGATGAGATCCAGGTCTCGTAACTTTCAGAAGCTTGTGAAAGCCTTCCCACAGCTGGCCCTGAGGTCAACTCCCTGCACCTGAGGGTTCCAGTTGCTCCCTTCCTCCTGAGAGCCCCCCTGCATTTGCTAAATAGTCAAACATGACCTCGAACTCCTGATTCTTCTGTCTCCTAAGCCCTGGGAATACAGGCACATGCCACTGTGTCTATATTTTCACCAACTGAAATAAGATAATTGGATAAAAGACACTTTTTTCCTCACATTGGAGATAAAAACAATCTATGCTTAGCATCTCAATATGCATAAGTTAAGAAGTGTTTTATGAAGTTTGAAGGGTTGTTTAATATCTTCTCCACCCTCTAAAAGGGTTGAGTGTGCCCTTCCAATGGTTTAAAAAGAAAGTCAGAGTCCTTTATTCCAGCCCAGTTCCTGCATAAGGCTACTGACCAACAATTCATGGCCCAGTCTATCCAGAAGAGTCAAACAGTTCCCAGAGCCCACAATCTTTGGACTCTGACCAAACAAAGAACACAGAGAATATCATCCAGACATGTTAACATCCTTATCTGCCTGCGTCTGGAGTTGAGAGGGTTGAGGGTACCTCCCCCGCCCTGAACACGCTGTCATCAACGTGTGAAGATAGCTCTTGGTGAGCCACGGTCTATCCTTGAATGTTAAAGCACTATAGTGAACTTTGAGTACTTAAGTCACATTGAAGTCGAGTTGTCTTATCAACAAAGATAAGAACCGGGCAGGGGGTCGGGGGACCACCAGGCCCTTCCTTTCAGCTGTTCTGTATCTGCTCAGTTTCAGTCTATGTATTGACCACCCTGACTTGCTCTGAGACACCCCACAAGGAAGTGTAACATTAACAAACCACATGGAAACATGCCCATCACATCTCTTTAAAACTCTCAGAAAAGGTGCCCAAGGGTGTACACTGCTCACCCTGGCTCTTCAGTTGGCCTCTGGACACATTTACAGGACAAGTCTTCATTCCATCTGGTCCTACCTTCTCACATTAGTTCGTTTTGGAGACAAGAGTTTCTCTAGATAGTGCAGTCTCAGTCTTCCTGACTCCATCCCCTAGTCCTGGGATTGGAGGTGAGCACCATCACACAGGTCTCACCCTTCTCTCTTCTAAAGCCTCCCCGTGGAAGACTATAAAGCAGGGATGTGGCCCCACTTTCTAACATCCTGCCCACACAGTCTGGTACCTCAACTGCTCTTCTAGGAATCCAACTGGTGGTCCCCAGTGGTACCTTCCTTTACCACTCTTGTCTTCAGCTTTTGCCTCTTGACTAAATGTCTACTGGTATTTCCCCAGTGCCTAGAACCCCAAAGGTAAGCAGGGTAGTGTAAGATAGAAGTGAACTCCACCCCACCCCTTGGACAACATTCATCTCAGAAAAACATCTTCAGTCAAAGTCCAAGAGTAAGGAATAACCAGGAGAGTTAACCCCAGAACACTCTACTCAAAGGAAGGGGGTTGGGAGGCAAACAGGAGACTGTCCTCTCTCAGGTGGGTGACACAGAAACATGGGGGAAATGTCCAATCGGATTTAACTCCAAACTCGTCCCTTTCTTATGTGGGCGGAATCAATCATTTTCTTTTTTTTTTTTTTTTTTTTTTTTTGGTTTTTCGAGACAGGGTTTCTCTGTGTAGCTCGAGCTGTCCTGGAACTCACTCTGTAGACCAGGCTGGCCTCGAACTCAGAAATCCGCCTGTCTCTGCCTCCCAAGTGCTGGGATTAAAGGCGTGCGCCACCACCGCCCGGCATCAATCATTTTCTACAGCAGGGAAGGAAAGAACTTTAGCACATTTGCCCTACCCTGACCCTGGTCTTTCTGGAAAGCAACCCTGTTTGTCTGAGACACCGGCCATAGCACTTTATCTACAGAGAGCTTGTGGGTTAATGGTCAACAGTCGGGGCCGAGATCAAGCAAAAACCAAGATTGTCATCTTTACCAAAAAGGACAACAAGAAAAACTGACCAAACAGTGCCTAGAGGAGAGTGTCTGGGGCTCTTGGGTCACTGGCTAATGAAGCACACTCTACTTTACCTCTGCTTGGAGAGGAAGACTACAGAGCCCCAGAGTTACCTGAAACACGGAGGTGTGTTATACAAAGAGTTGTTCCCAGCCTGCACTTTGTAGTCAAGGACTGACGGGCACTCTCTGAGGGAGAACCCCAGCAGGTCATCACGGACAATCACCACTGTCACCCCAGCAGAGCCGACGTTCTTCTGAGCACCAGCGAAAATCACACCAAACTTTAACAAAAAAGAAACAAACATTAGCTATTTCAGAAGCATCTGTAGTCATCCCTAAGCCATGCATGCCAAGATCTAGCTCTCCCCTAAACAGCTGTTTCGATGAAGTGACCCATTTCTACCTAGGAGTGTTCCATACTATAGAAATCTCTACCCAGAAAAGCAAGTCAGCACTTCTGAGACCCAAGGCCTGGCCTTTGCCCAGAGACCTTCCACACCCAGGACTGTGAAGGCTTGCTTGACATACTCATGCTCTCACAATCCTTGTTCTGCTTCCAAACCAGTCTTTAGATCAGGCCCTCTCAGAGCTGGAGAGATGGCTCAGCAGTTAAGAGCACTTGCTGCTCTTACAGAGGATCTGGGTTTGCTTCCCAGCACCACACAGTTACTCACAAACATCTATAAGCTGGGTTTCCTAGCGCCCACAGTTACTCACAAACATCTGCAACTCAAGTTCCAGAGGTTCTAAAACCATCTTCTGACCTCTGAGGGCTTAAAGAACACACATGGCACCTGTATATGTATGTATGATGTATGTATGTATGTATGTATGTATGTGTATGTGTGTGTGTGTGTGTGTGTGTGTGTATATATATATATATACTAATATACATATAATAAGAAATAAGCATGCTCTTTCTTTCTTCTCTTCCTCGATTCCTCCCCCCATTCAATAAAAAAACTCTTCTCGTGGGGGGAAAATATTAGTAAATCTAAAATAAAAATTTTTAACTACATAAATATAGGCCCTCTGGTCCAGGCTTAGTGGTACACAACTATAATCCCAACTCTTGGGAAATGCAAGAAGGAGGATCTGGAGTTCAAGGTCACCCTTAGCTTTATAGTGAGTTCAAAGCTAGCCTAATATATAAGACTCTCTGGATTGAGGTATAATTCAGTAATAAAACATGTTTATCATGCATAAAGCCTGGGCTTCATACACAATATTGAAAAATAATATAATAAAAAAAATAAAGCCTCGCTGGGCAGTGGTGGCACATGCCTTTAATCCCAGCACTTGGGAGGCAGAGGCAGGCGGATTTCTGAGTTTGAGGCCAGCCTGGTCTACAGAGTGAGTTCCAGGACAGCCCAGGCTACAGAGAGAAACCCTGTCTCGAAAAACCAAAAAAAAAAAAAAAAAAGCCTCCAAATGTTTGGTAGCCAAAATATCATTTAATCTAAAAAAATATTTTGTATAACTATTAATGTTTTTATAATTTGAGATGAAAAATATTTTAGTTATATATTTTCATTAAATGTTGAAATGGTTAAAATATAAATTTTTAATAATTTAAATCAATGGGCTGCGGGATGGTTCAGTGGTTTAGAGCACTTATTGCTTCTTAGAGGACATGGGTTCAGTTCCCAGAACTCACACTATGCTGCTCTTCTGACCACTGCCAGCATCAAACACACATCTGATACACACACATGCATGCAGAACAAGCATCCATATGTATAAAATAAAATTAATCCATCTAAAAAACATTAGGTCAAAATTAATCAATAGGAACTTCCATTTAGAGAGACTCAGAAGTTGCTTTGAAGGGGACTGCTGCAAACAACGTGAGTGTGCTACACACCTGCTGAAGGGGAGTGTCTAACAGTTCCTGAGAACATTTTGTTGTGTAAGATAACAGACCTGTTTCTTTATCCCCCGTGAAATCCTCAGGAAACCAAGTAAGGTATATGGTTTACAGGTGACATGGTTTGGAGTAGCCAAACACATGCAATCCCAGCACAAAAGGAGACAGGAGGGTTTCAAGATCGAGGCCAGGCTGGGCTGAGCTATATAGTGAGATCCTTCTTTAAAAACATAGACTATGGCTATAAACCAAATGTTATAAACATATATAATGGAATATTAGTCTAAAGGTGAATGCCACAACATAAACCGTGAAGGCACTAGTGAATTTAAGCTAAGTACTAAAGGACAAATATCATGATCCCATTTATGGGAGGTCCCTCGAGTACAAATTCATAAAGCTGGAGAGTGGTTGGCAAAGGCTGGGTGTGAAATTTTAATGGGACAAAGTTTCAGTACAAAATTTGAACGTTCTTGGAGTTGGACAGAGGTGAAGGCTGCAGAGCAATGGTAATGTGCTTAACGCCGCTGAGCTGCACACCTAAAAGTAGTCAAAACGGGACAGTACGGTGCCCAGAAGGCAAAGAACCCGCATGGCAAGTGTACATCCAAGCACACACTATAGCAATAGGTAAATAAGATATACATATAAATATGTATACAGAGTCTCACTGTATACCTTTGGCTAGCCTGGAACTCAAAATATAAACCAGGCTACCTGATAAACAGAGAGCCACCTGTCTCTGCTTCTTGAATGCTGGGATTAAAGGTTTATGCCACCACACGTAGACTTAATTTTTGTTGGTGTTTTGAAACAGGTTTTCTCACAGTCTTGGCTGTCCTGGAACTCACTCTGTAGACCAGGCTGGCCTTGAACTCAGAAATCTGCCTGCCTCTGCCTCTGAAGCTCTGGGACTAAAGGGGTGCACCACCACACCTGGTTGACTTAAATATACACAGTGAGTTCTAGGACAGTGAAGGATAGGGCTATACGGAGACTCTGGCTCAAAACTACCAAATCAGGGGTGGAGAAAGTGGCAGAACTGTTACAGATCTTTTTAGAATTGTCTAGCAGGATTTCTGATCTTCATCAGAAACACTACCACCAACTACCACCACCACCATCTACACCACCACAAAGGTGGAGTATGGAGATGGCTCAGCTGGTAACCGGAATGCCACACCTAAAACCACATTAACCACATGAAGGTGGACAAAGAGAACCAACTCTATGAAGTCGCCCTCTGACACATGCATCTGTCTCGTTCAAGCTCACACAGGGACAAACACCAGAGCTTGGTAACCTGACGTTGGAGTAAGCATGCCACTCCTAGTGTGCTGGCCATCAAGTTTTCAAGAGCCACTGCCAAAGGTGGGCAAGTTCCCCAAAGCTTGGCAGGTAGGCCATGAGCAATCAGACTCAGATGTTCAGACAGCTAATAAAGAAAAAGGCAGTTGTCAGTCTATTTACTGCCATCTATCCTGGCTTCAGAGTCTCTGGCAGTCCCAGACTCCCCAGAGTTTTTCCTGAGTCCATATCAAAACAGCTCAAAGAAACATTCACTGGTTCCCCAAACCAACCTTTCATACTCTACCTTGGAAACATCCACTGGCCTGGATAAGAAGTTTGAGGACATGTCACAGACCAGCACAGCTCCCTTGACGTCAGGTATGAAGTCAAACTCCACCCCATGCACAGTCTCGTTTGCACAGAAGTACACATAGGAGGCATCTGGGTTGAGGTTCCAGGTGCTTGGGTCTGGAATTTCTGTCATAGAGGGCAAATTTGAGACTCTGCATACTTCCTTCCTTTTTCCATATGTAGACGATGTCACCCAGGAGACTGGTTAACTTCCTGAGGGGAAGACTAACTCCAAAGCACTTGACAAGAACACAGACCTACCCACTCACTCTTGCCATCATCACTAACAGCTGGGGATGACCCGTCACACTCTTTGCCTTGGGCACAAATAACATTCAAGTGAAGTACAAAGGGGCCAAGTGTTCTGGTACAAACATGTAACCCAGCACTGGAAAGGTTAAGGCAAAAAGACTGCTCTGAGTTCAAGGCCAGCCTGAACTACATCAAAACTACCAGGTCAGAGAAGTAGAAAGATCCTGTCTCAAAAGACCAAACAAAGGAACCAAAAGGGATGGAGGTTATCTGAAAGTTTTCTTGTCATCAATCGTCCATCTATCCTACTGCCTATTGGTATCTAGCTTCTTCTTAGAACCTCAGTGCTTACCCACTCTGGATGCATATGGTTCCAGCAGAGCCAATTAAATCTATACTCCTAGGGGTAAAATGTGACTCAGGCAGAGTCAGTGACTGCTTCATAGCAGGGCATGTGATACTATTACTGGGAGGCTCTAGCAAGGGCACTGAAACTTCCAATGAGCTGAAGAGCAGCTGCAGCCATCTTCCTAGAAAAGGGACTAACTTCCAGACTACAGTCTACTTTGGAGGAGATAAGGAGCAACTAAGATGTGGGCAGCAAGCATCCCTGGGGCCCTTGATCTCCCATAAAAACCAAATTGTTCCTGCACTTTTAGGTAAGCAAGACTGTCATCATTCTACTATAGCCAGTAGACTCCCATCACCACTCAATCTAACAGGGATCACTACTGGCAGGGGGAGAGTAGCAATAGAACAGGAAGGGCAATGGCCAGCACCACTTCGCAGTGCATCTTCAGTTCCCAGAACTTACTGGTGTAACTTCCAAGTTTAGGGTGGACAACGTTCACAGTCCCAAACTTCTTGGCTTCTTCCGCAGCCTTAGCTGACCAAGCTCCAGTCACCACATAGTCAGCATACCTTCCAGGTTTCAGGCCAATCAGATTTAAGGGGACAGCACTGAACTGGCCAGACCCACCTCCTTGTACAAAGATCACCTTGTAGTTGTTGGGAACAGCTCTGAGCATAAAAACAAGTGACCATAAATACTTAAACTAACACGTCAAATATGGAGAATGAGGGCTGCTCCACTAAGTGCATACTTTCAATCTTCCTCTACAGAGGCTGGGGAGGTGGCTCAGTGGTTAAATGCAGTCTGCTCTTGCAGAGAATGTAGGTTCAGTTCCCAGCACCCACATTCAAGCAGCTGACAAATGTGTAACTCCAGCCCCAGAGTATCCAATGTCCTCGTCTGGCCTCTGTGAGTACACACACACATATACCAACACACACATCCACAATAAACCTTAAAAGAAAAAGAAATACGGTAATGGCTCACTATCACTTTGCTTTAGTCAATTTAGTCATTTATTTACTGGTTTCTTTAATACTGATGATGGTAGAAACCTATGGTGACTTCTTTCTTTTCCTAGAAATACCCTGCTTTCTATAGGGAATCCCACTTCTCCTGCACAACCCTCAGAACTCAACTACAGCCAACCCCAACTCAGGGGGTGAGCAGTGAGCAAAGCTCCCAGTGGGATCTTTGCTCAAATCATGATGATTCTGGCCTCCTGTGGAAATTCTGTAATTCCAGTTCTAGGGGATCTAACACTTACTCTGACCTCTATCTGCTCCCATGTGATGCACATACATATAACTCAGGCACACACACACATACACATAAAATAATTTTGTAAATACTTGTTAAAACTTACAGCAATTCCCTCACAAGATTCTCTGTGTTGCCAATAATCTTGGCGAAATCTGACGACCTGTGACTCATTTCTGTGGAAGCAAAGAAACAAAAACAAAACAAGAACAACAACAAAAAGTTCAAGTATAATACCCAATAAAAATAGTTGTGAAGCTGGTGGTGTTGGCGCACGCCTTTAATCCCAGCACTTGGGAGGCAGAGGCAGGCGGATTTCTGAGTTCGAGGCCAGCCTGGTCTACAGAGTTTCAGGACAGCCAAGGCTACACAGAGAAACCCTGTCTCGAAAAAAAAAAAAAAAAAAAAGTTGTGAAATTTATGGAGAAATAATATAGGGAAAGCTCTGAGTTCAGATGGTAGACACATGCTCACTTACTGTGCCAGACAATGTTGAAACTCTAAAATTTCAGTCCTGTAGTCACAGCACAGTGATTTTTCAAGTGCCACATTAACTGATCCTTAGGTTCTTTCTTATCAGACCCTGCTCTATCTTTTCCCAATCTAGAGACCTAAGCAGGAGTGGTGGCACACCCATGTCTTTCCCTAATCTCAACATTCTGGAAGCTGAGGATTTAAATTCAAGGATAACCTGAGCTAATAGCATGATTTTTGTCTAAAGATAAAAGAAGCAAGCATGGTGGCTTACTCCTATATCCTTAGTATTCAGAGACTGAGGCAGGAGATTGTCACTGTCAAGAGTCTGAGGCCAGCCTAGACTCTTGTATACTTGTATACTCTAGCCTACTCTATGAGATCCTAGCTTAAAAAAAAAAAGTCAGGCATGATGGCACACTCCTTTAATCCTAGCACTTGGGAGGCAGAGAGAGGCTCTCTGTGAGTCGAGGCCAACCTGGTCTACATAGAGGATAGCCAGGACTAAAGAGACCCTGTATCAAAAATTTTAAAAAAACAAAAAAAAAAAGGAGCAAAAAAGCAACAAGAAAGACACTTAAGTATAGCCTCAAACACCAAACACACAGAAACAAAACTCAACACAGGGACAAAAATCAACACAGAAAGGAAGATAATCCCTTCATACAGTGTAGCCCATGGAACTTGCAAGAAAACAAGAGAGAGAGAGAGAGAGAGAGAGATAGACAGACATGTATAAATTTTAGAGCTTGGAGGTTCCCTTCCTAAACAAGAGCAAAAGTTTAATAAATAAATTATTAATGAGCAAGAACTTCATAGAGGCTTGTGAACTTCTTAACTTACCAATTTTTATTTCAAGTTTAATTAAAAACTTTATACTGAGTGTGAAGCAGAATTACATACGCTTATGCAAATGTACAATATCTGCTGATCTCATATCTTGTTCTCACTAAAAACCAATTATGAACCAGTGAGCTATGTCTAAACTTCTCACGTGCACTTCGGCTTTGTTAGTCTTGACTCTAGCAAACATGTGACCCAAGACATTAAAGTGGACCTGTAACTGGGATTAAAGGCCTGTGTCAACATGCCTATTTTTTTTCTTCAAAGATAGGATCTCATACTGTAGTCTATACTGTACCTTTAACCCATTACTCTATATGGAAGACCATACAGGGCAAAGCCTGGGCTTGAGGGATTTGTTCCTTTTTAAACTGGAATAGTAACAGATTCCAAACGTAAACCTTACCAAGCACACTGATGCCAAGTCCTTTGTAGTCCAGTAGCTGTTTCTGTATCTCTAACAATACCTGGGAGAAGAAAAGAAAGAGTTCAACATGCTGTGTTCAACTTTCCTCTTCACATACACCTGGGAGGTGGGACAGCTGAGCAGAGGCCTTGGCTTCTGTTTCCAGCCAAGCCCCTTCCCTCCCTCCCCAGAGCCTCACGGGTACAACTTACACAAGCTGAGGCTGAAGTTAGGCAACATGACTGAGTCAAGAAACTTTTTCAAAGATATAAATTTACCAATTTCCTAGAAAATGTGCCCCCTAGAAATCTTATTGACCTCTCTTAAAAGCTCACTTATTAAACATAGAACATTCTCAATGCAGAGACCAACAGGAACAAAAGCTTTGTAATGGCCAGCCGGGTGGTGGTGGCGCACGCCTTTAATTCCAGCTTGGTAATGTCCAAATCATACAGGCAGGTCAGTTGGGGGTTGGGGGGAGCACTAAAGATTTGGATAGGTGACAACAGAAAGAACCTGCTGTGAATTAAAATAAACTCTAGGAGCTGAGGCTATACTACATGAGAATCAATAGTAGTATTGATAAATATAGATAGAGGTAAAGCAGTTGCTTGTCACACAGGAAACACCCAGGTTTCATTTGCAGCAAAGCTGTGGGGAGGTGGAGGAAAGAGAAAATGCATTCAACTCAGACTGAAAGAAAGGTTTTCATTCAGTTGTGGGCTACATCTTGACTTTGCATGCAATTATTCCATTCTGATAAAGCAGCCTTTGAAGGGCCATGGGAATTTATTGATGTGACATTAATTGGGAAGCCAATCACTCACATAAATTCCTCTTATTAAATCAAATAAGCAATATCGATCCCCTATAATGCAATGGAAAACAGAAGCTAGAGCAAACAGATGTAGCCCGGTGGTATAAAATATGTCAGGCACACTCTGGGTCCTTGGTACAATCCAAAACCCTGGAGCTGAAGTTTTACAAGTAGTTGTGAACCAACCAAAGTGGATGTTGGGAATCCAACTTGGGTCCTCCACTCTGAAGTGCTAAGTCATCTCTTCAGCACTGTCTTTTTCTAAATGCATTCGTTTACATGGTGGTTGGAAGAGTCAAGGAAGAGATGGCTCAGCTGGGATGAGCACACACTGCTCTTCTAGGAGTCTGGAGTCTGAGCTCCAGAACCCACATCAGCTGGGACATGACCACCTCTAACTCACGTCCTCAGGCACCTGAACCTGTGTACACACACCCACAGATGCACACATTTTTTAAAAATGAAAAATTTTTATAATCAAAACCACTATTTAAAAAAAAAAAAAAAAAGACTCCCAACCAAATGCTAGAACCCATCTCTCCAGCCTCACGTACAGCATTTCATAAATTTCATTTTTCTTTAAGGACGACAGTCGAAAATTTCGAAAGGGTCTCTAATCCTTATAATTCAATTAAATCAAGAAGATTCCTACACTGAAGTTAATCGCACATGCCTGTAATTCCTACATGCAGACTAGTTTTATGTCAACTTGACACAAGCTACAGTCACCTGAAAAGAGGGGACCTCAATTGAGAAAATGTCTCAATTAGATCTGGCTGTTAGCAAGCCTGCACGGCATTTTCTGAATTAGTAATTGATGGGAGTCTAGTCCATTGTGGGTGGTGTCACCCCCGGGCTGGTGGTCCTGAGTGCTATAAAGGCTGAGAAAAGTCATAGAGAGCAAGTTAATAAGCAGCACCCCTCCATGGCCTCTGCATCAGCTCCTGCTTCCAGGTTCCTCACTGCTTTTCATAATGAACTGTTATAGGGAACTGTGAGTGAAATAAACCTTTCTTCCACAAGTTGCCCACCCGCCCCCCCCCCTTTTTTTGGCTTTTTTCGAGACAGGGTTTCTCTGTATAGCCCTGGCTATCTTGGAACTCACTCTGTAGAGCCTCGAACTCAGAAATCCGCCTGTCTCTGCCTCCCAAGTGCTGGGATTAAAGGCATGAGCCACCACTGCCCGGCAATATATCTTTTGTTTGTTTGTTTTGTTTTTTGTTTTTTCGAGACGGGGTTTCTCTGTGTAGCCCTGGCTGTCCTGGAACTCACTCTGTAGACCAGGCTGGCCTGAAACTCAGAAATCTGCCTGCCTCTGCCTCCCAAGTGCTGGGATTAAAGCTGTGCGCCACCACTGCCCGGCCACAGTTGCTTTTGGTCCCGGTGTTTCATCATAGCAATAGTAACCCTAAGACACCCTCTCTTGGGAGGTGGAGGCAGGAATAGTTAGTTCAAAACCAGCTTGCGGTACAAAGTAAATTCTGAGCTAGCCTGTACTGAGATATTGCCTTATCCTACCTGGCAAAAAAAAAAAAAAAAAAAAAAAACAGCTCTCCAAATCAGAGAGGAGTGGGGGTGGGGGAAGCATCCAGAAGTTCCCACAGTTCTAGCAAAGAACGTCACGGAAGATGAAGTACATTGACTGCAGAATAAGCCCTGTCCTCAGCTTGCGTGGCTGTCCCTACAAAAGCAAGGCGTCTTTCCCCCTCTCACACTGTGAGATCCTGTTTCTACCCGACAGGGATCGGGGTGTCCCGGGGAGATCGCCAGAGTTCAACAAAAGGTAATTGTACAATTCTTGGCCATGCCTGCGCGCTGTGGCAACAAGTTATCAGATAGCAGCTTGGGCAGCTGGTCCATGGGCTCCAGGCCACGAGAGGCATCTCATTCCGCACAGCTGCGGTGCAGGAGGAACCCGCGCAGGACGGGACGGGATGGCACCCAGATCAAGTGAATGAACAGAACTTGGCCAAACAGACCAAAGTCTTTCAGAGTCTGTGAAGACAAGCAGTTTTCCAGGAGGAAGGCTTGAGGGCTGGGTGGGTTCGGTGGGGGTGAAGACGGAGAAGCTAGTAGCTTTCAATTTCCGAGTTCTGAGATCTACGTTCCCAGCGTGCGGAGCTTAGCCTGCGCTCCCCGGAAGGAGACTTGCTCGCCCCTGGCCCGCCGGCCGACCACCCATTCATTCACACTCCCACGCTCCCCGGTGCGTGCGGAAGCCACCGAGGCAACACCGCCGGGAGGCCAGCCTGAGGCTGCAGGTAAGCGCCTGCGTCTGTGCACAGGAGCGCACTTCGGCCTCAGCAACTATCTCTCCAAGGTGGCATCCCCGCTCACCGACTTCTGTATCACAGACGCATCCCGACGCCCGGCATCCCGATGCCCGCACTCTGGCCGAACTCCAGCCATCTTACCGAGTGTGGCAGCTTGGCAGGCCCGGGTCCAAAGTTAATCACTTGCTTGGTGGCGTCCATGGTGCTAAAGCGACAGCGAGGGAAGTGGCAGGAGCAGAGACCACGCGAACCGCCCGCGTCTCCTGATGCAAAGGCAGGGCGGGCTTCAGCTTGGAGAGTCGGCGCTCCATTGGTTCGCTTTCTCAGGCCGCTAACTGGTTGGCTCTCACTCAGAAGCTCGCCTCCCCATTGGCCACGCTCACTATCGGAACCTGCGATCAATTGCTCCTCCTGGAGTTTAGAATTTCAATCTGCCTTAGCGGTCAACGCAAGAGAGCAGGGGATTGCACCAGCCACCCACGTGGCGAGGTGCCTACTACTGCCTTCGCGCACCTCTGGGCGCAGAGTCCCCTGCCCTGGCCTCTAAACAACTTCGAAGTGGCACCCAAACCCATTGCTCCTGGCCCGCTCCCAACTGGGCTGGGCTCTGCTCACCAGACTTTGCTAAGACCCTTACAGACACTCCGATATAGAGACAAGATACCCAAAGAAGGATGTGCAGGGTGAAAAAAGGGCTGAAGAGTGAGGTCATAGGATTGTGACCCGGTGCACCTGATAATCACAGCACTCAGGAGGGCGATACAGGAGGATAGCTACTTGGAGGCCAGCCATGGGCCACACAGAGGGACCCTGTCTCAAAAAAATAGCCTTTGTATTTGCACCTGGGCTCTAACTCACTGCACCACGAAAGGACAGAGGTGGCTAAGAACTTTGGGGGCAACCCATGCCACCCCTACAGCCACCCTCATCCTGGACAGCCTCTTTCAAGTTGCTGAGTCTCAGTTCTCTCGTTATCTCTTTCATGAACTGAAGAGCACAAACCTGAATTTTGGCTCTAGTGCTGGAGGCCCTCAAGCTGTGAGGAGGTATTAACAGGAGCGGAATAAGCAAGTTGAACGTAGTCAGGACCAGAGGAATGTGGCTCTGAGCCGAGCTGGGCACAGAGCCAAATCTGTTCAAACTTTTCCACACAAGTTCCCTTTTCAAAAGAACTGTACTGGAGTCTCACTTGAGATCCTGAAACAAGAAGGCCCCTTCTATGCTAGGGTAGTTCTTTTGAAGTCCAGAACATTTTAAAAGTATTTTCCCCCTACTTTGCAGTTTAACCCAGATTCCTTTACTACGAAAACATTTTCCCAAGTTCTTTTGTGCAATGGATGGCAGGAATAGGCACAGTGCCTACTGAGCGTTAGTGCCAACCTCAGCATCTGTGGCCTCGGTTTCACAGGCTTGCAATCCAGCCTTTCTGAATTTGGGCTCTTGTTTCTTTTTTATACCTGTAGAAGGGATGTGGCTGAGAACAGAAACACAGCGTTGAGTCTGCGAGTAGTAGAGCAAAATTGTTAGAGAAAGCTGAATAAAGCCAGGCCACAGCCTTCTTCAGCACCTTAGTTTAAAAACTTGCATAACTGGAGATGGGTGGCGTCTCACACCTTTAATCTCAGAGGTAGAAGTAAACCTATCTTGAGTTCAAGGCCAGCCTGGTTTACAGAGCAAGTTCCAGGACAGTCGGAACTATTAAAGAAAAACTTGGTAAAATTTTAACTTTTTTTTTTTTTGGTTTTTCAAAACAGGGTTTCTCTGTGTAGCCCTGGCTGTCCTGGAACTCACTCTGTAGACCAGGCTGGCCTCAAACTCAGAAACCCACCTGCCTCTGCCTCCCAAGTGCTGGGATTAAAGGCGGGTGCCACCACTGCCCAGCAAAATTTAACTTTTATTCACCGATTTAATTGTTGTCTGGAGCCTAACTTCCTTAGTCTGCTAACTTAGACCAGGTCCTGGAAGCTTCTGGCCTTGATATAATCTAAGCTAGATCTATAATATTTTCACCCTCTGAGATTTACTGCTCAATAAGGTCACCTTTACTAACTCTTTCCATATTCTTATTGACTGGTTCAACTTGGCTGGCTCAAAACTCCTCTCCAAGCTGACTTCTCTATCTGGCTTCTCTCTCAACCTCTCCTGAATTTCTCTGCTTGGCCTCATACTAATTTGGCAATCTAGTCTAATCTGCTGGCTCCTCCTTCTCTGGCTTGTTGTGTCTTTACCTGTGTCTAGCTTGTTCTTTCTTCAACCTGTCTGTCTCTGTATAACAACTATCCCAATAAAACTGCCTCTTCTCTTTCTCTCTCTCTCTCTCTTCTCTCTCTCTCTCTCTCTCTCTCTCTCTCTTTCTCTTTCTCTCTCTCTCTTTCTCTCTTATCTCTTTCCCTCCCTCTCTCCCTCTCTGCTCTGCTCTCTTTAGTAGCTTCCCTTTTCCTTGTGATAGTTGAATATATTCTCTTCTGTCGAATCTTTCTTTGATTCACCACTTTGTCTGCCACTCAACTAGATAGCACTTTCAAACACAGCTGCTTACTTCTACAAATTAGCTTTTAGTTTTTATTTTACTTTACTTTTAGGTTTACTAACTTTTAGTTTTAACTTACGATCTTCCTTATTTGGGATTAAAAGTGTATGCTAAGGGATGAGCCACGCCACACTGGAAACAAGTTATTTCAGTAAATAACACAAACTCGGGGGTTCACAGCATGATCAAATATCCTGCAAAAACGTTGTCTTTAAAAATAAAGAAAAGAGTCGGGCAGTGATGGCACACGCCTTTAATCCCAGCACTTGGGAGGCAGAGGCAGGCAGATTTCTGAGTTCAAGGCCAGCCTGGTCTATAGAGTGAGTTCCAGGACAGTCAGGGCTACACAGAGAAAACCTGTCTTGACAAACCAAAAAAGAAAGAAAAGAAAAAAGAAAAGATTTTTTTAAAAAAAGGAAAAGAAAATTGCATAAATGAACAGTTTCATTCCCAGCCCTTAAACCAGACAAATAACATTCAACTGTACCCACTGTTTTATGTAATATAGTGGGTTTTAAACGATCACACACACAGAGTTAATCTACTAGAACAGTCTTTGCCTTTGGTCTTCTTTGAGCTCTAAACCCGATTCCAGTTCCATCGAGTAAATGGGGATGAGGCAGGATAGAAGGACAGGAAAAAAATCAAGTTTCCCACACTGCGGTTTGCTGAATGAGGATCAAAAAACTCAGCATAGAGCTGGAGAGCTGAGTCAGTAGTTAAGAGAACCGGAGAACTGGCTGCTCTGCCAAAAGGCCTACATTTAATTCCCAGGACCCACTACACGGTAGCTCAGAAACATCTCTAACTCCAGACCCAGGAGACATGACACCCACCTCTGTCTGACCTCAGAGCAAACAAAACACCCATATGCATAAAGTTTTAAAAATAATAAAAGTTGTAAAAAACTTCATCACAGCTGACAAGGCCAAAATTGCCAACAGAGATAATGTGTGTTTTCACAAAGACTTCCCACATAAGGATATTAAAAACAACCAACTAGGGTAAAAGTACAGCTCAGTGGTAACGCTCTTGCTTAGTATGCATGAAGCCCTGGGTCCAGTTCTCAGCGCCAGCTTGCTTAGAGGCAGCTTGCTTGTCAGCAGGGCCAGCAAGATGGCTCAGTGTGTAAAGGTGCTTGCCACCAAGCCTGATGGCCTGGTCCATGGCTCATAGGCACCTCCCTGCAAAACAAGTAAATAAATGTGTAAAACCAGCATGCCTGTGAGTTCTCATCCCCAAATCTCAACACTGCACCTCATAAAAACCACCTTCAGTTTCATTATCAAAAGAAGTTGTTTAAAAGAAGGAACTAAACTAGCCCGTACATTAATTTACTTTTTACTAAAAGCTCTAAGCTTTGCTGAACCTTTAAACTATTGGAAGTTACAGCCTGTGAACAATGTAATTTAGAGCCACAGAATCCTATATTCAGGCATTGCAAAGGCAGCTGTGTGACTATTTGGAAGCCCACACCCCTGTCTTCAGTGGGTGTAATCCTTCTCAAATGTGTCTCTCTGTCTGGATGTGTAATAAACTCACTAACTGCTTCACTCTGACTTGTCCTGGAATTGTTTTCCGCTGCACAGTCAATGATCTGGCTTTATCTGAGCAGAGGTCACTAAGGGAGAAGAGATTCTTCAGGCTGCTGGTACAATGCTGGATTCTTCTCCATACTCACTGACAGGAAAAAATGACTACACATTCATTTTGCCCTCTATCCCATGAAACCTGACTGTAATCTCTACTGTCCAGTTTTATATGCCTATTCTCAGTTTCCTACTAGTTTTGGGTCCTGTGGTGGCTATCTATCGCTGCTTGTCAACTTAACTATATCTGGAACGATCCAGAAATAGAGGGCACACCTGTGATCCAGATCTTGAGGCTGGAAGACACAAGTTTCTGACCTGGATCTTGGCATGGAAATCTTAAAGTAAGTGGCCATGAAAAGTTAGGCCCAGGCAAGGTAGCACACACCTTTAATCCCAAGAGACTGAGGCAAGGAGATCTCTAAATTCAAGGTCAGCCTGGGACAAAGCAAGTCCCAGGACCAGGCGTAGTGGTACACACTTTAATCTGGGCCACTCCTTCTGCAGGAAGCCCATATAAGAACATTGGAAGAAGGAAGACTCACTCTCCAACTGCTTGCACTTGCTTGCTAGCACATTTGTTGGAACCTACTTCTACAGAAGACCAGCTTAAATAGCTAACCCTGTGAAACTGAGAAACTACTAGATTCTTGGACTTCCCATCCATAGCTGCCCATTGTTGGGGTTAGTTTGACTACAGAGTGTAAGTCATCATAATACATTCCCTTAATATAGAGAGACATTCCATAAGTTCTATAACTCTAGAAAACCCTGACTAATACAGTTCCCATAAGGGACACAGACAGTTAACATTCTATATGCTAATATCTAGCCATTCCTCCCTGGGGGCCTGAAGTTTCTAGTAACATATTTTATGGAATATGATCACACAGTGGGGTGTGTGCTTTCCTTCCAGCCCAGGAAAATCTCATTTAGTCCCTCAACATGTACATGTTTTAAAATTTAAACATTTTCCTGGTACATGTTTTAAAATTTAAACATTTTCCTGTACAATAAGAATCCTTTTTGTTGGAAATAAAATCTGCCTCCTTCTATGCTTCTGTAAGATCTATCCACCACCCTGAGGGCAGAGGCAGAGCCACAAATGCATGCCTCTAGGAACTACACAGGAATAAGAATGAGAGAGGAACTGTGGTAAACTGAGTATAAATTGCCCGTCTGAGGTAGAGTTCATAATGGCCAGCTCACATCTGTTCTTTCCATGCATAGAACAAGACATCATTAGGAGGTGGCTGTCCAGAACTGTGGGATATTGCAACTCTGTCTCTATCCAAGCATCCATGTCATAGGGAATCTATGGATGTGTGTGTGTGTGTGTGTGTGTGTGTGTAAAGGATAAATTTGCATTTCACATCGATGCAATTAAGAAATGCTTTCACATCCCATTACAGAACAGTAGACTAGCAGGCCCCACAGGAAGGTGGAAGGGATCTTCTTGGCTACCAAAGCTCTGAGCTGCTCTGTCAGCCAAAGAAGTGAATATAAGGGCTCAAATAGAATTGAAAAGCATTGAAATAACTTTATTCAGTGTAGATTGTAAAGGGACATGTTGTCAGGAATGACAGTGGGCCATAGGAGTAGGAGCACTCCAGGACGATATTATTTGGGGCTTTCTTTTATAGAGTTCAAGAGGATAGGGTCTGATTGTCAAGGAAAATAGTTTGTGTGGTGTTCTGCTTTGATGATAGATTTGATCTTATATTTGTTTTCCCTGATTGCACATATCCTTTCCCATAATGCACCACCAAACACATGTGTGTACCAGCTCTTTTTCAATGTTGCCTCTGATGATTAAAGTATTCTTTGAGATGGTGTCACCAGCTATCCCAACTAACAGATTGTTATACACCCGAGAGCTAGAGCTGTGGTTCAGCCGGTTGATACCAGGCGGCTCAAGCTACCTTCCAGAATGAAAGAAAAGCCAGAACACCAGATTTGTATGTGAAGTCTCCTAATTTGCATTTAATTTTATTTTAGACAAACCCTTTCTAAGTATTCCAGGGTGGCCTCAGATTCATGATCTGCAGCCTGCTCAGTTCTGGGAGTACAGGTGGGCACGATTATACCCAACTTCCCAATTTTTTAAACAATTAAAACTTTAAACTTCTGCTAAACTTTGCATTTGTGAAGTGTAAAATTTTTGTTACAATCAGTGCTGAGCCTACTGGGAGGGCTCTAAAGAATACAGGTGCATCCTGGGTGCCCTTTCTACATCTGCTGTGCAAATCAGGCATTGTAACATAATGTTGGAGATTAAATTATATTTCCCTTCAAAATTTCCTCTTTCCTCAGCCCCATAGTTAACCAGTTTCTTGGCATGATCCTTGTTTATAGGGAAAACTCCAGGGAGAACTTTATACAGCTTATGACCAGAAGGCTCAGAACTGCCTTCTTCCGAACTCACCAGCTACTTTGTAGGTTTGTTTATCACACTGGCTTCTAGTCCGAAGCTCTGGTGGGTCAGAGTTTCTTCTATTTTGTTTATCAAGCACAGTGAGTGGCGCAGGGCGGGATTGCAAATGGAATAAAGGAAGGGATGAGCCCTGGATCTGTTGATGAGAACCATCCTACTGCAGAGAGGTCTGCCTGAAGCTCCATTCTGAAAAGTTTCAAAGATTTTGGTTTTTATTTGTTTGTTTGAGACAGAGTCTCTGTAGCCCAAGATGACCTTAAATTCACTAGGTAGCTGAAGAGGACCTTAACCTCCGATCTTCTTGCTTTCACCTCCAAAGTGCTAACATTACAGACCAGCAACAACATGCCTGGCTCTCAAGGAGGATTTGTGCATCCTCAGCCTCACGGTCATTCTTCTCTATGTCAGTTCCCTCCACTCTACCTACCTCTCTCTTCCCACTAGGCCTGCCCAGTCTGAGCTCCATCGTCTCTCCCAGATTTCTGGGCTTCTTACACAGATTTTGCCTTTAAATATCCAAACCAGCAACCATAGCCAACTTCTTCAGATTCCACGGAGTAGAGCCTCTAATTAATTTTTTTAAAGATTTATTTATTTATTTATTTAATGTATATGAGTACATTCACTGAGCCATCTCTCCAGCCCGAGCCTCTAATTCTTAAAGCCACTCCAGTGGCTCCAAAGACTTGTAGAAGAGCAACCCAAACTCTTCATGGTACTTGCCCTGCACCCTTTAGCTTAGCTCGTAACTACTTCTCTCATAACTTCCTTACTACCTGCCTTATCACTGGCATGTAAGTTGCTGAAACGCAGTCTGCACCAGCTTCTTCACAACTGGGTTCACAGCAGTATGCATCCTAGGTGCCTGTGGGTTCTCTGTGTAGCCCTAGCTGTCCATCCTGAACTCATTCTATAGACCAGGCTGGCCTTCAACTCAGACATTCACCTGCCTCTGCCTCCCAAGTGCTGGGACTGAAGGCATGGACCATCACCACCTGGAGCCCGGCATTTCTTGAGTGGGTGAACAGGGTGGCAAGAAGGATGTTTAATTATTTACTTATTGTGGTTCTGAGAATTTAACCCAGGGTTTCATAAATACTAAATAAGCACTCACCACTGAACTACACCCCAACCCTTAATTTTTCTATAGAAATAAGTGAGAAAAATAATAGTCTTCATGACAGTGAGAAGTTGTGGGTGTTCGTTATTTCTTTCGAATTTAGGAAAAATTCAAAACTTAATAATAATCTTCTCAGACCTTGGTTATTTAGAAGCTTGAGGTAACAATTGGTATAAGACCAGCAAAGAAAACCCAAAGAGCCCAGGGTAGCCCTTTGCAGCCCATGATTGCCCAGGAACTTCCTCATTTCTGCTGAAGCTGAACACTAAATCCAGTCCTAGTATATCGCCTCGGGACCCAGTCTCTAGGTTGATGAATTCACTGATGGCAACACCACATGTAGGACACTGCCAAAGAATTCACATCAGTCAACTTGCACAAGGTCCAGTCATGACCTCTGACTTTGCAGGACCACTCAAAGTTTACAGCAGACCTCGCTGCATGGTGCGGGTTGAAAAAGAGATGCTGTGTTGTGAAGAAAAACTGTTGGCCTGCATTTTATGCCTCGCCAGTGGGGTGCAGGCCACTGACATCCCCAGCTCAGGGAAGGCTGGACGCAGGTAAAGCTAAGATACGATATGGCATCCCAGAAACAGCAAGATCTGGGATGGATGCTATGGTTCTCAAACTCCTGTGTCCCCCAGACACCGCTGGGGACCTCGAGGAGCTGAGAAGGGGAGTCCTCTGGTTCAAGCAGTGTAGAAGCTACTAGATCTACTGCAGCTCTTTCGGACAAAAGCCTCCACCCACAGCAATCCTTGATGGAGACAGTCCTTGCTGTCCAAACTGTTTTATTCATGGTGGATGAAAATGCATGTGTCAGGGTGAACCAGGAATTAAATACCTTTTGCAGGAAGGGATGCTCGAGAAGGGAAGCTCATTGGCTAAACACTTGGGGCCTATCCAGATACCTCATTATCATGGAGAACCCTAGGATTTGATCCTGATAGTCATGGTCCTCTTAGTGGCGTGTCATGTTCACGTGTTCCAGGACAGGTAGTCTTGCTGGAAGCTGACTCTAACACCTAACGTTCTCAATTATGAGATTTACCAGGGTTTTTGAAGCTACTTCAGCCTTACCAGTTCTTCTGTCCAGCATGGTTCCATTTGCCACACAATAAGCTACCTTGGGTCTTGGAATGCCATTTAGAGACATCTTGCCCACATGGTCTGACAGCTACCCTCTCCCAGCATTGCCCTGAAGCATTGAAAAGGATCGGTCATGTTCTCCTGTGAATCTAAGTCATTTCCTGAAGACTGGCCTTGAGGATTTGGGAATTGCTTTCCAGACATTAGGAATGGAAAAGATAATTTTTTAAAAAAATAAATTAAACACTAGCTCTAAATGTTCTAGCATCCTTTAGCTATGTGACAACAGGATACTTAGGTGACAGGGAATGGCACCTGCAGTTGGTGTTGTGTGCTCAAATCTTCAAACAAACTCTCTTGGACAATTGGATCAAGAATGAACCATAGCCTGATTTACTGACTCTGTATAACCCAGGACCATGGGTGGCTGCATGAATCCTATTTCCTTCCTTTTTCTTCTCTTTTTTATCTTGGATATATTCAGAACTTCTGAAGAAGATGTTTATGAAAAATCAAGTCAAAAGCCCCAAGCAATACAGGACTATTTTCAGGTGCCAAACAACCAGTCTTTTCATTTTAATACATTTTATCCACTGTTATTAAGGTAACAGATGTGCACCACAGCCACGCACATGGAGGTGTGAAGACAGCTCTCCCTCCATCTTTATGTAGGTCCTGGGGATTGAAGTCAGATTGACAGCTTTGCATAGTAAGTGCTTTATCCTCTGAGCCATCTAGCCAGCCCTGAAATATTTTCTTTTTTTTTTTTTTTTTTTTTAAAGATTTATTTATTTTATATATGTGAATACACTGTTGCTGTCTTCAGACACACCAGAAGAGGGCATCAGATCTCATTACAGATGGTTGTGAGCCACCATGTGGTTGCTGGGAATTGAACTCAGGACCTCTGGAAGAGCAGATAGTGTCTTAACCACTGAGCCATCTCTCCAGCCCCCTGAAATATTTTCATTGTGTGCTGTATGTGTGAATGTACAGCATTTGATGGTGAACTATCTAATTCAAGACCCAAATCTTAGGGATTTAGGGCAACTCCTTTACTTTATAAAGTGTCCCAAAGAGATAACTTGGTGCTGCAGGATACACAGGCTGTGATGGTTTGTATACACTCAGTCCAGGGAGTGGCACTATTAGAAGGTATGACCCTGTTGGAGTAGGTGTGTCACTGTGTGTGTGGGCTATAAGACCCTCATCCTAGCTGCCTGGAAGCCAGTCTTCCACTAACAGCCCTCAGATGAAGATGTAGAACTCTCAGCTCTGCCTGCACCATGACTGCCTGAATGCTGCCATGCTCCCACCTTGGTGATAATGGACTGAACCTTTGAACCTGTAAGCCAGCCCCAATTAAATAGTATCCTTACAAGAGTTGTCTTGGTCATAGTATCTGTTCACAGCAGTAAAACCCTAACTAAGACACAGACCTTCCCTGTGACCTCCCTGGTATATCTCTTGTACATCAGTGGTAACTATTTTTGCATTTCATAAAGGGAAAAGGTGAACTCAAATTAAATGTGTTTCATTCTGTTTTGGTTCCTTTCCAGTGTTGAGGGTTAAACAGAAACTCACGCTTGCTTGGAAAGCTCTATACCACTGAGCCACATCCCAAACCTGCAAACTGAGGACATGTCCAGGGTCCACAAACCTCTAGTCATTGAACCAAAGAGAGGACATCAATCCGAAGCATCTCTGTTCTAGCAGATATAGCCCTTTGTGATGCACACTGCCTTGCTTTCAAAAGCAATTGAAAGCTGTCAGAAAAGCCATTTCAATCTCCCCCCCCACTCTCCCCGGAAAGGAAACCAGTTCAGCAGAACATAAGCTGAAGCTGCAAGATCAGATAAGATCTAGAAAATGAAGGGCATGAGCAGAGGAAGCTGTTGAACCAGCGTGGGATGGCAGTACCCTGCCTTGCTCTGCTGCCTGACCATGGCTAGTTCCTCAGTGCATCCTTCCCAACAGGATTCAGATTGTAGAAGAGAGTTCCTGAGGCCTTTCTCTGTCCCTGAGAAAGCCCCACTGTGTCTACAGCCATAGATTTAATCTGCTGAGCCCTTCACCACCTTTGCTAAGGCTTCCCACTTCTCTCTGGAGAGCTACGACGTCTTTTCATTCTAAACTGATTCCCATTTCTGATCATTTGGTTATCGCCCTGGTCATTGCCCTGGTCTCTAGTCTTTCTGCAATTGCTGGCAAATGGCTAACTTCCCTCAGGGTATGGCATGCAACCCATTTTCTTGGGAAACCTGTTTTTCAGAGCTCCTCCCTGCTGCAGGGAGCTGTGACTCTACTTCTCAGTAAAATTCTGGCCCTTCAAAAGATGGGCGAAGAGGACACTTTCTTGACACTCTTTGCTTTCTTTATTTTATTATTATTATTTTCAATTTCTTTATTCAATGTGTACGCTAGCTAGCTTGTACCCTGTGCCTTGAGCTGCACTCCTAGACCCTTAATGAAAAGTAATAAAAATATAACTCCAACTACTTTAGGCTAAGGAAAAATTATATTCATAGAACCAAACCTCAGTGTAGATGGACTAAGGTGAGGCTGCCGGTCAGTGACTAGCTAAACAAAAACCCTGAGTGCAGTCCTTCTTGCTTCTGTCTTTACATCCTTTCTTCACTCATTCTGGAAGTTGCTCCAAGACCCAATCAGCGCCAGTGATTGCACCACCTTCATCATTAAGAAGAGACTCTTCTGTCTTGTTCCTGGATTGAAATAATCTTGGAAGGACTCCAATGTCTTCAGGTCACACACTCACTCCTGCACCCAGCTAGCTGAGCATAGTGACAGGGTAGGCAGCACTCAATAAAACAACAGTATCAGAAAGAGGTGGGAGTAATTCAGACCCCACAAAGGGGATGCTGTCTCCAGGAGTGCCTGGGGGCTGGAAAGCATGCACCATGTCTATACCTTGCTTTTCTTCCTTTACACAGATCTTCCCAGAACCTCATCTCAAAATCCTGAGGATTTTTTATAATTTTCCCAATCTCCTGGACATTTAAATTCATTATCCATGTGAAGAGGCTACCTAAACATGAGTTACGTGTCCTGACAGAGAATCAGCACTTAACATGTTTTACGGAACCAAGGTGCTAGGCGCAGTTACAAAAGCAAAAAGGTTTTATTTTAAATATTGATGGCTCTAAATTACATATAACCTTACACAGCTGAATTCAGAGTACAATATATTACTGGAAGATATAAATCATGCAAGAACATTCTTATCCATTCTATCGCTTTAAAAAATGCATCTTAGTAGAGAGCGGTGGTGCACACCTGCAATCCCAGCACTTGTGGGATGGAGGGAGGAAGATCAGAAATTCAAGGCTAGGTCTTCTAGCACTACAGGAAACCCTGTCTCAAATATAAATAAACAATAATCACTGGGGTAGTGAGATAGCCCAGCAGGTAAGGCTCTCTAGACTCTGCAAGATTGCTACAGCATCCAGCAGTCCCATCTATACACACTAAGTAAATAAATGTTTAAAAGTTATTCCTCAAAAATATCTCTGCACTTTCCAGCCCGTCACCTCAGATTGAATATCTGAGATTGGTTGATTTTATATTTCTGATTGAAAATCTCAATAAATAAATAAATAAATAAATAAACAGCTCAACTCTTGTTTTGTAAGAAAACTACAGAAACGGTCTGGTTTGCCAGCACGCACATGGCTAATCAGTTGTCTGTAAGTCCAGTTTCAAAGGATCCTATGCTATCTGTGGTCTCCACGGGCACTATAAGCATATGGTACACAGACATGTGTAGGTATAATACCCATACACATTAAATAAAAGTAAATAAATCTGTGAATATAGATATATATTTCCAAAATACAGTAGCACAGAGTAACATTGCTCTAAATGGAAGCTTCAGAACACAGCAGGAAAGGCAGGACCATAAGGACATTGAGACTCAGCAGAACAAACATCAGTTTCAAGTCCAATACCTGAGTCTTTTGGTGGTATCATATAGCCTCCGACAGATCTGGCATCCCTACTGGTCCGGTTCTGTTGTCTGCAGCCCACAAAGTTCTCTCACTGGCCAGTGCCATTCAGCGTCGGTATCTTTTCTCGGAAGAGGCTCCATGTTCCACATTGCTAGAGTTTCCGCTGCAACTCAGACATCACCTTCACAGTTTCCCGCAGTAATGGCCTCTCAGGGGCTCCTTCCTCTCCAGGAATGCATGTCTGTGTTACATTTCCAGCCCATTGTGGCTTTCTGGAAGCTTGGTACATGCCTCTGTTAGCTGTCACTGGCACCTTGAGGATGATGTCATCAGTCTTTAGCTAAAGATGACTTGGAACCTCTGATCCTTTTGCTCCCACCACCCTAGAAATTGGGTTACAGACACACATATAAATATAAAGGCCGAGGGTATGTGTCTTTCATTCAGGAACCCGGAACACTGGGGCAGGTAGCAAGGAAAGCGCTGCTGCCGGGATCAGTTTGAGTAGCATTAATTGGGCACAGCTACAGAGGTGGATTGTCAACTAAACTGGAAGCCATATCCAGGACCATCTTCCCTTTCTTCCCCAACAAATGAAGCTTAGTTAGGAGGCAAGGGCTGACCTGGTATACCCTGCCTCTAACAGAGGCAGAAAAAATATATATACTAGCAAATTTGTTAGAGAAGAATGGCAAAAGGCAGAAGACTGTGGACTCTGTGAGGACAGGCAAGAGCCCAAAGAGGAGAGGGCTTGAGCTTAAGGTCTTTGCCTCTCCTACCATCAGACGGAGCGAATTCCTCTACTGGGTAAAGCAGAAGCCTGCAAAGAAGAGGGGAAACGCAGCTCCCCCAAACTCTGGGGAAGCAGACACTCAGCTACCAATTCATTGATTTATCCTGACATCTGAAGAACAGGCTCTGCACAGCATAATGCAGCCATCCTGCCTGGGAACAGTACCGACTGTGTGAGAGAGAGTTCTCTTAGATGTGAGAGAGAGTTCTCTTAGAGGCTGTTCCCCATGCCCATTCCTGCAGGCATCCTCCTGAGATCAGTGACTGGATTCTGAGGTCTCTGACGTGGGTCTGAAGTGAGCATGAGTTGAATTTACCCAAGGGTACCCATGTTCTAACTTAAAACCTCTTTCTCCAAATCAGTGTTCTACCTTGCATTTTCCTGAACAGGCCAGTCTGTCAAGCTCCCCAGAGATTATGCAGCCCATTCAGATGGAAGCATAACACTTCCCCAATTAATACAGGTTGGCAACATCATATGGTCCTGATATGAGCAAATATATGTTACACACATTTTACATTCTTGGGGAATTATTAAAATCATTAAAATCCCCTTTAGCTCAACCATTTAGCTAAAGAAAGTAAAGTCTAGGAGACGGAGAGATGGCTCACCAATTAAAAACACTGGCTGCTCTTGCAGAGGACTCAGGTTTGATTACTGGCACCCAGCTATCTATAACTCCAGTTCCAGGGGATCCAATGTTTTCTTTGGGATTCTGCAGCTACCGGCACACATACACATGATACACAGACTTACATGTAGGCAAAACACCTATGCAAATAAAAGAACAATAATAATAATAAAGAAAATTAAAGTCTAAAGCAGTGCACTGCCCAGACTCTTTGGGCACAGGGTCTGTCAACAGACCTCACATGGCAGTGGTGGGAGACTGTGACTGACTATCTGGAGTCTGTGCCTACTGAAGTGGCTGGAAGCAACCCAATGTTCTGAAGCAGTTAACAGTCTGTTGTCTCTTTCTGGCTGTCTTCTAAGATGCTGGCCTCTCAAAACCATTCAAAGCAAACCTCTGTCAGAGGTGTCTCTTTACCTATTTTGAGGTAAGACTGCAACCAGCTCTGGTAAGCATCCTTGTTCCTTCCACATGAGATTATGGAGTCCCTGAAGAAATGAACCAATTACTCAGTTGGCAGAGTGTCTAATACTACTGCATAATTCAGAAGGCAAAGCGCCAACAAGGCTGATACTCGCTAGCCTAGGCCAAAGGCACAGGATTTCCCTTCCATCTGGGGAGATGGGAGAGCTGGAGAAGAATCTTTTAGTTAATTGATTTACTTTTGTTTGTTTGTTTGTTTGTTTATTGTGTGCATGTGTGCATGCATGCATGTGTGTGTGTGTGTGTGTGTAATATATGGTATATGTGTGGATGGGATGTACACATGAATGTGCAGATGTGGATTTCTGTGGGACTGTGTAAAGGTATCTTGGTTCTTGGCTGGGCATGGGCCTGGAACCCCGAGACTCCAAGGGAGAAATGGCAGGAGTTCGGCCACATTCCCAGAACCCAGGGTCCTGACAAGCAGTCTAATATCCATGGACCTACATTTTTCAGTCACAGTAAGCCATTACAGCCCCTCCCAAAGTGCACAGGTAGAGGGTGTGACCACAGGCCTCAGGCCCTAGAGAGATTTACATACTAATGAAGGTCAGAGGGCGGAGCCAATTAAACCTTTCCCCAGAACCTTCCCCTTTCTCCCTCCCTATTTAACTCAGGTATGCCTTGAGTTTCATAGGGGGTACATTCAGATCCATCCACCACCTGCCATCAAAATAAACCCTTTTGGAACCAAGGACTTCCTCGTATGACTGGGGCCTGCAGTCGCCAAGGCTTCCAGCCTTTGGAACTCCAGAACTTTCTCCTGAATGTGGGACCCGCCGCCTGGAAGCCTCCGGGTCTCCTCCACTGCGGACCCTTTCCCACAGATTTCCATGGTCTATGTATGTCAATGCCAGAGGACAAGGAGTTTCATCCTCTTCTTGTTTTTCAGCATCTCTCACTGACACATAAGCTATGTTGACTGACCAGAGAGCTCTCAGGAGTCACTTGTCTCTGTCCCCTGGTGCTAGGGTTACAAGTACATGCTGCCACCCCAACTTAAAATTTTGTTTCATTGTTGTTGTTGTTGTTTGTTTGAGACAAGGTCTTACCATATACCCCTGCCTATCCTGGAACTCACTGTGTACAGCAGGCAGGCCTCAAACTCAGAGATCCACCTGCTTCTGCCTCTCAAGTCTTCAGTCTCTTGGGGTTGAAGAATTGTACCACCATGCCTATCCATACCCAGATTTTATGTAGCCTTGGAAACTAGAACTCAGATCCTCCCACTAGTTACTGGGCCCTCCTGTTTCAGCCTCCCACATAGCTGAGACTTTACGTGGGTGCTACCACACAGAGCTTAGAGAAGAATCTTTTTTATTGTATAGGAAAATCATGGAAATGAAAAGCCTGTAATGGTCATGATCTTTGCAATGTAGAATGATTCATCTCAAGTTTGTGGAAAGAACTAACTTTAAAAAAAAAAAAAAAAAAAAAAAGGCACTTGAAAAGCATAGAAAGCATAGAAAAATCAAGGGTAGATGAAGGTCTTAGACCTGAAGCTCTAGTTGAACATAAAATAAAAGGTCTACTACTATAGAGAGACAGAGAGAGCCCGAGTATCCATCCACTAAACAATAGGTTGTCCATCACTCGCAGCCATGGCCTCTGATCACAGCTCTACGGTTCATCACTATGGAATAAGCATAAGAGAAAGAAAAGCACAAAGGGCCACACTGGGAAGAAACCAGGTTGGAAGTAGATCCAGCTCCTGCCCGTTGCTTCTCTGCAGCTTCCTAACAGCACTGCTGTCCTTCAAAAGAAAGAGAACCTCGCGTCTTGTAGGCTAGTGAGACAGGACATAAAGAGAAGGTGCCTCTTATCTGCCGTTCAACAACACAGTCCATCTCTGGGAGAGTTAGGTACCTACAAGCTTTAGCAATGGAATCAGAGCTGATGGGTAGGCAAACGAATTTAAACATTCCCAAGCCCTACTTAAATTTTACCCTTCAAGATCCTCAGGATGATCTATTGCTAAGATGGTACTGTCTGGTTTTTTTTTGGAAGAGATAAACACCTCCGCTGAATGGCAGGGATCCTGAGGATTATCTTTCTAAAATGCTGAACAAACAAGCCATCTCCGCAGGTCCCCCTGAACAAAGTTAATGATTTATGTCATCCAGGGCGAGGATGTTCTTATCTAGTTCTAAAGTACCTCTGTCTCTTTCTTTGTACATTCACATTGTTTAAAATTTACATTCTGTCCTGAGAAGCGGGCCCTCATAGGAGGCTTTCCCTTGCAGGTACATCATGTGCCTGTGGGACTGTGGGGCATATCCGTGAGTGCCTTCCACCATTGAGAGTCTTCTTGCTTTTCTTTATTTTATCCAAACAGGATTTAAAAGCTCTCCAATAGATGTGTCCCTTTGAAAGCTCAAGCTTTTAGTCCAGAAAGGGTTTTTAAAGAAAATTTAATGAAAGCGACCTGTTGAGCATTACCCAACACAAGGGAGCAAGGTTCTGGAAGTAAGACAGCATCACCGCAATGCCTTTTGCCCATAAAGTGGAATGAACTTGTGCACGAGGAATGGCTTTGTCAGGGTCCATAGCGTAGATGTGGGAAACGCTTTTCAAACAGCAGGACGTGACCTGTGGTGGATTGTGAAACAGTAAGCTGTGAAGGGATTTTCTCTAAAGACATGAACTAGAACAGCCCCTATCTGTATGAGTCACTGGATGCACGGCCTTGCTTGGTGGAATTTTCCATTTGTGTGCACCCAGGCAGGTGGGACAGGATCAAATGCAGGGTTTATGCACAGGCAAGCACTATACTGAGCTCCAGCCCCAGCCCTCACTACCGTTCACTCTACAGAAACCATTACTTTTTACTGTAAGCTACAGCTAAAAAAAAAAAAAAAAAAATACATCAAGGCTATAGACTCAAAGTTCTTAAAGCTTTTTTGTTTTGTTTTGTTGTTTTTGGTTTTTTTGAGACAATTTCTCTGGTAACTCTGGCTGTCCTGGGACTAGATTCGCAGACCAGGCTAGCCTGAAACTCAGAGGTCTGCCTGCCTCTATCTCCTCAGTGCTGGAATTAAAGGATTCACCACAACTGTCTGGCTGTTCTTAGAGGTTTTAAGCTCATTTCAATTCATATAGATAAGAAACTAGAAGAAACATAAAGATAGGTTAGACCTGAGAGACGAAGAATAAAGGATTATACATTTTCATTTTGCAAATTTTCTGATGGGAAATAACCAATTTACTTGTCAAACATAAAAACATGCTTATTTAAAGGAAAATAAAAACCCTTAAGTAAGTAGAGTAAAATGTGACATCACCTTTCACTCCTACCCTTTCAACACAGCTGCCTCTGGCCAGAGAAACCCGTGTCGACCACTTGGTCTATTTTGTTACTATTTTGTAGGCACACAGACTAAAGTATTCATTAGATTGATGTGAGCCAGCTTGAGCCATATGAACACAAGCCAAAGGATATGATTGATCATGGCGCTGTCAGTTCAGTATGTTTATGAACATGTTTATGCTCACGCTTTATCTGCTGCAGAATATTACATGGCAGAGGTTAGTATTCTCCGTTCATCAGTTCCTGCCTTCATGTGCAATTATGTTTTCTAATGTTCAGAAAAATGCTTCTGTATACATCCCCACCCCTGGCTCTTTGGACAAATGCATGGATCGCTTTTTCTGCTGCATGACTACAGTTAGAACAAGGCAGACACGTTTTAAATACCATGTAACTGTGGCTGCTTGTATTCTTATGTAATTACATTCCCCAAACTGCTCATTGGAGTGTCCAACGGAAGATGCTGAGGGACCCTGCCCCCAGTTGGTTCTGATTGGTAAATAAAGATGCCGACAGCCAATGGCTGGGCAGGGCAGACAGAAGCGGGACTTTCAGGATTGGGGCTTGGGACAGAGAGGAAGGAGAAGATAAGGTATAACTTCCTGTCTTTTCTAGGAGTTGCAATATCATGACAGACTTCCTTGGGCCTCTGGCTCTTAACAATCTTTTCAACTCCTCTTCAGAGATGGCCCCTGAGCCTTAAGTGCAGGCGTTGTGTTATAGACATGGTCTTTAACGCTGGGCTTCCCGTGACCCATGGATATCTGCTTATGACTAGTTATGTTTTTCTGTAATTGTTTCTACCTGCTGGAAGAGATGCTTCTTTAGGAGTTGTGAGAGTTACACTTGTCTGTGGCTATAAGAATACATTTTAGAATGCAGTAAAGAATTCTTGGTCTAGTGAAGTTGATGTGGTGGGTTCTCTTCTAAGATCCATGACCTCACTAGCCAGCCCCAGGTAATCGGCTAGATTTCTGGTACCAGGCTCGATTTCCCTCCTGTTGAGTATGCCTTGAGTCCAATTAAACAGCTGCTGGTTACCACCAAGATATATGTGCCACCATTGCAACTTTAGGGGTACCCTGTCATGCTGGTCATTGTGATTCATAAGCATCACAGCTGGATAGGACTGTGGATTACTTCCATCCTTGACAGGTTACACAGTACTTTCTAGCACTGTGAAAATTAGAATCCAAGAAGGAGGCTTTCAGGTGAGACCCAGTTCAATCTTCTGAGTCCCATGTGTGAAGTGTGTGCTGTCTTCAGCAATAGGGATTACCCTCAACCCCTCAGGGGCAACAACGGGCTACAGCATACCCTCTATTGTTTTGGAGTCACTTGGACTACCCTGACCAACAATTCGCATGGAGATTTCTCACGTCTGGCTCTATCGGTTTTGTTAGTCTATGGTTCATGGTACTATACTCAGCAAAACTATCTGTTGTAATAGAAGGAGAAATAAACATTTCCCAAGACACAGAAAGCCCCCAAATTTCATGTTCACCAAAGCAACCCTAAAGAGAATATTGGATACAATACTTAGAATTAAAGAGAACAAGAGACTCTAAAAGAAACCAAATGAAGCTATAGTTAATAAAATATAAAGCACAAACAAGAACATAAACAGAAAAAAAAAAAAAAAGAGAGAGATGGCAATCAACATATCTTTCATTAATAACTTTAAATATTAATGGCCTCAACTCCCTAGAAAAAGAGACAGGCTAGTTGAATGTATAAAAGGACAAAATCCATTTTTCTTCTGTCTACAAGAAACTCAGTTATAAAGAGAGGTAACACCGTAAAGCAAAAGGGTAGAAGGAAGTATTCTGAGCAAATGAAATCAGGAAGCAAGCAGGTGTTGCTATCCTAACATCCAGCAAAAACGATTTTAAACCAAAAGCAATCAGAAGACAAGGAAGGGCACTTTGTTCTAATCAATGGGACAAATAATCAAGGAAACATTATTATCCTAAACATATATGCATAAAACTCTGGTGTACCCAATTTCATAAAAAGCATACTTCTGGAATTAAAGGCTTAGATCAACACCAACCCAATAATAGTAGGTGATTTAAATACCCACTTTCTCTTTTTTTTTTTTTCTTTTTTTCTTTTTTAATTTTATTTTTTTGCTTATTCACTTTATAACCCGTCCCAGTCACCCCCTCCCACAATCTTCCCCATCTCTTTTTTCTGAGTACCCCCTCCTCCTGTATCCCCACCCTGCCTCTTTAAGTCTCTGAGAGGCTAGGTGCTTCCTCTCCCATTGAGGCCAGATGAGGCACCCAGCTAGAAGACCATACTCCATATACAGGCTGCATGTTTTGGGATAGCCCCCGCTCCAGATGTTTGAGACCTACATGAAAACCAAACTGCACATTTACAACATATGTGCAGGGAGGCCTAGGTCCAGCCCATGGAGCTAGATCTGTGTAGACTAGGTATGCTCCACGGTTGGTGATTCAGTCTCTGAGAGCTCCAAGGGTTCAGGTTGGTTTACTCTGTTGATCTTCCTGTGCAGTTCCTATCTCCTTAGGGCCCACAATCCTTCCACCTATTCTTCTATAAGAGTCCTCAAGCTCCATCCACTGTTTGGCTCTGATCTGTTCTGGGGTCAGCTGCTGGTTAGGGCCTCTCAGAGGACAGCTTGCCCCTGTCTGTTCTCAGGCTGGAGGTTTAGATCCTGGGAGCTCTGGTTGAATCTTTTGATACTCATTCTAAAAAGGACAAAAGCACCCTCACTTTGGTCTTCCTCCTTCTTCTTGAGTTTCATGAGGTTTATGCGTTGCATCTTAGGTATTGTGTGTTTTGGGGCTAATATCCGCTTATCAGTGAGTGCATACCATGTGTGTTCTTTTGTGATTGGGTCATCTCACTCAGGATGATATTTTCTAGCTCCATCCATTTGCCTAAGAGTTTCATGAGCTCATTATTTTTAATAGCTGAGTAGTACTCCATTGTGTAAATGTACCACATTTTCTGCATCCATTCTTCTGTTGAAGGACATCTGGGTTCTTTCCAGCTTCTGGCTATTATAAATAAGGCCGCTATAAACATAGTGGAGCATGTGGCCATGTTGCATGTTGAAATATCTTCTGGGTATATGCCCAGGAGGGGTATAGCTGGGTCCTCAGGTAACACCTATGTTCAATTTTCTGAGGTATCGCCAGACTGCTTTCCATAGTGGTTGTACCAGCTTGCAATCCCACCAACAATGGAGGAGTGTTCCTCTTTCTCCACATCCTCGCAAACATCTGCTGTCACCTGTGTTTTGGATCTTAGCCAATCTGACTGGTGTGAGGTGGAATCTCAGTGTTGTTTTCATTTGCATTTCCCTGATGACTAGGGATGCTGAACACTTCTTTAGATGCTTTCTCAATCATTCGAGTTTCCTCAGTTGAGAGTTCTTTGTTCAACTCTACCCCATTTTTTAATAGGGTTATTTGATGGTCTGGAATCTAGTTTCTTCAGTTCTTTGTATACCTTGGATATTAGCCCTCTATCAGATGTAAGGTTGGTGAAGATCTTTTCCCAATCTGTTGGTTCCCGCTTTGTCCTGTTGACCGTATCCTTTGCTTTACAGAAGCTTTGCAGTTTTATGAGATCCCATTTGTCAATTCTTGATCTTAGAGCATACGCCATTGGTGTTCTGTTCAGGAACTTTTCCCCTGTGCCCATGTGATCAAGGCTTTTCCCTATTTTCTCTTCTATTAGTTTCACTGTAGCTGGTTTTATGTGGAGGTCCTTGATCCACTTGGAATTGAGCTTTGTAAAGGAGATAAGTATGGATCAATTTGCATTCTTCTACAAGTTGACCTCCAGTTGGACCAGCACCATTTGTTGAAAATGCTGTCTTTTTTCCACTGGATAGTTTGAGCTCCTTTGTCGAAGATCAAGTGACCATAGGTATGGGGGTTCATTTCTGGGTCTTCTATTCTATTCCATTGATCCTCCTGATGTCTCTGTTCCAATACCATGCCGTTTTTATCACTATTGCTTTGTAGTACAGCTTGAAATCAGGGATGGAGATTCCCCAGAATTTCTTTTATTTTTGAGTGTAGTTTTCGTATCCTGGGTTTTTTTGTTATTCCAAATGAATTTTAAGATTGCTCTTTCTATCTCTGTAAAGAATTGAGACCCACTTTCTCAATAGGCAAATCATCCACACAAAAAGTAAACAAAGAAACATCAAAATTAATTTACATCAGATATCAAATGAATGTAATAGCTGTTTAAAGAATATTCCACCCAAGAAAATACACTAAAGAATATATATTCTATTCAACCACCCATGGAAGCTTCTCTAAAATAGACCACATTCTGGGGCACAAAAACAAATATAACAGAATCAGAAAAAAAAATGAAATAATTCCATGAATCCTATCTGAGTATTATGTGATAAAACTTAAAATCAACAGCAAACCAATCTCTAGTAAGTGGATAAACTCATTACTGAATGATGACTAGATCAAAGAAGAAAACAAGAGAGAAGTTAGAATATGCCTGGAACACAACAAAACCTCTGAGATAGAGGTTAGAGCAAAGGCGCAGGGGTTAAAAGTACTGTGTACTCTTCTAGAGGACTGAGGTTCAGTTCCATCACACCAGGTGGTTTACAACCATCTGTTATTTCCAGTTGGAGGGCATCTGGTGCCCCCTTCTGGCCTCTGTGAACATTGCATGCATGTTGTGCACATGTATGTATGCAAAACTCCCATACACATAAAATAAAAATGAATAAATCTAAAAATTAAAATTAAAAAACCCTCTGGAACATACTAAAAGCAACTCTAAGACAGAAATTAATATCATTAAGTGCCTACATTTAAAACATCAGTGCACAGAGGGCTGGAGAGATGGCTTAGCAGTTAGGAGCACTAACTGCTTTTCCAGAGGTCCTGAGTTCAGTTCCCAGCAACCACAACCATCTGTAATGGGATCCAAATCCTTCTCTGGTGTGTCTGAAGACAGTGACAGTGTGCTCACATAAAACAAACAAATAAATCTTAAAAAGAACATCAGAACACAAATAAATGACTTAATGATACAACTCAAGAATTTGGAAAAGAACCAACCAAACCCAAAGCAAAAAATAATAATCAAAGCAGTTAATGAAATAGAAACAAAGAAAACAGTACAAAGAATCAATGACTCTAAGAACTGGTTCTTTGAGAAGATAAAAAATTGAGAGACCCTTGGCCCGAGAAACCAAAAGAAACAAAGGAGACCCAAATTAATAGAATCAGAAATGAACAAGAGAACTTTACAACTGTTACTAAAGAAATTCAGAATAAGGGATTTTTTAAAATTCCATGACACAGGACAACAACAAGATATCTGAGAGTAGTCCCTGTGAGGATCCAGGAACTTTTTATTGGTTCTTTGTGAGTTTCACATCATTCCACTCATCTCCCCATCCCTCATATCTGCCCTCCACCCTTGCAACCACCTTTTCAAAAGAAAATAAAAATAAAAGTAAAAATTAAGAACAAAAACAACAACAACAACAAATCTTGTCATGGAAGCTGCCCTGTGTCACAGTGTGTCCCACAGTCTACCCTTTTGTCCACACATCTTTACTTGAAAATGTTCTGTGCAATGAGTCATTGGTTTGGTTTGAAGCCTATGGATTCTGCTACCCTATCAGTACTGGATACTCACAGGGACTCCTCTCAGATATCCTGTAGTTGCCCTGTGTCGATGGAGAACCTTTACCTTTGGATCTGCAGGACTGGCCCTTTCATGTGCTCCAGCAGTTTATAGATGAGGTAGATGTTGGGGTGGGCCAACTCAACCTAGGTTGTAGCTGAGTTGCTAAGCCGCCAGCTCTCCAGCCCTAGCCTGGCTAGCTCAGCCAAAGGCTCAGCCAGTAGGGGCGGAGCCAGCTCTGCGGCTCTCCGGCCCTCATGTGATTCATCTGTGTCCTCTCAACCAAAGCCAGCTCTACCGTGCTGTTCAGGCAAGGTACGGGGCCTGCCACAGGTCGAGGGCTGAAGTGAGGAGGGCATCTCTCCCTGCTCGTGCCACCACTGGGCAGGTGAGAGGAGGGGCCAGCTCTGCTGCCTTCACACCCTCAGTCTGGCTTGCCTGCGCTCCCTGCCACCAGGGCCAGCTCTACTGTGCTGCCCAGGTGTGGTGCAGGGCATCTTCCTGAGTGCTACAGCCAGTAAGGACCAGGCCAGCTCTATACAGCCCTTAGACATCAACATGGTACCAGGCTGCAGCCCAGAGCAGGGATGTCTGCATGGTCTTTGGTAGTACTATTGGCCACAGACATCGACCAGATCTCTGGTGCTGCATGGCCACCGGACTTGATTATGGCAGACACCCAGACATGGCCCTCAGCAGTAGCATGGCCAGGGGTTCACCATGCCCTCTGGTGGCAAGGCAGGCTATTCACACCTGGCTGTTCCTCTCCACCCTCCCGTCTCCAGTCCATCTTTCTTCATAATGCTCAAACCACTCTGCTTCTCTTTCTCTCGGATCTCTCCACCATATTCTTGCACACGTAGCGGCTTCTGCTGTGGGCCGCCCAGCAAGCGGGTCTCTGCGTATCTTCCCAAGGGAATATTTTTAAAGATTATATTTCATTAAGTTGGAATACTTGAATGAATTTCTAGAGTCATCCAAAGCATGAAAGTTAAACCAAGATGAGATACACAACCTAAACAGACCCATAACATCTGAGGAGATTGAAACAGTAATTTAAAAAAATCTTCTGACTGAAAAAGCCCAGACCCAGGGAGATTCACAGTAAAACCCTACAGATTTTGAAAGATCGAAAGCCAATCCTTAAATTATTCAAAAGTAAGCAAACTCATTCTATGAAGCCAGTTTTACTCCAATAAAAATACACTCCAACAACAACTCGGACTCAATAAAATACTAACAAACCAAACACAGGCACATGTTAAGATCGTCCACCATGATCACGTTAGCTTTATCCCAGAAATGCAGGGATGGTTCAACACATGGAAAATAGTAAATGAAATAAATCATATAAATGGACTTGAAGGAAAAAAAATCACATTATCATCTCAAAAGACTCAGAAAACAAACAAACAAACTTTAACAAAATCCAATGTTCTTTCATGATGAAAGCCTTAGAGAGAGGGGGACTGGAGGGAACAGCCCCCAACGTAATACAGGCTGTGTATGACAAACCCACAGCCAGCATCTTGTTAAATTGGAAAACCTCAAAGCAATCCCGTTAAGATCAAGGATGAGACGAGCCTGGGCATGCTCCCCACTCTTCTTCAGTGTAATGCTGGAGGCAGAAAGCAATAAGGCAAGGGAAGGAAACTAACAGGAAACAGACAGGGATCGAAGTCAAAATATTCAAAAGTGCACGTGATTCCTTTCAAATGAGTTTAGATCATGTGAACGTTTCCAGGTGGTTAGGCCTTTTGTTGTCTGCTTTTATTAAATGGCACAGAAAGAGGTTATCTATAGGACATTTGGATTCATTTTAGTTTATATTAGTTTAAAAAGGATGAGATTTTTATTGTGTTTTTTTTTTTTCAAACAATATTTGCTTTTAGGATTTTTACATTTACATATATTTTTCTTTGCCTTCCATGAATCACTTTTACAAGGTTGCATGAGTTTTCCAAAAGATTAAGCTTCCTGTTATGTTTGATACAAAGAAGACATCTAGGGTATATTAACACCGTGCCTTCTTGAATTTTCTAGGCTGTTTTTGCCCCTCCACCTCAGCTCCCAGCATTGGGGCTGCAGGCATAAAAGGCCCGCCCCAACACCTGTCTTCCTCATCTTAATCAAGTGAAGGGTAAGAGAGATCTGACTATAAGTTTTGACATTGTTCTATAGTAAAACTAGTCCTGTGGTATATAGTTCTGTTCATTTTAACAAACATAAGTAGATGCATGCTGCCAGCCACCTAAGTGAGGATATGGAACAATTCACTGCCAGCCTCCCTCCCCAACAGAATCCAAAGTCTCTCCTTTGAGAAGCCTACACCCATGTTCTTAGAAGTCTTCCCTCCTTCCTGAATGACTTTCTCATAGTCCTGGTGCTTAAAGATCTGTGTTAAAATCTCTTCACAGACATGCACCCATGCACACCACAATATATAAATAAATGTAACAAAAGCATTTTTTTTAAGTAAGGGGGCAACATGGCTAATAAAGTTAAGGCACTTGTCAAGCTCGATTATCTGAGTTCAATCCCTAGGACTCTCATGGTGGCTCATTATGCAGTTCAGTCTAGCCTCAAATCTCTCCAATTCTCCTGCCTCAGCCTCCGGTTTAGAGGTATGCATCAGATGAACATTTTTGAGGCCCTTAAATACTTGTGTCCTAACAGCTATCTAACACATGCCTAGGATTTGACACTGTCCAGCAACAAATTCTATGTACTGGATGGTTTTATGTCAACTTGACACAAGCTGGAGTCATCAAAGAGGAAGGAGCCTCAAATGAGGAAATGCCTCCATGAGATCCAACTGTAAAGCATTTTCCTAATTAGTGATTGATGAGGGAGGGCCCAGCCCATTATGGGTGTTGCCATCCCTGGACTGGAGGTCCTGGGTTTTATAAGAAGGCAAGCTGAACAAGCCATGAGGAGCAAGCCAGTAAGTAGCACCCCTCCACAGCCTCTGGACTCCGGTCTCCAGGTGTCTGCCCTATTTGAATTCCTGTCCTGACTTCCTTTGGTGATGAACAGCAATGTGGAAGTGTAAGCTGAATAAACCCTTTCCTTCCCAACTTGCCTTTTGAACATGGTGTTTCATTATAGCAATAGAAACCCTAACTAAGACACATAGCATGGACACTTTTAGGCAGCAGTTTAAGTTTCATAAGTTGGAACTCTACTTGGTTTGGGTTGTGCACACAGCAGTCTATTAATAGTGCATGTGGTACTTGAGAGCCTCACCTGAATGCACCATCCATACTTAACCAAACCGAGTCAGGAACCTGGAAGCCTGCCTGCAAGGTCGTGTTGCTTTGCAATGAGCTGCACACCCACTCAGTCCAAACAACGGAGAGAGTTTCTCCCTCTCCTTAATGGCTAACCAACCTGACACACTTTCAAGGGTTGTTTTACTTCTTTTAAGATGTGAGTGTTTTGCCTGTCTGTATATATGTGCACCACATACATGGCATGTCCCCAAAGGTCAGAACTCCTGGAACTGGAGTTATAGAAGGTTGTGAGCTGTTACGTGGGTGCTGGAAATTCAACCCATGTCCCTCTACAAGAGCAGCGAGTGGTCTAAACTGCTGAGCCATCTCTTCAACCCCTACGTAGTTGTCAAGGGGGCATGCCAGAGCACATGTGATCAGAGGACATTGTGTGGGTTCTAGGGCTTGAATCAGGCCACCCGGCTTGGTGGCAAGTGCCTCTACTTACATCTTACCGGCCTAGTCTTGGGCGGTTCCAATTCAATCTTACTCCTAATACATCCTGGTCCAGGGTATGAGGACTGACTCAGATATAACTGGGAATATGAAAAACTATGTCTCCAAGTGAACTTTTAGGGAGAATCCCCTACCTACCATTTTTTATCTGTGAATAATTGAGGGGGGGTGTATATGATTAAAAGGAGATGAATTATGGGAAGGGACATGAGTGAACAAAGGCTGTCAATCAAAGTAAGAATCATCCAAACTATGTTCCTAATAACCAAACTCCTCCCCTTTAAGTCTCATGAAAGAAAGCTCCAGCCGGGCGGTGGAGCGCACGCCTTTAATCCCAGCACTTGGGAGGCAGAGGCAGGCGGATTTCTGAGTTCGAGGCCAGCCTGGTCTACTGATTGAGTTCCAGGATAGCCCGGACTATACAGAGAAACCCTGTCTCGAAAAAACCAAAAAAAGAAAAAAAAAAAAAAAAAAAAAAAAGAAAGCTCCAAACAGTAAAGAGCCCTCGACTATCTTCCCTCCCGTGAGTGTTCCAGGAGCACCTTCACTCCTGTGGCTTTCTTTTAACACATTTGGACCTGTTTGCAGACTAGGTAGGCTTTCATCCATTGTATTTGTTTTACTCTTGAAAAAGAGGCCAAGAACTTGCAAACACCCAGCCCAGGTTCTGACCATTGGTAACACATCTGGCAGAGCTAGCCAGGAGGTAAGAAAATGACAATTCTTTCCTGTCTTAAGGCTAGAAAATTTCCCTTTTGACTTTGTCCTTTCACTATGAGGTCTGTGGCTCACAGCAGGCTGAACTAGCAAGTTTGGTTGGAAACCTTGCTTTTAACTATTTAACCTGAGCTCCTTGATCACAGAAAACAGATGTTTTAAAGACAGGAACAACCAAGTGGAGGTAGTGGAAAGGGGTCATCATTCAGGGAGGGAGCTTATTTCCTGGACAACTAAGTGTTCCAAGAAAATGGCCCACATTTCTGGTGTTCCAAGAAAATGGCCCACATAATCATCTAGCCAGGGCTCATAGAGGCTGATGACCAGGGACCGCTGACCTAGGTCCTCTCATGTTATGGCTCTGTAGCCTGGTGTTCTTGTGGGACTCCTAAGAGTAGACACCTGGGCTGCTTCTTTTGCCTGCTTTTAGGGCCCCTTTCCTCCTAATGGGTGGCCTTCATATGAGGGCTTGTGCCTAGTCGTATTGTAACTTGAGATGCCATGTTTGGTTTATATCCTGGGAAGCTTGCCCTGTTCTGAAAGGACGAGTGGATCTTGGGATGAGAGGGTGAAGGGGGAATGCCAGAAAAGGGGAAGACGAACTGCAGATGGAATGTAATCTATGAAGGAAGAATAAAGAAAAAGAGAGTCTGGTGTCCCTGCCTTTATTTTGTGTCTCCCTCCCTTTAAATCCCCTCATGCCCCTACACACAGGCTTGAGAACCATTCAAGCAAAACCACAGTACAATTATAAATCATGTTCTTAATGTCTGGACCTCAACAACAGATGCTTTGTAATTTAGACACATGTGAAACTAAAGAGAAAGAAGAAATGGAAAAAAAAAGACATCTATGCTGCACATTAGGTTCTACTTCGAGAGGAGAAACAATCTCAAAGGAAGGTGGATGACCTCAGTCTTAGCTTCAGGAATAGTAAGACCTAATAGAATTATTCCTGAAGCCAGGTCCACATAAGAACAAAGGGAAAAGTGGACGGACAGGAAAGGGAAGAGATGGAAAACAACTAGAAGACTGCAAGAGGCTGCAGCTGGGCTTTGCGGCAGCCTCTCACCCGCTGGCGTGTGCACAGCAGGGACTGCACAGGGTGAGACAGAATGCCAGAATCTGGTTCTGCATTAAGTGGGTGGACACCCTATGGCAGCTGCTTCACCCAAGACAGAGCTTGAGGAAAGGGCAAGATGAACAGGTGCCTCTCCTGTGTGCTCCTCCAGGATCCCTGGTTTCTGCTCTTTAAAATGGAACCTAACTTAGGAGGTGGAGACTGGGGGACAGCCATGAGTTCAATTTCAGCCTGTACAAAGCAAGTCCAAGGTCATCTTAGGCTACACGACACACCCTGACCCCCATTTCATAAAAACAGATGGAGCAGATGATTTCAAGGTCATCACTGCAAATTCTTACATTAGCATGAAGTCTGAGAAACAGATAACATCAGAAGGGGCAGCTTTAAAAATATGTAAAAATGATTAATTGTATGCCATTAGAGCAAGCAGACAGGATCAAAGTGGAGAGACCTGAGAATGTTCGCTATAATGACAATCTTAAAAAAAAAAAAAAAAGTGGGCTGATGTTTTGCCTGCATGTATTTCTGTGCACCACATGAGTGTCTCGTGACCTCAAAAGCCAGAAAGGGGCATCAGTTTCCCTGGAACTGGAGTTAGGTGGCTGTGCACCGCCACAAGGGTACTACGTACTCTTAACCACTGAGCCATCTCTTCGGCTCCTGACAATTTTTGTTTTAAAGCATACAAATATACACACAAAGTTTTACAATTATTCCAGGGAAGACAAGATGGATCACCAGGTAAGAGCATTTATTGTGCAATTGTGACAACTTATGCTTGATCCCTGGAACCCATGCAAAGATGGACATGAACAGACTCCAGAGTTGTTCTGACTGCCACACACACACCATGGCACATGGACACCCCAAGACACACACACATCATACACACACATGCATGCACATACCAACAACAACACACAAAGTAAAAGTTTTAAATTATTACATTTTATCACTTAATACTACTCCACTAAAAACTTAATACGAAAAACAAAAAACAAGGCCGGGCATGGTAGCTTGTGCCCATATTCCTAGCATTCAAAAGGCAGAACTGTCCCAAAGTCAAGGACAGCCAGGGATACACACAGAGACAGTTTCAAAACACAACTAAGGAAGCTGAGGAGGTAGCTCAGAAGTTAAGGACACTTGTTTTCACAGAGGACCTGGGTTCAGTTTCCAGCTTGCATACGGTGGCTCACATCTATTCCAACTCCTGCTCCAGTGGGGTCACTGGCTTCTGACCTCTGTGGGCATCAGGCATGCACATACATGCATGGAGGCAAAACAGTCAAACACATAATAAAAATAAATACATCTACAATTTCTTTTTTCAGCAAACAAAACTGAAAAGTAAAGAAACAAATTACAGGCATGCTGGAATATACTTAGAATCCCAGCAGTTTGAGGGGTAGGAGAGGAACAGGTTTGGTAAGATACAGCACAGTGATAAGAGTATCTTCTGTGTACAAGGTCCTGGCTCCATTCCATAGCACACTTGTAACACACACACACACACACACACACACACACACACACACAACACATACACAAACCCCAAACAAAAAACCCAAAATCAAAATAAAAAACCCAATAAAACAACAACAAAAACCAATAAAAATAAACCAAGACAAAACCCACAGCCAGGCATAGTAGCACATGTCTTTACTCCCAGCACTCTGGATTAAAGAAAAGTAGGGAAAACTCAGCCGCTGCTTCCACAGTAAGGCTAAGGATCTAGAAGGTGAACCTTGGCACGTGAGGCCTCGTGCAATCCCAAGCATGAAAAAGTTAAAAAATAAAAATGAAACCTACACATGTAATTTTGGTTTTCTGTTCACTTTTTCTACTCCAACGCAGCATGGACTATAAGAGCTTCTGTGGTCTCCCTGGACACTGCCTGTAGGGCTCCAGTAGGCTAAAACTGTCTGCAGTTTTCCAAACACAAGAAGACACTGCTGCTCCGTCTTAAGTACTGCCTTCTAAGCCGGGCAGTGGTGGCGCATGCCTTTAATCCCAGCATTTGGGAGGCAGAGGCAGGTGGATTTCTGAGTTCGAGGCCAGCCTTGGTCTACAGAGTGAGTTCCAGGACAGCCAGGGCTACACAGAGAAACCCTGTCTCGAAAAACAAAAACAAACAAACAAACAAACAACAAAAAAACCAACGTACTGCCTTCTCTTCAGGTTCTTACTCAACAGTATCTAACCAGTTTAACTTCACTGAGGATGCGAGGTTATTGCTTGTTAGACAGACACAACCTTTCTCTCTTTAGATGGCCTCCCTCCTTTACAACTAAATTCTCAGCATCACCACTATAGAATATAATACGGTAACGACATTTGATAGTATGTAAGTCTTCCCTTCTGTTAAAGGGCGGAGACTAGACTATATCCCGTTCAGTTTCCCTGTGATAATCTATGCTTAATGAACTCATAGCCTCCTTTACCATCAGGCAGGGCGATCTACAAGAGATCCTAACACCACCAGCTTTCCTCACACCTTACCTGTGGTTTGCCAGGCAGGGATAACTAGCCTAGGGTTAGTTCATGCTTTTACATACTCTGCCCAGCTGGGGTAAGGGACAGATGTGCCTCTGACAGTCCTGCTCATGAACTGCCGGTGTCCAATGGCTTTTCTTTGGCATCTTCTTTGAGCTGTCTGGTTCCTAACAGGGAAATGGGATAACTAAGTGATTTAGCATACGGGATCCAGTCAGAACTTCAAAAATACCACCTATTTCTAAGTGATTACAACTTGGGCCATTCATATACTGTTTCTTCAAATTCATTTATAAAATGGCCTGTATACCTTAACTAAAAACTTAAACGTAGTTAAGGACTTAGAAAGATGTCTGCTGCTCTGGTAGTTACTAGGATATGCAAAGGCTTTCTGGAATGACTCCTCCTTCTATACTTAACCAGATGTTGCAGCCTTTCAGGTATTTAGTCCCATCCCTTGCTAGCCCCAACCCCTGCTTTACCATTTTGTCCCCTCCACACATTAGCAGTTCCACGAAGGTAAAAACTTTGCTTCCTTATTTGCTGGAAGCCACCACACTCAAATGTTTATAAATTAGACTTTCCACAAATATATGAAAAATAAATTATGTGAGTGAAAAGAAAAAACAAGATTTTAAAATAAGTATAGAAAAATTGCCCTATAGTATTTCTAGCCCTGCATTTTAATATATCACTCAATATAATAAAAACATAAGAAAATTTATTAAAATTTAAAAGCAAAAATCATAATTTCAAAAGGTTAGACCTATGTCAGGTCAGGTGTGCTGACGAATGGATGCGTTCCTGAAATTCAAAATCAGACCCAAGAGTATCACTCTCAGAATGTTCTAGTGGATTGGGTTTACTTTTGATAGTCTTGGATGAGACAGTCACTATTCTATTTTCTTTCTTGACAGAAATGCATTTTTTCAAAGATTCACTTTTAATTGGCTCATTAAGCAAAGACCTTTGTTCCCCAGGTCCTTTGCTTTTTGAGTTCACAGGAGAGTCAGCGTCGGAAAGGAGGTCCTTCCTGGAGTGTCTCTCAGCAGACGGCCTTCTGGAGGGCTCACTTGCCGTGCTCCCTTTCTCTGACGAGGACCTGCTGTGTTTAGACACCACCACCTCTTCTCTTTGACTCCTGCCTCCAGAAATGCCATCTGCTAAGGGAGAGCCTGTTACAGCAATGAATCCCACTGCAGATCCCTCCTCCTGCTCCAGGGCTACAACTCCCAGGTCGTCTCTAGAAGCTACCGCTGCCTCTTGTGTAGAAAACCTGGACAGTGTCCAGAGGTACAGGGATCGTAGCATCACTTGTAATCTTCTGAATCTACGAGGAAAACAATAAGACTTGAGAACAAAGCGAGACACTACAGAGGTGAAAGCCTCACTGTAACTCTGACGTTTTTCATGTTAGAGATGTGCGCACGCATGTGAGTGTGTGTGTGTGTGTGGGTGGGTGAGAGAGAGAGAGAGAGAGAGAGAGAGAGAGAGAGAGAGAGAGAGAGGTGTACCTGACTGCAGAGGCTAGAAGAGGCACAGGATCCCTGGAGCTATAGTTAGAGGTGGTTGTGAGCCACCCAACACAGGAGCTAGGGACTCTACTCACTCCTCTAGAAGAGCTATAGCTGTCTCAACAGTCAGGCCATCTCTCCAGCCCTGTAACTGTGATCTTACTGAGCAGTTAGTTCACCACTTAGAACATTCCATAGTCATTCGTTTTCTTAATTATACGATGCCATGTGATTGGCAACTCAATATATATATATATATATATATCCAGAGTTAGCTGTATATTTTTAGAATTTTCTGTTCTCTATAATTAGCTTAAATTTTCCACATTAAAAAAATAAAACAAATCTATTTCTTTTTTTTTTTTGGTTTTTCGAGACAGGGTTTTTTCTCTGTGTAGCCCTGGCTGTCCTGGAACTCACTCTGTAGACCAGGCTGGCCTCGAACTCAGAAATCCACCTGCCTCTGCCTCCCAAGTGCTGGGATTAAAGGCGTGTGCCATCATTGTCCGGCACAACAAATCTATTTCTAAGAAACCTAATTTCTATCCTCTCTCTGTATGTGAAGTATCCAAGGTGTGACATGTCTGAGCTCTCAAGCCAACGGCTCCTCAGACAAGTCTTAGACTGGCTGCTGGGTCTTGGTGAGGCAGAAGAAAAAAATATCGGGGGTGAGGGAGTGTGTTGTCCTGTGACAGTCAGCCTCCTCCATTCACTAACAGGGGCTGTAAGTAAGCATGCTAGTCTGTCTAGATGACTGGTCTCGGACGGTCTCTGCACGAGTACTTGGACCTTCACCAGTGTTCCTTCATTGTAAATTGACTGCATACAGACAGAAGCCTAGAGACATGAATACAATAGCCGTTTACAACACTTTAAATTCCAATTATCTCTTTACTCTTTCTTTCTTCACTGACTTGGAATAATATTGCTTATTCCAAGTATAAATTATCAAAAAACTTCCTTTTTTTTTTTTTTTTTGAGATAAGGTCTCACTATGTAGTCTTGACTGGTCTGGAATTCATTAGCAGACCAAGCTAGCCTCAACCTCACAGAGACTTGCCTGTCCTTGCCTCCCACGCACTGAGATCAAAGGTGTGTATCACTACGCCCAGACCCGTGTTCTTACTGACAATGATGCAGCATCTGGAAAGAGGTACAAACTTAACTGTGCCGGAGACAGACAACATTACTTTCTCTGACCTGGGGACTCCTTGCTAATGGCTTGAACCAGGGTCTGACAGGTCCACTTACCCGGAATCCTGCATTTGTGCTATGGCAGTCTGTTTCAGATCCAGATTTTCATCTTCAAGTGCTTTCTGTTCTTCTACAGGTGAATTAACTGTAGAATTCATCTGGGGGCGACCTAACAGGTGGAAGTCTGACTGATCTATACCAGCCATAGTGGCAAGCTGCCCAAGCCTGCAGACAGGAGAGGAAAGGCACTCACTTGGGAACAACTTAAAGTCACCCACACCCACAAGCATGAAATAGGTGCATAAATGAACACCAAGATCTAAAAATCTTAGGAGCTGATGCCTACTTCAGACAACAGCCCCATCCTAACTGCCACCTTTCTACCCTGCTCTTGTGACCTCTAGACACATTATCCCATCCTCTTAGCATCCCAACTCCCCTCAGGAATACATTCGTATCACCTGACTTCCCATAGCAGCCATCACCGCTTCATTTTAAAGACTATTCCAATAGCTCCCCTCTCCATCGCCATTCATCTGACCTCTTTCCCTCTCTATCTCCATTCATCTGACCTCTCTCCTCTCATCTCCATTCATCTGACCTCTTCCCTTCCATCTCCATACATTTGACCCTCTCTCCCTCTCCATCTCCATACATTTGACCCTCTCTCCTTCCATCTCCATACATTTGACCTCTCTCCCTTCATCTCCATACATTTGACCCTCTCTCCCCTCCATCTCCTTTCATCTGACCATCTCCTCAGCTCCCTCCAGCTGCTACGCACTCCTCCAACACTGCCCCATCAGCTTCCTTCAGCTCTTTCTTTCTTTCTTTCTGAGACTCATGTAGCTCAAACTAGACTCAAAATTTTTATGTAGTTAAGGGTGACTTTGAACTCTGCTCCTTTTTCTACACTCACGTGCTGGACTACAGGTGTGTGCCACCATGCCTGACTGGCATCTTCTTCTGACACTACTGTTTTAGGTGAGAACCTGACCTACTCCTGTGTCTATAGCACCTGTGGAGATCAACTACCTCCTGAAGCCTAGGGGTCAGAAGAATTTAACTCAAAACTTATTTAATAAGCAAGATGAATAAAAGGTAAAAAATCTCCTGTATAATCTTAAATATTTTGAATGAAATGATCTTTAACTTAGTCTTTTTAAAAACATGTTAAGGGATATATTTATTGCAGACAAAATTGTATATAATTCATATGCTCAATGCATTAGCTTATCTTTACCAAGACCACCAAGCACTCTTTATGTTTTTTTCTTATGATGGGATTTCTAAGAAAGCAGGTTTACTATTCTGCATTTCTTTTAAAAGGAATTCTCCACTAAAAAGCAAATCAAACATACTGTTGATAATCATGTTAAATGTCTTGTGGAAGGTAAAAAATGTCGAGTTCCTCAGCAAGCTACCATTAAAGCCACTAAAGAAAGAATGACCACCCTCCAGATAGACCCAGATATACCCAGATATACCCAGCATCTTTAAGGAGATCCAAAAAAGCATGGAACTTCTGAAAAGAATTCTCGATGCTGCCCAAGACTCCTTCATCGTCCAGGATCATGCTTGTCAACGACTGGGCTTGGAGGGCTTCAGACAGGGAGAAATTTATATTTCTTAGCTGGGCATTTTCATGTTCCAGCTACAAAAGAAGGTGAGAATGTAGTGTGATTTCCTCACAACCATCTAAAGAAATGTTTTCAATACCTAAACTAAAACATTCAAAAATGTAATTAACTTTTCACATTTTTTAAACCACTTAATTAACTAATCTAATTCTCAATCAATGAAGACATTAACCATGACACATAATGATCTTCACTGGAGACACTTGGTGAAATTTCCTATATAACAAGTAGATGAAAAGAGTTATTGTTTTACTGATGTTTCCCAAGAACACATCCCTAACTGCTTGTATTCCCACTGGACCAGTATGCAGCAGAGATTTAACCACCTAAGGTTCATTTGACATTAGAAAACACAACAGTCTGATCCAAGCAAAATTATAACCCTGCTATAATCTACTAAGGATTGATTTCAATATGCCAACTTTTTTTTTTTTAACATATATGTATGTCTTCCAGTGCTCAATACTTGTTACAATACATACACTTTGAAGACTCTTCTTTACGTTTACTTTGTGCTTAAAAAGGCACTACTGTAAACGCTGTCAGTGTTATGCAAAGTAGTCCGATAGTCTAGTTCAGTGCTCACAGTACTTCTATCTCCCACGGCATCCTTAGGAACTTGTCATTACCTTAGACTTCTAATTTTAAAAAATTGCATCTGGCCAGGCATAGTCCCCAAGCCTTGGCCACCCCAGCACTGGCGCTAAGCCAGGCTTGGAGGATTTGCTTCCCTAATCCACGGTGAGAAAACGGCCTCACCTCCACTTACATCACATAGACAGTATAAGCCGAGTAAGTCCATTTCCTATGTGGCAGTCAAAGCCAGGAGGGAGGGGCAAGCTATTTCTTACATTTTTTACAATACACTCTCCAGAACATGTCTAATGACACTAAATGAATGAATACAAGGTTAAAACGCTCAACACAGTTCACAATACACTGTGCCTTATCATTTTCAAGTATTTTAAAGTTTGTAAGTATAGAACAACTTGAAACCAAACCAAAACTAACAAGTAACTCAAACTATGGGAGAAAGACGTGCTTACCTCACTGACGCGCTTGTCAGCCTTGAGGCGGACCGCCCTCTCCTCCTTTAGCTGCTTTAGGCACTCCTGCAGTTTCTCCTAGGAAGAAGAAATGTGGTAATTACGCTGCACTCTGGTTCCTCCACTTTCTCAGCTACACAGACCACTAAGAACTGAGGGGCAGAGCCAGAAGTAACCTCAGGCAGTGGGAGACATGTCACTACTGTTCACATACCACCTAGTGCACTTAATTACTAAAATGTATCAAATTAGCACATTACAGATTCACTTAAATCCCACTCTAACTTAAGAGTTGCAGTGCTTACCATAAAGAGTAGATAACATGTAACAGTAAATCACCAGTACAAACTTAAAGTCAGAAAAGGAAATTTTTATTCTTACTTGTGGGTTCTTCAAAATAGAAAACTATCATTCTTAACACACCAAAATCATGCAACTTCAACAAAAATGCATACTTAAAATGTAACTCTTTTAAAGCACTTTATTGTAGTCAAAGCATTGTGCTTAGTTCTCTAGGTACTCCCTAACGGAACCATCAACCCCCTACAAGAAAAGCAGGGCTAAGGCAGAGCGAGCAGAGCAGCACACCCTCCGTTGCCTATGCAGCTGGTGTTGAACTCGGAGCAGTTTTGGTTGCACACAGCTGACCTTGTTCTTTACCAACATCAGGAAAAAAACAGACTGTGAGCAAACCTGCTCACCAGTTCCAGGAACTGAATGAGATTTTATGGTCCTTGATGGTGGAGGTGTGATTATTTGTCGTAGATAAAGCCCTGAAGTAGTCCCCTAGGCTTCCCAGGATGGAGTATTTCCCCATTGCCACCACTCATGCAGGGGCTGCTGTGAGGGGATAAGTAAGGCCATCACAGCAAGTGAGTGACCTTAGGACAGGGTGGGCATGACATAATTAGGGAACCTATTTAAAAATACCAGGCTCTTCATGAGAAAAATTTTTAGTACAGAGAGTTAAGACAACAGAGAAGTTCTTCATTGCCAACTCTGAAGAGGAGGTGGCCCACAGAAGATGAGAGGGTTCCCTGACTGACAAGTAGCAAGCAAATAGGCCCTCAGAGCCGATTTACGCCGCCAACACCAGCACGCCTGCCAGATGGCAACCGTCTGGCCTATAGCATGGTCTCAGTTTTGTGATACTCTGAGCAGGGGGACTCCTGTCTGGACTTTCACGTTAGAACTGTGAGCTCATAAAAAGGGACCATATTAAGCTGTCAAACTTAGAGCAACAAATTCAACTTCCAGGCTTAGGAATAAAGCAAGTATCTGCTATTGTCATAAACCACCATTTTTTGAGTAGCTGATTGTATAATAGTAAATCAAACCTGTATCTGTTAAAACCTCACAATGTATTTATATCCATAGATACTACCTTACCGTCACGAGTGCTGGGATTGCAGGTATGTAGCCCAACGCTTGGCTGTGCATTTGTGTGTGTGCACATGAATGTGCATGTCCAGAGGTTGACACTGGGAACTGCCCTTCACTGTTCTACCTTTCCTTGTGGCAGGTCTCTTAATCAATGCAGAGGTCACAAACATAGGTGGTCCTGCTGGTCAGCTGGCTCTGAGGAGTCCATCTCTGCATTCAGAGTCTGGGAGTACAGGTGAGCCACCACACACACCTTGCATTTCTGCGGGTTCTGACCCAAACTACAGACCTTACGCTTTAATGACAAGTAGTTAAACACTGAGCTAACGCCCTGGCCTCTGGGTTTATATTTTAAGCGCTTCTGAATATTAACTTAAACACAGAATTTTAATTTAAAGTTTAGTTTGGGACCACTGAGATAGCTCAGTAGCTACATTCTAGCACCCCAAAAGCAGCTCACAGCTGTTTCGGGGATCTGATCCCTTTTTGGGCCTTGCTGGGTATTAGACACACATATGGTACATACATACATGATCTCAAAACATTCATATACATAAAGAAAAACCTTTTAAAAAGCAATGTCATCGCAGGGCAGTGGTGGCACACGCCTTTAATCCCAGCATTTAGGAAGCAGAGGCAGGCAGATTCGAGTTCGAGGCGAGCTGGTCTGCAGAGTGAGTTCCAGGACAGTCAGTGCTACACAGAGAAACCCTGTCTCGAAAAACCAAAAACCAAAAAACAAACAAAAACAAACAAACAAAAAAAAAAAAACCAAAAAACATCAATATTAAGAAAACAGATATGAAACATCTAAGTGTGTCAACAAAGTTGTTTCCCTTTCAACAAACTGTTTTAAAGTATTTCCTCAATGGAAATGAGTACTCTTATACTCAGACTGTATGTCTGAATATTGTTAGGGTCCCCTGGAACTGGATTACAGGTAGTTGAGAGCCACGTGACAAGAGCAGTAGGAACTGAACTCAAGTCCTCTGTAAAAGCGCCACATGCTCTTAGCTGCTGAGTCCCGTTTCCAGAGCCACAGCTAACTTCCTAGAACTAACATAAAATGCTCAGTACATTTTATGGCACACTGTCTGTGTGTGGGTCATACATGTGCCACAGTGCATACATGGAGGTCAGACAACACCTTCTCTCACCATGGGGATATGCGGATCCTGGTGATAGAACTCAGGTTATGAGGCTTGGCAGCAGGCACCTTCACTCTGAGCCTCTCACCAGCATATAAAATTCATTTTTGGAAAGACATTGCAAACTCCTGTGTTTATGATTCACATGATTTAACGCACCACAGCTTGAGAAAGGAGACTACAGTGCACCTTTTCTTTGCAAGCCAATGAGCTTCCTAGACTCACTTGTACAGCACAAATGAGGGGTCAAAGGGGCATGGGTGACGCCAAAACAGTGTCACCTCTGCAAAGTTCCACCCAATCCTGGGCAATGTCTCAACGTCTCCATTTCTGACTGGCTCTCCACAGCATAGCCAAGTGCAATGACATGAAACAGCTTCTCCCCCTAGTGGAGGGAGTCAGACAATGTCAGATTTGTATCAGGTGTCCCTCCTCTCAGCACTCTTCTTGAGATAATGGCTTACTATGTAGCTCAGTCTAGACTCAAACTCTCCATCCTCCTGCCTCAGTCTCCCGGTTTAAAGGTATGTATTGGATGAACCTGTGTCCTAACAGCTTTCTAACACATGCTAGGATTTGACACTGCTTCCAGTAACAAAGTCGATGTACTGGGTGGTTTTATGTCAACTTGACACAAGCCAGAGTCAGAGGAAGGAGCCTTAATTGAGGAGATGCCTCCATAAGACCCAGCTGTAAGGCATTTTCTCAATTAATGACCAATGTGGGAGGACCTAGCCCATTATGGGTAGTGTCATCCCTGGGCTGGTGGTCCTGGGTCCTATAAGAAGGAAGGCTGAGCAAGCCATGTAAAGCAAGCCAGTAAGCAGCACTCCGCTATGGCCTCTGCATCAGCTGCTGCCTCCAGGTTCCTGCCCTGCCTGAGTTCCTGCCCTGACTTCCTTTGGTGATGAACAGCAGTGTGGAAATGTAAGCTGAATAAACTCTTTCTTCCCAACTTGATATTTGGTCATAGTGTTTTGTGGCAACAACAGAAACCAAACTAAGCCAGCCTATCACTCTGATACATCACATCTACTATGACTCACTTTCCCCATGGAAACTGTGAGAGTGTGAAGAAAAGAAACATCTTTTATTAAGCATTTATTCTATCACCTCCTATGCCTAGCACAAAGAAAGTAGGCAATAAAGAATGAAGGAAGAAGCTCTGGCCATATAAGATGTGTTTAAGAATATGGTTTTCTTCAAATGAACAAGTGGAGAAGTCTACCCTCGTCCTCTAGTCTCCATTTCTTTGCTTAACAGTAGTTCAATTTTGGTTTTTGATTTTTTCCTAAAAACTGAAAATTCTCTGAGGGCAAAGTCCTGGCCCATTAACTATCAAATTCTATAACTCTGGGTCCTGATTTCCTTATCTACTGAATACACAGTGATTAAGTGAATTAGCACATATACAAACTCAGAAGAATGCATGAATTCACAATTGGTCAGTGCAAAATTCAATTACTATAGACAGGCTTGTGATCAGTCTGTTCCCACACGCACATTCAGCACTCTAGGGCAGCCACCACCTGAGGGAAGCCTTTTAGCCACAGAATACTGATATGCCAAAATGTGCACAGAACGAAGTCCACAGAGAATCCACACCACCTAAGACTGCCCAGCACCACCCTCAGACCGTCAGGAAGCCTCCTGGCATGTCCCATTTCCAATTGCACAGTGGAACACAGGTTAGGTTCCCTCCGAGCTGCAGGTTGTCCCAGCACTAAGGGATGATTTCCCATGTTGTACTGGGTCAGTTACACTTCTTTCCACTCACCTTCTCATTTAGTTAAGTGAGAATCCCTTCTACTGTCTTTACTGTGGGCTACACGTTTTAGCTGATTCTCAAAGTGAATATACACTAAGAGGGTCCTCAATACACCTCGAGTAAGAAACTCTCTAGTTGCAGCTCTTAGCCTTGGTCTTCCTCAGTGACTACAGGCACTTTTGATGAATTGTCTCCTGGGTATGGTCACAGACCAGTAGCTTGTCCATCATGGATAAAGTGTAGTCTCTAGCATTTAAACTATCAGAAGGGAAACAAAAACAGAACAACCCCATAAAACTGACCAAGCTCTCTCCCTGGAGAAGGAAACCAATCCAACATCTTGAAAACACTGCTGAGGGCTCAATGTTCCTCTGCACTTTAGCAACAAACTGCTTGGGCTCTGTACAGACAAGACGAAACAGTGCTCCCACGTGTTCTACACAGTTCTCTCCTAAGAGTCTATAATTTTCTAAGTGAGTACTTAAAGAATTCTCTATACAAGCACTGTGGATTTTAGTTAAAAAAGAAAAGCAGCTGTGGCATGTATCTCAGGGGATGTGCAATGCTTGGGACTAAACCCAAGGCCTTACATGCTGGCCAGGAAACTTGTTTGCCATTGAAGCTGTATCCCGTAGCTGGCTTAAATAAAATAAATGAAATACGTAACTGCCCTTCAACCATTAATGACATTTTGAGAAGGTGCCATCTGGGAAACTAGAAATCTGGGCCCTAACCATGCACAAACCAGGTGTACCTTGATGGGACGTCCTTGCTCTCAGAAATGTGAAAATCAAATCTCTGCTGTTTTAAGCCAACAAACAAAACAAACAACAAATGGATAGCCATTGCTGGATTTGTAGATTCTATACCAAGGCGGACCTAGTTCTAAGCAGTCACTGTGGGGCTGGTGGTGGGGCTCAGTGACCACTGTGGGGCTGTGGTGGGGCTCAGTGACCACTGTGGGGCTGGTGGTGGGGCTCAGTGACAGCATGCGTGTTGAACAATGAGGTTCATGTTCAATCCCAGGTCCTAGCTGCTTCCCTAATTACACGCGAATCGCATAACCCACAAGAAAAGGTAAGACTTTCCTAAAAGACATGTTCTCCCAGAACTTACTACAAATCAGCTCTGATTTAAAGTCCAAATAAAACTTATGTTTAAGGTACAAAAATCTGCTAAGTAAGCTAATTTTCTTTTTTGCTTACCTAAACAGAAAAATGGAATAACATTAGATGCCCAGTTTTAAAATAAAGTATAGTTTCTTAATTTCTTAAAATTGTGAAAGGGTAGTAACAGTAGCAAAAGTTTTTCAAAGCCAGGGGTGGTAGCTTACATAGGAGGCTAAGAGAAGACCAGGAACCCAAGGCCAGCCTGAGGTACAATGACTTCAAGGACAACTTGAGCTACGTAAGACTCTATCTTAAAACAAAAGAACCTCTTTCCAATTTTACTTTTACTAAAAACAAAGTTATATTTCAATCATGATAAAAGTTCAGCTAGCACTATCATCAGTTTGCTGGCCTTCCATATCACGGTGCTGGGCTGAGGAGTTTTAGCCCAGCCAAAGGCAGGCCACACATGCATAAAGACCTGAGGTGATCCCAGAGGATGGAAGAGGCAGGGTGTGGTGGTGGACACTCACAATCTCAGCACCCCAAAGCACGTGGGCAGAGCACTGGCCAGGCAGACAAGCCTAACTGGCAAATTCTGAACAATGAAAGATTTATCTTAAACCAAACAAGTTCCTCAAACAGCAACCCAGTGTGGATGACAACTGAGGATGACAGCTAAGGCTGTCCTCAGCCTCCACATGCCTATCTAATGAACACATGTATAGAGACACACACACACACACCACACACACACAACACACACAACGGCACTGAACCAGCTGACTATGTATCAGTACACATGCCTATCTAATGAACACATGTATAGACACACACACAACACACACACACACACACACACACACACAGGCACTGAACCAGCTGACTATGTATCAGTACACATGCCTATCTAATGAACACATGTATAGACACACAATGAACACACACACACACACACACACACACACACACACACGGCACTGAACCGCTGACTGTATCAGTACTCAATTTCCTTACGTTTATTTTATGGTCATTAAAGTTCTCATCACAGCTAAAATTCTGATTCTAAAAAGAGATTGGTGCCTGTTTTATTTTGTAGAGTATGCATACTCTCATCTCGCCTTGTTCTACACCACTGAGGAAAGTAAGAGAACTGAGAGGCAAACAGGACTCCAGTGAGCTGCCTGGTTTACTTCAGAATCAAGCTTCGCCAAGAAAAGCGATTACACTCTGAAATGGCCTTTGCAATGGTCTCTGTACCTTGAAAGGAGGAGCTGTGTACCTGTAATGCTTCTTGTCTTACGCTGGTTTTCTGAGGCACTTCATCAACACTTTCTGAAGAATCTTCAGTCTCCTCAGTCTCTGAGGACGAAGGACTTTCTACTGTCACAGTCACAGGGAAATCTGATTGCTTAAATAAAGATGACATGACTTATTAATACCATAAGCCAAATACTAAACACCAGAGGACACCTAATCAAATCAATTTGTCTAAAATATCAAGTCATTTTCTCTAAATGTATCTCACTGTTCCTTAGCCTAAAACAATCAGTAACAGAAAAATGCCACTAACTTATTCTTGCTGTTAACTACAAAACCATGTATACATATAGCTGATTACTGCTTGGCATTGCATGTATTTGCTAAGTTCCTCTTAGATGAATCAAGTGGAGAGCCAAAATGAACACTTCTTTTTCAAGTCAACTTTTATACCGCAGATGATAAATTTATTCTCTACTATGAGACATGAAGAGTGCAGAAGTATAATTCTTAGGAGGAAAAGAATGAACAGAATAATAAAGTCAGTAAGTGTAATTAATACTCGAATGGTTTTAAAAATTAAATCGTATCCATATACACAACTGAAAGTAGCACACCTCATCTTCTCTTCATTCTGCAGCCTGAACTTAGTGTAGGAACAGTCTGATTCTCCTGTCAAGCTTCGATATGGTTTCCCTCTAGCTAAAAACTGATGTGATCATAACACTACTGAAAATGTACAGAGTGAACCAGTGCAGGGACAACTCTGCAGGATAAGCAAACCCTCGATGACAGAACAGATGGCATCCTAGCACCTCAGTGTGTAGAGTGTACTGCTGCCACGCAGGTGGTACATTCGATGATCTCCTCCTACTCGTTAGGGATCTGTGGCCTCCAGGAACAACTAACCACAGGAGGATACAGGAGGATACAGGAGGATACAGGAGGCTGACAGAATTAGCCTGCTCCAGATCTGAGCCAGTGGGATAGGGACTATTTGTAGCCCTGAATTTAACATGGAGAGAGAGAGAGAGGAGAGAGAGAGAGAGAGAGAGAGAGAGAGAGAGAGAGAGAGCAGAGAGATATACATGTACCCAAAGCAACATTCCTTAAAAACTGGGACATGTTTTAGTGATGAGCTCCGTAATGGTAAGAAACAATGGTCAAACCTATTGTGAGCATCAGCTTGTATGTTGCCTGGAAAAATGGGGTATCTACAGATGAAACCACAAGGCCTCCTCAGTGTGTGTCATGCATAGAAGGTACAATACCCTATACCATGGCACTGGGACAGGAATCAGGAGACTTAAAATTTATTTCAGGAAAGAAAGTCCATTTTACAAAGCTCCTTTCAGTTGACCCCACTCTTTTCCTACTCTGATCCCTTATGTTAGAAATATGACAAATACATACCTTCAGGTGATTAGATAGATCATGAGTTTTGATTAATGAAGAACTCCTAAAAAGATATCAATAAATTAAGTTACATTTTGATGTATACACACTACAGGATCAAACTTATTTGCATTATGTACACTGTTCATATAGAACCAGATACCAAATACCTCAAAGTAAGCTATGAAAAAACCCAAACAGACTGAGCAGAATGGCTGACAGGTTACTTGTACACATTCAGCTCCAGGGGACCCACACTTTTTGTTAGCTTTCCTTAGGGCACTCTTTGGGCAGAGGCTGTGTGTGAGCCGGCCCCTTCCACTTCCAGAATGAATAGAAGTACTATAGAAATCCCAAATTACAGCTGTCAGGACTAAGGCACAGGGAAGAACACCTTACCTGTTTCTTTTTGCACGTTCTGCCGTGCGCCAGGGCAAGAAACCAGACGCTCCTGGAGGCAGAGGGTCGGGAGCATAGGAGTCTTTACTGAGCCCATGTTTTCTCCCATTACTCACAGGTTTCTTTGTAGCTAAACCTATGTTCAAGGAAGTGATTAAAGAAAACCAGGATGCACTAAAGTTCTATAGAGTACCATTCACACACTCCTAACACAAACACAAATGAACAACAGACTATGACACCAAAACTATTACAGTACGAGTAATTTATAAACTTTTTTTTGGAACAGCTTACTCTTGACACAGCAAGCAAACAACTACTGTTCAGGATACTCATTACTATTCACTACAAATAAACTGCCTAAGGAAAATGTACTTCTTTTTTGAAAGAAGTTTATATGGCATAGAAAAATCACCAAAAACATCTTTCTGGAAGTGGCTGATAATAAACATTTTGTTTCTTCTATTTTAGTCTTTATGGTTTTACCATTTATACATACATATATACTATACATAATACACTAAATTATATTATAACACATATATTATATACACACACACACATATATATTGTATATATATATACATTATATATGATTATATATACATGTATGTACATATATGAGCACATGTACATATCGTGTGTGTGTGTGTGTGTGTGTGTTGTGTGTTGTATGTATATATCCCTTTCTTATTAGACCTGGATTTGTTCCACACTGTCATTCTTTCTTATCACAAAAAAGTTCTGTGTGCTAAAGGTAATGTGTTCTAAGGCTGGACTATAGCTCAGCTGTTAAGAGTACTCGCCTAGCATTTATGAGGTCTAAGTTACATCCTTACTCATCACCACGAAATCCTGGACATCGTGGTACTCGTCTGTCACCTCAACATTCAGAAGGTAAAAGCAGGAGGGTTTGAAGCTTAAGGCCACTGGGGCTACACAGTGAATTCAAAACTATCCTGGGCTAAGACTAAGACAGAGTGTTTTAGAAAATAAGTTACTACAAGGTTAGTGTCTATAATCCCAGCACTTAGCAGGCAGAGGCAGGAGAGTCATAGCAAATTCAAAGCCAGCCAGAGGATGACCCAATCTCAAAAAAAAAAAAAAAAAAGTTAAAAAACTTTTAGAAACACAAAAAATATCAGAGCCAAATTACATAAAATGTATGCATTTTGAAGAGTCTCAAGTTTATCGCACAAACATTAGTTTTCATCATGTTTTCTCATTTATTCTATGACCGTATGTACATGTGCGTGTGTGTGTGTGTGTGTGTGTGTTGTGTGTGTGTGTGTGAGTGAGTGCTCATGCTTGTGCAGGTCCAGAACAACTTGTAGGAGTTGAGGCTAGCCTTCTACCATGTGGGTTCCGAGGGTGGAGCTCGGCCTGAAGGCAGGCGCCTTCACCTACATGCTAGCCCTTGAATGTTACTGTTATAAAAAGAACCTTTCCATTTGTACCCAGTCAAAAACTAATAGCCTAAATTTTACATTACCTAATACTTAGAAGTTTATTTATATACTATAACACATACTAGAGGATTGTGTTGGCTAGTTTTATGTCAGCTTAAAACAGCCAGAGTCATTTGGGAAGAGGCAACTTCAACTGAGAAAATGTCTCCACCAGAATGGCCTGTGGGCCATTTTCTTTTTTTTTTTTTTTTTTTGGTTTTTCGAGACAGGGTTTCTCTGTGTAGTCCTGGCTGTCCTGGAACTCACTCTGTAGACCAGGCTGGCCTCGAACTCAGAAATCCACCTGCCTCTGCCTCCCAAGTGCTGGGATTAAAGGCGTGCGCCACCACCGCCGGCGGGCCATTTTCTTAAATGACAATTGATGGACTGTGGGTGGTGCCACCCCTGGACAAGTGTTCCTGGAGCATCTAGGAAAACAAGATATGTAGGGGGTTGGTCTGGTGCTGCTATGTATTCGAATGCTAAATATTGACCCCAAGATCTGGTTGACCCCTGGGAGCAGATCCTCAGGGGATACCAAATATAGCTATGTAACCCTTTCTCTCCAAGCTATCCCTGATTGGTTAATAAAGATGCCTACAGCCTTGGCTGGGCAGAGGAAAGGGGGCAGAGAAAAGGTTCCCTGGGCTTGGGGTCTCACATAGGGACCAGGAGGAGGGTGAGAGAGAAGGAAGAGGTCGCCATAGAGTAGCATGAATCATGAGCACATGCCCATGAGGCCTGGCCTGATGGAGCAGGAGCAGCCCAGAGGAAACATGGCAAGTAATATCTCGGGGTTGCTGACAGGGAAACAGACAAAACAGCAGAGAGGGTTGAAATGTGCCCAGATCTAGTGCTCTAAAGCTTATTATAAATCTAAAGGTCCCTGCATCCTTCATTTGGAAACTAATTGATCTGAAGTGGGATAGAAAACGCTAGTAGATATTTAAAGGCAACAAGGGGGTGTTGCTAACCGCCATAACAATAACCACTGCAAGGATGAGCAAGCCAATAAGCATGCCTCCCCCATGTCCCCTGCTTAACCTCCTGCTTCCATGTTCCTGCCTTGGGTTCCTGTCCTTACTTCCCTGGATGACGGACTGTCATGTGCAAACTGAAATAAACCCCCTCCTCCTCAAGCTGCTTTCGGTCATGCTGCTTTGTCACACAACAGAAATCTTAACTAAGACAAGTTTTTCCAGCTGGGCCTGGTGCTGTTTACCTGAGATAAAACAATCTCAAGTCCCAGGTCCAATCTGGGCAACACAACAAGAACAAATCTCAAAAAAAAGCAAGGACATTTTCCCAAAATGTTCCAGCTCTAGATCAAAAAGCTTGTCTTCAGCACTGTTTTTATAGTCAGTGGTAGAGCACTTGCCTCCCATGCACGAGATCCTGGTTCAATTCCCAGCACTGTTTGCTAAGTAAGGCTGCATCAGAGAGCATTACAAATCTCAACTGTAAATTACGAAGAATAATCATCATTCAGAAAAACAGTCAACATGATAAATATTTTAAATGTTAAAAAGCAAACAATTGTCAATTTAAAAAACAGTAATGCTTATAATCCTTCCAAATGATTCATTTACTATTTCTACCTGTCATGAATTTTCATAACCTGGATTAGAATAATTATAGTCTAGGTCCCAGAAAATACTGTAATCAGCATTGCTTATTACCCAAGAGATGAGACCTTAATATGAACATACAAACACATGGTAGGTGCACGTGTTGGTGACATAAAAAGCAAAGACAGACAGTCAGTTACCAATTCTAATGGTAGCTTTTCCTTTCCGACTGCTTCCTAGGACAATTGTTTTCTTTTTCTGCTTAGCAGTTTTGGACGGTTCCTTCAATGACGGGGATGTTACCCATTGGTACTGGAAGACAGACAGGTGACATCAGCTACAGATAACAGGACTTGACTGTAGCTGGACATGGCAAAGATATTCTATACTTAATAAAGCTTTGCAATTTTCAGTTCTCAGATCCCAATTGGTTAATGATACATTTTAAAAATACAGAAAAGTCACCTGATTTTACTTCAGATAGCAAAAAATATCAACAATTTTACTAAAAGCAGAAGAAACAGCAAACAGAAATTCTGCCCACAAGACTGACAGGACCATACCTCTGAATTTGCACTCCTTCCGTTCTGGAGACCTTTTTGATAACTGCTTTCATCATAGAATGATCTGAAGTAGAAGAAAAATGAGACTGTTCAAGGTAAACCCCGGGGACTGACTGTCTACTTACAAACAGAAGCCAGCTAACCGCTGCTTTCCCATACAACTAAACAACAAACTCATTTCTGCTTCTGAATGTTCTTCTTCCTCACAAAGCTTAGTGGATTGTAATATTTTCCCATCATCCACCAGTACTTTAGGTCTGAAGTGGCTCGGAGCCCTTGCATAGAAAATTAAAGGTTGCACTATGCCAACATCACCCCCCAATAAAGGCAACTAACTAGCACAGCCAAACCTAATCAGGACACAGCTTCAAACAGTGCTCTGTTCCCAGCCCCCTCTCATGTACTGCTACCACCACCGCCTTGGCCCTCGGTGCTAGCCTCCTAACTGGTCCCTTCTCTTCTCCCTGGTTCCAGTTCTATACTCCACATGAAAGGTCATCTGACTGAAAGACTACTCAGATTACGCCTTTGTCTATCTTAGCTCACTTAGCTTGTCCTTACCTGGCAATGAAGATCTTACACAATCAAGTCCCTGGCTCCTGTCTGACCACACAGCACAAGATTTATTTTATTTATTATTTTGCTTATGTCTTTTGGCTTGTCTGTCTGGGCACGATGTGCATGCAGCAGATGGCCATGGAGGGAAGAAGAGGGCACTGGATCCCTTGGAACTGGAGTTTACAGGTGGTTGTAAGTAGTTTGATGTGGGAGCTGGGAACCAAACCTGGGTCACTGCAACTGTACTAAATGCTCTAAATACTGAGCACCTCTTCAGCCCCTGCCTTGTTTTTTCCCTTAAAACCTCTATCCCTCCTGCCATCTTGTACTATCAGCTACATATGTTCTTCACTCAGCTGTCCACTCAAGTGTCAGTTCTCAAGAGAGTGCCCCATCTGTCTTGTTAAATTCTTTTTGCATTTTCCCTACTACTTAAACTCATTACATCTTACATATTTACATTTGAATTCTCTTATTGATGGACAGCAAGACTCTGGTTGGTACTCTGTTATATGCTTAGTATCTGAACCATGGTTAGACTCATATAAAACCTAAAATTTCTTTACAAATTAGCAAACAAATGAAATTTTCTTCTCAAGAGTCAGAGATTCAGATGGATGTGAGGGAGTGCTCTGAGAGAATCATCTTTCATCTAGGCTCACTGGAATCAGTAGCCACCTGAACAACCCAGGTACAACTCATTTAAAACAATACAGTAGCTGCTAAAACCACAAAGTTATAAAACAAAAAATAAATACATTAAGTTTTTTAAAAATTTCAATACACAGATTCATTTTTTATGTCATTTGTCAGTTAATTTTTAAACAGATGACATACCAATAAGTGGGTTTTTCCTTATATCCAGAACGACCAGGGTTCTGTTGGTTTCCAGGGCCTCCAGTAAAGCCTTGGCCCCTTCAGTGGTGAGGCCGCACTGCTGCAGGTCAAGTGCTTTTGAAGAAAGACAACAGGTCACTTCCTGACTCCACAGAGTTTAACAGACAACTCTCACTTACATTCCTGACAAGACTAGTCAAGGCAGTTTTAAATCTTGGGTATTAAAAAAAAGTCAGAAAAGCAATGCAAAGATAATAGTAATAATAAAAGCTTCTTTACAATGTGCTACAGTGACCACCCCACCCACATGCAGAAAAAGTAACTCCCCACAATCTGAAAGAATATTACACACAAGTATCAGTTCATGATGCTGACGGCAGTGTAAACACTGCACTTAGTCCTTGGACTCACAATCCTGAACTCCAAAGGAATCTCAGAAAACATTCTTTAATAAAGAGAGAGCTGGAGAGATGGCTAGGAGCATCCCTGCTCTTCCAGAGGACCCGGGTTCCATTCTCAATGTCTACATAGCAGCTCACAACAGTAACTCCAGTCCCAGGAGACCCAGTATTCTTTTCTGGCCTCTGTGGGCAGTAGGTATGACTATGGTACACAGACATACGTAAAGAAGAAACATCATATACAGTAAACAGAAGAATGCCTACTCCTGACTTCCCTTTATGAAGGACTGTAAGCTATATAAATAAACAAACAAGAAACTTTCTTCCCCAAGTTGTATTGATAAGTGTGGTAGTCTGAGTAAGAATGGCCCCTATAGGCTCATATATTTGAATGCTTAGTTACCAGGGAGAAGTGTGGCCTTGAGTAGGTAGGGCCTTGTGTATGTATAGGGTCGGGGGCAAGAGGAGTGTATCGCTGGTGTAGGCTTCAAGGTTTCAAAAGCCCATGCCAGGCCCAGCCTGTCTACCCCTGCTCTGCCTGCGATCAGGATGTAGAACTCTCAGCTACTGCTCCAGCACCATGTCTGCCTGTGTGCACCCATGCTCCCCGCCATGTGACAACGGACTAAACCTCTGAACCTGTAAGCAAAGCTCCAAACAAATGCCTTCTTTTGTCAGAGAGCCCTTGATCATAGTGTCTCTTCACAGTGACTAAGACAGTAAGTTTTCTATCACAGGCAGTAGAAAGCAGACTAGGCTAAGAAACAGAAACCAAGGGCAGCCTTGTACAAGCAGGGAGAGAGCTGGCTCTAAACCGAGCTGCCAGTGCCCGACCCTGGGACTTCCAGGCCCCAGAGCTAGGAGAAATAAACTCCTGCTGTTTAAGCCACCAGTCTGTAGCAATCTATAACAGCCCAAACTAAGACACCTCTCAACACAAAAGATACAAGCAACTAACTGAGCTATTAATAGCCATAAATTTCACTAGAACATCAAATGAACACCAACTATGGCAATGGAACCCAGGGCAGCAAGAATGTTCAGCAGGTAAAGGTACTTGCTGCCAAGACAGACCACTCAAGCTTCAGCTTTGGAACCCACATGGTTGAAGGAGGGAACCAACGTTAGCAAGTTGTCCTCTGCCCTCCACATGTGTACTGTGGCACACAAACTCGGAACCACACCCACACCCAAGTAAATAAACAAATGTTTGTTTTTAAAATCTTAAAATTAAAACAGCAATCAGGTATGCTAGAGTATGTCTTTTATCCCAGCACTAAGAAGGCAGAGGCAAGTTCTGGGAGTTCAAGACTAGCCTGGACTACACAACAAGTTCCAAACTAGCTAGGGATATCTAGTTAGACTCTGTCTAGAAAACAACAATACATATATACATATATACATACATAGTTATATACATTTTATAGCATATATATTAAAATAGTAATCAAGTATGGTTGTTGATTTATTTAATTAAGTCAAGATCATATATGAAAATGCTTTAAAATGTGCATATAGTAAAAAAGATTGTGGTATTAAGAGTAGCACTCAAGACTAACCTGTACTCTAGATAAGGCTGTACTGCTGAGCTCAGGACAACTAAGCACTAAATCTCCCCCCACAATCTCTCTCTATCCACACACACAACACAGGACTCCTACCTGTAAATAAAAACCAGTGGCTATAAGCTCTAAGTATACAGACAAATCTATTTTTTTTTTTAAAGGCTGAAAATATGCCAAAATGAACAGTAGAAACTTCTAGATGTTTTGATTGCTGGTAACATTGTTTTCTATGGAGACTATATGTGACTTCAGGACAAAAGCACAATAAAAGCGGCTAGACAGTTTACAAAGCTCCTTTAACTTACCCCGAAGCCATAAATCCTCACTAAGAGAGTCTGCAAAAGCACTTGCACCTTGGTCACCAATGAGTGTGTTGCAATTCAGTGTATGCGCCTTAAGCCAGCCATGCAGTCAAGATCGGGCCTCCTGTATCGAAGACTCTCAGCCCAGGTTTCTTCATGCCTTCTCATGGTTTGATACTTCAAAAATAACAGCATGGAATCAAACACTGCAGAAGGAAACTAGGCATAGCCGATTATACACCACACCCCGCTAAGTACAAATATGGCGGTACTCTGCCCTCAGAAAATCTTGCCACAAGGCTTAGCTGTGAGAACAGTCACAGGTGACAGCTGCTAAAGTTATGTAAAAAGACAAGTCACTCAAGTTTAAGAAATTTTATTTTCCTTTTTTGCCGCATTAAAGAACTGGTTTAACATTAGTACAGTTCTAAACTCTCTCCTGTCCTCTAGTGGTCTCAATTACAATTTAAATATTTAGCATGTATCATGGTTATTAATAAGCTATATAGTGCTGAATAAATATTTATTATGTTTTATGTATACCAAAATAACAAAATCTGTGTGTGCATGTGTGTGTTTGTGTGTGCATGCATGTGTCCTTGCGCCGTGGGCATGTGAAGCAAAGTGCTCTACTACTGAGTAGTCAGGCCAACAAGTACAACTTTTAGATGATAAAAAGATACATTCAGAGGTGTAACATCATATTTTAACCCAATGGCTCACATATACTTTTTAGGGCATACATACTTACCATCTTTAGTGTCATAGAATATGCAAAGAGAGTCTGACATGCCTTAGGTAAAAACTATTTGATTCGTAATCACAGTTGTAGCCTCTGAGACTGTAATTCTCTGTATTCACCAGGAAACTCTGCCCACCCGGGACACTGACACTACAATGGAAAATAAAAGCCTTCCCCTGTAACATGAAAAGAGCCAGGCAGCTGTGAGAGGGCACCAGAGGGAGTAACCCTGACACCACTTTAAAGAATGACCACATCAAAGCAACAATTAACAACCACTGCACGCTGTCTTAGGGAAGACAGCCCAGGAGATCCTCAGAGTGAACAGGGATTTTACAGAGGTGAGGAAACTTGCCTATGGTCACAAGCTATTAAATGGGTGAGGGCTAAACTAAAGCCACTAGCCTAGCATCCATACATGCAGCTGGGCTGGTGGTAAGGGCTATAATCCCAGCTACTCTGTAGCTGAGGCAGGGGCATTTCAGGTCGAGGCTTCATAGTAAGTTCATGGCCAGCCTAAGCAACTTACAGAGAACCAGTCTCAAAATAAAGTCAAAAGCACGCTAGAATATAGCCCAGTGGTAGAGCACTTGCCCAAAGTGTTGGCTTTAGTTTAATCCCCTGTAACCTCCCAACACACCCACAACACCCCAACAACAACAATGAAAACTTCACAAAATCTAATCACCATGTCAGAAAACAGAGTTCATGCTCTTAACCATTATTTATCACAAGGGTCAGAAGTTTACTCTGTAAAAGTCCAAAAGTAAACATTTTCAGCTCCATGGGTCAGTTTCCTTTGCCAACTACTCAATCTCCTGATGTAAGGCAAAAGTAGCCAGCTACCAAGCACACAGCCAGGCAGGGTTGTGGTCTTCAGAACCCTTACTTGAAAAAAACATGTAATGGGCTATATTTGGTCCATAGCCCTTAGTTCTATCTCTTGATCTGTGCCATTAAACTACAACATCAAGGCAGCTGAGGTGACATACATCTAACTAGTACCTGGGAGGCTGGAGGAAAAGGACCAAGCAAGTCCCAGGCCAGTATGGCCAACACAAAGAGTCTGAGCACAGACTGGACCACAAAGCCATACTCTGTCTCAACCCCACTAACCCAAACAAACAAATAAACAACCAAAACAAAAACCTACAAAAAGGCTCATGTCAAAATGTTAAGTAACTTTAGTCCTAATGTAGTAATTATTACAACTATAAAGACTGTATGAACTGTTTTTATTAGTTTATTAATTTAAATGGTAGTTAAAAATGATGTCAATAATTGAAGACTGTAATAGTAAAAGTTTCTTCTGGTGATGCAATGTTTTCAACAACCAAAATAACAAGTATTATTCATGAAGTATTATACTTTAAAGTCTTATTTTTTTAAGATTAAATGTGTATCTTTAAGGGTCAGAATCCCAAGCTAGGCAATGGTTACAACATGCAATAAAACTAAAATTGCAGTTTCTATACTGATAGACAAAATTACTGCAACCCCACAGCAAAGTATTAACGTGCTTCAGTCACATCAGTCATTCAAAGGTACCTTTAAGATTTTGGCCATATGACAGGCTCCTTGCCATGTCAGATTACATCCTGTGAAGTTGACGGTCTTGAGAGTGACAGATTCTTTATACCTTGACAAATAACTAAAAGAAAGAAAGACACACAGTAAGACCAAGTGTCTGCCAATGTGGTCAATTTCAGTTTACTCCCTGTCTTCAGGCTATGCATATCCCTAAAGTCACTTTCTACAACCCTCCCAGACACTAACAGACTGGTTGTAGTAACAAAGTATTATTCTAGATTATAGCAAAGGCTTAATTCCACTAACTTGTCAAAACTGAATACTTTAAATATTGCCTATTAATATATGGACACTGTAATTCCATTTTAAAGCTGGGCATAATGGCACTTGGGAAACAGAACTCTGAGTTCAAGGCCAGCCTGATCTACATAGTGAGTTCCAAGACAGCCGAACTATACAGTAAGAACTTATCTCAGATAAATAAACAAACATACAATTGCATCAAAGCTGTTTTACTTGGAGATGGCGATACTTAACGTTCTCTTTACATCATCCTTACTATTGCCCTTCTCACAAAAATTTTTTCCTTTCTTTTGTTTTTTGTTTGTTTGTTTGTTTTGAAAAAGGTTTCTCTATGTAGCCCTACCTGTCCTCGAACTTGTTCTATAGACCAGAATTGGCCTCAAACTCAAGAGACCCTCCTGCCTCTACCTCCTGGGTACTGGGGTTAAAGGCATGTGTCACCACAACTGGCTCCCACCAATATTTCTTAAAGGAAAACCATAAACTATGAGCAAACACAAATAACAAATACCAAATACTACAAACTGTTTTATGGCATATCGCAACCTTAAATAGAGTTCACACAGTATTAAACATGATAAGCTTTTCTGGTAGGAAGGGTCAGCATCTGAGCAAGCACAGGAAGGAGGCAGCTCAGGTGGAAGCGGCAGCCCCAAAAGGTAGACAGGGTTATCAGCACACAGACAAACATGAGACCATCCTCACAGGACAAGGGTTAGACTTGACTCACTTTCTAAGCCTCCGTCTCCAATTGAACAATTTGCAAGAGACAGGTGCACCAAAGAGGCTGATTTACTCAATCCCTTAATAGAAAAAAGTAAAATATGTATTATTTCCCCACCAAAACAAGCTTTCAAATGTTGCAGGCCACATGAACAAAGCTTACCTTTGTTAGACTAGTCAAATCTCTCTCTCTCAGAATCAGCCCATTTAGCTCCAGATTTCTTAGCACACCTGATACACTTAAGCAGCCTTTCAGAGCCTTACATAACTGGAAGCTCATGTCTTTGGACCTTATTGCAGGAACTCGATTCCTACTAACTCTGTGTGTATCAGCACCTAAAACAAATTCAAAAATCAGTTATCAGCAAAATCGTAATGTCAATCATACAATTTTAGTATCAAATCTCAGTGCAAGCATGGAATGAACATGTCCTTAAAGAGAAATTCACAGCCATCGTGAGTATCAGAAAACAAACCAATATAGTGTCTTTCTATGGAGGCAAAAATTGCACCTAGTTGGAATATTAAAAAAAAAAAAAAAACGCAGTCCCAATCCCAGTAACCTGGTAAAATCAAAACCTAATGGCTTGTAATTTATAGTGAGTGCTAATAGAAATCTCACCCACAAAATGTCCACCAATGACTCAGGCCAAGTGATAGTGATACAAATTGCCCACCTAGATAAGACAATTGTCCCTGTATTATCCATACCTTATAAGATATCAAACTCTAGTGGTTATTTAAAGCCCTGAGCCGGCGTTGGTGCGCACGCTTATAAATCCACCCACTTGCAGCAAGGCAGTGGACTTCTGAGTTCAAGCACCTGTCTACGAGTGATTCAATGCACCTGATACACAGAGAAACTTGTCCGAAAAATCAAACACAAAAAGAAAAAAACAAAAACAGTACATAAAGCCACATGGAATCTGGATCGTCTTTCTCTTCCTCCATCTTCCTTCCTTTTCTTTCTCTCTGTGTCCTCTTCCTCTCTCTCTTTCTCTCTCTCCTCTAAAAATCACGCCCACCTTCCTTTTCCACTGCCCAATCACAGGCTCTCACTTTATCTTGTGCCTTTCCTCACCTGCATCCTGCATATAGACATCAATCCATACACCTAAGGCACGGCTAAGAAAGCCCTCAATTTGCATATAGGAGGAGAGAAGAGAGAGAGAGAGAGAGAGAGAGAGAGAGAGAGAGAGAGAGAGAGAGAGAGAGAGGAGAGAGAGAGAGACTGACTATATGTGCAAAGGGATCCAAGCCTGACACCTGCTGGACAGTATAAATGCTACAGGTGTGAAAAGTGAGAAAGAAATTCAGAGGCTGAACCAAGTCTGCAAGAGTTGGTTTTTACAAGGACCAAAGCTACCACTGGTACAATAAGGATGGTTAGAAAAACGTGCCCCAGTGTTGGACCAATCAGACAAAGGGATGAACAGAGAGGCACCTGAATCACACAGGTTAGGAAAAGCACCCCTTCCAGCAGGGCCTGGCTAGAGTGCAGCTCATTTTCCAGTGCCTTTGTAAAGGAGCCACAAACTGCAGCTAGTGCATGCTGGTTCTGTGCTAAGCAAGACCATCTACACAGAGGGAAACTGAGTGCTGGTTCTGTGCTAAGTGAGACCATCCGTGCAAAGGGAAACATAGTTCAGGAGCAGCAAAGCCAGCCAGGAGCTTCTTCAATACTACAGTCAAAACAGCTGAGGGAGAAACAAGTGGTGTCTAGGGGTATGAGACATGGAAATGCTGAAAAGAATGCCTGAAGGAAATGGTCTCCTTATACTCGACATAAAATACTAGCATGATCAGGTAGGCTTGCCTTGATTCTAAGGCACCTTTCATCTTTCCTTAAATTTGGGCCATTACCATGGCAGTTAAGGGATTCTTCAGAGGTACAAACACTGTCCTTGAAGAAAGGGATCACAGATGCTGCTTATCCCAGACCTAGCAAAGGGCCAGACTTTCAAACAGTCACATCTGGCCCCTAGTGTATCACATCTTCTCTTTCCAATAGTAACTTGCAGACACTCAACACACACACAACATGCTTTAATCCTAAAATCTACAACAGGCTTGTTTCAATGGCTTTTTATATGTGTGAGAATTAAGAGTTTAAAATTGAAACTCAAACCCTAGGTTACTTCCAACACCTGTTTTCCTTTCATGATACACTCTTAAAAAGAAAGAAGGAAAGAAAGGAAGAAAGGAAGAAAGGAGGGAAGAGGAAAGGAAGAAAGAAAGAGAACGAAAGAAAAAAGAAGAAAGAAAGAAAGAAAGAAATTAGGAACTGAGATGGCCAAACTGCTAAAGGTGCTTTCAGGGAAAAATGTATATGATCTGTGAAGGAACAAGAGATGATCCCTGGGGCAAACTAGCTAGCCAGACAAAGGAATCAGCAAGTCCCCAGAGTTCAGGGGAAAACAAAGAACCAAAAACCCTGCCTCAGTAAACAAATGGAAAGCAATAGATGAAGACATTCGGGTTAACCTCTAGACTCTATGCACACAACATGTGTATGTGTACATACGCAATGTGCGTACACACATCCCACATACATGTGCACACAAACAACTATTTGCAAATCTAAAAACAAAAGAGAGTGTGAAAACTCAGCTGGAAAGATGGCTCAGTAGTTAAGGGCATTAGCTGCACAATCTTAGGGTCTGGAGTTCCAGATCCCAGGATCCATAAAAACTAGGCCTCGGGAGCAGGACTTGTAACTTCAGCATGGAAGGGGGTGGAGTCAAGAGGGCAGTTGGGGCTTGTAGGCTTCCAGTCAAGCTGAGCAAACAGACCCTGTCTCAAAAAAAAAAAAAAAAAAAAAAAAAAGGGTGGAGAGCAATCAGACACCCAACACCCCTTTCTGGTTTCTGAGTGTGCACATAGTACCAATACTAAGATACACAAACACACAAATACACAAATCAGTAAGGAACATACATATTGAATGATAATTCTTTTTTTGGTTGTTGGGCAGGTAGGTGTTCATGAATGACCATAGAAGCACTACAAAGACTTGGCTTTCGAGTCATAAACAATTTAAATGAACGGAACTTACAAACACGTTATCTGCAAATAACCAGAGTCAACTGTTTACAACGATTCGACAAAAATAATAGTCCCTTGGGCTGGAGAGATGGCTCGGCGGTTGGGCATACTTGCTGTTCTCGCAAGGATGCGAGTTCGGTTCCCAGCATCCATATGATGGTTCACGTATGGATTCCAGGCAGTCCAACCTCTTAGACCATTTTCTGGACTCCGCAGGCACTGCACACACATAGTCCACATACACACACGAAGGCAAAACACACATACTTTTCCTAAAAATCATAAAAGACGTCCCTGAAGATTTCTGTTATACATTTTTTCTATTTTTAACCTCCTCCTTTTCTGCATTAAACTCGCAATTACGAATGAGAGGAGATTGTACATTTAAACCCCTAAAAAGAAGAGAGGACAGGGACCATTTGCTCAATTATCCTGCATATTCCCCTTGGGGAGCATAGCCGGTCCTCCTCGATGTATATGGGGCAGTCTCGAGGTCCACTCCCTAGCTTGACTACTCCAGACAACCGCCCGAGGCGGCAACCTGCAAGGGAGGCGGCGGCCAAAAGTCCTTTGTGGCTTAGGTGGAGGCCGCTTCGCAGGCTTCCGCTGTACCGGGCACCCTCCCCTCGCACCTCCGAACCGCAGCACTGTCTCCCCGAGCCACGGCTGGAAGGAGCTCTTGATGGCCACCAGCGGCAGGTCGCGGTTCACCCTGAGCGTGCTGAGCAGCGGCGCCCAGTCCACCGCGCGCAGCCGGTCGGCATTGAAGTCCAGCACGCCGTCCCGCAGGCAGGCGCGCACGGCGGGCAGCGGCACCGAGTCCTGCAGCGCGCACAGGTACTCGTAGTGCGAGAAGAAGTCGGCCGCGCAGTCGCGCCGGAGCTTCACAGAGTCGATCATGACCGGCAGCCCCGGGAACCTCCACCAGCGCCCGCGCCGCTTCCCGCCGCGCCCGGGGCGGTTGGCGCCCGCTCGTCCGCTCTAGGAGCCGCTGCCGTTCTAGCCACCGGCGAACTCCCGCGGGCGGCGTGCGTACACCGCGCTGTGCGTCGGCCGCCTCGCTGTGCGTCAGAGCGCAGGCCACGCCCACCAGGGCACGCCACGGCCTCCGCGCGGTCCGCTGGAGATGCAGGGGTGTGCAGATCCTCTGCTGCTCTGCAGTGAGGCGCCACTGATGGGTACCGCAAATGAGGTGCGATGGAGTGACAACCTGAGAACTGAGAAAGGGGGCTGGGCCTCGAGAAGCTTCTTAGAAGCGCTCAACTGCTTATGCTTCCTCACCGAGAGAATTCACAAGAAGAATTCCCCAACTCGTCTGCAAACCAGGAGGCTTCCTTCCGTTGTTTCCTCTCTACATTGGGTTAGGCATTAACTTAGTATCCTCCACTGTTGGTGGATCTCTCTCTCTCTCTCTCTCTCTCTCTCTCTCTCTCTCTCTCTCTCTCCTCTCTTTCTCTCTCCCTCTCTCTCCTCTCTCTCTCTCTCCTCCTCCCTCCCTCCCTCCCTCCCTCCCTCCCTCCCTCTCTCGTTTTTTGTTTGAGACAGGGTTTCTCTGTGTAACAGTCCTGGCTGTCCTGGAACTCGCTTTGTAGATCAGGCCGATCTCGAACTCTATTACTAGTTTTCAATGTTAGTTCTGTAAATGTACTTGAGGACTACTCCTGTATCACAGAGAGACCATGATTTTATTACGGTTTTATTATTATTAATAACTTTAAATTATTAATGATTTTAGTAGAATTAGTAACATTCAGCATAACAGCTATTGAAAGTGAACTTGGGATTCACTCAGCAACGGTTAAGTTCAGAGCTATATGCCCTATGTCATGTAATTTAGTTATGTATTAAAATGAATTACTTTGAGCAGAAACAAAGTGAACTCTGGGTAATAAATACATCAATCTGTTTCAGTCCTTTTAAGGATTTATTTATGGGTACGTGCCTGTATGCTATCTGTGTGCAAGTGTCCAGAGCGGCCAGAAGAAGGCATCAGATCCTCTGGAACTGGTGTTAACAGTGTCGGTGCTGGGAACCGGACTCGGAGCTTCTGAAAGAAAAACTGTCTCTCCAGCCCCCATTTCAGTTACATTTTTAAAAGATTTGCTTTTATTTTATTCGTGTTGTACCTGTGTGTGTCTGTGTGAATGGATGCCACATTTATGCAAGTTCTTGGAGAGGCCAGAAGAGGGCATCAGATGCCTTGGAGCTGGATACAGGCAGTTGGGACCCACCCAACATAGGTGCTGGGAATGGAACCCAGTCCTCTGGAAGGGCAATAAGTGCCCTTAAGTGCTAAGCCATTTCTCTGAAATACTTTGAAGCAAATTTATAAATTCCTGAGGTATGAGTCTGACTTGCTGCTCACAGGGCATGTTATATTCAAGAGATGTTATAAATGGCAGGCTACATGTCCACAGTTATCTGTGAAGACTTTGTATTCTCATTCACTTATTTTAAAACATAATTTTGTAGGTTTTAGTGTGTCGTTGGCAATTGTGAAGTGTTCTCATAAATAGAGGACTTTCTTCTGGCTTTTGTTTCTTTTGGATGGATGATGAAGATTGTGGCTAAAACTCCACTAAGATTTCCTAGCTATGGACAGTGACTTTTTGTATAATATTTAAATTAAAATAGATCGTGAGTTCATTTATCCACTAACTAGCTTGAGAGGAAACGTCACCATCTCTGTGGGGAGCTCTGTGGAGACATTCCATCACAACTACAATCTTCTTCCACATGGAGACAACTGTGTCTCCGAGCTGCCGTGCCTCCCTGCATGGATGTCTTACTATTTCTGCCATTATACATGACCATCTAGCAATTGTTTCCTAGTTAACCATTCTCTTTGCTAGGTTATCCACGTTGATGCTGGATGCTCTACCTCATGTCCTCTGCTGTGTAGAATTTTGTGTAATTTTTTTTTTTTTTAATTTAGCCGCCCATCATTCTCTTAAGGATTCCTCTCCCTGTTCTTGAAGTTAATTTTTTGTACTCTACCAGTCCCCTCTCAGTCTCTCTTATCTTGCTTGTCCATCCATCCTAAGTGGAAAACAAGAGATTTCTCAACTATGTCCTTTAGCTTAGCAGTTAGGTGCTTTCATCAGTGGAATATCTCTTGCCTTGTTTCTTGCTACATTTCTCCCTGTCTTCTCTGAACACAAAGCATTGCTGAAAGTTTCTAATAGTCTTTCCTGCAACTTTAATGTTTTTCAAATCCTATTTTTAATGGTTGATCTTAAATACTTTAACCTTCCTTGTAACCCACCAGATACGGGGTGGAAAAGAAAGGATATGGTGGGGGTGGAGGGAAGTGGACAAGTTTAGAAAGGTCCTTTGGAGCACCTCCTGTCTGTGTTGTCTGGAAATCAGCAGTTCAGTTCACAGGTTAGCAGGCAGCAACAGCTCGGTCCACTCCCAAACACCTCACGGATACACCAGCAGCCCAATTCTATAGAGTTGGGTTAGCAACAGTGGTGATACAACCTAGCAGAGACAGCCAGGCCTCAATCTTGGCTCAAGTCAGGAAGAGGGACCTGGAGGGACACCGGAAGTTCTCAGCTGTGCCTCTCTCAGGGAAGTGAAGATGAGTGAAGATGACACAGATGTTGCATAGCTATATATACCCACAAGCCAAGCTCTTTCTCTGTCACTCTGTGAAGTCCTATTTATACCCTCCAGACATCACATGTCCTCCACGTCTCTTGCCTCAGCGTGGTTCTTGCTTTAGCACATACATCCAATCATCCCAAGTCCTTGGAAGCAGCAACAAACTGCAGCACACCAACAGAAGTTTTTTTGGTGTGTTTCTATCTATGGATTGCCAACTATGGACAGCTTAACTTTGAAATGTAAGGAGGACCAATACATGCGTGTTGTTAGCAAAGAATTTTTCATCACATGTCCTTTCATGTGCTTACTTTAGCAAAACATCCTCTCTCCTGTGTCTGAGTCTACCTTAGCCTTTCATACCTGTGTCCACTTTAACAAAACATTCCTTTACATGTTTGCCCCAGCAAAACACCATACAACCAACTTTCCAAAGAACCCTTAAGTTTCTACCTCACTCTCCTTCCTGTTAGGCCTATACACACAGTGCTCCTCGATTTAGTTGGGTAACTTCACCCCACTCCCACCCCACCCCAGTGGTTTGAATGCAATGGCTCCCGTAGGTCCATAGAGAATGGCACTGTTAGGAGGTGTGGCCTTGGAGTAGGTGTAGACTTATTGGAGGAAGTATGTAACTGGGGGTGGGCTTTGATGCTCATGCCAGACCCAGTGTCACTCTTTCTTCCTGTTGCCTTTGGATGTGGATGTAGAACTGACAGCTGTTTCTCCAGCACCATGTCTGCCTGCACGCCACCATGCTTGGCACCAAGATAACAATGGAATAAACGTCTGAACTTTATGCCAGACCCCAATTACATGTTTTCCTTTATAAGAGTTGCCATGGTCATGGTGTCTCTTCACAGCAATAAAACCTTAACGAAGACAACCCCTATCACCACCCAGCATTGGCTTGGTGGCACCATCCATGGGTCTCTCTCTCTCTATCTCTATCTCTATCTCTCTATCTCTTTCTCAGTTGTTTTTTTAGTTTTGCCTGCTCTGCTCCCAGGCATGCCTATATCATAGTACTTGGTACATGTAATTATTGTCCTATTTAGATGTACACCTCCTCGGTCTGTACCCCTCCCAAGGCAAGGACCATATATCTCAATCATGCCTGTCTAACACAGAATTGGTACTGGAAAATGATGAATGCTCTAGAATGACTTTTAGTTCTCTGCAAATGGTTAAAACCTCTTGTGGGAGCTGCGAATGGATGTGGCTCGGGGAAGTATTATCTTGCTATTCAATGATTTAACATTTTAATTTGAAATCAATTTTCACACATATTTAAGATAAACATTGTTGTGGACCATAAAGAAGGGAATCACATGTATTTTGTTCACTCTTGAACCCTCAGCTATGAGAACAGTCTCTAACAATATCTGTTCAATGAATTAGTGTGTCCAGTTAATAACCCCAAGCCAGACAAGCTAAGAGCATCTCCTTTGCTCTCCCTTGATCACCATCACTTCAGTTGTAGCACTTCATCCACACTGGTTGAAGCCCAAGGGCTGCTTCAAATGGCAGCATGTCGTCCATACCCAGACTCTCTTTATCATTGACCTCCCAGAATTCTCTCGTTATTTCCAAAATCGCCACAACACTCATTCCCAATAGAATGTAATCTGTTTGTCATTTTTTGTTTTTAAATAGAAGTCTCTTATTGTGCCCTGGCCCTCGGGTGATTCGACGAGACCCTAGGGAAGGGGGTGAAAGAATGAAAGGACAAGAGACACAAAGACAATCACCAGTCTAAATGTCTGATCAAGTGCTTAAACTTTATTGTTCAGGCTGCTGTTACAAAGACAAGCAGGTGGGAAAGTTATCTAAGGGGTCAGGGTCCAGGGCTATCCCACCGAAATCTCTAGTTTCCTGGTACCTGTAACCGCAATGCTCCCACAAACATTGCTTAGCTCTAGCTGCTTATCTAGTTAATATCCTCTCACGTCAGGAGGGTAGTTGAGACATTCTTAACTCAGGTTGTTTATCTAACTAATATCCTCTCACAGGCAGGAGGGCAACAAAGTCTTGGCTTCCAGCATTATTGCATCACAAATATATCCCAAATTGTGATCTTGTTTCTGTAATAACTTAGATACTGTTGTTGTTGTTTGAGACAGAATGTATATATTCCTATCTGTCCTGGAAATCACCATTTAGAGCAGGCAAATCTTGAACTAGTAGAGATCTGCCTGCCTCTGCCTCAGAGTTCTGGAATTAAAGGTGTGTACCAGAATACCCAATAATAATTTAAGTCTTATTCTACAGTCTACTATACTTTTCCTTTTTTTTTTCAAAAACATTATCATTCAAGAATTGTTTGATATCTTTGTTTTATTCTACAAAAACAAAACTAAAAAAAACTATTGTTGCTTGCTAAATCAAAGCAGTTGAGTTTGAGACAAATTCAATATCATTTCCTTCAAGAATTAATTTATCTTTCTTGGTTTAAGATACTGAACAAGAAACACCTGTCACCAGAACCTTGAAGATGTATTTTTCACCCAAGTTACTTCAGATTTCAACAAGAGACCATTCTCTTAACAGTCATATTGATGGGGCAGTAAGCACACACAGGCTGCATCTCAGACAGTGTAACTCCTTGAGTTTGTCCTGTACCTGATGGCAGATGATGCAAAGAGTGACCACTTCTCCACTAAGCCAGAGACTCTTCTTCTTTCTGAGGGACTGAGCTCTACCCTGATGTAACTGAAGCTCCCCAGAGGAGCTTGAGGAAGCTGGTCACATTGAATCTGTAGTCAGGAAGTTCTCAGGCCTTCACAACAACCCTGCATCCCCTCAGAATGATGTCAACATTTCTAGCAATTTGACAGTCTTATTGCCCGAAATGTTTTCTCTTGTTACAGTAGATATGATAGGGCACAGGGGTGTGTTTTATGGGGGGAAACCTGCTAATACTCTTCAGGTTGACATATAAGACTTTCCAGGACTGAGTTTGATGTGTTGTTGTTTTAATCCCCCAGCCTTAGTGTCTACATCTTTGTTCTCTCCCAAATATGTCTATCATGATATACATTGTTCTAATCACCACCTGTATGCCTTTTTTTCTGGGAAAACTTTTCTGCAAATTCAGCAAAATATGTCTTCTCATCACTCACTTAGCCGATTAGGGCCCATAAGAAATTTCCAAGAGGTATCAATGAATACCTCTTTGGAGTCTGTACTGTCCAAGGCTGGTGCCTCTGTTCTGTGCAGTCCCCAGTATGATATTATGTACAGTCAACTTGATCAATATCTGGTAAACAATAAGTAACTGTCCATGAGATGGTGTTCACTGTCTCTTTTTTCCATTTTCAAGTTTCCATAGTGAAGCATATCTTTAAACAGTGTGGTGCTTCATTGCAAATATCCACTGAGCATCCTTCTGCTCCATTAGATTCGCCTGCTCTCCATCACGATAGAAAGAGCACAATGCAGTGTCCATTAAAGGTCTCTGTTCCTTTGACTTTTTCAAGAATTAGGTGCACGGAGGCTGTCCACTTGGGGAATGTCCATACGTACTACAATTTCCCTGAGGAATCACTGCCATTCACAACAGTGTCCCATTGTAGGTTCGTCCTTTCAGAGTCACAAAAGTATGTATTTTAAGCACACACAAGGAGAAAATGAATGGGGGTAACCTTTAATCACACTGAAAGTTTTGGAAGATATTTTACAAAATATTTAGAGAAACTTCACCCATGTGAAACATTTTGGGGGAATGCGAAAAGTTTCAGAAGTCTCAAAATTTCTAAGTTGCTTCAAAACAGGCCTGGTGGCAGCTACCTGTGTAGCAGTGACTTGGAGGATGTGGATTTGTTGCCTTTGTTGCAACAATGCTATGATCCAGACCACCTATATTTCAGTCCTTGGCTCACAGTTCAATGATACAGTCAGTCATAGCAGGGAAGTCATGATGGTAGGAATTTGAAGCAGCTGATCACACTTGGATCCACAGTCAGGAGCAAAGAGTGACAATGTTACTTCTTGGATAGTTGATACTTTTTATTCTGTCCAGGGCCCTAGCCCGTGGAATGATACAGCCCACAGTTAGGATGGTTCTACCTACCCCAATTAACCTAATCTACATAATCCCTCCCAGGCATGCCCAGAAGCTAACCAAATACAGATAACGCCTCAGGCAGGCACACACAGAAACTTGTCTCCTTGTGATTCTAGTGTCTGTCAAGTTGTCAGTAATAAGCCTCACACAGATCTAAGTTGTATTTACACTGTGCAGATACTGTTGGGTGAACGCAGAGAAGACTGTTGCATCTCGAGTGCTCCCATGGTTTCAAAGACATTTGGAAATGTGATAAACCTTATAAAGGCTTTTTCACCCTGTGAGAACTTTGTGAACTTCTGAAATAGTTTCTTAGGGAAGGAAGACAGCATGCTAGAGGTCCTGCGTGACAGCATTGGGAGGAGACTTGATGATGCCGAGGTCAGAAAAATCTGAGGTTAATATATTCTTCCTTCATATCACTATTCTTTGGAAGACCCCTGAAGAACCATAATGGTAGATTTGTGTAATCTCCATCATAAAACATTATGATTTTTTTCCAACGCCAGATAAGAAAAACTTTCCAAATATTCTCTTATTTCCTATCCTTTGGCAGCTTAGCCATTACTGTTGTGTTAGAGCAGAGAGTGGGAAACAAAAGGAATTCAAGAAATAAAGTTCCTCAAATGACAGCAGACTGTGACTTCAGTCCACAAAAATGAAACAAACACTAAAGCAATAGCGTAGGTAATTATAAAAGAAAATTTGTAATGAATGTTTATATAAATATATTTATAACACTAAACTCTTAAAGTAACCCAAATACTGGTGAATTAATAAATAGAATTCTTCCATAAAAAATTTAAAATCCTTTTGGATGGACAAACAGATCCCTAAGTATCCCCCACCCAATGGCTAAGACTGTTATCAGATAACATCTGAGGACTTTAACAGAGATTTGCCTGCCTTGCTATAATTTGTCTCCCTGATAGGTCCACCACTGTGTTTGAAAAGTACCTTGATTTTTAATGACCTTTGATCCATTACTATAAAAACATCACAAAATTGTTACCACATTGGAAAATGGCATTTGGGGAAACTTAAATCTGTCTCTAGGCCATGATTACTGCTATTTGATCCCCTTTGATCTGGGGGTGTGTCTCCTATAGGCAACATATAGCTTTACCTCTTCTTAAATACAGCTTGACAATCTCTGCAATCACCTTTAATTCTGTCGTTGATGTCACAGGATTTATATGTGACTTCACTGTTTTCTGTAGGTCTTTTGTTGTTGCTGCTCTATACTTCCCTACCAATCTCCTTTCATGCTGAGTGAATGTTTTCTTAAGTGTAATATTTAATCCTTTAATGACTCCTTAGTATACTTTTAGAGTTAATAGTTGCTATAAAGCTATATTGTCATTCTTCATAAAATCTTATGTCTTTTCAGGAAGCTGAGAGGGAAAAGGAGAGACAATGACTAAGGACCTTGTTTGGTCAGTCTGCCTATTTGTGGGTTTCTTTGCATCAACACTAGTATTTGCCTGGAGTTTGATCCACAACATCTTAAAAGCAAAACCAAAAGGCCCCTAAACACTTTGACAGTCACTTCCAAAAATCCAATTGCATTTAGGACTTTGTGTCTGTCTCAGTGAGTAAAGGCAGAAGGCATGAGTTCCTGTAACAAAGAGGAACTCATAAGATGACTTAGGATCAGTAGAGATGCCAGGCCTGGCATGGCATAGCTATAACCCCAGTACTCAGGAGGCAGAGACAGGAGAGTCACCACAAGTTTGAGGCCATCCTAGTATACATTAGGAATCCCAAGCCACCCAAGGTTACACAGTGAGATACTGTCTCAACGCACCAAAATCCAAAGCAGTGGCAAGACTCACAGAAACCTTATAGTTACTGAGGTGAGGACTCCAAAGTCAAGGTGTCAGCAATGCTGGCTTCTTCTAGCAGTTCTGAATTTTTCTGTACACTTCTTTCCTAGGTTGAGCTGTGGCTGGCAATCTCTGGGATTCTTTGGCCTTTAGGGACCAATCTATCTTTGTTGTTCTGTGATATTCTTCCCCACATGTCCCAAATTCCCATGTCTTATAAGGTCACTAAGTATTAGATCAAGGCCTACTCTAATCCAGTATGATCCATCTGCTGTGATATTGCTGTGTCCTCCATCTCTAACACGACCATCCTAATCTTCAGAATACCTTGGCTCTGAAGTCATGGCAATGAAACAAGGAGCCAACATTCCAATGGTTAGTCTATGTTAATGAAAGTTGAACCGATAACTTCCGTCCTACAGGATGGTAGTCTCCAGACCCTCACTGGAGAGTCTGCCTGCCATTCCCTCCTGTCGTCCAGTTGCCTGTTGTCTTAGGAAGTGCCACCAGGTGGAGGAAGTGGTTGGGTGACTTGAGAGCAGGACTTAAGAGAGGTGGCTTTGACAAGGTCACCGCCTATGCTGGGGTGCGACTCTCCAACAGTATGGTTGTTTTGAAGTCATCCATGCTCTCAGGGGGCCCAAATAAACCCACTGGTTCACCAAACTGGCCTCGGATAAAATTGCTTCTTAGGTCTATCTTTGGCCTATCTGGGATGATTAGAAAAAAAAACTTTCTGGAAAATACATTATAATACATCTTAACTTGGTTGTGTCTTCAAAGACTTGATTTCTAAAGATTAGTTCACAAGTGCCAGCTGTTGGACTTGAACATATTTTTTATTAGATAGTGTGCAACCCACAGCAGGGAAGTTGAATGATTTCTAAGGGTTGAGTCAGAAAAGCAATCCAGCTTCTGTGTGCATCTCTTTCCTGGGGGACGCTCTCCTCTGGTAACCAACCACCATTTGTTCAGGAAGCCCAAGACACCCAAAGGGATCACATAAGTTTCAGCTGGGGTTGGGGTGTGAATCAGTGTTAGAGCATATGCCTAGCAGGCCTACAGCAGCACAATATAACAACAATAACAACAAAACTAACAGGGAATAGCTGATAGTCCCAGCTCAGGTGTCTGCCCATAACCAGCCATAGCAGTGCACAGGCCTTGCAGTCGATGCCAGGGGGAATGGGAGAACTTGAGGCTGAATGGAAAAGGAAAATTTACAGCTTGAAGAGAAAAGGCTGAGAGAAGAAGGAAGCTCTGTTCCTGGGACCTGATCTGCTTTTACTGCTAAGAAAGGCAGAAGACAGGCTGGAGAGATGGCTCAGTGGTTAAGAGCACTGACTGCTCTTCCAGAGGTCCTGAGTTCAATTCCCAGCAACCACATAGTGTGGTTCATGACCATCTGTAATGGGATCTGATGAATTCTTCTGGTGTGTCTGAAGACAGTGACAGTGTACTTACATTCATAAAATAAATAAATATTAAAAAAAATTAAACAAAAAAGAAAGGCAGAAGACTCCAGTCTCCAGTGATAAGTACCCAGTGGCCACAGAGACTGTTTTCTACAAGATGTTTTGTCAAAGACAATACAGTTGTCTCACCTACGGCCAAGTGAAAGGTTCCCAAAGACACCTCAATCATGATGTTAAAGGTAGTAATGAGACAATGCCCACTTAGAGCCAAACAATGTCTGTTGTGAGTGCACTAGGTCAGAAACATAGGTGAACATGCTTGTATCTTTCAACAATGTCACAATTTATTGAATAACAATAAATTTACAAGGTATCCATTGCAGTAATTTTCCAGAATCTCGCTTTTTTTGGTAATCTAGTTGACGTAAACACGGGTTCTCTTATTTTAATCTTTATCTCATACTACACATCACACTGTAAATCTCTCTCTCTCTCTCTCTCTCTCTCTCTCTCTCTCTCTCTTCTCGTTTTTCTGTGTGTGTGTGTGTGTGTGTGTGTGTGTATGTATGGACAAGCATGTAAACAGAATCCATATTGATCAAATAAGGAAAGAATCCAAGCCAGCTTCCTGGGAGAAGCTGCTGCTCTCAGGTCTCTGTGGATCACAAGTTTGAGAACAAAGCTGACGAGTTGAGTCCAGCTTCAGAGGCAAAAAGGCAAGGCCAGATGGATAAACACAAGGATAGACCACATCAACAGGGAGATCAAGTTGCACTAAAGCCTCAAAGACAGTTGACAGTTGGTCATTTATACACACACTGATGTCAGATGTCAGGTCACAGAGGGCATTGCTATCGCAGTGTTAGATGTCTGTCTCTTTATGGGGTCAGATGAGGAAGCTGCACAGTTTCCTTGGGTCTAGTTTCCCTGACATGATTTAAGTATGTCCATGATGGTTAGTTCTCATTACTTTGACATAAACTAGAGTCACTTGGGAACAGGGAACCTTTCCTGAGAAAAATGCTTCATCAGATTAGCCTGTAGGGAAGTCTGTAAGGTATTTTCTTGATTAGAGATTGATGGGGGTGAGTAGCCCATGGTGAGTGGTGCCATGCCCAGGCAGGAGCTTCTGGATTGTATTAAAACAACAACTACAATAAAAGAACAACAACTAAAACCTGGGCAAGCCATGAAAAGCAAAGTAATAACCAGTACTCTTCCATAGTCTCTGCTTCAGTTCTTGCCTTGTTTGAGTTCCCATCCTGACTACCCTCAGTGATGGACTGTGTTTGGAACGTGTGAGCAAAATAAATGTTTCTCCCCCATGTTGCTTTTATCATGGTCTTTATCACAGCAATAGAAAGCGAACTAGAACAATTCCCATGTATACGTATGGTCTTAATTCACCTAATCAAAATTTTAGAGTGGCATCCTTTCTACTCCCAGGAATACATAAGTATCTCATTACTTTGACTAAACTAGAGTCACTGGATTTAAAACTTTTGAACAATAAAACCATAGAGGCCTCATTTGTGGCAAGAGAAGCAAAGTGGGGAGACCTACTCCTTCTGTGAACTGGAGCAAATAATGCTTGCTACATCAGAATTAGCTCCTGTAGAGGAATGTCTTTTTTGTTAAGTATTTTCTGCATTGTAGTCTAATGGTATACGTGGTAAAATGGTTCTCAGCAGGCAGGCCGGGGAAAACCTGCTGCATACCCATTATGGTCACTTACAGCAGAAACAGCTGATAGTCAGCATCACTATGCCCATTTTAGAGATAGAAAGGTTTGGAGAGTTGAAAATTTACTCAGACCACACACTAGTATTGCTACAGCTACACTTCTGGATGACCAGCTGGAACTTGCAGAGGATGAAAAGAGAGGGTCACTCACCAAGGAATCACTAAGAATTTTTGTACTTAGCTACCTCTTTATTCAAGCTGGATTGAAGCAGATTCACACAGTCATCTAGCTGATCTTCTCCTATGCTTCCAGAGAGAAGATAGGGGCAAGCCAGAGAAAACGAAGCATCCTGGGCTTATTATTATGAAATACAAGGCTACCACAAAGGTTTCGATAGTCTCCAGTAAGGCACTGGGGACTGGAAGTGTTCAGTAATGCTGTGCTGTTAATACAACGCCCTTAAAGCTTGGGGATTAAAATATAATACATTGCTCTCATATCGGGCAGAGAAAGAGGGCAGTAGAAACACTGCTAAAAAGAGCACTGGGTTATTCATTAGAAATACAGCACCACAAAGGGGGCTCATGGCTAGCAAAGTGTTCAGTAACTGTGTGAATCAAGCCTAATTGGGAGATAAAAGAACAGCCAGAGGTGAGCAAGCACCAATAGGATACGTGTAGTCTTCCCTATCTAAGAACATCTTCTGTCTTTCCAATGGGTGTGTATATTGTGGATTTCTAGCTCGATGTCTCTAAAGGTTGCCAAGATACCAGTTTCCTTCTTTCTATTGTTGCCCAAAGTGTGTAATTCATAATGGGGTTAAAGGCTCAGCAGACAGGGTTGTAGTAGATTCATGAGACACACTCTTTGGGTTTAGGAAAGAGGAGAGCGCCAGAAACCAGGCTGTGTTCACTCAACATTGTTTAAAGCAGTCATTTTTTTAGACCGTTTCTCACACCGAGAGACTCCATTTTACAAGCAGCATTGACTCCATGTTGAGGACAGAGAATGGCAGTGTGCCAGGGTAGAAACACAAACAATGCCATCTGTCAGGTACCACCCAAGCAGCACAGGCTGATAAACAACTTTATTTCTGGCTGTAGACAGAGTGCCACCCCATAAGCTTAACTGGGCAAACTAAGACTATAGGGATACATGGGTGTATTAAAATCATGTCAGTGACACTAGACTGTTTATGTGTGTGAAGTGAAGTGCCTGGCCTTTGTTAGAGCCCAGAAAGTACTAGATGATTCCTTGGTAGACAGGAAACTGGTTTTCCCCCCTAAAGAAAATAATCTCACTGGCGGAAGTGGAATTTGCAAAACATATTCCTGCTTAGTAACCAACTGTACAACCACGCTGCTTTGGAGTCCCCACTCCTTTGCATCTAGTAGAAGACAGCAAATATTTTAAGGTAACAGAATCCTTGTTGCCACAGCTCATAAAAACACATGTATTGAAACAGGTGGCATGTAGCCAGAGTAACTCTGAAGTTGACAAGTGAAATGAATATTTGTTAACAAGCCACAGACATCCCCTCCCCCCTTAGAAAACAAATCAAACAAAAGGCAAAAAAAATCAGCACAAATGTTTAAATCTGTAACTAAATAATCATAATTTCTGATACAAAAATATATTGCCACAAGTGTTCATGTGGTCTTGCAGCTGAGATCATTGGTGGTCTATTTGGAATCACAGAATTTTCTGGATTAGGGAACTCTTAGTTGACCTTAGGAGCCAAGCTCTGAGTCTTGATATTTTTAGATGAGATTCTGAGTACTCTTTACTGTTAGCGTTTTTGAACCTTGTACATGCATCAGAAATTCTGACACCTTATGAATTAAAATGAACATGAATTTCTACATAGGTTAAAGTTAAAGGATTTCTTTCAAATCCTGCCTGGTTTTGCTGCTTTTAGACTCATGCTAACGAAATAGCATTTTTATTCTATTATTTTATTTATTTTGTTTGATGTGCTTTATTACGTCACTATTCTGCTATTACTGTTTGTGTTGTTGTAGTGTGTGTGTGTGTGTGTGTGTAGTGTGTGGTATGTGTGTGTGTGGTTGTGTGTGTTTGTGTGTGTGGGGTGTGGGTGTGTGTGTGTGTGGTGTGTGTGTGTGTTGTGTGTGTGGTGTGTGTGTGTGTGTGTGGTGTGTGTGTGTGTGTGTGGTGTGTGTGTGTGTGTGTGGTGTGTGTGGGTGTGTGGTGTGTGTGGGTGTTGTGTGTGTGTGTGTGTGGGGTGTGTGTGTGTGGTGTGTGTGGTGTGTGTGTGTGTGTGTGTGTGTGTGTGGTGTGTGTGTGGTGTGGTGTGTGTGTGTGTGTGTGTGTGTGTGTGTGTGGTGTGTGTGGTGGTTGTGTGTGTGTGTGTGTGTTGTGTGTGTGGTGTTATGTGTGGTGTGTGTGTGTGGTGTGTGTGTGTGTGTGTGGTGTGTGGTGGTGTGTGGGTGTGTGTGTGTGGTGTGTGTGTGTGGTGTGTGTGTGTGTGTGGTGTGTGTGTGTGTGGTTGGTGGTGTGTGTGGTGTGTGTGGTGTGTGTGTGTGTGTGTGGGTTGTGTGGTGGTGTGTGTGTGGGGTGTGTGTGTGTGTGTATGTGTGGTGTGTGTGTGTGTGTGTGTGTGTGTGTGTGTGTGTGTGTGGTGTGTTGTGTGTGTGTGTGTGTGGTGTGTGTGGTGTGTGTAGGCTTCTGTGGCAAGTGCCTTTACCTATGGAGTCTGTCTCTCATCTCTCTGCTGCCGTCACTCCCTGCCCCCACTCCTACTGCTATTTTTAAAAAAGGAATGTTACAGCTCTACTGGTAAATAACTGTTCCTCCCTTTATCTCACTAAAGTTAACAGACTGAATGCTAACTGGAAGCAACCAAAACCCAGTTTACAGATCTTCACACTTGATTTAGCTGGATTTCCTTCTTTGCCTCCAGTGTGGTGGTGAGTAATACTTGATTCTGACGCTAGGTGGCAGTGTTTATAGACCAAAACCAAGCAAACACTGCCTCCAGACTCTTCATTAGCAACTTTTAAACCAGACTTTCGGGTTTCAGCTCCCTAGGAGACAGCCATGTTAGCCAGCAAGGCTGGAGAGAGTGTTCAGAACAAAAGCTTCTTTTCCCTGACCACTGTATATTGCAAAACTAGTAGATTTGTAGTGTAAAACATGGGGTTGCTCAAGGAACTGGGGGCGAAAAAGAAACAAGACAAACTGTCCCTTGTTTGTGTAGTGATTGATGGTGGCATAGGATTAATTTCACTCACAACAAAATGTCCCTAGTATTGTAGTTACCAAACATCTACACATAATGTGCCAAAGACCTACAGATAAAAAAACAAACAATTAAAATGGAGTGTCTCCTTGGAACCTCAACTTCCAAACAGAGTGGACAAATATTGTAAATAAAAATACTGAGCACTCAGTTAAATTTGAACTCCAGATACACAATGAATAAATCATCTTAGTGCAATTATGACCTAAGCAACACTTAGAATTTACCTCGCAGGTCTACCTGTCCACGAGCCTTGTACCTGTAGATTTAAACAACCGTAGATCAAAAGCATTCCAGGAAACAATTGTATCTGTACTGAGCCAATTCTTTCTGAGTGTTCTTTCAAAAGTGCCACATGAGGATTGTGTGCACACCGTCTACATAATTTCACATAGTGATGATTTAAAGAATGTGAGGGGATATGCCCAGGTATGTGCAAACCCTCTACCAGTTACATGAGCTACCATTTTATCAAAGGTAATTTTATACAATTAACATCTAAGGATTTGGGTTGGGGTGGATGGAATAGGTGAGGAGTGGTCTTGGAATCAAGATCATGGATATCATGGGGACAACTGAACGGAAAACAGTCTATTCATCCAGTATTTCTGTATCATAGCCCTGGTCCCTGAGTTTTGTTTTAGTTTGGATACAAGGTCTCACTATAGAGCTCACATTGACATCAAGGTTAGTGACTCTTCTGTTTCAGCTCCCGAGGGCTAAGACTGCAGGTGTGCACCGCACAAAGCTACTTAAACTCTTGGAGTTTCTAGTGATGTCTTCAGGTGACCCCAGATCACACTTTCAAGCAGGAAGTCTGGGATGTCGGACACTTTAAAAATGTTTATCATCCACTGTATTCTTGAATTTTGAGAACTTCCTGTTCGATTCTGTAATATACTTCTTAATGGGTTCTTTATTTTCTTTATTTTTATGTTTTTGAATTCTTTGTATATAGTAAATACCAATCTATTAAATGTACAGCCAGCAGGGATTTTCCTCCCTGTTCTGTGGGTCACCTTTTACCTTGAATTTCCTTTGCCGCATAGAACTCATTTATTGTCGTTGCTGTTAATTGCTTTACTTTATTTTATGTGTTTGCCTGTATTTCCGCAATGTATATCTGCATAACTTGCATGGCTGGTGCCCGCAGGGCCTAGAAAGGCCATCAGATCCCCAGGAACAAAGTAACAGACGTTTAAAGTTCCCTTATATGTGCTGGGAACTGAACCAGTGCACTTCGGAAGAGCAGCCAGTGCTCTTTACCACTGGTCTGTCTTCACCAGCCCAGAGTCTTTTTAATTTCATGAGCTCTTACTTGTGAATTATTGGGTTTAACTTCCTGTGTTATGAGACTCTTAAGAAAACACATACCTGTGCCTATAAGTCAAAGCATGTACACCCTCATTATCATCTACCAGAATATATATATAATATAATATATATATATATATATATATATGTGTGTGTGTGTGTGTGTGTGTGTGTGTGTGTGTGTATGTATATTATATGTATATGTGTATGTGTATGTATATATGTTGAGTTTTGTGTGGAGTGCAGGAGGAGAGTCTGGTTTTGTTTTCTGCATGTTGAAATACAACTATTTCTTGAAGATGCTGTCTTTTCTTCAATATGTATTTTTTTTTTATAACTTTTCCAAAAGCCAGTTAGCACTATTTGCATGGACTAGTCCAGGTACTCCTATTCTATTCTATTCTATTCTATTCTATTCTATTCTATTCTATTCTATTCTATTCTATTCTATTCTATTCTATTATTCTATTCTATTATTCTATTCTATTCTATTCTATTCTATTCTATTCTATTCTATTCTATTCTATTCTATTCTATTCTATTCTATTTCTACTTGCCTGTCTGTTTTTATGTTGGTACCATGGTATTTTTAATACCATAAGTCTGTAGTATAATTTGAAATAAATAATAAATAAACAAATACCTCCTGCAGTATTATTTTTGTTAAAGATTGCACTGACAATCTTTGGCTTTTTGTCCCTGCCACATAAATTTGAGACTGTTTTTTTCTAGTTTGTGATAAATAGCCCTGGGTTTTTGATTTAGATAGCAATGAATCTACAGATTGCTTTGGGTTGGATGGCCATTTTCACAAGATTAATTCATCCAATCCATGAGCATGGGAGGTTTTCCATCTTCTAATGTCTACTTCAGTTTCTTTCTCCACTCTCTTAAAGTTCTCATTAGAGAGCTTTCATTTCCTTGGTTTATTCTAAAGTGTTTTATTTTATTGGCTGCTCACGTGAATATGATTGTTTCTTTGATTTCTTTTTCAGTATGATTATTTGTGTAGAGAGGAAGGCTACTGAACTTCATATAATAATTGTGTAACTATCAACTTTGCTGAAAGTGTTTATTGGCTCTACAAGTTTTCTGGTGGATTCTCTGGTGTCTTGTATGTACAGACTCTTATCATTAGCAAACAGAGGTACTTTGACTTATTATCCTATTTGCATTTCTATCTCCTTTTCCTGGATCGCTGCCCTGAGATGTCAGGTATTATGTTGAGCAGGTGTGGCAAGAGTGGGCAGGTTTCCTTGTCTTGTTCCTAATCTTAGTGGGAATGATTTGAGTTTTTCTCCACTTAGTATGATGTTGGCTATCAGTTTGTCATATATAGCCCATGTTAAGTTTGAGGTATGCTCCCCACTTCCCTGGCCTCTCAGTGACTTTTATCATGAAGGGATGTTGAATTTTGTCAAAGGCAAAATTCATGTAATTTCTGTCTTTGAGTCTATTTATATGATGGATAACATTTATTGATTTATGTTTGTTGAATCATCCCTGTGAATCTGGAACGAAGCCAGCTTGGTCACAATGAATGAACCTTTTGACGTCAACTTGAATTCCGTTGCAAGTGTTTTATTAAAAATGTTTGCATCCTTTATCAAGGATATGAATTTAGAATTTTTTCTTTTGCTTATATCTTTATCTGATTTGGATGTCAGGGAAATGCTGGTTTCATAAAATGAGTTTGGAACCATCATTCTTTTTATATTTGATGGAATCACTTGAATGGGAAATGAGTAGCTGGCAGCTTCCAGTGGTCTATACCTCCAGTTCCAGGATGATTCCGTACACTTCTCCAGCCTCTACCTGTACACACACACGCACACACACCTAAATGAAAAATAAAATAAGTGTTTTATTTTTTAAAATTAATAAAGAAGAACACTGCTAAAATTATAATAAAAAGAAAAAACAGAAAGACAACGGAAAAAAAATAAAATAAAAAATGATGACAATTTGGAGCATTGTATTTCTGAATTCTCTAAAATTGGTCTGCCAGGTGTATGGGGTCAGTGTATGCCAGGTGTATAGAGATTCTTGCCTCTAAGGGCAGGGCTAACCCTATGCCCAGGCCCTCCATTGTTTGAGTCAAGCCTTCTGTTGCCTGGTATGCTAACTACTCTTATGTCAACTTGACAGACAAATTTGAGTTATTTGAAAGGAGGGGGACCTTAAACGAGAAAATGTCTCCATAAGATTTGGCTATAAGGCATTTTCTTAATTAATTATTGATAGGGGAGGGCCCGGCTTATTGTGAGTGGTGTCCTCTTTAAGCTGGTAGTCCTTGGTTCTTTAAGAAAACATGCAGAGTACCTAGTCTACACAGATCTACCTCCATGGGCTGAACCTAGGCCTCCCTGCACATATGTTGTAAATGTGCAGCTTGGTTTTCATGTAGGTCTCAAACATCTGGAGTGGGGGCTATCCCAAAACATGCAGCCTGTATATGGAGTATGGTCTTCTAAAAAAAAAAAAAAAAAAAAAAAAAAAAAAAAAAACAACAGTTGTTCAGTTATTCATGGAATATTATTTTTTTATATCTCTTGTATTCAGTTTGCAACTACTTCATTGAGAATTTTTGTATGTATATTCATGAGGGATACTGGACTATAATTTATATATTTTTCTTGGGTTTACACTTGATTTCACTATTTCAATATTATTTGCTTTGTGAAGGAGCTTATTGTGGTTCTGAATTTTTTTAAACATAACTCAAAAAGTATTGCTTGTTTGAAGGCTCTATAGAATTCTTGTATAAATATATCTGACCCTTGGTATTTTGCTTGTTTGTTTCTTTTCATTTTATTCTGTTTGAATGCTTTTAAATTTTTTGATTTGCTGAAAAAAAAAAAAAACATGCAGAGAAAGTAATGGGAAGCAAGCCAGTAAGCAGCATCCTTTCATGGCCTCTGCATCAGCTCTTGCTTCCAGATTCCTGATCTGTCTAAGTTCCTGTCCTGACTTCCTTCAATAATGAACAACAGTGTGGAAGTGTACACCAAATAAAACTTTTCCTCCTCGACTTCCTTTTTGGTAATGGTGTGTCATCCTGACTAAGAAAGCCAGACTTTTGGGACCTGGCCATGTCCCTCTGAGCCCACTTAAGGCAGGAGGCAGGGGGGCGGGCAGAGGGAGAAAAAGAGAGGGAGAGATAAGCATAATTCCTGGGCTCATGAGATGGTTCAGCTGGAAAAGCTTATTGCCAAGCCTGATGATCTGAGTTCCTGTCCTGAGAACCCATGTGGTAGAAGGGCAGAGCCAGCTCCTGGAAATTGTCCTCTGATCTCTACAATCACACTGTGGAATATGAATAATCACTCACACACACACACACACACACACACACACACGTGCTGTTGTGTGGTAAACTTTTACTAGGGATATGTCACATACACCTGTATTCATTCAGATGGCGAGCTGACAACAGACAAATTGTACAGTCCAAATTGGTGAACCAATGAGTTTTATTGGGTTCCTTACAGGAATATGGGTGACAGGAGCAGAAATAACTCAAAGACACTTGTGTCACCAACCCCACTCCCAGCCCCCAGCATGTGTGACACCTGGGAACTTGGAGCACACTGCACAGCCTGTAGGCAACTCAACAGATTGGAGAGTATTCTTTCCAAGTGACTCTGGTCTATATCTTTTTCAGACAGCTGGTCTGGTCTTAGAGTCTTCTTTGCGACTTGGCTGACAGTGACTCTCAGATTCTATAGCTGGCAGGGAGAGACCTAGTGAGTCTGGTTAGTTTCAGGAACTTCCTGAAGCTATTTTGAGTTGTTTACCTTCTTGTTTAAAGAGCTTCTAGGCAGGATGAAATACTTCAATATCTTGGGAAACTGTTACACCCCCCCCCACACACACACACAGCATGTGCAGGTCACATGTAGATACAAATAAGTGGTCATAATAATAATATCTTTGTTGTTGTGCTTTTTTGTTGGAGGAGGCACTGTCTCAGGAAGACCTGGAAGTGGATTTGAGGCTTGTTCCACCTGGCCTCCTTCCAGATGAAGCTTCCCTTCCCCTGCCTGCCAGGAAGTCAGTAGCAGGATGCTCAGCTGCTCATTCTTCTCATCCTGCCACCCTTTTCCTATTCCACATTTTTCCAGATAATTGTCCCTCTTTTTGTGAATTTTTGAAACTCTTTCTTTCTCCATTTAGAGCTGGATTTTTTTAATCCTGACTCCTCCCTCACCTCATAACACTGAGGCATCCTCTAACCTGTCATCTTACTCAGAAGTTCTTGAGTATCCAGAGGACTTCATCTTACATTTTTGTCTAGCCATAAAAGGCTAGAGAAAAGATGCGCATGCACACATATAAAACAGGAGAAATATTATAGAAAAGTAGAAGAGTCAAACGTTTAATGGTGGTTATTATGCTGGAAAGTTTTTTGTTGTTGTTGTTTTTGTTTTGTCAACTTGACACAAGCAAGGGTCATCTGGGAGGTGGTATCCTCAACCAAAGAATTGTCTCCCTGGAGCCTAGCATGATTGTCATCAGAGAAGCTTCATCAGCAACACTATATCTGCTTCCAGATATAGATCCACAGCCAAACATTAGGCAGAGCTCAGGGAGTCTTGTGGAAGACAGGGAGGAAGGATTGTAGGAACCAGAGGGGTCAAAGACATCTCAAGAAAACCTATGGAACCAACTAGACAGGTCCCATAGGGGCTCACAGAGACTGAACTGACAACCAGGGAGCCTCATGGGTCTGAGCTAGGTCCTCTGCATATATGTTATAGTTGTGGATCTTGGTCTGCTTGTGAGACTCCTAACATTGAGAGCAGGGGATGTCTCTGGTTCTTTTGCCTGCTTGTGGGACCCTTTTTCTCCTACTGGATTGCCTTGTCCAAGCTTAATTTGAGGGGAGGTGCTAAGTCTTATTGCAACTTGATATGCCACATGTGGTTGATATACCTAGAAGGCCTGCTATTTTTTGACAGGAAATAGAGGAGGAGTGGATCTGGGCAGAAGGGAGGCCTGAGGGAATGTTAGGAGGAGAGGAGAGAAGGGAAACTGTGGTTAGGGTGTAATATACAAGAGAGAATTAATAATAATGAGGAGGAAAAAGAAGAAGGAAGAGGAGGAGGAGGAGAAAGAAGAGGAAAAGGAGAAGGAGGAGAAAGAGAAAGAAGAGGAGGAGGAGCTGGAAGAGAAGAAGAAGAAGAAGAAAGAAGAAGAAGAAGAAGAAGAAGAAGAAGAAGAAGAAGAAGAAGAAGAAGGGAACGTGTCTTCATCAGATCAGATTGACCTGTAGACACATTGGTGGGGGCACTTTGATTAATGATTGATGTGGGAGGGCCCAGCATACTCTGGATGGTGCCATACCTGAGCAGCGAGTCCTGGATCGTACAAGAAAGCAGGTTGAGCAAGCCAAGAGAATGAGGCAGTGGGCAACACTCCTTCAGGGTCATGCTTTAGTGGTGCTTCAAGTTCCTGTCTTCAGGTCCTTGCCCTGACTTCCTCCTCTCATGGACTGTGAGCTGTAAGATGAAATAAGTCTTTGTTTCCCCAACTTTCTCTGATGCTCATCACAGTAAAGGAAGCCTCCCTAGGACACTCAGAGTAGTCAGAGCTTCTCTGCCTACATCCACGATTCTCAACCGAGGCCAGTTTTGCCATGGACATTGGTTGTCTGGAGACATTTTCATTTTGAAGTACCATGGATTGAATCTAGGGCCTTACACACAGTAGGGCCCTAGCTCATAGACGACGATTTTGATTGTTGTAACTCTGTGTGTGTTGGTGCTATTGGAAGTTGGTAGGTATAATCAGTAAATGTTTCAGAATCTCCTGTTGCGTTCACAATGAATGGTCCTCTCTCCTCTCCACAGTAATGAATCCAGACATCCAAACCCAGCCAGAATGCCAGCAGTGCCAGTGTCAAGCAACTTTGTCCAGGGAGTCAGAACAAAGAAGGAGCAGCATGGCTCAGTCCTCTCAGTGCTCACAGGGAGCAAGTGCCCCAGTTTTCTTCATGTAAATCACCAGAGCCCCCAAAGACCACTGAGCAATAGTTATCTCCAATTACCCAGGCCCTTTTTGAGAATCGAACCATATGAAAATCTACAGGTACCTGGAGAGGTGCAAGGCTGACTGAGTCTCTAAAACAAAAATGTCATGTTTGAAGTCAAGTGTTTCCCCATGACAGGCTGGCCTCAGAAACAAAGGCTGTTACACAGATAAGGTTTCACTGAAGCGGCTGGAACTCCCTGATGTCTAGGGTAAAGCCTCCCATAACTCTCGTGTGTTTATAAGGGAAGGTGATTCCACTTGACTGTACTCTTCTTGGTGGAAATAGGTCTATACTAAGACACTAGCATGTGGTGACCAGCGCTTTAGATTTAGAGCCATAACCACTTTACAGCATGTGACACAGTTATTTGATGACTCATCTGCTGTCCTATTACTGGACCCCAGGACACCTTGGTGAACTTCTTTAATCCATAAAGGTAGGGTGGCAGGAGAGAACACAGAGCCATTTTTCCTCTGCAGATAAGAATTCTGGTCAAAGGTTAGGCACACACCTTTAACACCAGCACTTGGGAAGCAGAGGCAGGTGAATCTCTTGAGTCCATGTAGTGAGTTCTAGAACAATCAGGGCTACGTAAAGAGACCCTGTCTCAAAAAAATAAAAAAATAAAAAATAAAAAACAAGACAAAACAATAAACCTGCAAACAAACAAAAAGAGTTTTGGTCATAGGACAATGGAGGCTTCCTTCTTCCTCAGATTGCCTGAGAATGCCTAAGGGTGGCAGAGCAGTAGTGAACCTGAGAAAAGATGCAAACTGAAACCATCATTGGATTCTCTATGGTGAAATAACCAGAGATGCCATCTTCTCTTCAGTGACATGATAGAGTCTGGGCAGTAAAACTCTCTTTTGTGTAACCTGTGTGCTTAGTAAACATAAGACATGATCTAACTAAAAACTTTGTTTCCTGCTGTCCCTCTAATCTCTCATTCTTCGTCTGTCCTAATTGAAGGCTCCTTTAATCCCCTGTATCATACCAAGACATTGTCAGCTTTTCTCTCAAGCCACATGGCACAAGTCTTCCTTCTTTATCTCGGTCAAGGTTGTTTTCATGCTCTTCTGACTGAGACTGAAAATGAAATGGAGAGAGCACAACAGTTCTTATTTGATTGTATCATCAATGAACAGCTTCCTTGAGTTGCCCTTTTCTCAATGGATTCTTGTGAGAATTCCCATTGCCTGTGCATTCCTCTCTTTCACTTTTTCCACCCAGGCAAACCCATGATGTCTTTTTAGATGGCCATTCACAGTTCCCTCTGCAATGCCTAAGCATCTAGCAATCCATCACTAGCTTCCTTCTGCCCACACTCTATTCCTCTTCCAGATGGCTCTTGGGAAGATTCCTGTTGCTTCCAGGCTAGCTGTCTCTCATGGGTGATACAAATCTGGTTCTCAGGAAAGACACTTCATTTGCCCACAGCCTTCTCATCAGTCAGTTTCTAAACATATCTGTCTCTCTGCATTTGAATCTTCTCGTACGAATCAGATACTAATTTAGTCCCTTAAGCTGAAGATGACGCATCTTAGACTCTCCATGTGAATTCCTCAGATCATCCCTTCTCTCTAGAATCACTGTCTTCTCCCTCCCTGTGGCATACAGAACTCTGATAGCTATCACCAGAATCATTTCTTCTTCAAACTTTATGTACTTTATCTCCTTTATATTTTCTGTTTGATGGATGAATTCTACCACCTTTTTTTTTTTTTTTTTTTGGATATCTTGTTTGAAATTTTATGGTTTTCTTTTCATCTTCATTTCTCAGTCGAAGCACTCTCAAGGAACTTCCCATCACATAAGCAGTGTTTGTACCAGTCACATAGCCATGATTGTACAGCAGGTATAAGATCCAAGGATGTACATGTGATATCACTGGAACTGCCATTCATCAGCTACCCAAATACTCATGCACTCTTTATATGGTATTTATTGTGCCCCCCTGGCAGCTACGTCTGTATTTTACCATGGCAGTGTGCTTGTCATTAGCATGTCCAAGGCAATGACCAGTTCTCCCTTTTCCCAGGGTTCCTGGGCTCAGCCATAGTCAGAAAAATACTGAGTACACTAGTCAATTTAGTCATTACCTTTGCTTACATTCTCAAAGATCAAGGCAAGCTTCTTTACCACAGGACAGTACATTGATTATTTTATAAACTGTAAAAGCCATACATAATTATAGTAAAAGTGAATGTTGCAAAGAAATGTAGAAGCAGAAAAAAAAATAACATTTGTATCACCAGAAGGGTGGGGTATCTTTTATTTTTTCATGATGGTGATAAAAATGAAAGAAATCATTCTTGATTGCCACTACAAATAGTTTGAGGTGGTTTTTTTTTTTTTTTTTTTTTTTTTTTTTTTTTTTTTTTGGTATGAACTGTGTTCTAAATTTGTCATTTAAAAAAATCTCTCTGGGGAGCTAGAGGGATGATTCAGTGGTTAAGAGCAGTGACCACTCTTCCGGAGAACCTAGATTTGATCCTCAGCACCCACATGGTGGCTCACAACTGTCTGTAACTCCGCTCTTACAGAATCTAATGTCCTCTTCTGGACTCCAAGGATACCAGGCATGAATGTGGTACACATGTATGCATACATGCACAGACATACGTATAGATGAAACGTCCATACAGGTTTTTTTTTTTTTTTTTAAAGCTAATCTGATGTGGTAGTTCGGACCTGTTTTAAGCAAAACAAAACAAACCCTCCAAAGGTTGTTGTATAATGTGGTTTGAGAGCCAGGAACCAGCCAACAACTTATTCTCCATGCTCTTTCTGTAATCTTGATTGGTTGAGCCATGAAGCATGGGTTTTAGAACCCACTGGAAACCATTTGTTAACATGAGAGAAAATCTACATACCAGTTTGTACTGGAGGGGTGTCTGCAAACAGTATTCATGATGGGTAGTCACTGATGGAGATAAATTGAATCCTTCTCCCCAGGAGAAGAGTGTCACCTTTCCCTCAGTTCCCAACTCTCCTAAGGATGCTTTCTGTGTGGTAAGATTTAACACCCCCCTCCCACTCCCGAGACCAGTGCAGGTACCAACAGTAACAGTCACGGGTCACAAATGCTAAGATTTTCTAATTCAGAAGCAACTTATAGGTGGTATTGAAGTTTGAGCAAGAGGTTAGAAGAGTTTTGATTTATTTCATGAGAAGTCTCAAGGCACTTCTTATGAATGGTTACATCGACAAAGAACTCTATAATCCCATCAGATGTGCAGTCTTCTGGAAGGACAAAAACAGTGTCGCAAGGTCACTATTGCTGTAGTAAAACACTGTGATCAAAATACATTTCAGCTTACACTTCCAGGTAACACTCCACCATGTGGAACTAAGGGAAGGAGATGGGAACTGAAGCAGGGACCATGAAAAGGTGCTGCTTGTTGGCTTGTTCCTCACGACTTGCTCAGTCTGCTTTCTTATACACCCCAGGACTAACCACCTGCCCAGGGATGGTACCACCCACAGTGAGTTGGGCCATCCCCTATCAATCACCAGTCAAGAAAATGCCCCACAGTCTTGCCTCCAGTCCAATCCGAAGGGATTTTTTTTTTTTCCTCAGTAGAGGTTTCCTCTCCTCAGATGACTCTAGCTTGTGTCAGGTTGACAAAATGCTAGCTAGCACAGTCAGGAAATTTCTTAATGACTGCCCTTCTCAGGGAGCCTACACAATAGCAGACACATTAAACTTCATAGTAGTGGTTGGAGAATTGTGTTCAGGATCCAGATGGGAAAGTCACAAAGTCACATCATATTCAGTGCTGTAGACAGCTTGAATATACTTTACTATAAAGTTGTGGCCTAGCAGAACAGCTGCTAGGTCTTTATTATAAACCAGAACATACCATAAATGTGTTATTCTGGTACTTTTACAATGGAATTTCAAGTTTATTAGTATTTTCATTATCCTGGTTTTATTTACTTACAAATGAGAACAGGGTTTCCTTCCCTATTATTTTGATTTGTGATGCTTGTCACTTCCATTTTGAGTTGAGAAGTGGTTGTTGGTATGGCAGTAAATGACTAAGGAACAGTGGGGAATTTTATATTACTGTAGCTTGCTTGTTTATTCTCTACTTTATTTCCGTTGTACTCAGAATGATTTTTAATCTAAAACTGTGACTTACATATGCTAATTCACTTTCTATAGGAGCCACATTTGAATTCCCTTTCCAGGGAGTAATTATTTGCTTCCAGAGAAGGACACAGAATGATTCCTGCTGCTTCTACTTCAGAGCCAATGACAGGGTCCGTCAATGAATCACAGAACTGCTCCCACAAGACTGTTCCTTTGTGTGCTCTGTCACACTGATAGGGCTTTGCCTTTACAACACGGGTCAGGAACAGTGATGCAGGCATTTCCTGCCTGATGCTCTGTGCTTCCAGCCCATGCTATTGACAGCATTGAGAGTTTGAAACCCACAGCCTTATCCACACTAAGCAAGCATAGTGGCACTGAGCTACATCCCCAGGTCTCAGAATGTAAAAAGGTCCAAAATCAATAAGGAGAACAGCCCTAAGATGGCCCACGGACTACCACCTCCAGACAGATATCTTAGGAATACATGCCAAGGGTAAAAATGGAAGTCACCTTTTCTGGGAGGCCTGATGGTAAGCATTCTCAGGCTGTTTTACTGGGGAATGTGCTGAGACACTGCTCCTGGACCCTTTTCTCAGAAGAACACAAGCCAGAAAGACATCACTGAGCCCTCTACCAGACACAGCAGGAAAGGAAATGCTAGTCAGCACTAGAAAGGGTTAATATTCAAACCAGTAGGAGGGTAAGTTTCTCATATACTGCAACAAATCCCATGTAATCCCCACTCTCCCTGGTCTAATATGGAATCAGCTCATTTCATAGTCATATTGTCAATAAAATACCAAGAGACAGCAGAAAGGGTGTAAAAGTAGTCTGTATGCACTTCTATGTTCTTCATATTAGCATCACCCCCTCTTTTATAGATATTATGTGTTATTTTGGGTTATAATCATGTTTTAGGTTTATTCAAATTGAAACAACTACAAACAACTACAACTTTTAAAAATTGTGTATGGGTGGTGGATGCATGTGTACATGTCTTATTCACTCATCTGCAGGTATATGTGCACACATGTGCATGTGCCTATGGAGTCCAGAGGTTGACTTCGGGTGTTCCCCTTTCACTCCTCATGTGTTATTTTGAGTCAGGCTCTCTCACTGAGCCTGAGCTCTCCAACTGGCTAGAGTAGCTGGTCATCGAGCTCTTGGATCCATTTCTAACCCCAGTGCTAGGGTTACAGTCAAGCAGCACCACACCTGGCTTTTATGTGGGTGCTAACTTCAGGTCCTCATGCGTTCACGGCAGGCACTCTAACCAATAAGCCATCTCCCCAACCACAACAATTCCAATTTTAACCAAGTAGAATGGTAAAGGAATGTTTCCATAATTGGTTTTTATTTATGACAAAAAAATACATTGCTTTTCATTTTCAAACACTGATTAAAATAGTTCTTTGCAGAGCTGGAGAGATGGCTCGGTGGTTAAGAGTACTTGCTTTTGTAGAGGACTTGGGTTCAATTCCCAGCATTCACAGGGTGGCTCACACCATTTGTGATTCCATTTCCAGTGGATCCAATGTCCTCTGACCTCTGTGGGCATCTGGCATGCATGTGGTGCACAAAATATGTGCAGGCAAAACACTCATACACATGAAATACATAAAAATTTTAAAAAATAATTCTTTGAATGGGATTCATTTGAACAAATTAGTCCCCTTTAGATTTTTCAGATTATAATGTGAGGAAACATAAGCATAATTGCATATGTGAGTGTACATCTCTACATAAATCAACATGCTAAAAGTATACAGATTGTTGAAGGAGACTCAGCCTTCAACTCCTACAACGGGGAGGAGGTACATTCTATGATGGTTATTCTTAATTATAAACGAGTAGATTTGAGGTCACTGTGGGAACACATCTGTGGGTGTGTCAGTTAAGAGTGTTTCCAGAAAGGGAAGACATGCACTGACTGTCCATAGTTCCCTCCAATGGGTTGAGATTGTGGACTGAGTAAAATGGAGAAAATGATGTGAAGAATAGCATTCATTTCTCTCTGCTGCCAGATTGGGGACAGAATGTGCCCCGATTCTTTACGTTCCCGCATCCATGACTTCATTGATGTGAAGGTCTAAACCCTCAAACTGTGAGCCAAAGCCTTCCTTCTTAAGTTGCTGTTGTCAAGTATTTTTTATCACAGAAACAAGAAAAGTAATGACATAAGAAATTGATCCTGAGAATGGGACCACTGTTGTAATAAACATGACTGTGTGGTCTTTAAGCCTTTGGGGCTGGTTTGAAGGAAAAATGTGGAATATTTTGTAAATGTGGACTACAGAAACCATAGAATGCTGTAAGCAGAATTTAGTGGAATGTTCTGGCTACAGTTGAAAGAATAGAATGCTTAGAGAAATGCAGAGAACAGAGGCCTAACTCACGAGGCTTCAGGGGGGATCCACTGCTCTATGACAAACTGGATTACAGTTAATGTCACATTCTGGCAAAGAATCTACATCCGTTCTGCTTATGTCTCGAGAACTTTAATGGGGCTAAATTAAAAAGTAATGGACTAATTTGTTTGGCAAATGAATTTAAAGATAGCCTATCATTCAGTCCTAGTCATGGTTACTGCTTACTGCTTTTATTCAGGTCTATAGTGTGTGTGAGTGTGTGTGTGTGTGTGTGTGTGTGTGAGAGAGAGAGAGAGAGAGAGAGAGAGAGAGAGAGAGAGAGAGAGACAGAGAGAGACAGAGAGAGAGAGACAGAGAGAGAGAGAGACAGAGAGAGAGACACACAGAGACAGAGACAAAGAGAGAAAGAGACAGAGACAAAGAGAAACACACAGAGAAAGACACACACACAGAGAGAGAGAGAGAGAGAGAGAGAGAGAGAGAGAGAGAGAGAGAGAGAGAGAAGAAAGAGAGACTGAAGTTTTACAAGAGAAGGACTATGGATATGGGTAAGTTTAAAGTTGTGGACCAGGGAAGTTTGTTTTCGAGTGCTGCGAGGTGTGGACTGTATTTTACCTCCCACACCGTGTCGCTACCAAATCAACTTTATAATTTCTGTGAGGCTGGGAGAAATTTGTTTTTTGAGAGGTCTGTTCATTTTCTTCATTAGAAGAAAGCAGTGACATCTAGATGGCCCTGTAGGGAAAGAGGTGGAGCTTCTACTTGTCTTTCAACTTCAACGGACAGCAAGCTTCTAAAAAGCGGGCATCATAGGGGTAGCCAATAGCTACTCTTTTTTTCTGGACTCCTGGGCCGTTCTCACGGGGAATGGGGAGGTAGCATATGCTTGCCAATCAGAGAGTGCTAGGGCCAGCCCATGGTGACCGGCAACCAATCGTCAAGGCCGGCCAGAGCGCGCTTCCTTAGTAGGTGGATGGTGGTCGGAGCGCCGGCTTCTTCGTCGCCATTTTGTGTTGGAGACTGTGGCCGGCTGGGAGGACGCGGCACTGAGTTTCCTTGGGAGCGCTACGCATCCGCATCGGGCGAGTCTCCCCTACCCCTTTCATCTCTTTTGCCCCCAATCTTGGACTTGGTAGTTGCATGCATTGGCTCCCGTTGAACTAACAGTTCTGAAGGAGGTGGTGGCGGGCGGAGGTGATGCCTGGGGGCCCTCCCTTGTCAGCCCGGGCCGAGAAGAGTCTCTGCAGGAGGTATCACCCAGACTGGTAGATCATGCTGGCAGCAGCAGAGGTGGCTGAGAAGTGAAAGGAGCCAGCTACTGAGGAGGGGCCCCAGCAGCTCCTAAAGATCCTATCAGGACATGGAGTATGAAAGACGAGGTGGTCGTGGTGACAGGACTGGCCGCTATGGAGCCACTGATCGCTCACAGGATGATGGTGGAGAGAATCGTAGCCGGGACCATGATTATAGAGACATGGACTACCGTTCATACCCACGAGAGTATGGCAGTCAGGAGGGCAAGCATGAGTATGACGACTCATCTGAAGAGCAAAGTGCAGAGATCCGTGGCCAGCTGCAGTCTCATGGTGTCCAAGCACGGGAGGTTCGGCTGATGCGGAACAAATCCTCAGGTCAGAGCCGGGGCTTCGCCTTCGTCGAGTTTAGTCACTTGCAGGACGCTACACGATGGATGGAAGCCAATCAGCACTCCCTTAACATCCTGGGCCAGAAGGTATCCATGCATTACAGCGACCCCAAGCCCAAGATCAATGAGTACTGGCTGTGTAATAAGTGTGGTGTCCAGAACTTCAAGCGCCGGGAGAAGTGCTTCAAATGTGGTGTGCCCAAATCAGAGGCAGAGCAGAAGCTGCCCCTTGGCACTCGCCTGGATCAGCAGACACTGCCGCTGGGTGGGCGGGAGCTAAGCCAGGGCCTACTCCCACTGCCGCAGCCCTACCAGACCCAGGGAGTGCTGACCTCGCAAGCCCTGTCACAGGGCTCAGAACCAAGCTCCGAGAACGCCAGTGACACCATTATTTTACGCAACCTGAACCCACACAGCACTATGGACTCCATCCTCGGGGCCCTGGCACCCTATGCGGTGCTGTCCTCTTCCAATGTTCGTGTTATCAAGGACAAGCAGACCCGGCTGAACCGAGGCTTCGCCTTCATCCAGCTCTCCACCATCGTGGAAGCAGTCCAGCTGCTACAGATCCTGCAGGCCCTGCACCCTCCGCTCACCATCGATGGCAAGACCATCAACGTGGAGTTTGCCAAGGGTTCTAAGAGGGATATGGCCTCCAATGAAGGCAGTCGCATCAATGCTGCCTCTGTGGCCAGCACTGCCATTGCTGCTGCCCAGTGGGCAATCTCACAGGCCTCCAGGGTGGAGAGAGTGCCTGGGCTGCCCCCGAGGAGCCACCAGTTGACTACAGCTACTACCATCAGGATGAGGGCTATGGCAGCAGCCAGGGAACAGATTCCCTCTATACCCATGGCTACCTTAAGAACACCAAGGCCCCTGGCATGACTGGGACCAAAGGGGACCCAGCTGGAGCAGGTTCTGAGGCTTCCCTTGAGGCTGGGCCAGACTCTGTGTCACTGCAAGCTTTCTCTCGAGCCCAGCCTGGTGCTGCCCCTGGACTGTATCAGCAATCAGCTGAGGGGAGCAGTGGCCAGGGCACTGCTACCAACAGCCAGTCATATACCATCATATCACCTGCTGTGCTCAAGTCTGAGCTCCAGAGCCCTACTCATCCCAGCTCTGCCTTACCACCGGCCACCAGTCCCACTGCCCCAGAGTCCTACAGCCAGTACCCTGTTCCTGATGTCTCTACTTACCAATATGATGAGACATCTGGCTACTACTATGACCCTCAGACTGGTCTATACTATGATCCCAACTCCCAGTATTACTACAATGCTCAGAGTCAACAGTACCTATACTGGGATGGGGAGCGGCGGACCTACATACCTGCCTTGGAGCAGTCTGCTGATGGACATAAGGACACGGGGGCATCGTCAAAGGAGGGAAAAGAGAAGAAAGAGAAGCATAAGACAAAGACAGCCCAACAGATTGCCAAGGACATGGAGCGGTGGGCACGCAGTCTCAACAAGCAAAAAGAAAACTTCAAAAACAGCTCCCAGCCTATTAGTGCCCTACGAGATGATGAAAGGCGGGAATCAGCCACTGCAGATGCAGGCTATGCCATCCTTGAGAAGAAGGGAACGCTAGCTGAAAGACAGCACACCAGCATGGATCTTCCAAAGTTGGCCAGTGATGACCGCTCAAGCCCACCTCGAGGACTGGTGGCGGCCTATAGTGGGAAGAGTGACAGTGAGGAGGTGCAGGAGCGAGGGGGTCCTGAACGAGAAGAAAAGCTCACAGACTGGCAGAAGCTAGCCTGTCTGCTCTGCCGCCGCCAGTTTCCCAGCAAGGAGGCCCTCATCAGGCACCAGCAGCTCTCTGGACTCCACAAGCAAAACCTTGAAATTCATCGGCGAGCCCACTTGTCAGAAAACGAATTAGAAGCACTAGAAAAGAATGACATGGAGCAGATGAAGTATCGAGACCGTACAGCTGAACGCAGGGAGAAGTATGGTATCCCCAAGCCACCAGAGCCCAAACGAAGGAAGTACGGTGGCATATCTACAGCCTCTGTGGACTTTGAACAGCCCACTCGAGATGGATTAGGCAGTGACAACATTGGCAGTCGAATGCTCCGGGCCATGGGCTGGAAAGAAGGCAGTGGTCTGGGCCGCAAGAAACAGGGCATTGTGACACCCATTGAGGCCCAAACAAGGGTTCGAGGTTCTGGCCTGGGTGCCCAGGGCAGTTCTTATGGGGTCACCTCAACAGAATCCTACAAGGAGACGCTGCACAAGACAATGGTGACCCGCTTCAATGAGGCCCAGTGAACAATTTGGAAAGCAGTTTCTATAGACATGGGATATCCATCCCAGGACAGAGAAGATGAGGTGTGGAATGCTCTATGGAAGGCTCTTCTAGCTACCAGCCTGCTCCCCAACCAGAGAAGCTCCCTCACCAAATTAGACTTGGCATTGGTGACTTTTGCTGGGAAATTGGGCTCAAATCATGTTCCTTTTGTAATAAAATCTAAAAAGCCGCAAAAAAAAAAAAAAAAAAAAAAAAAGTTGTGGACCAGGAAAGCACAGATAAAGGATCTGTAATTATTAAAGCCCCTGATGCCATTAAAGAAAAACTCACACTGTCACAGGAGCAATGAGAGAGGTGTTTGCATGACAAGACACACACACACACCCCCATTGAAAGCTCCAGCCTGTAAGAATGGATATTCATTTGAAGAGAAAGAGCCTGACCTGAGAATAATGCTGAAGGGGTTTCCTGCTCAAAAAAACCAATGTTTCCTCTAAGAAAGCACACAGTAGTCCCTGTAACTTCTGTCCAAAGGCAGGCACCTAAACATCTCAAGTTGTTTAGAAAACTTGACAAGGTCATCCAGATGGTTTGGATCTTGTAGACATGAAGGATGAAAAGCATGGGGGTCAGAGAGGTTACGTCAAGGTTCCAGAAAGCCACTGAGACAGCAGAAGGGCCTGAAAGGCCATTGTCTGAAGCTAGGATGGTGAAACCTAAGGCGTAATGAAGAACTCGGGATGATGGATGATGGGAGATGTTAGGATAGTTGTACATCCACTGCGGAAAGCTTTAGGCACAGAGTTGAACCAGCCCAAGACAGAGAGCATAAAGGCTGTAAACAAGAGCAGGAGGGAAGAACTACCCAAAGCCTTGCAAGCACAGATGACTCCATCATGACCTCAGACGCCAGACATGGAGCTGAGCAGTTAGGTAAGAACCTTGGTTCCCTGTTGTCTTTCTTTGATGATCTCAGAAGAATAAGAGCTTCCATATACACGTGGCTTAAGCCTGGTAACTGGAGTAATATTTTAAAAGTTCTCAGTGATCTTGTTTCTCCTTCTGTTGTGTAACTCAGCCATAATTTTGGACAAATATTTTAAGAAGGAAAAATCACTTTATTTCTGAAGACTAGAGCATACTCATTTGTGCAACATCCAGAATTTAAATTCTTAGTACGTGAGCCAGGTATTCTGGAACATTCTTTTAACCCCAGCACTTGGGAGGCAGAGGCAGGCAGATCTTTTTGAGTTCATGGCCAGCCTGGTCTATATATTGATTTTCAGAAAAGCCAAATATACAAAGTGAGACCCTGTTTCAAAGATGAACATATAAGCACATGGAGGCTCCAAATGTCATTTCTTCTTATAATTTTGGAGTAAATGTAAGAAGATGACTAAGCTACTTAGCCTTGGATCCATGTAGCTTGTCCCTAGGTCTTCTAATTCATTGACACTAACCCTAACCAGAGGATCCACCACCATGAAGTCTCATGATTCTGGAAGAACTTAAGCCACAGATACAAGCCTAGCTCATGACCTCATCTGTAGGGGCTGGGGTTAAAGATTTGGCAGGGAGGGTGATCTGATTTTAAACAATGACCATGTAAATAGACATTGAAACTCTTGGTAGTTAGATTGCTATAAAGAAAAATAAAATAACTCAAGATCAAAAGCTGAAAAATCTTGGTCAGAAGGGTGTGCCACGCTGTCGGCGTCTCCAGGACTTGGGTTTGCTTAAAGCCCTTGAAGGAGTTTTTGAGCATCTCACAGAACAGGCGCTTTTCTTATCATCGGTATACCTAGAATGGGAAACAGATTGTCTTGGTTGGTTTTTTCGATTTGACACAAAATAGAATCATCTGGGAACAAGGAACCTCAGTTAAAGAAACCACCTTCTTCAGATTGGCCTTTAAGCAAGTTTGTGGGTCACTTTCTTGATGGATGGTTAACGTGGGAGGGCCCAGTCAATTGTGGATAAGGTCACCCCTAGGCAAGTGGTCCTAGGCAGTATAAGAAAGCAAGCTGAGCAAACCTGTAAGCAGAGTTCCTCTGTGGAGTCTGCTTCAGTTCCTGCTTCCAAGTTCTTGCCTTGAGTTCCTGCCTGAGTTCCTGCCATGGCTTCCCTCAGTGATGGATTGTGGCCTGGGAGTGGAAGACGAATAAACCTTTTCCTCCCTGAGTTGCTTTGGTTATATTTTTTATCCCAGCAATGGAAGCAAACTAGAACATAAGGCACATCTCTGCCCCAGTTGCCTCATCTATTCTCCGTTCCCAAGAAAACATTATGTTTCTCTTAGGCTCTTGCCTGGCAACAGCAGAGCAGTTTGGACTATGCCATCTGCAGGGATCCAGAGAAACAACTGCTCAGAAGCACACTGATGTTACCACAAGGCACTCACTCTGAAATTCTTGTGTAAGGGCCAATCCTTCAAAGTTCTGCCATGCTCTGCTGACCCTTTGAAACTTCAAAACATCAGCGTGGTCAGACGAGTGGGTTTGGATAAGTTCAGTTTGAGAAGTGTTGGCGCCCACTCCACCCATCCTAGTGGATGATGTTCCAGACCACAGCTGCAGAGAAGGGGAACCGAGAGTCCATGTGAGGGAAGAAGGCTATCTGAAAGAGAACACACGAAAGGAAGACGGCAAGGGCAGCACACTGTAATCTATCTCAGACTTTCATTGCAACAAAAGAGAGGAATTTTGTTGAGGGATATTAATTTCTACTCAGCGAGTTAGTTAGAGGCTTGAGGAATCTTTTTTCTCCTCTTTTGGTTTATGGTACAAACTCTGGAGAGATGGTCCGAATATCATCACTTTATGTAGCAGTATCTACATAATGAAACCTTACCTTGTGTTCCATACACTTGTAGAATTTATATATCAATAAAAATAAAAGGATCGAAAGGAAAATAGAAGATGATTGCCTGCTTGAAAGAGCCCATAACCCTTGAACTAATTTAATGTCTGCTGTGACTCACTTTAGAGACTTCTGGGAACAACAACTAAATGAAACAGATTCTAGGAGGTTCTAAGGGATAAGTGATTAATACTGGGGGAATTTCTCCAAGTGCAGAGGAAGCCCGACTGCATTAGAATACTGTTGGGCTCTGAAGGGGTCATGCGCTTGTCCTGACTTGCCTATGACAGCCTTTATTTTGCTGTCCCAAGAGCCCAGTAAGAGTGGGAAAGAAGCCGACTGCCAGGCATCCTCACTCTTCCTTTGAAATCTCCAGCAATCAAAAACGGAAATGGAAGAAACAACTGAGGTCTCTACTTACCCGAGAGGATAAGGTGGATAATCATAATGATTGTCATCATGAGTCCTGGCAGGTGAAAGTTCCCGCCATGCCCTGCGTGTTTTCATTTGGTTTTACATGCGGGTGGGATGCTGCATTTGAAAGTCTGCTTCTATAAGATTAGTTTCTTGCCTTTCTGCTTCAGAATAAAGCTGAGTCAACAAGCCGCCAACTGGCCTCCTCCCAGAGATGAGCTAGCAGCTGTTTTGTTTCTAGTTCTTACCCAGGGGTATTTTGTCCCCCAGGAAGCAATATCTAAAGAAACTTTTTCCTGTGCCAGATAGGAGAGTCTGGGGCCCTATTGAATGAATGAACATCGTGTGGAGCACAGTCCAACAACTTATCCACCTTTCACAGGAAAGAATTCTTACTCCAAATTTCAATAGCCCGAAGTCAGTGAAAGACCATGTCTGGTTTTCTTCTCTTCCATGTACTTGTGTATGACAGTTGACCAGGGTGTAAGCCATTCTATTTTTGACATGTGTCCTGAGTGTGTTGCTTACATGGAGAGGGGTAGATAGCTCTAGTTAAATGTCTAGGACTTAGCCATGTTCTTACATGTAGATTTTTCTGGGACTATCTTGCTGTAATAGCATAATGATAAAACTTTACCCCCTTCTACCTGCTAACCCCTGTCAATGCATCATCAACCATTTCCTCTATACAGACTTCCTGTAAGTATGAAATGTGCTCACATTTCTTATGTTTAATACATGTGAAATAAAAACAAAGTTAAAAGCCTTGTCTGAGCAAGGTACAGTGGTATATACCTGAAATGCAAACACTTGTGAGAAAGGGGAGGGAAGATTATAAGTTCAAGGATAGTCTTGGCTATATACCAAGACTCTGTCTCAAAAAATAAATAAAAGTATAAGAAAACGAAAACTTTCATCGTCTCCCAGACAGGACAATCACCTCTATCTAACACAGCAGGACCGTCTCCTTTCCCTTGGTGCTGGGGCATGAACATGTAGCTGATAACTCAGCAAGCAGGTACTCCTGTGAAAGACTTTGACTCAGTAATTAATGACATCAAGAGTTAGAGATCAAGGTGCAAGCAAGACGGTTTAGCAGGTATAGGCATTTGCTGACAAGGGTAATGATTTAAGTTTGTTCCTTGGTACTCAGAAAGATGGAAGGAGTGAATTGACTCCTACAAGTTGTCTTCTGAACCCGACACGAGTGCTGTTTCATGATCATGCATGGACATGCACATAAACAAATGATATATAAATAAATGTTTTTTTTTTAGAAAAAGAGGAACCAAGCATAATAAATTACAAAGATGGTGACATCCTGGCAAAGGTCCCTCCAGTCCAGAGACAGTGGTGATATTTTCTTTAGCTTGCTTCAAGGTCAAAAGGCCATTAGGATAGTACAAGAGTTTTCTGTGCCATAATAGGAACCCTGGGGACTTTAGAGGACCAATGGGTGCTGGATTTTGCTCCTTATTATATGCCCTTATTATATTAGATGTGGCTCCTCAGCTTTCCTGGACACGCACTGAGCTACTTGATACCATCTAACATGCTGTGTTAGAGATTTTCTGTTACTTGTTTCCGTCGGTTGCCATAGCAGCCTTGCTTGTTACTCCACTGAAGCACAGTGATGCTGTAGCTAAGTGTTGTGCAAACATGACACGTCAAGGCTCTGTCACAAAAGCGGTAGTCAATGTGATATCATTTGGCAATGTCATATTTGATTAATCCGATCCCTTCCCTCATCCCTTCTTTCCTGTGCATTCTTCCAGCATTTGTGATTAAAATTATAATCAGGGTGGAACCCACATTCATTTCAGGGTCTAAGACTCAAATTCCCTTTCTCCCCTGAAGCTGTATCTAAGCCCCATGTGTATAGCACTAGATAAATAAAAATATAAGACAAATAAAAATAATCCAAATACAGGAAGAACTGATACTGATGTGGGTAGTTTAGATATCAATATATCTGGTTGGAAGTGCTAGCATTTTCTGGTGAGCTACAAAGAAAATATTTGTGGCTGTTCCTGTCTCCCATTTTCTCATAGGCACACTGAGAGTGCAGCTACATACACCACAGCATCTGTCTTTTTTCCTTGGTTTCTGGGAACTTGAACTCAGTTCCGCTCCTCATGTTTGTTCAACAAGTGCTTTATCCACCAAGTCATTATCTTTAGCCGACTTTTTCCAAGATGGGTCCCACTATGGAGACTGAGCTGATCAAACTTGTAACCATCCTGATTGCTGACATTATAAGCAAGAGCCACTTTGCTTAGATACATCTCAAAGCCAGCATTTTTATTTACCGGCAACGGATTTTCTATCGAAGGTGGGATCATGATGCCAATTTAATTGTGTTTATCTGTACATGGCATAAGTAGAGATTTATCACTGTCCACCAGGCTGGGTCTCAGAGATCAACCACTGTAATCCTAGTCTGCTCTCAGTGAGGGGAAAGACTGAGAAGCCATTGTCCATGGAAATGCCATAAACTGCTGAGAGTTCCATGCTAATTAGTCTCACTTTTGGTTACCAGTTCACATGGATTGTTTTGTTGTTGTTATTGCTGCTGCTGCCGCCGCTGTTGTTGTAGGGTTCAAGTTCTTCATGACTGGAAAATTTTACTTTTTAAAAAAATTTTTAAAAATAATTTAAAACAAATTTAACCTTTGTTTTAATTTTATATTGTATGGGTATTTTGCCAGCATATATGTCTGTGCACAACACTCATGCAGTGCTGGCAGAGACCAGAAGAAGGCGTCAGCTCCCCTGGGACTAGAGTCATAGTTGTGAATTGCTGAGTGGGTTCTGGGAATTGAACCCTGGGTCCTCTGGAATAGCAGCACGTGCTCTAGCATCTCTCTGGCTCTTTTAAGTTTAAAGTTAAAACAGACAATGGGTTTCACTGTGTGTTTTTCATACACATGGTTCTAACTGGTCTCCCTCTCTCAGCGCCCTCCCTATGCTCTGGTCCCCTGCTGAATGGAGCTTTGTCTTTTAAGGGTAAATTCATTTTAATCATCATGCAGACGAGAGCACTGAGGAAGACTCAGAGAGAGCGGCCACACCGAAGCCACCGCTTCTTTCAAATAGTAGGAAACACAAAATTGAAAAGTGGGGAGGAGATAATAGCTAAATATTCTAAAAATTAGACATAACACATCTTTTATCTGACTTCTCCCATGCCTCAATTCTTTAGAAACATTGTTTTGCATGTGAGTGTGCTCACACATGTCTGAGCATACCATTTTGCACATGAAGAGTTACTGGGGATTGAACTCAGAGTGTCAGGCTTGGGGGCAAGCACCTCTACCCAATAAACTCTACTGATGGCCCCTTGTGGCTGCATGTTACACACAGTCCTGGTTTAGGGCCTGTGTCCATTTCTGCAGCAGCTAGCTCTTTTCTAAGTGGGTTTTTACCTTGTTGCCTGGATTTCATTTCCCTCCTCTGTTCTACTTCAACCTCAGAGCCTTGGGTGGACTTGCAGCAGCACCTCTGAGGGCTGGAAGGGGTTTACTTCCAGATTCCTTTTTTTTTTTTTTTTTTAATAAAAAAAATTGTATTTACTTAGAAGCATTCAGAATGTCAACAAAACAGCCGCAATTTTTTTTTGCAATTACAGAGTGGTATTCAAACAACAATTATCTTCATATAAGCTGCATCAGAGACAACTGAAGATGGAAAAAAAAAACCCAAAAATAAAACCAAAAGAAAAGAAAAACAAAAACCAAACTACTGTCCCCATATATAACTAATTTGTGCTGTGCACCAACAAGAACCTGCTTTAAATTTCCATGCCAATTTACAACCCCCAGACTGTACCAGGCAAGGTTAGTGGCTATTGAAAATACCACCAGGACAGGGCTATCTAAAGACACATTCGGTAGTGTGTTAACTATACAAAAAAAGACACTGTACAGTTTAAAAACAAATCTTACACAGCCTTACATTTCAATTTTTTTCTTTAAAAGGAGTGAGTTGTGTACAGGGGGGTTAAATGCTTTATAGACAAGAAAAAAAACTGCGCTAGAACCAACTTATTCATCATCATCATCTTCTTCTTCATCTTCGTCTTCCTCTTCTTCCTCCTCTTCCTCATCCTCTTCATCCTCCTCATCATCTTCCTCTTCCTTCTTTTTCTTGCTCTTTTCAGCCTTGACTACCCCCTTTTTTGCTGCATCAGGTTTTCCTTTGTCTCTGTAGGCAGCAATATCCTTCTCATACTTCTCCTTCAGCTTGGCAGCCTTCTTCTCGTAGGGCTGCTTGTCATCCGCTGCAGTGTTGTTCCACATCTCTCCTAGTTTCTTTGCAACATCACCAATGGATAAGCCAGGATGCTCGCCTTTGATTTTTGGGCGGTACTCAGAACAGAACAGGAAGAAGGCCGAAGGAGGCCTCTTGGGTGCATTGGGGTCCTTGAACTTCTTTTTGGTCTCCCCTTTGGGAGGGATGTAGGTTTTCATTTCTCTTTCATAACGAGCCTTGTCAGCCTTTGCCATATCTTCAAATTTCCCCTTTTCTTTAGCAGACATAGTCTTCCACCTCTCTGAGCACTTCTTGGAGAACTCTGAGAAGTTGACAGAAGCATCCGGGTGCTTCTTCTTGTGCTCCTCCCGGCAGGTTTGCACAAAGAATGCATATGAGGACATTTTGCCTCTCGGCTTCTTAGGATCTCCTTTGCCCATGTTTAGTTGATTTTCCTCCGCGAGGCACAGAGTCGCCCAGTGCCCATCCGGCTCTCGCTTGCCCCGGCGCTGTCTCTATGGAGCTCAATGTACTGCAATGGCTGTGAGAGCGGGAGCCACTACTTCCAGATTCCTAAGATCAAAGAAGCTCTTGTGAGGTGAGGGCACCAAGCACATCTCAAGTCCCTAAATCAGAATATGTAGCTATGCACGATCCCATCTACCATTTACTTTCCTTAAAATATTTATCGAATCCCTCCTGTGGTGGTAGTGGAGGGAGACACTGGGAGGATCTGGAAGGATCTGCCTTCTGCTGCTTTCTAGTAGAAATGAATACATACAGGCCGCCCACAACAGACAGGCCCCAGGCACTCATGAACACAGAAAAGCACTCAACCATACCAAAGTATTTGGATCTGTATGCAGCAGCAGAATTTTTGTCAGTGGGTAAACAAGACAGAAAGGCCAATCCTATAGAGTCTTTATGAGTTATACTCAGTGCTGTTTGTCCATCTGAAAAGGAAGACACTGGGGCATCCATTGATGTATGTGAGGGTAAGTGAGGGACACTCAGAGCCCACAGCACAGCAATGTTTTCTAAACCATGTTCCTGCACTGTTTTCTACAGAAGCTTCTGGAACAACTATGAGAACTTGGCTGAGCCTAACTCACTGGTTTTATGGTATTTGTTTTGTTCTGTCCAGCCCTCTCTCATTTAACCCTTCCCTTCACTCTGGGCTCTCCTCACATTCCACAGGTGAGTGTTTGTTTGTTTGTTTGTTTGAGCCTTTGTGCTCTCTCAACTGGCCTCAGAATAGGCAGGAGATTTCTTTGTCATCTGCCTTGGTGTGAGCACCACTCTCAGAATGCTCTGATGACTGTAAAGGGCAAGAATTTCACAGAATACTACTTGGACCTCACCTCCCTCAGGGATATCTGCCCAGTAACACTATCCCAAACCTGAGCAGCAGTTCTCTTGAAACTGTTGAGCTTCTCGAAACATTGTCATTTATCATGAACAGACAGACTGCCACCTGTGGCAATGACTTCCATCTCACCTTTATCTGAACTCACTGACTTCTTAACTGTAGACGGTGAGATCCAAGAAGGATGCAACATTCTTCCTCTCAGGAAGAGCAAATGCTTGTTTAAAAAAAAGGGGGGTGGGTGGGTACCATGTTTATATTGCATTGATATGTGCACACACTGAAGTGTATTCCCATGTCTCTTGTGTGTGTTGGGGATGTGCTGTGGGAAAGGGAGCTTAATGTCTGGTATGTTCCTGGATAGTCTCCAACGTACACATTTAGGCAGTTTCTGACATGAGCTCACCAGTTCCCTAGTCCAGGGAAGGGATCCAGTCTTACCTCCTGAATGCTGGCATTTCTGTTGTGACTTCATGGAGATGCACAAGTATGTGAGTGCTGGGCATTCAAACTCTGGTCCTCACGCTGGCATAAGTCTAGCAAGTGCTGTACTTGCTGAGCCACTTTCCCAGCCCTAATTCACCTTCGGAAAACCATTTATAGTATCTTATTTAAAACATTTATAGTATCTCATTTAAAACATTTATAGTATCATCTTATTTAAAACAAATAGTAGGCTTGGATGTTGCAAAGTTGGTATTGTGCTTGTCTAGCATGCATGAGGCCTTGGAATCAATCACCAACACCACATAAATCAGGCATGGTGGTGCGTGTATACCTGTAATCCCAGCACTGGAGAGGCAGAGGCAGCAGGATCAGGAGTTGAAGGTTGTCCTCAACTATGTATTGAGTTTAAGGCCAGCTATATGAGATTACTGCCTCTTCACACCCCTCAAAAAAGAAGTATCCAGGTGTGTGATACACTCTTGTTGTCACGCCCACACTAAGACAGGCAGATTGTTAGTTAAGAGTCAGCCTGGACTACCCTGTCTCAAAATTGATAACTAAAAATAGTAATTATGCATTTATTTAAAGGATATAATATGATTTGATGTATGAATTCATTGTTGGAAGAGTAAACAAAACTAATTAGCATATTTATCATTTCACCTAAACATGTTTGTGTATGTGATAAGAACATTTAAAATCCACTCCACCAGGGGTGAAGGTAGCTCAGTGGACAAGCACTTGCCTGTCATACATGTGGTCATGAGATTAGTCCCTAGCATTACAAAATAAAATAAGATCTATCCTTTTAGCAAATGAAACATATGTAATACTTTTTGCATGTTTATAAATGTGTGTACTTGTGTGTAGATTCCTGTGGAAGCCAGAAGTTGACTTTCTCTGTCTTCTTTGATCAATTTCTGTTTACTGGGGTAGACTCTTGTCTGCCTGGAACTAAATCAGTTCCAGCTAGTCTCACTAGACAGCTTGCTGTGGGAATTCCCTTTCTCTGCCTGCTGGGTGCTGGGAGTGTAGGTGACTGCTACTGCCTGGCCTTTGTGTGGGTTCTGAGCATCTGAGCTTGGATCCTCACACTTGTGGGACAGGCACTTTATCTCATGAGTTTATTTCCCCAGCCCTCTCTCTGATTCCTTGTTTTCTGTGCTGCCCTGGTATTCAGTATGAAGACTAGGCTTGACCTCAGACTTAGCAGCAATTCTCATACTTCTGCCTCCTGAGTGCTGAGTGTTTCCTTGTGCACCAGTACACCTAACTACAATACATCCTTGTTAGCTGTAGCTGCCATACTTAGCAGTAGGTCACCAAAACATAACTTCTATCATTCTACTCTCTGCTTCTATGAAACTACCAGTTTAAAATTCTATCGAAGGGCCATGAGATATGTTATTGGTAAAGGCACTTGCTGCCAAGCTTAATAACCTGAGTTCAAGCTCCAGAATCTGTTGCAGTAAATATTAATTGGGGGTTTCTACCCTACCTTAGATCATTTAGTTTCCAAATAAAAGACACGAAATCTTTATGTTGGCATATATTTTTCCAAAACCTAGTTTAATGAGGGTACTTAAATGCTTTAACCTCCCTTCTAGCCCACCACCCACCAAAGGTAGTGAAAAAGAAAGGTTCACAGGGCAAAAGAGGATTTAGATCTGTTTTGAAATAGTTCTTCAGGGAAAATCCAATCCACATTGTCAGGATAGCAGCAATTCAGTTCACAAGAAGCAGCAGCAGCAGTTAGATCTGCTTGCAAACACCATTCACAAATCGGCAATCATAGTTCAATCCAGAAGAAACTGCAACGCAGAAGGGGCAAGAAGCTGCTGGAACACCACCAGAAGTTCTTTGGTGTGTTTCTCTCTATGAAGTCAAGACAAACAGTGCTGGTGAAGAGGGCAAGGCAAACCAATGCCACACTATCAGCAAAGCCCAATGAAGAGCAATACCACACAGCATTGTCCAATGTCTGTTGAGTTCTATTTATATCCTTTCCAAACATCACATGTTCTCTCAAGTGTCAGCTTTAGCAAAAGATCACAGGCTAGGCAGCTTCCAAACAAAACACAAAAAAACCCACCATGTATCTGTTCTCAGCAAAACTTCCTTCCACGTGTCTGCTTCAGCAAAAACATCCTCTCATAAGATGGTTTTAAGAAAAACATCACATGACACACTGAGGCTCCAAAGAAACCAGAAATTTCCACTTCACCTTTATATTTATAATAAGTCTTAAAGCACTAGAGCTGGGCAGATATCTAGGTGGTGGGCTCATTTGTCTACTTTCCTGTCAGCAACCCCAAGATTATCATTTGCCTTGTTCCACTTGGGCCACTTCTACTCCAACAGCCAGCATTCATGGTCATGAGTTCATAATCCACGGTATGTCATGGCAACTTCTTTTCACTCCCTCCTAATAGTCCCTGCCTGAGACCCCAAACCCCGGGACGGGAACCTTTGCTCTGCTCCCTCTCTTCTGCCCAGCCATTTGATTCCTGGATCCCATCAATATGGTAAGAAAATACCAACATCTGAGAAATGCTCTCTACCCCTCTCCCACACATACCCTCATAGAGTGAACTACACATGATCTCATAAAGTGAATTACACACTATTACAGAATGAATAGATCATTGATGAAATCAAGGACATTTGAAAATTCCCAGAACTGAATGAAAATAACAATACAATGTTCTTAAAACCTATAGGATACAATATAAACAGTATTAGGAAGAATGTTCATAGCTTCCTGTGCCTTCCTTAAAAGAAGTAGATAAGTTTATAAATGCATATGACTTATTAAAATTAAGCCATGAGTTAAATAAGGTAAAAAATCTAGAAGAATCAACATGATTGTAGGCATTATGTTTTGTATGCTGTGAAAAGTTTCCCCTTGGGTTATTCAAATACTGGTTTCTTTGCCCTCATATCTTGCTTCAATCTTAACATGGTATTATAATGTTTATCCCAAGAATCTTTGGTCTCAAGTTTCTATAAACAGTTCTTACTATTTATTCTCTGTCTTGTCAATAAGTGTTGATCACCTAATGGCTGGGCAGAATAGAGAATAGGGTGGGACATCCACTAGCAAGAGGAAGGAGAGAGGGAGAGTTAAATGGACAAGAAGGAAGACAGAGGAATTGGAGCAATAAAGAAGGGGCCCAAAGAGCCAGATTAATAATAATATTCAAGTAAGTATCATGGGATAGGGCTGGGAGGTAGCCAGATTAGCATAGAAGTTAAAGATACATCATTTAACTGCTCAGCTATTGAGGTGCAGTCTTAAATAAATCTTGGTTTCTTTGTGAAGGTATTGGGGATTAGCATAAGGTAAATAAATACAGCAGCTGGATTAATGCACTGTTTACATTTATATTAAGAATAATTCATTTTCACATAATTGAATAACACTACTATATATTCCAGTTAAGAAGATGACATGATTCATATCTTTAATCCCAACACTCAGGAGATAGAGGACCCAGTATCTCTGTGAGTTTGATGCCAACTTAGTCTACACAGTGAGTTCCAGGATAGCCAAGGCACAGACAGGACACAGAGAGACTTCGTCTCAAATTAATTAATTAAGTTAATTGATTAATTAAAACATAAAAAAATATGCCCAGGCTCTAATGGATTCATTGCTGAATTTCACCAACCTTTAAAAAGCCAACATCAATACTTCTCAAAGTTTTGCATAAAATAGAAAAGGAAGGAACATTATCCAAACCAGATAAAGATACAACAAAAAGAGAAATTATAGACCAGTCTTCCTGGTGAACATAAATGTAAATATTCTCAATAATATTTATAAACAGAATCAAAGGACACATCAAACAGACCACTCTCATGGCCTTATTCCAGAGATGCTCAGATGTTCCAATATATGAAACATAAGTGTAATACAGCATATAAATGGACTCAAGAACAGAAATCACATGACCATCTCCACATGTGATAAAGGCCAGCATCTCTCATGACAAAAAATCTAGAAGACAGTAAGAAAAAGGGGAACATATTGTAATAAAAGCTATATGACAAACTTATAGTCAACTTCATACTTTATGGGGAAAATCTCAAAGCATCTCCACAAAAGCAAGGAACAGACAAAGGTCTACTTTCCTCATTCTTATTCAATATAAAGCTCAAAGCCTTATCTGGAACAGCAAGATAAGAGAAGATAAAAGGAATATTAATAGGCAAGTAGGAAGTTAAAACATTTTTATTTGCCGGGCGTTGGTGGCGCACGCCTTTAATCCCAGCACTTGGGAGGCAGAGACAGGCAGATTTCTGAGTTCAAGGCCAGCCTGGTCTACAGAGTGAGTTCAGGACAGCCCGGGCTATACAGAGAAACCCTGTCTCGAAAAACCAAAAAAAAAAAAAAAAAAAAACATTTTTATTTGCAAGTAAGGGTCTATACATAATGTCTCCAAAAGAAAAGCTATATCTGAGGAGTAACTTGAAGACAGTTGAGGATTATAAAATTAATATAACCAAAGCAGTAACTTTCATATACCTCTATAACAAACTGTTGAAAAAGAAATCAAGGAAACAATTCCATTTCTGTTTTCTTCAAAAATTATCCCAGAATAAACCTAATCAAGGAAGTGAACAGTCTTTACAATGAAAACCTTAAAGCAGTAAGAAAAACAGTACAAAAGATACAAGAAGATGGAAAGATCTTAGACTGGAATTGATATTGTGTAAATTATCTCCATCTAAAAATCAACCTATAGATTGCAGGCAATGTTCATCACAATTCCAATGTCATTATTCAGTGGAAAATATTCTTAAAATTCATATAGAAGCCCAAATGATCTCAAGGAGTCTAAGCAATGCTGAGCAAAAAGAATAATGGCAAAGAGAGTATCTTCAACAAATGCTGATGGGAGAGTTGGGTACCCACATGTAGAAGGATGAACCTACACCCACATCTCTCACAAAACCAACAATATTGATATAAGACTCCTCACACTGAAACTGTTAAAGGAAAAATTAGGAAAACACTTCATGATTCAGGCACAGACAAGTGTCCTCTGAGTAAGGCTTGGGAAGTAATGCCAACAATTGACAAATAGTAACCCATGGACTTAACAACTTCTACACAACAAAGGAAAGAAGAGTGGAGAGGTGACCTATGAAATAGGAGACAATCTTTGTCATCCATACATCTGACAGAGAATTAACATCTTAATATACAAGGAACTCAAAATACTGAATAAGAAATCAAACAACCCACCCAAGAAATGAACTTCGGAGATGGACAGTTCTCAAAAGATGAAGTGCAGCTGGCTAATTAACATGAAAAAAAGCTCAACCTCATGAATCACCAGAGAAAGATACGCAAAAAGAAGACAAATAACAGCAAATGCTGGCAAGAATGGGCTCAAAAGGGACCACACAGGCATTGTTGGTGGGAATGTTTTCAGGGCTAAATTTGGCATTGGATAACCAGTTGCTATGTTCTTCCCTAGGAAAGACTATTACTCCAGCTCTCAGTGTTTCCTTGTTGCCTGTACTTCTTCCTGTAGTGTGGAGGCATTGAGTTCTTCTCCACCCCCATCCATGTTAGCAGATAAACTTTGTTCCACTCATGTTTAGGCAGTCCTGATGGGGAGACTTTCTGGGTGTAGTTTCTGACATTCCTAGAAGACTTCTTACAGCACTTAAGAATAAGAAGGACAGGTTCCTTTCGGTCTGTGCCAGTGCCCTGAGCAGACCTTGGGCACCAGCTCTGCACCCAGTCCCACAATACCCAGAGAAAGCTAGACTCTCAGGAGTTCTAACACACCCAGAAACATAGGATCATAGGATCACAGGATCTCAGAAGCTTGCTCACACCAGGATTTCAGGATCCCAGAAGTAACTGGACTCCCAGGAGCTCTTTCACCCAGGATCTCAGAGACAGCTGGACTCTGAGGAGTTCTGACACAACCAAGATAACAGGAGAGACAGGATCCAGTCAGAGACAGTGAATGCAGATAGCACTAGAGATAACCTGATGGCAGAAAGCAAGTGCAAGAACATAAACAACAGAAACCAAGGTTATCATCCTCAGAACCCAGTTCTCCCACCATAGCAAGTCCAGGATACCCCATCAAACCAGAAAAGCAAAATTCTGGTTTAAAATCACTCCTCATGATGATGATGGAGCACTTTAAGAAGGACATAAATAACTACCTTAAAAAGTACAAGAGAACACAGGTAAACAGATAGAAGCCCTTAAAGAGGAAACACAAAAATCCCTTAAAGAATTACAAGAAAACACAACGAAACAGGTAAAGGAATTGAACAAACCTATCCAGGATCTAAAAATGGAAATAGAAATGATAAAGAAATCACAAAGGGAGACTACACTGAAGATAGAAAACCTAAGAAAGAGATCAGGAATCATAGATGCAAGCATCACCAACGAATACAAGAGATAGAAAAGAGAATCTCAGGTGCAGAAAGTACCATAGAAAACACTGACACAACTGTCAAGGAAAGTGAAAAATGCAAAAAGCTCCTAACCCAAAACATCCAGGAAATCCAGAACACAATGAGAAGACCAAACCTAAGGATAATAGGTAGAGAAGAGAGTGAAGATTCCCAAATTAAAGGGCCAATAAATATCTTCAACAAAATTATAGAAGAAAACTTCCCTAACCTAAAGAAAGACATGCCAGTGAACATACAAGAAGTCTAGAGAACTCCAAATAGATTAGATGAGAAAAGAAATTCCTCCCATCACATAATAATCAAAACACCAAATGCACAAAACAAAGACTATTAAAAGCAGTAGGGGAAAAAGGTCAAGTAACTTATAAATGCAGACATATCAAAATGACACCAGACTTCTCACCAGAGATTATAAAAGTCAGAAGATCTGGGACAGATGTCATACAGACCCTAAGAGAACACAAATGCCAGCCCAGACTACTGTACCCAGCAAAACTCTCAATTACCATAGATGGAGAAACCAAGATAATCCATGACAATACCAAATTTACACAATATCTTTCCAGAAATCCAGCACTACAAAGGATAATAGAAGGAAAATTCCAATACAAGGAGGAAATTATACCCTAGAAAGAGCAAGAAAGTAATATTCTTCCAACAAATCCAAAAGAAGATAGCCACACAAACATAATTCCACCGCTAATAACAAAAATAACAGGAAGCAACAATCACCTTTCCTTAATATCTCTTAACATCAATGGACTCAATTCCCCAATAAAAAGACATAGACTAATGGACTAGATACATAAACAGGACCCAGCATTTTGCTGCATACAGGAAACACACCTCAGTTTCTGTGTGACAAAGACAAACACTACCTTAGAGTAAAAGGCTGAAAAACAGTTTTAGAGTAAAAGGCTGGAAATGGTCCTAAGAAACAAGCTGGAATAGCCATTCTAATATGCAATAAAATTGACTTTCAACTTAAAGCTATCAAAAAAGATAAGGAAGGACATTTCATACTCCTCAAATGAAAAAATCCACCAAGAGGAATTCTCAATTCTGAACATCTATGCACCAAACACAAGGACACCCACTTTCATAAAAGAAACCTTACTAAAGCTCAAAGCACACATTGCACCTCACACAATGACAGTAGGAAACTTGAATACCCCACTCCCATCAATGGACAGATCATGGAAACAGAAACTAAACAGAGACAAATTGAAATTAACAGAAGTTATGAACCAAATGGATTTAACAGATATCTATAGGACATTTAATCCTAAAACAAAAGAATATAGCTTCTTCTCAGCACCTCATGATACCTTCTCCAAAATTGACTATATAATTGGTCACAAAACAGTCCTCAATAGATACAAGACAAATTGAAATAATCCCATGCATCCTATCAGCTCACTGAGGACTAAGGCTGGTCTTCAATAACAACAAAAACAATGGAAAGCCCACATACATGTAGAAACTGAATAACACTCAACTCAATGATAACTTGGTCAAGGAAGAAATAAAGAAAGAAATTAAAGACTTTTTGAATTTAATGAAAATGAAGGCACATCATACCAAAAACTTTGGGACACAATGGAAGCAATGCTAATAGGAAAGCTCATAGCTCTAAGTGCCTATGAAAAGAAACTGGAGAGAGCATACACTAGCAGCTTGACAACACACCTGAAAGCTCTAGAACAAAAAGAAGCAAATACACCCAAGAGGAGTAGATAGCAGGAAATAAACTCAGGGCTGAAATCAACCAAGTAGAAACAAAAAGAACTATACAAAGAATCAACAAAACCAGGAGCTGATTCTTTAAGAAAATCAACAAGATAGATAAACCCTTAACCAGATTAACCAGAGGGCACAGAGACAGTATCCAAATTAACAAAATCAGAAACAGGGAAAATCTGAAAAGGGAGACGAAACAACAGAAACCAGGGAAATTCAAGAAATAATCAGATCCTACTACAAAAGCCTATACTCAACAAATCTCGAAAATCTTGATGAAATGGATAATTTTCTAGACAAATACCAGATACTAAAGCTAAATCAGGATCAGATAAAGCATCTCAACAGTCCCATAACCCTGAAAGAAATAGAAGCAGTCTTTAAAAGTCTCCCAACCAAAAAAAAAAAAAAAAAAAAAAAAAAAAAAACAAAAAAAACCATGACCAGATGGTTTTAGTGCAGAATTCTATCAGACTTTCAAAGAAGACCTAATACCAATTCTCTTTAAACTATTCCACAAAATAGAGACAGAAGTAACACTACTCAATTCATTCTATGAAGCCACAATTACACTCATATCTAATCCACACAAAGACCTAAAAGGAAAGAAAACTTCAGACCAATCTCCCCTATGAATATCTATGCAAAAATACTCAATAAAATTCTCACAAACCAAATCCAAAAACATATCAAAACAATCATACATCATGATCAAGTAGGCTTTATCCCAGGAATGCAGGGATAATCCACTATATAAACAAACTCAAAGAAAAAAAACCATGATCATCTCACTAGATGCTGAGAAAACATTTGAGAAAATTCAATACTCCTTCATGCTAAAAGTCTTGGAAAGATCAAGAATTCAAGGCCCATACCTAAATGTAGTAAAGGCAACATGCAGCAAACCAGTAGCCAACATCAAACTAAATGGAGAGAACCCCAAAGCAATCCCACTAAAATCAGGGAAAGACAAGGCTGCACACTCTCTCCCTATCTATTCAATATAGTACTCAAAGTCCTAGCCAGAGCAATTAGACAACAAAAGGAGGTCAAAGGGATACAAATTGGAAAGGAAGAAGTCACAATATCACTATTTGCAGATGATATGATGGTATACTTAAGTGACCCTATAACTTCCACCAGAGAACTCCTAAACCTGATAAGCAACTTCAGCAAAGTAGCTGGATATAAAATTAACTCAAACAAATCACTACCTTCCTCTACTCAAAGGATAAAAAGGCTGAGAAAGAAATTAGAGAATCGAAACCCTTCACAATAGTCACAAATAATATGAAATACCTTGGTGTGAATCTAACCAAGCAAAGATCTGTATGACAAGAACTTTAGGTCCCTGAAGAAAGAAACTGAAGAAGATCTCAGAAGATGGAAAGATCTCCTATGCTCATGGATTGGCAGGATTAATATAGTAAAAATGGCCATCTTGCCAAAAACAATCTACAGATTCAATGCAATCCCCATCAAAATTCCAACTCAATTCTTAATAGAGTTAGCAAGAGCAATTTGCAAATTCATTTGGAATAACAAAAAACCCAGGATAGAGAAAACTATTCTCAGCAATAAAAGAAGTTCAAGTGGAATCACCATCCCAGACCTCAAGCTGTACTACAGAGCAATAGTGATTAAAAGCTGCATGGTAAGAACTCTGAAAAATTGGTTTTAATAATAAAAGAGGGGGAACTGTTTCCCCCCAGAAGGAGTCTCCTGAAACACTCTCCATCATGCCTTGTTTACATTTAACTCTGTAAAACTGAAACCTCATGGCAAATCTGCTGCAGACTTCCTCTGGCATCGCTGAGACCAATAAAAACTATGCCATAGCTATGTGGAAGGACCCTCTTACCCTTAAATGGAATGGCCCGGACCCAGTTCTCATATGGGGCCGAGGATTGATATACCTGTTTGATACCACAGAAGGTACAGCTAAATGGCTGCCAAAAAGATTAATGAAATAAATAGATACCCCCACAAAGCCACGTCCAACTTTAAATAAGATCAATAACAATTGACCTCCAGGGAAGAGAAATCTCCCTGAGAATTTCCTTCTTTTTCCTTTCCAGGTAAAAATGAAACACCTCTAGTGAAATGAAACATGTCTGCTGGTAAAAGTTCTAATCCTAATGCTGGCCTCCAGACTTATACTACTCAGACCTTTGATAGGCCATTGACAAGGACACCAAACAGCTAGAGATTGACATCACTAATCTGAAGAAATCCCTCATTTCGCTGTCTGAAATGATCTCCAAAAATTGCAAAGGACTTTATTGGTCTTGATTTGCTCTTCTACAATAGAAAAGACTGTGTACAGCTCTTGACTGTGCACAGCCCTTAAAGAAGAATGTTGCTCATACATAGACAAGACAGGGATGGTTAAAGAGAGCATGAAAAAAGTCAGAGAAGGCCCAGAGAAATGACAGAGAGAAAAAGAGAAAGATGAGAGCTGGTACAAGGATTGGTTTTCAACCTCTTCATGGTTGTCAACCCTACTTCTTCCCATCTTGGGACCATTGGGTTATTGGGTTATTCTTGCTGATTTCTTTTGGTCTCTGGGCCTTAAATAGGCTGACTAACTTTGTGATACAACAGATAGATAATTTGGTAACAAAACCTATTCAGATACATTATCATAAGTTGGCTATGGAGGACCACAAGACTCAAGATGAGGTTGTTACTCTATCCAGGGTGTTCCCAAAACCCATCTCCACCCAACCTTAATGAGGGGATTTCCACCCCTAGACCAAGCAGAGAGGGGCCACCAAGAACCCTCTCTGACTGGCAATCTGAATTCTTGCTAGGCTGCAAGGCTAAGCACTGCAAGGGAATATAAATAAAAGTTAAAAATATCTCTCTGGGTTCCCTGAGGGACAAGCCTGACTGCATAGGGGTTGATGTCAAAAGTATCCCCTCTCCAGGAAAAAGACATCGGGATGGGTATGGCCCTCATGCCTCACTGGACAACAACAGGAGGACTAGAGCCATTACAAGGTTTCCTTCATTTATTGGAGGTCAGGCCTCTATCCCCACCTTTGCAAGATTAGAATCGCCAAGGCCCTTCTATACTTAGAGAAGAGAGGAGATGTCAGGGGCAGTCCTGCTTATACACTGAAGGCCTACAATCAGCCATAGGCCTAAAATCAGCAATAGGCCTGACATACATACATGCTAACACAAAGTCTTGGATCTCTGTGGAAAAACACTGAAACAGAATGCTATAAGCTATTGTAAACAGGCAGCTTTTGTGGAAATTTACCAGCCTAAGTAGTCGTAGACCTTGGAAATAGGCAGCCTCAGTGGACAGTACCAACTTAGATAAGGACAAGTGACTCATAGGCAGAGTCATAGTGACCTGTCCCCTGAACCTTCACCCAGCTGATACCCTGTTCTGAAAGGTGTCTGTACTCCCCCTGAACACCTATGCTCTGGTGTCATTCCCTTCCCCACATCCTGTCTTTTTGTGTTTATAACTCCTGTGTGAATAAGTAAATTATGATTTGATTTAAATAATTAAATAAATTTTTAAAATCCTGCATGGTATTGGTACAGAGACAGGCAGGAAGATCAATGGAATAGAATTGAAGACCCAGAAATGAACTCACACACCTATGGTCACTTGATCTTTGACACAGGAGCTAAAACCATCCAATGTGAAAAATACAGCATTTTCAACAAATGGTGCTGGTTCAACTGGAGATCAGCATGTAGAAGAATACATTCTTATCTCCTTGTACAAAGCTCATGTCCAAATGGATCAAGGACCTCTACATAAAACCAGATACACTGAAACTAATAGAAGAGAAAGTGGGGAAGAGCCTCGAACACATAGGCACAGGGGAATAGTTCCTGAACTGAACACCAATGGCTTATGCTCAAAGATCAAAAATTCACAAATGGGACTTCATAAAATCACAAAGCTTCTGTAAGGCAAAGGACACTGTCAATAAGACAAAACGACAACCAACAGATTGGGAAAAGATCTTTACCAATCCTACATCCCATAGAGGGCTAATATCCAATATGTACAAACAACTCAAGAAATTAAACTCCAGACAATCAAATAACCCTATTAAAAATGGGGCACAGAGCTAAAAATTCTCAACTGAGGAAACTCTAATGGCTGAGAAGCACCTAAAGAAGTGTTCAACATCCTTACTCATAAGAGAAATGCAATCAAAACAACCCTGAGATTCCACCTCATACCAGTCAGAATGGCTAAGATCAAAAACTCAGGTAATAGCAGATGCTGGAGATGATGTGGAGAAAGAGGAACACTCCTCCATTGTTGGTGGATTGTATGCTGGTACAACCATTCTGGAAAGCAGTTTGGCAGTTCCTCAGAAAATTGGGCATAGTATTACCTGAGGATCCAGCTATACCACTGCTGGACATATAGCCAAAAGATGCTCCAACATATAACAATGACACATGCTCCACTATGTTCATAGCAGCCTTATTTATAACAGCCAGAAGCTGGAAAGAACCCAGATGTCCTACAACAGAGGATTGAATACAGAAAAATATGGTACATTTACACAATGGAGTACTACTCAGTTATTAAAAACAATGAATTCATGAAATTCCTAGACAAACAAATGGAACTAGAAAATATTATCCTGAGTTAGGTTACCCAATCACAAAAGAACACACATGGTATGCACTCACTGATAAGTAGATATTAGCCCAAAAGCTTGAAATATCCAAGATACAACTCTCAGATTACATGAAGTTCAAAAAGAAGGAAGACCAAAATGGGGGTGCGTTGGTCCTTCTTAGAAGGAGTAACAAAATACTCACAGGAGGAAATATGGAGACAAAGTGTGGAACAGAGACTGAAGGAGGGGCTGTCTGGAGACTGCACTACATGGGGATCCAGTCCATGTGCAGTCACCAAACACAGACACTGTTGTGGATGCCAGGAAGTGCATGCTGACAGGAGCCTGATATAGCTGTTTCCTGAGAGGCTCTGCCAGAGTCTGACATATACAGAGGCAGATGCTAGCAGGGGGTATGGGATAGGGGGTTTCTTGGTGGTAGAAAAATGGGGAAAGGGGATAACATCTGAAATGTAAATAAAATATCCAATAAAGAAGAAGAAGAAAAAAAAGAGCTCATACTGGATTGCTTGTACCCTTTAGGACAAGGCCACGGCAGATTTGTATACTAGGCAGATTATAGGCCTTACACAGGAACAGCTAGTCAAACAATCTTATTCTTTACATCATCAAAATAGTAATAGCTTGAGACAACAGTTTGGTATTTCTAGAGAACGTGCACATCAAATTGTAAAGACTTGTCCTGAATGTCCTCAATTTCTACCTGTACCACATAATGGTGTTAATCCTCAAGGACTCACACCTAATCAATTATAGCAAAGGGATCTTACTCATATTTCTGATGTTGGACATACTTTAATTGTGACTATTGACACCCTCTCAGGCTTTCTAGTTGCAATTGCTTTAACAGGAGAAGCAACTAAAACTGTAAATAGTTATTGCCTACATTGTTTTTCTATGCTGGCTGTTCCAAATCACATTAAAACAGACAATGGAACTGGCTTTTGCCATTGAGCATTTGAGACTTTTTGTCAACAATTTAATATTACCCATATTACTGAGATTCCTTATAATCTTCAAGGACAAGGTATTGTGGAACAAGCCCATGGAACTTTAAAACAATATCTTCCTAAAATAAAAAAGGGAGAGTTATATCCCAGTACACCACAAATTTATTTAAATCATGTTCTTTTTGTTTTAAAATTTTTAAAATTTGGATGCCAAGGAACTTTCTGCTGAATGTCTATGGCACCCTACAACTAGGCATACTTATGCCTAGGTGAAAAGGGAGGATCCACTTACTGGCATATGGCATGATCCCAAGCAGGTATTTAATATGGGGAAGTGGGCATGTTTGTGTTTTTTCTACAGGATGCTGAAGGAGCATGATGACTGCCAGAGTGATTGGTGAGACATGCTGATGCTGGGACAAAGAATAATGCTGACCTGTGAGCTTACTGAGTGCCCTGACAATGCTGACTGGGAAGCTGTATTGGACATATGTTCCTGACTCACCTTTGCTTGCCTATATCCCAGATGGGACAAACTGCCTTGCCTCAAGTTTTTAGACATTGAAGGACAGAGAATCAAAAAGAGAAGTTATAATGACTCTTGTATTGTTCTTAAATGTGACCATTTATTCAGACTCAATCATGGACTGGTCTAGAAATCAATCCAATATTGGAAATAACAGTCTTCATTTGGAAGGCTGGTTCTGGACATTTTCAGAGACATATTTGGAAGTTAGCTATAGTTCTCTATGATGTTATGTTAGCAAGAGATAAAATTGGGACAGGATCTGGATTTCAAACGTGTTAGTGCATGTGTTAAGGCTCTTTTAATTGTCAAGTTAAAATTACTTTTGTTTCTTCTAAAGTATTTAATGTAAGTTGTACTGATTGTACACTTTCTAACTGTATTAGTGTGTTGAAACCTGGCATGTCTGTTATGGGGGTCTATCAAACAGTTTTTGTTTTATTGCCCTGAGTATTACCGGACATTGGTATTCTGAAAAAAGCTTGCAAGTACTGGAAGAAGTGAGTCAGGCTTTAAGCAGAAGCAAGAGGGTAGTGGGCTTGATTATTGCTGGTATAACAGTTTTAATTACATTAATTGCTAGCACCACTGCTTCTGCAGTTGCTTTGACACAAGAAGTTAAGACAGCTACTTTTGTTAATCATTTAGCAAAAAAATGTTACTAATGTATTGAGTATACAAGAGGATTTCAATAGGCATTTGGAACAAGGGATTGATGCTCTTTATCCTATTCAGATTATTGGAAGGAGGTTCAGATTTTAAGAGTAAGGAGCCATCTCGAATGTCATGCCAAATACCAAGGGATTTGTGCTACTTCTAAAATTTATAATGATAGTCATTATAATTAGGAAAAAGTTTAAAGACACTTGCAGGGTATTTGGTATAATTCTAATACCTGTCTGGATGTTATAACTTTGCATAGTGAGCTTATGAATTTAAAGAATGCTGCTCTGCTCAGCTTTGATGCTGCAGATACTGCTGATAAAATTATCCATGGCCTGAGGTCAGTATTTCCAGTTTGGTCAAGCTTCAAGAATGGCATATATAGCTTCATCATGGTATCGCTTTTTGTTCTTGAAATACTTTTATTCCTGTCCATTGTGTTAAAGCTTGTCTTTAACAACATCAACATGATGGGGGCCAAAGTACATGGCTTGAAACTGAAAATTGACCTCCAGACAGAGTTATTAAATTAACAAGCTGGCAAGCCAAGGACAGGTAAGACTCTGCATAGAGCCTTACCAATCTAAGACAGAAGTGCATTGCTTTTGATAATGCATATTCCATGAAGGGCAAGGAAGGCATTCTTGTTAGAACAACCTAAGACAAACTGTGTCTTGTTTACGAAATAAAAAAAGGGGGAGATGTGGAGAGCTTTTGGGACTTCTTGGCAGGAATCTGACACTGACCAAGGACAAAGAAGTGGGCTTCAGATTGGAATCTGACATTAGGCTACAACAAAGAAGCAATCTCAGGCAGGAATCTAAATCTTAGGCCAGAAATAAGTAATTTCAGGCAAGAATCTAAATATTAGGCTAGAACAAAGAAGTAATTTCAGGCAAGAATCTAAATCTTAGACTAGAACAAAGAAGTAGGCTTCAGGCATGAAAATGACTTTGAGTAGGACAGGGAAGTAGGCCCAGATATTTTGGTCATTTTGATAAGCCCTTAGAAAAAATGATCACCGGAGTGATCACAGGACTCTGTTTATTGCTTTGCTTGTTCTTTGACTATTTGTGTTTATTGTCTTCTTTGTTCCTTGACTATTTGCATTCATTGTATTGCTAGTTCCTCAACCTAGAACTGACCTTAATACTTGCATGTAATTAAAATGGTATAAAAGCAGATTGGGAAAAAATAAAATAAAAAAAAAATAAAAGGGGGAGAATAAACAAGAATAGGAATGACAGTAGACTCTCATTTAAAAAAAAAAAAACCTATTAAGCAGTTCTGCCCCTTTGTGAGCAAGCAAATGCATCCTTATTGGTGATGGTAAAGAGGATACATTGGTTCTTACTAAGTGTACCCATTTACAAGGTGTGCCCACATAGCAATGCAGCCTTTGTAGGTGTGAGCCTCAGCCCTGCACTCTCATCTACTTGTTTCATCATTCTTAAAACCTAATGTGCAGTACAGTTTCGACTTTCATATTGGGGCCATCCCATGGACTTCTACTTTTTACATTTTTTTCTAGATTTATTGTCTTTTTTTTTTAAATCTTTTAAAAATACTTATTCTTATTTTCATTTTGTGAACATATTTATGTGAATGTCTGGGGTGTGAGTGCACATGACTACAGGTACCGGTGGAGACCAGAAGAAGGTGTCAGCTTCCCTGGAGTTGGAATTACAGGCAGTTGTGAGTTGACTGACGTGAGTTCCGGGAACTGAACTCAGTTCCTCTGCAAGAGCACGACATGCAATTAATCACGGAGGCATTTATGTCAGACAAATAAATCTGTCTGATTTGGAAAGTAGTCATCACAATCCAACTCTCTGCAGAGAAGCAGTAGTATGCTGACTTAACTTACCCCAAAAGAAATGTTCTCTATTAGCTAGAGAAAAAACAAAACAAAACAAAAAAGAGTGTTATTTGACTGTTTACACTAGCATTGGTCATTAGGATGCTGTGTTCATTATAAGGCTACATGATTCCACTGTGACATGGAAAGATGTGTACTGGAAAGATGTGTATGACTTCATGGAACAGAGCATGACTAAAATCTGACCTTAAGGATACTCGCTACTCCAACCTTTCAGGTACACTGTGCTGGTTTCGGTTTCTCTGGTCGCCTGTGGTTTCCACCACGACCACTAGGTGGCAGCTGTGGTTCCAAGCTGAAAAATATTCAGGGACAAAAGCTGGAAGGGAAGGTTTCTACCTTAGTGTTACTGAGGAAGAAGCCCCTTCCAGATCTTTCAGTCGTGGCTTGGATATGAAACGTTCTTTCTAAAAGACTGTTGAAATCTTGGCTCCAGTCTGATGGCCTCACTGAGAGGTAACTGAATCACGAAGATGCTAACTCCATCAGTGGATGAGTCTGTTGATGAGTTCACAGCGGAAAGGGCTTCCCAACTTGGCCACATTCCATAGTTACTTAAACCCTTGTGTCTCCACACCCTTCTGTCTGTGTCTCAAATGTCTCAACAGAGCCCCAAACCTTTCCTGTCACATGCCAGATTGCTCAAATAAGTCAAGATAGCTCCAGATCAAAGGAGAACTCTGCTGTAATTTAGATATCTATGAAAATAACGGCTTTACTACCTTGGTACCTTGTAGGGAGAGTTGTAGGGTGGGTAGGTCCTGACACAGCAGCGGAGCAAGGCTCACTGTCTCTACCCCCGGAGCTCAAAATATCTGAGTAGGGAACTTCTGGCTAACTTAATTTAATATATATATATATATATATTATATGTATATGTATATGTATATGTATAGTAATGTATATGTATATGTATATATATATATATATATATATATATTTCTTTGTGTGACAGAATTTCTTTGTGTGACAGAATTTCTTTGTGTAGCCCTGGCTGTACTGGAACGTGATCTGTAGACCAGGCTGACCTCGAATTTAGAGATCTGCCTATGTATCCTGAGTGCTAAGATTAAAGGCATGCACCACCACGCCTCTCCCCCTCCCCCCTCTCTCTTCCTGTGCATTAAAAACTATGATTGGCATGCCTTTTTAAAAAATGTGCATGACTATTCTGAACTATTAAGAGCAATTGCTTTTGTCTTTGAGCTAAATGCAAGGATTTACATTTAATTTGAATTTGAGGCTGAAGGGACCTGGCTTTCCTGGACCTCATCTCAGACAGGCTTATAGGAGGTCGTCAGAGCATTGAGCCTTGCTAGACTGTTTGGTTATAAATATCTATTGTGTTTTATTTAAACCATAGCCTCACATCACCCAAGAAGACAGACTTGGGAGTCACTGGATCTATCTGTCCCTTTCTCCGGTATGACGACATTGAAGTTTACGTTGAGTAAATCTCCCCCTTCTGCTTCTCACTATTAATTTGGCTCCTTTAATTGGCTTGCTGAGGATGGGTGATGGTTGAACCTGATTTGTTTGGGGCACAGGCTGTGACCCCCTAAATCGATATTTTTAAAGGAATACAACAATAGAGATTTCACAAAACTCAGTACCAAATCAAATTTAATAGCTATACAGAGATGTCCAAACGTGATGTCGTATACACCCAGGAGCAAATGAAGATGAAACCAACAGGTCAGAACTGTAAAGCACCTATTACAAATACAAATACACAATCTAGGATAAAAAGGAGACACATAGCATTTTAGGGATGAAATGAAAATATATGGGGGGGGAGATCCCAGTTAGATTAAACAACTAGAAATAAAATAAAAATGCTTGGATGGAAAAATACACCAAAGGACATTAGCAACAGACTAGACATCATAAAAGGAACGATTAGTGAGCTTAACAGCCACACAGAATATTCTGAAGTATAAGGAAAAATACATGGTGGTGGTGGGGTGTCTCTGAAAAAAGAACCGGACACCAGTGACCTCAGAAAAGTATCAAGAAGACTGATGTGTATATAATTAGATTATAAGTAAGGAAAAGAGAGGAGACAGAAAAATATTTCAAGACAGTTCAGACAAAACTTTCTTAACCTCATGTAAACCAAAAAACACAATTCACAAATCAATGACCAACACAACTAATAAATATAAAGAGAAGTATGTATCGGTATATCTGGATCAATCTTCCAAAGTCAGGGAAAAGTCTGTGGCTGTGGAGAGGACACAGGCTCTAAGATCCTCGTCTCAAAAACATCACACCCAGAACCCATGTATATAAAAGCCAAGCATGGTCGTGCATGCTGTAAGCCTAGGGTTGGGGTCGCAGAGACAGGGGATTCCTCAGGGCTCTCTGGCTGCCCCGCATGCCTACTGGGTGAGCTCCAGCCCAGTGACAGGGAAGATGGCTGGTGGCAGAGGAATAACACCCGAGGTTGAACTCTAACCTCCACATAACACCCTACACACATGCATGTTCACCCTCACACATGTGAGCTTACACATATACAGACACTTCACACACAAGAAGAAAAAGTGAAAAATAACAACTCTAGAGAGTGACAAAAAGAGTAGAATTAGACATTGGTTTTGGTGTCATATCTTGTGTCTTGAATGTCCCCTGAAGACTTGTGTTGAAGGCATGGCTAGTTGACTGTGACTCTGTTGTTTGTGAGCTGGTAGAACTCTCTGGAGATGGGGTCTACTGGGAAAGGATTTGGTCACTGAGGTTATTCTCTTCAAAGAGACCCCTTTTTCTTTTTGTTGGCATCACGGCTGCTGTGAAGTGAGCAGGAGTTTTTGTTTTGTTTTGTTTTCTTTTCTTTTCTTTTAACGCACGCTCTCACCATAGCATCCTGTATGGGGCCAACAGACTACTGACAGAAGTCCTTATCTCCTCAGGCACAGAGATGGAATTCTAATATAACAGTCACTCTGAATATCAGAAAGCATAAAGCAACACCATTAAAGCAATTAAAGAAAAACACTGTCAACTGAAATCTCTAAAACTAATGACAACACTTTGTCAAAATGAAAGCAAAATACTTTTCAGAAAGTGAAACAAAACAAAACAAAAAATGAATTGCCACTATTAGAAGCTCTTACTATATCTATACATGAAGTATATAAATACAATTTGGATGTAGACTGTGATAAATTAAATATTGTATACCCTAGACTGTCAACTAAAAGCAAAAGACAAGATAGTAAGTGCAATAGATAAATAGTAGAAGTAAAATAGGTTAACAAAATGCAAAACTAACCTACAACAAAGCAAAAAATAAAAGAAGGAAAAAACAAAATACAGATGAGACAAACAAGACACAAATAACAAAATGAGAGATTAAGCCACAGCATCTATAAGAAAACTGTTTAACATAGAAAGATACAAATAAGTTAAAGCAAAAACAAACAACAACCACACACACACCCCAAAACAAAACATCCATAAAACAAAAATCACAAGAAATGTACAATGGCTACATTAATATCCACGCAAACTTCAGGGCAATAAATAACCCTAGAGATTTGAAGGGATAATTCATCATGAAAATGGGGTCAAATCATTATAGACTCAGCACCTATAATGTCAATAGACTATGTCATCTACAATGGGATCCTGAAGATGCAGGAACCAGACACCAAGAGAACTAAATGAGAATAAAACCCTCAGGCTGTTGAATCCTTTAGTAGTTGGTGAATAAAATAAATACACAAAGTATCACTAAGGCTGCAGAACTCTCTTTAGTTCCTAATTGGCATTTCTGGAACACTTCAGACAACTACAGCACATACATCGTTTAAATGCACAGAGAACAGCTACCAGGGGATGACCCTAACAAGGTCACCCTAACAAGGTCACCCTAACAAGGTCACCCTAACAAGGTCACCCTAACAAGGTCACTCTAACAAGGTCACTCTAACAAGGTCACAACTCAGGCTTCAGGTTTGAGATGTTGTTTGTTTTCTTCTGTTGTTTTCTTCGACTTGAAATCACACAGTTCATAGAATAAAAGATAGAAACAGAATGAAGACAGATGACACATGATCTAGAAATTAAGACAACACCCTCTAAGTAACCACAAGGCTTAGAAGAAATCGCAGGGAAAATAGAAAATATTTTTAGTGGAATAAAACTAAAAACAACATGGAAACACATCCGACACAGTTAACGCATTGTTGACATTATTTCTACCATATGCAGGACCCTCCCCAGCCCTTTCTCTCTCCCTAGACCTAAACTCAGACATTGTGAGATCACAGGTCCTCAGCAGCAGGAGTCCAAAACAATTCCTACTTTTTAAAGCCAGCAAGATTTTAGGATTATTTAGTAACAATGCATAATTTTACTTTTCCAAAATGATAAATAAATTCCAGAGACCAGGGGTCTCCTTCCTTCTCCATTGCTGTGGTTAAAACACCCCAACAGAAGTAACCTAAGAAATCAGGGTTTATTTGAGGGTATAGTTCAACGGGACAGTCAGGATGGTAAGAACCTGAAGCAGCTGATTTCAGCCAAGAGGGAAAGAAGGGTGAGTACTGCTACCCGACTGGCTTCCCCCTTTATGAACGTCAGAGTCTAAGCCCAGGGAATAGCATTTACTGCCAAGCCTGATGACCTGAGTTCATCCCCAGAACTTACAAAGAGGAGATGGTGGAGGGAGAGAACTGACCCTTTCAAGTTGTTCTGTGGTTTGCATATGCTCGCTCTCTCTCTTTCTCTCTCTCTCTCTCTCTCTCTCTCTCTCTCTCTCTCTCTCTCTCTCTCTCTCTCTCACACACACACACACACACACACACACACACACACACATACAGTAAATTAATTAAACAAACAAATAAATGCAAATTGAAGAATAGAAAAAGAGCACCAGTTTGGGTCTCCCAGCAGTGGGCATTCACAGGATGGGGCCCAGACAGAAGTATGTAAGAAGACCTCTTGCTCTGGGTTCTGCTCCTGATACACTCATAAAAAACAAACAAATAAACAAACAACTGGAGAGTCCTTTGGTGAGGTCAGATGGTTTTACATGAATTAGTGTGCCAGATGAGTCAGGGAAACTTGCATAATTACTATAAATATGACCTCGCCTATCCCCACTGTCTTGAGGTGGGGGAATTTTAATTATGAAGAGACAAATAGAAAAGAGTTACAGAATTTGATAGTTGTGTCAGGCAACCAAAACCCAGGTTATTTTTTCCTTTTTTTAAAGTACAAAAAATAAATAAAAAGGTCACTTTAGAAAGACACCTGAGATGAATGGAATTTTTTGGCAGTCTACTATGAAATGACTAGCCAGAATGAAAAGCCATTCAATCAAAAATGATTAAGTGAGTAGTTTCATGGGCTGCACACAGAGCTCAGGGTAGGCAGCTGTGCTGCTTCTAATCCAGGGGAAAGGACACCACTCTATGCGATCTTGTGCTTTCAAGGCTGATTTAAGTCTGCTCTCGTGTCTGTCAGGCCTGCGACAGAATGAGAAAGAAAGCTCTAGAAAGCCAACTTCGATGGCATGCCACAGCTCAGTCCTAGCCTGTGACTCCAAAGCTTGTGGTCCCTTTTTAACAGCACATGCATCTTGGTAGAGAAACAGACATGTGTCAGCAGGTGCATGTACCCTGGCACAAAGCTCCGTATGCCCCGATGCTCATCACACATGTAAACACTCGCTCCTGAATAACAGCACCCTAGAAAGGGTGGCAATTCCCTCTGCCACTGATGCCAGTCCAGTCCAGAAGACTTCCCTTGACCGGTGAAATACGAGCAGAAATGGCCTGTGTTAATCCCACTCACATTTAGACCCAGTCTGTAGTTTGATATCTCTCCTTTCTCTCAGGTACAAAAGTTGATTCATCAGCCTGAGTCCCAGAATGGAAGTCACACAGGCAGAGCTATGATGACTTGCAATGAGCATGAAGCATAACAAAAAATGGATCTTTGTGTTTAGTCCTTGTAATTTGGAAAGTTACAACACAAATGTGTCATAACAACCCAGCCTAGTGATAACTAACCCATCCCTGAGATGGCAGCATTAACCCACTTAGAAAGGTTTTATTTAGTACCCTAAGCACCCTCTAAAGCTTCCACTTAAAAAAAAAACCATTATTAGAGATGGTTGTGAGCCACTATGTGGATGCTGGGAATCAAACCCAGGTCCTCTGGAAGAGAAGCCAGTGTTCTTAATGGCTAACCTATCTCTCGAGCTCAAGGTTCCTCCTCTTAATATTGTAGCTTTGAGGAATGTTTCCTACAGGATAATTTGGGAGGCACCTTTAAGCAATAGCAGGAGGGTTTTGTGTAGCAATTGATATTTTTAAAATCCTAGTGTGGGGTTCTTTCCTGTCTTTGACCATTTATGTGTCTGGATGAAAGACACACACACACACACACACACACACACACAGCCTTTATATTTTATTATGTGTAAAGCAGCACAATACCTGGGCAACTGCCTAACCTCCGTGTTGTTAGAGTCCACTTTCCTACCAATAAATCTGAGTTACTACTTGCTAGTTTCTATGTTCCATCTTGGCTGCTCTTGACCCAATTGAGGATCCCTCTGGTCCACATTCTCCTGACCTTTTTACATGGTGGCTCTCCTCCTCCCTCCTACATGCTCCAGATTTTGGGGACCAGTGCTTAGCTTTGCAATAAACAGTAAAAGACAAAGCCTCAACAGTTTTATTAAGTAGGTTACAGAAACATAAAACTAGGAAAAAAATCTGTCTGGGTAAAGCCCAGGTTATTTAATGTTACATTTTTATAAGGGTCAAAGCATGTGTGGTAATGAACCTCTTTCATATTACGCTGATTCGGAATCTTCTGCTGGTTTTTTTGGGGGGGGTTGTTTTGTTGGGTTTTGTTTTGTTTTAGTTTTTTAGTGTGTGTGTGGGGGGGGTGGCTTGTTTGGGTAACTGCTTCCTCTAAAGCATCTTTGGTTCAGTTTTCATTTGTTCTGTTTTTTTTTTTAAGACCTAGGGTCAGAGCTCAGTCCAAAATGATGGGCCTTTCATGAGTTTTGTTTACCAGAGGCAGGGGCCCCATTACACCACCTGCAAATGTCCCTCTGTCTGTCTGCCTCCTAGGTTCCAAAGACTCCACCTCAGGCCCTTGTCCAAGTTTATCACCCTCCTGCAAACACATCAGTACCATTTTGGAATCTTCTGTCTTCATCCACCCGCTACCCTTTGCCTATAATAAAACAGAAACTGTTGGGACTCTAGGCCACTGTTCTGTGTCAACCTGAGACTCCTCTGTGCTGATCTTCTCTGAGAATAATCCCTACATCCAAGTATTCTCCTCTGCTATAAACCCATCACAAACCAAACTGTCCGATGATACAATGAAAGAAGACTCAGTTATCAAATGATGTCAATTAGTTACCATGAGCACTCAGAACTATTAGCAAAGAACCTACTAGAGGTTTTGTGGACATGCTCAGAAATGGACAGGCATGAGTCAGGATGGCAAGATTCAGTTTGTCAGGTATTCCAGGCCTGGGTTACAGTCTGGGAGCAACTGTGTGCTCCAGCTGCCTAAAACACATTAGAAAGAAAGGCAGAATTAAGTTTCCACCCTTTAAAATATTTCTTCCTGTCTATGTCTGGGGGAGGTTGTGGGCTCTGGCTTGTTAGCTGGGGGTTGGTCAGAGTGGGAAAATTAAAACCTTAACTTGAAAACCAGGTATGGTGGGCATTCCTGCAACCTCAGGACTCGGGAAGCTGAAGTGGACGGATGGCAAGTTTGAGGCCATCTTGAGCTGCCGAGGCGAGGCTCTAACTCAAGAAAAAAAAGAAGAGGAACCCTTTATATAAAGCTAGAGGAGCTCGTGTAGATCAAGGGAAGCGATCAGTTGTGAAAATCCAATACAATGTTCAGTGTCTTGGTTTTTAATACTAAACTGAAAAACAATCAAAAGCAATACATTTTCAATTTCAGAACTCTTGAGGCAGAGGCATGTTGATCTCTGTGAGTCTGAGACCAATTTGGTGTGCATATCGAGTTCCAAGACAGCCAGGGTTACAAAGAAAGACCCTATCTTTAAAAACAAAAGGCAAAAGAAAGTCTTTATTGAATAATAGGAAAATTGTATATGATTTGCTGTCTATTATAAAATGCATTAGCAACCTTTCACAGGAGAAGAAGTGTATGTTCTTGCTTGACAGAAGTCAATCTAGAGACAGGCAAGCAGGCAGGCGCTCCGTGGACTAGTTCTCGAACTTTCCGTAGGCTTGAGAATGTTAAAGAGAAAGTTTTATTTTGAGAAGCCACTTGAAGAAAAGGCGGTTTTAGTTTAAAGAACTGAGAGAAGTCGAGGTTGCTGTGCTCAATTACAGGAGAAATATTCTCAGAGTTAAGCGGAAAGAGGCTGTCTGCAGAGGTGGGAGCCAGGCTGAGGGAGTCCAGGAAGTAGCTTTTACCTTCAAAGAAAGATAATGGTGTCATAAAATTTGTTCGGCCTCAGCCAGCTCCAGTAGCCCAGGAAGACATCATTTTAAAGACTGAATGTGTTTTCCACTAAATATGGCCTACAAATTTTTATATTCCAACAATGGCCAGAAAAATCACAGAAGCTGCCCGAGTTTGGCCCTGGGAATGATAAAAAAAAAAAAACAACAACAACAAAAAAAAAAACCTTTTTCTAGTGGGTAAAAGTTAAACTGAAAATTTGGAAGATGATTTATTCCTCCCTTCCCCTCCTTGTCTGTCTCCCTCCTTCCTTTCCTTTATCCCTTCTTCCTTTCCATTGTTCCCTCTCTCTCTCCCTCCCTCTTTCTCCCTTCTTCTTCCTTCCCTTTCTCCCTCCCTTCTCTCTTCCCTCCCTCCCTCCCTCCTTTCTTTTCAGTGTTAAAGATCAACTCGAGGGCCTTGAGTGTACTAGACAAGCTCACTGCCACCTAGAACACCCCAGCCCTAAAAGGTGTTCTTGAAGTTGAGCATGATGTCACAGGACTGTAATCTCAGTACTCCAGACATGGAGGCAGAAGGATTGAGAGTTTGAGGCCAGCCTTGGCAACATAGTAAGGTCCTATCAGAAGAAGGGGATGAGGGAGCAGTACCCAGTTCAGCTTGTCCAACATACTGAAAACAACCTACCTTACCTGCCCTGATAGATAACACAACTAGTGAAGGAAGAAGTGATCTTAGAATAAAGTTGTTACATAGTGGCAAATCTATCATGAAAAGCAAGTGCCTTTCAACTCTGCTTAGCTGGTGGGGTGCAAGGTGTATCTTCTGTTTTCCGTTTTATCTGCACTAAAACCTTCAGCAAGCTACGCATGTAACTTAGGCTGCAAGAAAAATGACCTTGAAGATTTATATTTAGAATTTTTACTACATTTATACTACATTTAGTTTCTCTGTGTGTGTGTGTATGTGTGTATGTGTGTGTGCGCGCATGCACGTGCGCACACAACACATGAGTGAAATATTCAGAAGACAACTTTCAAGAGTTGGTTCTCTTCCATTTTGGTGTCTGGTACTGAATTCAGGTTTTCAGCCTTGGCAGTGAGCGCCTCTCCCTGCTGAACCAGCTCACTGGCCAGACTGTTTGCACCTAGTTTAATGGTGTCCTTCTTTAGAGAAACTTTCCTGAATTTCCATTTGAGGTAGTTATATTTATTTTTCCGTTTGAAATAAATATGTGAAAGTTTGGGAACTGAATCAACTAAAAATGCCACAGTGATGCACAGATGTACAGTGGATGTTCTGATGCTTGCAGCTCGGGTAACCAGGAAATGTTTTCTTTTTGTCTCGTGTACTGAAGAGCTAGGAGTCTTTCAGTTCCATGTAAGATTCATCTCTCAGAGCTGCCTCCTTCAAACTTCTGGTGTTCTCCAGGCCTGCTGTGGACAGGTGGCATCAGTTTTATGGTTCTTCCAGTTTTCACATACTCGACTCCTCTGTAACTTCCATTCATATCAGTTTCTGAGCACTGATTTCCAGTCCTTGCTTGGTTACTTGTGCCTGACCAATTGTTCGTCTTGGGCCAGGAACAACGAAGTCTTGGGAACTCTGCAGACTGAAGCCCTCAAGTGTAAACTCCCCAATGCCTCAAGCCATGGTTGCAACATCACAGATTACAGCAGGCGTACAGCAGCTCCAGCAGCCTTTGGGATATCTTCCTCCGTGTTGAAATCATTTGCATTATTGAAACATCGTGTGTGACAGGATTATGTTCTTCCTTGTTGTGTCCTTTCCTGTCCCATACTTCAGGCAAGGTGTCTTCTGTTTTTATGACTTCAGGGAGCACAGTTCCCTCTCTTCCTCTGACGTAGACACCAGCAGTAGCAACATTAATTACAGCAGGCCTAGGAACGCACTGAGCCATTGTGCTTGAAAATAAAGAAGTTGGTCACAGTACCGTCAAATGGTTTGGTCTGTACCAGCAAGCCCTCCCACCCCACCCAATCCCCACCACAAGGTCCCCACCACCTCATTCACCAACAATACAAGTCACCGATTGTAGGTTTCTTATGACGTCACAATACAGCATTTCTTTGCGTTTCTTCTCTTTTTGCAAGTGTATATACTTTTATACACTTGTGTGTGTGTTTTCATACATAGGCCCATGTGCTAGAGGTCAGAGGAGGACATAGAGTATTCCATTCTATCATTTTCTCCTTATTTGCCTTTAGAGAGCATCTCTCACTGAACCTAGAGCTAGGCTGGCAAGCAGAAGGTTGAGGGATCCTTCAGTCTCCACCCTTTATTCCCAGTTCTGGAGCAACAGACAGCTTTTATGTGTGTTCTGGGATTTGAGCTAAGATTCTTACAAGCTGTCCTTGTGTGTCATGTGCATGAGTTCGTAGGAACACATTTGTGGAAGTAGTCCTCCCTTCCATCAGGGGACCTGGGGATCAGATTCAAGCCCTTAGGCTTGTGGCAAGCATGTCTGCCCACTGAATAAGCCGGCTGGCCTTCTTTTGGATAAGAGATGTTTATAAGTGAAAAGGAATGTTAATATCTGATTTTTCTTAACTTGAACATTGTAAATATCTGTGTATCTGCAAGTGCAATAGTCTCTAATAACCACCATTTAAGTGGCATGATCCTCTCAGTGCCAAACAGCCCAGGCAAAGGAAAACTAAAATACTAATTTTTCTAAACTTTGAATCCACTTGGTTTGTTATCGCATATAAGCAACTATTGAAAACATTTTTCTGATAAAATCAATTCGATACATCCCCTGTGATGCTTTGTGGAATGATACTGTCATATGAAAATCCATACTGGGGCTGAGAGAAGGCTCAGTGCATAAGGCACCCGCGCCCAAGCAGAACACCCTGGGGCCTGAGAGAGGGTAGGGAAAGCACCTGCCTCCAAGCTAACACTCTGAGTTTGGTCTCTGGAGTACACATGATAGAAAGAAAGAACTGCCTCCCACAAGTGACCATCTGATCTCCACAGAGATTCTGTGACACTAGTGTGGGGATGTGTGTGCGTGCACACACACACATACACATACCAAATAAAGGTTAACAAAACATTTTTAGGTATATGTACTGGATCTAGGTAGGTAGGAATTTTCATGTGCCAAGAACACTTTTATTTAAAGTAGGGATTTGATGTGAGAAATACCTGTGAGCTGTAAAGTCATAGTACAGCATTTTAAATCATCTGCCACTATTTTCAAACTCAGCTTCTCAGGCCTGGTGTTTGGGGGCAACGCTGGTTATTCCCTCAGGGATGTTCCTGTCCCTTGTCAGCTGACCTGGCACTGCAGCACACTCATTCTTCTGAAGGGCACTTTCCCATACACCCCCTCTCCCTTCTACCTCATCACACCTCAGAGGGAAGAAATTTGTGGTTCAATGAATACCATCCCTCTTGTTTTAAAACTGAGAACTGCAGCCTAGCAAATCCACTGGAGACTTGCCCAGATAGAAGAAGTTAGGCTCACCCTCCACAAGGCTCCATTGTCTACACAACATTCACCTTGTACTTCTTCTATGAATCCCGAAAAGGCACATCCTTCAGTACATCCATTGCAAGCTTTTGGATTTTAGCTTTCCTGGTGGGTATAGGGCTCCGTCTCTTCTTGACTTTAATTTGCATTTTCCTAGTTTGCATTCTCCTGGTTTGTATTTTCCTAATAAAGTAGTTACCATCTCCTTAAATTCTATATCTTTGGTGCAGTGTCTTTTCAAATATGTTGCCCATGACTGAACAGTTTGTCTTCTTAATGCCGAGTTGAAAAGGTTTTACATATGTACTGGATTCAAGCCTTTTATCAGGTAACTTGTCTGGCATGTAGTCTCCCAGTCTGTGGCTTGGTAGTTCATCTTTTTAATGTTGTCCTTTGAAGACCAAAAGAAAAATCTCAGTTTGATGGATGCCATCTGTCAACTTTCTTATTTACACAGGGTGCTTTTGGTATCACATCTAAGAAATGTTTGCCTAGCCCAGGGTCACAGAGATTTTCATCTCTCTTTACTTCTGAAAAGTTTATAGCTTTAACCCTTGTATTGAGGTCTATAATTTGTCTTGAGTAGATTTTTGCTAGGTTATGAGAAAAGGGATGTAGCTTGATTCCTTTTCCACATTGATGTGCAGTTTTGCCAGCCCCGTTTACTAAAAAAGGGTTTTCTTATCTTATCATTTACCTTGGAACTTATTTTTGAAAAGCACTGACCTTAAATACATAGGATTACTTCCCGATTCTCCCTCCAGATCACTCATCTCTTCCTGCCCTAAGCTAACACCACAGTCTCCACCACCAGAGCTTTATAGTGAGTCGTAAGTCAAGCCATGTATGTCTGCAGGCTTTACTTTTTCCCACAGTGCTTTTGGATCTTTGTGGTTCTTTGTGGTCACTACAAATTTTAGGATATGTTTGATATATATACATAGATAGACACCACACACACACACACACACACATGCCTGTTGGATTTTTATAAAGATTGTGCTGAGTTAATAGGCTAACATGGAGGAAATTGGTAACTTGTTATTAAATCTTCACAATACACAAACACAAGCATTTGTACATTGTTGGTGGGATGTACATTTGCATAGTCATTGAGAAAAACAGTACAGAGACTCCTCATCGACAACAACAAGAAGGACTACCATAGATTTCAGCAAATGAGATCAGCATGCCATGCCTCACTGCAGCTCTGTACACATTAGCTAAGAGTTGAAATACTATCCCAATCCTATCAGTGGTGAAATGATAAAGAAAATGTGGCTCAGGCGTTTTAACATAATGGAATACTACTTGGCCAAAAAAAAAAAATAACTAAACTCTTCCATTTGTGACAAGGTGTATAGAATCAGAAGTCATGGTGTTAAATGAAATAAACCAAGAAGAGAAAAACAAGTACTGTTTGCTCTCCCTCATATGTGGAATATAAAATGCTGGATTGCTCACAAAACCTGGCAAAAGTGGGGCTCCCAGGATCTCTAACCCAGGCAGTATCTCAGGTAAAAATGAAACACCCGTGATGTCTGCTGGTAGAAGTTCTAATCCTGATGCTGGCCTCCAGACTTATACTACTCAGACCTTCGATGGGCCATTGACAAGGACACCAAACAGCTAGAGATTGACATCACTAATCTGAAGAAATCCCTCATTTCGCTGTCTGAAATGATCTCCAAAAATTGCAAAAGGCTTTATTGGACTTGATTTACTCTTTTACAATAGAAAAGACTGTACATCTTTTCTATTGTACATCTCTTGACTGTGTACAGCCCTTAAAGAAGAATGTTGCTTTTACATAGACAAGACAGGGATGGTTAAAGAGAGCATGAAAAGGGTCCAAGAAGTCCCTGAGAAAAGACAGAGAGAGAAAGAGAAAGATGAGAGCTGGTACAAGGATTGGTTTTCAACCTCTCCATGGTTGTCAACCCTACTTCCTCCCATCTTGGGACCATTAATTGGGTTATTCTTGCTGATTTCTTTTGGTCCCTGGGCCTTAAATAGGCTGATTAACTTTGTGATACAACAGATAATTTGGTAACAAAACCTATTCAGACACATTATCATAAGTTAGCTATGGAGGACCACAAGGCTCAAGATGAGGTTGTTACTCTATCCAGGGTGTTCCCAAAATCCATCTCCACCCAACCTAAAAGAGGGGACTTCTGCCCCTAGACCAAGCAGAGAGGGGCCACCAAGAACCCTCTCTGACTGGCAATCTGAATTCTTGCTAGGCTGCAAGGCTAAGCACTGCAAGGGAATATAAATAAAAGTTAAAAATATCTCTCTGGGTTCCCTGAGGGACAAGCCTGACTGCATAGGGGTTTATGTCAAAAGTATCCCCTCTCCAGGAAAAAGACATCGGGATGGGTATGGCCCTCATGCCTCACTGGACAACAACAGGAGGACTAGAGCCATTACAAGGTTCCCTTCATTTATTGGAGGTCAGGCCTCTATCCCCACCTTTGCAAGATTAGAATCGCCAAGGCCCTTCTATACTTAGAGAAGAGAGGAGATGTCAGGGCAGTCCTGCTTATACACTGAAGGCCTACAATCAGCCATAGGCCTAAAATCAGCAATAGACCTGACATACATACATGCTAACGCAAAGTCTTGGATCTCTGTAGAAAAACACTGAAACAGACGGCTATAAGCTATTGTAAACAGGCAGCTTCTGTGGAAATTTACCAGCTGGACTAGTCATAGATCTTGTAAATAGGTAGCCTCAGTGGATAGTACCAACTTAGATAAGGACAAAGTGAATCATAGGCAGAGTCATAGTGACCTCTCTCCTGAACCTTCAGCCAGCCCATACCCTGTTCTGAAAGATATCTGTACTCCCCCTGAACACCTACGCTCCAGTGTCATCCCCTTCCCCATGTCCTGCCCTTTTGTGTTTATAACCCCTGTGTGAATAAGTAGAAATTACGATTTGATTTAAATAAATAAATAAAAATTTAAAAAATGTTGGATTTATAGAAGTTGAAAGGAGAACAGTGCTTTCTAGAGGACAAAGAGGAATAGGTGGTGGGGAGGAGATAGAGATAGGCTGGTCAGTGGATGATGAGCTACAGTTAGGAACAAGATGCCTTTCTGTGCTGTTGCCAGGTAGAGAGAAAGGCAGCAGTAGATGATACTTGTGTGTGCATCAGCTTTGGAGGTGGTGACAGTATTGTGCATGGCCCTCTCGAGGTCTGAAGCTCAATGAGAGATATAGTATGGAGATGCTTCCTACTTCAAGAACGTGAAAATCTTGTTAGGAAAGTCAGGAATAATAAAAGAAAATGAATGTGTTTTTACATGTATAATTCATATGTTGATAAGCACTATCAAAGCAACCAAGGCTACACAGAGAAATCCTGTCTCGGAAACAACAACAACAACAAAAGGCATAAATGACTATGCAATGTCAAGCAGTGATGGAACCAAATAGAAATGTGCAGGGAGACATATTTAACAGACATGGAGAAAACTCTACAAATGAACGTCATTTCAGTCCACAACTAAAGAAGGAGATGGAATAATGAAAGGGCGTGTACTCCAGACAGCGAAGAACGGGAGCAAAGGCCCAAGCAGAGAAGAAACTTCACTGGACTAGAGAATGTGCAAGAAATGTATTTGAAGCACTAAGTGGCCCTAGGAGGTAAAGGAAGGAAAGAGCCAGTGAGGGAGGGCTCCTTCAGGGCTGTTTCTCAGAACACTTTACCCTGAGAGGCATCAGAGGCTGAGAACCACTGCACTGTTGGCAGAGCAGACTGGATCGTGTTCATGTTGCGAAGCTCGGAAGTGGTGATTCATTCTGCATCATTCAATCAGTGGCAGCAAACAGAGATAATTCAACTCTTAATAGAACACTCTTCAGACGTGAGGCTTTGATTGCTCGCCTCTGCAACGACCTCTACCAGACACTGAAACTCAATCTCAACCTGTAATTGTTGCTTGGGATGCATTTATGTGCAAGCCACATGGAAGGAAGTGGGAGAGGGACATCTGGTTTTAGTGAGCATCGTTATCTCTACCTTCACCTGTCTATTCTGCACCGACAATAGAGAACGTAATGTTTAACGCTACAATTTAGTTTTTCTTTTAGTGGCAAAATCAGTTTGGGGATGGTTATTTAATATTTTCTCGGAATGGCAGTCCAGTGTCAACATATGCAGTAACAGTCTTGAGCAGCCCAGGCATAGTTAATAACATTACGGGTTTGTTACTTTATCAGGAGAGTGAGGTGGATGAGGACAAGACTTTGGAAGCTGAGTGATTTTTTTTTTTAGAACAAACCATTAAAAAGCACAGTCAGAACACAGAGAGAATGAGGTTTTACAGCGAGGAAATCTAGACTGCCAAGTGCTACGGTGGCAGGGAGACCTAGAGAAGAAAGCGCTGTCCAGGACATTCTGAGAACGTGGAAACTCACTTGGAAGGCGACTGCTGATGAGGAAAGGAAAGCTTCTAGATCAAAGATCAGAAACCTTGGGGTCCAAGGAGCCCTTCCATCAACTAACCATGGGGACACAGGTAGCTTTGCTTTCTCATTTGTAAAGCAGAGTCTCTCAAAGTTGCTCCCTCAGGTCCCTTCTGGGCCCCATACATTGACTATAGAACATCATGTTCTGACTTGGGTACTCAAACCACTCAGTCAGGTCTCATTCAACAAACAAGAAAGGGATTTAATGTTTAGCTAGTGATTTTGAGTATGACCTGATAATTGAAGTAAGTGGTAGCCCTTATCATTTATCGGATGCATCAGATTGCTGCTAAGTGCCCCGGGTGCTGGCTTTATGTGGCTAAATATTGTTGGCTTGAAATGGGGCCTCAGACTCTCAACGCTTTCCTCTTGCAGAGTCATTCCGACTTCTGTAACTTGCTTCATGTATAGAGTAGGAGGGCATCTTTTAAAGGGTTTGGGGAACAAAAACATAGAAATGGCACCTCGGCTTCCTTTGTTTCCACTTCATGTAAATAAAATACCTCTTCACACATACAAACACACTCACCATCACTGAGATCTCTGCATATTTAGACAGCCGAGACAGGGTCACCATGGAGAGTCATTAAAGTTATTTAGACTCTAGAGCCAAAACCATGAAGAGCTAAATGGCTTTGGGTGGGAAGTGGGGTTTCTCTGAAAGATAAAATGCTTACTGCACATTCTAAACTGTATTGGATATGACAATAAAGATGCTATTTGAAGCTGTCAAAGAGTTGCTTGGATGTGAACACATTTTGGAGACAGGGTCTCAATACATTGCTCAGGCTAACTTCATGCTCACATTCTTCCTGTCTCATTTCCTGGGTGTTGATGTTATAAGCATGTGTGTGCCACCACCATGAGCAGGAATTGCTAAGTGTGACTTCTTAGAGGCCGAACGTGATGGTACTTTGACCTGATGATATGACGAAACTTCAGTTCAACCTGATCAAGGGCTGATACACCTAATCCCAAATAAGAGAAGACTGCCCACTGCCATTCCCTACCCATTCACCTGTCAAAATCCAAAGAGCAACATTACCCAAGAGAGAGTTCACAGGCGTGCATCTAAGTAAAGGCAGTGAAATGGTTGAGTTGTAAATACACTAAGTGTTCTGGTAAATGCACATACAATTTAAAAGCTAATTGCTTTTTAAAATTCTTTGAGTATCATATTCATGGATTTAAAAAAATTACTGATTTACTTGATGAAGAGCTTAGCAAATGAAGAAATTGAAACTTAATTTCCAGATGCTTTGATTGTTCCTAAATGCTTTTAGGGTTTTTTTTTTTTTTAATTTTATTTATGTGTTTTAGTGTAATACATCAAAAGCTTTAGAATCATTTGCTCTGGAAATATAAACTTGTTATGTAATCACACATAAGTGAACCCCTGGCATCCAAGCTGGCCAGGGACCTGACCTAGAAGTATCTTTTTGGGACTCTGTCTAGAAGGTCATCTGTCTTTTGCTGCTCCATCTTCATGGAAAATTTCAGAATGGTCTCTCCGCTATAAATCTCTAGCCTAGTATGACATGTGTTAGCTTACTAGACTGCACATTCTGGGGAGTGGAAGCTTCGAATTTGGTTCATTTCCTACGACTGAAGGGCTTGTGAGCCTTGTCTACCTACTTTTCTCCCTTACTCCACCCTAGCAGCAATAATTGTATAATGCAAAAGTATCCTGAAGATGACTCAGACCAAAGCTTATAGCTGGTTCTTGGATTAAAAGTACAAAGTGCAGGATTAGATCCAGACTCTGATCCAGACTCCCCACTTGAAGTTGTGTGTTGTCTCTGTCTGAGCCTTGGTTTTTCCATTTTCCATCTATATAATGGAGAGAATCATCTCTGCTGCCAACAGTCATTATAAGACTCAAACAAGACACAACACACACACACACACACCACACCACACACGCACACGCACACGCACACATACACACAAAATCTTGTTCTTGGCATACAATAAGAACTCTTAGCACACTAACTAGTCATGTTAACATTCTCACTACTGTTTCTGATTTCTGTCTCAAAATTATCCCCACTCCAGAAAATCAGCACAAGTCTCTGACTCTTACCAGTGGAAGGGAAATGAAAATTCTTGTCAGCCAATTTACTTAAATTTGAGATGAAGAAACTCATATCTTTGTGGATTAAGAGGTCAGCGCCCACTTGCAGAGCTGAGGTTATGGGTCACTTAGTCGCAGGCTCAAGTCTGGTCATTCTTCAGTGTGTGTAGAATTCTTTCTTTTGCTTTACTTATTTGTTTGATTGTTTTCCTTAGATCACTCTCACTTTTCATTTTAACTAGTTATCCTGTAAGCCTTAAGTAAATCAAAATGGCCATGATGCGGGGTGGAGAATCTGAAAATACTACAAAATAATTAGAAGGCAGAAACCTAAATAGAAGACGAGTCTTGGGAAGTACAAAAAGGTCCAAAATAAGTTGACTTGAAATATGATAGAATAATGTTACAAATGCTGATAATGCCTTTAATTTTTCGAAAAGTTTGGGTTTTTCCCTCTCAAAAAAAATGCTGTCAAGTGCAAAGTCTAACATCTATGTGCACATGTGCATGTTAAATGTCTTCTATGTAACAGAAATGCTTGAGGTCAGGAGTGCTTCAGATTTCCAAAGTTTTCAATTACAAATATATGAATATTTACATAAGCATAACAAGCTGTCTTCTGAATGAGACCCAAGTCCAAATACAAAATTCATTGACATTTCATAAGCACATTATATACTTAGGTTTGAAGGGAATTTTATAACAATACTCTGTAGATGAAAGCAAGTTTCATTATGCAGAATTTCCCACTTAAAGTGTCCTGTCCATGCTTGAAAAGTTTAAGATTTGGAATATTTGGATTAAATATTTTTAAATTACAGTTTCCAAATCTATTTTATAAATATTTCTTGAGAAGTCCCCATATGCTCTTCTCCATGCTAAACAAGCTAAACAAGAATTAAGGTTTTGGAGAAGGAGAGGAAGAAGGAACAACATATGCTCTAACTCCTGTGATAGACAGGGGTTTTCCAAGAAATAGAAAATGAATCCCTTGTAGTTGGGTAACACCCTTCCTGCTTCAGGAAGCTGGTCCACTGAAGCCCAAGAGGAAATGTAGGACAGAATCTTGCTGAACCAAGCATCCCACAAATAGCTAGAACTTGGAAGGAGAGCAGAAAGAAGCTATTGCTCCACCAGCTCCTCTCTGCTTCAGGTTCTCTTGGGCGTCCACCCTCTACTGTCAGCGGCTGTGGCCTGGTCCCTTTTGGCCTCTGGGTCTTGGGGACACTTACTGGACACACCATAACCATAAGAAAACTGCCTTGGTTGCTTGAGCCACTGTAAATAAGGATCCTTTTATTTGTGGTTTCATAATCAAAATATGCCTAGGATAAATACTGCAAGCAGTAGGACAGACATATGAAGAGTAAAAGTTATCCTGGGCTTTTTGGAAGAGCACCTGCCAGACTGGCACATGGCTCTGGGTTCCATGGACAGAATCACAGAAGCCCTAGCCAAGCCACACAAAGGATCAGAGCCTATTGCTCAGAGTACTCGGTTTCTTGCTGTGTTATCAGAATCTGACTCATCTTCTTTGAGTCACCACATAATATTCCCAGTAAATGTGGGCGTCAGTCATTCAACTGTTCCTCAACACAGGCAACTTCCTTCCCTTTTCCTTCCTTAGAAATAAAGCTTCAAGAAAAACTCATATTCACCAGCTCTGTGAATATGATGTCAGGTGTCCAGAAATGGCATGAAGAACTCTAATGATGACAGCTGCGGGTGTAGCTCAGTAGTATAGTGTTTGCCTAGCATACATGAGGCCCTTGCTATTGGGGTTCACCTCAGTATCACAAAAACACTCTTAATAGAAGTTACCATGAAAATTATACTAATTCCCACTCAGATACACTGTGCATGAATTGCTTCTTTTCGTCTGAGAGTACTGGTATTAATATATAGAATTTTTTTCAGTGAGGGAAACTGAATCCAGAGCATAGTTCATAATAGACAAATGCTCTTGTACACACAGATTTCCCTGAAGCTTTTAAAAAAGGAAATCAATTCTAAACTGTGTCTTGTTGTTTATTTTCTATCTGCTTTCCTTTTCTATTGAAACAGCTTTTTATCTTCCCTAAGACAGTTTACGTTATGAGGCAGGATCTCAAACTGTAACCAGGCTATCCTGGAACTCATATAGTTCAGGTTGATCTCAAATTCATGACAATCTTCCTGCCTCAGCCTCCTGAGAACTGGGATGACAGGGGACGACAAGAATGAATCACCCCACACCCATATATATATATGTACACTTTTTGTGAGGTATCCCCTGTGGTTTGGGTTGGTTTGGTTTTGGTTTTTGAGACAGAATTTCTCTGAGTAACTTTGGTTGTCCTGGAATTTGCTCTGTAGACCAGGCTGACTTCAAACTCAGAGATCCCCTGCTTCTGCCTCCCAAGTGCAGGGATTAAAGATGTGTACCACCACTGCCCGGCTCTCTCCTATGATGATTTAGGAGCTAACCACACATTTGCATAGCATATTTGGTTTTGTGTATATTATGATTTTTATTACCATCTTTTACTTTAGTGTCTTTTGATATGTTTGTCAGTTTCCTTTTGCTATAATACAATGGTCACGGTGTGCTACTTATAAAGAGGCTTATTTGTTTATCTTACATCCATTTATTTGTTTGTATGTTCATCTGTATGCACACACATGCCATAGTATGAGGCTGACGGTCAGAGAACATGCTTTAGGAGTTGGTCCCTTCCACCACGTGGGTCCTGAGGCTTGAACTCAGGTCATCAGGCTTGGAGACAAGTCCCTTGATCTGCTGACTTTACCGTTTCATCAGACTGAAATCAATTCATAGCTTTGGAGAGCGAAAGTCCAGGATATAAACCTCATGGGTCTGGCCTTTGATAAGGGCCTACCAGTAGGTAGGTAGCATCATGGTGGGAACATGGATGAGACAGAAGTTACTTTGCCAGAAAGGAAACCAGAGAGACTGGAGTTCCACAGTTCTCAGGTGGAGGGGACCATAAATGACCTAAAGATTTCCCAGTTACTCTGCTTCTGAAAGGGTTACCACCTCCTGGCATCTCAACACATGAATCTATTGGAAGAAACTCCACCAATATTGGTAGCATGACCTTTTAAGTTTTTGAAGCAGGAACTGTTGGTTTTTTTGTCAATGACTTCCAGAATAAGTGACTTTCTTGGGCCACCTGTTGTTAGACCTCCAATTACAGTAATAAAAACCAAGGTGCCACCTTTCATTCCAGTTTCTTTCTGAGTTGTTTTTCAATTTGGTGCTTAGAATTTGACACTACTGGATGTTGTACTTATGACACACATAATATATAGATCTCGTGTTTTCTGGAACTACAACCCTTTCCAAATCATTTTGGTCCATTTTTTGTTTCATTGAGATGTTGCTTTTCTAACCATCCTGTCATTTAAGCTCTGATCTGGATTATCCCTTTAGGTTCCTTTGATTTTGCCTTTCTGTATCTATACAATATGGGTTATTTAAGGTTAAGTTAGTCTATTTAGAGTATTGAAGTCAGGTCCTTTTCTTCATTGTGTGTGTGTTTTGCTTGTTCTAAGTATGGACTCTGAAACCAGTTTTTTCAAGTATTGTGATCTCCTGTTACGTTGTTAGAATTGCTTACTTGTAGGTTAATTTAGAAAGTTGACATCTTTAGAATTCAGAGTTTCATTTAGAGACTAGTATAGCTTTCTATCTGCTCAAGGTCTTTGGAAAAAAATCTCATTCTTCTCAAGGACCTCACACTATTCTTACTGGTTTATTCCTAGCCTGGGGGACTTAAAAGAATCAGTGTTGCCATTGGAATAGAAATCTGTTGATTTACTTTTCTGCAGAGAAAATCAAAAGTAAGACTTGAGTGAGAGAAAAAAGAGTGGGAAAGGGGAGCAAGAACTCCCAGTGTGCTTTCCCAACCAGGCAGGCTTGATGGCTGCCAATCTGGATGAGCAATGGATGCTGAAGTGGGAGGCAGGTTTGGGCTGAGCCTGGGAGTCATGCGCACTTCTCCTCACCAGCGGTGTGATCTTGCTCCAGTTACCCAATTACAGTTCTCGTTTGTAAAACGTGGAAAATAACTGTGCTGGTGGCCCTAGTATCAACTGAAATGACCTAAGGTGGCTGCTTGACTGGCTGTCTCCACGAAAGCGAGTTCCAATGCAGGGTGTCTCCTCTGTCCCTGATACTGTGGAAATCCCAGAGTCTTCCTGGACAAAGCAGAGCCTTAATCTTATAAAAGCCATCTTCCAAGACGTCAGAATATACAGGCAAACATACCAAAGGCTCTTTTAAAACATGTAGGAAAGACACTTAGTAGGAGTTTACTAAGAATCTGGACAAGACTTGTAGTCTTGGGAGGGGGGGGGGGGAAAATTACCCAGAACACAAGGAAGCATTGTGGAAATTGTTGGATTCTTATTTAGGACTAAATCCCCAGTGAGAAGCACCCTCTATTTCTACCTAACAAGGGCGCCTTGTTCAGGAGACAATGCTGGCCACATAGCCCTGGAAAGCATTGCATCCCCATGGCGATGGCAAGGACCCCCTCCCCCTCCCTTGGGCCCCTCCCCCAGCACGGCTGCAACATCTAGTGCTGTGGTACTCCAGAGCTCAAGCCCGCCAGGAACATCGGATTTATGGGATGTGGGAACAAAAGAGAGAAAGAGAAACTAAGAACTGACTGAAGTGCCCCCAAAGGAGCTCTCTCCTGGAGGCATGCACATTTGTTCCGTCTGTGGGTCTATTGCACATGAAGAACACTTGAGAACCAGTCCAGGTTCGACATTTCCCCTCCCCTGCACCGGGAGTGGGCCTCATTTTCATCTTCTAAAAAGATGGAGTTAATAACTGGGAACCTCAGAGAATTGCCACAAGAATTAAATCGCTCAGAAGTAAAAACGTGCTCCATCAAATTCTGATTTTTTTTTTTTTTTTTGTTACACTTGGAAGTGCACTTGGAATCCAAGAAGTCTTTGGTGGTTTAGGATTCTAATTTTCAAAGGGAAATTTGATTTTTGCAACAACTGAATGGAACAGCATATGACTCTAGGAGAGTGAATGATATGTTTTATAAGGTGATTTTTTATTTTTTTAATTTCTAAAATTTATTTATTTATTTATTTTGAGGCAGAGAGTCTCTCTGGATGTTTGCTTCTTTAAAATAGGGCAGTCCCTGCACACCAGTGGAAGGCCCCAGATCCTTGCTATATGGGCAGCACAAAATTATATGGGAGTAATAATTTTTTTTTAAAGTGAGATCCAAAGTTGGTATAAGGTATTTGGGGAGGGTTGGATCTGGGAGGAGTTAAGGAAAAGCGTAGGACATTAATATGATTAAAACATTGTATGCGTCTATACAGTTCTCAAAGAACTAATAAAAATAGATTAACCACTGAGCCCTGTTTCTATGACTTACACACTGACAGTTACCCATTGAGTCCATATGTAAGCTACATTCAGAGTCCAGTCACACCCACCACATGTTCTGGTGCTAGGCAGTCAAAGGCCTGAATTTAATCCCCGTACCCCATATGCTGGCTATGGTGACGCAGATTTGTAATCCTGTACTGGAAGCAAGAGGATCAGAGATTCAGAGTCATCCTGGGCTACATAGTGAGTTCATGACTAGCCTGGGCTATAGGAAATCCTGTTTTAAATAATAAATAAATAAGAAAAATTGCCAATAGATAGTCTCTTTTCTCTCTGTCTCTCTGTCTCTGTCTGTCTCTCTGTCTCACTGTCTCTCTGTCTCTCTCTCTGTCTGTCTCTCTCTCTCTCTCTCTCTCTCTCTCTCTCTCACACACACACACACACACACACACACTCACACACACAAACACACACACACACTTTTTTCAAGACAGGGTTTTTCTTCATAGCCCTGACTGTCCCTAGAACTCAGTCTGTAGATCAGGTGGCCTTGAACTTAAGGATATCTACCTGTGTCTTCTGGAATTAGAAGCATGCGTCACCAGGCCTGACCCCTTTTCAAGAGCTACATCAAGCAAGAGTATTAGAAACAGTAACAAATGAACTATATTTTCTTAGGGAAGCATGTTTGTACTGCTTGAGTTTAACAATATCAACACTCTCTTCTCGTGTCTGTATTGAACAATATACCTTATTAAGCTGCTGTACAAAAGTAGTTTTCTTAACTTGTAAACATTTATTGTGAAGGGATGTTGGGTTTTCTCAAAAGCTTCTCTGTATCAATGGAGATAATATTGTCCCTGTCCTATCTGTGTGTGGAAGCATCATCCTGTATTTCTGGAATTATGCCAACTTGAGTATATTGAATGATTTTTTAAAATAATTGATTAATTGGTTTATCTTTAATTTTACATGCTGTGTGTGGGAGAGAATGTGCATGTGAGGAAAGGTGCCCACAGAAACCAGAGGTGGTGGATTCCCCTGGAGCTGGAGACACTGGTGGTTGTCAGCTGACAAACGTGGGTGCTGGGAATTGAACTTGGATCCTCTGTCAAAGCAGACTGTGCTTGAGCCATTTCTTTGACCCCTAAAGTTTTATTTATATTGCGAATAATCTTTTTGCTGTGTTTTTGAATCTGTTGATAATTTTCCTGAAAATATGTACATCTATGTCCATCATGGAAATTGGTCTGTAATCCATCTGGACCTGGACTTTTTTAGTTGAGACTAAATGTTTTATTAGTATACATATTAGTTATATATAGTAATGGTCTAGAGTATCATGTTTTTATACCTGTACAGAGTGTAATTTGATTGAATTCATCCTTTATTACCTTATCTTGGTCCCCTCTCCACTCCCATTAATCCTATTCCTCTTCCCAAGTAGTCTCTCTCCTACATTCACACAAACACACACACACACACACACACACACACACTCACATACATGCTCACATGCACACACATGCTCACACACACTCACATACAACACATGTACACAACATACACACATGTACACACTCACATACATAACATACATACATGCACAACACACACACTCACATATACACACATACAGACAGGCACACTTAGACACAAATACCCCCCCATACACACACACCACACACTTGTTCATAGGAGCATGGACATATTATAAGTAGCTACACTACTGAAGAAAAATCTCTTTTTCCCCACCTTCTCTGGCAGGGTATTGATAGGCCAGATTTTGGGTAGAGCTTGTTCAGGTAGTCATGGTTGTGAGTTCAAGGCTGTAACTGCCCTGTCTGCCTGGAAGTCAGCACTTCATACTGCTCCTCTCACTCTCCTCCAGCTCTTCCCGTCTTCCTAAGTTAGGAGGCTTCTTTTTATTATTGCTCCAAGGTTGATGCTTTGCCACACACTGGCTTACACTTATCTCGCTTTGGGTTATTCTGATAGGTCATATGCATTCCAGAAATATCCATTTCCTATTTCCTTTAGATTTTTCATCTCATTTTTGTTACACATATTTGTCAATATTAACAGGTTAATTAGGTCCTTATGTTTTATCATTTCATTTTGTGTACCCCAGTATTGAAGTCAATGATTTCTAAAGCAGGTTAGAAACTGAAGTGACTTAGAGTGTTTTATGCGACAAAGGATGCTTGTGATCATACTAAGTAAAACACTAAATAGCCCAAAAGAAGGGTCTACGAGAACCAAATCCAATACTGATAATGATTTTCCTTTCAGGGTCTGAATGGCTTGTTCAACTTGCAATCTATAATCCATAAATATGGTACCAGACCCTCCTCAGTACACTAACCAACTACTGAGATTGTTGTCTTCCATTTTCAAAGATGACACTCTTAATCTTCCTGAATTCTTTCATGATTTATTAAATTTCCATCTCATTAAATTCGCCCATCTTTTTGTAATTTTTATCTTCTTATTTTAATTGTTATTTTTTTGCTGTTTTAATTTCCAGTCATTACCCACTATCTTAATTATTTCTTTTCATCCACTAATTTTGAATTTGACTCAGTTTTTTTCAAAGTCCTAAGATGTATCATTAAATTATTTGAGATTATTCCACTTTTTAACATAGTTACTTATAGCTATAACTTATACTAGGTACTTACAGCTATAACATAGGTATAACTTACATAAGTACTTATAGCTTATCACTTCCTCCTAGAATTATTTCATTGTATCTTATAGTTTTGGTATGTTGTTTTTCTTTTCATTTTATTTAGAGAATTTAACATTTTTTTCTTTCTTGGTCTCTTCCATGACCCATTTAATAATGTATTGTTCAATCTTCATGAGTTTTATATCTGCAGTTTAGCTTTCTATAGTCCATTGTGGTCAGATAGAATACAAGGAATGGCTGTCTTCCTGTATTTGTTAAGATGTGTTTTGAACTGGACATGGTGGTACCTGCATGCCTTTAATCCCAGCACTGGGGGAGCAGAGGCAGGTGGATCTCTAAGTTGGAGATCAGCCTTGTCTACAAAGGGGGTTCCAGAACAGCTAAGGTTCTGTTACACAGAGAGATCCTGTCTCCAAAAACCAAACAGATTTGTTTCGTGTCCTATTACATGACATTTTTTTTTTTGAGAAATTTCCATAAGCTGCTGAACAAAGTGTGTCTCCATTCTATTCAGATGGAATGTTTTGTAGATGTTTGTTAGGTGTTTCTGCAATATCATTTAACTGGTGTTTCTATTTTTTATTTTGTTTTGTTTTGTTTTTGTCCAGAGGACATCTCTATTTGTGACTGTAGAGTATTGAAGTCACACAGTATTATTGTGTTGGGACTGGTTTGTGTTTCTACATGCAGAAGCATTTGTTTTATGAAACTGGTATACCATGTGCACCAAGTTTGGTGGTCACATGTTTAAAATTGTAATGTTATTTTTTATAGTCTCCCTTAATAAGTATGAAATCCCCTTCTTTTTCTCCCAACTAATTTGTTTAAAAAAATATTTTTTTAAAAAAATTGGGGAATTGGGGATGCCATTCCCAAAATTTTTTTTCCCAAAACCCTTTTCCCTTTTGGGGGGGGTTTATGTTTTAAAAACAACAATTTTTTCCCAACAGCATTTTTTTTTTTTTGGGGCCCCAAAAAGGATAGTCGGTGCCGGGGATTGCTTTTGGGGTTAAATTCTTTTTTTTTATTTGGGGGGGGTTTGAGGGCACCCAAGGGGGTTGGGGTTTTTTTACTCTGTTTTTTTTTCCCCTGGGGGGGGTTCCCCTACCCCCTTAGGGCCCAAAAATTCCTTTTCACCTATTCTTCTTTAAGGGTCCTCAACCCCCCATCCTTTTTTTGGCTCCGGATGTCTGATCGGTCGAGTCAGTGGGGGTTAGGCCCCAGGGACAGTTTCCCCCTTGTTTTTTCAAAAGGCGGGGGGGTTTAGATCCGGGGAGGGTTTTTTTCTTTTTAAAAAAAAAAATCATTTGGTCCCCTTTCTAAAAAGACAAAAGGGAAACCCTCACTTTCTCCCCGGGGTCTCCCCCCGAAATTTGAAATTTTTCACGGCATTGGCTCAAACACTGGTGGGGGGGTTCCCGCACCTTTTTTGGGATTTTTAAAAAAAAAAAAAAACTTTTTTTCATTTTATGGAAATTTTTTTTATATCCATTTTTAAAACCTTTGGGGAAAGTAGTTTTCTAAAAAAAAAAAAATTTTTTGTTTTTCATTATTTAATTTTTTTTATTTTTTTTAAATTTTTGTTTTTAAAATTTTTTTTAAAAATCCGGTTTTTGAACTTTAAATTTTTTTTTTTCCCCTTGGTTTTCTTGTTTTTCCCCTTTTAAATTTTTTGTGCTTTTTAAATTTTTTTTGATTTTAAAAAAAAATTAAAAAAATTTGTTTAACCTTTAATTTTTTTTTGGGGTTAATTTTTGGCCTTGAATTTGCTTTTTGGTTCCTTTTTCCCCCTTTCTGTTTATCTTTTTTAAAATTTTTTTGGAATTCTGTAAAAATTTTGTTTAATTCCTTTTGGTTTTTTTTGGGTTTTTTTTTTTAATTATGGGGGTGTTTTTTTTTTAATTTTTTTTTATTTTTGGGTTTGGCTTTTGTTTTTAACGTTGGGGTTTTTTTTATTTTTATCTTTGGGGCTTTATTCAAGTTTTTAAAGGGGAAAACTTCGGGGAACAAACTGAATTTTTTCCCCCCTTTTTAAGGGTGGTTTAATTAAGGCAAAGGTAAACCCTTTTTCCCCTTAAAAGAGTTTTTTAAAATTTTGGGTTTAAAGTTTTTAAACTTTAAATTAAATTTTGTTTTTTTTTTAAATTATTTGGGTTTTTTAAATTTTCCGGGGGTTTTTTTGCCCGTCTTTTTAAAACAAACATAAGGGGTTTCTTTTTTGGGGTTTTGGTTTAAAAAGGGTTTTTTCAACTAAGGGGATTTTTTTTTCTTTTTGGGAATTTTCACATTTTTATTAAAAAATTTTTTAGGCTTTAAAAAATTTTTCTTTTTTGTTAACCTTTTCTTTTGAATATCTCAGTTCTGAAATTTTTATCGTTATTAAATTCTACTTTCCTATTCTGTATTGACTTACTTATTTCATTCAGCCCTTTATATTTTGAGTCTGAGTCTTCTTTGGTTTTTTTGAACATATCTATCATTTGTCAAAGGTTTCATTGAATTTACTCTCATTGGAGAACCTATGAAATTAGTAATTTTTAAAAATTAATTAATTAATTTTATGTATATGAGTGCTCTATCTGTATGTACACCTGTGCACCAGAAGAGGGCATCGGATTCCATGATAGATAGTTGTGAGTAACCATGTGGTTGATCGGACTTGAACTCTGGATCTCTGGCTCTTAACCACTGAGCCATCTCTCTAGTCCCCTAAGATTAATAATCTTACAGGAATTGTACTGCTTGGCTTTTTTTCATGCTTCTTGTGTTTTTGTATTGGGACTTCCATATCAGTGGTGAGGTCTCAGGGATTTTTTTATTATTATTGTTATTTTGCTTTGTTTCAATCGCTCTTATTCTCTCAGTGGAAGTGGTTTCCGTGTTCACCAAGGACCAAGTGGCAGTGAGTTCACTGTATTGTATCACTTCTTTGCTGGTGACTGGGATGTCAGGCTCAGTTGTAGTATTCCACTGGAGATAGATCTCTGCCTACAAAATTAATCACGTTCAAAGTGTAGGCCCACTATGAGCAAGCCTAACAAAGCAATAACAATAACAAGGTATAAACCTTTAAACTCTAATCATTTGGGAGAAGGAAGGGAACACAGATAACATGGTGTCCTCTAAGATATTAGTTAGCTACTGTAGGGATGAGTGGCATTGGGGAGGAAAGAGGGGAAAATGGTGGTTAGTTTCAGGCTGACAGAGAAAAGTATAGAGAGGAAAAGTATATCCAAGGTAACAGTAGGGACAAGGAAGAGGTGAGGTGTTTTTTGCTAAAGGTCTCAGAGTAAAAAGAAAGAGGTAAAGGAAAAGAGATTCAGGTCTTGGGAAGCTGAGCCCCAGAGACTGCAAAGCATATTAGCTTATGCACGTTTAGAAAGTCCATTGAAGGGGAAATGAGAAAAATAGAGTTGGCATGAAAAGAAACAAGAGATCATGAAGTGAGATCCTAGGACAGAGTAGGACATAGCTGTCTGCCACAGTGGCACTGGGTATAAACAAAAGAAGAATGTGGAGAGGGTGCTGGGTGGGGCTGGAGAATGAATGGGGCAATGTGAATGATGACAATCAATCACATAGCCTGATTGATGGCTACAGTCTTGCTCATTCTCTCTGTGTTCCTTCAGAGGCCCCCTGATGCTTGTCATATCCTTGGGTGATCCATCACAGATTAAGTCACTGATGTTGGTCCCAGCTCTGGGCAGTCCTCTAGGTGGGGGAAGCCCTTTGGAGTTCAGGTTGAAAATACAGTTCCTGACTCTGAGTGGTCCTTTTTTAGTTTTAGGTCAGGTCTGTCACAGGGCTGGCCTCATAGTGGTGGTCTTTCAAAGGTCAGGACAGAAATGCTGGTCTGGTGGTCCATCAGAAGTTCCACTGCAAATGCTGGCCCCTCTCCTGAGCATTCCTTACCAACATAGGGCATACTGCATGGAATCCAAGTCTAAGTTCTTCTGTAGTTAACCACTGCAAGGCTCTAGTGCAAACATTCTTCCTGTAGTCTAAGGGTATTTTTTCTGTTGCCCATGCTTTGGTATGCACTCCTGGGACATTTGTTCTAGAGCTCCCGAGAGTGCAGTTCACTGGGTGTTCTGGGCTGTCAAACTGTGACTCTGTAGGAGTCTTGTTAAATGGCATCTTCTCATTGCTCAGGTTAAGCGCTGTGACTTCTGTCTTTTCCTTTTGAGTACAACACCTCAAACATACCTCTTCCTCCTTGAATATTGAAAACATTTCCTCTGAGAGAATAAAAGTGATAATAACAAAATAAAATACTTTTTCATTATTTTCCCTGTTTAAATGCCACTGGTAAGAGTACAATGCTTATTGTCTGCGGTTTCTTTGTCTTGAGTGTGGCTTCTGTGACCCTGTCTCATGAGAGGAGGCAGTGTCCCAGAATGAACCGATCTCTCTAGGACAGATTTTGGTTTTATTCTTGGTTTGATTTTTAAAGTTTCCTATTTTACTTCATTATTAGAGTTGAGATTTTTGGCTGTCCCCACATCTTCTGGTAACTATTATCTAGTTTTACCCAATTTATTCCCTGGAGACTCTAGCAGACCAGAACTGTATCTTGTCTGTTTTCATAGGATCTCTCTTCTTTGCTTTTTTTTTTTTTTAAGCTGGCTGTCTTACCTACTTTTCTATTACTTTAATAAAACACCATGACCAAGTCACCTTTACAAGAAAGCATTTCATTTGAGGCTCATGGTTCCACAGGGTTAGAGTCCATAATCACTATGGCGAGAAGCATGGTGACAGGCAGACAGGCAGGCATGGTGCTGGAGCAGAACTCATGGCTTGATCCACATGCAGGAGTCAGGGAGATAACTGTGAATGGTGTGGACTTTTGAAACCTCAAAGCTAGCCCCAGAGATACAACTCCCCCAACAAGGTCATGCCTCTTAATCGTACACAAACCATTTTACCAACAGGGGAACAAGCACTCAGATATATGAGCCTATGGGGGATATTCTCATTCAAACTACCACCCTGGCTTAACTTTTTTCCTTTCCTTTCTTTTCTTTTCTGGCAAGTTCTGCAACTTTATTTGGCATTCAGCAGGTTGGTTCTCACCAAACATTGACCATCGTAGATTTTTGAATGTGTGGTAACAAGCACATAAGTTACCAGTGTGTCGAGCTTGTTTGGTGAATCTTCATCCTCATTATGTTTTCCAGACAAATATACTCAGATGCCATATGAAACATTCCTTATTCTCTTGGCTCAGACGGCTTTATTGAGCCCCGTGTCAATGTGAACATCTAGAGTCCCCATCTTCTTCTTGACAAATTTTCCCAGTTTCTTTGAGTACCCAAGGGGCACACTTCTTGAAGCTCATTCCATGGAAGTGTTTGTGAATATTGATGGTGTATTCTCGGGTTACCGCCTCGTGGATGATAGAATGGCTCTTCTTCTTGCCACTCTTCTTTGCGAGAACCATTTTGCTGGGCCCAGGATGGAAAGAACAGGTGTCAGGAGCCATCATAGGAGAAGCTAATAACTAGCAGGTGATCATCCTGAGATGAGTCTGACTCATTAAAATCCATGATGGATTTGCTCTGGTAGGCAAGCCCCATGAGAAATTCATTGTAGGAAAGATTTCTGCTATTAATGTGCTTTCCTGTTATTATTTAAAGACATAATTATCACTAGGCATTAGCCCTCACTTCTGAGCAGATCTCTGTAGAACAATGAAAATGTACTGTCTTGTAGTGATGCTGTATAGACAAATAGATAATAATTTTATAGAGTTTTTGATTTGATTCAAATAATTTTAGGAAGAAGGATTTTAGAGATGGTCTTAGTTGCTAGAAAGATGTAATAAAGTTAGAATCAAGAATAGAAGGTGCCGGGCGGTGGTGGCGCACGCCTTTAATCCCAGCACTTGGGAGGCAGAGGCAGGCGGATTTCTGAGTTAGAGGCCAGCCTGGTCTACAGAGTGAGTTCCAGGACAGCCCGGGCTACACAGAGAAACCGTGTCTCGAAAAACAAAAAAAACCAAAAAAACAAAACAAACAAACAAAAAGAATAGAAGGTGCCCACTCCTCAGAATAGTAGGTAAAGGCTGCACAATAAGAAACAATGAGCTTTCATAATCACACTAAAAAGAGAAATAGACTTGGGATAAATTCGTGTTCAAGGAAAAACATTTAGGTCCAAGGATAAAGTCACAGGTGTGCACTGTGATAAGGCAAGGCCATGAAAAAAAAAGATTGCTTTGAACTTTTAACGAGTATATTATAATAAAACACTGCTTTGAACTTAATATCCACATCCTTCTGTAACTCCTATTCTATGTAACATTTTATCTCTGACTTAATTTTCTAAAGAACTTTTTGTCTAAGAAAGTATAAAAGACCAGAGAAAAGAAATAAAGTGTGGGTTGAACGGTTTGGCCTGGGGAGCTTTGCCCCATACACCACCCACCCAGATGTATATGTCTGTTTATCTATGTTTGCGTGTAGGTATATGTGTATGTCTATAAGCATGCATGAATGTTTGTGGAGTTGTTGTGACAGATGGAGAGATATTTACAGACAACAGTTTTGACTAGACCAAGTGGTGGCTAGAAACTCTAGAAGTGATTGGATTCTGGACAGATTTGAATGACTATCATTTTCAGAATAATACATCATGAGACATTATGAGAGACAGAAGTGAGTACAGGATTTAGACAAAGCAACAAGATCATAGGAGTTGAAAGTGAGGTGAGAAAGACTTTCAGGGGAAAGGGGAGAATTCAGAGATTTAGGGCAGAACATTTTGAATTGTGATTCCTTTAAAGATAGAGAACTACAAGTGAGTCTGTTTTAGAGCAGCCTGAATCACAAGGCTGAGCTCAGGTCTAAAAGAAACACACGGCTCATTCGTGTACACTCAGTGCCATGAAGTCGGGCGGAGACAATGCCTGGCAAGAGTGGACAGAAAACGATGCTCCAGGTAGCCGTCCCCTAGCTATAGGTCAGGAGCCTGTGGTGAGACTGAGAAGTGGTGGCCAGGAATGTGAGAACACAGCCTGGCAGGTGTGGAGTTCTGCGGGTCAACTGATTCAAGCGTTTCCTCGGTTCCAGTCCACCTTGTGTTAATAATTACGAAGTACCCTGTAGAGGAGGCGCTAGCTAGCAGCATGGCATATAGCAAATTCTAAAGCGACTTCCATAGATACGTAATTCTGCCTTGGGTACAACGGCAACTGCGACAGGTATCTTATGCCGCTGAGCTGTTTTTATTTTTATGATTGAAACTCACTCTCAAGTTAATCACGGCACAAGTTCATCACGGACACAAGCAGAAGTCTTCCTTTCATCCTCAGGCAGTCTGTCTAGTTAACTGTTTTTCTCAAAGCAACCGGTCCCATTTTTGCAAGATGAAACTATAAATCTGAGGAACTGTGTGTGTGGTCGGACTGCGGGGAACTTGTGTGGGCGCTCTTGATAGATTTTTCAGAGGGCAGGGCTTTTCCTGTCCTGTCCTTTCATTTTCTGGCAGTGCTTCTTATAAGTCTTTTTATTTTTTTGAAGTAAAAACAAATTATGGAAAAGAAATGCTTCATTCATTAAGTTCTGAGCAATCCCTTGGGTTTGTTTTCATTTGCAGAGCGGATGGTGGTAGCTATGCTCACAGCACCAGAGGACCAGGGTCAGGCTGGCATTGTCAGGACAGAATGTGAGATTAGTGATAGTAAGCAAGGACACAGCAATTGGGTTCTCTCAGAATCCCGAGGTTCCAGGAAGCAATGCACCTTCGGGTTAAGAGACAAAATCTACATTAGCAACTCAGGTTAATTTGGCCAAGAAGACTTAAGAAACACAAGGTCCAAGTCCCAGCCTTTGTATCCAGATGCCAGCCAGTGCAGGCATGGCAGCTTTTTTCTCCAAACTCAGCCTCCACTATTCTCAGAGCAATTAGCAGGCTTGTTTCCCTGTGACAAATACAGCGGCTGGCAACTCAGGACAGTGGAAGCATGGCTGTTTGTCGCCTTTCTTATGAAGATATATCTGAAGATGAGACAGTCTTGCTCAGAAGAACCTTCCAGAAAATCCACCACATGCAACTTTACATAGTTCTCTCTCTCTCTCTCTCTCTCTCTCTCTCTGGTGTGTGTGTGTGTGAATTACAATTTCTTGGGACTCATATTTAAATAGGAATCATACATGAAAATGTCACACATGACTTTTTGCTTGGAGGGAAAATTCTATAAGTAACTCAGCATTATTGCCCAAGGAAAATAAGACAACCATGTGCTGAATCGCTATGGAAGACCCAAGTGATGGGGCCTCTGCTTTGCTCCAGGAGAGGTGTGTGAGAACAGACAGCTCCGATGTATGTCATTCCTCTTGGGGACTGGAGAAGCCGTCCTGCTCTCTGCAGATCTTCCGAGGCCGGGCTTCATAGGACTGCAGTGCTATAGAGCAAATAAGCTTGTTATTCTGATTTACTTTTTAAATGACTCACTGAAGCACTCAGGGCCAAGGATGTGGTCATGTCTTCTTCAACAAACATTTTTAAAATATTTCAGCCAATGATCTTCATACTGGGCATGCTAGTAAACAAAAGGTGCAGAAATATGGGTTAAAAAATTCTAGTGGAACAAAAAACTAACAGCCAGAAACATAATCATTAGATTAGACAATATGTTGGCAAGCCATTAACGTGCTACAGACAGGGCACAGTGTGGTAAGGGGTTTGGGAGGGTGGGGCAACTTGCAAATTTAAACAGAAATGACAGAGTAGACTCTATGGACCAGGTGATGCTGGAATAGGTGTTTACAGGAGCTGGAGAGTTAGGTGAACGGGTGGGAGGGGTGCTCCTACCCGGCAGGTATTAGGAAGAGCGCCCGTGTGGCTGGAGTAGGGTGGATGAAGAATCAGAAAAGCATCTGGGACCTTGCCTGTGCAGGGCCTTGGTGGCCATATTAAGGACTTCTGACATTTTATCAGAGTGAAACTGGAGGCTTGGTATGATATTAGGTAGAGAAATTACAGTAAGAGCAGAGAAGCACTCTAAGAAAGCCATTCTAGTTTCTGAGAATTGTCTCTTGGGAAGAAAGTTTGATTTAAAAAAAAAAAAAAAAAAAAAGAGAGCAATGAGGAGGCTGTAGTAAGACTCCAGGCCAGGAGAGGACTATGGGATGGAACAGGTCTGTGAATAGGACGGACTAGTGAGAACACCATGCAGTTACTCAACCACAGTGAGAGATGAGAGAACTCTCAAGTGGAAGAGGTTTAAGGAAAAAAAGGAAAACTTTGTTTTCAGACACAGTTGTGGCGTCTCTGAGGCGTCCCAGTAGACATGTCCAGAAGGCAGCTGCCTGTGTGTCTCAAGAGGCATACCGGTCACAAGATAGAAATGTGGGTTTGGTGACATATGGATAAAAGAATTCATTAAGAAGTTGAACACACAAGGAAAAGAAACCCAAAGATGATCCCTGGGGGAAGATGAGCAGAGTTGGGAGATGGGTACCAAGATAAAGGAAGAGGAAGAGCCAGAGGGACCCGGGGCAAATGAAAAAGGGTGTAAGTGTCCTGAACGCCAAGAGAAAGCACGTTGAAAGGAGGTGATCAAATGCCAGAATTGCAGAATAGTAACACCTGCATAATAGTCTGAATGTCATAATTTGTGTGAATTCCTAATCACAATGTTTGATGCTAGTAAGGGCTCTAAATCACACTTGGTTTTTTTTTTTAACACCAAAAGTCTCTGAAAAAAAAGAAAGAAAGAAAGAAAACAAAACCTCTGTATAAAGCTGCCCAGTTCCTATGTTGACCTGCAGAGGGCGCGCGAAGACTTTCTTCCCTGTCGGTTTTAGATGTAAAATGGATTCCCAGTGCAAACAGTCCTTCATCTGAAAGGCTCGAAGGTCTAAGGCAGTGGCTGTCAAACGTCTGTTTAGACAAGAATTTCTTGATCCTGTTAAAATGCTGATCCAGGCTAGAGAGGTGGCTCAGTGGGTGAAAGCATTGGTTTGGCATTCCTTTTGACCGGTAATGTTAGTACATCTGTGTTGAGGTGAGAAGGAACATGGCTGGAACCTTAGGGCCGCTCCTGGAGCAGGCAGTGGGGCAGAAACAAGAAAGATCATGCTGCATAGTGGTGTTCGGTCTCAAAGAAGCCCAGGACAAGTGTCAACCAGTACCTGTGGCTCCTTCCAGCATGTTTCACCCAGTCAGCTACACTAAACCTCTGGAGGGAGGAGGGGGAGGGGCACACTTCTGCTTCCCTTCCCCAGCTTGATCCCTATATAACCCAGCCATTTGGGATACTCTATTCTCTTGACCTGGGTGCCTCTCATGGTGACTTGTTCTTCTCTTGCTCTCGCTCCCCCTGTCTCCTTCATGTTCTGGTGTAGTCTGTCAGCCGTTTTCAGCCTAGATTCTTCCCTCTGCCTTCTTTCTTCTTTACACCTGCAATAAAATCTTCTAGAAATAGTCATGTCCTGTTAATCCCACTGAGGGGGAAATAAGACAACTACCACAACTTTAAAGCCATATTTGAAGCAAGCTTTAATTAAATACTGGCTAGGAAGATGTACATCCGGGTCCATTTCTGGGTTCCCAAAAAATGGCCACAAGTCACACCTTGCAGAAGCTTAAACCCCACCAGGGGGCAGGCGTACATCCTGACATATTTCCTGTCCACATACCTTCTGCCCATTCATGATCAAACATGTCCAGTGCAGTGGGTCAAACAAACATAAGACAAACAGGAACTTACTCCTGTCTTAACTACAAACAGAACCCTTAACCTGCAAGGTACGTTCTTCCTGTTTTGGTCTCCCAGTAACAGGCAGGGTGTGCTGCTCTTGTTCCTGTTCTGGGTTTCACATTCCTCCTTCTTTATTTCATTTTTTTTTTCATGCAGGTGGAAGACTAGAATCAACACCTGAAAGTTGTTCTCAAATGCAAACATGCTTGCATTCACATAAGATAAATTAAAAAAAATACATAAAAAATATCTTTAAACATGGATTCACAGGAGGCTCTATTGTTACTGTCTAGGATCTTGGGTTGTTTTGTTTTGTTTGTTTGTTTGTTTGTTTTTCTCCATTAGTTAAAGAATTAAAAGTCCGGAAGACAAAATTTCTAGTGTGACAAGTAGCAGTGGAGAAATCTTGAACACTGTTTCTGCTGGCCAATTTCATGTCAACTTGACACAAGCTGTCATTATCCAAAAGGAGAAAATTGTAATTGAGAAAATGCATCCATCAGATCGAGTTGGAGGGCATTTTATTAATTAGTGATCTATGGGGTAGGGCCCAGCCCATTGTGGGGGGTGCTATCCCTGGGCTGGTGGTCCTGGGTTCTATAAGAAAGCAAGCTGAGCAAGCCATAGGGAGCAAGTCCCCCATGAGGGCACCCCTCATGGCATCTGGATCAGCTTCTGCTTCCAGGTTCCTGTCCTGTTTGAGTTCCTGTCCTGACTTCCTTTAATGATGGATTGCACTATGGAATTGTAACTCAAACCCCTTTCTTCCCCACCTTGTTATTTTAATCACAGCAATCGGAATTCTATGTCACAGTTTGTCTGTTTTAAGTTTCTGAAGGGTCTTCCTCCCCTATTATAGAGTTGGTGAATTTGGAGAAAGACATGTCCTAATCTGGCCTTGAACTTGTTGAAACACCGCATCAGTGGAGGCTCTATTGGTAGGAGAGAAAAAAAAAGCCCACAAATCTTTCTTTGCTTTAAGTTTCTAGATTTTTGTCTCAGGTCATGAGGGAAAGAAAGAAACCAGCCATCTTGGAAGTTCACCATCTTTAATATCTATCCAAGGCCCCTCTGCCTATCTGTCTGCCTATTATGGAGTCTGTATAACTCTTAGACTCTCAAACCAGCAGAGATTCTGACTGCATAAATCAGAGGGGGACCTGGGGGGGGTGACTTGCTTTTTTTTCCATCTGGAGCTGGGAGGTCTTACTAGGACACACAGGTGGAATGGGTGGCTTGGGCTATTTTTCATCGGTCTCCATCAGAGGACAGTGGTGGCTGCCATTCCCCATCTGGCCTCCAAACCTGCTGTGCTTGGCCTGAGTATAGTTGGTCTGCCCAGTGTCTTAATAACATTTGAGTTTTGTTCAACATTTAAAACTCAGGTTTCACATTCAGACCCTAGTCCTACACTTCAAAACAACTTCTTTAGATGGCCATGACTGTAATTTGCCAAGACTCCCGTCTGTCTTTATTGTTATCAAATCAAAACTGAGTTACTTGCCCATTTATCATAGTCTTATATTTGTGGTTTCCTTAATGGCAAAGAAAATGAAATATTATTTGGAAAGTAAGGCCATAACAAGAAGGTCTAATGTTTCCATGATTTTGTTTTTCTTTTCTCTTAGAAGGGCTCTTCTGTCCTTGGCATTACCTGTCTGGGCTTCTCCAGTTTACTGTCCCTGATCTATTTCTTAATCCAGAGTGGCAGAAGGTTGTCTCCCAGGGACAAAATTACAAGGGGTAGAAGATGCAGATCCAATGGTACAAGTGTATTGGTAAAGGATTTTTTTTTCTTTTGGAGGGGTCTTGTGAATGGGGTTAACCAACTTGAAGAGCTGGCCCTGTGGAGAGAGTAGTCTGCTTCTCTGAGTGCAGCCCTCGTAAGCTTGATGAATCATAGGCATGTAGATGGGGCTTAGCTTTCTTCCTTCTTTCTTATTTCCTTCCCCTTCCCTTCTTCTTCCTCTTGTTTCCTTAGACTCACACAGGAACCTCCATAGGCAATAATGTTTGCATTCCTGGTAGGCACCATTCTTTCCTGGAATCTGCCACTGGATCTTAGGTGCTCTGGATACTTGATTGTATCTGACATTAGTACCCAGACATTTGCACCACCGCCCCACCCCACCCTTGTTTCTTAGTCAACATTCAAGGAAGAAAAGCAGGTTGAAAATGCAAAACAATGACATTTGCTGTTGGTCTGGCCTATTTACGAGAGGCCAGCATAATGTTTAGTGAATTCAAAACCAAAATAGTTAACAGGGGAAGAGGAACAGGTCAGGTGCCCTAGCCCCCACACTTCCACACTGGCTGCCTGGACTCACCTGCAGATCAACATTCTCTGCTGAAGGTTGCTCCAAAGCTGCTGTGTCCTTGTGGATCCCCTCTGGCAGTATCTGAGAGCTCTCGCTGCCCCTCATCGTTCACAGCCCTGGATGTCATTGAGTTCTTAGTTATTTTTAAGCTACACTAACAGATACAATATGATCTCTTTTATGTTCTAATTTATGCGTTCCTGATGATTAAGGATCTTGAACATTTTTCATTTGTTTACTGGCTATCTGTGTATCTCTTTGCTCAGTTTAAAAGATTAGGTTGTTCAGAACAGAGAAAAATAAATAAATTAGGGTGGCAATTTTCTGACTCACTTGTGATAGTTGTTCATACATCTGGTTTCAAATTCATTGTAAATCAATAATTTACAAATGCATTACGCCAGTTCATAGCTTGGCTTTTCTTGCTTGTAGTAGTGTGCTTCACAGAAAGAATGTTCTTCATTTTCATACTGTCCAACATATCAATTTTTGGTCTTTAAGTGACTTCTTTTGTTTTGTATGTAAATTTGCCTAATTTGTGACCACAAGCTAGAATCTAAATGTTTATTTATGATTCACTGGGGTTGTCTTTGCATACGGAGTGATAACCGACTAGAGATTGACTTATTTATAATAGGGCGTTTCTTCTGGTGAGTCCTTGTGGGTTTTGTTGGTTTGGGGTAAAGTTCTCATTATGTAGCCCAGACTGGCCTGATATTTGTTGTCTGGAGGCCGGTTTTGAGCTTATGATAATGAGTCACTGCCTCTGCTCCCTGATGGCAGGAACTGGACACCACCCCTGGCCTCTGTTTTGTTACATTATTAGTTCCAATACCAAGACTGGAATTATGCATATTCTCATGATCTAGTTTTCACATATTTGAAAATAACTGTGTTTATAAACACACACACACACACACACACACACACACACGCACTGTTTATTTTTACATGTACTGAGTTCTGATAGCTAACCATCTTGGTATATTGTAGATCTAGTTTTTCTATTTTAAAACCCATACTCTCTTTGTATTATATGAATTCACCATCATTACTTATTTGTTCTTTGTTGGTGGACATTATGATAGAATCCATTTTATGAGTACAAGCATTATTACAATAACAGCTGTTGTACATGGTCCCTGTGTCCTGTAAGATATGTCTAGGATAAAAAAACAGAAGTTCAGTTCCCAGGTAGGATGGGCCACCTTACTAAAAGGACTGAATCAAGTGAAAATCCAATAGTGCAGAGTGTTTTACACTCCACCTCTTTACCAGAACACACGACTCTGAAGTTACTGTTAATATAATAAGGATGAAGTAATTATATCTCTTCAAAAACTTGCACCACTCGATTGCATGAGGTCAGACATTGGTCATTCCTGAATTAGCCTTTCCTGTAAGTCTCCTCCAAGTCTCCTCTCCATTAAGTTGTTTATTTTGATGAAGAAATGTGTCATATTTTATGTATAGAACTTTGTCTATACTTCTGACTTAGAGTTTTATTGCCGTGCAGAGACAACGTGACAACCAAGGCAACTCTTTAAAAGAAAACATTGAATTGAGGTCGGCTTACAGTTTCAGAGGTTCATCCATTATTACTACGTCAGGAAGCATGGAAGCCTGCAGGTAAACATGGTGCTGGAGGAGCCAAGAGTTCTATATCTTGACCTGAAAGGCAGCCAGAAGACAGGATTCTCACACTGGACAGAGACTAAGTATAGAAGTCCTCAAAGCCCACCTACACATTGAAAAACATAAGGCCACACCTCCTAATGATGTCACTCCCTCTGGTCAAGCATTGAAACATACGAATCTATGATGAACCAAACCTATTTAAACCATCACATTCTACTCCCTGGCCCCAGAGGCTTGTAGCCATAACATAATGCAAAATGTATGTAGTCCAACTTCAAAAGTCCCCATAATCTATCAAAGTCTTAACAATGTTTAAATGTCCAAAGTTCAAAAACTCTTCTGAGATTCATGCAACATCTTTATTATAATTCCCTATAAAATCAAAATAAAAAAAGCAGATGACATACTTCCAACAATACAGGATATATATTACCATTTCAAAGTGTCATAGCAAGGAAATACTGGATCAAAGCAAGATCAAAAACCAGATGGGTAACTACAGATTCTGCATCTCCATGTCTGATGTCCAACTCCTTTCAGCTTTGTTGACTGCAACACATTTTTTTTTTCTCTTGGGCTGGTTCCATTCCTAGTTAGCAGCTTCTCTAGGCAGGTATTCCATGGCTCTGGCATCTCTTACATCTTGGGGTCTCCAAGGCAACTTCACAGCTTCTTTTTCCAGTGTCTGGGATCCACACATGTTCTTTTGAGTTCTTTCAAAAGGCTTGGGTCACTTCTCCAGCTCTGCCCTCTGTAGCACTCTAGGCTCTGGTTGACTCTACTCCACTGCTGCTCTGTTCTTGGTGGTCATCCCATGGAACTGGCATCTCCAATACACTGGGGTCTTCTGCTGTAAGTAGGCTGCACTTTCACCAGTAGCCTCTCATAGACTCTCCTCATGGTGCCGAGCTTTAACTTCTTTGCATGACTCCTTCATTCTTGGGCTGTCAATTTCAACTGAGACTGCACCTTCATCAATGGCCTTCCCTGGCCTCTTACAGTGCCAAGCCTCAGTGGCTCTCCATGACCCCTTCATACTTTCAAAACCAGAACCACCTGGGTAATTCTTACACATTACCAGGTCCACCTGCAGCACAATACACAACCTTGGCTGTCTCTGGAACATAGCCTCGTTGTGCTCTTAGGAAACACTTCCCAGAAGATTTCAGTAATTCTGGTCTCTTCTTAATCACCACTAATTTCTTAGCTCCAGTTAACCAGCTTCAATCATCCCAATAACCCTTTCTGTCTTTGACTCTAAAAGCCAGAGCCACATGGCTGAAGCTGCCGAGGTCTGCTTCTTGCTGGGTCTGGAACATGGTCCCCTTTGTTCTATTACAGCACCACCAGCTTTCTGTTTCCAACTCTCACTGACTAAGCTTGTCCTAGAACTTGCTTGTAGATTGATGTTGAACTCAGAGATTTATATGCCTCTGTCTCCTGAGTGTTCATTAATGGTGTGCCCTGCTACACCTGGACCTAGGCTTTTCTTTACCTGGAACTTGTTCTGTACTAGCCTGGCCTTTAACTTAGAGATCTGCTTGCCCCTGTCTCCTGGGATTAAAGTAGTGAACCATCATTCCTGGACCGAAGCTTTTTTTAAAATTTCTTTTCACTAAATCTTTATAAGTTCTGGATTGTAGCTCATTCCAGATATAGTCAAGATGACAACTGAGAATAGCCATCAGAATCCATTCCTTGTCAATTTGACACATAAATATATCTCCTTATGTCCAAATGAAGACAGTAAACAGGTCATAATAATACCTAACATGATATACCTATTCCTTGTACAACTGCAAACGCATAAACAATTATCTAAATCTCTTTACTTTAGCAGATTCTTCGAAGAAGGGCAAAAAGCAGACACATTCTTCTCCAAAATATCACAAGAATGATACATAGGCAACATACTAAAATTCTTCTCCACTGAAACCTCTTGAGCCAGCACCAACAGTTCAAATCACCCTCAGTAAAACTGTCTTTTATGTTCCTACTACTATGTCCCATTAAGCCCCCCACTTAAAGCATTCTGGTGTTTTACTAATCCAAAGTCCCAAATCCACATTCCTCCAAACAAGATCATGGTCAGGCCTATCACAGTAATACCTGATTGCTGATACCAACTTCTGTCTTAGTTAAGGTTTTATTAATGTGAAGAGACACCATGACCAAGGCAACTCTTAGAAAAGAAAACATTTAATTGGAGCTGGCTTACAGTTTCAGAGGTTTAGTCCATTATCACCATGGCAGGAAGCATGGCAGTTTGTAGGCAGACTTGGTGCTGGAGGAACTAAGAATTCTACGTCTTAATCTGAAGGCAGTCAGGAGACTAGATTCCACAAATTAGGCAGAGCCTGAGCATAGGAGTACTCAAAGCCCACCTACACAGTGAAGAACTTCCTCCAACAAGGCTACATCTACTCCATAAGGCCACACCTCCTAATAGTGCCACTCTCTATGGCCAAGCATTGAAACACATGACTATATGGGAACCGAACCTATTTAAACCACCACACAATGATCTCTTAAGGACATTTCCATATACATTTTTCCCACATGTAATTTTTCAGTTGAGTATTTTCCTCAAAGTCTGTGATACAACATTTTATACAGTGAAATTCATAAATCATCAGTACACAGTGCTGACAAATGTGCTCATGAAATCTCTGCCTCAATCAAAATTCATAACACTCCCTTCCAGGCAGTCTCTTGTGGCCCTAGACAGTCAACCTGATTCCCTGAAGCCAGCATTGATTTGATCTGCTTTTTTCCTGTTGCAGTTTATTTACATTTGCCAACTTTAGAATTAGCATTAACAGAATTAACAGAATCATATAGCATGTGCACTTTTGTGTCTCATTTGGCTTATGTCATTTGACTAGAGAGTTCTTTACATCGTTGTGTGGATGATTCCTCTATTCCCTTAGCTATCAATCAGAAGCTTTGGTGGGTTCACAGTGGACATGCTTCCAGCCTGGGGCTGGTATGAATTAATATACTAAGGACATTCCTGTTTTGTTTTGTTTTGATTTGATTTGTTTTGTTTTAGTTTTATGTATATTGATGTTTTTCTGTTTGCCTGTGCACCACATGTGTGCTACCATTGGAGGCCATGATATGTCTTATCCCCTAAGACTGGAGTTACACATGGTTGTGAGTCACCGTGTGGGTGCTGGAAATCAAACACAGATCCTCTGGAAGAGCAGCCCATAATCTTAACTACTGAGCTATCTCTCCAGCTTGTTTTCCTTTCTTTTTGTTTTTTTCTTTCTTTTGAGACAGAAGAGGCAAAATCTCCCTATGCAGTCTAGGCTAGCCTCAAATTTGTCACCCTTCTGCTTTGGCTTCCTGCATCCTGGGGTTACAGGTATGCCCATCACAACCAGACTCTCTTCCCTCAGATGAAATCTAATGGTTGAATTTCTGGGTATCTTCTGAGTTCGATGGTCACTGAGTAATGGCAGGGATGGACTGTGTTTGCTGAGTACAAGTCATGGAGCTTTGCTTTCTTATTCCTGTTTTCTCCCAGCCTGCAACCTCTACAGCTCTACTGAGATCTGTGACAGTAAAATGAGTCTGTTGCACGCATTTACTGGGGTCTGGGATAATGCTTCAGTGTGGAACCTACTTTGATAAAGCAACAGTTTTCAAACATTACGGAGGGAGCAGACCTAAGTTTTCAAACAAAATCTCCCAAGAATCCTCAATATTTTTTTCTTTTAAAAAAAATGTTATATTTTTTTTAAACAAGTAGAGTCTCTTCCAGTTTTTCCTGGGATACCACTCAGCTTATCCAGTGTTTGCTAAGTAGCCTCTACTTTCTGCAGAGCATGTTTTGACACATTTAGTACTTTGGCAGAGGGTTGTTGTGTTGTGTTGTAGGTCAGTTCTAGGTTGAGGGACTAGCAATACAATAGATGCAAATAGTCAAGGAACAAGCAAGACAATAAACACAAATAGTCAAAGAACAAGCAAGGCAATAAATAAAATTATGTGAACATTCCTGTGATCACTGTTTCTAAGGGCTTATCATGATGACCAAAATATCTGAACCAACTTCCCTGTCCTAGCCCAAAGTCATTTTCATGTCTGAAGCCTACTTCCTTGTTCTAGCCTAAAATTTAGATTCCTGCCTGAAATTACTTCTTTATTCTGGCCTAAGATTTAGATTCCTGCCTGAGATTGTTCTTTGTTCTAGCCTAATGTCAGATTCCTGCCTGAAGCCTACTTCCTTGTCCTTGGCCAATGCCATATTTCTGCCAAGCAGCCCATTTCCTTGTCCTTGACCCATGTCAGATTCTTGCCAAGCAGTACCAAAAGCTCTCCACAGCTCTCCCATTTTTATTTCATTGACAAGACTGAGTCTGTCTTAGGTCATTCTGACAAGAATTCCTTCCTTACCCATCATGGAATATGAATTATCAAAAGCAATGCACTTCTGTCTTAGGTTGGTAAGGCTCTGTGCAGAATCTTACCCATCCTTGGCTTGGTAGCCTCTTAATTTAATAACTCTGTCTGGAGGTCCATTTTCAGGTTCAAGTCATGTATTTTGACTGTCAACATGTTGATGTTGTAAAAGAAAAGCTTTAACATGATGGGCAGGAATGAAAGTATTCCCAGGACAAAAGGCTAGCAAGATCAAGCTATATATGCCATTCTTGAAGCTTGACCAAACTGGAAATACTGACCTCAGGCTATGGGTAATTTTATCAGCAGTATCTACCACATCAACGCTCAGCAGAGCAGCATTCTTGAATTCATAAGCTCACTATGTAAAGTTAAAACATCCAGAGAGGTTTTAGAATTATGCAAATACACTGCACGTATCTTTAAACTTTTTCCTAATTATTCTATCACTGAAAATTTTAGAACTAACATGAATCCAATGGTATTTAGCATGACACTCAAGATGGCTTCTTACTCTTAAAATCTGAACCTCCTTCAGATTATTTGAATAGGATAAAGAACATCAATCCTTTGTTCCAAATGCCTATCTAAATCCTCTTGTATACTCAACACATTAGTAACATTTTTGCTAAATGATTAACAAAAGTAGCTGTCTTAACTTCTTTTGTCAAAGCAATTGCAGAAGCAGGGGTGCTAGCAATTAATGTAATTAAAACTGTTATACCAGCAATAATCAAGCCCACTACCCTCTTGCTTCTGCTTAAAGCCTGACTCACTTCTTCCAGTACTTGCAAGCTATTTTAGAATACCAAGGTTCTGTGATACTCAGGGCACTAAAACAAAAGCTGGTTGATAGACTTCCATAACTGACATGTCATATTTCAAAACACAAACACAATTAGATGGTATACAATCATGCAACTTACATTAAATATGTAGAAGAAACAAAAGTAATTTTAGCTTGACAATTGAAAGAGCCTTAACACATGTGCTAATACCTGTTTGAAATCCAGATCCTGCCCCAACTTTATCTCTTGCTAACATATCATAGAGAACTACAACTAACTTCCAAATATGTCTCTGAAAATGTCCAGAACTAGCCTTCCAAATGAAGACTGTTATTTCCGATATTGGATTGATTTCTAGACCAGTCCATGATTGATCTGAATAACGGTCACATTTAAGAACAATACAAGAGCCATTATAACTTCTCTTTTTGATTCTCTGTTCCACAAGGTCTAAAAACTTGAGGCAAGGCAGTTTGTCCCCTCAGGGGTATAGATAAACAAAGGTGGGTCAGGAACATATGTCCAATACAGCTTCCCAGTCAGCATTGTCAGGGCACTCAGCAAGCTCACAGGTCAGCATCATTCTTTGTCCTGGCATCAGCATGTCTTACCCATCACTCTGGCAGCCACCATGCTCCTTCAGCATCCTGCAAAAAACCCCACAAACATGCCCTCTTCCACATATTTAATACCTGATCATGATCATGTCATATACTAGTAAGTGGATCCTTCCCTTTCACCTGTGCATAAGTATGCCTAGTTGTAGAGTGCCATAGACACTCAGCAGAAAGTTCTATCACTCCTGGGCATGTTAGAGCTCCTGGGAGTCAACTCAGTTTTCTTAGAATAAAAAGAGATTGAAGTCACAGAGATCTGGGATGGTGCCCCCAAAGCTGTCATAGCAAACAGCTGCGGTTCCTTGCTGTGGCTCAGCTCAACTTTTGCTTCTTAACTTTTCCTTCCTCTTCCTCCTCCTCCTCTTTCTCCTTCTTCTCCTCTTTTCCCTCTTCATTTCTTGCTCTGATTCCTTGAGTCTGCACCCTTCCTCTGACTCCTCTGGCTTCCCCATATACATTCTCTGATGACTTGTTGAATCTCACACATCTGCTCCTCACCTTCCCTTGTCAACTCAGAGCATCTTCAAGTCTCGTTTGCTCCCTCTCCTGGATGCCAAAGTTGTACCTGAAGGCATCTGGATTGAAGCCTCAACTTGGCCAACTCTTTTGACTTGGCACTAGCAGGGACTACAAATGCCATGGGACCCTCGAAGCATGCTGTAATAAAGAATCACCTACCCTTTTTCGTAAAGAAACGTACCAAGATGAAGACAAACATATTGTATTGTCATCATTGAAATTATCTCAAGTTCTCTTACACTGTGGAAGTTTGCCCAGATTGATTAATCTTGGATTATCTGTCACTTATTGCCTTAGACTCTAATGATACCTAAAGTTATTTGAATAGTTAATAACCTGTTTAAGTGGATAAAAGCATTGTGGTAGCATTTCTTTGTGTAATTTTTGGTCGTTATTCAATCTCATTAAAGTAGTTAAAACAGAGTTGTAGCTACACAGCAGAGAGGGCTGGGAATACCTTTCAGAAAGAGAAATTCTCAGATTTAAACCAGGGAAGAGCATGCATCAGTGATCAGTCCAGGACAGACATGTTTGGTGCTCAGTCCCTAACTCAGTGACGATGATGCTGTGAACAGCATTGTAGGATGGTACACTGTCTCATCTTGTCTAGCCCTTAGACGAATTCTGTAATCTTTACAACAGAAATGATGAATTACAAACAGCCTGTCAAAGTCAGCCTTAAACAAGGGTTCTTCTCCACAGGAAAAGTAAAAGTTTCCAATGTGGCCTGTGATTATTATCACTTTGGGGCTGAGGGTGTGACTTGGTATTGGAACCCTTGCTCCACATGTACAAGGCCCTGAACCCATCCCAGCAGTTCAAACATAGAACCAGAAACTGTTTTCAAGAAAACTCACTAAATTTTACTATTACTGTTGTCATGACACTGGATACTTAACTTAAGGCTTTGCACATACTGTGCTACAGTCCCAGCCCACGTTTTGAGACAATCTGGCCCTGAACTGTCCAGGAATCTTACCTTACCTCCCAAGTAACTGGTGTTACAGACCAGCATCATTATACTCAGCTGCTAATTATTTTTAAGATGTCCGAAAAGACTAAAACACCCAGATTCTTTCATTTAATCTAAATATACAAGCTTTCTGAAGGATGAGTGTTAAAACAGATTCTCTTGTATGTAGGCCTGCATCCGCTCCACCACAGGGCACAGCCACTTGAGGAGGTAGAATACAGGGAGTTAGTCCGCACTTAACCCATGCCACCGCCAGGGCAGGTGCTGGGCTGTAGGGAAGTGTGGAGACACCACTCTGGGGTGGGAAAGTGAGTCTGAGATGTAGGAAAGCTGGAACTGGCTTGGAGGTCCCTGGGCCTGTGCCAAGGCTTGGGGCTGTGGGGGAGTGGAGCGGGGGAGGAGAAGAGCTTCAGTTTGTCCTACCTGGGATGACTGTCCTTAGCTTGGCAACAGCAGGCTTGGTGACAGTTGTGGCTGGGAGCTCAGAGAGGCCTTCTATGGGAGATTAAGCTGCAACTCTGCAGGCGAAGGCCTTCTTCCCGGCTCCCCATGGCGGATCTTGGTGAAGAGACAGACCATGATTCCAAACAGTCATGGCAGAAAATCCATGCATAAAACCATACTCTATTTCTCAGGGTGGGCCTGAGATTAAATATCTTGTGCAGGAAGGAATGTCTGGAAGGGAAGCTTATTGGCTAAGCCCTCTGGGCCTCTAGATACCTCATTAGCATGGAGAACTCTGTTTTGAGCCTACATGACCATAGGACAGGTTTCTTTTATGTGAGAAGCATGGCAGGAGTCAGGAGTCTGGCAGGGACAACCTTCTGATCTTCCTGCCTCCTCTTCCTCCTGAGTGCTGAAATTACAGGCTAGTGTCATGATGCTTGGATTATATGTTGTGTTGCGGAGATCAAACCTTGGGCTTTGTGTGTATGCTTGGGGAACATTCTACCAACTGAGCTCCACTATTGGCCTCATTCTAAAGTTCTGAGAAATATCTTCTAATGTGGTGTGTGTGTGTGTGTGTGTGTATAATGATAGCTAACTGTAAGGTGTTATTTAAGATTACCCTCCACTAGAACATCTAAATTGAATTAGCTTCCTTTAGCTTCTGAGGTGTTTCAAGTCAGAAAAACTAGCAGCTCTATGAATGATATTCCAACTGGCTTGTACCAGATAAAATTTAAGGTGTGACCAAATGTGGAGCTTCAGTGGTCACAGCAGAGACACTAACTGTGGGAAACCATACAACCACAATAGAGGAGTCCACGGTCCCACTTGCTTCTCTCTGCCATGCACTTCCCTCTATATGTGGCTTATTGCTCAATCTCTCTCTTTATATGAATTATTGATTTTTATTCTAGTTGGAACAATAGTCTAATCTTTTTAAATGTACAGTGCTAGTCACTCCTGCTTTTCTGAAAATATGAAAGATGCTAGCGTGTGCCAGTCAGTTTCCTGATCTCCTCACCCTGGCATCCTGTACTAACTGCCCATTCACAGTTAACTTGAAACGTGATTGTGCTTTAGCTTATCAGCATTTTAGTACAAATTGCATTTCCAGAAAACTTATTTCTGAAGAAAGTTACAAAGCAGCCATGTGATTGTAGAATCTTTGAGTAAAGCATGGCCTGACAAACAGGACTGAGTCCAACATGCACTTTTTATAATCAGAAAAAATGATAGGCAGAAGTACAAATGACTAGTGTGAGGTTCTTCATGCTCTTCAAAGAGCCTGAAGCATGTCTAAAAAAATTAGACTAGCTTCTAAGAGACCAAACACAGAGAGATCGCTGGTTCAGAGATAGATCCAGCCTCAAGGGAATATATAAAAGACAGAGAGGAACTAACATGACACACACATACACAGGCCTCAGCACACATGTGAGTACACACACACAGGCCTCAGCACACATGTGAGTACACACACACAGGTCTCAGCACACATGTGTGTACACACACACAGGTCTCAGCACACATGTGAGCACACACATATACCCACACAGGCCTCAGCACACATGTGAGTACACACACACAGGCCTCAGCACACATGTGAGTGCACACACACAGGTCTCAGCACACATGTGAGCACACACATATACCCACACAGGCCTCAGCACACATGTGTGTACACACACACACACAGGCCTCAGCACACATGTGAGTACATACACACAGGTCTCTGCACACATGTGAGTGCACACACACAGGCCTGAGCACACATGTGAGTGTAACACACAGGTCTCAGCACACATGTGAGCACACACATTACCACACAGGCCTCAGCACACATGTGAGTACACACACACAGGCCTCAGCACACATGTGAGTACACACACACAGGCTCAGCACACATGTGAGTACATACACACAGGTCTCTGCACACATGTGAGCACACACATATACCCACAGGCCTCAGCACACATGTGAGTACACACACACAGGCCTCAGCACACATGTGAGTGCACACACACAGGCCTGAGCACACATGTGAGTGTATACACCACAGGTCTCAGCACACATGTGAGACACACATATACCCACACAGGCCTCAGCACACATGTGAGTACACACACACAGACCTCAGCACACATGTGAGTACACACACACAGTCTCAGCACACATGTGAGTACACACACACAGGCCTCAGCACACATGTGTGTACACACACACAGGCCTCAGCACACATGTGAGTGCACACACACAGGTCTCGACACACATGTGAGCACACACATATACCCACACAGGCCTCAGCACACATGTGTGTACACACACACACACAGGCCTCAGCACACATGTGAGCACACACATATACAAATACATAGGCCTCAGCACACATGTAAGCATACACATATACCCACACAGGTCTCAGCACACATGTGAGCACACACACATAAATACATAAATAAAATCTTTTATAAAAGACTTCTTTCATCAATAACAAGTAGGTGACTCCCAGCTCCCTGCCAGACTCCTAACTTGGATCACGTGCCGTGCTTCTCACATAAAAGAAACCTGTCCTGTGGTCATGTAGGCTCAAAACAGAGTTCTCCATGCTAATGAGGTCCCTAGAGGCCTGGAGAGCTTAGCCAATAAGCTTCCCTTCTCAGACATAAACGGAAGTAGAAGTCATCTTATTAAGAAAAATAAACCAGACAGAGATAACTGGTACATAGCTTTTTCACAAGGTTAAAAACTAAAAAAAAAAAAAAAAAAAAATTAAAATAAAAAAAAAAGGTAGAATCAACTGAACAGTGCAATGTCACTGAACAGTGAATATCTTAATAGTTAAAGTGGAAAATACTGCCTTAATTATTTGAAATGTACAGTCTGCTTTAAAAAGTTCCTTGAGGATTTTGTATGATATGTTCTGACCATATTCACTCTCCCTTAACTCCTGGCTCCTCTTCATACCCAACTATGTATCTTATTCTCTTTTTTAAGCCCATCACTTCCAATTCATACTTTCTGTATACTCTTGAATGTTACACTGTCTATTACTATTAGCCATGGTCAGTCCACTGTGCTGTAAAGTAGCCCAGACCAGTTCATACTAGCATTGAATCTACTGACCAATTTCCCTCGCCCCTCACCCCACACGCCTCTGGACTTTCATTAGATTAGCTTTCCATCTTCTGTTTGTTTGTTTTGGGGGAGTTTGTTTTTCATTTGAGGTCAGGTAATTTTAAAGTCAGAGAATCACTATTTTCTCTTCTAATGAATACATACTATATTTGACACTGCAGGAAACAAGATCAAATTAGACAAGATTATAAGCAAATGTGGAGGGAGAAAAACATACGGATGTGCAAAGTACAGCAAGTGTTGCTGGCACAGTACTAAGGCACACACAGTGAAGCCAGCTCTGAAGAATAATCATAAAGTTGTCATGTTGAGTTCTGGAAGGTTCCAACTAAAGAAGACACAGTATGAGGAATGACATGAACACCAGGAAGGTGACACACGGGAAGCAGAAAGCTGGGAAAATTGGGATGATTTGCAAGTGTCATAGTGTGTTCCCACAGGGCAGTCAAATCAGTTTTTATTGCTTTACTCTTAATGCCATCATATGCATATTTACAGAATTATTGCAGTTCACTGTCAGATCTTCCTTCTGTAGCACCCGCTATCTTCATCTATCTCCTGATTTGTTTCCAGGAAGCGATGTACTTGCCATTGAAGACGTTTTTTACAATCAGCCAGATTTGTTATTTTCCTCCATGAGCTTGAATCGGCACACCATGGCAAGATCAAAGTGGTTCATTCACATTGCTTCTAATAAACATGAAATATGCTGTTATTTTACACCCCAGCTGACTCACTGGGGATCTCTTTATATAAATCATCTTTAAATTTGAGATTGAATTAATTTCAAATAATAATACTACAGAAATGTGTCCAATATATCAGTCTTCAACTTAAGAAAGTCTATGTCACTTTGCTTGTTCTTTGACTATTTGTGTTTATTGTCTTGCTTGTTCCTTGACTATTTGCATCTATTGTATTGCTAGTTCCTCAACCTAGAACTGACCTTAATACTTGCATGTAATTAAAATGGTATAAAAGCAAAAAGGAGGAGGGAGGATGGAATAGGGAGGTTCTGGGGAGGGGGAAGTTGGGAAAGGGGATAACATCTGAAATATAAATAAATAAAATATCCAATAAAAAACCCTAAAAGTACAAAAAGAAAAAGAAAAGAAAGTCTATGTCATAGTTAGGCGATCAAGAGGCTGGACATACATAAAGGTACACAGCTGCCATTGTCCCCACAGACTCCTAACAAATTAATTCTCTTAAGTGAACTGTTAATAACAATTAGAATTATTCTTCTAGAGACTTTTTTGTGTGGCTGAATAAAAAGATAAGTAGACAGCATATGCATATATATTCATACACACACAATTTTGTTTCTTATGTTTTCATGATGAAAAAATATACAATTAGCCAGCTAGACTCAGTCTAGCTAACCCCAATTTTATTGACAACATCCAAAGTACGTGGATCATAAGTCTTCATCTCTCTGTCAGGCCCAAGCAGAGTGTCAACATTGGTACATGAGTGGTTCAGCCCTTCCAGCACCATGAGCACAGTGGGTTGTTGTCTCCTGTCTTCCTTGTGTAGTTCAGTGGTCAGGGAAACTCAGGGCTGGATTCCATAACAGTCCTGCTTGTTCTTCTCAGTATACTGTACTTTCTCCAGACTATACCTTAGGTCTCCAGACAATGAGTGGTACATGGATAACTCTGCATCTCTCGATGGGTACTGCCTTCTTGGCTTTGCCTGTGGCACTCAGATCAGTAGGACATCTTTCCCTTTGAGTGCTACCCTGGCAAAAGGGTCCTCTAATTGTTTTGTTCCTGTGGTGATTATACCATCTGGATGTTCTGTGACTTCCCCTCTCCCTCTCGCCCCACCCCCACATACACTTGATACTTTGTGACACATGTGCACTACTTAAGCTTCTCTTGATTCAGAGTTGCTGATTTGCACAAGTATTTTTTAATGAAGCTTGTCCTCAACTATTTCCAAAAGCACAATCATTCCAGAGCGACGTTGACTCTGCCTTTGCCTTGTATGTCACTACAATGGGAAGTCTGTGTGGAGCACTAAGAACTGGAAAGCATTTCTCTAACACAAGAGTATCTATCCTACTTAACTTGACCACTGCACATCTGCTGAAAGGACTGCCTAGGAAGAAGAAATGGCTTTAGTGAAACCAGAAATCTCAAAGGCGTCAGCAGGTCTCAGCATCGCCTCCCTGCTCAGGAGCACAGCAGTGAGTCATTAGTGGGAATAGTCAGGCATTCCTCCTTTCTTTGCCTGCTCACTCACAAAACTATTTCATCTTGTGCAAGCTCAGAAAGAGGAACTGATTAGCAGAAATGGAAGGGAAGGTCTTCAAAGGTAGAACCCTACAGTCAACTCCAGAGTCGATGCATATCTTACTACTAAAGTGTATGAATCTACTCCAATGTGATGATGTCATACCTTCATACCTTTTAACGATTGCTACTTTACCAGAACAGGCACTGATTCATCACCCTGAGATGCTCTGTGCTTCTGAATTTCTACAGTAACTGTTTTGTTTTTTTTCCTGTGTATTTGAATTCAGCATCTTGCCCAAACCCACCTACTTTAATTCCATGCCATCTCCTTAAGACCTCTGTCTGAGCCAGGCAATGACACAAGCCTTTAACACCAACACTTGGGAGCTGAGGCAAGGGGATGTCTGAATTTGAGTCCAGCCTGGTCGAGTGAGTTTCAGGACAGCCAAGGCTACACAGAGAAACCTTGTCTTCAAACAAACAAAAACCTCTCTTTGCCAATCTTATAAGTTACCTATCATAAGCACTAGCCAAATATTTAACCAGTTATAACATACACTTTTCTAGAACAAAGTTGAATTTTCATTTTCTTAATTCATTTTAAGTGTTCTTTTAATTTTTTGTACTATGGATTGAACCCAGGACTTCGTGCACACTATTGAACAAGCCATTGAGCTTCCCTGCCCCGCCTTAGATGCCCCCACCCTGATCCATCCCATCTCAGCCTCCCAGGTGCTGAGGATAAAGGTATGAAGCATCATGCCCATCCATTTTATTTCTCGATACCAAGCTAGCATACATACGAACTTCCTTAGGCTTTGCACTGTGCATTTGCGAAACTTCAGGCAGTTTTCAGTGGGCTTCCTCAAATAAACTCAAAAAGTGTGTTTCCTATGTAAGATTTTCCACATGGTGTTGTGAGCACCACTGCTTCTCAATGTCTCCAATAGGAACTTGAATAGTCCCTCTGAGGCATGAAATCAGTGCATTCTGCAGACACTTAACAAAATGCAAATTTGAGGTTGGCAAGTAGAGTGATTCCTAGGCACAGTCTGAAGCTAACAGCTAACAAAAGCAAGTTGTGAATGACATTCTAACTTATTGGGAAGCCAGCTAATGAAACACACAGACCCGTAGTGTTGGAACTAGGGGATAAAGACAGAATTAATCTGTTCCATCAGCACACAGGCAGGCTCTATTAAAAGAAGAGTCTGTTGTTGATGTCAGAGCCACGTTTCCATGAACAGCAAGACATTGGCAATCAGCAACCATGATTTGGTTCAACTACATCTCGACTAATGCGGTGCAATTCCCCACAGCTTGATCCCCCTTTCTATTTCTTCATGGTCCATAAAACACATGAGCAAACACACACACACAACACACACACACACACACACACAAACACACACAAACACACACACACATTCTGAGTGAATGTTCTGTGCCTTAATCAGATGGAGATGGGGCATTCAGTACGTACTTCTGCTGGGACTCACTCAAGCCTCATGATTCCACCTTCTAGGTGCTGAGATCACAGGGCTCACCATTAAGCCTTGGTTGTTTATATCTACATTGGATTATAACCCATAAGATTAAGTAGACCATCCAACCATACTTAAGTATTCATGTTTGCAAGTGATCCTGGAGGGTGTGTGACCTGTAACTATTTGCCATTTGACATAATTGAGGCCACCATACACAATCATACCATTTAGCTGGAAAGTGAGATGAAGCAAGATTCAGCATAAGGTTTCAACACAACCTCATGGTTCTCCATTTTCTACGATTGTCACATGTGATGAGTGCTATTGGGTGTGATATGTCCTATTACTGGTCTACAATAACAAAAATGTAGGAGACTGGGGCCTGCAAGATAGCTCAACTGGTAAAGGTGTTTGCCTTCAAGTCCACACTGTGGAAGGTGCTTGCCTCCAGTATCCACACTGTGGAAGGAGGGAAGCAACTCCTGCAAGTTGTCTTCTGACGTGTGTGTGTGTGTGTGTGTGTGTGTGTGTGTGTGTGTGTGTAAGCCACACTAAATAAATAGATGTACAATAAACTAGATGGCTTAAACACGACAGAAAGTCACAAAAGTCATTAGGCCTGAAGTCCAAGATCAACACCCCCATGTGGTTTAGAGGTTTGTCTAGTGAAGGCTTGTTTCACAGCGAATAGATGACTGAATTGCCAGTGTCTCCTCACATGGCACAAGGAAAACACATGAATTCTCCCAGATCTCTTTTATAAAGGTACTAAACCCATGAGAGCCCTGCCCCCTTAACCTAACCATTTCCCAAAGGCTTGGTCTTTTAATCCTGTCACACTCAGGATTAGGGTTCAACATTGAATATAAGTGGGGATGACACAGGCATTACATCTATAAGAATGGGGTTGGAACAGGCCCCAGCACTTAGCATGACTGACCATTGTAGAGGGACACTTCATTCTGACCATAAAACCCAGCACATAGGGAACAACACCTAATCCATCAAAAATCTAGTCTGTAGCTCCAGGAAAGTTCCTAAATGGACTAACCTTGCTTTTGACTTCTGCAGTTCTGCTTCTTGCTAACTGAATGTGACAACCAGGATGTGGGTTTTTTGTGGTTTTGGGGGTGTGTTTGTGTGTGTGTGTGTGTGTGTGTGTCCCACAAAAGACAAAGAGCTATATGCATGATTTGGGCAAATTCCTCATGCACCCACTGGCTGGCAAAAAAAAATTTCTCTTTGGCTTTAAGAGTGGTCTCTGGTGGGCTTAGCTCTCAACAAGGTGGCATTATGTCAAAGTGTAGAATATCTGTGATTCCAAAGATCTTCCTTTTTTTCTCTTGTCCCTAGGCAGTAACTCTCTTTATATCCAGGTTAAATATCTCTTATCCAAAATGTGTGAAGAAAAAGTGTGGGGTTTTTAGAGTATTTGCATGTAAAGAATAAGATACCTTGGAGATAGAAACCAAGTCTTAGCACAAAGATCATTTATGTTTCATACATACCCTACACATTTAGCCTAGAGATAACTTTATACAATATTTTAAAAGATCTGCTCATGAAACACTTATTGTATGGAATTTTTCACTTGAAACCCATATTGGTACTCAAAAATATTGCAGGATTATAATTTCTGGTGCCCTAAATACACTAGAAAACTAACCTTACTCCAGAATAGTCAAACACATGCTTGTACAAGCAGGCACACCCTTGTGGAATCTATAGATTCCTTTGGATCTATAGATCCCTTTGCATCTATGCATCCCTTTGGATCTATAGATGCCTTTGGATCTATACATCCCTTTGGATCTATAGATGCCTTTGGATTCTCCGAGCCTCTGCATTCCTTTAGGGTGGATCACTGAGAATGGCTTTGACCATTCCCAAGTGCAGTGCTTCACATGGGCAGTCATCTCAAATATGGCTGTGCCTTAGAAACACCTCAGACATTTTGTGGAAATTGCAATACTTAGGTTGCACTTCAGACAGCATAACAACAACTCTAGCGAGAGGACCGAAACATGGAGATTTTCAGGTTCCCCGAGTGGTCCTGATACACTGGCAACATGAATTACTGCTGCTGTAGTCTTCCATAATGAGTGGGAAGAAACATAAGGATCCCAGATAGAAAGGCAGCATCCGTAAGGGTGGAAAGAATGCTAGAGTCAGACTTGGACATTTTTTATCTAAAGGGACCTGACATGGGGCAGAGTTCTTTTTCTTGTTTTGTTTTTGTTTTTGTTTTTCAAAACAAGAGTTTCTCTGTGTAGCCCTGGCTATCCTGGAACTCATTCTGTAGACCAGGCTGGCCTGGAACTCAGAAATCCTCCAGCCTCTGCCTCCTATGTGCTGGGATTAAAGGCATGCTCCACCACTGCCCAGCTAATGGGGCAGAGTACTAACTTCCTGCTGTCTTGTAGAAATCACCCAAAAGTCAGTAAAATTAAACAATAATCCTTTTTGTGGTGCCCAGAAATGGCATGACTAGGAATTCAGATGAGAACAGGCACGTTCAGGGTAGTATGACTGTTGACATGATAGGAATTCACACAGTACAGAGGTATGGCTTTCCCTGCTCTATCTGGGCTGGAAGACTTGAGTGGCTAGGACTGGGATCAATAGCACGCTGCTTTATCTATCTATATGTTTGGAGTCTGGGTTAGGTGACTAGATTCAGTGGGGCTGTAGGCTCTTTCAAGTTATGTGGACTTTCCACAGGGCCCAAACTGGTAATTGGGCACCTAATTGGGCTTTTTCATACCGTTTGAAAGCTTCAACAGGGAGAGTTTCAATCAAGATAAAGCACAGAGAGACGCTGCATGGCCTTAGACAGCTGTGATGGCTGTTCTTTTTTTTTTTTTTTTTTTTTTTTTCCCCCCACTGAAGGACAGTGGGAAGGATCGAACACGGAACGAACGGAGCGCCCTAGCGACAGAGCGCGAGCACTACAGCGATGTGCCACCGCAGGCCGGTTAAAATGTGTAGCCCAGGCTGGCCTAGAACTCGTGATCCTCCTGCCTCTGCCTCCTTCAGCAAATCCTACCGGCGTGCGCCACCACAACCGGCATGTGATGGCTGTTCTTGGGTGTCAACTACATCTGGAATTAGCTAAAATCAAAAATGGAGGACATATCTGTGAAGGATATTTTGCTTAACTTGAAGTAGAATGATCCACTTCTATCCCAGACCTTTTCGGGTAGGAGACACACACTTTTAATCTGGATCTTGAGGCAGGAAGACACACCTTTAATCCGGGCCACACCTTTGGCTGGAGGCCTATATAAGGACATGGCAAAAGGAAACATCACCTCTTTGCCTGCTTTCCCTCTCCTTGATAGCATATCCATTCCTTCACTGACATCAGAGCTTACTTCTTGGGATTCTAGTGTATTCTGAAGACCAACCTCATGGACTGTACACTGCTAGATTCTTGGACTTTCTGTTTACAGCCTCCTATATGTGTGTGTGTGTGTGTGTGTGTGTATGATATTGACAGAATCCCTAAAATACCTGAAGGTAGGGAAATGCAGAGATCAGCAGCTCAGGATGGCAGATATATCAAAGAATTTGGGACTGTATTTTATTATTTCCACAGACTGATTACAGTCAGCCTCCATCTATGTTGGTATTAGTTGTCTCTTGCTAAATAACAAATTGACATATAACTTAACATTTAAATCAAGACCCTTTTATAGTTTCAGTAGGGCGGGAACCTGGGCTTGGCCTGGATGATTTCTGTTCTTCAGGGTCTCCTAAAAGCTGTTGAGTTTGGCTGGGCTGTAGTTACCTCTGAGCCTCATTGAAGAAAGACTGGCTTCAAAGCTCCCCTAGTTCTTGGTAGGTTCAATTCTTTTTTTTTTTTTTTTTTTTTTAAGGTTTTTCGAGACAGAATTTCTCTGTGTAGCCCTGGCTGTCCTGGAACTCACTCTATAGACCAGGCTGGCCTCGAACTCAGAAATCCGCCTGCCTCTGCCTCTCAGGTGCTGGGATTTTAAGGCGTTCGCTACCACTGCCTGGTAGGTAGGTTCAATTCTTGTCTTGGCATACTCAATATGTTTGTCTGCTTCTTCCAAGCATGCAAGTTAAGGATCAATTGAACAAATATACCTGAAAGATATAAACCAACATTTTTTTGTTTATTTTGAGGTAGTCTGATGGCTTCAAATTTGAGATCTTCCTGCCTCAACTCCTGAGAACTGGAATTGCAGCAGAATACCACCAAGTCTCATCAGCTTTGCTATAATCTGTTGATGATGGTCTGTGCAGGAAAGGATCATAAAATGGCATGCATCCTAGACTGTAGTGGTCAACAGAGTCAACGTTAGAAGTTGCCCTGTTAAACAACTCAATGAAATAGAATATTAACAGTCTTGCCAAACTTACAAGGTTTGTATGAAAAGCCAAGCATCTCGTATATACAATGCCTATTTCAAGATGCTTGTCATAGTACATACAAAAGTGAATAACACAGGCCACCAAGATGGTTCTCTGGTAAAGACATTTGCAACTTAATGTGTATCCACAGAAGCCACATAAAGGTGGAAAGAGAGAACCAACTCCTCAAAGTTATCTTCTAACCACCACATGTGTGTCATGGCATGCATGTGAAAACATACATCACACATGCATACACTGAGAGTAGTAATAAACAAGTAAATACATTGTTTTAAAAAGCGAGCGGTTTTATGATCTAAGACGCTGCTCAGTAGCAGTGCTTGACTAGCATGTGGCACCTTGAAAACAAAGGAAGGAGACAGATAGACAGACAGACAGACAGAAACAGGAAAACAGAGATAGTGCTAGTGTGGGTGCCCTAGAGCACTGGGAAGGGAGAAAGATATGTAAGAGAAATAATTTAAGTTAATAACTGTGTAAAGGGACAATAATTTTGAATCAGCAATTCCTTTGTGGTCTTCTTTTCTCTTACAGCTCTCTGCTTTGTTAAATACAAAAGATGACCTCTCATTCCTGGAGAAATGGAATTTGCTTTATGAAAATCATTTGCTAATGCTTAGATCTATCACATCTTGGACATTTCTAAAGCAAACTGAGGAAAAGGTCAATGTGAATCCTCTTACGAATCAAATTCTGACATGTTTACATCCTACAAAGGCCAGTCTTCGGATACACCGCTGAGGAGTTCTTGTCTGTTAAGACAGTGCTTTCTAGTTCTCCTGCTAGAGAAACTCTCCTTGTCTTTTGGGAGATGGGGTACAGCTTGAGACAGGAGCTTGCTATGTCACCCAGAAGGGCCTCAAATTGTGACCCTCCTGCTTTAGCTTGCTTGAGGGCTGGGATTACAGACAAATGGCTGCACACATGGTAGGTAGGTAACACTGACCAATGTGTTTATGGTTCACCCAAATTTACAAAGTTAATGAGTGTTTCACTTTCTTTTTTCAACCAGATAGCTTTGCCAGTCACCCTTAACACAGTATTATGTAGTATATACAAAGAAATCTTTATAAATTTATGGGTTAGTGAAATTTTTATACCTAATACGATTTAAAAACTAAATTATGACATCTTTCATTCCTCTGCACATTATTATGGCTTCCATTGGCTGCCAGCTCCTAGACCCATGTTCTGGGAGAACCCTCTTTGGTTTAGCATGTGTCTTAGACAAATTACTCATCAAGTGATGGAGAAATGGGGCGACTAACCACTAGCTTTGTGAGCTCCTTAGTTTTATAAATGTGGGTTTGAGTTTAGCTTCAAATCTTCCCAAGCCACCCAAGTTAAAAACAAAAAACAAAACAAGAGACACTTTGAAGATCTGACCACGTTAGCAAAGAAACAAAACAAAAAACAAAAACAAAAAAAACAAAACAAAAAACAAAAAACCGCCAAATCTCGGCATTTGAACTGATACGAAAACCATCTGAAAAACATCAGTACCATGAGACCTTCCAAAGACCTGAACTCTCTGTAAAGCAGGGATCTCTTTAACAATGAAGATGTAAAGGAGAAGCAGCCAGATCATGGAGAAGAAGACTGTTCTGGGCCTGATAGAGACACTAGAGAAAAGAGAAGATGAGGATGTGGATAAAGATGAGGAGGAAACCAGGCTGAATGAAGAGAGGAAGAAAAAAAGCATGGCACACAAGATAACGAGGGCCCCATAGAACCTTCAGAAAACCATGGCTTGACTGTACTTGTTAGAGTGTCATGGATTTGGTAGCTGGTTGTTTTCAGTTTTCTTTATTTTTAAATCCTAACTGTGATACAAACTCTAAGCTACCACCCACCCATCTGAAGACCAAATAATATTTCCTCTGACAGCCCACCTTTCTCCATACATATTAATGCCTAGATAAACACAGAACATTTGTGACAGATGTTTAGTGTCTTCACGTCCTCTGGCAAACTACTTAGATACTGAATGTCATGGTGGTTAGTTTTATGTCAACTCAAAACAAGCTAGAGTTGTTTGGGAAGAAGAGCTCTCAATGGAGAAGGTGGCTTCAACAGAATGGCTGGTGGCAAGTCTGTACAGCATTTTCTTAGTTAATGATTGATGTAGGAGGGCCCAGTCAACTACAGGTGTTGTCATCCCTGGGCTGATGGCCCTGGGTGCTATAGGAAAGCAGGCTGAGCAAACCATGGAGAACAAGCCACTAAGCAGTGTTTCTCCACAACCTCTGCATCAGCACCTGCCTCCAGATTGTTGCCCTATTTGAGTTCCTGCTCTGATGTCCCTCGGTGATGAACTGAGATGTGGACTGCAAGATGAACTAAACCCTTTCCTTTACAAGCTGTTTTGATAATGGTGTTTTATCACAGTAGTAGAAATGCTAAGTCAGGTAGGTGCCTTGTTCCTAAAGCCAAACTTAGGTTCAGTCGCTAAACTCTACATATTGTGCATATCATTTGCATAATAGACCCATTCTGTTTCCCAAGATAATTATTATAGAGAGTCCTAGGTGCTTTTAAATACACCACAAGGAAAAGGTACTGCCAGCTGTGAACACAGTGCAGTTATACTGAGTGGGCACTGAAAGACCCCATCCAATGTGACAGGACAGAAAAGAAAATGAAATTTCCAAATTCTATTCACAACAGTGAAAATAGTAAATGTATTAACTTGAATCATATGATATTGCTGACATCCCAGCATTTTTACTTACAAAAATAGTAATATCACGCAGTTCAGCCTAAAAATGAAGTCATAATATCAATAATTTCATTCCCACCTCCATAACAAGGCTTTGCTGTTAAGATTCTCAGTCACAAAAATATACCAAGTGACCAGGACATACAAAAACAACAGACTCTACTGGCTTTCTCTGGTCCCAAGGTGTTTTGTATATTAATAATTTTTTTGTTTTGTTTTTGTTTTTTCTGAGACAGGGTTTCTCTGTGTAAGCCTGACTGTCCTGGAATTCACTCTGTAGACCAGGCTGGCCTCAAACTCAGAAATCCACCTGCCTATGCCTTCCAAGTGCTGGGATTAAAGGTGTGTGCCACCACTGCCTGGCTAATGATTCTTGATTTGAAAGGAGAGGCACCCAAGCTCTCATAGCAGAAAGACAGATGAAGATTATTGGCCTCTGAAGATCCCCCATTGCAAGGTAGCCATGAATTGTAACGGATATAGTTATTTTATTACTGTTGCAAGCTGTGTCCCATTCAAATACACTGCAGTTGTGTAAGTGTGGTTATTGGAGTGCTGAGAGTTTACATCAGCAGCTGAATACATCTAATTGCAGTCATTAGTGTGTATACCTTTGATATGCTAACCTCTTAGTCCTCAAGCTAATGTCTGAGACAACACTGTCACTACCTCTCCTCTACAGACAGGGAAATGGAGACACACGATGGCAATGGTCAAGTGGCATTCTCAGCCCCATATTGTAAAGAAGAGATGGAGCCGGGACTTGAGTCCAGGTGGTCTGTATTTTTTGAAGGGGGGGTGAAATTGGTGAAGAGGAGAAAACAAGAGCCACGAAACAGCTTCTTTAAGTGAGTTTGCAAAAAATGATTGCAGCAGAATAAGGTAGAGAGCGGCAGAGGAAAGGAGATAAGAGGCAGTGGGTTATGTGAGAGGAAGAGGGTAAGAAAAAAAAATCTTAGAAAAGCAGATTCAAACAATGATTCATATCTGCTCTGCCTGGCGAGAGCACCTTCCCTTTAGAACAACACAGCTGATGTTGCATGAGTTAGCAAAGGGATAGGGGCCACATGTATTCCCAAATCAGTGAACTGGCCTGCCCAAAGAACCTGATGGCGGCCTATTCCTGGAGATGGAGAAGAGGGCAAGGTGGCCTCCACAATCTAAGAAGTTTAGGGTGCCTTATGATGTAACAAAGGCCAGGGTGGAGTCAAAGCTCTCATCATGATAAGGCCAGGGTAGATATTCACACAAACCAGCCAGGGTTCTCATGAGAAAGATCAATTTGTAACCTGAGAGTGAGTCAGAAGAAAACTCTAAGGTCAGTTTTTGCTGCCCTGAGTTGTGTACACGTTCAGATGCGCTCGAGGAGATTGTTGTAGCCTGAGAAACTACAGCTTGGGAAGCAATGTGCTTGATCCACTGACTCAACTGATTTCACAGAAGCCCAAATTCCATTTAAAACAACCTTTTATTGCCCAACACAAACAAGCTCCCCAGGTCCCTCCATTTCTGCTCCTCCTCTGCTCAATTTCCTTTTTGCTTTCTTCCCTTTCTCCTCCAACCCTCTCCTTCCCCTCATCTTTCCTTCTGTGTACAGTTAATTAAATTATAGTTAATAAAAATAATAGTGCCTTAAATGAGAAATTAAAAGAAACTGCTTTAGGAGGGGATAGTAAATGAGGAAAGCAAGTTTTAGAGAAAGCATGTGAGTAGATCACCAAAGTTCTAGAAATCAGGATGAGGAAAGGAATGCAGACAGGAGTTAGCAAACATGTGAAAAAATGGAGCTATTATCCGAAGCTGCTGGTATTGCAAGAGTAAATGGCATGCCTGGATAGGGCAGAAAATGACGCTGGGAGGTTGACATGGCCAGTTGTGGTGGATTCAAAGAAAATGGATCCATAGGCTTACAGTGAGTGGCACTATTAGAAGCTGTGGCCTTTCTGGAGTAGGTGTGCCTTTGTTGGAGGAAGTGTGTCAGTGTGGGCAGGCTGCAAGGTCTCAGATGCTCAAGTCAGGCTTGGTCAAGTCAAGAGACTGTGAGTCACAGTCTCTTCCGCTGCCTTAGGATCCAGATGTAGAACTGTCAGCTCCTTCTCCAGCACCGTGTCTGCCTGCTTGCTACCATGCTTCTCACCATGATGATAATAGCCTAAATATCTGACACTCTAAGCCAGCACCAACTAAATGTTGTCCTTTATAAGAGTTGCCCTGGATATGGTGTCTCTTCACACAACAATGGAGCCTTAAGACATCAGCAAAAGGCTTTTTTGCCTGGTAGGATTGGTACCAACACCCTGATGTGAACACTCCTACTTCTCTAAGTGTGTGAATATTTGGTCAGGCACACCCTTGTTCCAATATGATTTAAATTCATTTACTTTCCTCATATTTGAGTGGCTGTGGTCCATACACATATATAGAGATGAGGCTGCACTGTCTAGTGTGGCTTAACAGAAGTAACAGTGGTCAAAACAGATTTGATAAAATCCTTCTGGGTGCCCTTCTGGGAAATTTCATACAGGGGTGAGATATAATCATATTTGCAGTCAAAAAAGATAATTTTTTTTTTAAAAAGTTAAAAAGCTGGGCAGTGGTGGTGCACGCCTTTAATCCCAGCACTTGGGAGGCAGAGACAAGTAGATTTCTGAGTTTTAGGCCAGCCTGGTCTACAGAGTGAGTTCCAGGACAGCCAGGGCTATACAGAGAAACCCTGTCTCAAAAACAAACAAACAAACAAAAAAAGATAAGATAGTCAGAGCATAAGTAGCCATAGTTAAATATGTGCTCAGAATTCAGAACTGATCCCCTTTGTAAGCTGTGACTCCTTAAATAATTTAAACAGGAAAGGAAGATACCTTATTATGCCTATTGCTTGACATTAATGAAGTAAATAAGCACCTTAGGTTTCTCCACCCATTCACCATCAGCACAAGTGTAGAGGACATTTAATCCAGCAACATGGCTATTCTGGCAAAGGATCACATCCAAAGACCTAGGTCTGTGTAATCTGGCTGAAATATAGACAGACCCTTAGCACACACTTTTAATCACAAACAATGATGTTTCATTGAGGGTCAGACAAAGTGATGAATCAGAGAAAGATTTAACAGAATGAGTCAGAGAATACATTCAACTCCCATCAGAACAGACAGGAAAGAGGGGGTACTTAAGAACAGTACAGGGAGAGTTGAGTTGAATGCAGTTGAGTTCCTGCAGTTCCATGCAGTTTTGTTCAGTTCCATTTAGTTTCTGCAGTCAGTCCAGTGCAGTTTATTGAATTCAGAGGCAGTTTTTCCAACTAGAACAATTCAGGCAGAAGCCGAGAGAATCCAATTTCAATCAGTCAGCTTGGAGAGGAGTTTGAGCCAGAACAGCTGATTTGAACCAGCCAGCCAGAGTTCATTCAGAATGAGCTAGAAAGAATGAGTTCATTCAGCAGTAAGTCTCAGAGGATGAAACATACTAGGTGTAGGTTAGCAGATGGAGGCTAGAAGCTGAAGCCTTTAAGGTCCAGGCTTGCAGAAGATTGAATTGTATAGAGATTAGAAGCTTCCAGGCCTAGGCCTATGGATAGTTAGATAGATATTCTCTGGCTCAGCCTAAGCTATGTATTTGTAAAACTTGGGTACAGTTCTCATTTCATTCCTTAATCTGGGGAAACAAAAGCAACATTTATACCAGAGGGATTTACTCATCATCTTAAAGTGTCTGATTCCCAAATCTTCTTTTCAATCTACTTTCTACTTTCATGCACATAAATTTAGTTAGATTGTGTGCACAAAGCCATGGGCTCTGTTTCTGGGAGGCCTCAGAGAGTCATTTTGTTCTCTCTCTCTCTCTCTCTCTCTCTCTCTCTCTCTCTCTCTCTCTCTTTCTTAAGTTCTTAGCAGGCAGTAAGCTGTCAGAGCACATTAGTAACTTCTCTCTTTACCTATGAAACTTTCAAAGAATAGAACACAATCCCTTAAGTAATACAGATGAAGAATTGTTTAGATAATTAGGGACACACTCATGTAGATTCTACTTGGATATTCTGCCCATATTCTCCCTTTGGACTCAGTTTCTGTCTTTGCCTTTGGAAGGTAAAGAAAAATCATTGCCTCTTCCAATCTCATTTCTTACATTCTTCACTTACCCATGACCAGTGATCTTATATTCAGCTAGGTTACCATCATAGTTAGTTATTGTTAACAGTTCCAGTCACACTAGTAAAATCTTCTACTCAAAGTTTTTATGACTTGTCAAAATAACTTTTATTTACCTGAAGTAATTGTCATCTCAAAGGCTTACTGCTGAATAAGCTCACCCTTTCTCTTTCTGAATTCTGCCTGGCTGATTTAACTCAGTTCTCAGTTGACTCCTGTCCAAGCTGACTGATTCAAACTGGCTTCTTTCAGCTTCTGACTGAATTGCTCTGGTTGGCCTCATATTAACTTTGGCAATATGTTCTAATCTTCTAGCTTGTTCTCATTCTCTGGCTCATTCTGTCTTCACCTATGCCTAGTTTGTTCTCTCTCTGCAACAACTCTCTGTACAACTGTCCTGTTAAAGCTGAACTCTTTCCTTCCCTCTCTTGGTGCTGTTATCTCTTAAGTAGCCTCTCCTTTCTGTTCTTGTGAGAGTTGGACATATCATAGTCTGTCAAATATTTCTCTGATTTATCTATCACTTTGCCTGCTTTTTGGTTAGACATTATTTTCAATCATGGATGTTTCCTTCTGCAAACTCACTTTACCCTCATTGGGAGTAAGGGCATGTACTAAGTTTGTATCTGTATTCCAGCCAGAGTAGCCATGTTGTTGGATTAAAATCCCTCTAAGAGGATTTTTTTCTATTCTGTGTTAATTTTTAACTTTGATTATACTATTATAAAGAGATTGTTTGAAAGTACTCACAAAAACTAAATAATTATGTTTTCTTTAACACTCTTTTTTCACTTTATGGGCCAAACAAACAAGTTTTGTTCATATTTAACCTATGTGCTATAATTACTTATATTACCTCCTATAACATATAGCCTTCTTCAAAAATAATGTGAATCATGTTACACATTGGAAGAAATAAGGGAGATGAAGGTATAGGATTAAGTGATGTGATCCAGGATCTGAGACATAGACCTGTAAAACAATCACCTTTTCTTTGACAATGAGAGACACATAAAACTGAGCTGGGTAGGGCTATGGAAAAAGGAAACTTCATCAGTGGAATCAGCATATGATCACAGTTGAAACCTTATCCAAATCAACAACTCAAGTATTTTAATAGAAATAGAATAATAACAAAAATTAAACATCATCATTACATTTCAATGTACTTGTCAATTAGAGATGTTCCACTAGGTACCAGTTAGGGATGCATGCAGAAATCTGTAAAACCCTTACTGCTTGGGGTGCACTTTAGAATATTTCAGTAAGATTAACTGATGAACAATGAATGAAAGACTGGCAAAACTGAGGCAGGAATTAACAGCAGGGAGCACTACATAGAGTTTATCATTCTCATCTACTTCTTTTGGTGTTTAAAAAATTTCCAAAGCAGAGTGTTTTTGAAAGTAAAAACAAGGATTCTGTACTTTAGACTTAAACAAATCCCCACTATAGATCAATGCATAATTTATAGTTTATACCAGCTTTTCTTTTCCTCTTCCTAAGAAACTTTCCCCGTAGACGCTACATGTAAGGGAGGAGAGTCTCCCTCGCTGTATGTAGCTTCTATGAAAGATAGAAGCTTGTCTTCCATTCCCAAATGGAGCCTAAAGAACTTCATAGAGGTAAGGTTAGATCTGAGATTCTACCTGTAGATCAGGATAACATCAATAATCCACCTAACCAAAAATGACTCAGAGGGGAGAATGGACCACCCACCACTGAAGAACTTGTAAAACTGAGAACGCATTTCAGGATCTGGGGAAGGAATGTGAGGCAAGAGGTCAGTCCATTTTTCTATCCTTTATCTGTATCCAGCTAGCTATCCCTATACACGTTTCATATTTGTTTAATATTCAATATCACATTCATAGATCAGTATGCTTCCATTTTATTCTCATCCTGTATTTATATTTCCCCCTTTCTCTCCCTCTCTTTACTTTTCCTCCTGTTTTCCTCTCTCAAAGAATATACTCTAGCCAGTTTGCAGGGTCTCTGTGTCTCCACCTATCAAAAATATGAGACTCTTCTACATTATATAATAGCTTATCTCTATTTCTTTTTTAGTCTGTTTCATGAGAACTGTCTCATACTCTCCATTGTGTTGGCACTACCATTCCCCTGTGTTTATGGTCATTTTGTCTACCTTTTATCTATTATTATTATTAGCATTTTTCTTCTTTTTTCTCTCTGCTCATACTGTCCATAACTAATACATCAGTGCACATAACACTGTCATTTCCCTTTACTTTTTAAAAGATTTAATGTTTAAAGGATTATTGGTTTTGCAGTTGGTTGTTACTCCATTTTCAGCGTGGTTCTACTCATGGATAATGACTATTCTTGCAGGCAGTATTATACTCATGGGAGAAGACAGCGGGTAGAGCTTGGTTCCTAGAACACCACTCAAACAGAGATGTTTAATCCCCTACTGTAACCTAGTTCCTCTCAAATACTGCAAGAGATTTTACTGAAAGGAGAAAGGTCATCTAAATAAACAAAAAGAACTCAGTCAGTGATCTAACTCATAATGTAAAAGTCTCAACTAAAACAAAACAAAACTACAAACACAAGTAACACAAGAACCAAAACAGCATGTCTCTTGCCAAATCTACCAATTCTAGATGAATGTCCCCCAATATGAGTGACACAGAAGAAGATCCAGATGAAGAATTAAAAGATTATTGGTAAATAGGTTCAAAAGGAAAAAAATAAGACATGAATGAACTCCAGAATGAATTCCAAGAAAACATAAACAATTGAATGAAATACAGAAGTCAGAGCAGAATACAAAAATAGAATTCAACAAAAGAAAGTAGTACGGAAAAACAAATCTTAAATAATACTACAAATGAAAAGCTCCATAGTCAAATAAAAAGCTTTGCAGAAAGTCTCACCATAGAATAGTTCATAGGACTTGAAGATGAAGTGGCAAAATTGGTACATCCATCCAAAGGCAAAACATTAAAAAATGTGAAGTTTTACAACACGAATGAGACCAAAACCAAAAATTATGAACATAAAAAGAACAACTCTGTGTCAAAGATGTAGAAAATATTTTCAATATATCTTAACAAAAAATTCCCAATTTAGGTGAAAATAGACTCACCCACACAGGCACACAGAACACCAGAAAAGAAACTTTCCCATTTCACATTATAGCTTAAACAATATATAGAATGAGGAAGGTGTATGAAGAACTCTAAGGAGAGAACACCAAGCCACATGTAAATCAGGTCCATCGAAAAAACAACTCATCTCTCAACAGAAATGTGAAAAGCCAAAAGACATAATGTATGGAAAATTCGGAGAGACTTCAGTTGCCAATCTAGACTACTATAACAGCAACACATAATTGAAAGAGAAATACATTATATGATGAAAGCAGACTCAAAGAATTTATGACTGCTAACCCAGGTCTACAGAAGACACTGAGGAATTCTTCAGACTGAAGAGAATGATAAACTTTCCCAAGAATCTAGAAGGGAGAATAAAAGACATTAGAGAAGTAATTAAACAATGAGGATTGGGAAAACACCAAATACTACACAATCACAAAATGATAAGAGATTTACACACGCTTTAATAATACCTCCTGATATAATGATCTCAATTCCCACAATTAAAAGACAAAAATTAGCAAATTGGATTTAAAGGTGAGGTTACTCTATTTGCTCCCTCCAAGAAACACATTTGCCATCAAAGATAAGCACAGTCTTAGGTTGAGAGGATAGGGAAAGGTATTCCAAGCAAGGTGAATGAGGGAACGAGCTAGTGTGAAATTCTAATACTTGAAAAAGTAGACATTAAGCCAAAACTAGTCAAGGATGAGGTAGCAAAATTAGTACGTTCATCCAAGGACAATGACATTAAAAAATGCAAAGTTTTACAACACAAATCAGACCAAAACCAAAAATTATGAACATAAAATAACTCTGTGTCAAAGATGTAAAAAAATATTTTCAATATAATCTTAACCAAAAATTCCCAATGTAGGTGAAGAAAGACTCACCCAAGCACACAGGCACACAGAAGACCAACAGTCAGAGAGACAAAGTCACTATATACAGATTTAGAAACAGTCTATCAAGAGGACATTATGGTTCTGAGCATATACACACTATACACAGATGTACCCAATTTTATAAAACAAACATGACTAGATGTAGAGTCACAGACTAAAGCCAACACAATGGTAGTGTATGACTTCATTCTCACCAATGAGCTAGTGATCTCAAACACACACACACACAAGAGAGAGAGAGAGAGAGAGAGAGAGAGAGAGAGAGAGAGAGAGAGAGAGAGAGATCTGAGTTAAGTAACATCATAGAGCCAATGCAGACGTCCACGCCATCCACACATTTGAAAAATCTATATTCTCAGCGGCTCATAGACCTTCCTCTAAAACAGAGTGGTATACTAGAAAACAAAGCATGCTTCATCTAGTGCAGGGAATTTAAAATAATTTTCTGTATTATATCTGATCACTTGGAATGTAACCATAAATTCAAGCAAGAGAAACTACACAGCATATAAAAATGAATGGAGATTGGACAACACACTGTGGAGTGGAGGAAGGAAATTTAAAAATTCCCAGAATCAAATGTAGGTAGAGACACTCAAACAAAAACCTAGGGCATAAAATAAAACCAGTCATAAGAAGCTTATAAATGCCCACATTAAAAGAAAGAAAAAAAATCAGAGACATTTCAAATAACTTAGTGCTGCACTGCAGGGCCTTAGAAAAACAAGAAAAACCCAAAATCTAAAATAGTAAACAGAAATAACTAAAATAGGAGCAGAGCAGAAGTGAATTAAAAATAAAAAATTACACAAAGAATGATTAAGCTGAATAGTTGATTCTTTGAAAGAGATGGACAAACCCTAAGCCAAACTAACCAAAAGAAATAAGAACCCAAATTAATAAAATTAGAAATGAAAAGGGAAACAGTACAGCAGATACCAATAAAATTCAGAAAACCATTAGGAAGGACATACCTTGAAGGCATGTATCTCACTAACTTGGGAAATCTAAATGAAATGGATGAATTTCTAGATGCATATAATCAGCAAAATTATACCAAGCATAGTTAAGTAATTTAAATAGATTAATAACCAGCTATTGAGATGGGTTAAGCTGACTCCATGACAGATTTCAAATTGGCAGTTCAGGAGACGAGGCCTAAATCTCTGTTTCCTAGAATTGGGCAAATCCAGGCAAGTCCAGGCCTCAGAAGTTGCTCTGCCACCTGGCCTGAGGCAAGGACAATGGGTCAGCAGCAGTTTCCAGACTTTCTTAGCAACAGTTTCCAGCTCCCCACACCCAGCAATGCTTCTGGAATGTCCCTAGGGATAGAGCCAACAGTTAAAGAGAGAGGTCACCTACCCCACCCTGGAATTCTTCTAATGTGCTTTAAATCAGGCCTGTGAGCTCACTTTAGGGTCTCTCCATCTTTGTAGATGGTAGACCCCAGCATGCTGGACTTCTGCAGAATAAAACACTCTTTGTACTTACATACTATTTGAGTCTGGGCTACACGATGAGCTTTAAGCAATCATTTTATTATTATTTCACTTCTTTTATGTGTATGGGTGCTAGGGATGCATGTTTTTCTAAGTACCATGTGTGTATATGGTATTCTTGGAGGCTAGATCCCCTAGAACTGGAATTACAGGTGGCTGTAAGCCACCATGTAGGTATTAGGAGTTGAACCCAAGTCCACTAGAAGAGCAGTAGGTGCTCTTTACTGCTACTCCATGAACAGAATTTTAAAATTAAATTTTCAATTGAAAAAAGCCCAGGCCCAGATAGATTTACTACTGAATTCTACATTTAAAGAATTTTAAAGAATCTAGCATTGGGATTGAACTGGAGTAGAAAGAGAAGGTGGGGGTTAACTCAAACTAAGGAGTATAAAAAAGCTTTATGGAAACCTCAATACTTTATAAATTAATTCAAAAATATAATTTAGAAAATTTAATTTAGAAAATTAAAATAAATTAATTCAATAATATATTATTGAATATTGAATATTCAATATTCAATAATTAATTCAATAAAATAAAAATAAATTAATTCAAAAATATAATTTAGAAAGAGTTTGAATAGAAGTACTCTGTGTAGAAAGATGATGATTATCCTTGAAGACAGAGGTTCTTACATCTCAGTGCTTAGTACCTCTCGAGGAGTTTTTGCTCAGGAAGGCCCAGAGTCTCACAAAACAACACAAACTGTTGATCTGGAAATGCCCTCCCGGCTGACTAGCTTTCAAAGTGCTGGAATGCACTCTTTAGGCTGCTGGAGGAGAAAAGTCATCAACAGACTTATTCAACAGCCGATCCTGCACTGCTGTAACACTGACAAGATGTATCTACAGGTGCTATCAAGGTGTGAATGTTGTAGGGGTAACCAACCAATTTTCTGCTGAATCTGAGTCCTGCCCCATAGGAGAGAATTCTACCTAACAGTGTAAACCTCAAAAACCATAGCTGGAAAGTTTTTAGAAGGTAAATATACTATTGCTGTCTTGCTAAACATGTTACCAAACTACCTTCTAAATATTTAATGTTTGTACCCATACATTAGAGCTACTTTGAACCTTAGAGAAACATTTTTCTTTTTTCTTTCTTTCTTTCTTTCTTTTTTTTTTTTTGAAAGTTTTGCATATTCTTTTGCCATCATCATTTTTATTATTTAAAAATTAGGAATACAATTTATATCCAGAAAAATTTTTAACATAAGCATTTTTGTTATTAAATCTTCTGCTTAAGCACCATTTTATGGGGTATAAATGGTCCATTATATGTGTATATCATAATCATTTCTCTTTTAATTTGTGTTACACATACTTTTCAATAGTAGTCAGGAGTCAATGCAGAGACCCACCACTGGTGGTAGAAGTGCTAAGAATAAATGCAGTGCTCATCCCTAAATGACACAGCTAGAATAAGCCTCACAAGGCTCAGGGAACAAAATGGGAGAGGGTGGTAGAAAGAACCTGAAAGTCAGAACATGAGGAAAGTGCTACAAAATGCTATCTTCTGTGCATGATATGATTGTGGTGCTGTGTTCTGCCTCTTGGGAGTAGGTGAGGGGTGTCCGGACTCTGCTGGCTCACTGGCCCATAGAAGGCCAGAGCAGGGAGTCTACAGCTCATGTTTCCCTTCAGGGCATCAGACGCCACTAAATACCATACTAGAGGGGGACCAAAGGGATCTGGGAGGAAAGCTGAAGTTCCAGGTCTCCTTTCTGGGTACCTAGATACTATAGTTGTACCGCCGGGAGGAAGTCAGAAATGGGAGTCTGCAGTCTATATTTTCCTTTAGGGTATCTGTATGCCAGGCAGGAAGGAGGAAGCAGAGCCCAAGCTGAGTAGGGTTCAGTCCAATTGGGAGCAAGTGCCAAGTACTGGAGGGGCAGGAGGAGAGAAAAGCCTTCTTCTTGAGTCTTAGGCTCAGCATTTTTAGGCAAAGGCCTTCCCCATGGTGATCTTTTATGAAGGAGCACCCTGAAGCTATTCTTGCTTGTTCATATTGCTTTGTTGTGGGTGGATGTTGGCACATACACTTTATTCTGGGTGAACTACGGATTATATACCTCTTAGAGGAAGGGTGTGAGAATACCCAGGAAGGGAAGGTCATTGGCTGAAGGCTCAAGGCTATCTAGATACCTCATTAGCATGGAGAAGAATTCAAGGTGCTACGCTATGTGACTGAGTGCCTGTGGTCTTCTCAGTTGGTGTAATGGTTACGTGTTCCACAACAGGTACAGAGACAAGTAGGAAGCAGCTCCACTTCTGTCATTATCAAATCTCTGGGATACTCAGGGTTTGAGCTCACTCAACCTTACCAGTTCTTATGCCTGTCTGGTAGCATGGTCCACATTCCCTACACATGATCATTGTAGTTATTATAAACTCACAGTAGCTATATTTACTTGAACAAGAACAAGCCATTCAGGGAATCCAGAATGAATGAGGGAGGGGCTTATGAAACCCCCACCCCAAACTGAGTACTTCTTAACAGTTGATGTCTTCTGTAAAGAGGAATCATTTTTCTTCAGGAGTGTGAATGCTGGTAGGTTGTTCCTGCTTGCACAGGCAATATTAATTGGACTTAGTTGTTTACTGTTTTTATAATAGGATATGAAGGTGGGAAAGACATATGCTATGGGGTTTCAAGTGTGTAGGAGGGGAAAGTTGGGGCTAGATAGGGTCAGAAAACATTATGTATTTGTGTGAAATATAAATTTAAAAGTACCACCAATGTTTCTCAAACTGTTTTTAAAAGCAGAAAATTAAGGAAGCTACCAAACTTTTTATGAAGCCATTGATCTGAAACCAGATAAAGACCCAATAACAACAACAAAAGGAATTAAAGACTAATCTTCCTAATACATCAATCAAAATACCATGGACTTAAAATAGTACTACCATGACCATGTTGGTTCATTTTTGAGATTCAGGTATGATTCAACATGCAGAAATCAATAAATGTATTACATCACATAAATGGACTCAAGGATATAAATCAAAGATCCATCAATGACAGAGACTTGTAATAAAATCCAACATCACTTCATGACTAAAATGTGAACCTAAAGAAACTAGGAATAGGCAGAACATATCTTAACATAATAAAGACTTTATATGATAGATCTATACCCAACATTGTACTAAATAAAGAAAAACTCAAAGCATTTCACTACAATTGGGAACTACTAAATAAAAGTGTCTTTTATTTGATAGTGCTTAAAAGTCTTAGTCAAAACAGTAAGGAAAGAGAAGAAAATAAAAGAGATATAAAAGAAAATGAAGGAATTAAAGCATCTTTATTTACTGTTGGTATGATTCTACAAATAAGGAACAAAAAAGATGCAACCAAAGACCTCATAGAGCTCTTAAACATTTCCATCAACACTAAATAATGTCTACCCCAAATCAGCATCTTTCATATACAACAATGCTAAACACACACAAAGAGAAAGCAGGGCATAATTGCATTTACAATTTCTTTTTAAAAAGAATCTTGGAGAGATGGTGAGATGACTCAGTGGATATAAACAATTCCCCAGAAGTCTGACAACCTGAGTTTAGAAACCACATGGTGAAAGTAAAAAACCATCTCCATGAAATCATCTGATCTGCACATGCTACATGGTATTCTCAGCTACACCACTACATCACACACACACACACACACACACACACACACACACACACACACAAGAGAGAGAGAGGAGAGAAGAGGGAGAGAGAGAGAGAGAGAGAGAGAGAGGGAGAGGAGAAACACACACACAAACTTTTAATACCTTGGAATTAATGTAACTGTGGAAGTGCCTGTCCTTTAAAATGAAAGTATTAAAACACTGAAGAAAGAAAAAACACTAGAATACAGAAAGACATCCTAATTAGAATGTCTTCATGAATTAGAAGAATTAATACTGTGAAAAATACCATACTTCTAAAAGCTATCTAAATATTTAAAGAAATCCTATCAACAATTCAACGCCATTTAAAAAAAAATAGGGGAAAAAACCATAAAAATTCATATGGACGCACAAAAGACCCCGGGTAGTAAATGCAATCTTGAAAAAAGAAATAGTGCTGCAGGCGTCATCATTCATAATTTAAAATTATTCTACTTAGCCATCTAGAAACAAAACCAAGCTATTGCACAAGAATGGATTTGTAGTTCAATGGAATAGAAAAGAGGGTACAGATATACATCCACATAGCTACAACCATATGACTTTTTACAATGATTCTAACAATATACATTGGAGAAAGTGCAGTCTCTTCAACAATGGTGCCCATATGTAGAAGAATGAAACTAGGTCCTTATCTCTTATCAATTCCCAGATACTGAGTGAGAAGCTCTGAAACTGTCAGAGGAAATAGGAAAGCACGCCAAGATACAGAAGAAAGGACTTCTAATGGAGCTGCAGCTTTTAGCAAAGATCAACAGATGACAAATGGGACCTCATGAAATTAAAAGGCTCTAAACAGTTAAGAGGAGAGCCGAGCAAAGAGACATCCTGTATGATGAGAAGAAATCTTTGCCAACTAATCTGATGATGATATCCACAATATACAAAAGACTCAAAAAAAAAAAAAAAAGAAAGAAAGAAAGAAAGAAAGAAAAAGAAACTAAAGAAAATTTGAAAAATTACCATCAACAAATGGGCTACCAAGGTGAACAGATGTCTCTCAAAAAGGTGAAAATCAAATAGCTAATATTCACAAAAAAATGTTCCACCTCACTAGCTACAGAGAAGTATAAAGAAAAGTGCATTGAAATTCTATATCATGCAGAAATATGCTGGTGAAGATGTAGACAGAAAGGGAATGTAAACTGGACCATAAAGTAGGGATACCAGTTTGGAGATTCCCTAAAAGTCTAATAGATCTGCCAACTGCACCACTCCCGACTGTTTACTGAAAGATTCCAAGTCCACAGTTCATAGAGACCTTTGCACATGTGTGGTTATTGCTGTTCTTTTCACAATAGTCTTGTTACAGAACCACCTAGGTGTCCAGCAACAAGACAAAGACAGTGTATTATACATACACAATGGAAAAGTTTTGGAATTTTTTTAGAAGAATCAAGTTTTGTCCCTTTGATGAAACTGGAGATCACCACGGTAAGGAAATCCAGCCAGTCTCAGAGAAACAACTAACAGTGCCTGGGGACATGGCTCAGTGGATATAGTGCTTACTATGCAAGGGTTAGAACTGGCGTTTGGAACTAATGATTCCCAGAATCCATGTAGTAGCTGTGGACTCTTGTAATTCCAGTGATTGGAAAGGAGAGGCAAGGAATCCTAAGTACAAGCTGGCTAGCTAAACTGCACAAATTGGTGACCTCTGGGCTCTACAAAAGCCCCTGTCTGAGTAAAGTGAAGAGCAATCCAAAGGAGATATCTCCATGTGTACCCACCCATGTGTGCACCAACACCCAAATGAACATGCACACACCAATACACACGCACACCTATCTACACAAAGACAAATACCACGTGTTCTTTCTCATTTGATGTTCTTATGTACAGATACATACATTTATGTGTATATGTGCCCTGGATATAGATGGGAAATGGTGTAGGGAAATGATGTGGGCTGCTGGTAAGGGAGGTTAAAGAAGAATCAAGCAGGAAATATGGTTGGAGTATGCTCATTCAATGTATCCTTGTGTGAAGGTATCCTTATAGAAAATGAATATATATCATGAAATTTTAAAAAACTTGAAAACCAAACTATAATCATAGGCTTTTGGGCATCTCATTTCTCAGGATTCCAATAAATGTTTCAACAGAAGCCTGAAGCAATACAGTCACATATATATATGTATGAACCTTAAGAGTTCTGTCATTTCTGTACTTCAGCATTAGAATACTGGAGAACTAACTGCTGGGATCTTCATTTTACATAAAATAATCTTTAGAAATTTAATAAAAATATTTTTTTCCAGTGTACAGTTGGCAGACCAGTTCCTGCATCTTCATCAGCTGCTGAGGCAGCTCTTGGTGTTTTTGGTAAATTATTTAAACTCTGTTCTGATGCAGGTCTGCCAAGCCCTTGGCTAAGAAGCTCCTGAGAGGCTTCTGGCCTCCAAATCTGCCCAGCTCTCAGAAGCTATCCCAGGGGTTCTAAAGTTTACAATTTGGAATTTTCTTGCAGGGCTCTCAGAAGCAGCTATGTTAAATAAGTCGTGGTTACTGAGATTGGTCCAGATCATGCCTTCATTTGGGCCTTGCTCAAAGGTTTATTTGCCTATTTTCTCAGTTGACTATTGAGTGCCTTTCTTCTGCTTGACATCCTCAGGTGACATGGTGGAACTCAGAGAGCCATAGCAACAGCCGCAGCCTTGATAAAATGTTGGACAAAAAGGAGTCCTTGTTCAAGCGGTCAAAGATAAGGCTTTGTTATTTTATGGACACACATGTATTGTTTTCTCAACTTTGGTAGGCAACCTTGGATGTGTGTTGAGACTTGGTACTGGTTCTAGATTGAAAAGCATTCCTCTAATTCAACAAATAATAAAGGCAAATCATACAAACAACAGTATCAAGGATTGCTAATTCAGTGTGGATTCATACATGCTTGCTGTAAGGGAAGAATGTGACCATAAGGGTTTCCTGATAGCTTCTGAGTCTCAGCTGGCCGTTATTCATTGGCTCACAATGTGGAAGCTGAAGTTCTCTTCTGAGGAGAGGGAGCTAACGAGAGCTGGGCACCTCAAGAGGGTCCAGGGAAAAGGTGAGGAACCAAGCCTAAAACTCCAGTGTCTGCCAGAACCTGGAGTGGTATCAGACAAAGCAGGAAGCCAGTCCCATGGGCAGAGAAAACAGTAGCTTGTAAGCTCACTGACACAATGTGAGTTCACTATAGTGCTCTCAAATGACTTAGGTACTGCTCAGGGGTTGCTAGTCTCAGCCTTGACAACACCTAGATTAAAGCTGAAGACCCCACTAAGGTCTACTTTACTTTCATGCATCTCTTGTTGCCTAATGTTAAATCACTAATTTAGGTCATAAAGTAAAATGGTACTCGCCTACTCTCATCTCATGACACCAGTAATTATCATTAGCTGTCTGTCCTCCCAACTCAGCCTGGCTGGAAGTTCTACATTTTGAAGTTTCAGGTTCCTTTTATTTAAGCTTGTGGGCCTTCAGTTTGATGTTTGATAATGCAGAAGGGTAGCATTATTGATGTTTTAGAACAATAGATACCCAAATCTTGATCTTCTAGGGAAATAACATTTTTAAAATATTTTCTGTAAAGATCAAACTGCTAAAGGGCAGAGACAACATCTTATTTCTTTTTACCTAACCAAGATCATTAACTTTATGATGCTTGGCAAAATAACTTAGATTGTTTACGTTATAACCCTTCTGAGAAGGAAATTTCCTCATTTATTGCAACCTGCCCCCACCAAGTACTTCATATTAAGGCCAAGGATTCAAATGACCTAGTGCTTACTGTGGCTAATGGTCAACTATGTCTATGAAGGTCAAAAGTAGAAAGAGAAAGTAATTTGGAATCTCCACACTTTACAGTATTACTATGAAAACATTGTGTACATGTCCCCCTATGACACATGTGTACACGTCCCTGGCCTTGCTGGGATGCAATGTGGGCAAGGCCCCATTTAGTGAACTAGCCTTGCTCTCTGCTGGGATGCAGTATGGTCCTATAAGCCTAACCCTCTAATTCTTTTATACAAAGAAATTACTACTGACTCTCACAATATTCGAGAAGTGTTGTAGTAGAAGTCAACTGCACACATAGAATCAGCTTCCTAATTTCATTTATTTCTGTCCTTAGGTTGATTTTCCTTCTCTTTTTTGATACAGGGACTTGCTTTTCCTTGCACTTAACTTTTGCTTGAATGTTTCTTGTTCATCCTAATAAAACGTTCCTAATTTAAAATTCTCCAAGAGAACAAGCCCATTCTCCCTTTTCCCAGAATGCTGCTTGGCTTTAGAAAAATCCATTCATCTTCAATGATTCTTGTAGTAGACAGAATTTTTTGCTCATGGGTCTTTGTTCACTTTCCTTGTAGTTCATGGACTGTACCTCCCATCCCCTGAAGGATGCTGAACTTGTTTTGGCCAGTGGAATAAAAGCAGTAGTGACAGGCTGAGCTTTGAGCTGAGATCTTATGACTCATTCCAGCCTTCCAGAACCTTCTACCATTCACTCACATGAAGGACGGGGACATGCCCTGAATAGCTGTTGCTCTTTTTGTCATTTTAGAGTGAGAGACTTGGAGCTTGAAACAGAGTTGTGACTTTGTGCCTATCCCAGATGACATCAATATAAGCCTACAACTTAGCTGAGGCTAACTGACCTGCAGATAGACACACAAGAAAATAACGGGTAGCAAACATGCTTGTAATGCCAGCATGGGGGAGACTGAGTCAGGGCAATCATGAATTTAAAGTCAGTCTGGGCTCTATAGTAAGACTCTGTCCTAAAAGAAAGTAAGGCAGGGAGGCATAAAGGAAGGAAGGGATTTGTTGTTGTTTGTTTGTTTTTATATGCCACTGAAAAATTTGAAGTTTGTTTCCTCTGAATGTACACCATCCCTGGTGGGGATAGCAGAACAGCCATGTCTGAAAGCTAGGCTGCAAGCCTTTTCTTCATGAAAAACTGGAGGGTGGGTCATCAGATTCACCACAGCCCCCTCTGTTTACCTCATGACTACCTGAGGACCGTAAAGGGCACAGAAAAGTTTTAAATTCTCATTCTGCAACAATGTACTGGCCACATGCTTTTCTTCCTGACAAAGAGAGCTCACTTGGGTGCATATCTTTATTCAATACTAAGTTGTTAGAAATGTTATAATTTTACAATGTGAACCCAAAATTCTTTGAGGAATGGACTGTGCCTAAGAAAAGTTCCATAAGGTTCCAATGCAGACATTTCTGGGAGCTGAGGCCATTGTTACAGAGGAGAGGGCAAGCAGCTGGACATGAAGTAGAGACACTTGCACTCAGCTCTCGGGGAAATCTCCACTCCACTGAAACTCCTCTGCAAATGTTAAAATGGTCTAAAACAAAAAGTGATTCATACAAAATGCTTGGAAAGAAAAAGACTTAATTAACTTTGCTTTCCTTTTTTTTCTTCACTGTTCTGCCCTTCACTGGGTAGAAAAGTCACTTGTCACCCATTTCTAGCTAGTAAGATTGGTCTCCACAGTAAAATAATATCCTTACACAACCGTGTGGAGGTGCTTCCTACTTCCTGGATGCAGCACTCTAGACTTTCCCTTCTGAAGCCCTTTCTTGGTAGCATCAGTTGCCTTTGACTAATGAATCTTCCTGCGGCAGTTTGCTAACTCTACCAGGCCAAGTTATATCCTGTAGTCTTCCTTAAGCAAAATACAGAAATGTTGATGGTATCCTTACCAACCTTGTCAAGTCTGTTAGTAGTTCCAAAATATTAAAGGGACAGAGCCTCAGAGAGGTTGTTCATTTATTTTAAGATTATTCTCTCATAGACATTCCCTGAGTGTGCTCTGTCAATGACCTCTGTTTCTCTGAGCATTTCTCTCCTTTCACATACATCAAACCCAGCAGTAAACACATCTCATTTCCATCATCTGTAACCCTGTTTCCCCAGGGTACCATTGGTTGGCTGTGTCCCTGCTTCTCCTTGAAGAAATTGTCCTTTATGATTTTAATCCACATGAGCCAATTCATATTATTATTTATTTTTTCATTTTCTGAATCCAGTGGCTTCTCGGTCTGACAGACAGTCACAACTCTCTATGAAGAATTTAGAATTGGGCCTCAGGTTTCTATCTCCGTACTAAATTGTCCTGTTGAATAGAGATCTGGCTGTGTCTCAATTGTCTTCAGACATGTTAGTGTCCTGATGCTTGTAGCCAAGAGAGGTGTTTCTAGTGATCACAGAAGAAGACAATCAAGGAAGCTGATGTAATGGCACACAAGTGTTGTGGTATTTATTGCATGAATTATATTGAGAATATTGTGATACTCTAAAATAACAATTACTCCAGTAACATGATAATATGCTTGGGGTCTTCATCATAGCTTCCTATGGCTTCCAGGCAACAAAAATATAGTTTTTAAAGAGGAAGAGTATAGTCTTAAGAGTATTTTAGGGGCTGGCGAGATAGCTTAGAGGTTAAGAGAACTAGCTGTTCTTCCAGAGGTCCTAAGTTCAATTCCCCACAACCACATGGTGGCTCACAACCATCTGTAATGGGATCCAGTGCTTTCTTCTAGTGTTTTGTGAAGGCAATGGACTCACATACATAAAATAAATAAATCTTTTTAAAAAAATTTTTAAAGTATATAAAAAAGAATATTTTAAAGATAACTTGGATTTTTTTGTACTATAGGTTGCCCTCAAACTCTGTATCTTCCTGCTCAACTTCCAATACCCAACTTAAGATCTATGTTTTTATCAAGCCTTTTAAAAACTAGGATTGTAAATCGATACCTTCTGATGAAAGCAAATTGACTTATATATCAACATTGCCAAAGCATTGTTTGGTGCCTTCAGCTTTAGCTTTAATTTTGTATGGTTTTCCTTTGTCCATTTGTGAAATAAAGATAATAATACAGATTTAATACCAGAAAAAAGTTGTTACACACAAAATAAATCTCTGTCCTGGTCTAAGATGAGAATTCAATTGCTCCAGAATTTAAAGACTACTAATATAGTAGCTGTTTAGATTAGATTCCGGGTTGTGTCTCAAACAGAAGCCTGGGTCCCCAGTGCTAAGTAAAGAATGAAGCCAGAGAGAGTCAATAGACTGGAGAAAGAAAAGAATCAAAATAGGAGTCAAACAATCAGAAGCCAGAGTCTCATACTGAAAAGTTCATTATTTGCATGTATTAATTATATATTAGTGAGTTTTATTATGACATGTTCTTACACATATATAATGTACCTCTACCATATTCACACAAACATGTTACCTTGTCCTGATGATCCCATTTATTCTTCCAGGTAGATCCCCCCTTTTTAATGTATAAGTGTGTGTGTGTTGAGTTTCATTAAGGTTAATTTACAAGAGCATAATTGAAAGTTTGTTAACAAATGGGTGGAAACTTTACCAGTGACTACACCACTGAAGAGAATATCTCTTCCTGTGTTCATCAACCATAAACCATATATAAATCCTTGTGCATGGGTGGGGTTTTAGGAGCCCCAACTCCTTCCAGAATAGACTATGGATACAGTAGTCTAATCTTCCGCAGATCTTGTACAAGCAATCCCAGTGATCATGAATTAAGAGTGCCGCAGCTACGTCATCCCTGGAAGTCAGCGTTCCATACCACTTTCCTTCCCTTCCTCTGGCTCTCGAATCCTTCCACCTCTTCTCCCACAGTGTTTCCTGAGCCTTGGAAGAGGTGATATAGGTGTTATGGTTAGGTAATTAGTACTCATTCTCCATAGCCACAGCTGAGGACAGCAAAAAAAAGCTTCTCTGATTAAAGCTGACAACAGTATTAATCTTTGGACATAAACACAGAAGACGACTCAATGGGTTATGCTTAGTCCTCTCTTTGTCTAAGTTTTGCTTCCTGTAGTATCTTTCACTTGATCTATTCTACTTGTAAGTTTTCTTCTATGTTATCTCTTCGGGTTATGGAGCCTTCAGCTCCGTCTGCATTTTAGACTGAGCTCTGTTTCAATGTTTCTCTTTTCACTAAATGTGGTTTTCCAGTCTTGCATTGTCTTTGTCATTTCATCAAGTTGTATGATTGTGTCTTCTTGAGTGTCACTCAATCATTTATTGCTATATTCTTTAAGTTCATTGAACTCTGCATCTTTTTTAAACTTCTTACATTCTTTGACAAAGTTTATGGTTGTTCCTTTAAGTTCTGTTTCCTAGGGTTCATCTAAATAATTGGACAACATTTCTCTGGACTGGCAGATTTGGCAAGGGGAGATACACTGTCTTGGCTTTCCATATTGTGTGTTTGGAGGATAGATATGTAAATTTCTTTCATTGGCTGTCTGTCTGAGGTAAGATTCTATGCTGTCTTGGGTTAAAGTGCTGTACGGTCTCTGCTACTAAAGCAAGCCTGAGAGTTCAGACTGGCACAAGCAGGCAAGGGTCCAATGACTAATCAGGCTGAGTTCATGCCCAGATTCCTGAATTCCAGCTAGGCCTGCGGGTTGGATATGGTGCAAATGGGATAGGGTCCAGGACTCACCAGACTGGACAGCATACGGAAGGTGTCACTTGGGCCAAGCTTCTGTGTTGGGATCAGCACAGTTGTGACTGTTTGGACTAAACTAGCTCACTGGATGAGCAACTAAGATTCTGCCTGGAGGAGGCAAAAGATGGGACTAATCAAACCTGGGAGCACAGAGGATATGCCACCAAAGCCCAGCCTAGAGATTGAGAAAGGTGTAAGTTAGCAAATTTAGGGGAAAAGAAAATAAATAACAAAAACACTAGAACGAAAACTAAAAATTACAAACATGGTTACATGGAACAGAGGCTACTATGAATGAGGACAGTCACTGATAATATGCAGCAGCTCCTGTCCCTGGGACTGTCATGAGTAACGGTCTCCAAGATGGTGTGAAGATTGGTAGTCCCAGCAACTCACCCAAGTCAGAGCACCCTTTCCAACTAGAAGGAGGACTTCCTGCCAGAAACTTCCTCACCTTAGAGTCTTGTCCCTTGCAGTTTAGGGAAGGAACTTTGCACAGGCAAGGCAAGGGGAATGGAGGGCCCACCCACCTGAGCATGTATATCAGCAGAGCCTTGGGTTCGAAGGCACAGTGCTCTTTTCTTGATCCAACTGTGGCAAGTGTGAGAGGATGGGGCTATTCCCTCTGGCTGACAGCCTACCTGGACTTCCTTGGACATGCTTTATGCTCTCACACTTTCGTGCTCCTCTACTCTGGTCTACGGTGTTTGTTTTCACCAGCCCTATTCTCTCTGACGTTCATGACTCTGCTCCTTCGTGGTTTGTGGAAACCAACTGATCCCAACGTGAAGGCAGGCGGCAGGCACCGCTTAGCCCAGGTCCAGGAGCCTTGGTCTTCAACCCATAGCTAAGCTGCAGCTTCATATCTACTTGTGAAAGTTCATGTGTACCATGTACGTGGGTACCTGTATGAGGATGTATGTATGGGGATGGTGTAGAACTTCTATAGGTATCTTTCTCAATCATTTCCCTCATTTTTTGGAGACAGGGTTTCTCACCTACTCTGGGACTCACAGATTGGCTTAGGCTGCTAGCCAGTGAGCTCCAGGGAGCAGTGTACAACTGCTCCCCGAGAGCTGGGTTTACAAACATGTGCCACTCAGCCCAGCTAATAAGGATTGAACTGAAGTCTTGAATGGAAGTCACCACTGACTGAGCCATCATCCCAAGCCTGATGACCTGAGTTCGATTCCCAGACCCCACGTGGTGAACGGGGTTACCCAGCCCTGCAGGTTGTCCTCTGGCCTCCGCGCATGTGCCGTGGCATACAAGGACCCTTCAACCCCATACACAGAAAATAAAACAAAATTAAAATGTGATTAAAATGTTTTAATTATTGGCATTTTCTCAAATTTCACAAACAAAATTGTTCCATTTTGACATAAAATACACACTGGCATCCAGGCACAGAGGCAAGTATTTGTACTTCCAGCTCCGTGGATCTCAGAGGTGGAAGGTCACATGATTTTAGAGAAGTTCAAGACCAGGCTGAGCAGCCTGGTGAGAGCCCATCTCAAAAGCATCATACAGCAGTACCAACCAGAAGCAAAAACCACCCACCGCTAACTCCCCCACGCTTTGGGGATACAGCTAGTGAGGGTTTAAAGCATAATTGTGCAACTCACATCTCTCTCTGTCTCTGTCTCTCTGTCTCTCTTTGTCTCTCTCTCTCTCTCTCTCTCTCACACACACACACACACACACACACACACACACACAGAAACACACACACAGTTGAATCTTTCCTAATGGTACATATTCTCCATATCTAAGTCATAAAGGTTCTCAAGTTCAAGGCCAACCTAGCTTCATAGCATATGCACACACATGCACATATACATGAATAAATAATGTAAAATAAATATTAATTCTTAATATTTATTAATTATTAATACTCAGCAGCGTGTTTCTTACCCACTGAACCACCTTACAAACCTAGAATTTCAGTTTTAAAATGCTAAGCTGTGAAAAAAAGTTTTTAGTACTTATGTACCCTGGACCTGTTACTTCTTTTCTTCTTCCTGCTTTTGTTTTTCATTTTTCCTTCCTCCCTCCCCCTTCCTCCCTCCCCCTTCCCTTCCTCCATCCCTCCTCTACCCTTCCTTTCCCTCTTCTTCCCTTTCTCCCTTTCCCTCCCTCCCTCCTTCCCCTTCCCTCCCTCATACCCTTCCTAACTCCTTCCTTCTTCCCAAGAATGTAATTAAAGGATTACACTCCCAGACTCTTTCTTACATTTGGGAGAGGGGACTAATCAACACAGTCCTGTAATATTCCTCATTGAGAAGAGAGAACCATTCGGAATCCCTGTGACCTTCCTTTTTCTACCCCAGTTCCAGAAGCTTGGAATTTGTAGTCCTGGCACTGCTGCTGTAACTGAAATTGGGAGTCTTGTGCTCATCCTATGGAAGGACATACCCTGAAGTAAATACCTTTGGTGCAGTGACATGGCTTAGATGGGATTTCAGAGCAAATAGTCATCTGAGCAATCTTCCATTCCATTCCACCACAAGTCTCAAACTTCTTCGGGCACTTTCTACTAAAACCCTCTGCAAGGCATGCATTTGGGTTAATTCTAAGTGTGAGTGAGGTTCATTTGAGTGATTCCAGACTTTGAGATGCTAATCACTTGGCAGAACATAGAGTCCAAGAGAAATGGTGTGTGATGACTTTAGAAAGATTTAAGCAGGGAATGAGTTGAAAGGTCCCTGGGAAATTGCTTTTCTTTTGCTGAATATGGAGCTTGACTTTAAGGTCAATTCAAAGGTACTGTATTTTTCAATTTTCCCTACAAGCACAAATGAGTAGTAGCTTCTGGCACAGCAAGAGGGATTAAACAACAAAAACAAACAAACAAACAAACAGGACTCCTGCATTTTCCTGAGATGTACTTTTCTTTTCTGATTAATTGGTGACATTCTTCCTCGGATCCCTGCAAAATATCAGTGCTGAGGTCTAATCCTTTTGAAGCCAAATAAACCGATCCTTCCTTTGGATTTCTTAAAGATGAAAGAGAAGGCTTAACCAGGAGACCTTTTATTTGCTTTGGGAAAGTTTTATTTCTAGATGCATGGAGTTAAAAGGGTGTTTGGCACTGGCAAAATAAATTTTGGAAATCTATACTGGGAAAGAAAAAAAAATACCAAGGATATACTTCAACTATGTTGTTTGGTGGATTTGTATTAGAAGGAAGCCTCAAATATTCTAGAAGGTCTATGAGGAAGATTTTTTCACTGAATGGTAGCTTTATGAGAGTTCCTTAACATAAAATTGTGATTTCTTAGTCTCAACTTTGGGCATACCAATTTTTACTCAGTAAAAAGAATGGAGACTATGATTTATGGAGAGATGCACAGGTTTATAAAAATCTCAGAAATTATTGAACTCTCCAAATATCTTACAATGATGAAGAAAAACCTCAATATTATAATTAGGAAAAAAAAAACCTCCATGATTTTGTTCCTAGGCTAACTCATTGTCTTAATTACTTTTCTATGGCTGTGAAGAAGCACCAAGACCAAGGTAACTCATAAAAAAAAAAAAAAAAAAAAGCTTTAACTGGTAGTGTTGGGGGTTACTTACAGAGATTCAGGTGAGTCCATGGCTATCATGGTGGGAAGCATGGCAGCAGCCAGGCAGTCATGGCACTGGAACAGCACCTGAGAACTTGCGTCTTATCTGCAAGTTGGGGCCAAAGAGAGATGGGAGAGAGAGATAGAGATGGAGATGGATGGGGATGGAAATTGAGGTGAATAGAGATGGAGAGGAAGATAGAGACAGAGATAGGTAGGTAGGTAGTAAGTAGGTAGATAGATAGACAGACAGATTGATAGATGGATCTAACTGAGGTTGTGTGCTTTTGAAAACTCAAAGCCCATGTCTAATACCACACTTCCTCTAACCAAGCCTTAACTCCTTATCCTTCTCAAATACTCTCTCCAACTGGAGACCGAGCAATCAAGTATATGAGGTCATGGTGCCATTCTCATTTAAAGTACCACACCCAGTATCTTAAAATCAGAGTTTGTAATTTAGCTAAGATGATGAAGATTTTCATATGTTGCTACTAATTTTCTCCTCTGTGGAGTTTGTTTTAGAACATGGTGTTGTATATGTAGAATTATATATAGAAGGGGTATTTTTTGTAGTTATATTCACCATGCAAACAAATTGGAAACAACATAAATGTCAAACACAATGCTGTTTAAACATATTATAAATTAAAACAGTGAGATACCAAGTAGGCACTGACATCATTTTAAAGGCATCAGTAATAAATAAAAACTATGGAAAGCAACAAACTAGGTACATAAATATTTATAACATAAGCAGTTCAGTTCCAAAACCAAATGTCCATCTAAAATAAACTGGCTAAGAAAGAGGGGGACTATCTAACAGAACATTATGTAATGTTGGAAAAGTAGTACTTGATAAAGCCGCCCCTGAAGCATGGTGAGGGAGAAGAAGAAGCTGCAGATTAAGTTTAATGGTATAAAGAGTTCAGGGAACTTATTCTTAATAATATATTTATAATATATTTTATAGTTATATATCATATATGTTATATATGATACATACACAATTGTACATAATACATATTAACATATACATAATTATATATAGTAATATAATAAGTAATAATATATTATATATTACATTATATAATAATTATCTGAATCTCAATAATAAAAATATATTATTATTATTATTATTGCTGTTGTTAAGTTTCTGAGGATAAACCCAGGCTAGGCAAGCATTCTACCACTGCTCTGAAAGAAGTACTTATGTTTATAGATGTACTCATTTCTGAAAGTCTGCCAAAGAAACTGGGAACACCAGTTCCCTAAGGGGGAAAAGGGAAGAAAGGAAAATCAAGAAAGAAAAAAGAGGGAAAGGGAGAAGTACTAGTGCTAGAGGCCTGAAAGGAGGTCAGTGGGCCAGGGAGCTACATCAGCTCAACCGAGTGAGGAGCAGCCCGGTTCTCAACAGGACTGGCCTTACTTCCCAGCTGGGTTGGTAATTCTGGCTTCATTACAAAGTGGTTGTTTCTCCCTGTAACTCTAGCTGTTGCTCATTCTTCTCTGCACTCTGGATTACCTGGAGGAAGACAAATTACTAAACATACACCGAAGCTCACCCAGAGTCCACCCTCTAGTGCTTTTTTAATGCTCCCCAGGTAACGGTAATATGCAGTCAAGGGCCAGCCTGCTGTTTTAACCTTAGGCCTTGATTTTTTGGGAGATACAAATGCACTGTTATTAGTATGAGCTTCTGCAAAACAGGTGAAGGATTAAGTAAACACTGATTTTTCCAAAAAAGATGACTCTATGTTGGGCAGATTTCTCAGTAGTTAAAAGCACTTGCCATGCAAGCAAGAGAATCAGAGTTTTGTGCGGTGGCCAGTTTATAATTGCAGCCTTGGAAGGCCAAGAGGTTTCCCAGAGTAACTTGGGCAGCCATGTGGAAAGCTCTAGGTTTTTTTTTTTTTTTTTTTAATTGGATATTTTATTTACATTTCAGATGTAATCCTCTTCCCCCCCACCCCAAGGAACCCTCTATCCCATCCCCCTCCTCCTGCTTCTATGAGGACATGCCCCCACTCACCCTCTCACTCCCACCTCCCCACCCATGATTTCCCCCACACTGGGGCGTCCAGCCTTCACTGGACCAAGGACTTCCTCACCCACCTATGCCTGACACTGTCATCCTCCCTTACATATACAGCTGGAGCCATGGGTCCCTCCCTAAGTGCTCCCAGGCTGGTGGTTTAGACCCTGGGGAGCTCTGGTTGGTTGGTATTGTTGATCTCCTCATGGGGCCACAAACCCTTTCATCTCCTTCAGTCTTCTCTCCCACTTCTCCATTGGGAACCCCGTGATCAGATCAATGGTCAGCTGTGAAGCTCTAGGCTTTTTGAGGACCCCTGCCTAAAAAGAGTAAGACAGAGATCAATGAAAACAGATTTCCTACATCAACCCCAGGCCTCCACATGTGTGTACACAAATGTGTAAGTGCACTTACACATCTATATGTACCCATATACATGTGAATACATACACATACATATGCATGTACACATACAAACACAAGAAAATGAAGAAAAATTTCTAGAACTACAGATGAAACCAGGGTTTCAGGTACGAAAAGCAAGAGCTCTACCACTGAGCTACACCACAGACTGAGTGCAGGTTTTGAGACCAGGAAATGTGGAGGCCAGGGGTAGCTTCCGATGGAAACTAGCTGATTTTAAAGGAAGGAACATCACACTAGAATTTGACGGTTAGATCCTATTGCTGACATCCCCACATGCATCTCACAAGATTTGGAGAAATAAGATTGGCACTGGCCAGAAAGCTTCCCCCCCCCCCCCGTTGATTCATAATAATAGAAAGTGTATGTAGGCTGCTGAGAAGAAAAGTCAGCAGCAGCCTTACATAGCTATGAACCTTGCAAACTCTAATAATGACTCATGGGAATACGATACAATAGTGGCATGAATTTTATGGTGCTAACCATTGACTTTCTGACTAATCCAGGACTGCTCTACAGGAAGAAACACATGCTTGGTATTGTAAATCTGACCACTCATGGCTAGACAGCTCCCAGATCCCAAGGCAAACTTATTACTATTATTCTGCCGAATGGGTATAGTGTCTAACTATTCTTTAAATTCATATCTCTCTACCCTTGTGACTTGGTTATTGTTCTATTACTGTGAGGAGACACCATGACCAAGTTCTTATAAAAGGAAGTATTTAATTGGGAGCTTGCTTACAGTTTCGGAGGGTCAGCCCATGACATCATGGTGGGAAGCAGCAGATAGGCATGGTGCTGGAGCAGTAGCTGAGAGCTTTACGTTATGATCTGACTGCAGCAAGCAGAGAAGCGGGGGTTGGGGTGGGGCACTGGTTTGATGTGGCTTTTGAAACCTCCTCCAATCAACAAGGCATACTTTCTAATTCTTCCCCAACTGTTCCCTTAACTGGGGTCTGTGTTCAAATCTGTGATATGAAGGGGACATTCACCTTCAAACCACCACACCATGGATAAGTGCATCTCTCAGACTTTATCAGAGAAGTTTGATTGCGCAGAGTGGATTGTGCTCAATCAGAAACTCACTGTGGATCAAAGCACAAGAGGTCAGCGGACTGCTCAGCCACAAATGGGGAATCTACATCACATGACCCACTGCTCAAGGCTCACCAAAGGAGAGGGACTAGACAGACTATAAAAGCCAGAGGTCAGGGCAGAATGGGGTGAGACAGTGTCCTCCAGAAATGACAGGACCACTGCTCTTGTGACTTCATCACAGTAACTGTGGCTTCCTGCACAACGCACAAGATCAAGCCAGTGAACATTCTAGCATAGAGTGGGGAGGGATTCCACAGCCCCTAACTGAGAAGGAAGGGATTCCACAGCCCCTAACTGAGAAGGTATGGACAGATGATGCTTCTGGGGGAGATGGCTTCTGGAAGGGAGAGATTTAGTTTTCTTTAAGGGTGGGGCTCCTGGCAGGTCAACTGTGCTCTAAATGAATGAACCTCACACAGAAAAATATGGACAGTAAAATTGGAGTTGATGAGGAGCTAATATTTTTAAAGGAGGATATAAAGTTGGGAGGAGGGGGGGTGGGAAATGGTTCTAGAAGGAACTGGGGGTGAATATGATCAAAATACATTGTACTTTTTCTCACTTTTTTTTTTATTTTAAAGATTCATAGCTATGTGGTGGTGGTGGACACCTTTAATCCCAGTACTTGGGAGGCAGAGGTGGGTGGGTCTCTGAGTTTGAGGCTGCCTGGTCTACAGAATGAATTCCAGGACAGCCGGGGTTATATAGAGAAACCCGTGACAAAAACAAAACAAAACAAAACAACTAAAACCAAAACAAAATAGCAACAACACAACAACAACAACAACAAAAAACCAAGAGCGAGTGAGATTCTTTTCTCACATATTATATATGTCCTGACTGCTGTTTTCTTTCCCTCTAGTCCTCCCCTAACTCCTTTCCCATCAGGATCCACTCCCTTTCTGCCTCTTATTAGAAAAGAACAGGGTTCTAAGGGATAATAATAAAATATAAAAAATTAGAATATAATGCAATAAAGCAACAACTATCACATGGAAGTTGGAAAAGACAAATCAACAGAAGGAAAAGGCCCAAGAGAAGAAACAGAGATCCACTGTTTGCACACTCGGGAATCCCATAGAAACACTAACCTGGATGCCATAATGTGTACGGAGAAAACCTGGTGCAGAGCTGTGCAGGCCCCGTGCTTGCTTCTTCAGTCTCTGTGAGTTCATATGAGCTTTGCTCATTTTGATTTAGAGAGTCTTGTTTTCTTGTGTCCTCCATTTCCTCTGGCACTTACCCTCTGGCTTCCTCTTCTGCAGGGATCCCTGAGCTCTGAGGGGGAGGGGTTTGATGGAGGCATCCCATTTGGGGGATGAGTATTCTAAGGTCCCCACTCTCTTTGCACAATGTCTGGCTGTGGGTTTGTTTTTCATCACATTGCACAAATATTTTAAAGAACTAACAAAAATGTTTTTTAAAGAAAGGGGCAAATGAATGAAAAATTTAAATAATCAATAAAACATTACATTAAAAAAGAAAAGCAGCTCCAGAAAAATAAATTTTAAGAAAATTTAAGTTTCAGTCCAGCCTCTGCCACTTCCTGGCTGTAAACCCTGGTTAATTGAGAGGCCCTTTAGCTACCACACTGCAACACAGACAGTTTTGATTGGCTCAGAGATGTTGAAGATGACTGAGGGTAGAGCAGTGAAGCTTCCTTGTTACCAGCTCTTAATCAGTAAGGCGGTGCCTTATTCCTGTAGAGACTGGCTACTTTTCTATGAAGCTTTATTTTTTAGAAAAATTTCCTGAGTTAAAAATTTTTCCTGGATTACATCCTTATCTCTTTAAGGTAGAGCCCTCTTCCTCTTCTCCTCTTCCTCCTCTTCCTCCTCTTCTTCCTCCTCCTCTCCTCCTCCCTTCTGTTTGCTTTTCCAGTGGTGTGGGATCAAATCCAGGCACTATGCCATTGAGCTTCATTCCCAGCCCATAGTCCTTGATTTTGGTTGTTATTGTTGGTTTGGGGGTTTTGTTTGTTTGTTGTTTTTGTTGTTTGTTAGTATGTATGTATGTATGCATGTATATATGTGTGTATGCATGTACATATGTATGCATGCATGTATATATGCATGTATGTACGTATGTATGTATTTTGATAGTATCTTATTGAGCATAAACTGGCTTTGAGCTCACTATGTAGCTGAAGGTGACTTTGAGTTCCTGATTCTCTGATCTTTCCAGGGCTGGAATACAGTCATGTTCCATAGTGTGCTTGCACCCAGTCAGCATCAATAGACAGTCATGTTCCACTACATGCTTCTACCCAGTCAGTGTTAGTGGAAGCCAAGTAGTGAGCCTAAAACAATTCTTTTCTACATATTCTCATCATTTGCTTTTGTTTATTTCCTTACTATCATGTATTTCGCAGGGATGCAGAAAGTTTACTGTTTCCATTCAGACATTCCCCTCAACCCACTTCTTTTGTTCCAATAGCATACATTTTTAAGTTGTGGAGAATGGATACCTGCTCCTCAATAGCACATTTCTTTTTCTAAAATAATGACAATTCTCTACTTTTACTTCAACTTGCTGGTAACTTTAAGGATTTATTTTTGAAATTTATGTATATGTGTGTGCCTGTGTGAGTTTATGAGTGTGGGTGTCCTTGGAGACCAGAGTGAGTTGGATTCCCCAATCCTGGAGCTACATTCGGTTGTTAGCTTCCTGTTGTGGGTGATCAAACATGGGTCCTCTGCAAGAACAGAAAGTGCTCTTAACTGCTGAGCCATCCCTCCAGCCCTGACCAATAATAACTTTACATCAAGATTAGGACAAGGTTAGGAATTTGCTCTCAATGCATAATTTCAAATACCAAAAAACCCTCAATTATCAAGATAAATAATATTCTATTACATGTCTTTAAAATAAAAATTAATGAAAAACCAACAAAATATTTAAAAGAAGTGGAAACACATTAGTCCTGAGCCATGCTAGAGGCTCCTTCCACAGCCCATTGGCACTGCCCAGTGGAGTCATCAGAAACTTGAGTCTTAAAAACCGGCGTAAGGATGAAAAGACAGAAATCCTTTGAAAACCAGCTGCTATGACAGGGTGAAAGCGGTCTTATGAAAATTCTGTGCCTTGAAGAGATTTTGGTGGTTTTGACGAATAGGAAAGAAAAAAATAAAACAAGAGAGTATTTTCTGTCTAATTTTGTAGCTAGAGAAGACATTTTATATTTATCTAAAAATTGAATAGTGGCTGGGCAACGGTAGCTTATTTCTCTAATCCTAGCAGTTGGACGGCGGAGGCAGGCTGATCTCTGAGTCTACAGAGTGAGGTCAGGGACAGCCAGGGCTACACAGAGAAACCCTGTAGTGGGTTGGCTTGATGCTGCTTATATTCCAATGATAATACTGGTTCCTTAAGAACCGGTTGCCCCAGGGATTAAAAATTTCTACAACAAAATCCTGGTTGAAAAACAAAACCCAAATTGAATAGCTGTCACATTACCATGGCAGTTGAAACACTTTCAAGAATAATAGCTATTGATAGGTTACTATTAAGATCATTTTAGTCACGAAGAAGACAAAATAGCAGATACTTTAATTACTTATATGTTTTCTATCAACATATTCTGGGTCTCATTAATTTATCACACATTGAGCAATTAGCAACTTCAACCATATATTGTATCTTGATGGCCAAGGTATAAACAAGTTCATGGCAGAAATAGCAACTTTCCTATAAGTTGACTTGGAAATAATAGATATTTCCCTCGGGGTTTGTGCAATAATGTTTTTTTCAGCTTTTTGATTCCCTGATGATGGTTGATTTTCTTTGGTAAACTCACCTGTAGGCTAGGTTTTGCAAAGTAGGACTAAGGGAACAGTCAAGTTCTGATGGGTACCAAATGGCTAAGTGAGGTGGGAGGTTTAGAGACCATCTTCTATGTGGCTAATATTACATTTCTTGAATAAGATATTACTTTTAATTTTTCTAATAAATAAATGTTTTTTTAAGCATCGATTAAATGCAGGTGCTATTTCTAGGCACTTGTTTCAGGAGGGAGTAAAACAGACCAAACAAACAAACAAAAACCCCTCAGCCTTTTAGAGTTGTATATGAAACTCATGAAAGATGAGTATGATGAGCTGAGTGATTATTTGATTTAGAAATGTGGAAATAAGAAGAAATAGATGACTGCGGTGATCACTCTAGCACACTGATCCAAAATTTCTGCTTTCTGCTTAGTGTCTCATGTGCAATGCGCACTGGTAGGTAGGTGTGTTACTACAGGAGCTATGGACAGGTCCAGATGATGCACGCTGGGTCATAGCCTGTACTGGTCAGAACTGTTACTATAGGCTTGGAGTTTCTAGTTCTTGGTTAGAAACTGAAATCCAAATTTCTTTTCTCTTCTCCTAGTTTCTCATTTTTCTCTACCTCTTCTTCTTTCCCCTTTCCTCCTTCTCTTGCTTCTCTTCCTCCTCCTCCTCCTCCTCCTCCTCTCCTCCTCCTCCCTCCTCCTCCTCTCTCCTCCTCCTCCTCCTCTCTCTTCTTCTTCTTCTTCTTCTCTCTCCCAGAATCCCTGACAGGTCTCAGAAGCCCATACTGGCCTCAGTCTATGTAGCCAAGGATGATATTGAACATTTTAATCCTCCTGTTTCTACCTCTTAACTATTGTGTTGGGATTACAGATATGTGCTATAGTGTTTGCTTTATGGGGTGCTAAGGATTGACCCCAGGGCTTTGTGTGAGCTAGGCAAGCACTCACTAGATTCTTTACAGGCCCGGTCCCACATTATTCCCTGGATATTCAACTTCTGGATGCTAGTTTTTTTTTGTTTTTGTTTTTGTAAGTACCAGAGTAAAAACAAACAAACAACAAAAAACAAAACAAAACAAAAAAAACCTCACTTCTAGGCACAGTTCCAGTTTCTCAAGAAGCTGAGGCAGGAGGCTTGCTTAAGTCCAGGAGTTCCAGGACTGCATGAACAACCTAATGAGACCCTGCCTACAGAGAAAAAAAAATACACTTCACCAGGCACAAATATTGGATAAAGTCCATGGATTGTCTGCATGCATTTTCAGGATGTGGTAACACAAGGATGATAGGAGGCACTCTGTTTCACCTAGAATATCTATGGATGCACAATATATGTATTTTCCTTTGCACGAGATACTGCTTTGTGAAAGGTTTTTCATCTTCAAGTTAATCCTGAAAGGCTTTCCATTAGACAGCTTATCATACTTTTTGTGGTTATGAGAACCTTCCTCTTGGTAGTGCCCTTTGCAGTTTTCTCATTTGATGTGGGTCAACTTCCTTCTTAAGGCATAAACTTGTTTTATTTCTTGGCCAGAGAGTGGTGCTGGCAATTCTACACAGAGCACTCTTTCCCAGCTGACCTAGTATCAGCATTCTGCATTGTTTATTTTCTTAGACATGTGGGCTGTTCATTTTGTATTGTTTATTCTTTTATTTGTGTGGATTGTCTACTCAAACAGTCTTTAGGAGCTCTGCAAGGCTCAAGCACCTGGCATAATACACTGCTTGAAAGCAGTCTGCAAGTGTGTTTGCCAGTGATGTAGGTGGTTGCATGCTTGTGCTTATTCACATCTAAAGAATATATGTCCTAGGGCTGGAGGGATGGCTCAGAGATTAAAAGCACTGTCTGCTTTTGCAGAGGACATTCCTGGGCTCAATTCCCAGCACTAAGATAGCTAACAACCATCTGTAAGTCTAGTTCCAGGGATTCTGACGCCCCCTTCTGGCCTCTATAGGCACTAGGCACACACATGGTGCACAGTCATAAAAGCAAGTAAAACATATATGCACATGAAATAAATAAGAATCAATTAAAAATAATCTATGTTCTAGATTATTATCTAGATAGATTAATAATCTATGTTGGGTATAGTGGTGAATTCTATTAAGCTCAGCACACTAGAGGTAGATGGATCTCTGTGAGTTCAAAGCTAGCCTGGTCTACATAGCAAGTTCCAGGCCAACCAGGGCCCAATTCTAGTCTCAACACTCTTTTGGGTCCTTGAGAGCAGAAAAGTCCTTGTTCTCAGACAGACAGAAAGACACAGACACAGACACACACACACACACACACACACACACACACACTATGAAGCAGCCTTGCTAAGTGACTTGGAACAATGGCACTGTATATAGCCTGCTTTCTGGGTTCTCCTTCGGGCTCTCCTTCCTCAGATTGTTTCAGAAGAGCTTTTTCCCTTTTCCTCTTGGACTCTGGAATCCCTCCATGAGACTTCAATATGCCTTTAATGTTTTTTTGTTTGTTTTTTTCCTTTCTTCTCCAATCTCCAAAGGCTGGGCAATAAATTGGGGTGTGTGGGGTAGGCTTTTGAACTGGGACACCGAAAGGGAGATAACAGTCTGTTTTCTCTAAAGTTCAGAGCTCGTAGGATTTTGTGGTTTTGCCTTTCAGCCTTACTGTAATCGGCCTTGAGTTCTCAGAATGGCTTATCAACCCACAGTTTGTCTCCAGTGATTTTGATTTGGAATTGTTATTTTAAAGTGGTGTGCATACACATTTATGGTAGATATTTTCTTTGTTCCATTCTTCCTTTTTCCTTCCCTCCCTCTTCTCCTTCCTTCCCCACAGGGTATCTCCTTCAGTAGGCCAGACTGCTATTCCAGATAGGTCTGTGTACTAGTACACCAAGCTAAGCCTATACATTCTTTAGAGTGCATTGAAATGCTTCTTTCCTGTAACTTCTTCCGACTCTCCCAAACAGGACTATTAATTACCTTTACCCCAACTTTCATACAAATCAACTCCAGTTTTTTTCTGTGCGGGTCCAGAGCTGTACCATGCCTTAAGACCACATGCCTGTAGAGTTCAAGGACGTGCTGTAGGTGCCTGAGTTCTCCTCTCTGCATCGTAACTGTATTTAAGCAGTTAAAATCCATGCTTGTTGACTTAATGAACTGGAATTTTGTAACACGAGCCCTGTTTGGTTGCACAATTTAGAGTCTATTCTTCTAGAACACACTCAGCAGCACCGTGAGTTTCTGTATGGACTCCATTTGTTTGATATAGGTTATAGGAGCTTTCCAGTGCCATCAAAGGTTCATGCTTGGATTTTCTCTTCCTGTTTCCCTCTTAATGTCCTTATATAGTTTTATCCTGTGTGTTGCTTTCCAATGATTCTCCTACTGATTGTTTTTTACTAATTTAAATATCTATGCCAGGGGTTGTCCTGAGGTTGAGACAGAAGTAATAAACAAAGAGATCAGTTAAGTCAAAAATATATTACTGATACCATAACGGCAGTTTGTCTCAGGGGTTCCTTAGGAAACCAGATATAAATGTTGATCTTTTGTTTTCCAGTGTGTTTTGTCCCTCTAGTACACACACACACACACACACACAACACACAACACACACGCAGGGGACAGGGGACGGGGTATACACTTGCAATTCTCCCACAAGCATTTCTGCCTATGGACTCCGAATCTTTAGTATCTAAGCATTCATTTTCACAGCTAGTCTACCAGCTCTGATGATATTCATATAAAAGGGGGCAGGGATTTCTGCGTTGGCAAGCATCTTTAAAGCAGTTTGGCTGGTGGCGCCGCTTTAATCAGCACTTTGAGCAGAGCAGGCAGATTTCGAGTCAGTCGCTGTCTACATGGCCAAAGGCATCTTTTTCAAAAACAGAGAGTATAACACATTTATGTCCACAACTCCCTCTGAGTCCTGGCATAGAGGGTAAATGTATGCGCGGGCAAAGGAGGTAGAGAATAAGGGAAACCAGAGGAGAGAACTTGAAGTCCAAGGTTTGTTTCATTCTTAATTTGTAGCAACGGTTACAACCTTACATGGCAGCCCAGATCAACAGAAGCAGTTCATGGAAAGCACAAATGTGGAGGCCTCCACTTCTTCCATAAAGGCAGGAAAAATACTATAAATCTCCTCTTGACAATTGAGACACATTGAATTGAATGAACATTTTTTTTTTCTCCAAATACAACCTTGGATGAACAAGATTTTTCTACTTATTAGTAAACTGTCTCAAATTAGAAGTGTAAAAACCAAATATAATTTTGCTTCAATGATACTAGTTTCTCCACTTTTTTCTATTTTATTCTCTCCCCTCCCCCTTTCCTTTGATACAGGGTCTCATACTGCTCAGGAAGCAATTCTCCAGCCTCAGCCTGTTGAGTGTTCATTTCATTCTGTACTACTTGGCTATCTCCCAGAAGTCATCCTTAACTGTCACGGTGTAGAAGGGTCAATCCCACATTACCAGAGTGTTTAACATAGTGTACTGGTAGGAAAACAGAAACCACCTCAGTGACCCGAAAAGTTGGACCGGATCAGGAAGCTCTTGGAAACTTGGGCAGCTTCGTTTTTCTCTTTAGGATTCAGATTCCTATCTGGAGATACCGAGGACAGTTCCGTCCACAGAGCTCTCGGTAACCCCAGAGAGCCAGTGACAATCCTTTCTCTTCCCTAGTACGGAGTATCCCATTTTCTAAGACGGATCTGTGGTCAGAGGTCACTCGAGGCAGCTTTTCCCAATGGCGTTTTAGAAATAGGGAAGGGGAGCAGGGTGTAGAGAGGCCCGGGGCGCAGCGCGTGGGCTCCCGGCAGGGCTCCCGTGGCGCCAGCGGCCGGAGGGCAGGCTGAGGCCGCCATATTCTCGCCGACCACGCCCCGGCGGCCCGCGGCAGCCGACCGTGGGTGTCCGCCTGCCGGCCCCGCTCCAGCAGCCGTGACCGCCGCTGCCAGGGCTCGCACGGAGGGAGGCGGCGGGAGAGCGGGGCGGGCAGTCGGGGCGGGGCGAGGAGAGCGCGAGCGGTCCTGGAGGGGCCGAGGCCCCGCCCCTTGCGCTGCGCCCGCCCCCTGCGCCCGCCCTCCTCCGCCGCCGCCTCCCTCCCGGATCTGTGCTCCAGTTCAGAGAAAGGAGAAAATGTGTGTGTGTGGCGAGGGGGAGGGCGAGCACTGAGCAGCCGCGGCGCGCCTGGCAATCGGGCCGGGTGGGCGTCCGGCGGAGGCGGGGGCGGAGGCGGGGAGCGCGCGGCGGCCGGCTGCCCGGTTTGCGCGCGAGCCGAGTGGGCGCGGGCAGGCCGAGGGCGCCCGGAGCCGAGTCAGGCGGGGCGAGGAGCGGGCGCGCCGGGCGCGCGGAGCCGTCGGCGGTCGCTCGCTGCGCGGGCCGCCTCGGTGGATGAGCTCGGGCCGCTGGGCGCACAGCCTAGGGCAGCGTCGGCAGCGGCGCCTAGAGGGCCGCGCGCTCTCCGAGAAGGCGGCGTGTGAGCGCGGCCGGGCGCGGCGGCCTTTCCACGCGCGTCTCAGGCCCCCGGCCCCGCTCGTCCCCGGCCCGCCTGGGCTGCGGGCCTGGCCGCCGTCTTCACCGCGGCTCCCCTGAGCTCTTCCCTGACGCGCGCCCGAGCGGCAGGGCTCCGCGGCCGCCGCTGCCTCGGGGGAGCGAGGGCGGAGGGCGTGTGTGCGCGCGTGTGAGCAGGGCGCCGGCGGGGCTGCAGCGAGGCACTTTGGAAGAATGACTCTGGAGTCCATCATGGCGTGCTGCCTGAGCGAGGAGGCCAAGGAAGCTCGGAGGATCAACGACGAGATCGAGCGGCAGCTCCGCAGGGACAAGCGCGACGCCCGCCGGGAGCTCAAGCTGCTGCTGCTGGGTGAGTGCGGCCCTTGGGCCCTGGTGCCCCCCGCCCCGGCTCGTGGTTGCCCTCCCCGCGCGCGTCCCCGGCCGGCACCCGCACCCGCGCGCGCGCACACAGGGGCCGAGGGCCGGGCTCCCGGCGCGGGGCCGCGGCGTGCGCCTTTGGTGTCAGCTAGGGCCGTGCTCTGTGCGCCGCGTCTGCGGGACGGCTGAGCGTCCGCACGAGCGGCGCGGGTGGGCGATGGCGTGCGGTGCGGTGGCCGACCAGCGTCCATTGTGGCGCGTTGTGGGGTGGAGAGGAAAGGGTGTAAACGGGGAGCCGACTCGGGTCTGGATTCTGCTAGGAAAGGTGCTGAGGAAGCCTTGGCTGGCGCTTCAAAGAAACCCGGGCTAATGTACTGGGCAGGGGCGGGGCAGGAAGACTAGCCCAAATGTGCTCTACTGTAGCCACCAGGCTACTGACAGGAGTGACCCCAGAGAGTTGCATGGCCAGTGGATGGTGACAGGCATCTCTTCTGCACCATTCCTTTGGGATAAAGATGAAGGATCTGGCAGTGTTGTACTGTGTGGTTGTTGACAGCAGACGGGTATCTTTTGTTTAATGAGGCGACCCAGATGTATGCCTGAATTCACAGCAGTTTCTACTGGAAACCAGCACAGCCTCTCAGTTACTCTCCTGGAAACAAACAGAAACCTTTTGTTTAAAAACGGACATTTTAGTATCCTGCCATCTGGGCTCCAAGAAAAACGGGAAGAGTTCGAGAAAATTCCCCTCTGATCTCTCTCTCTTTTTTTTTTTTTTTTTTTTTTTTTAAAGACAATCGAACATTCTGCTTTAACACAAAATTAGCAAGAAAATGCTATTTTCAAATGGGAACTATATTGATTATTATCTCTGAGAGACTGTTCAGAATCAAATGATCAGGGTTCATGTACAAGCTAGCATGACATAACTATTGCTATTGTGGTAGGAAGGATGAACTGCTTTGCAGGAACAGGCCTGAAAAATGTCTGCACTTGTGTTTATTTGTATGAGTAAAAATAACGCTTCTCAAACATTTCTGTAAGAAAAGGATATTGCATTGTTAGTTGGGATTTGAGGAGCACTCCCCCCACCCCCCACCCCCACCCCCCTTTTTTTTTTTTTTCTATCTGGAGCATTTCATCTGCTGACTCCAGGAACCCATTACCTTGGGGACTGAACTGCTTATGTACTGAATCACTTATAGTCAGGAGCAAAATATCGTAATCACAAATGGTTTCCTTGCCTTAACTTAGGTCTTTCTATTGAAATCCAGTTAGATAAATGTGCACATATAAAGTGTTCATAAAGAACAGAAGGCAAGGAGCTGAATAGAAAGGTGGGTTTCAGAGGAATAAGCCAGGGGAATGGGGAAACTGGATAAGCCTGCCCATCCTCGTGATTTCTGTTTCTTCTCATGGCTGGAAATGGAATGTCTTATCTTTTTTTAATTGAGAAGGGAAAAGCAAGGGCAAGTGGAATAAATATATGGTGTTCCAGTATACAATTAAGAGGAAAAACATGTGTTTTAGAGATTTTCTCTTAGACCTGACTTTTAATTTTCCTTTGTTTACAGTCTTCATATGTTTGTGTTTAGCTAGGAACAGGGCATTTGAGGTCTCGTTAACCAAACTTATTTGCCTGAAATTTGACAGCTCGAGGTTTCCCAGCAGCTATGAGTTAGGTTTGTCAGAGGGCTAGGTTTAAATGCCTGAGAGGGGAATACACTCATAGAGATACTTAATTACATGCTGTGTATTTTAATAATATACCATGCTTTAAAAAATGAACGTGGAAATGATTTCCCGAGAGGAAAACCCCCACAATTCTACTGCTAAAAAGTGGTAGGTATAAGTGTGTGGCGGCCCTCTCCTCACTGATTATAGATTGGAGCAGGGTTTAATATGGCCCCACCTCACCCATCAGAGACAGACTGTTGGAGGTGGTAGACAACTTGCCGTTTATTCAGCACCTACATTCGTGAACAATATTTAAAAAACACAGTTCTCTGTCAGAAGTGGGAGGGCTGGACATCATTAGCAATCACGGCTTTTCTCAGTCTAGATAGGCTTCTTTCCCAAATGCAGTACCCACACTATTTGTGTAGTTATGATGATAGACATTAAGTGTAAATTTCATCCTGTGTATACACAGGGTATTTGTGTATGGGTGTGAGCTTAGCAGGGAAAAGAGTGTTGAACAAGGGAGTGTTTGGGGGAGGGGCTCCTTCCTGGAGTGAGTAGTCTTTATTTCCTAGTTTTTTCATTCATTTTACCAACATCCATCCAGAGGAGATTACAGATTGTATTTCATCACATTTTAAAGTTCTTTTTACATCTTTGATTGCTTATTTACATAGAGGGATCACGCTTGTGTTGGGGTTCTGTGTAAAATTGTTTTGAAAGTAAGTTTTAACTCAAGGTTGACACTCATGGAAAGGGTTTGTTCTTCAGGGGTGCAATATATTGGTCACCCAATTATTTAACTTATTATTAAAATATAACTATCGCAGAATTGGTTATCTGACTAGATAATCAAGTGTGCCAGTAAAATTGTGCACACTTGATTGATCCAGCACTTATGGCAGTGTGTTCCACATTTATTCTACAGAGCTCACACATTTTGATCTCCTTCTTGAGGCATGATCTCTGACATTTCCTCACAGTAAAGAGTTTCATTTTAACTTAGTAACTTCTATCTTATTCTCTTTATCATATTAGTGTTTGCTTTTTTTGACCCCTGAAAGAAAACTTTGTATTCTATATAGGTTATAGTAGAAGATATTTGATACTTATTAGGTGTAAAATACTGTTATCTTGCCTTTAAAGTTGAAATATCATGAATATTCATTAGCTATTTTTGTTGGTGGTACACAGATCGCAGCATTTAATTACTGATTTGTCTTCATGTCTCTGAGGAACAAATGGCTCTGAATATCTGCTTTAGGTCATAGATATTCACTGATAAGTTTTATTCAGTTTCTTAAAGATATCATGTCTCTCCTCACTGACCTGTTCTTTTTACATGTGTTTAAAATCTTTACTGTGTAGACCTTAGTCATCAAATTAGCAATCCCTTTTTATTGATGGGTTCTTCCTATTGAAAGCATACATGTTTAGATAAGTCTTAAATGGAAGAATATATGTGTTTGGTTTTTGAAAAGAATAACATAGGCATTTCAGGCTTTTTATTTGTTCCACTCTGCAAGCTCATGAGGGTAAGATTGTGTTCTTTTGTTCACTTCTACATTGCAGCTTCTAAGACAGATACGGAAGAGTGGTCTTAATCAGTACTTGCTGATAATTGATTTTGTGATCTTGGAAAAAAAATCACATATGCATCCCAGCACGTTGTGTTTTGTTGTTGGGTTTGTTAGAATGGGACCAGTGTTTGATACTAGGAATCAAACTCAGAATCTCAAACTTGCTAGACAAGTGCGCCAGCATGGACCCCCTGCCCTCTTATTACTTTTTGAGACAGGGTCTCACTAAGTTGTCTAGGGAAGCTTCGGATTTGTGTCCTCCTACTTCATCCTCTTGACCACTCGAGACCATAGGCCTGCACCATCAGCTCAGTCAGCCATGCTTATAGAATGTCAGTGTGAGGAAGACTAGTCCATTCTATACTTTGAGTACTGTTTATTATGTAAAGGCTTGTTTACACATTTACACCTTTCATTCTTTTATGTATGTTTTCTACCATTATGCCTTGATCATAGTGAAATTTTAATATTCCTTCTCTGATTATCAAAACGATTTTTGTGACTAATACATACTTTGACATGAGGGGACTTCAGTGGGTTAAGTACAGACTGTTAGGAACTGGTATTTGTGTGGACAGTTGCAGGTGTAAAGCAAAAGGGGACCTGGGAGGCTGGGAGTTGTGGCTGTGTCCAATTTAAGTTAGAGAGAGTTGCTTTGTGTACATTTAAGTACTCTTCCAGTTCTCCCTCAGTAGCTGTCAGGGTTGGCTGCCCTGATCCCTCTAATGTAAACATTTTGGAGATATCAAAATATGGTGTTGCTATAAAGACTGACCTTTTTTTTTTTTTTTTTTTTTTTAGCTTTTTTTTATCTTTAAAGTTTAATATGTTTCTAAATATCAATATTTGTTGAGATGTATTTCTTCCTCCTTCAAACAAACAAACAAACAAATATGAGAAAACAAAGTGTTTATATCTGAAGGCTGAAATGGGACATTCCTTGGAAACCCAAGTTGTAGGATTGACTGACAGAGCCTTCAGAGTAAGACTTTTCATGGAGTTGTGTGGACTGCCTCTCTGTCATATACCTGTCAGTCCTGGACTAAGTCATTTCCTCATCAGAGAACATTGGCCTAAATTAAAACCCTGCTGATGATTTTTCTGTGAAGTTATTCTGTGTAAATCTGTTCAAACATTTGTATGTAGGGGTAGAAAAGAGAACCATGAATAAATCGGTTCCCATGAATAAATTTGGTAGCTTCTTTTTTATTTAGAAAAACTCAGTTCCTCTTTACAAGGTGTTCAGTTTTCAGAAGTGTTTAATAAAGATAGTTAGGGTGAAATTTCAAGGACCTGAAACAGCCTTTCTAACTATAAGGCTATATGCGCTATGCTAAACTTAGCAGGAACAGGGAAAAGATTTTTCTTCACGATCCTGGCAAGCTTTGTAGTAGAGAAAAAATGAACAGGATTTTTCAGGATAATTTTGCTCCTAGCATCCGTATCAGTTTTTCTTTGAAGGGAGCTATTACTCTGTTGATGTTGGTGGATTGTTGATTGGTTGTTGAAGCAAGGACATAGGGAGCCAAGGAGATGTCTTGAAAGAGAGAAGCCATTCTTTTCAGGTTGGGAATGTTTCTCCTTGAGAAGGTGGAAGGGCTGCTGTCTTTTGCAGACCTGCTATGGAGGGGCTGTCTCTTGCAGACCTGGTGTATTGGGTTGAGGAGGATGCATAGATTTGTAGTAATAGATTTAAACTCTCATTTCCTGGCTGAAGAAGCAAGCAGTGACAATATTAAAAGGGAAGCTTCTACAATGGCTTTTAGGTAGTCATTAAGATTTTTGCAGAATTAATCCTAGGGAAGTGTGAAATAGCAATAGAAGGTAAGATGTACAATTGTTGGTAATTAAATTGGTGGCAGTAACTGACTGCACAGTAAACAGAGCATTTTCTCTTGTTTTGCTGAATGGAGTAATGTGAGGAAAAGCTATTCTCAGATCCGGACAACTGTTTTGTGTCAGCAGCTATAGCTAATGTAGTAGAGAACAATCCATGATCACATTTGATTTGTTATGTCACTGATATGTAGATGTCTGACTGATTTCTTATCTAATGAGCGGCAATATGACAAAAGGACCTACACATACTGACAGGACAAATTAGAGTCCAAAGTGGTTGTGAGTCTACATTATACAGAAAAGTAAACAGATGTTATGGTATGGGAGCCCCAAATAGAATTTGCCATGTTAGTTAGGCCTGTGGTCAGCCTTCAAACCTAGGTGTCATTTCTGAAGACAGCACTGAATTTTTGCTAAAAGCCTTTACTTATTACTTTTTCGTGCAGGAGATTGAACCTAAGGCCCTAAGTGTGCTAATCCATGTGTTCTACTGCTGAGCTACACGTTAAGCCTCTTTATAGTTCCGTATTAAGAACAAAATTAGTATTGTTCATAAGTAAAATTTTGAAGATCTCTCAAAGCCACTGACTAAACAAATATGTATCAATTACTGGGAAATAAACTTTTCCTCCAGAATTTCTTCTTAGTCATATATTAAGAAATAATAGCCACCTATCAGATGTTATATTAAGCACTTCTGTGTGCAAAGTTATGTGCTACGTGAAACGCTGCTTAGTTCTGTGCCAGCAGGAAGGACGGAGTGAGTCTCCAGGCTTGTTTTTTCTTGGTTGTTGCCTGTATTGCCTTGCCAGCTGTTTTTTTCTGGTGCTCCTTCATACAAAAGAAAAGGCAAAAGTGTTATAGACCACTGTAGGAGCCTTTGTGGAATTCACTCAGGCAGGGAAAGTAGATGGTCCGGAGAATGTGAATTCCTAAATGTATGGGTATTATTTCTTCCAAAGAGGTCATTTTTTGCTTGTAACTGAGAAGCTGTTGATGACTGTTGTTGTTTCCTACTGGAGTGGAAGCTCCTGGAGGGTAAAGATGATGGCTCTCGGATCTTTATGTTTTAGCATCACACCAAGCATAGCTGCTCTTACCTTGGCTTTATTTTCAGTTACTAGGGGTGTGGAGGCAACTGGATTCCCAAAAGAAAGTAGAGCAGTTGGAGGGAATGGGTGTAAATTTCCTGCTTCTCTCTAATGGGTATCATCTGTATGTTCGCCATTTTCCACTCCTCTTTGTTGAGCAGTTGGCCACCTAGGGCACACAGTAAGAGGCTTTGTGTTTTAGGAGGTGGAATGCCTGTGGTTTCCCCCGGCTTCTCCTTCATTTTCTGTTGAAATGCTTCCTTGTCACATTGCTTCAGGGTGAAAAGCTGTAGACACAGCTGTTCCGCTGGACCGCTGTTAGATACCTACGACTTTTGAAATTTCAGAACCCCTTGCTCATTTATTGCAGGGTTAATCTGGGATTGTGACCAGTTGGATTGCTTTAGAAACATAGTAGTTTCAAGTAAGTGTTTAATGGATTGTGGTGTGGTTGGGGTCTGAAGTGTTATTAATGTCATTATATTCCTGAAACCTCACAGGAGGGAACAATAATTGATCACAAATTAAGGAAAAGGAGGTAGAGTGAAGTGCTTTGGCTCTGCTACAGGAAGTGAGCAGTTATGTTTAGAACCCAGTATGCATATTTCTTGGAGATAACCTTGTGATTTTTTTCCCTCCCCTTTGGAGCATTGAAAACATGAGTGAATTGCTTCGTCTGAGAATTTCCTTTTTTTTTGGTGGTCATTACTTGTTAAAAGCTGGAATTAGAATTTCTTTCGTCTTTAATATTCCTTTCTCACATTGTCTTTGCAGTATAGACAGCAGCATTATCGTTGGCCTCTTTGCCAGCATTTAGCACTCGGTAGCTGCAGCTGTTTGGAGAGGTGTTTGGGATTTGCCCGGCTCTTATCCAGCCTTATAGCCGTGGGTGCCACACCCTATAGGAATATTACCCATTCATTTATTCTCTCATATGCTAGTGAGGGTCCTTACACATCCCTGCATGAACATTTTCTCAGACTTAGAGAACTTCCCAGTTCTGTCAGACATCATGTGGCAGTGAGCTGGTGCAGGAAGTTGGGTGTTTTGACACATTAAAAGAAAAGGGTTTGTGAAAGGAGACGATTGGCTTTCTTTTGCACTTTGTACTGTGGTCTCTGCAAAGCAAAATACGTCATTACCGAACATAATGTCAACTCCTTCTTCCTTCCTTTTCCAGAGGGCAGGGACTTGAGATTGGTTCATGATTACCAGCAGAGAGTTAGTGAGCCAGTGCAGGATAATCTAATGGGCTGCTGGGTTGGCAAATAGGATACCATGTGTTTGCTGGAATGGGGAAGGTCCTGTGGGCTGTCAGCATGTGTGGTGTAACAGCTCATCTTCCTTATGCAGTGCTTTGAACATTCTGGTTTCAGTTACTTGAGTACCTTTATATCGTCTCTTTTTGATTGCATTTCTGTACAGATCATTAGGGAGAATGTGTTTTTGTTATATCCAGTCAGCTGGGGGTATACTCTTTGAGTGGTACATGTGTGTATTTCAAGGTAAAGATGCAGTAGTATTTTTCGCCACTTGAATTGGTATTTTACCATACTTCACAGAGTGCATGTCTTGTAATAAGTGTATATCCTTTCTGCACATGGCGGATGCAATTTTCCTCTTGTCCTAGAGAGATGACCCATTTCCTGCGACTTGTTCTAATAATACAGAATGACTTTAATTTTTGTTCATAGTTTGCCCTTAAAAGAATTGCAGGGTACTTAACTCTTAAGTATTTAACTCTTCATTCTGTAGCTCTTGTATATTTTTGAGAATTGACAAGTCATATAATGGTTTGAAACAATTTGGCTTTGTGAAATAATCAAACGCTATTATGGCATGTTTTGGACAGTGATGTATATCTTCCTCCAACCTGTAAAAGGCAGTCAGTATTCCTGTCCTACTTGTCCTGATTTTTTTTTCTCCCCTGTAGGTAATCTTAGGGGGGTAATTCTGTTCATTTGTTTAGTTTGCTTTTTCTATAGAGACATAGAATGAAGAAATTAGAGGAGAAAGATTTCCAAGGACCATGTGAACTTAGAAACTCTTCTGTAACCTTGGATCTCAGTTACTTTGCTCTGTGGATGAGGGGTCTGAATATGTGGGAGTGGGGAGGGCACCTGCTCCCATTTCAGGGGCTTCACAAGGAAGCATTGCCAGTCTGCTGGATCCTACTGACTGATTTGGATCTGTCCCTGCTTGCTGCAGTAACTCCAGTGTGATACAAGCAGCCCTGCTAATGGTGCTAATGGTGGTAATGGGATAGCCAGGGTGTTCAGTAAGCAAGGCCTGAGAATGAGACCTTAGCTGTCCAGCGTGTCTTGCTGCCTGGCATGTTGCTGATAGTAGCTCTGTCTTCACAGGGAGTGGTATCAAAATCCTTCTGTCATATCAGCATGGGTCTCCTGCTTCCTGCAGGAAAGGCAGCATCCTGGGCGGCACAGGGGTGGAGCTGGAGAGGCCACGCTGTGCTCTGTCTGCTTAGGCAGTGGTCTTTTAACTATCCATGCCAGCTTCCTCTGAGTTGGTCCTTTTGTTGTTGTCTCACTGGGCTAGCTTACAAATAATCTCTGCTCCCCATTTTCTGTGAGTGATCCCTAGTGGGTCTTGGGAGGTAGGCATCCAGGGCTTCATATTTCAAAGAGGGACATGGTGTAGTGGGGGGTAGAGGGGGTCGTGAACCTCTTTTACATTTGAAGCTAGCAAGAAAGATGCATCAGTAGGCAGAGCATTTGTGCTCCTCATTATATCACGGTGCCCTGTCTTCTTAGGGCTTATAGTATACACAGGAAAATATCTGTGACAGGGATCTGTACAGAAAGAATTTCATACTGTTTTGTTTTATATGTGTTTGATGCTCTGACCTCTCCACCATTCTAGTTGGCATGTGCACAGTTAAGAGGAACCTTAGGAATGCAACTTCCTGTGTCACTTGTCTGCATCTCTGGAAGGGCTGTGGTCAAAGAAGCAACATCAGGATTCTGACTGAGGTCTTAGAAAAACTGAGAAGAGCCAGATTCTGTAGAGGTGCCAGGCCGGTGACTGATGCTGCCAAGCCCTGCTTTCCTTGGGCTGCTGTCTTGTTATCTTAGTATCAGGCTCTTGGCTTTGCTCTTGGTTGGACAGTTTTAGGGCCAGAATGATCCCAGAGCAGAGGACAGAGATGGGATCCAAGGTGTGGAAAGGCAGAGGGTACTGCTGTGGATGGGCCTCATGACTGTCTTCACCAGTCTCTGAAAGGAGAGCACAGAGCAAAGGAGAAATGTCAGTCTTTTACTCTGTGACCTCCATCACAAAGAGCAGGCCAGTGCTGCATCTCCAGCTTTCTCCCTAGTGATCTCTCAATCTTCTTTCTTGCCGTTTCTCTCTCAGATGGTGAACTGGGAGGATACACAGTCAAGGAAGCTTGGATTGTGTGTTGTAGTCACTCTCTTGCAGAGTAGCTGTATTCAGCACAGAGCTCATGCACAGCAGAGTCTTGGAAAGAGCCATCCACATTTAAAAAGAAAGTTTGTAGCCTGGCTGTACCATGGCTTTTCCTAGTTTTTGTTTTCTGTCAACTTTTTGAAGTACTTAGAAATATGTTCTGAGAACCCTGCTCTCCTGTAATAAGTTATGAGAGTGTGTCTTGAGCCATCCTTGTCTAGGAAATGCTTTTGTTTGGCTTGTTTCTCCTGTAGGGGAACATGTTTCAGTTGCCCAAAGCAACAAGAAGATAAGCAATATCACGAACTGTTGTTGCCAGAAAGACTCATACTTGGGTAGAGGCATGTCTTGCAGAAAGAACTTAGACATTTTAGTCTAGGCGTCTATCAAGGGGGTTATCATCTTTAAATCTCTTGAAGGCTTTTTTCTTTTTCAGGCTAGTCTTGAATTCATCGTGTAGCAGAACTCACTGTGTAGGCCTAGAATGACTTTAAATTCCTCTACCTCCTAAGTATTGGGTTTTTAGGCCTGGGTCACCATGCTCAATTTAGTGTGGTACTGGGGATGGAATCCAGGACTTCCTGCATGCTCCTTTAGTTGAACCATATCCCCAGTCCTCTAGTATAGACATTAAGAAAGACTTGAGTATGGGCTTGCACACTGAGCATTGAACACACACCAGGTGCTTGCTGAGCCTTTATTCTACACGCAAATTATACCTGAGCCCTCTTCCTTAACGTCTTTAAAGAATGCCCAGTGTCTGTTTCTAATTGAGACCAGCACTGAAAATGGAGCTGCACAATAAAATCTGCATGGGATTTCTTGAGTCAAAATTTGGGAAAATATATTTTGAGAAAGTGAATAATTTGAAAGAACTGGGTCCTAGAACAAAAAGGTACCAGTCTCTAGTTTCCATCACTTTTGGATGGAACTAATGATATGTCTTAACTGAGTCCTTGTAGCACGTTCCTGGCTTGTAGTGGTGAGTTTGGATGGGAAGGGACTTGCTGTGTCCAACAGTTAATGCTCTATGGACATTCTTACCATACATATGTATATATTTTGAGACAGACCGTCACTCTGTAGCTCTGGCTGTCCTGAACTCACTGTGTAGGCCAAGCTAGTCTCAGATTCACAGAGCTCAACCTGCATCTGCCTCTCGAGTGCTCATTCTTACATTTCTTATATTGGATCATTTAAGATGTTCCCTAAGAAATGGTTATCAATGCTAGACACTGTCTCTTATCACCTGTGACAGGTGCCATAGCTTTTCTAGGATTCTGATTAGCTTCTTGCATTTTCTTGGTAAAGAGTTGTTTCATTACAGGAAATGATAAAACCAAAGACCTTTGAGAAACAATTTTTGTAGGACTTTTGCTCCAGACCAAGCGTATATTGATAACTAAGTCACCTCTAAGGTTTTCCGAAATCCCTAGAGTCTATGAATTACTCCTCAAATTACAGTATATCCTCTGAGGGCTAGTTAGTTAATGCCTTGTACATCAGTAGACCCAAGTCACCTGGTTACAGAATTAACTTTTTATATTTATATAAATTTAGAGTATTCTTTCTTGTTGGTATTGAATTTATATTGGCTTATTCTCTATTTAGAATTAGAGATGAGCACTTAATATTTTCTCAGGTGCTTTAGTTCTTTCTAATATAGTAAAAAAGTGAAAAAAAAAACATTGCACTTAAAATAAAGTTTAAGTTTGAGACAAGAAAAGTTTTTTTTTGCACTGGAGAAATTTTTTACACTCTTAAATACATTATATTTTTCTGTTAACCTTTGATTAAATAACACTCCATTCTGTTAATTATACTTTTGTCTTTTTTTATTTACAAAAATATAGTTTTTTCACACACAATTGAAAAAATGGTTTTAAATGCATAATAATAATTCATAATATATATCCGGAATGTTCCAATATAATCTAAGAATTATGACCTTTTCTGGGTACTGTTCCTTTCTATTCTGTTGTATGTTTTAGTGTTTCTTGCACACCATACAGTTTGATACAGCTATGAGCATGTTCTGTGTGGTATGACAGAGTTCACATTTACACCTGAGATGGGTATATGATGCTCTGTGTCTAGAAATTATATGAATTTGTTAAGTTCTTTTCTTTTAAAAAATATTTTATTCTTTGTGTATAAGTTCTTTGCCTTCATATATGTGTGTACCTTATGTGTGTTTGGTTCCCATGGAAGTCAGAAGAGGGCATTCACTCCCTTTGAACTGGACTCACAGATGGTTATGAACAACCATGTGGGTGCTGGGAACTGAGCCTGGGTCCTCTGCAAGGGCAACAAGTGCTCTTAATCACTAAGCCACTTCTTCAGCCCAGTAGTTATTTTCTGTTTTTACATGTAGGTTTTTCTGTTTCCTTTCTTCCTTTGTTCCTTCATTCCTTCGTTCCTTCGTTCCTTCCTTTCTGTTTGCTTTGGAGACAGGGTCACCCGGTAGCTCTGGTTGGCCTGGAACACTGTGTAGATAATGCTGCCTCAAACTCATAAGAGTGAATTCAAAGAGCCCTGCTCCCTCTGCCTTCTGAGTGCTGGGGTTAAAGATATTCACAACAATGCTTGACACTTAATGTTTCTTTTTCAAATAATACCTGATGAAGTTCTGAGTGGGTTGCTTTTTAAAACAAAAACAGTTGATACATATAAATTATATTTCTGGGTCAGAAGATATGAAAAACAGTATGATTCTTAAATGATTGTCTTTAATTCCCACTGTGAGCAGTGTTATGGGGAATCATTGCATTTGAAATCTGAAAATATATATTCGATCACTAGTGACAGTCATCATGGCATATTTGCTTTTAGTTGAATTTCTTAGGTTTTTTTTTTTTTTTGACTTCTATTCTCATTTCTTTTGCTTATTTATGTGCTCCAAGCATACAAATGAGATTAGCTTTTTGTCATATTTACTGAAATTGATCTAACTTCTGTTTGTTGTTTTTTCCCTTTGTAATTATCAAGACAAATTTGTTGGTCCTTGGGTCTATTCTATTTTAAAATGAAAATCTTACTGTGTTCTAGATACTGCATGAAAGTCCTATCTATTGTTTTCCACACGTGCACACACACAAAATTGAATGTAGCGTTATTATTACTGTGGTATGGTTCTTTTTGAACATGGTAATGAATTGTCCATAAGCTGTTCAGTATGTAATATTTTATTCAATAATATGTACTGTGCATTGTTATGTTACTATAGAAACTTCATAATTAGAGCCTTTTTAGCATTGTAGTGTTGTGGTGTGCATGTGCATATGTGTGTATATAGATCCCTGTGGTTGAACCCAGGGTCTGACACCTGTTGAACATAATGTCCTATCAAGAGGGTCTCCCGTCCCCAGTGTATTTGAATCATGTAGAAGGTGGCTAGTTTGCATCAGCTCATAAAAACTGCTTCTACAAATTTCATCTTTACAAAATCCAGTGCCTTCACTTTGGTGGTTTGAAAATTAGCTGTGGTAGGAGTATTTACCACAGAAATTGGCAAAAATGATACAAATCAGGGGCCTGGAGAGCTAGTTATATCACTGTTTGTACTTGATGAATTTTTACTTTAATTCCATCAAGACAATTCTAGAAGTAGTGCTGTAGTGACCGTTGTAGGGGACGCCTGTCTGTATGCTTGTGTGGTACTGTCTGAAGGCTGAATTCTTGGCATGGGATTGTCAGCCCATGAGAAGCTTATTTAACATTTGATTCTGCTTTTCAGAAGAGTATACATGGGGTTGCTTTCATGCTTGTGGGCAGTGTTACTGCTTTGGTCCATTTTAGCCCCAACTGGATTACGATAATCTGATTGATAGCCATTAAAATGATCTTGTATTTATTTGCGTTTTAATGAACAGGCTTCTGTTGTATAGTGTATGTATTCTTTTCTAAATTGCCTACAAAACATACTAACAAAGAATGTATCTAAATTATATCTTCGAAAGAAAAAAAAAAGAACCCTAACAATTGCATTAGTTAGGGTATTAAGAGTAACTTTATTTTAAAGTTTTATTTAAAATATTTTTTCATGCAGTATGTTTTGATTATATTTCTTTTCCTCTTCTAAGTCCTCTCAGATCCTTCCCACCTTCCTTCTCTCTCTCTCTCTCTCTCTCTCTCTCTCTCTCAAAAACAAAAAGTCCCACAAACACAAGTATGAAAATCAAAAATTAAGAAAACAAAATGAAAGAAAGAGTCCACAAAGAGAAAACAAGGAGTTGGTTTTATGTTTGCCAGCTCTTCTCGAGCACCGGACCTGCCCTGAGTGGTTCACATACCTGCTGACACTCCATCATAGAGAACTGACTTGCCCTTTGCCAGGAGGCATCAATTACAAACGGCTTCTGGGTTGCAGGTGGGACCTTCCGTCTACTTCTTTCACTCAGTATGGGATCAGATACCATCTGGCTAAAATTATAAAGTTTGGGTTTTGCTGCCATAGTCTGTGAGTCCTTATGTGCATCGTTTCTTTTGTGTCTAGAAGAAACTATTTCCTTGAAGTCATCCATCACTTCTGGTTCTTAGAATCTTTCCACTGCCCCCTTCTGCATAGATCTCTTGAGTCTTGAGGGGAGCCTTTGATGAAGGCATCCTATTTAGTGTTCCAAAGTCTCTCATTCTCTATACATTGTTATTCCCTATATTATTCTCTATACATTGTGTAAGAAAATGCTTCTTTGATGAGGGTTGACTGAAGCTCTGATTTGTGAATACAGTAATAGGTCATCAGGAGTCATGTTATTTCCTTTGGCATAATAATAGTAGTAGGTTAGGACCATGACCAATCGAGTGTTAGGTTTTTGGTGGCGTTAGCAGTTTCAGGTACAGGTTCCATCTCACATAGTGGACCTTAAATTCAAATTGTAAAAAGTGCTTAGTTATCCCCATAATATTTGTGGCACTATTGTACCAGTGTGTCTTGTAGACAGGTCACTGTTGTAGGTTCAAGGGCTTGTAGCTGAATGAGAGTGATGATTGATTGCTTTTCTTCTGTGGTAGTATATATCTTTCAGCCCTGTGAACACTAGTCAGCAGGGTGAACCTTCTGTATTTGATGACATGAGTAAGTACTGTCTTTAGCAATAGGGCCTTACTGTCAGGTTGTGGAGAACAACCAGTTGCCTTCAATAACCTGTAATATTTGTGTGAGAGGTCAGGAGGGGTCCATGGGACCCCTTAGGTCATGATGTAATCATGGCACTGGAGGCTTTACTTGCTGGCATAAGATGTCTGGTAGGGGGATTGTCTACCCCACTATATGGTGACTTCATTTAGATTCCTTTCACATATGCATACATTTTAGGAAGCTTTTATAAAGTAGGTTTCCATATGGCTTTTCAAATGGCCTTAGTGTTACTTGCCACCTCTTCAGCATATCTTACTGGCGTGTGATACCATAACTGGCTTAAAAATCATTTTAAACTTAAACATTATGAATGTATTTATAGAACTTCGAAAGGATGCCCTGGGCCAAAAATTCCATGGGGTTGGATGAGAACAGTCAGGCCATCCAACAGACTTTGCTTTCCCAAGTGGTTTATCTATGTGCTATGCATTTTATTCCTGTTGTTTATTGTAAACATACAGGCAGTACAAGGCTTAAAACCATTCTTCCTATCTTACTGGTAAGTGGTAACAGTAAGATTTTAATTTAGACACATTTTATTTCTGTAGCAGTCTTTTCAGAGACAGCAGTGAATGTATGGAATGATGAACAATCTAAGAACATTGTAAAATTGAATTATTAAGGGCATTTTTTTCTAGGTCTTTGTTTAATGGATTGTCTTTTTAGTGGCTAAATGTAGAAAAAACTGAATTCCCTTAGTTCGAATATAACAGATGCTTGTCTGTAGGCTCTTCAGGACTGATTCTGTGTTTGCAGAGTTAACCTGTTTTCTCTGTTCTGCCCCCTTTGTGGGAACAGCTATCTGACCATTCAGACACATTGATTTTTATCTTCCTGGCTTGCCCTTCTGCTACCGGCTCTCCCTTGCTTCACTGCCTCCTGTCTGGACTCTGAAGACTCTGAAGCCTGCCTGCAGTCTGTGCCATCTTCAGTGTTTGGAAGATGATTGAACAAAATTCCTTAAATTCATAGGGCAGGGCTCATATTTTTCACAATGTTTTAAGAACTCCTTAACACTTTGATTTAATATTGAATACTGGGATCAGCAGGAGAAGTTATTGCAAGTTAAGTTTAAAGAACTTTATATAAGTAGTAGGACACATATTGCATGTCATTTTGTTTGTGGAAGTTTTATTATGTGTATATTTTGTATGTATTAAAACATTTAGCATGAGTTCTGTGTTTAGATGAATATACTTTTACTATCCCTATCTCCCAGTACTGGGGATCTGAACCTAAGGTCTTGTGCATGCTAGGTAGGCATTCTGTTGAGTGATACCCCTAGACTTCAGATTTTTTTTTTAAATTAAAGTGTTCATGGATGAAGTAATTTCTACTGATTTGCTTGGGTATAAGAGACACACATGATATCTCTTTTATAGCCACATTATTCACATGGTCAGTGTCTCTGTAGTGTCTGCTGACATTTAAATTTGGTAAGAAATCAGTCTGAATACTTTTTCTTACTGATTGTCTTATATAACATGGAGGCCTAACATAATCCGCAGGTTTCAATTCTTTTTTATTCTTCTTATTATTTGCCCTTAAATATGCTTAAATGAAAATGTACATAATTCATATGTACATTTATTCTGTAGTTCAAGGATTTTTCCCATGTATGATTTCTTTTTACATTGTCATGGTAACTTTTTTCTTTATACACACTAGTCATTCATAACTGGGTTTCTGTGGCTTCTCTACCAGAGCCGTCAGCTTCTATTTGATTGCTTCTAACTGTTCCTTCCTGTGAAATTTGCTCAGATTGTCTGTGTCACTGACTTGGCAGGGCTTGGTATATAAAGAACAAGTGTCAGTAACTTGGGGTTGAATGAATGAAGTGTCGTATATTATCTCCAAATTCATTTTTAGTTTTTGCAAGTTTTCCTTTCTCATCCCCTTTTGTAACTCTGTCAGTTTCTGTTTTACCATCTCTTTTTAGTCTATTTCAGCAGATTACATTGTCTTAAGTTTTCTTGATGTAAGTCAAAGCTGAACCAATTGATTTGTCTTCAGTTCCGAAAGTAAATCTTCCAGAAGATTCTTTCCTTTATTGTGTTCTATGCCTTGCCTTCATTTTTATGTAGGAATGTTATAGATTTTGTCCAGCTTATTCATCCAAGATCAGGCAGGCCTCAGGCCTCAGGGTGTGTGTGTGTGTGTGTGTGTGTGTGTGTGTGTGTGTGTAGTGTGTGTGGGAGAAAAAGAGAGGGAGAGAGATGAGCGTGTATGGGGGGGGTGTGGAGAGAGAGAGAGAGAGAGAGAGAGAGAGAGAGAGAGTGTGTGTGTGTGTGTGTGTGTGTGTGTGTGTACTGAGTTTGTGTCTTTTCCCTGTCACTGGTGAGAGATCATGGTATGTATTTTATTTTTAGTGCTTTTCTCAGGGTGGAAGGAAGGCTGGCAGCAGCTCTCTCCAGGTCTTTGACGTTTGCTTCTCTGTGTTGATGACTCTTCCCATAATTCCATCTGTTTCCCTGACTTTGGGTGAGCCAAGATTTGATGAGAAATGGTTTCAGACAGCCGTGCTGTTGGGAAGATCTTCTTGCTGTGATGGTGAGTGGTTGTCTGCATATCTAAACCACTTGGCCAAAGCAGAATTGCTTCTCGTCTTCAGCTCCTGAGTTAGGTGAAGTCAGAGGGAAGACTGACATGGCTTGACTTTGTAGTTTCTCTTAAGAACCCCTCCCCAATCAAAGTTCCATTTAGTGTTCCTTGCTTCTCCAAGGATCATTACAGACTTCAAGACTCAGAGCAGACTTCCTGGAAAGATGGCCAGCACACTGCTCTTAGATGCAAGTCTCGGACTTCATCCTTACATGTTGTACACATGTATCAAACTGCCACACTGAACCCTACAAAAATATGCACAAACATTACGTTATTTAAAAGTTTGGCAAGGCATAATAGTGCACACCTTTAGCCACAGCACTCTGAAGGCAGACATCAGGAATTTGAGATTTTTTTTTTCACAAGCTTCCCTTAGTATTTTAACTCCTAAGTTCTAAGGTATTGTTGACTTAAGTGAGGATTTCTTACCTTTTTTCCTTTAATTTGTTTTGAGGAATAGAGAAAATTTTTTTACCTAGAAAGAAAAAATAATGAAAGGAGGGAAGGAAGGAAAGAAGGAGTGAAGGAAGGAAGGAAGGAGGAGAGAAAGAAGGTCTCACTATGTAGCTCTAGCTATCCCAGAACTCATGATATAGACCAGGCTGATCTCAAACTCACAGAGATCTGCCTGCTTCTGCCTTCAGAGTGCTGTGGCTAAAGGTGTGCACTATTATGCCTTGCCAAACCTTTAATTGACATAATGTTTGTGCATATTTTTGTAGGGTTCAGTGTGGCAGTTTGATACATGTATATAACATGTAAGGATGAAGTCCAAGACTTGCATCTAAGAGCAGTGTGCTGGCCATCTTTCCAGGAAGTCTGCTCTGAGTCTTGTGGACTGTAATGAACACATGTGCTGTCTTTCCCAGAGAGATAGTTACAGGATCTCAGTTAAGAATGTGTTGTAAAGTCTAGGCTTGCACCCCACACTGAGTTGCCTCTATAATATCTTCACTTTGTGTTAGCCTGTCCCTTTAACAGTCAGTAGGATTAATTCTGTTCAGTTATCTGTTTGCTAGAAAGCTTTTATACATTCATCTGGAATTTGTAACTAGCTTCAGGCTCTATGCCTCAAAGTAAGTAGATTTGAACCTACTAGAACATACCTTTCTTAATTATTGAAGTTGGCCTTATGATGCTCTCTGGAACTTCTTTATTTAATATCATAAGTTCTGTTCCTCATCTCTCATGAAATAGGAACCAAGCTTGTCTCTGATTACCTTAGTTTTTCTTCAACTAAAAAAATCTATATATGAAAATAACAATATAATGTGTGTTAAAGTCAAAGTAAATACTATTTTTATATCATTCTCTGAACTAAGATGCATATGACTCCAGAAAATTTTGTTTTTTGTCCACATGAATGCTATTGGGAAGTTCGTGGCAATTACGAGTGCAGGGTGTTCTCTTCCTACCTTGCCCTGCTGATGCTCTGGTTGTTGATGTGCATTTCATTTTTCTCATTGTAGTTCTGTGCAGCTAGTCCACTTTGTGTTCTGTGAATGATCAAACAGTTTTCTGCATTTCCCCACATTCCTTTATTGGTATTTAGGTGGATTTCCACCCTTCTCAATTCCTGAGAATACTTTTTTTTTTTAAATGAATTTTATTCTTATTCTATGGGAATATTCTTCTAGGATCAAGCTTTCTCTCCAGATTTCCAGTGTTTTTGAACGTATCTAGTTCATTATCAGAAGAAAGTAGATATACCTGTTAGGATAGGTTTCATAGGAAATTAAATAAGAGCTACCCCTCCACCCCCCCGCCCCCCAGTTCAAGGTCAGTCTTAGCAGTCTTAGCTGCATATTGAAGCCTAAAAAGCTCATTGTTTTTAATAGCTGAAATGAAATTCTTAGGCAAATGGATGGAGCTAGAAAATATCATCCTGAGTGAGATGACCCAATCACAAAAGAACACACATGGTATGCACTCACTGATAAGCAGATATTAGCCCCAAAACACACAATACCTAAGATGCAACGCATAAACCTCATGAAACTCAAGAAGAAGGTGGAAGACCAAAGTGAGGGTGCTTTTATCCTTTTTAGAACGAGTATCAAAAGATTCAACCAGAGCTCCCAGGATCTAAACCTCCAGCCTGAGAACAGACAGGGGCAAGCTGTCCTCTGAGAGGCTCTAACCAGCAGCTGACTCAGACAGATACAGACATCCAGAGCCAAACAGTGGATGGAGCTTGAGGACTCTTATAGAAGAATAGGGGGAAGGATTGTGGGCCCTAAGGAGATAGGAACTGCACAGGAAGATCAACAGAGTAAACCAACCTGAACCCTTGGAGCTCTCAGAGACTGAATCACCAACCGTGGAGCATACCTAGTCTACACAGATCTACCTCCATGGGCTGAACCTAGGCCTCCCTGCACATATGTTGTAAATGTGCAGCTTGGTTTTCATGTAGGTCTCAAACATCTGGAGTGGGGCTATCCCAAAACATTCAGCCTGTATATGGAGTATGGTCTTCTAGCTGGGTGCCTCATCTGGCCTCAATGGGAGAGGAAGCACCTAGCCTCTCAGAGACTTAAAGTGGCAGGGTGGGGGATACAGGAGGAGGGGGTACTCAGAAAACAAGAGATGGGGAAGGATTGTGGGAGGGGGTGACTGGGATGGGTTATAAAGTGAATAAGCAAAAAAAAAAAAAAAAAAAAAATTAAAAAAGGAAAAAAAAAAAAAGAAGCCTAAAAAGCCACTTAACACAAGACTGGGGAGGGATGGCTCAATTGGTAGGGAGTGTGCCAACCACAAGGACCCTGGGAGTCCACATAAGAGGCTGTGTGTGTGCTTGTGATTCTGATGTTGAAAAAGGAGATAAGCAGATCCCCAGAGGACTGACAAGCATGTTCACTCCCATATATGTACACATATATAGATTTCAGGATTGCTATAACCCCCACTATTCAGTATCATTTCAGATTTCAGGCTTTGGATGTAACATTGTAGAGCCAAAAGTATATTAACAATTTGGCTGAGTTTGGGTTATGTGGGTAGGAATAAAAGGGGACAGAGAAATCCAGGGAGGGTGTACCTGCCTTCCCTTGGGTGTGTGGTAGGCTCTATGTCACAGGAGACAGCCATATGAAGTTGGGTATATAGACCAGCAAGCAGAGTGCTTGCTTAGCATGCATTAGGTTCTGGGTGGGGTCCCTAGCATTGCGTCAACAGGGTACAGTGGCGTAGACTTATAACCCCAACATACCCATAATCTCAGCACTTACGGTCTGATCAGGTCTCTTGCACATTGTAGCTGTGGTGGTGGCAGTGGCAATGAGCAGTAGCATGCATTGCCATGTAGTGCTCTTGCTGGACACAGCCTCTTCTTATGTCCTAAAGTTCACAGTACCAATAGTTCATAATGACCATTATTATTAAGAAAGGAAGGAAGAAAAGAAGGAAGGACTGACAAACTTTTTTTTCCCCTTTCCCCTCTTCCTCTGACTTCTAGTTTCCATGTAGAAGAAAAGGAATGTTTTAGGAAAAGAAAATTGTATCCATTTGTTTTCTAGCCAGATTGTTTTAATGTTTTTCCCCCATGAGGCTTTATTTATTTATTTATTTATTTATTTATTGGCAGTCTTGTGTACTTCAGTCTGACCACATAATCAGGGCCAATTTTGAACTTATGATCCTCCTGCCTCCATCTCTTAAGTGCTGAGATTATGAGTACGTTGGGGTTATAAGTTTATGCCACTATACCCTGTTGACACAATGCTAGGGACCCCACCCAGAACCTAATGCGTGCTAAGCAAACACTCTGCTAGCTGGTCTATATACCCAACCCCAGGCAAGTGCTTCTTAAAAGAGAGAAAGCCAATTTACGAATGTATACTTTACACATTTCACACCATGCTCCATTTTTAACACTAACATTAGCTGGTGTCAATGTTTAAGTTTCTCATTTAGGAAATTGGATAGTTGAGTGAAAGTTGTATTCTTTAGCAGGCGTGTGTGTGTATGTGTGTGTGTGTGTGTGTGTGTGTGTGTGTAGGAATAGATGATTTGTATAAAATAAATGTTTTTCTTGAAATGGTAGGAGTGGTAGCAGGGGAGGAGCTGATAGGAAATAACTATGAGCCGAGCCTTTGACCTTCCCTGATATCTGCCTGTTTCTTAATAATAGATGGCTGCAGTAATCAGGTGCTCACCCAGCCCATTTAGCTGTGGGCCACACAGAAGACCTTCCACAGTGGATACACACTGATTCCTGGAGAGTGGTCAGCCCAGGATATTGCTTTTTTTTCGAAAGTTTAACAGAAAAGGTGAGTGTGTGATGATTTGGGTGTGCCACCTTAGAGGGGCAGTCTCCCCACTTTCCATTATGTACCATGGTGGGTCTTCTTGAATGCCTTCTTTTCTCATATCCAGGTACTAACCAGGCCCCCTCTCTGATTTGCTTTTTAGATCAGGTGAGCTTGGGCATGCTCAGATATGTGGCCATAGGTAAAGGTTTTTCCTAATGTGATTTTTTTATAGCTTAGGCGAAATGCCCAAACCCATTTTTTTTACTACCCATGAGAATTATTCTAATATTTTAACTATCACACCAGTCTTCTGTACATGTCTTTACAATGGGTCACTAGTATAATTTGAGTATGATTAACACAAATTTTTATACCTTTATCAGGGTTTCCATAGAAGCCAAACCTGAGTTTTAAAATGTGCTGTCCATATGCAGATAAATCACAATCCCTCTGGATAGCTAAGATAGTGAGTGGGATGGAGTCTGCAGAGTAACTCCAATGATCAATAAAGTCCCTGGCTCTCCTGACATTTACTTTGGGCAACTGAAAAATTGCTCATGCTCGTCTCTGTCAGCTGAAATTACTGTGCATGGCTTTGTGAATTTCTGCAGTCTTTTTGTGTATTCTTGCATGTAAATTTCTAGAACCCATGGCAAGGTCAGATGTTGCAGAAGTTGTTAGATTTTTTTTTTTTTCCTTTTCTCTTTTCCAGTGGGTGGTTTGCTTGAGTAGGCCAGCACAGTGAATAAATTAATCAGCATCAGAATCTGTATTTATAAGACTATATTTTTTTAATAAAAAATTTTTAGCTTAAAGGCATTTATTTTCCAAAATGTCCTTTGTTTGCAAAACAAACAAAATACTTTTGGGATTGTTCTTCTTCCTGTTTCAAGAGTTCTTTTACTGCTGAAAATTAAAGGGGCAAATATTAGCCTTCTTGTGTTAGTCTATTTGCACTCTTTAGAGCTTGAAACCATAACAACTTTTTAGACTACTGGGATTTTGGAAGGTAGACCCATGGCAATCTCCACTAGATAGAAAAAGGAGAAATAGGTTTGCCCTCCAGTCTGGCAGATGGCTTTTCTGTTTTGCTTTCTGTACGTGTTCATAAAGGAATATATTTGGTTCTATATCTTAGTGGGGAAAGTCACTTGTAAAATGGGGTCTTTTGAGGCAGAGGACAATATATTTTTATTGACATAATTGTAGCCAGATAATATATAATTATTTAAATGATCATAGTGATACAATTATAGTAAAATATGTAATACATATTTTATGTTTTATAAACAGTGCATTTGTGTTCTGTTTTATTTCACTATGAAATTAACTGACTGACACATTACAATAAATTTAGTAAACAAAAGCAATCACATACCCACCTTCTCCAGATTTTCTGGTGTACCTACCTAGTCTAACTGATAGGGGCCCGGTATCTCAATCCAGAGCATGATGGGAACTCAGGTTCTAAGATTACATCTGGACCCTCTGCCCAAGAAAGCTGGCATAGCAAGCCTGCTCTGGAAGGTGGACCCGTACTACAATCTGAGAACTTGATTCCAGTGGCCCTAGCCTGGACAGTCCATACAAATAATGCGATTAGCACTCAGCCCCTGCTTCCCTCTTGGGAGTCTGGGGTTCTGCTAGGTGCTGAGCAGATGGTGCATTTGTACCCAATCTCCAGTAGAAATCCTAGGCTCATAGTATGCTGTGGCGAGCATGAATTGTTACAAGTGATTGTGGGACACTGTGTGGCTTGTATGGCTGTGCTTTGTGAGGATCTGCTAAGGTTTGTGTGTGGTTTCCATCAGACTTTGCTCAGGCTATTTTTTTTAAGTGTAACTAAATACCATTATAAAATGAATTCCTGTGAATCCACTGGTGTTCCTCTGGCCCTCAGCCCCCACTCCTGAAGGCCTCCACCTGCTTAATCTGGAGTGCTCTAGGTCAGTGAGTTGGTCACAGGAGTATTGGGAGGAGTGTATAAGGTGTTGAAAACACCAAGTGCTATGTTCTGGTGAATTCTCCCTGTACACAGAGAAGATTCAGCTGTCTACCCTTCAGGGAGTGTTTAGCTCTTCTTCTTAAAGAGCCAATGATCCTGTGCTGAGCTTACAAGAATGACAGATATGGGGGAAGGGCGAAAACACACTGCACTTTCACATTGCTCTGAGGTTACACTGTACTATGTTCTTGCACTGTATTGATTATGAATGTTATCAGTTGAAAAATTACTTCACTGGAGAGGTCCTTTGACAATCTGTGTTTCCTCTCATACTTGTGTTGTTAGGGTATGTGTCTTGGATGTTGGGCGAAAAAAAAATACAAATAAATAAAAAGAATGCATCTTTCTCTTTTTCATGAAGTCTATCCAATCCATTGAATCCATCAGTGGTGGCCTTTCACCTTGAGCACCCCCCTCCTGTCTGAAACGGAATGGAGAAAGGCTATTAAACTGCATTTAACACATTCAGAACGGCAGGTTCTTGGCTGGGGGAATGAATTCCACTTAGGAGAGCCATTCTTCCTCAAAGGAGGCCGGTTGGGCTGGAGAAGAGAACTTGGAGGGCCTTTTGTTCTGAAGGGGACCGCATCTGGATCTGAATGTGTCTCTACTCAAAAGGAGACTCCTCATAAAGGGGTTTTCTTGATCAAATTATTTGAAGTGGGAAGAACTGCCCTGAATGTGGATAGTACCTTCTGGTTCCTGGATAAAAGGACATAAAAGAAGGAAACTGTATTTTGCCTGTTTGGTCTCACTCTCACTACCAAGTCCATCTACTCTGATGCTATATCACTCCTTTGCTGATACTAGATGCAGCTTCTTCAGGCTTCCAGCTTAGACTGAAGACCAGCAGGTCTCTAGGACTCCTCCAGGCCTTCGGCATCAGGTGGGGACCACCAAGATATCCAGCCCAGTGGGCTGAACAACTCCTGGACTCTCAGCCTCTCCATTGTAAGTCCATTGCTGGACTACCTGGATTACCACACCGTGCAGGCCAATCAAATAAATCCTCTTTTTTAAAAAAAAGAAAATTACTTCAAAGTAAAGGCTAGAGATTCTCATCTGCTGAGGAGGAAATGTCAGATTTGGCCTTCCCTTTTTAACTGTATTTTCTCCTGTTTGTTTTTTTTTTTTAAAGATTTATTTATTTTATGTATATGAGTACACTGTAGTTGTCTTCAGACACACCAGAAGAGGGCATCAGACCCCATTACAGATGGTTGTGAGTCACCATGTGGTTGCTGGGAATTGAACTCAGGACCTCTGGAAGAACAGTCGGTGCTCTTAACCACTAAGCCATCTCTCCAGCCCTCCTGTTTGTTTCTGACAGTTGCTAACTCTAGGTTTCCTCTTCATCCTATCCCCATAACTGGCTCTGCACTACACTCTGGTTCCTGGACAGCCTCCACTCCTCCTTCCCAAGTCCTACCCATTTTTCAAAGCCCATCACAAATGCTGTTTTTTTTCCTCAGCTTCTCTTCTAATTGTAGTCCCTTGACCTCCTGCTCATTTGCCACTGTTTTCTTCTTTTTTTAACTTAGTATTTTGTTAGCATACAGAATGATGGGCATCATTACAGTGTTTTCATAGTACGTGCCATTATACTATCTGCCCTACTCCTTACTCACCATTCTCGATCCCACCAAGACCACTTGGTGTGGTGGTGCATGCTTTGCCATCCCATCACTTGGAAGGCTGAGTCAGAAGGATTGGCAGTTTAGTAGCTACGTTAACATTATGAGTCGGAGCCCAACTTGGGCTACATGAGACCCTCTGTCACTCTGTGTGTGTGTGTGTGTGTGTGTGTGTGTAGTTCAGAGGTTCAACCTCGGGTGTTCCTTAGGTGTTGCCTGAATTGGTTTTTTGAAATGGTCTTTGACTGGCCTGGAACTCTCCAACTAAGTTCTGCTGGTTGGCCTTCGGGTCCCAGAGATTTAATTGTCTCTGCTTTCACTAACCTTTTGCTGCCCAGCTTTTTAATGTGGCTTCTAGAGATTGAACTTCTCAGGTCTTTATGCCTGCGTGGGTAAGTACCTGCTGGCGGAGCTCTTCCCAGTCCCAAGGCTTTATTTTTTGTTGGATATTCTTTCTAAACTTTCACTTTTTTTCTTGATTCATTAAGTCCAGTGCTTTAAAAATCTCCCAGTTCTACTCAGTGTCTTACATGAAAGTAACCAATGAGTACTTATTCAGGACTTCCTATGTATCTAGTTCTATAAGTACTATGGTTAATTGAAAGGAAATAGATTCTCTTGGTTCTCAATGAGTATTGAAGGTAAGAGCAATAGTCAATACGATAAAGATAAGGAAGAAAAAAATTCTGTTTGCTGACCATTGATGTCTAACTTTTCCCTTTTAGCCATAATGCTGTAAGCTCACAGTTAAAAAACACTGTTACTGCCAGGTAAAATGTGCAGGACTGTGGTCTTGATGAGGCTTGTGAATATCACAAAGAATGTACAGCCTTCATGTACATGTACAGCTTTCAGGCTTAGAAACCAGGCTTGTGAGAAAAAGCTACAAGGAGGTCAGGGACTTTGCCATTGTTTTCCCCAGTGCCCAAGGTCTGGTTTGGGGTTTACATAAAGCCTTCAGTTAATGGGTGACACTTGCCTGCTGTAAAGTCAGCAATCAAATGAGCATTATAGTTGGTTTATTTTTTTTAATTTTCTTTAAGCATAGAAGTGGAATTAAGCTTAGGACTTTGTGGAGCATACCAGGCAAACATCCTATTACTAATCTACACTGCCAGTCCTTTTTTAATTTTTAAAATCTGAGATTGGGTTTTTATAAGTTACTCATGCTGAACTCAACTTGGTGCCTAGGCAGGTTTGAACTCAAGATCTTCATGTTTCAGCTTTCAAAGGAGCTGGCACTACAGGCCTGATCCACTAGACCCTGCTTGCGCCCCAAGGTTCTACTGCATTCTTCTCTTTGGGTCTGTAAATATTTTAAACATTAATTTTACAATCCTCTTGACTTGGGTCATTCTGGCCTTAGCCAACTAGAGTAGCCCATAGCTACTTTCTGGGAGGTTAGTTGGGGAAGTAAGTGATAAGAGATTGCTATTGGAGGAGGCTTTCCGTCTTCCCCTGTGCTACAGGACTTTTGAATCTGTTTCTAGTTAGGAATAGGATATGGCCAACTCTCAAAGAAGAGAGAGAACAGGGAAGCTACTTAAGAGAGCAGTACAGGCAGAGAGAAAAAGGAGAGAGGAAGCAGTTTTACTGGGAGAGTTTTACATAGACAGGTTGAAGAGAGAACAAGCTAGACACAGGTAAAGGCAGAAGGAGCAAGAGAATGAAAAGGAGCCAGAAGATTAGAAAAGATTGCTAGAGCTAGTTAGAGGCTAAGAGAAAAGCCAGGTTGAATAAGTCAGCTGGGAGAGGAGTTTGAGTCAGAATAGCTTTGAAGTTGAACTAGCCAGCTATAGTTCAGAACAAGAAAGGGTAAGCTTATTCAAACACCAAGTCTCAGAGGCTGAAAACATTCCAGGCCTAGATTATTAGATTTTATGGAGACTGGAAGCTTTCAGGACTAGGCCTAGGTTAGGAGAAGCCTCGGAGATGACAGTTACAACAGGATAATAAAAGACACTATTACCCCTCGACTTTCTTCTCACTTACTGAACTGAGTAGTGCTGTGTGGAATGGTTGAGGCTAAAATGAAAGGAGTGCAGAGAAAGGGCCAGGTGTGGCCTGATGGGACATCTCTTATGCACGGCACAGAGCCATTGTGTTTTGTGATGCTCTTCCATGTGAGATTTTATTTGAAGCCTAGGAAATTGCTGTGAATTAAGGACCTATCATGGAGTGGAGAGCACGCATAGTTTTGTTATGCTTTAGCCTCTTTGCTTGTAAATTGAGGACATTAACTTGCTTTTGTTGGTTGTGGTGAAGACATAAGAGGTGTCAGTAAATGTTCCTAAGGTACTTCTCAGATAATAGAAGTTTGGGCCAAAGGAAAGAAAAGGAAAGGAAAGAAGTATAAGGAGATTAGATAATTCAAAGCAGTGCTTGTAATTTTTATAATTTAATTGACCAAGTGGCTTGTGCTTGTGGGAAGCAGCTCTCATACAGAGCAGTACATTCTACTGTTTGTGAATATTATTTTATTAATTTATTTATTCACTTTACATCCTGATTGAAGCCCCCTCCTTCCCCTCCTCCTAGTTCCACCCTTACAAATTCTTCCCCGGTTATGCCCTCCCCTCCTCCATGAAGGAGAAGCTCCCTTTGGTACGGTACCACCCTGCCCTGAGACATCCAGTCCTAGCAGGACTAAGCACTGGGAATAGTTCTTGGTATAGTCAGAAGTGCTTTTTGTTTCTCACCAACATTCCAAGACCCACAATTTCTGTTTAACAGAAATAGTTTTCAATGCACAAATGGTTTTATTTAATTTCTTTTCTGCTTTCTGAAAGAGGTAGACACTGGTCCGATTTCCTTAGTAGTTATGTGCTTACTATAGGGTTATTTCATTTTCTTTTGGGTTCTATCAATAGAACATAGGACCTTTCACATGGAGCTCCCACTTAACAAGACCCTTAGTCGTGAGTTTTTGTTTGTTTGAGACAGGGTAGTTGTGGCTGGCTTGAAATTCACTTTGTTAGGCCAGTCCCATTGCACTTACAGATCACCTTCGTCTTGTCCTGCATGTTGGGATTAAAGGTGCGAACTGCCACACCCGAATTCGCTGTGTGTTTAATCCTTTATTTGTTGTGATAGGAAGGTGTCTTGTTTGATATTAAATATTTTCAATCTCAGTGTTGATTTACATACTCTGAAACATTTTTGTCCTGTGTTTAAGGATGTGCCTCAAAGGTTATTTTAGTTCTATCCAGTTGAAAGATGAATAGTAAAAAATTTGCTGGTTTCCTGTTTACTGAGCTCTGAGCAAGCATTTATAGTTACTTTCTAAAATATCTTAAATTAGTGCTAATGGAACTTTGTATTGTCAGTCTCATGTTGGAGGATTAAGTATTGATATATTTTAAAATAATTGTTATCTCATTGGTGTGATCTGTGTCAGCAAGGTGACATGTTGTAACTATTCACACCTATGCTTTACTCTTCTTACATCTGCTGCCTGTATCATCATACAAGTTTTATTACAGCTGTGGTCATGTTAATGGTAACCACTTTTACTTGGATTGACACTGAAAGCATCTTTTATGTCTGAATCACATAGCCTTCCCTTAGACTTGATATAGCACCTGCTGAAGCATCTCTCCTAGTGAAACAGGGCAGACATACAAAGCTTTATTTGTTACTGTCTTACCTTTAAGCCTGATTTCCCAGCACCTGAAATATTTCCCTAAGTCTACTGTCATAATTTTTTTTTTAAAGAGTACATTAGATTTCTCTTTAAATCATCTCATAGTTTTTAGTCCTTAGTGGGGAAAATGAAGTGTGTATGCTAGTTAACATCTACTGTCGCTTCTAACTTAAGGAATTATCTTAGATTTTACTCATATGTTCTGTAGTATTTGAAGGTATCTCAGATGATTTCTTTTAAGAAAAGTATCTTGTTCTACAAGTAAGCTTCTCTGCTAATGTTTGCTTGTAGCCTGCCTTACCCCATTTCTCTCTTGCTGTTTTTGAGACAAGAGTCACTGTGTAGCCCTGGCTGGCCTGGGACGTTGTCAAACTCAGGGATCCACTGCCTCTGCTTCCTGAGTGTTGGAATTAAAGATGACACCATACCTGGGCAGCTTTTAATATTCCCTGAGCAGATTGACTGTTTTCTTCAGCTGTAATCTAAGCCCTGGTACAAGGAAGCCAGGCCATGCACTACCCATTGCTGAGTGCTATCCAGAACATGTCTACCTCATAAGAGAACGAATCGTTTCTTACAGGAAGCTCTTCTTTCTTGTTTGTATTGGCTTTCAGGTTCCCATATTTGGTGGATTTCTGTAGGATACTCATGAAATTTTAATTTTGAGTTGTCTTAGACTTTCAGCAAAAACAAAGCTTTTCTTACTTCTTTTCATCTGTGTACCTTAGGTTCATTCCTAGCACAATGCCTGGTCACAGTGTAGATGGTCAGTTAGTATTTGCTGAAATAAACAGTTCCCCAGTGACTTGGTGAACTTTTGCTTTGACTGATCACCTGGCAGAAGAGTGAGGTGCTTATTCCCGTTTTTGCTGTGGAGGCCCTTAGTTCTCACACAGATTGGCATTATGTAATCTTTCCACCATTGGAGAACATTTTCTGTGGCAGCTAACTCCTTGGTGTGAATGAATTTTTCTATCAGCTGTTGAAGAACTGAGTTGGTGTTTAGAAAAATGCAGAAAACATTTGTTCATCAAAACTAACAAGATTGGTTAGCAAAAGAGAGAGGAAGTATTTATAGAAAAGGGGTATTCTGTTTCAGATACTCCATCGCTGTCCAGGCTGGTCCTCACTTCTGGATGGAGTAATTCTTTTGTTAGATGACTAGAATCACTTCCTTGTTTTCTTTTCATGTTAGAAGAAGGAATGATTTGAAACAACTCCAGGTAGTCTGCACTTATCCCAGATAGAGTGCCTTCTATCACAGAAAATCTTATTCTTCAAGTCTTACTTCATTAGTTCATAAATACAGTTGATAAGCATCTTTGTCTTTGGCATCACACAATAAAAAAATGCTGTTATCAGCACTGGTCTTGTGAATATCCACAGTACTAATTTGTTCTATCTCTTGTTTGTCATTTTGTTTGTGTGTTGATGCAGAAGGATGGAACTTCTAAATAACTGAATTCATCAAATGATTTGAAGACATTTCCATATAGGAAGTGGTGTGTGTATTTTCTGTACATTTGTATTCAGAAATGACAGCTGTTTGCACTAACAGTCTGGATGTTAAAAGTAAAAGATGAAGTTAAAACAGGAATATGTCTTTGTCACCTTTTTCTTGGTTTAGAACTACTGTGTAGCGTTAGGAAGAATCAAGGAGTGCTTTTAGTGTTTGACAAATGTTTTTGCATCTGCGTTTAGTGTTATAGGACCACATTCTTTAAGTCAAATGCATAATGAAAGTGGGCACGAAGGTGTAAGGGCAGATTTAAATGCTGTAGACACAAAAGATAGAATGAGAACCATCATTGTGTTTTCTTCATTTGGCAGCCGCTCTTACTGGTGAGCTAGACATCATAGTAAGTTGATGGGAACGCCTGAGGCAGCCTTTAGCAGGAAGCCAGGCTGCTTGACCCTGCCCTTCCTGCTTTGTAAATGGTCAGTGGCTGCTAAACGTGCATTTGGAGGCCTGGGCCTGGGCCTTTGTGCCTGGGAACTGGGACTGCAGGAGAGGGAGCAGAGACCCAGACAGCTCCAGGTATGGGGTAACTCTGCTGACTACTGGTGATATGTTCAGTTAGGAGACCATAACACTTTCTTCTTTTCAGTGGGTTCCTTTGCCTAAGTTGCCTGATACTTTATTAAGCAAATCAAACCACATTTATTTACAATATAATGATCATTCATGAGAGTCTGAAAACTGCCCCCTTGAGATGGCCTTTGGGACAAGATACTGTGGTGCCCAGGGACTGCTCTTGCTCACATGGTGCCTGTGATTAATGGTTTGGCATGATCACACTGAGAATCTGAGTCTCAAAGGAGGATGTAGGCCAGTTCCAGCCTTCAGAACAGACTCCTTCATCAGGCCTGTGTTTATTGATTTGGCAGAGATCCTCCTGCTTGAGGAATCAGACTGGTTGGTACAGCTCTTGACCATACAAAAGAAAGATAATATACTGAGCACTGTCTGTATCCACAGCTCTCCTTTGAGAGGCATAGGTGCCAAGCCCTGTCGCTGAAAGGGTACATCAGGTGGCAGGCAAGATGCAGTCTGGAGACAGAATTCTGTGGCAGCAGGAAGTTGCAGCAGGAGGTCACATAGCATCTAAACCCTGACTCCCTGGAGATTCAGGGAGTGGGCAAGCATTCAAGCTGAGTGTGGGAGGGGCTCAAACTCTTTCTTTCATTTATATAAAATGATTATATAAACTGGAGGCTGTGGTTAATATAACTGGAGGCTAGCTGTCTCCATGTTACTGTTACACTTGAGACATTAACAAACCTCGTTTGTTTGGATGGTTGAAGTATGAGCTCCTCCTATGTCATGCAGCTTTGGTATAGATCTGACTCTAATGTTTATTGTCTCTACAGTAAAAGGTAGTCTTAAATACCATTTTCTCTTGCTGAAAGATTTCAAACAATATAAGATAAATACCTTGATAATTGCAAATTTACTTATTTCTGTACTGCCTTTTCATGAGACCAAGACATACAATAAGCCCTGTTTATATTCGATTTGTTCTTTATTTTTATTTTTTGACAGCTAGTTTAAAAATGGAATATTTTTCCATTAGAGCAAACACATATTGTAAATTGTGTGGTCCTAGTTTTAGAACACATGTATAGAGTTAAATTGATTTGCATTGAAGTTAATGAGCTTCCAATAAAAAAAAGACTGTTATATAGAATACATTTTTATTAAAGTAGCTTTGGAAAGTTTTGAAGTTAAAATAGAAAAAAATGAATTGTGCATAAAAGTTTGATTCAAATCTGGTAACTCGTAAGCAGTTATTACCGTATGTTTTTACAGTTTTGTGTCTGGCTGTTATCACTGTTCTTCCGCCATGTAAACGTCCAAAAAGTATTAAAACAAACAAACAAGCGAATACCAGTGTTTCTTTCTTTTCCTCCTTTCCTACATACAAGGCAGACCCTGCCTGCCTAAGGGACCCTGGGCACCTTTCCTTCCCAGCCCGTGGTAGCTCAGATGTGATATGAGTGCAGAAGGCCCATGAAGAACTTCTCATTTTTATCACAGAAATTAATCAACTGGCCAGTTTTAAGTGTTGTTTCTTGTATGAACCTGTTTTTCAAAGATAGAAAATAGTTTGGAGGTTTGGCAGAGCCAGAGGGCAGAGTTGTGAAAGGAGCCAGAAGATTCTGAACTGGTCAGTGCAGTGGGACACGCGTGGTGTATGGCAGAGGGTGGATGCTTGTTGGTCCTGTTTGCCAGTATTCTGTGTGCAAGGTTGCTAATTAAGGGTTTATTATTGGAATATGGCTGACTTTAGGCTTTTTCTGATTTTTGTACCAGCAGACATTTTACAGCATTCTTCTACCTGTCAGTATGTTCTATATAGCCCTTGCTCTGCTAGAGCTCTGCCTTTAATCCTGCCCTTGGGGAAGTTGAGGCAGGATGATTGCCATGAGCTTGAGGCCAGCCTAGGCAAGTCTTAGGTTATCCTAGCTGCAGAGTAACATCTTGTCTCAAATAAGAAAAAAATAGGAAGAAAGGAAAAGATCATTGAAAGACAAAGTGTGCTGTGGAAAACAGGTCAGTCAGCCTTTGTATTGGGCCACCTGAGAGCCACATCTGACTAGAGGCAGCACATTTCACCCTCGGGAGTTTCCTGACAGGACAAGTGGTGTGGCAGCCATACAAGGCGAATATTCTTAGGTTCACACAGGTGCAATTTTGTCACCAGGATTTATAGCTTCATTCTGTTTAGCTTCTGAAGGCATTTCCTGTATATAAGCTAAGTATGTAAGTTGTCTTGAAATCTGAAATTCATGGAATTTCACATGGCATTGAGATGGGTGATTTCAATGGAGATTTTCTTTATACACATAAAAAAGGTCAACACACAGTTATGGAAGGAATGCAGTTGTAGATCATGTGTGTCCAAGAGGCAGGCAAATAACATCTCTATGCGCTGCAAGGGAGGAAATGCCTGCATGCTGCTCTTAGTCACTCTACTCAGCTCTGGCCTTTTGCAAGAATGCCATGGGCATGTGCCACTTAGGCCACTGCTGTAGTCTGTTGTCAATAGCAGAGCTTCTGCTATCATTAGGTTCACATACACTGTTTTCATAAATGCATGCATGAGTCAACCCATGACACAGGGTTGACTCTCAGCTCTATTCTATCGTAGAGTGAAATGTTAAAAGAGACTTTGTGGGGTGTGTGTGTTGGGGGGGGGGGGAGAGAGAGAGAGAGAGAGAGAGAGAGAGAGAGAGAGAGAGAGAGAGAAGTGCTGAGTTCTGAGTATTAAACCTAGGGTCTCATGCAAAATCCAGAACCACCCAGACATTATTATTATTTGTTTATTTTTGTTTTGAAACAAGGACTATATATAGCCTGGCCTTGGTCCTCCTGCCCCATCTTCCCAGTGCTGGGATTTAGCACGTGCTGCCATGCCTAAAAGACCAATTTCATTCAGAGTTGTTCAGTTCTGCGGAGGCACAGCAGAGCACAACTCAAGCTGCAGTCCATCTTTCTGCCTTCTTCACACAGTACTGTGAGCCCAAGTTGCCATGGGGTTTTTATCAGCCTTTGAGAGTATGTATAATTAAATGATTATTGCTTCAGAATTTGTCTTTACAAAGTTTATTTATGAAGTTAAAAAATGATTTTCAGAAGGGAAGTACCTTGTACTTAAGACCAAAGGAATAAATAAGAGGGGAAAGGCTGTCTGTTCATTTGTATAAATGTTTTGCCATTTTTCAAAGTAAAATTTCATCTGTAATACAGGATTGGAAAAAATTAGTAGTCATCTATCAGCCAGCGCTTTAGCAGACTGTTGGTAGAAACATCCAGTTTTACTTTGCTTTAGCAGGAAGAAAATTAATTTTATATGAGGAACAGTCCAGAGGTAGAGAAGGCTTTCCTGTTGGTTGCCACTCCCTCCTTGCAGGCCCCTCTTATCACCTTAACAAGTTGCCCCAGAGGTTCTAGCTCCATAGCTAGATTAAGTAAAAGCTGAGACAGATGGTTTCTCTCTCTCTCTTTTAGGAGGAAGATTTCCTCCTAGGCTGCCTAGTGCTTGAGTGGAACTAGAATCTGTATTGAGATCTAGCTTGAATCTCATATCTAGAATTGTGTCCAAAGAGGAGCTACAGTTTCAGTAATGCCCTTAGGATCTGAGGGTCTCATCTAAGCCAAGGCGCAGCTGCTATTCCTGAAGGTGTGGAAGGGAGGGTGGGGTGCTCTGAGCAGGTGGCTCCATTAGCAAATAGTAAGGAGTGTTGTGTGTCTGGTAGGTGGCCAGAGGCACTTGCTACCTGTTTTTGTAAAGGATAGGCAAGAGCCAGATATTAAAATATGAAATGTGCCTATCAAATGGAACATTCATTTTCAAGTGTCCTTTTTATTTTATGCATTTCACATGGGCAGGTGCTCTACCACTGACCACCTATAACAAACCTTCAAGTTTACTTTTAAAAATCAACATACTCTAGTTTTATAAAGGCAAAATATATTTTGCTAATAAGAATTTAAAATTTAAGATCCCAAGCAGAGCTGTTGTCCAGGATTTTCTCATGGTCTCTGGCATAGAGTTGAAACTGAATGTTGTTTTCTTTCATTGCTAGGAATGATGGGCTCTAAGTCCCACAGCCAGTTGTTGTCTTGGATGCTCCTAGAACAGCCACTGCCGCCCTTGCTGAGTCTCATGAAGTAACCACAAAGCAAAGTAGCAACATTCAGACTAGCACTGACTTTGAGAGTGTCATATACTTAGAGGGATTTTTCTGTGGATGGTTTGGCAGTTGAAATGAATAAATGAGAAAGACTTATGTCTTCATTTGTAGCATGTGCATTCCTTTTCAGTGCTGGGCATTGAACCCAAGGCCTCTTGAATGCTAAGCTCATGGTCTACCATTGAGTCATATCCTCAACCCTATGGCTTTTGATTTTTGATATAGCCTTAGGGTCAGTAAGACTTGTCTCTGTAGTACTAGTCTGTCATTATTTGTACTCCGAGGGTAGAAGCTGGGTGACTATTTATGTTCTCTGTTGTGCTTCCTGTTCTCTGACATCATCTCCATGTGTTTTTCCTTCCTTGACTTTACTCTGTTCCATCCTCATGAAGTTCCTCTAAGCCCCTCAGCCTGTCTGTAGCTCAGGGAGTTAGAGAAATGTCTGTCTTGGATTGCTTCCTCCACCATGAATCAGTTCACTCTTTCATCTCCTTGATGAGTGTACGTGTCTCAGTGAAGACTTCACTGACTGCTCTAAAATTTTCTTTCTATGTCGTTTCAATGTTTTATACCCTGTACAGTTACTTGCTGAATACCTCTGTCTTCCCTCCTAGAGGCTCCCTGAGAAGTTTTATTTGTTTTGGGGATTTCTAGATTCCAGGAACAATAGTTTGTTTTATGTAAGATTTTACTTTTGATGTTTATTTCCATTATTCACAGTCAACAATAATTTTAAAATATTATATGGAAAGTTCCAAAAAAACTCATAATTCTTAAATAACCTTTAATACAGTGTAAAATTATGTTTGTTCTATTATGTTGCCAGTTACTATTTATCTTGATTGTGTTCTAACAAAAATTAAACTTTATCTTACATATTTATTGGAAAACTCACATCACACGTAGGGTGCTCTATATAGTTTCAGGCATCCACTGGGGGTTGTGACACATATTCCAGTGGGGTCTACTACCTAGATATGGGCTTGGCCCAATCTAGGGGCTTTGTAAATACTGCTGGCTAGATTGATAAGTGAGTGTGATGTGGTTAGGACTGTGACTGTAGCCAGCTAGGTGTTCTGCTAAGAGAGACTCACAAGGATTTGGTGCTACTTCCTTGTAAGCTTTCAATGCTTCTGCAGATTATTGGTGTTTACTCCTTTCCATCTCATTGGAATTTCTAGTTTTAGTTAGATCACATTACTCTGGTATTCCTCAAGACTTAAAATTATGCATAATTTTCAACTGTAGAAGTCTTTTCCGACCTAACTTTTAGCATTTCAAAGTCTTTGAAAGCCACACATTGACACCACCATGAGCAGTGAATACCCTTACCTGTAGGGACACCAGGATCGTATTGATACATTGTAGTCTGTATGGTGCTGCATGCAGATGATAATTCCAGTATTGCAGAGAAAAAGCTGTAGATGGAATTATAGTAGTGTTCTTTGGTTGCTTCAACATCATAATTACAGACAAAGAATAGAGATAGCAAGGAAGAATAGGTGGCCCTCAGATTTCAGCCCAGACAAGAAGATTCATATGATAATGATGCTAACTAGCTTTGAGAGATTACATGTTTGCACCTTCGATTGAGAACCATGGCTCAACTTTTACCTGATACTATTTTAAGTGCTGGTGACACAATCCTGTCTTCATGGTGCCCTCAGGCAAGGAAAGAAAACAGACATGTACTAGTATACACAGGATCGTATTGATACGATAAAAGTTTTAAAGTATAGTTAAAAGCTGAGGATGGTGAAGGCTGCAGGAAGAATTAGTTCAAAGCTAGCCTGAACCACATAGCAAAGTACATACATAATTTGTTGCAAGTCTGTCTCAAAAGCCCATTGTCTTAGTTAGGATTTTACTGCTGTGAACAGACACCATGACCAAGGCAACTCTTATAAGGACAACATTTAATTGGGGCTGGCTTACAGGTTCAGAGGTTCAGTCCATTATAATCAAAGCTGGAGCATGGCAGTGTCCAGGTAGGCATGGCACATGAGGAGCCCAGAGTTCAACTTCTTGTTCTGAAGGCAAACAGAAGGCTGGCTTCCTTAGGCAGCTAGGAGGAAGGTCTCAAAGTCCACCCCTACAATGTATACACTTCTAACAAGGCCACTCCTCCAAATATTGTCACTCCCTGGGCCAAGCATATTCAGATCACCACACTCATAAATAAACAACTCACAATCAAAACTCTTAAGAGAAATATTGTGTACACAGGTAATGGGAGAAAGAACAATGGCAGGAGGCCTGGGACCTCTTAGAGAGACCTGAGGGCTCCTCCTCTGTCTTGTGGTTTTATTATTAGCAGCTCTTACAGTAAGAACATGCATACCGTCTTGACTTTAGTGGACTCAAAGGCTACTTAGAGAGTGACCATTTCTGTTCTACTATTCGTGGTGCTTAGCACAACAGGATTCTGTTGGAAGGGGAGCCTGTGTGCAGCAGCTCATGACCAGGGAATCCAGCAACCAGTGTATCAGAAGAAAAGCAGAGTGCTAGTTGTAGTCTCTGTGGCTGAAGAATAAGCAGATAATCATGGCAGCTTTAAACTATGGTGATACTAGGAATTCTGGGAAGGACCGGCAGCCATATAGTTAAAGTGTTTTTCTGATTGCTTCAAATTAGTTAGCCAGCCAAACTGTCTGGGAAAAAATGAGGGGAAAAATCCTTTATGTGTATCAAGAAGAGTAAATTCTTTTAAATTGAGATTGAATATAGCTGTTTGGATCTACTAATGTAGCAACACATGGTTGATGTCAGAGTAATACTTCATATATTGCTAATAGTTTGGAATGGTCAAATTGTGTATAACTGTCCTGTGGAACTTGAGCACAAACAACTGCTCCAAGTTTCATAAGTCTCTTCAATTATAAGTGTAGGACAGTTTCCACAGATGGAGAATGCATGCAGAAACCCACAGGCTTCTTGTTAAGCCTTTTTGGAGGACTCTGTCTGTGATAGGAGCCTCTGTTTCTTTACCATAGTGTCAGGATCGTCATGTGTCTGTCTGCTCTGATTATTTATTGCCTGGATCTGTCTGAGGATTTCTCCATTCCTGAGCGTGGTTCCTGAGTTAAAGCAGCGAGTAGAAGGAATGTGGAGTGACTCTGCCATGTGAAGCTGTTTCTCAACGTAGAGAGGGAACCCCTGTGCCAGAGCACCTGACCCGGATGACCAGGGATGCTTCTGTTCTGGGATCAGACCCTGCTTCTGGGATAGGAGCACTGTGGTTTGGTTTCTACAAGTCCCTGGGATTCCATAGTGACCATTAACTGCCACCTTTGAACATGATGTGACAATTTTCCCCTGGCAGAGAGCATCAAAAGTGTGCACAAGCCCACTTTAGAGCTATAGCTTATACTTGAGAGTAGGACTGAAAATCGGCCTAGTGCTGTTTTTTTTTGTGCTCATTTCCCCTTCACCTTTTGATTCCCCCGTTTCAGAATAGAACCCACACTTGACCTCTCTTTTCTCCATGGGACAAATAAATGGTAAAGCTGTGAAGCTGAAGGAAAACAGACAGGAAATGTCTTTCATGCTTTGAGAGGTATTTTAGTGGCTGGATGGCCTGTTTGTCTAGCAAGCGCAAGGCCTTGGGTTGGTCTTGGTACTTAGGTACTACTGAGGGTGGGGAATTATTTTAAGACAAAGATATCTTAGCTGTTTGTGAAGAATTCTAAAGAAAATAAAAGAACAGTGAGTTTATTCCTTTTGGACTCTCCTCTTAAGAAGTTTGCTGATTCCATTGTTAGCTCTACAGGGCCTTCTTGATAGATCAGCTAAAGAGGTAGTTCAATTGAGATTCAGAAACTTTATCTAGGACTGGCAAGTAACCAGCTTGATTGAGCCATCCCTGACCTCAAGTTTCTACTTGCCACCCTGAGGTTCAGGATGACCCTGGAGGGTGAAGGATAGGTTTGGTGTTGTATTTCATTCTGTGCAAAATGCTTGTCACACAGCAAGGTCTCAGAACATTCTACTACAGCCAGGGTACCTTGGAGTGAGTTTCCATCGTAGAGGATGGAGCAGATGTGAACTGTTCTTTCCCAGGAAGGGGGCAGGGCTACCCTGCTAGTCCCCTAAGAGTGGAAGAATGCACATCTCCTGCCGCTGCTGCTGTCACAACCCAGGCTATATGTGCTACTCATAAATCTGCCAAAAAGGCCACAGATACAAACTAAAGCACCACGAGGAGGCCTGAGGCTACATCTGTCTTCTCAGAATGCATGGGAGGACAAGCAGGGACTAGCCAGCTCCTTGAAGGATAAGAACAAGAAGGATATACAGGTGCTCAGGCTGTCTCCAGAGAAACAAGTAAGCTACATCCCACACAGCCCTTTAGAATGTTTTTCAGTAGCATGGGCTTTCCTAATAGTTCTATTGTGTCAGAACCTTATGAAGCCAGGTATGGTGGCTCACACTTGTAGTTGTAGCACTCAAGAGGCAGAGGCTGGGTGTTTGAGACCAGCTCAGGCTACTTAGTGAATTCCAGGCCATCTGAGCTAATGTAATGTACATGTGCGAATGTGGGTATGTGTACTTGAATGCATATGCCTACTGAGGCCAGAGGCATCATATCCCTTTGGCTGGAGTTATAGGTGGTTGTGAGCTGCCCGACATGGGTGCTGCAAACCTAACTTGTATTAACTGCTGAGCCAGCTCTCCAGACTTTAATTTTTAAAGTAACATTTACTTATATTTGTAAGTGTGCATGCCCACATGCTGCATGCCACAGCCAGGGTGTGGTGTATAACAGTTAAGATGGCAACTCTGAGAAGTTAGTTCTTTCCTTCTGCCCTGTGGGTCTTTGGACTAGAACTCAAGTGTCTGGGCTTGGTGGCAAGTGTCTTTACTCACTGAGCCATCTCACCAGACTAGTGTTTTTTTTTTTTTTTTTTTTTTTTTTTTAAACACCAAAGAGCAGAATTATCCCTTAAAACTTTTCCTGAGAACAGTGATAATACTTTTCTGTAAAGAAACACCTCAGAAGACAAATGTAATGAGTGTGGAGTATCTACCACTTTTGATAGCCACTCTTCCTAGAGGTGTGCTCTTTCTGTGCTTGGAGTTAACTTCAAGCTGGCCAGCCTGAACTCAGCCTGCCTGTGACAACCTGAATCAGAGACCAAGGGAAGTTCTCTAGAGGGCTAAGCACAGCCACATACACTTGACTAAGTACTATCCAGTCCATTGTTAGTCACAGTTCAGGGTTGTGGACACTCTTAGGCATTGGCAGATGATTAACAATATGGAAGTGAGGTGAGACTGGAGCAGCAGAGTGACTGCCCAGCTCTTTAGTTTCTGCAGTGGGAAGAGGACTTCTGCGGCAAGGATGAACATCTGGTGGGTGAGAAGTGATTGACAGCCTTCAGTGTAGGAATATTCGAAATGACCGTGGAGTAGGAGAGAAATCAGATGGGTAAGATGAGGTCAGCAGTTGGGGCAGTGACTTAGCCATCCCAGCCCAGTGGGCTCCAGTTGTACACAGATCTGATTGCATTTGGGTGTGGCCAGTTCTCAGTAAGTGCTGCTTCTGGGCCTCTGCATTTCCACTCCCCACTCTGACTTTTCCTAAGGGCTGTGGCCATCTCCATCTCCTGTGTGACTGCTCTTGGATTTCCTAATTAGGTGGGGTTATCACCACCATAAACAAAAGGACTCATTTTCTTTCTTCCCATTCTTTTGATGATGAACAAGGAGAACATTTATTACAGGTTTTGGTTCTGGGACTGAATGGAAGACCTCATTTGTGCTACTTAGGGACTGTACACTGAGTAATACCTCCAGCCAAGAGAGCATTGTAAAAAGCCCAGTAGTTTCCTTTGGCTTTACTGATTACAGGAAATACTACTGCATGGCAGAATATTGGTACTGAATAGAATACAAAGCCCATTTAATACCAACCGTATGGAGAAGTGGGAAAGGCCTATGCAATAATGGGGGGAAAGGAATGCATAATAATATTGTATACTAATAAAGTTAAATAAATATGGAAAATTTCATGTATTTAAACATGGGCTAGATGTGAATACTTTAACCAGTCTCTTTCAAACAGGAGCCAAGTATTTAGGAACTCAGTTACATCATTTTATTTAGAAATCATTATGTCTAAATCACTAGTGTAGGGTGAACTATAAGCAAGTGTAAGCAGACCAAAGACAAGGATGTTTGGATTCTCGCTTATATAACAAGGGGCAGAGCTTGGAATACTGCTATGGTTTTAATGTCACTGTGTTTCTGTGCATGCTTCTTAAATATGTGTCAAGTGTGGGAGTGATCCTTTTCCGGAATTCTAGAATTGATTTTGTGAATCTAACTTATAAACTGATTCGTGTGAAGTTTTTCTTGTTTTTTTTTTTTTTTAAATGATAAATTTAGACAAACTGAATTTGGAATTTTTTAAACTAGTAAAGTACTGTGTATGGAATTCTTAATTGCCTTTGGTCAGGTGTATAGTTCATGTTGTTTTAGTGGTAACATTATCCTTGATAAAATTTTCATGTTATATTATATCCTGTCTTTCCTGACTACCTTTTCTTTAGTTTTGTGATTAGGTTCTAACTTGTACACAGGACTTAAATTAAGTCTGTTATGCTCACTCTGTGTTGTTACAACTAATTATAAAGAAACAAATTGCAGAAATATAAGATCTAATGGTAGTCAGCACTTGTTTATTGAGTGTCTGTCCATGTGATCTCATTTTGTCTTTATAGTACCCAACAAAGGAGGTGCAGTACCTGCTGTATGGGTTGTAAGACTGAGGTCCAGAGCTCTCCAGTAACTGCTAGGGCCCAGATCACACTCAGACATAGCCAGGGTTAAGTTCAGCATTGCTCGGTCTGCACCCTCGCCCTTCATCCTGTGCAGCTCTCCTGTGAGGCGTGTGTCATTTACCAGCTGATTCCCATGCACACACAATTTTTCTCTCTGCTACGTGTTGTGACCTATTCTGTAGGTCATTGCTAAATCTGTAATTTTAAGATGAGTGTGTATGCTTGCATGCTTTGTTTGCCTATATGTGGATGTAGCTTTAAGCAGATGAAGGAAGATTAAGCAGGTAGCTGAGATGATAAAAAGACCAGTCAAGAGCCTTATCTTCACCTGATGTCTTTCTGTCAGTCAGGCGCATACCTTGGAACTTGTGGGCCTTAGAGGTTCTTTCTATTGGCATTATTGTTTAGCTTATTAACTGTTCTTTGTTCCTTGTGGAGTAATATGTACTTTGTTACAGGAAAGGGAGGAATGTCAAGTAGTACTGAGATACTGTGATGTGAGTATAGCAAGGACAGTGGGTACCTAATAGTACTGAGACAGTATGAGGATAACAAGTGAAGATGGATATCAAATTCTTGCTTTATGTTTTCTGTTTCTCAAAATAAGGATAAAGAAAACCAAAGTGTGGTATAATGTTGAACATTTAATGGAGTACAAGGAAAGAGACCCATTGACTTTGAGGTTTAAACCAAGTTCACTGATGTAAAATTGTGTTTTTTTCTCTGGAAGTTGAACATTGCTGTTTGGCTGTGCAGGAAGCAATATTTACATAATGATGATGTTGAAAATGAAGCTGGATAGTTTGCTGGTTGTGTCAAAAGATAAAGAAGACATCCATATGCCACCTCCTCCCCACCCCTCATCTGAATATCTCAGTGTTTTAAACCTGCTAATTTGAGAGTGAACAGAGAGCCATAGCAGATTCCAGGAGGATGAGAAGTGTTTTGGGGCATTTGTGAGGGTCCTAATTTCCTCCTTGTTTATTTTGAAGGATCCAGAAGTACTAGGTAATGCTGTTGAAATGAGCAATAGCTAACCAATTGAAGAACTAAAAATAGTGCAGTCAAATCAAACTGGATATGAATTGGAGGTGAAGTGAGAATGAGTTCATAGAGGGAGGCGGTGAGTCAGTTGGAGCTGTCAGAGGTGTCAGTCAGGTGTAAGCCTTTTACTACACTGATGAGCACAGAAAGACAGGAAAGCCAATAATGACAGAAGGAAGTGGAGAGAAGTGGAAATGAAAAGGGCCAAGGAGGCTGACTTCCCACCTATTATGTTGGTTCTCTTTGGGAGAACTTAATTTCACATGCATTACTTTAAAAAATAGAGTATGAAAACAGGGTTTTGCTAATTGTAAGTTTACAGTATCAGGAATCATTTTCCAAAAATTATTGCTGTATCATGGCTATCACTAGGCCACAGTTACTGGCAATGGAGGGTTTTAGTTCCAAAGACTTCAGAATACTGAATTGGCCTGGGGTGACAAACTGCTTGCATTAATGTTCCCATTTGGGTATTCAGCTAGCTTCATGATTGGAATCTGATCAAAGTGTTTCAAAAATCTTTAGATACAAGAAACTTAACACTACCACCACCACCACCACCATAACCTTTCCTTGGAGCCTGCAAAGTAGAGGTCTTCCACTAGTGTTTGCCTAGTAGAAGCTTCTGCCTCCTTAGAATCCTGCTTCCTGTTCTGACATGCGGGATCCTTCTGGAGAGCGGTGCCTTTGCGGCCTTTGTTTTCTCTGCTCTGAGGAGTGGCTGAGCTTTGGGGAACTATTTCCTCCTAGGAACTTCCTGAAACGGGAAATTTAGGCTTTTCTGTATGAACATTCTAAATGCCTCTATGTTAAGCAATGACTGCAATAATTGTTTTTCAAAAGGAACTTGGTTTGACCTTGGGAAGCCTGTTGATGGCCCCTCCATGTGGGGGATTAAGAAGAGTTATGGTGGTGAGCATTAGAAGGAGGGCTGTGTCTCTTGGTCTGTGTGGTGCTGGATGTTCAGTGTACTGATGGACTCAGGGTGGGAAAGGACTCTGAGCATCAACAGCTTAGTGCCAGTGGCTCAAGAATTTTCAAGTGTCTTACCCAGCTTTCTTTTTGTCTCTCTGGCTTAATTAAACAAACAAACAAACAAACAAACAAACAAAGCACCCACTTCCCACCTACCCGCCTGTTTTTTTAGATAAAAGTTAAAGGGAATACTCTAGTAGCTGAAAAATTCTTTCTTGTAATTGTATCTGGTATCTTTGTGTTCTCTATCAGGAATTGATTTAGCCCAGAGCTTGTAAAGTCAATGCCTCTGGGATTCAGGTGGGTAATTTTAATTCAGTGACACTGTTTGGGTAGGGCCTCTGACCCCCAGACATCTTACAGCTCATTACAGTCTTGTTTAGCCACTATGTGCAAAGAACAGGTTTTCCTGAAAAACAAGCAGTTTCCTTTAATGTAATATCTTGTATTTTAAATGTTACTCAGTAATTGAAAATTTAAAACTATTGTTCAGAACTTAAAAAAATTAGGGCTCCTGTGTGGACAAAATTTCCAGGCTGCCAGTTTTCACTTATGGTCAGAATTTAGGGATTTCCTTTTATTGATAGTGACAGGAACTTAATTGCCAAAGAAGGTTGGATGTGATTGTCCAGGATTTGTTTATAACACTTAAATGGTTTTTGTTTGGCTCAATACAAAATTTCATTGCAGTTACATAATCTTTAGTTACTAGAAAATACATTGTTACCTATATAAAAATATTTTGCAAAATTCTGTGGAACGACTGCAGAACTATCTGGGAAAGGCCGTGGTTCAGAGGGAGCTGACAGTGGGCCATTGAACAAGAATTCACAGATAATGGTCCTTGTATTATATTGGGGCTATGCCTTTAGTGTTAGTGACCTCTACACTGTAGAGAGAATTTTTTCTTCTCTGCAGCAGAGGACAGTGAAGATATGCCCTGAGTACTTTTGTATGAGTTACTATGAGAGACTAGAGCAATTAGCATGCAACTTATATTAATTAACCTTACCATGAGTAATTTAGGTTGAGCCATCATATGTGTGTTTCCTCATCACAGAGAATCCTCTGGCCTAGGGATATATATAGATACAATCTGTGTAAACAGATATGCTCTAGGTAACTTCATTTCAACTGAGAGCGTGAGTCTCTGAGCTCTCTTCCTCACACCTCTTTTGTCTTGAGGAAGTTATGGGGCCTTTCTGTACCTCAGCCTTGCCATCTATCACTTGGGCATGGGTTTACATACGGAGTCCAGATCATAGTGAGTGGACTCTTTAAAACTCTTGGAACAGTGTCTGGCACATTGTTCTGGCACACTGGTAAGCAGGAGGCGTTTGTTATCTTATTTTACTTTTTATCTCTAGAGCTCTGTCAGGTCAGGTTTGGGTTAGTGCCTGCAAGTTTAGAACAGAATATGGCTGAATGGACTCATGGGGATAGAAGCTCATAATCCTTGGACACTCCACATTTATTATCTCCATGACTGTGGAAATGGATGTAGAGGGACAGTGGGAGGGCCCTTGTTTTGGACTTTGAAACTGGAATTTTAGACCCAGTCTAACTTGCAGCTCATCTGGTCTCTGACAGGTGGTAAGTTCTTTGGTCTCTTAGAATTTTGTCTGAGCCTATAGCTTCTTATTCTTGGTGTGTGCTAAGTTTTCAGCACTTGGGAAACACTGGGAGAATATGGTCAAGTGCATGAACATTGTCTAAAATAGTACTAAAAATTAATTAAAATGAAATGTAACTGCTGTATATTGATTAGGTTTCCATGGAAATCCAAAACATTCATTACTGGGTACTGAGCATTCACCTTGTCATAGCCCCTCTACTATAATGCTATCAAACAGTGACTGGACTCTTATTCTAGTACCTTTGAACCCTTCCCAATGAAGTGTTACTCCTCACACTGGCAGCCACTGCTTACAGACAGTAGGCCTCGTTTTTGGAGAGAGTTGCTCTGAAGTGAATGGTTAACAGAGATGAGGACATGCCTCTGGGACTGGTAGGAAGGCCAAAATTTTTATCCGTTTTTAACATGTATTCTCCACATAAAATTTAGAATCATTTGTCAACTTCTAAACAATAATCCCTATTGAAATTTTGAATGTGATTGTGCTAAGTACATAGGTGAATTCTGTTAATATAGAATAATCCAAGTATATAGATTAATAGTACCTTGACAGTCTAGGAATGTGGCCTGTGTGTACATGTGATTTGTGAGTGTTCGTGTGCGTGTGTGTGTGTGTGTGTGTGTGTGTGTGTGTGCGCGCATGGTGTGGTGTGGGTGTGTGGTGTTTTCTCTCCTTTTTAAAACACTTTCTTTTTTTAACCTCAGTAAGTGAAATTTTATAGTTTTATTTATACAGGTCCTAAACATTTCCTCTTAAAATTTGTTTTTAGACATTGCAGATCTGCTTTGGGTTGCTGTGGTGAATACACTATTCTGAAATTGATTTTTGTATTGCTTGTGTTTCTTGTGTTGTGGATAAAAGAAGAAAAAGTTCTATTTTTCTGTTGTCCTCCATTAGATTTATAAGGTGTGTTCTGGTCTTTAGTCAGTACTCTGTCCCTCCTGCCTTTAAAAGTCATTAGTACAGTGGTGTTGACCTTTCTAACTCTAACAAGTTTTCAGTTTGTTATTTCCAATATATGCCTCTTTTAGCTTAATTCTTGTATGATAGGATTTTTGCATTCTCATATTAAAGTTAACTTTGACTAAAATCGTAATGTTTGATGTTAGTTACCATACTAGTACCATATCCGTATTTGGTTCAGAATTTGATGAGAGTGTTCTACCTGGAAGTAGAACCTCATAGCTGTAGGACACTCTGGACCTTACTAGCATTATGAAAAATGGGTGTGGGAGAGGTTCAGTGTTTGAGAAAGGCTGTATACACACACACACACACACACACACACACACCCCACACGTGTATATGTGTGTGTGTATATATATATGTGTGTTATATATATATATATATATATATATATATGTATATTACTTTTTATAATACTTAAGATTGTTTCTGGGCAGAGGGTGTAGCTCCATGGTAAAACATTGCCTAGCACTCTGGAGGCTCCAGCTCTGGGCCATGGCACTGCAAAGGAGAAGAAAGGCCTGACCTTGTACCTGCTTATGTGCTCAGGTTGGCTTTTCCTCTTGACCCTGCTTCCACCCATCTAGTGAAGGGTCACAGGCATGCACTACTTTCTGTGGCTCCTCTGGTGCCTCTGTCCTATAGATGTGATTTTAAAATGTAAAGATAGCAAGTATTTTAAGTACACATTTTGTACAGTTACATTCCAAAATGTTTAATATATATGATATAAGGATATTTTTTGCTCTACTAACACTAATTTCTTAAGAAAAATAACCCATTGACAGTTTAGCCTAGGGTAGATAAGGGAAACCTGAATGAGGGGCACTGACATTTGCTAGGTTAATCTAAGTGCTTTACTTACATTGTTTGGGCAGTCAGGGCATCCGAAGTGCAGGCTCAGGGCATGTTATAGGTCATTGCTCCCACACTCCTTTCTCCTTTGACCAGGGATCAGAACAAATTAAGGAGTAATACCTTTAAACTTCTTTAGTTTTTAAAATTCAAAATTAAATTATTCTATGTATGAGAAAAAGTTTAAGTAATATACAAATATCTAAAATGAAGATGGAAAATTTCAATTTCACTTTCTAGAAAAACCCTACCATTTTCAATTTACTATTTACTTTTCCTGGTTTTGGTTAGCTGGTTGTCATTTTATATTCCAACCTAGGTTGCTATTGACAACAAGGGAACTGACGTGGGAAAAAAGGGCATTTGTATATTTTGCCATGTTTACTCTCATACCTAATTATGTTGCTTTGCACCTGGGAAGAAGGTGCGAGCTGAAGTAGCTTAGCTGAAGGTTGATGGTAGTGAGCTTCATGCGAGCTGGAGTTTGTGGTGCTTGCTCCTACTTCAGAACTTTTCCATCCAAATCCACTAATGTGGCTATTCCATGGCACTTAACACTTCACATCTTAATTAATTAAAATAAGACAAATATCTAGTTTTGATTGAACTATACTTTGATTACTTACTTGAGTAGATACATGTTTTAGCGTGGGTAAAAGACTGGATACATAAAGATTGTGTTTAGGACTGTAGATACTTTTCCATGAACAAGACAGAGCCACTGGAATCTGAAAATACATCACACAGGCCTTTTTAAAAAAAACTTTTAACTACTTAAACTTTTTCAAATACATAATATACTAGCATATCTAGCAGGTATGTGTGTTCTTGATTAAGTTAGATACCTGTGCAAAAGGAGCACAGCAGATATGCTAGAGTTATTTCTTCTTTACTTTTTTTTGTTTTTTCAAGACAGGGTTCTCTGTGTATACCTGGCTGTCTTGGAACTCACTCTGTAGATTGATTTGGCTGACCCCAAATGCTGGATTAAAGCAATGTGCTACCACCACCACCTAGCCTCTTCTTTACCTTTCAAAAAAATATTAAGTTTTATGCATATCAGAGATTCCTGAATGTAGTATATCTGTGTACCACGTGCATATGTGCCTGGTCTCCAAAGAGGACATTTGATCCCTTGGAACTGGAGTTACCAAGTATGAGCCACCATGTGGGTGCTGGGACCTGAACCTAGTTCTCTACAAGAGCAGCCAGTGTTCTTCTCCACTGAGACGTATCTTTAGCCCCTTGTCTTCCTTTCGTCTGTTATGTGTTGCAGGAAATACTAAAAGTGAACGGCATGTTCCCGAGCTACTGTCTGCTGCTGTGGTGGTCTCATTGCCTCTGTCTCTAGTCTAGGTCCAGCAGTGCCCGATCAATCATGGTCTTCCCAGCTCCTGTTCGCTTGTCTCAGTGCCAACTGTACCTTCTCGCCATCCATCCCCTGTGGGGATATGGTCCCACATTCCAGTAACCTAGTAAAACCAAATTCTAGAAGCTTGTAATTAGATTTATTTATCAATAAATTCTCAATATACAAGATGCCCACACAATAATTTCAGAGCCAATTGATAATGATACAAGGTGCCCACCTAGATTAGACAAGTTATCCCAATTATTCTATTTCTATATGATATTATAGCTACCTGTGGCTATTTAAAGCCACGCGGACTCTGAATCATCTTGTATGTCCTCCATTTTGCTGCTTCTTCCCCTACCTCCTTTGTCGCCTCCTGTCTCTTCAACTCTTAGCTCCGCCACCCTTTTCCCTGTCAATCACAGGCCTCCTGCTGCACTAATATTTAAATTAATTGGACAGGGAAAATATTGCCACAGTTATGTGTGCCAAACCACATTCTGTATTTTTAGAGATATATTTTAAGTGCATCAACGTAGAATGGCAAGAGTGGTAACAGCCATCATTCTGAGGTTTAATTGTGGCTAACACTATCATCTGGGTGCTTCTTCTAGTAGTATATGCTCTTTGTGGTTTGTTTTTGGTTTTTGAGGCAGGCCTTCATTTTATAGCTCAGGCTAGCCTGCAACTCAGTCCTCCTACCTCATCCTCCCAGGTGCTGGGATCATAGTATGCGCCTCCTCACTCAGCTTGCATTTGGCATTTGGTGTCAGTGTGGCTGAGAATAGTGTGCCCAGGGCAGAGGCAAGGAAGGTGGCCCAACCTAAACAAAGACAGGGTGGAGGAGACAGAAGGAGTCAGTTTTATAGCAAAGTTCAAACCCTGAGCTCATGAAATTCATGAAGAACTTGGCAGTGATTTAGAGAAATGGGCAATGTTTCTACTCCTGTGGAATGCATGTTTGTGACCAAGAAAAGACACAGTCCTTTTGCTTTTGGTTTGTAGGCCCCGTAGTGCTTGCCTACACTGAGGAAGAGATGAATGTAAGACCCGCCTCTGATATCTGAAAGATCTGTAGCATTGGATTTGCTGTGACCTGAAATTAAGATGAGCTGCTTTCCAGTCCTGCTCTTAAACTTTGTTAAATTACTAAAACCTGCAGTAAACTCAAAGTGTGTGTGTCTGTGTGTATGATAAATGTATTTGAATTGTACATTTTAGTTATAACCATATGGGCATCAATATTTTCTGACTTCCTGTTTACATATTGGTCTTTGGTTTTATGTAGTGTTAGAAAATGTAAATCTGTGAGTCCATTAGACTAGTTGTATAGGAAGGCAGGTCCTGGGTGGTAAGCAGGCTGCTCCCTAAGTTTAAATTGGAAACTTTGATGGTTACATCAACTTCAAGTCTAGCAGAAATTCTTAAGTTGTTGTTTCAGGGCCCCATGTGGTAAGTTAGGAAATTACAGGTATTATAGGAGTCTGAAATCATAAAATCACAACACAATTGTGTTTCCCACATACAGGGACAAGGCCAGAGAGAGAGCATGGTGGGGTAGGGTGGGAGGAGATGGAGTCAGCTGCATGGCTGAGTGCTAAGGCTGACCTGGGTGCTGACGCAGAATATCAGTGAGTTTCACAGTAAATAATATTATTTCTTCTGTGAGAAAGTACAGTCCTTTGTTTTTTAGAAAATTTTTTCATGTGGAGTGCAGTAACATGTTTCCAGGGAGCAAGACACAGTCCATTAGAGCCTGTTGACTGATATAGGCATGTTTGTTGGTTACGTTCCCCAAGCGCCGTGGAAGCAGACTCAACATGCCTGTAGAAGGTGATGTCTTATAAACCCCCATGCTTAGAGATTACTCAGCCAGGAAATACAGGCTTGAGAGCTCGCCCATGTTCTCTTTAAGAAAGCGGCCAGGCATATTAGTGCCTCTGCTTTGGCAATCAGCATTGCCTTTCATTTGCTTGGTACGCTTATGGAGATTAATTTAGAACGAAATGTAATTGGAAGCCAATTACATCTGATGGCCAGACCTATTAGATTGGAGCAGGGTTGTTGATTGGGAAATGGAAAGCATTGAGATAGTGTCTGGGAAATACATTACATACGTTGAATGTCACTGTCTTTCTCAATGCCTAATTTAAATAACTTTTTTTCTTCGTTATTGTATTTGATTGTTCCAGATAGACTTTGTAGCCCAAGAGTAAAGAAAGCCTATGCAAAAGAATGCTTACACATCATAACACATTTATTATCATTTGCTTAAGAATTGGAAAACAATTAATGAAAATCTTTAGTTTTTGATTCCTCTGTGGATAAAAGAGGAGTATAAAGTCACCTTTTGAATTTTGTGGGGACTTAATTTCATCTGAATTAGCTCTAAAATTTGTCAACTGAAATAATTAACATCTTTGATATCTTTGATTATGCTTTCCTGTAGTTTTAGTTTCTTTTCTTTTTTTTTTTTTAGCCACCATGTGGTTGTTGGGACTTGAACTCAGGACCTCTGGAAGAGCAGTCATTGCTCTTAACAACTGAGCCTTCTCTCCAGCCCTAGTTTCTTATTTTTTAAATTGAGATATAATTCATCACCATCTGGAAGTATAAAACTTTCCAGTCATACTAACTACAGGATTGCAAAATGTAATTGTAGTACACATTTCAGTGTTTGGTAAGCTCATTAGAATTGTGCATCAATCACTGTTGTCATTGTTTGTAATGTTCTTTTCCTACAAAGATATCACACACACACACACACACACACACACACCACACACACACACACACACGTTAGCAGCCACTCCCCTTTCTTCCTTCTTCACCCCTTGCTAAATGGCCGATTGATTTCGAACTGCTCTGGACTTTTCATGCTCTGGATTCTTATTATAGTTTATGTTTTTTTTCTATGTTGTGATCCACCGACTTACTGTAAAGTTTATCTATAAGGTTTATCTATGTTGTAGTATGTATCAGTGCTTGTTTTGCATGGTCTAAAAGAGTTGCCAGTAGTTCACCCGAGGTTGTGCATGGTCCCATTAGCTCCTCCAAGGTCTGTGCTTGACTGTAGACAGACCGTGTCTTAATGTAGATGTAGTGCAGGCACTCAGAGCTGCTGTGAGTTTGTTATGGTTGTGTCATGCCCTGATACAGCATCTCATATCTCTTCTGTCCTTCAGCTTGTGCATTCTTTCTGTTCTCTTTTCCACGGTGTTCTCTAACCATAGAGGGGGTGGTGTAAATACCTTGTTTAAGGCTAAACACACAGTTCTTATTTACTTAAACATCTTGAACAGTCACGAGTCTTTGTACTTACAAACATTCTGTCTGTATCAGGTTCTGGTTGGGTGAAGAAGTATGCCGTGGGGAAGAATCTGGGACAGCTTACCTGTCTACAGTGGGAGTCCATGCAGGCTGGCAGCAGAAGTTCACTATTTCTTTTAGGCTGAATCTTGACTTCCTTACTTCATGAAAATTTGCTGAAAGAAAGCTGATTTAGTATAGTAAATCTGTCAACATTTATGTGGCAACTCGACATTTTAAAAATACTTGGCTTTGAATAATTTTGAAATACTAAATGCTGTGCAGCATAGGAGGGGGGAAATCAATGATTGTCAGTAATTATAGAAATAAAAAAATAAGGAATCCGTGAGTGGATGAAAGAGATACACTATACCATACTGTTTTTGATAAAATTATTTAAAGCTGAAGATCTTATTTTCATATTAAGATTTCCACATTAGAGTATAGAAAACTTATCTGAAAATTACTTCTGTAAATCTTGAGTTGCTGTTCAGTCTGTTTTCATCTAAAGATTTGTGTGTTGTGGAGATTTAGGTAAACACATACTTAACACATTTATTTTATATTCTTTAAGTATGAAGGATTAACTAAAACATACAAGTTGTAGATAAAAACTGAGACTGAATCGTGATGAAAACCTAATGATATTTTGTATTAGCTCATACTAGAAGGAAAGAAAATATTTCTATATAGAATGAAACCTGGGAAATTTAAATTAAGCAAAAGACTTGGAGAGAGTAGAAGCTGCAAATTTTATAGAGTAAAATTTATTGCTAATATAGAGATGTTTCATTAATGTCTGAATAATCATCTGGACTCTCTGAGATTCTGTCTCTGTGTTTGTTAGGGTTACTATGGCTATGGTGAAATACCTTAACCAGAAGCAAGTTGGAAAGGGAAGGGTTTATTTTATTGGCTTACATTTCGATATCTTATTACATCACTGAAGGAAGTCAGGGCAAGAATCTGGAGGCACTAGCTGGTGCAGAGGCCATGGAGGTGTGTTGCTTATTGGCTTGCTTCTCCTAGCTTGCTCAGCCTGCTTTCTTAAGGAACCCAGGACCACAAGCCCATGGGTGGTTCCCACCCACAATGGGGTGGGCCTGCCCACATCAAACCTAATTAAGAAAATACCCTACTGGCTTGCCAACAGCCCACCTTCCACCCTCCCAACCCCTCTCAGGATTTATTTATTTTTATTGAATATTTATTTACATTTCAGTTGTTTTTCCTTTTCCAAGTTTCCCCTCCAGAAACCCCCATCCCATCTCCCTTCCCCCTGCCTCTGTGAGGATGTGCCCCTGCCCACCCACCCACTCACTCCAGTCTTCCCACCTTGGCATTCCCTTATACTGGGGCAAGGAACACCCTCAGGCCCAAGGGCTGCTCCTCCCACTGATGTCCAACAGGGCTGTCCTCTGCCACACATGCGGCCTGAGACATGGGTCCTTCCGTGTGTACTCTTTGGTTGGTGGTTCAGTCCCTGGGAGCTCCAGTGGGGTCTGGCCGGTTGACACTGTTGCTCCCCCCATTCAGTCCCTTCTTCAACTCCTCCATCAGGGACTCTGCGCTCAGTCCAATGGTTGGCTGCAAGCATCCGCCTCTGTATTTGTCAGGTTCTGGCAGAGCCTCTCAGGAGACAGCCATATCCGGTTCCCCAACAGGCCATCTTATGGAGGCACATTCTCAGTAAGACTCCGTCCTTTCCAATGATTCTAGCTTGTATCACGCTAGCACAGTATGATCTTAATGTAGGCCTTGGTACACCATACCTCTGAAGAACAGTGGCATTGGGGCTTACATTATGTGCACAATAAAGTCCTCATTCTCTTTCTCTCTTTTTTAAAATTAGGTACTGATTACTAATAATCTTTGGAGTACTTTTGAGCTAGGCAAAGGGAGAAAAATAACTGAGAAATCTGGAGGGGTTGCAGATGGCTGGTCTTTGTAATGAAATTAGTCTGTATCTTAATTAGGTTTCTGTTGCTGTGATAAAACACAATGAGCAAAGGCAACTCCAGTAGGAAAGGGATTGTTCTTACATTTCCAGATTACAGTCCATCCTTGAGAGAGGTCATGGAAGAATGCTGCTTACTGTTTTGCTTAGCCTGCATTCTGACACCTCAGGACAGGTGGTGACCTGTACAGAGGTAGCACCACACACAGTTGACTGGATCTTCTCATATCAATTAGGAAAATGTACTACAGATTTGCCTACTGGCAGATCTCACAGACATACTTCCTCAGTTGAAGGTCCCTTTTCTTAAACAACTCATATATATATATAGACACTTTGTTTTTTATAGGTGGTTTTCTTTCCTCCTCTGTACTGGATTTGACTGGCCACTGTCCTCATTGTTTCCTGCTGGGCTGCACTATATGTATGGCTTATGATGTTAGATTGTGAATAACCTTAGAGGACTTTAGACATACTGGCCAAGAAATGGTGACTCAGTTAAGACTTACATTCCTAACCTTAGCACATATTTTCACCTAAATTGTTTTTTAAAAGTCTTTTTTTCTTAATTACACACACACACACACACAACACACACACACACACACACACACATATTGAAGATTTATTTATTTATTTTATGTATATGAGCATGCTGTTGCTGACACACCAGAAGAGGGCATTAGATCCCATTACAGATGGTTGTGAGCCACATGACCTCGAGAAGAACAGCCAGTGCTCTTAACCGCTGAGCCATCTCTCCAGTCCCATATATATGGTTATTCTTATATTACTCATTTTTGTATTTTGTCAGGTCCCTAACCTCCAAAGGAAGTCATAAAATTTGTACATTAGTGAGTGGGACAAAGTAAATTTGTAATATTACTCAACCTGAAAGTCACTTACTGTCCTTTCAGCAGTGCATTTGATAACTTTGGGCTAAAGATGTACTCTTTAGTTATATTTACCCAATTTTAAAGCTAATCTTTATTCTCCTTTGCATTGGTAAGAGAATACAGTGAAAAAAATCAGATCTAGTCAGATCTAGATCAATGGTTTTCAACTTGTGTACTGTGATCTCCACAAGGATCACATTTCAGATATCTTGCATATTAGATATTTATATTATGATTCATAACAGTAGCAAAATTACAGTTATGAAGTAGCAACAAAATAATTTTATGGTTAGGGGTCACCACAATGTGAGGAAACTGTATTAAAGGGTTGCAGCATGAGATACATGTTCAGTAATGTTAATTTATTTACTTAGACTGCCTTTGTAAAGACAATTTGTTTTACAGATATTTAAGGTATTAAGGTATCATAGACTAATGGTATCTGCTCTTATAATAAAACATTCACCATGTAAAATGTTTTTTTTCTATGAGATGCCACACCATATAAATTGCACAAGATTCATGGGCTAAATAGGCACCAAGCCTTTAGAAAGTTGAAGGGCAACAAACACCTACCTAAGCTTTTTGCTGTTTCTTATTCCCATTGCTCTTGACCTTTGAGTTCTCAAAAGTCTCCTCTTTATAGCAGGTCCAGTTTAAGTGGTTCCCACTTCATCTTAAAGATGCTAGCGGCCAGCTGAGTGTCTGACTAAGATTGGCCTCCCTAGTACCTGCAGTCAACTCTCTTCTTTATACACTACACAGACATTAGAATTCTCTTTTCCTCACAATAGCCATGAAATCCCACCATTTTTGAATCTGACCTAGTTGGAAAAGAACAAGTGACTTCCCTCCCCTGCATGTACTGAGAACGAGATGTATAACCAGAGTGCAGTTGGGAGGTCTCTGTAGGTGCACTAAAGCCCTCCTCAGATATCTTTTATTGTGTTGGTGTTCAAAACAGGATGACAGGTAACATTTTGTCAGTTTTAACAACAGGATTTTTGGCTCACTATTGCCACTAGCCAGCCATATGAATTTAGTCTAACCTCTGAGTAGTTCTGTGCTTCAGCTTATGCTTGTGAAGACCCTTCCAGCTCAGGGATCCTAAGTTGTGTTCTTTGGGTTCTGACATCTTCCTTTTTTGAGAGTTTATTTCAATTTATTCAGATTTAATTCTAAACCACCGTGAGCTTCTGCATCAAGGGGCATATGTGCCACAGCATTATTTCAGCTGTCTTGGGGATCTTGAGTTTTATTGTGTACCATGAGCTTCTGAAACACATGTCAAAAGCTGCTCTATTCTTATTTCAGCATTGTGGTAAGTGGCAGGGTTAACAAAACTAACATCAACAAGCTGTGTGTGTGTGTGTGTGTGTGTGTGTGTGTGTGTGTGTGTGTGTGTGTTTCCTTTTTTGAGAATAGTTCTTGCTATATAGCCCAGGCTGGTCTTGAACTGAGAATCCTCTTGCCTTAGCCTCCCCTCCAAGCGCTGGGATTACAAACACACACCGTTGTACTATACCAGGCCCCTTTCTTGCTTTGATATTTACAATGGAAAAGGAAGTTGTTTCTTCCATTAGAATTCTCTAGACCATTTGGCCTGTGGCTTAACTAAATAAAGTTGAAAGAAAGAAGAAATTCTAAAGAAGATGAAAATGGAGCCCACTCCTGTCTTGGTGATGATATTATTGTCTTCTTATAGCCAGTGCAAACAGGACGAAATGGAACTTTCCAGAACCCCAAATATTACAGTTTGGATGGTAAATGTTCTCCATGGGCCCAGGTTGAAGGCTTGGTCTCTAGCCTAAGTTACTATTGAGATGTGGTGGAATTGTTTAGCAGTGGGGGTGGGAGGGAGTAGGTTAGGTCACTAGGATTGTACTTTGCATTGGGATCGGGTTACCACGTTTTTTTTTGTCTTCTGCTTCTTGGTCACTTAGACAGCTTTGCTCCACTGTATATATATCCCTGCTATGATGCTTCATCAAGGCACAAAATAGTAGAGCTAATTGAAGCTTCCCAAAGGTTGAAGCAAACAGTGACAGAAAGCTGACTGCTAACAAGGTGGTAAGGATGTTCTAAAACACCTTAAACCTTGTTTCTAGAAGAAAGCATGTTTTATGTCATTAAGGCTTATGGGGCATAAGATATTTATAATACACTTTTCTAATTTAATAGTAATAGGGAAGATATAGTTATAACACTAAAGGAACAGAACAGTTTAATAAACTGCTTCTTTAAATATTAAGTGTGTGTTGGGGACAGTTATTCCAAGAAGCCAGCTGGGTGTCCATCTGTCCAGAGGTGCAGCAACTTGACTGTCCTGTGCCAAGGTCGCTATTGTCACTTGGTTTGGTCTTGCTGCCAGCCAGCTGTATTCGATTTACTTCCTTAGTTTTCATAGCCACAACATTTATTATCCGTTCAAACACTGGCAGATTAAATACCATGAGAGAATTACTTAACAAAGGAAACACAGAGAGCTACTTGTTCCTTTGTTTCTGTTTTAGGAAGGAAAGAAAGGCCTGTGTTCCATCTAGGTGTGGGGACTCACTGCATAGGATGTTTTGGGGAGACTTCCCCAGCCTCAACAAGGTTGAGTTGCATACTCTGCCGGGATAGCTTAGAATTTATTCAGAGAAAAATCAAAGGGAAACCAACTCCATGTAGTGCCTTCTAGTCTAATTTACATCCACTTCGGACTATTCACAGGTGAGTGTCTTTATATGATAAACACCCATGAGAACTTAGCTGAGAGACAGCACGTTTCAATCAAGTCAGAATTATCTCAAGAACCAGTAAAAATATGCCAGACCCTACATTTATAGGGCTGGGTCACACTGGCTGGGGAGCCCTGAGGCCAGCAGCTCAGACATGCTTGTCCTTGTCCAGCCTCTCAGGAACTGATTTCCTCACATTTTTAGCAGTGATTTCCTATCTGGTAGGCTTCATTATCACAGTGTCGTTAGGAATGTAACATAGTCAGAGTACATTATTTGTCCATAATCTAACCTGGAAACAGTATTACATGTTTATCAAAACTTTGGTAAAAAGGCAACTGTTCAGTTGAATAAGGTTCTAAAAAAAATACATTCAGTATTTTACTACCTTCCCCCCCCTCTAAGATTCCTAGGCTAATTTATCATTAATTTTTTTGTTGTACTTGAAAAATATTTTATGAGTGTGTGCATATAATACAACACACATGTGGAGCTCAGAGGACAGCTTCTGAGAGTTCTATTCTTCCAGTGTGTGAATCCTAAGGATCAAAGCCCGTAATTAGGATTGATGGCATGCACCTTAACCCGATGAGGCAGTTCCCTGGCCTCATTCTTGTCTTTTGATAATTAGTCACTCATTTGAAATCTGTTATTTATGATTTATAAATGGGCTTTTAGACACATTATTAAGCAATATACATAATGAAACTAATGTTGAGGTCAGTAAGCAAGTCACACATTTCTGATTTAGTATTGTAAAGGGAATCTGGAGATCACTAGATAGATATATTAAGTAACTAATGGCTGTTTTGTATTGAAGTATGAAACTTTAAGGAATGATCCTTTTTTTACCTCCCTTACTGGGACAGGGTTTCTCTGTGTAGCTCTGGCTATCCTGAAACTCACTCTGTAGACTAGGCTGTCCTAAAACTCAGAGATCTGCCTGCCTCTGCTTCCCTAGAGCTTGGATTAAAGGCATGCGCCTCCAACACCCAGTTTAAGGAATGATTTTTATAAGAGCTAAACCTAATTTAATAAAAAATTTCTATATTTTTTATTGTATAACTGCTGAGACTGGTATTTGAAAATAAAGCATTTTAAACTTAAAGTTTTCAATAAAGGCATAATTGGATATTGCTTATAATAATACTCCTGTTTTGAGACAGGTCTCACTATATGTAGTCCTGGCTTGTGTGGGACTCAGAGATCTACTTGCCTCTGCTTCTGAGTGTTGAAACTGAAGGTGTGAGCCATCACACTATTTTGCAGGCCCCAGAATCTGAATTTTGCTTTGTTTCTCATTCTGGAACACTGCTCTTGGGACTGAAGCCCTGTTCTTGAACATCACTTCATGCCTAGGCACAGGTGTCCTAGCTTCTAGCTTTAAGGCTGTGGCTCTGTAGTTTGGTGGTACACACACCTAGGTCTTAGGGTCCAATCAGCTTAGACAAATTATTTAACCCCTCAGCATCTGCAATCATTTTCTATTTTAACAATTATATATATAAAATTACCACAAGATGACTGCTCTAGTAAATCTAGAGATTCATTTAAAACACAGACTTTGAGTTGGATATGGTGGTGCATGTCTTTCATCTCAGCCTTTAATCCTAGACAGAGGCAGGCAGATCTTTTTTGAATTCCAGGCCTGTCTGTCTGGTCTACATTGAGAGTTTGAGCCCAACCAAGGCTACATAGTGAGACCCTGTGTCAACAACAAATGAAAAATAAAACAAAACCCCTATAAACTATGAGGTGTGGGATTCTTTGGTGAGATTCTGGGCACCTCCAAGAGGCTGTAGTCATCTGGGAGAAGTGTGTCAACTATATTAACATTCTGGTGGGGGAGTGAACTCCCCAGTATGAATTCCACATTGACAGACAGTTCCAGGGCACTGCCTCAGATGGAGTTACAGGTTGTATCAGATGCAGTTCATTTGAGCCTCTCTGTCTCTTGATATTGTAGGGCCTGGAACTTCATCTTTAATTTTTTTTTAATAAAAAAATAAACAGCTGGGAGAAAGTTATTTAGATACTAGTAAATTGCTCAAGGTCACACAGCTACCTCTTAAGTAGCAGAGCTGGCTGTGAATTCAGTGTGCCCAGCTCTGGTGCTTGTGCTGAGTCCTTGCTGTTCTCATGATGCAGTGTTGACATCACAGGCTCACTGGTCAGGAATGCAGAATCCCAGGCTCTACCCAAGAACTGTAGAGTCAGAATGAGCCTTTCTGTAGTATTCTCAGGGGTTCCAATGCATTGTCCAGTTTGAGAGGCATTGCTCTGAAGCACTCTGTTCCTACCATTTATGTGCTGCTGGCCTGAAATCTTCCTAGCATGCATGGGAGGAGTGGTGACATGAATGTGGGCATTTAAAGAGCTATAACCTCATCAGTGTGCATTTAAAAATTTTACTACTTTTAAAATTTCTCATGTGAGTTCATCCCCACCTCTCTACCACTCCTGTTTCCCCAAGCCCCTCTACACATACACTGGTCATTCTCTGGCTGTTCTTTTAATAGGAGGAGAAGCAGATTATCAGGGGAGAAATTTATTCCCAGACTTCATTTATTCCCGGACATTTTTGTTTCTTGTTTTCTTGCATGCATACATGTTATGTGTGTGCATACATACATACATAGATCCATACATACAGTAATTTGGCTTTGTGAGACTTAAACTTTAAAAAAGACAGAGGAGGACATTGTTGGCACCGTTCCCGCCATGGCTTTTTTGCACATTTTGTCTCCTTTCAGGTTGCTCCCCACTTTCTAATCCTGTGCCCTGGGGAGTGCAGTCTAATCCATGCACATTATGTGTCTCCTGGTGGAAAAGCACTGACAGGATTGGTCTTTGCTCCCTTCCAGTAAACAAATGTCTTTCTTATTACATAAGTAATTATAGTCTAAGTGTAGTCATATAATAAACAAAGAAGGAGTAGCCAACTGGCCTTAAGTGAATTGGCCAACTTAAAGGACAAGAATGAGGGAGGCGATGCTAGACAGAGAGGAATATGTGGGTAAAGGAAATAGGAGGCAGAAAAAAGGACCATAGACCTGAAAGAGCCACCCTTGTTTATGGGGAGGGGTAGGTATTGCCAAAAGGGCAAATGAGGCTACCTTGTACAAAACTTTCTTTACTGTAACAGTGACTAGAGTTTTACTGTGTGGTAGCATTCTTGGCTAAGGCCTTAGTTCTGTTTCATCTGTGAACAAAGGGTTTGAGGTAGGCATCCTTAGGGGCTGGTGCTGCAGAGAGAAGTTAGCTGCTTAGCTCTGAGCAGTAGGGCACTGCTTCCTGGCTGCATCCAGGTCTGCTGTGAAGCTATATTGTCACCACAAAAGGAAAATCTGCCTCTGTGCAGAAAAGTCTAGCTTACTGTGTTCATCTTTGTTTTACTCTGGAAGTCTGATTTCCCCAGCAGTCCAGTGGTAGAGCCTGGACTTGCTTGCTTATTTGTTCTTGTATGTGTGGTGCTCAGCATCATGGTCTGTCCCTTATGTGGTTTTCTTTGCCTGTTTTTTGTTTTTGGTGAAGTGGAACTTCTTAATGTTTGGACTCGTAAGAAAAGATTCCTAGGGACACCTGGGCAAGCTGTTTGTTCTGTTTATTCTCCATTCTGTACTGACACAGTGGTTACTCTGCTGGTTTGGTTCTGATAGTACATACTATCTTAGTTCAGCCAAAAAGCTTCTTTTGTCTTCAGGTAGATTACTAATAAAGATATTTTGTTCACTCTGAATTTCCCTCAGAACTTCCTTTTCTACACATATCAGACACAAAGGTGCTCTGTTGTCTTCATTTCTGTTGCCCTGTCCAGGCAATTGCAGCTAGCAGTGGGGTTGTTATTCTTTACTTAATGATGTCACCAACTTAGAGTTTAGTCTTCTCTCTGTACCAGTTGGCTCCACCAACCCCCTAATACTTTGTTCTATGAACTGTTGAGGAATGAGTCTGAAGCTCTCTTCTTCAACTGATAGCAGTGAGCCTGCTATACTTTCTGTTTGACCTGATAAGTAAGTCTGCATGTAGTTCAGGATATGTGGTAATTGGTTGAGTGGTGGGAAATTAGTTGGAGGATACAAACTTAGGCAATTCTCTCACATTCGTAGACCTCAGTTTCCTCATTTACAAACGAAGGAAGCTAGGCCTTTAGAGCTGCCCCTAGATGAAGCCTTAAGTTCACATTCTTAAGACACCAATTCTTGGCTGTCTTTATGTTTAGTAGTCCTATAAGTTCATATTATTCATTTCCCAGTTTCCAGTTTATTAATAGCTTTAGTGAATTATGAATGGCAGTTTAATTAGATCATCCATGAATAATTAGGGCAACTACTTTTTTCCCCAAGAGAATATTTTCATTCTGGAATATGCATTTTTCTTTTAACCTAGGTAATTAAACATTTTACAGAGTAGGGAAGTAAGCCTTTTCTACCTTCTTTTCAAGCATGTTATGCTTTTTTTTTTTTTTTTTTAAAGCAACATGCACTTTGAATAAAGCAGCTTTACAGTTTCTGTCTATTTTAAGTGCTGATTTTGCAAAGCTGAAAGTAAATTTTCATTAAAAACATTCCTGTCTCAGACAAGGTTTGGTGGTCCATGCTTATAATCCTAGCACTTGGGAAATGAGCAAGGAGGATTGCTATCAGTCCAGCATCGGTCTAGGTTACATGGTGAGTATCAGACTATCTGGAACTATGTGGTAAGACTGCCTCAGAAATCAATCAATCAATCCAATGCTTTTCTTCCTTTAAGGAAGAAATGATAACATGTAACAGAAAACCAGCCTTGTTTGATGGCTGGTTTCCAGTGAATACCTCATGAAACAATTTATATTTGGCTTTGTAGTATTTTTATGCTTACATTGGAATATGGGTGTGCCTCATATTCTGGGAATTACAATACTTCAAGTAAATAAATAAGGAAGTTGCACTGTAAAAATCAATTCAGAAGGAACCAGAAAGCTGACAAACAAATAGACCTTGTTCTTCAAATGCCTTGCTGAGTTCTTCCTGTGGAAGGCTGAAACTCTCCACAGTCTGGACTAGCAAATTTCATCTCTGCGGAATGACTGTGTCTCTTTTCTTTTGCCAGCTACTTAGGTGTCCCTGAAAGGAGCTGGATAACTGAAAGTTTAGTAAAATTTTCAGTACTCCCTCAGGATTGAACCCAGGACCTGCAGCATGTCAACTAAGTACTATACCACTGAGCTACAATCTAACCTTCTAACCCTTGTTTTAATCTTTATTGTGATGTAGTCTTCAGCTCAGATAGCCCCTGAGTTCTGGATTTGAAGATTTGTGCCATGAAGCCTTTTTTGTTAGACTTTGGATACTGGAATTATTGAAGTGTTCTTGTCACACCTGTCACCAGTATGAAGCCCTGGATTTGTAGTGGTTTAAAAGAGAGAAATGTCTTCTTCATTGCTAATTTGCTATGAAGATTAGCTACACTTCAATGTAGTTATTCCTACATTCAGTAAATGAAGTTGGTATCAGAATAGCAAACAGATTTCTTTTTGCACCACAATGAGTGAGGTTGGAACAGTATCTTAGCAGAAGAGGTGGCGATGGAGCTTCAGGGGCAGGTTATGAGTTTTGTATTTAGCAGGGGTGGGGAACTGAATATAGGATGAGATACCTTGATGGCACAGGGGTGATGAGAATACCTTCAAGACTGGATTAAATGACAGTCTGCCTCATATGAAGCTTTAATCATGGGTGGCTTGGTATATACTAGAGATTTATATTATTGTAGAAAGACATTTGCATTTATCAACTCAGCTTATTGAATATATGAAGGAATCAACTTGAGGCTGCTCAAAGTTGATTTTTTTTTTTTTTAAAGTCTCCTGCCTCAGCTGCCTGAAGGCTGGGTTACGTTTGTGCGCAACTAGGCTGGGGTCAAAAACACATGTGTTAGTGTTCGAAAAAGTTCTTTTACTCTGTCACATCTTTGACCAGGATGATGTACTATATTTCTCCTTTTGTCAAGACATAATAATAGACACTTGTAAACATCTCTGCTTTATTTTGTGATTTGTAGCTTGGCTTGAAAATTGTTATGAGGTTTAGGTTTGGTCTAAGAACCAAAATCCCTGAAGGAGAGCCCTTTCCTTAGTTCCCTAGGATAGAGTAACCTTCAGATTTATGTTGGTTTTAGAGTTTTTGAGGAGAAATGGGTTCTGCAATTTCAGGTACCTGCAGTTGAGGTTACTTGTTCACTGTTTCTGTTGTCTGCAGCCTCCTGCAAACCAAGCTCCAAAAGTGTAGCTACTACCCTGCTAAGTCTGCAGTCAAGGATGCTTTGTGCTCTGTGCCTGTGCTCTCAGCCTGTAGTTGTTGAATCACTTCTGTCCATCAGTGAAAAGAAGCTGGCACTCTGGTGATCGCACAATACATAGTGCAGAACCTGTAGGGTGTAATTGGTAATAAATATCCAGATTTGTAAAGATTGTTTAAAATTTAATAAGTACCCATTCAGAACTTGTAAAATATTTAAAAACCTTTATTACTTGTATTCTCAAATTCAAGCGGTTAAACACATTTTAGTAAATTTTTTTCAAGTGTTATTTTATTTTCTTTTAAAGTTTTGTGTCATGGATTAGGGCAAGCCTAATAATTATGACCAACCTCTTTTCTTTGAATCTTACCCATAATTAAGGTATTATATTTACTGAAGATTTATTCACTTTCTACTTTTGGGTGAATTTCACAAGAAACAATGGGAATGTGTTCTTTTGTGTTTTCTTTGGTCAGAATGGGGGCTAGTAACATGAAGACTGTGACTTTAATCTATGTGTATGCCCGTTGATTTACGCTCTGCCTAGACAGCCATTTTGTAATGGCATCATGGTGCTCATAGAGTCAAGCGACAATTAATCACTGTAAACTTGTAATAAATAACCAGGGATATATTCTGCCATCTTACATATGATGGGCTAATATGATCGTATTTTAGAATATATGACCATCTTTGAGGCTTTCTTGTATGTTTTCTTTCATTTTTATTTTCACAAGACTGGGTCTTTGGAAGTCATCAGTACTCTAAACCATATTATCTTTGCAGTCTTCCGACATGAAAGTCATTCTTTAGGTCTGTTGCTGTGCCTGCCACTGCAATGTGAAGTCTCCTGAGTGAGGCAGAATGTGTAGTCTTCTCAAGTTTTAACATAATTTTATTTTACAAAGTCGTACCTTTGAAATTTGTTAAATTTGGAAGATATAAGTAGCCAAAGGAAACAAGAAGAAACTTCTCATTCTACCACATACATGTACTTAGTTTGAAGATTTGATGATAAATTTTTCACCCTTAGCATGTTTACATAAGGACCTTGAACCCTCACTTTCCTTTTAGTGAATGAAGTATAGTAGATACTACTTCCATGGCTGAATTTCATACAGGTTTATTATTTACTGTTCTCTGTTGTTAAATGTTTAGGTTTTAATTTTTAATGTTTTTAATTAATTGTGTGATATATAATTGTAGCCCACTTTCTAACTATATATTTCCTTGTATAAAGTATCTCAGAAGTGTGCAGTAGTATTTGAATGTACTATAACTCTGTGACTTGGGTTCTCTGACGAGCATTTTAGATACCTGTGCTTTTCTCTCTGGTGTGTAGAATGCCACTTTGCACTCAGATTTCAGAATCCTGTATGTCATCATTTCAGAATGTTTCCCATCTAGGCAGCTCATCCAGACAGCATTGTTGCACACCTGTAATCCCAGCCTTAGGCAATGTATAGTGAGATCCTGGCTCAGAAAAGTAAAGGCCGTTGCCAGTTTAACAAGTGAAAAGCACATCACTGCTATATGCCTTGTAATTATCCTACTATTAGTGAGGACGATATTTTTGAATTAGTCATTAAAATAGCTTTGGTTGCATTTTTCCTTATTGACTTTAAAAAAAATTGTAGACAAGTTTTCATAAATTCCCCGCTGGCCCTGTATAGGTAAGATAACCTGGAGCTTCTCACTCTCCTGCCTCTTATTTGTCAGTGATGGAATTATATACCTGTGCACCACACCTAGTTCCTGCAGTCTTGGGGATCACACCCATGAGCTTTTCCATCCTAGGCAAGCTCTCCTACCATTGGAGTTCCATCCAGCTCCCTTTCTCCTTTTTCCAAAGGGAATTTTCAAATGCTTTACCTACCCTCCTTCCTCCTTCCCTCTATCCCCTCTATTGCTATCAGATCTTTTCATTCTTCTGTAAGTATGGTTATGGGAATACACATGCTTCTGAGCTTTTCACCAGGACAAGAGCTGACACAGTGGTAAGTTTGTGGCATCTCATTTTTACACTTACACATCTCTGTTACACTTTTACAGAATTACTTAATTGGTCATTGCTGTGGTGTGAATGTGAAATGTCCTCCACGGGTTCATCATGGAACTTCTTGTTCTCCAGCTGGCGCTGCTGAACGTTTAGGAGGTAGAGCCATGCCGGAGGAAGTGAGTCCTGGGATTGGCCTTAAGGTTTTATAGCCTGGCACTACTTCCTGTCTCCTTTCTGCTTCCTGACTGCATGAACAGTATGACAGTGTGACGGACTGAACCTGTCCAAACTGTAAACCAAAATAAACCATTTCTCCCTGAAGTTGCTTCTTGTCAAGTATTTATTTGGTCACAGCAATGAGAAAAGCAATACAGTTTTCTAATTTTAAAATAAGATTTCTCAATACATTCTTCTAATTTCCAATTAAATTTCCTTTCTAACTTTTTAGTTAGTTTTTACTGACTTTTGTTTTATAGTCACATAATAAAGTATTATTTAAAAGTAGACAAAGACTGAATGAAGTGATCTCTTTTCTTAGAGCTACGGTGCCAGCCTGGGGCCTGTAAGGCGGACATCACTTGAGGGTGGTGCTGCCTTGCTTGTTCGTATCCTATAACTTTATGATTTTGTTTTGTGCACTCTTCACAGCTCTTTTTAGTTCCAGGATATCCCATATGCATTTGAGTTTGCAGTGTTGCCATGCTTTATACATAGTGTTCTGACATGGTTCAGTAATATGCTTTACTTTAACAAATTATCTGTTAGGGATGATAAATTATGTGGCCAGCCTGATATTTTAAGTAGAAGGGCATCCTAAATGGGAAGTAATATAACCAGAGTTAATTTATTTGATTTTCTCGAAAAAAAAAATAGGGATTTAAGATTACCACATTATCTGGTAATTCTTAATGTGGATAAGAATTCAATAACAGTGTCTCAAAGTACCCAATACACAGCTAGAAGTGTTCTCTTTATGCAGCATATTTGAAGACTTACACTTTTTGTAGGGCAGTCTAATTAGTTTAAAATTAGGTTGAAATTAAGTTTCTGTAATGACACCACCCAAGTAATTTGTAGTTTGGGTTATGGGTTTATGGGGATAAATTGGGAGAGGAAAGGCGGGGGGATTTTATTTTGAATCACTTATGGTTTATTCTGTCCCAAAGTAGTAAAATTACATGAATTTACACTCAGTAGTAGTTTGGGGTATCATTTGAGCCCTTCCAAAGTTTTAGTTAACTTAATAACTTGAAAGTCAAAATAATTGACTTTCAAGTAAGATGACTAAGCTGGCTTGGGAGGTGTGAAGGAACATGTTTTGTTCTTTGTGATTCAGGGACATACTTTCTGCTCAGACTGAAGGCATATGACTCATTCTTAGCTACTGCCCATATTAACAGAATTTAGAAATCTACTTCTTGCCCAGTGGAGCTTCTGAGGCGAAATCAGTGGTCATTGCTCTAAAAGATGCATATGATATGTGTCCGTATTGGCGCTTCTTGGACCATCCTCAACAGTCCTTTACTGCAGTAGAAGTGCTTAGGGACACTTGTTACAGGAGAACAGTAGGGACGAGATATGTGACCCAGGAGTCAGGATCCACTTCATCGGTTCCTGGGCAGGTCCCCATACTCTCCTCCTTTGCACATACAGACAGTGGGGCTTCTCAGTCCTATCTTAAACCTTGCATCAATAAGTGTCAAAGGTGGTTTTGGCCCCTGGCTGAATGTTCAGCTGCTTCTCTTCCACAGGCACAGAAGGTAGGTTTTTAGAACTATACTCAAGTTTCTGTTTCCTACAGTTTCTGTGTCCTAAGCAACACATTTTCTAGTAGGCCAGGTTTTCTTTGACATCCCCTGATGGGGTGGGCTGAAGGTGCTTCTACTGTTTTCCCAAACTCCTGCCGTGGAACTGTGATGTCCTCTCATGCTCAACCATGCTCTACCACAGAGCACAGCCACAGCCTGTCCTTTCAGGGTTAAATCCTTAATTCTTGCCCATTCACTCTATAATTCAGGTCTACACATTCTGCTGGACCATAACAGGAACTTTTTGTGTGGGGGCAGTCGTTTCATTATTCTGGAACTTTCTATAAAAATTAACCTGCCTATTCATGTCACCAATACCTCTTAGGATGTTAATTACATTCACCTTAATGTATTAAAGCAGAAAAATTGATAGGGGGCAAGGAAGTTCATTTAGTAGTAAGCTTATATTTTTAGTAGTTAGGTTTTTTTTTTTTTTTTTTTTTTTTTTTTTTTTTTTTTAACAACTCACTAGAACGCTCATTACCCAGAAGACAGTGTTCTTCTGGGTCATAACCCAGGTTATACGTAACTACGAATATGTTAGCATCAAGTTGTATACTTTAAGTGGATATGTTGTTTGATATGTGTATTATCTCAGTTATGCTGCTATTTTTTTTTTAAGGTTTATTTTTGTTACAATACAATAAGACAGCAATTTTTTAATTACCTTAACCATGCACACACATATATCTTGAGACAGTGTCTGTATACTGATCGTCCTTGATTTCTCAGTGCTCTGATGAGCAGTAGGTTTTAAGGATTTACGTGACTAGGGAAAGCTTTCCCATCTCCACAGTCACAGCACATTTTTGTGGGCTAGCTAGAATATTTTATCAGTTATTCCATTTAATATGTAGTATATTCCCAGGCTTAAACAGCAGTAGCTGGTAAATGGAAGTGGGAAGCTATGGGTAGACAACAGAACAAGCAAGTCAGTATCCTAATGTCAGTGCAAGGCAACAGTTTTGGGTTTGGAGTCCTACTGCAACTCTGTCGTGGTGTGTGTCTGGGGAGAATGTGGGCAGATACTGAGATTTTAAAAATGTTGAGAAATAAGCAGCTTAGCAAGGCCTAGTGATTTGCTATTTTCTGGTTTCTGTTTATTTTTTGTTTTAAGTATTTTTCATTCAGTTAACTTAATTTCTGTCAATTTTATTGTAGGCTCAAATTGGCATAGTTTGTGTAATACACTGAGTTATTAGATGCCTTATATTTTTTTACCTCCTCTGTGATGAAAAGGAAGGGGAGGATATAATTTGCTTATCTTCTTGCTTGTTTGCTTGGTTTATAAAATTTTGCTCATACCTCCTTTCTAAGGAAAATGTTAATCCATATGTGATTAGGTCAATTTTTAAAAACATCACACCTCAGTCTATCTTACAAAATTCATTCATTATATATCCTATGGTCTTAATCAAGAGCCATATGTTATCTTGGTTTATGATGTCTATTTAATTCTGAATTTAATTAGGGATGATTCTGTTGACTCTGAAGATAGAGGAGGAGCCCAGTTGAAGGCATTGGCTTCACTTCCTCTTTCACCAGTCAGATGGTAGGAGTCAGATACATGAAAAACTTACCCAAAACATTAATCAAATGCACTGAGGTACTTTCTTCTGTTTTCTCAAGTAACAGATCTGGCTGTAAGAGAGTCAGTTCTTATGTTCTGCCTGGTGGTTATACATTTTTAGGTATGATCATTGTGAGTAACAAATATTATCTTTATAGGAAGAAGGCAGATTTTCTTATGCAGTTTCCTCAAGAATAAGGGAAAGGGACTCACTTCCTGAGGCTTAGACTGAGCATTGGTATTTCTGAAGACACTGAATGGAGAAAAGCCCAGGTTCATTATCATTCTGTTGTCTCTTCCTGACACTGGCTTGGATACTGAAGAATCATGTGGCCATTAGGGAAAAAGTGGGGACAGAATTTAAATTAATGAAATTAATCACAGAATTATTTTTAAAACTTCTTTAATTTTTTGAAATTATCATGTATTTATATCATTTTCCCTTTTCTCTTACATTATATCCTTCCATATAACTCTCCTTACTTTTTTTCAGATTCAAGGCCTCTGTTTTTCATTAATTGTCACATACATTTACATATATGTATATACATATGTATATATACATTCCTAAATATATGACTACAACCTGCTCAGTCTATATAATGTTATTTGTATGTATGTTTTCAGGACTGACCATTTGGTATTAGATAACCAATTGGTGTGCTCTTCCCTGTGGAAAACAGTTTCTCCTGCTCTCAGCATTCCTTAGTTGAGTGTAGTTCTTTGTGTAGAGTGAAGGCCTCTTAAGCCTTTTCCATGATTGTTGCCCTTGTTCAACTTCTGTTTGGGCAGTTATGTTGGTGTGTCTTCGTGGATGTAGCTTCTAACATTACTGAAGAGACACAGTCTCCCAGCCAACTCCCCTATCTTCATGCTCTTAAAATCATTCTGTCCCCTCTTCTGCAATGCTCTCTGAGCCTTAGATACAGGAGTCCTGTTGTAGATGTATCCATTAGGACTGGCTCTACAACTCCACATTTTGGTTGTATTTTTCTGTAATGATCTATCTTTTGCAAAGAGAAATTTTCTTGACAAGAATTGAGGACTACATTTACCTCTGGGTATAAAAACAAGTATTTAGAATGTAGTTAGGGTTTTTGCTGCTTTAGTAAAGTGGTGGTTGTAGTTTCTTTTCTTCTCCAAGTTAACAGCTTCATTAGCACACAGTAGTTAGCTTAATTAACAGACATGGTTTTCCTCTCATTGAGCAGTTTTTAAGTCTAATTAGAGAACTGTTGGTTATTGTCAAGGCCTACTACTATACCCTTATGGTTATCCTGCCATGCTGGTTATTGTTGAGGCTCATAGGTGTCATAGCTGGGTAGGACTATTGGTTGCTTCCCCTCCTTTGGATGCTTCCATGACACCTTCTGGTACCATGGAAGCTATAGGGCAATTCTTAACTGGCTGGGGAAATTGTCATGGACATCAGTTGATAGCAGATGCTGCCCACTCTCTGGATAGCACATGTAAATGCACAAGAGAGTGATTGGATTGCTTCAGAGTACTTTAAATTTATTAACAGAAGTACTTTATATGCTTATCTCCAGAGTTAAGCATTGAATATGAAGGCTCAGTCTAAACATTATTTTTGTTGAATCAATCTTTCTAGTGTAGTAGTTCTCAACCTTCCTAATGCAGCTCTTTAATACATTTTCTCATGTTGTAGTGACCCCAACCATAAAATTATTTTCATTGCTACTTCATAACAGTAATTTTGCTCCTGTTATGAATTGTAATTTACATATCTGATATGCAGAATATCTGAAATGTACCCCTGTAAAAGGGTTGTTTGCTTTTCAAAGGCATTGCAGTTCACAGGTTGTAGAGGAAGTGAGAACCTATTGATCCCTAGTACGTCTTTCCACACCATAGGTAGTACATTTTCTGAGACTAATTTTTGGATATCTCTGTGTTCCAAATAATTGCTAGACAGTATTAATGCTACTAATATTATTATCTCAGTAGGTACTCATATTTTTGGTCAATATTAGTCTTCCTTTTCCAAGAAGAAATGTAAAAAACCAGGAACAAGGCAATGTTTGTTTCAAGCATAGATTCTGCCTCGTCTCCCTCCAGTCCCCTGCAAAGGGAGTGAGCCATTCTTCCGTATCTGTAGTTTCTGTCTTTGTTTGTTTTGTTCTCTCTGCTGTTTGTTCATGTGAGCCTGCACATGTGTGTGGGGGAGGGTACAGATGCACTGTGACTGGGCAGAGGTAGTTGTTGGCATCTTTCTCAGTTGAGCTCTGGCTTGTTTTTGATGCAGTGTCTCTCATTAAACCTAGAATTCATCAATTTGGCTACTCTGCCAGGTGAGCAAGTCCTGTGTGTCATTCTGTCTCTGCCTTCCCTGAGTTGGGATCGCAGGTGCGCCCTGGTGTGCCCAGCTTTTGTCATGTGTGCTGGGATGCAACAGATCCTCATGCTTGCTCATGAGTCATCTTCTCAGCTGCCTGGCTCTGTTTGCAAGGCAGTCTCCCTAGTTTTCCAGGTTGGCCTTGGACTCAGGTCTTCTTGCCTCTGCCTCCCAGGTGTTGGGATTGTAGGTTTGTGTCACCAGGTTCTGTCTAAGATTAATTTTCATTTTAACTAATCTCAAATGGTACATGGACAAAAACTGCTGCATAGGAGTGGATTTAGCAATTCTGCTTTTCCATAACATATTCTATTTTTCAAATTATTCTCTAACATCCCTACTAGGCAGTCTTGGAGCACATATAAGTCCTCCCTAGTATTCTTAGTGCCATTTGAAATCATTGGGGTTCAGAAAAAAAGAAAGACCTATTCTACAATCTGACCTCCTATTTATTGAGACATCCTCATTGCCTTTTTTAATTGGATTGGCTTTTCCTCTTGCACTTTAATAATTCCCCTACCTCAAAAGATAATTACTTTTACAGGCTCAAAGTGACTCATATTTCTATTGGACATGGTAACCTTGAAAGAAGACTACTATAGTTTTCAGTTTCTTTGAGTTGTTATTTGAGTGTATATTAAATAAAATTAAATTAAAATAAAAATTATAAATATAACTAGTGCTTTCTAAGATTGTGAAAGAACATACAGAGAAGGGAAGTAGTAAAACCTGAAGCTGGAGAGAACATGAGTGTTCCTCAGGATCGTTTGCTTGCTGTCAGCGTCTGGAAGCCATGTGGGTTGTTGTTAGGGGTTAGGGCTAGGAGGTCCCTGCTTAGATGGAAGCTGACTATGCTACATGCTTGCTCGTAACTGATCTTGAAGAATGTAAAAATGGAAATTGGCATGTTAGGTCCACCTTGAACCTTGTTCTCTGCTGCAGACAGGCTACTTGCTTCAGGAAGGGCCACATGAACCTTCTGTCCTAAGGAAGTGCTCACTGAGTGCTGAAACAGTTTTCTAAATCACATCTTGCCATTTTCCACCCACTTCAATTTTAAAAGTGTATATTTTATGTGTGACCTAAAAATCTGGATGGAATAAATTTATGTTTATTTTATATAAAAAATGAATGCTAAATTCTGTGGGTGAATATTTAGTCTGAAGAGTTCTCTTCTTAAGATGTAATTATTTTGACTTGGTATTTTCATGATCTCTTCATGCATTCCAAATAACATTAGTGAAGTGCTTGTTTTTTCCAAAGAAGTGGGTATGTAGCAATGGTGTCACATTATAAATAAATGTGTGTATGTAACTTAGAGGTCAAAATAATTTCTTTAGCTAAGGATATTTATCTCCTAGGAAATGAAATTGTAACCTTGGGTTTGCAGTCATTCTGACTCATCCATTAACAGAAGGAGCTCAGTCACAGCCATGTCCTTGCCTTTGTCTGAGCATATAGGACTTAAACCACATCCTCTGGGCCATGGTTGGCCTCTACATCAGTGCGACAGACCTTACAGGTATAGATAAGGCTTTTCTTTGGAATTAATTCACAGTTCAGGCTAGTGCACTCCGTCTCCACAAACCCCACCTTAGGGTTCTCTAGAGTGCATTGTCTTTATTCAGCTAGAATTCCAGGTTTCTCCCAGTTTGAACCCTCACCACTCATATCTCATCCATCTCTAATCTAGAATATTACACATCCATCCTACTGCCATCTTGGTCTAAATTTCCATTGTTTTACTGGCTAGGATCACCGGAATTCACTACTAACTTGGCCTTACTACGCACTCTGAACACAGAAGCCATGTCCTTTACCTTTCAAGACTCTCAAAGCTGTGTAGTGTACTTAAGGCTTTTTTTGAACTCATTCCTGAGCTGTAATATCTGTGTACCTTGAACCCTGTCTCTGCATCCCAGGTCTCTCCCCTTGCCTCCCTCCTCGACATATCTGTCTTAGCCATATCAGCCTTTTTATCTTCCCTTTAACCTGACAGTTAGGCCCCTCCTCACACCGATCTCTCATCAGCCACTCCACAGTTTGGAATGGTGTTTGTTAATAATGTTGTGGTGAGATCTTGAATATTCAGATATTAGTATCATTGTGCCTTTTAAGGAAGTTGTTTCTTGGTCTCTAAAAGCAATTCTTTTGTTTGATGAAGACAGAATTTCACTATCTAGCCCTGTATAAACCAGGCTGGCCTTGAACTCACAGACATCTGACTGCCTCTGTCTCCTAAGTGCTAGGATTAAAGGCATGTGCTACCATGCCCAATCAGTTTCATCACTTGTTAAATGCATAGTACCCATCTCTAGCTGATACTATTCTTCATCTGTCATCATATGTAATATACACATTTGCATGTATGGATATTGTCCTCTGGGCATAGAATGGTTCTTTGCCCTCTTAAACACTTAGTAGCTGTGATTACCTACAGGTGACTTGCTCAGGAGTGGGGTCATTAACTTTTTGTTATGGCTTTGGGAAGGGACCTACCCTGCCCCAGGGATATATAGTCAGTATCTTAGTGATGTAGTGGCTCAGAAGTAGTAACCCATGCTCTTTTTTCCTTCTTCATGCTTTCATCAGTAGCCACAATTAAACTCATAGGTTCAAGCTATACTTGAGTAGAATGGTTACTTTGGTCAGTTTCAGGTGCCCTGTCTCCCAAGGAAAAGTTCACACAACAAGATATCTTTGTGTAGTCATGTTGTCTTTGAACTCATAGTATCTTTTCTTTTTTTTTTTTTTTTTCTTGTTTTTTTTTTTTTTTTTAAAGAACTGACAGTTCATATTTTATTTTTTTTTAATTGGATATTTTATTTATTTACAATATATATGTCATCCTCTTTCCCCATTTCCCCTCCCTAGAAACCCCTATTCCATCCCCCCTCCTCCTTTATGCTTTTATACCATTTTGATTACCTGCATGTATTAAGGTCAGTTCTAGGTTGAGGATCTAGCAATACAATAGATGCAAATAGTCAAGGAACAAGCAATACAATAGGCACAAATAGTCAAAGAAAAAGCAAGGCATTAAACCCAGTTATGTGAACACTCCTGTGACCACTGTTTCTAAGGTCTTATCTTTTCTTAAACTTCTGGAGTATTGGAATTGTAAGAGTGAATTGCTATGCCCAACTCTAATGTTTTCTTTGTGAAGGCAACTAGAATTTTATATCCTAGAAGTCTGAAAGAAAACCTTGTACACATTCAATAAAATGAAGGAATGATTTGAGCTGTATGTCTCTAAACATGGTGTTTAATACTGAGATTCTGGGTATCATTACCTCAGTTATTTTGGGAAATAGAGAATTTGTGCCAGTGCCAGGACTAGGGTGGTGTGATTTTACATTCAAATTTTAGGAAGTATATGTTGAATTTTTTATGTTGCAGACACTTTAGCATAGATTAAGTAATTGAAAACTGGCAATTTCCCCCTTTTATCTGGGATTTCTCTTTGTGTAGCTTAATGTACTCAAGGTTAACTGGGGCTTAAAAGTACTAAGTGGGAAATTCCAGAAATAAATAACTTATATCTTAAGTTGCATACTGTTCATATCCGTGCCTTGTGATGCTATTTAATACCCTTGGCCCATGTATATGCCATCAGCTTGTTACTTCCTTGCAGCATCCCAGTTATCTAACTGACTGTAGTAAAATCAGTGTTTGTGTTCAGGTAACCTTATTTAATTTAATAATACCTCTAAAGCAAAACACAGTAGTGATAGTAGTAGTTCACATATCCAAAATGGAAGCTGAAAAGTGCATCATTTCAGTAAAAAATCTCATAAGGAAACAATATTGTATATTGAAGTTGCTAAGATTTATAATAAGAATGAATTTCTCACGATGGTTTTGCTCTTACACTTCAGAGAGCAAGTTAATGGCACAGTCTGTGATAAATGCCAAACAAGGAGGGAAAAGGCATGTACTCATGGTATACAGCAAGAAGACAACATAGATATTGGCAACTAACTACATGTCATATATATAATATATATATATATATATATATATTGACAATATAGAGTTTGAAAACGGCAGTTGCAGAAATCATGGTAGGCCTGTGGAGGATGAACATACTGTAGCCATAAAGCTGTCACTAGGAGGAACCAGAGTAGTTAACAGATCGTAGTATATACCATGTCCCAGAGTAGTTAACAGATACATAGTATATGCCATGTCCTAGAGTAGTTAACAGATCAAAGTATATAATCATGGATAGATTTATAAAACTGAGACAAGATTAGGATCTTTAACATTATAGAGTATTTTTTCTGCAGTCCTTTATTATCCATTATTATATAAATGTGTAGGCAGGAAAAGTCAGTGATAGAAGTGTCATTTTTACATTTACCAGGAAGGAAATAAAGGAACAGAATGGATTTGCCAATGGTAGTATTAGAAGACTCAATATGGTCCATATGTTCAGCTAATATATTTATTTTTGAGACATGGTCTCATGTATTCCAGGGTAGCTTCGAGCTTGTTAAGTAGTTGAGGATAATCTTGATTTTTCTGATCCTCCTAACTCTGGCTCTCAAGTTCTGGGATTGTAGCATGGGTTAGTTACCATGCTTGTTTATATGTTGACACTCCAATCTAGGTTGTCTTACGTGTGGGCGAGCACTTTCCTGACCTCTGGCTCTATTTATCACTTGACACTTAACAGGCAGATAAGGGATGTGCAACATCCCTGAACTCAGCTTGAGCACTTCCATATGGTTGGAAGGACTTCTGTGCCAGTGGGGCTTTAAGTTGTACATTGAATTTTGGGGAATATTGTTGAGGTATTAAATAATACACTACCCATCATATATTAATATAAAGTGAGATAAGTATAGAGTGTAACCCTTTTAGAAAAGCTAGAATAACACTCTCAAGTTTGGGGCTTTTAATAACAGACAAAGGAGAGAACTCAGAGGAAAGTAGGTGAGGAAACAATATAAATGGTAAATTTATATAACAACTTTTAATCAATTAATACAAAGAAAACGTGAGATCAAGAAATGCTTGTACCCAAGCACCAGTTTCACCTTCAAAACAAAACTGTTAAATGACACAAAACAAGCAACTCCTTCAATAAAATTTTAAGTAAAGAAAAGTTCAGAGAATCAATACAGGTGAGAAAAATTTGGAACATGTTTTTTTCTCATAATGAGTATAAAATTAAATTATATATATTGTTTCTTAAATTTTAGGTATTTAAAAATGTAGTGCTGGAGGTGGACCTCGAGGAGCAAGGGTACAGCTGTAGGTGCCCAATGCTACCCAAGAGGTTGCATTCTTGAGTGTGTCTGTGCTGCCCACTAAGGAAATAGAGTTAGCCATAGCTCTCTTCAGGAAGGCTAGCAGATCAGTCTTTATACAAGTCAAAAAGCTGGGAATATTCAGAATGCCTTATGCCAGAGGAATTGTTAAGTATGGTGCAGCCTTATGATAGCCTTTGTTATGAATAATTTCCAGAAACTACATTTGGCATCATGGGATAATTACCACAATGGCAAGTAGAAACAATACGCCATTGTAACAACAACAACACACCTAGAAAAAGAAACTGCAAAGAAACATTTAAAATGTTGTATTTTTAGAAGCATTTTTTATTTATAATTTGATAAGGAGGAGGAGTTCAGTTGATAAGGTATATGACTGGGAGTCTTTCACAGAGAGGAGAATGTGTGGTAGGCTATAGTCTGTCTTCTTCCTGATTAACTGTCAAATAGCAAATTTCTTGAATGTTACTTCCCTCCTTTGTAAAACCAGTGAATTCTGGGCTTGACTTTTTTCTTAACTAATACCTGTCAGCTTGTAGGGAGGGCAGGTGGGAAGATGAACAGATAAGCATGAAGAACGCCCAGAAAGCTTTACTGTGAAGAGTCCCATAGACTTTCTGTTATCCAAACTATAGCTAGTTTTTTAATTAAAAAATTAGATTTAGCTCATCTGCTATTAAAAGTTTATCCATTCAGGATTTTTTATTACATTTAGAAAGTCATGTAACAACTGATACTAGTTTTATTTTCTTGGTTTTTTGTTTCTTTGAGACAGTCTTGTTGTGTGGCCCCAGCTAGCCTAGAACTCATTTTGTAGAGTAGGTCATTTTGTAGACTAGGTCTTTCTTGAAGCTCTACTAGCTTTTGCTTCCCTAAGGGCTGTATTAAGGGCATCAGTAGCCATGCCTGGCTTTTGATGTTCTTCCTTTAAATGTTCAGAGACTTACCATGGGCACACCTCAGAAAGAGTGTTGGGACTGGGAGATAGGACAGTTAGTAGTGCTTACCACGCAGACATGAGAACCTGAGTCTGATCTCCACGTTGTAGCCAGCCTGTTGTGGTCCTTTGTGCTTTTCATCCCAGCATTGGTTCTTTTAACATGCAGATCCCTGGGGCATTCTGGGCAGCCACAGTCACCTCCTTGGCAAATTCCAGCCTGAGAGATGTATTCTCAAAAAATGACTGTCTGAGGGACACTGCCTGATGTTGTCCATTGGCCTACATATGTACATGTGGGTATGCCAGAGGAGTCTTACTCTGTCTGACTGTCTGTCTGTCTGTCTGTCTCGTTTTACCCTGTCTCTCTCTTCCCCCCGCCTCCCTCCATCTCCTTCTCCTTCTTCTCCCTCTCCTTCTCTTTCTCTTTCTCTCACTCTTGAGAACATAGACACACTTTGATGAGCCTTATAGTGCCTATCAGACAACTTTCTGTGAGGCTTTAACTTCTTTGGGAAATCTAAGGCCACACAATTTCCAAAATACAGTAAATACCTGAATTTTCAACATACTTTGTGTGCCTTTTTGTTGAAAACAAATTACCTGGGTTAGTTATTACTACACTTCCTGGTCTAGTTAGTTTTTACTTATAATTGGTGATACCAAATTCAGTTAATTTTTTTGGCTATATTTTAAAAACTGTCTAGTATCTTCTACAAGACTATACTTTGGGGATAAATGGTTAAATATACCCAGCTGTTACCTTGAAGGACAGTTTTGTGAAGAAGAGAAAGTTTGAGTGCCTTTGTTGTTAGAGATGCCCTGTGTGAGTGGAGGAAACCACAAAAGGCAGAATGTACACTTAAAAGCAGTTTACCTGAAGTATGGACAGCACAGGGATTGCATTTGGCTTAGGGTTTGACCACATTCATCCCATTCTTTACCATTAATTCTTTGGAGGTTGTAGGTGACTGATGTGCTCCTTGCTAGGAATTTGTCCTGGGAGTGTCTGGTTCTACTTTATCCAAGGTGCTACAGAAGAAGCCCATGTTTACCTTGCTGGGTCTGATTTCGTGCTATTCCTGCCTTAACCCAGTGGATTTGAAACAAGTTGCCTGACTTGTAATGCAGCTTCACAAGCCTTGTTTTTCTTCTTTTATCTGGGAGCTGGCCAATCAGGAGGGTGGGGTCCAGACATTTGGCTTTAGCCTTTATATTCATCAAGGGCTTCAGATGTAGACTTCAGAATTTCCAAATACAGTCATGAAAGGCTATGGCAGGATGAAATAAGTATATTCATTGTATAATCTTCAGTACTTCCTGACTGTATTTTGGTATTTCTCTTTTTATCTATAGAATCTAAAAACACCTAGTACTGGTATAGATGGTCTTCTGCCTGTGAGAGATTCTCCTAGGTCTGTTTTCTGCTTTTCTCTGAGGGTAAAGAGGATGAATAAGTGGACTCTTAGAATTCCTAGTAATGTTAGTGTTTGTTTTGCTTGATCTTTGTGTGTAGATAGGACACCAGAGCTCTTCAGAGCCAGCACAAGAGTAGCTACATTATAGTAGTAGAGCATTGAGGGATGCTTGTGCATGTGTGATTGTCCATTGGCATCTCTTTTGATAAGAGAATAGTCCAAGAAGGTAGTTTGAGTTCGAGAGACAGAATCAATGAGTCTATGATTACTTCAACAAAAATGCTAATTAGAAAGCAAACCACTAAATCTGTGATTGCTTTCTGTAATGAATGCTAATTCATGACCCTTAAGATAATGTATGATTGGATTTGAAAGTCATTTTTGACAGAGCCGTTTGCAGATCACATCATGCAAATTGGCAGAATAGTTAGCATAAGTATATGAATACTTCCTGTGAATTGGATTAAAAATATGAAATTGTGGCAGGCTCTATATGTAGGTTTTGGTTGTGTTGAAAACCTGAACTGTGAAAATTTGTGTGTGTGTGTGTTTGTGTGTGTGTGAGTGATGGTGCAAGCTAGCCAGCCTACCAAGCTGTGTCTTCTATTGTTGGGTGTTAAATGTATGTTTAATGTTTGTTCTGATGGGTTGTGATGCTGAGTAAAGTAGGGATTGCACTCTGAGGGGCGTTAGGTGATGTACAGGAGAGGAAAGGAGATGGAGGTTACCCTCTCCTCCTCTGGATTGTCCTTTATCCAGATTTGGGAAGGAAAAGCATAGTGTTCTTTGCAGCCAAATATAAATGCTAGATGAAATAGCCTTTTAATAGATAGCATGGTTTTTAAGTCTGAGTTCTTTGAGGAACTGTCCTAAGAAAGGCAGTATATGTTTATAAAGATAAAAGCAACTTTTCTAGAGACATTTTGTAGAAACATGCTGATAGTGAATTGCTGAAGGAGAAAACAGACTTCCCATGAGTCTCACATCCTCCCATATGCTGACTTGCTTGTTAAATGTTATTAAATGATTTGAGGAGACAGGTGTTCAGTGTAGCAAAAAATAGGAGGCCAGTCGTATGATGACACAGGTATACATACCACTGACTTTTCACAGATAGGTCATGTATTCAAAGTGCTTGATGAAGTGTAAAGGATGTGTACAAATTTCTTTGTTTTGCTTACTAAAGAAGTGACAAAGCACAAATCACTATGTTCTTTGTATTAGGGAGGGGGGAGAGAGAGGGGGAAGTAGGAGTCCTATACACAGATGCACACAACCTCTCTAATTTATTTATTATAGGTTTAATTAATTACTGTATTTCTTAGTATTGAGGGGAGACTCACAGCCCAGATTTCTGGTTTGAGCTCTTTCACATTTTGTTTGTTTAGCTTCATTACAGTGGCCTCCAGAAGAGTGACTTGAGAGTGAGGTACTGAAAATTATGTACTTGACAAATCAGAGAGTAAGTCATAGAAAAGCTTATGGGCACAGGGCAGAGGAGGAGGAGAGGGTCACCTCCATCTCCTTTCCTCTCCTGTATATCACCTAACGCCCCTCAGTTCTCCTTTATGTTTTGTAGTTGTCAGTTCAGGCAAGAAACATTTGACACTTTTTCCCTGGGTGACTGAGGTGCAATTTATGAAAGTGTGAACTATATGTAGGTAGTAAGGTCTAGTAAGAGCCAAGAGCCAGAGAGGAAAGCCCTATGGAGGGACTACTCGGCAGTAGCTTGCGGTCCCTTGAAGGGGATGCTGCCCATCTGAGTAGCTGGTGTTGGAACATAGTTCCAGCTTTCTCGCTGCTGCTATGGCTTAGCTGAAAGGCCAAGATGCTCATGGAACCTGTACCTTTTGTCCTCCAGGCAGCACCTGGCAAGATTGAGATGGGGAGAATGGGAGTCCTGGCTCTGTTTCTGGGAATAGTATATTATTATTATTATTATTATTATTATTAATTATTAATTTATTTTAAGGACTCCGGAATATATCCAAGGAGATGGCAAGTGTTGACTGTTCTTGCTAAAGAAATGCAAGTCAGTATAGCTCATACTTCATGCATTATTTATCTTTTTATTTAAGAGGTAATTATGTAAGATTTTTTTCCAGATGATCAGAAGGAAAGGGACCCTACCTCCTGACTCACTTTGCTTTTTTCTTTCATTAATTTTACAATTAAGATCTCTTGGGGCTGGAGAGATGGTTCAGTGGTTAAGAACACATACTGCCATTCCAGAGAATCCAAGTTTGGTTTCCAGCACCCATGTTAGGTGGCTCAGAACTGCCTATAATTACAGAACCACAGGAGCTAGCTCCCTTATCTGGTCTCCTTGGACATCTGCACTCACGGGTATATGCCTATACACAGACATTCCTCTCACCAATACACATAAACTCATCATTGAAAATTAAAATTGTGAAAAGACCTCCTTGGGCACCAAATTCACATGTACATAGCCACACCCACACCCCCCCAACACCCACACACACCCACACCCATACCCACACCCACACATTTATTTATTTATTTATTTATTTATTTATTCATTCATTCATTCATTCATTTCATTTAAAGGAAAAATCTCTGCTGCTTTTGTAGTGTAGAGGACTGGCAGAGATGTGATGGTCATTCCTACAGTCTGCCTTTCCTTGGTCTTTTTTCTTTCTAAGCTTTTTTCTTACATCTTTTTGATTGATTAAGAGAGTGAAAGTATTAGTTTCTATAAATTATTGATAAATAATGATTATTAATTCATGGCTGCTTTTCTATTGGAGATAGACCTTTTTAGATATCTGGTATTCATGGTGGGAATTATAGAATATTCATTATAACTTTCATATTAAGCTCACTAAAATGTGAATTAGCTTTTACATTCAATGTTACATTTATATTCAAGGTGTTCTATTATCACCTAATGAAAATTCATAAGCAGCTGGGAGATGGCTCAGTAGTATAAAGCCTGAACTACACAAATGTGAGGCCTGAAGTTTAGATCCTCATCCTTATAAATGTGGTCGCGTAATTCCAAGGCTCGAAGTAAAAGGGAATCTCCAAGAATAGGCTGGCTAGTTGTGTTATATAGTCGGTGTAGCTCTGGGTTCAGTTGAAAGAGCTTGCCTCAATGATATGGTAGAGAGGGAGTGTGTGCGTGGCCAGCACAAATTGGACTCAGGGAGTAATAATTTTTTAAAAGTGAAGATCCAAAGTTGGTATAAGGTATTTGGGAGGGTTGGATCTGGAGAGTTAAGAAAGCGTAGGACATTAATATGATTAAAAACATTGATGCGTCATATCAGTTCTCAAAGAATTAATAAAAATAGATTAACACTGAGCCTGTTTCTATGACTTACACACTGACTAGTTACCCATTGAGTCCATAGTTAAGCTACATTCAGAGTCCAGTCACACCCACCCATGTTCTTGGTGCTAGGCATCAAAGGCCTGAATTAATCCCCGTACCCATAGTGGTATGGTGACGCAAGATTTGTAATCCTGTACTGGAAGCAAGAGGATCAGAATTCAGAGTCATCCTGGTGACATATGAGTTCATGACTAGCCTGGGCTATAGGAAATCCTGTTTAAATAATAAATAAATAGAAAAATTGCCAATAGATAGTCTCTTTGCTCTCTGCTCTCTGGTCTCTGTCTGCTCCTCTGTTCTCTCTATCATCTCTTCCATTCTCTCTCTCTCTCTCTCGTCGTCTCTACACACACTCCACACACCACACACACACCACACACACACACACACAATGCATATGCAATGCAAGCAATAATAAACACAGTAAACCACCTGCAGTAGAGCATTAGGTTCAGATTTACCTTTCACTGTAAAGTCGGAGGGCCTGTACAGTCTGTTATTTAAGATACTTTGATAAAAAAAATTAGTTCTTATTTGAATGTTCATGATTGTTTATGAAGACAGCAGTAAAATCAACATCAGAAAAAGCAAGATGGCATGAGGGTGTATTCGAAGTTGTAGCTCTTAGTCTCCTCTCTCCCTCCATCTCACCTTCCTTCTCATCCTGCTCTCAGCAGACTTCTTGGGAGGAAGACCATCATTCTCTTTTTGTTCTTTCATATTGACTATCTGGAATGTGGTTTTTTATGTTTTTTACATTATCGGGCATGGAAATGGATATGAGAAAAGGTAGTTGGCATTTAGAAATGTGATGTTTTTAGATTTAGAAATATATATTGACGATGTTAAAAATAAGAAAGCTAGAAGAAAAACATCTACTAACAACAAAACCTTGTAACAACAACTAAGTTGACAAATGTCTGTGATTTTTTTTTTTTTTCCCTATGATGTGCTTGCACTTGTTTCTTAGAGTTGCAGGGTTACAAGTCTCTGTTTGACCCGTCTGTGCTCAGTGGTTTCCTAAGATGTGAATAGATTTTGAGTTCATCTGCTTGCCTTTAAGATGGACGTGCCTAATGCTCTAAGTGTCCTCTGTAGGCAGCATTTTGACTTTGTATGGCGCTTCTCTCAGCAGGACTTTTGGGGTCTGAAATCCAGGCCAATGTCTAGTTTTGTTATCTGGAAGACCAGAAAAGCAGTTGTGATCTAACCTGCTGCTGCCATTTCTATTCTAGGGACAGGGGAGAGTGGCAAGAGCACCTTCATCAAGCAGATGAGGATCATCCATGGGTCGGGATACTCTGATGAAGACAAGAGGGGCTTTACCAAACTGGTGTATCAGAACATCTTCACAGCCATGCAGGCCATGATCAGAGCTATGGACACTCTCAAGATCCCATACAAGTATGAACACAATAAGGTAAGTAGACTCATTGGAATAGTTGGCAGAATGGGGTCTAAACCCTTCTAGCGTGGACAGTGGGTATTTGGAATGTACTCTTTCCCTCCTCTGCCCTTATGACCTCCCCTCCTTGGCCCTCCCCTCCATGTATGCATGGGTACACAGGTGCTGACTTGTGGAGGCCGGAAGTGTCTTCCTCTGTCACTCTTCACCTTATTGGATGGTTCATGTTCTAAAGCAAAAGATACCTTAACTGTTATCTGGCCTGTTTGATACTAGAAAATTGTTCACAGTTGCAAAACTGGTTCTAGCTTTTGGAATGCCACAGCAACATTGGAATTTCCTTTATTATTACCTAAGTGTTGCTTCATTGAATGAGAAGTTTCTCTGGCTATGGAGGGAGCTGTGGACCAGATGGCATAGCACTCACTGCATGTCTTTTTATAAGCCTCACTCTTTTCTAAGGATTCTAAACTTAGGAAGCAGCTTGTAATACATTTCAGTGAGTTGCACAATTTTACCAAACAAGATTAATTTTCCTTGAGTGTAGGTATCTGTGATTTTTGTCCTTGGAAGTTCTTTACTAAAGTAGCATGTTGATATAATGGTGAGCTGCTTCAACCCACCCCACATTGAGGAAACATGTTTTAAGATTTCTTTTGAACATACAGTGATACAGAATTTGTTTATTTATAAATACCATCTTGTCTTTTCTCTGAATACAAGTGTTCATAGCTAATGATAAAAGAGATTGTCATTTAGTAAAGCCTGCTTATGTAAAGTGTATGACCATGAGATTACTTTGTTATTAGTTCTTTCTAAAAGGATGAATTTCAGTCGTCTTACACAGATATGTTCTTCTGATTACATTCTCTGTCTTGGTCTAGAATTTGATTATTAATAAAAAAGGAAGTGATTGAGTGCCTCTGTGTTAGGGAACTGTCTGGAATTGCAGCGTGGTGAAGAAGGTCTGAATTTGGCAGTTGGTGTTCTTCCTGTATTTCCGTTGTAGTGTTTCATAATTTCATGCATTATCTCCTCAGATTGCAGGGTACCTTTCAGGAAGCAAGCATGCTCTTTGGGAGTATTAACCCCCACAACGAAACAGGGACAAAGCAGAGGCTTTTGCTCGTTATGTAGAGCACTCCTAATAGAGCCTCCTGGTATCCCTTTGCAGCTGATTTGTGATTTCTGTAAACTGTGAAATCAGGGACTGAGGCAGTGTAGAAGAGTCTGTAGTCTGTCCATTGCCAGTCTCTGCAAGAGAAAAAACACCTGATCTGGAGCTGTGACATGAAAAGAAATGAAAGTGGGACTCAGCCTGTGCTACCTTCAAGCCGACAACTTCACCTTTCTTTTATTCTATAGTTTGAGCATCCTTGATCTAAAAATCTAAGATCTCAAATGCTATGGTGCTCATGTGGAGGATAAAGGATAGCTTGCAGGATTCAGTCTTTCCTTCCACCTGTGTAAATTCAGTAAAATTACTAAAATTTTGTGTAAAATTACTACAAGTTATGTGCGTCCCATGAGTATGAAAAACAAGTGACTTTTTGTTTTGATTTAAGTCTCATCTCACAGATACTTGTATATATGCATGTGCTACCATATGTAAAAGCTCTGTAGTCTGGGATGTTTCTCTCACAGATACTTGTATATATGCATATGTTACCATATGTAAAAGTTCTGCATTCTAGAATGTCTCTGGTGCAAACATTTCTGACAAGGATACTCACCCTTACCTAGTTTCTAAGTTTAGTCTTTGAAGTTCTGATGACCAGGTTCATTTAGCAACTAGTCTTTAGTTCCCTTTGCCTAAGTAAGCTGTTACTATGACACCTGGTTTTCCTTTTCATTTGGAGTAGAGGGGAACTAAGTGGACCAGTAAGTACTATGCCTCCTAACAATAAGGAAGGACATTTCACAGGAAAGTACCTCATTAGGGTTGGGTACATGATTCAGTCAGTAAAGCACTTACCTTACACGCCTGAAGATCTGAGTTCTTTCCTCAGAAATGAGCTAAAAATGCTGAGGCATTATTACATGGGCATGTAATCCCAGCATTGGAGATGCAAAACAGGACAATCCCTAAGGCTCCTTAGCCAGCCAGCTAGCCTAATTGATGAGCGTCAGGCAAATGAGAATGGTACCAGGGACATCCGCCAGCCCTCACTCTCTTGCTTGTGTGTATGTATAACTGCTCCTAAGATGTAAGCATTTGTTAAAAATGTTTAAATTATTCTGATTTCTTTGTATTTCCTTTAAAAAAAAAAACCCTCAAGATCTTCAATGTTATTTTCCAAGAAAAAGTAGCCAAAATTCTGAAGGCTGTATTATTCCTGTCTTTTATCAACTCAATAAGAAATTGCTACTTAAAAACAAAACAAAACAAAACCTCAAGGGAAATTACAGAATGACCATGTACTTATTGCACTGAGGAATTTCCACCTGTGTAATAAACAGAACTAATAGTCTTGTGTTTTTAACTGTCTGTCAAAAAGTCAGGGGAGCCAAAGATTTGTAGGCTGCAGAAACCAACCACTGGATGAGGAAATAAGAGGAAGACTTTTGAGGGTGTGAGTTTATAGGAGGCCTGAGAAGCTGAAGGACTGTTCTTGGGAGAGATGAACTTCAGCCAATTTCAGTCTTTCAACACTCACTTCTGATTCCGATTCCTGGGAAAAAGTGTTGGACTGGCCCAGCGTAGATTCTTTGCTAGTTCTTTAGACAGGGGAAGGAAGTCTGGTCAATGTGATTGACAGTCCCTGGGGAAATCTGGGTACTGTTAGTGGAAAAAGAACAATTCTGGCCCAGCTCACAAATGTCTGCTACAAAAGTGCACAGTCGATTTATAACATGGAATGACATGTGAACTCTGTGTAGATGCAAGTCTTACTTAGCATTTACTCTAAAATAAAATTTCCTATTCTGGACTTACAGGGTGGGAAGGGACTCAAAGAGTTAGTGACTCAGTGATAGTTTCTGCTATCTAGTGCTATCCAGTGTTATATGCACTGTAATGAGTATATACCAGCATCTGAGTCCTAGTATGGAACAGCCAAATAATCTTGCAGCCTTTACAATTTGTTAAGAAATCTTCATTTCTTCGTAGTCTAGGCCTGAGTTTTCTCATGTGTGGGAGTGGGACAAGTAATGTTAAAGTGGTTTCAAAGTTCAGAAGATCATGCATGTGAAATACCTTTAAAATTTTTGGCAGTGTCAAATTCAGGAAAAGCCACCCTCAGAGTGATGGTTGTTGGGATGGGATGCCAAGGGAGGTACAGAGCACTCCTTACCTGGATGTGTTGAAAACAGAATGGGTTTTTAAAATGTGGCATTTTCTAAAGCCATCTTTCCAAACTAAAGCAGATGATGAACTGGACAATCTAAAATCTCTTCTGAAAGAAAGTCACCTTGTGCTGATCCCTTTGTTTTAAACCTCACTAGAGTGAGGACAGACTATAGCAGTAGACTGGCACAAGCTTTGTCCCTTCTGTGTTCTCACTGAAGCGTAGTGTATGAGTTGAAGAACATGTATTCTAAGTAGTGAGTGTCGAGTGTCACCGCTTTGTATGTCTGTACTTAAGCTCTTAGTCTGGGGCAGCACAACCAGTACCTTAGGCTCATCACTCCTTCCTTATTCTAGATAAATCTACCAACCACATGGGGTCACCTCCTTGATGTTTAAGCATATGTAGTTTTTCCAGTGTTTCAACCTGCATGTGTGAAGGCACATATTGTATGAACTTTGATATCTGTATTTCACTTAAACCATATTTGAAGGTTCCCATAGAACTTTGCCTGGTGGTGAAATTTTTTTCATCTGTTTTGTCAAATAGTCACATTTGTTTAACATCTAGTTTTTATAGGTATTCTACAGGGTTTTTTTGTTTGTTTTTAATATACGTTTTCTTTAAAAATGTGTTTAATTTTTCTGCCTTGCAATTTCATTGCCCCTGCTCATTTATCAAAGACACCATCCAGGGCCATACAGGATTGCCCTGGTCACTGATCACATGATTATGTATGCAGTTGGTTCCAGGTTGACTATTATGAGCCATTTGTTTATTTTGTGTCTCTGTCTGTTATTACTAAACTACTGATGACCAAGCTATATAAGGAGTTTTGATATTAGACAGGGCAAGTCATTCCACTTTTGTTTTCCTCTTTTGAGACAGCACTAAAGCTGAGTTGATTCCCTTATATTTAAAGGTTTTTTGGTTCTGTTCCCCCCCCCCCCCCCAAGGAAAACAAATTGTCTTTAACTGGTTAGGGTTTCTAGGCAGAACCCAAATTTTTTGTACCTTACTCTGTAAAGCAACACTTTCCTTTTCCTGAGGCCTCTGCATGTTTGCTGTTCAGCTTGTGTTAATTTGTGGCCAAGTACAAAGTCCTTAATGTTTCCTAGATTGATAATATGACATTAAAACCCAGCAGTTACATCACTTCTGAAGGTTGCTGGAACTTGCTTTATGCCTTTGTTAGTATTTGTGGGCCATACTCTTTGTCCTTTTTAGCATTTCATTTAGAAGAGCAGAAGCTGGGCTAAGTGCAGTGGGGATCAATTTCCCTTTCCAACAGTGTCTTTTGGGCTGACGTTTCCTCTGCAGCGCCCAAATTAGCAAACACATTTAGCAGAATCCCTTCCTGTTTCCTGTCCCCGGTGTCTACAGCACTAGCATTGAACAGGTTTGTCTGGATTTTCAGTCTTCATTGTGATCTCTAGCTTTTGTGGAACTAGGCCATTTTCTATGGCTCAGTATAAAAGCTTAGATTAAGAAAGAAGGTAACAATGAAAGCTGTCTTTGCCATTTGTTGACTGTAGTGTTTTAGTCTGGTTTTTAAATGTTTTATTTGTGTGCTGTGATACAACTTGTTTTTGTGAGTAGGAAAAAACAAAGAAGCCTCTATGTTGTTTAGTTCGGTTTGATCTGGGTTTTGATTTTTGAGATAGGGTGTCTTAGTTACTTTTCTATTGCTGCGGTAAAACATTACAACTAAAGCACTTTAGAGAAGGAAGGGGTTTGGGTTTTTTGTTGGTTTGTTTGTTTGTTACTGATTTTGTCATATGATTCTTGACAGGTAAGTGACTATTATTGTCATGGTAGAACCGGGTGGCAGCAGGCAGGTGGGCATGGTGCTGGAGCAGCAGTGGAGAGCTCACAGCTCTAACTACAAACTGGAAGCAAATAGCAAACTCAAAATGACAAGTCTTTAAATTCTCAAGGCCCTCCCAAACAGTGCCACCAACTGGGGACCACATAAAAATGGCAGAGCTTTTGGGGCACTCTCGCTCATGCCACCACAGAAGCCTTAAACCAATGTGGTCCTCAGGCAGCAGAAAAACTAGATATTTCTGTGTATACACTCATGCCTAACCGGCTCATGTGTACACTGTTATGGTGGGAATGTATATGTGCACACATTCTTGTCTAACTGGCTCATGTGTATACTCTTTATATTCACATGGGAATAAAGCTGAAGACAGACCAGAATTCTGCCTGTGTTGCACATAAGCAATGTGTGTCTTTGTATGTTTTCATAGTATGTTATTTGTGTCCTATGTGCATCATGGTTCTTCTCTTCTCAGCATATCCATGTTTTCCACATTCATATCACAAGTCAACTTAAACTAATCTATGTTGTTTAAAATGACTGGGCACCCACCTCTTCTCATCTTCATAGGCACTAGACATACATATATGCATGTGGACAAAACACACAAAATATGTAGGCATATATTTTTCTCAGTCTACTTTAATAAGGATTCAACCTCCCCTCTATACCACTACCCACCAGAGGTACTGGGAAAAAAAGCTTATTAGGGTATGGGGGAAGTGGGCCTGTTTAGAAATAGTTTGTTAGGACAATTCCAATCTTTATTGTTCTCAGTCCAGTTCACCAGCAAACACCACATGCAAACCAGCAAAGGCAGTTCAATCTCGAAGAAACTGTGAGGCTTGCCAACTGGCCTCAGTCCTCCGAAGTGGCAAGAAGCAGCAGGAACCTCATGAGAAGTTCTTTGGAGAATTTCTCTCTATGAAGTCACCAGAAGCGAAGCTCAGCAATGTAACATAAGGTGAAGAAGACTAGCGAGGCAGAGCAAGGCAAACTAATGCTCGAGCTTCTACTGTCTGTGGGGTCATATTTATATTCCTTCTAAACATCATGTGACTTTTCATGTATTTGGTATAGCAAAACTTCCTTTCACCTGTGTATGCTTCAGTGAAGCATTCTTTCATGTGTCTGCTTTAGCAAAACATCCTTTCACCTGCGTGTCCCAGCAAAATATCATTTGACATAACTGAATTTCCAAAGAAACCAGAAGTTTCCACTTCTGACTGTGATGATGATGATGTGTGGGGTGGACAAGATCATACAGGTGGACAGTGTCTGTGACATCAGCTATTTGTCAACTGAGCTACACTTCACCTACCTGGGCATCTCTGGGTGCCATGCAGTTGTGGCCTACAAGAAAACTGTGGCTGAGCAGTATATCCAGGTCAGTGACACCTGGTCACTGTGCTGTGTGGATGGAGTTGCCTTCCACATCCTGTTCTATTTTGTTATCGGTGTCCAACTGGATTTCATTGGTAGAAAGTTCAGACATGGAAGCCAGGATGAGGGTGGCTTACATCAGTAAGAAAGCCTGGGAATGAAGTGCATGGCAGAAGCTTGGATCTGGTGCATAGCAGGAGAGGGAGCTAGGATCCGGTCAGAGTCAGAGCAGCTATAGTCAGGAAGCTGGAACATGTGGAACAAAAGCCTCATCTCAGGAGCGCAGCGGAAGCTGGTCAGCAGGATCCACAGCATCTGGGACACTCTTCTCTCCAGGCTGAGCCCAGAACTTGTACATTTCCAGACAGCAGTGGATGAGGTTGACTAGTTAGGCTAATAGTAGCTGTTAGAAAAAAGCCTCAGTAGGAGAAGCAAAGGCCCTGCTTAAGGTAGTACAAGAAGCATGTTGCTCACTTCTCAGTGTTTCCCTTAAAAAGATTTTAAACATCTCACAAAAGACCAGACATGTTTGTGTTAAGAACAAAAGCCTTTTCAGCTACTGAGTGTTGTTTTTTGTTTGTTTTTCCCTTTCTGACACCTGGAATATTTTTTTTTTCAGCTTGTTTGCCCTTTGATTTTGCACTTCACAGGCTCTGGAATTAAAAATGTTAGTTGTTTATAAATTGTCATCTTATAGTGTTTTATTATAGCAGCAGACTGACAGTAACTACACTGAAATTGAAGATTTGGTGCATGGTTTAAGCCTGAAATTCACAGGTAGCCACAGTCACATGAGTCTGCCCATTCTAAGGTTCTAGTGGAAGGAAGGGCAGTCTTCTCATATGTTTGCTTGGTTTGGAGGAAGCCAGAGCAGTCCTGATGGAGGATGAGGCAAGACAAGCTCTGCTGTAATGTGCACACTGGTCCTGTGATGGTGAGTGTTCAGCATGGCCATGGAGACAGGAGAGCTGTAAAGTACAGGCAGTTCTCTGGAAGTTGGAAAATGGTGTAAGGGTGGGGGATGGATCCAACAAGGTGGGACAGATTTATGGACGGAATTAAAAGCTGTAAAAGTATAGTATAGGAAAACGAGGAGAGCAGCTTCGGATTCCATCCTCTATGGTGGGCTACACTTTTTATCTATCTCTATCTATCTATCTATCTATCTATCTATCTATCTATCTATCTATCGAGAAGAAGAGCCCCTCCTCCTGTATCACCCCATCCTGGCATATCATGTCATTTCAGGACTAGGGGTATCTTCTTGCACTGAGGCCAGACAAGTGGCCCTGTTAGGGGAAACAGGATCCACAGATAGGCAACAGGTTCAGGAACAGCCTCCACTTCAGTTGTTTGGGGAACTTGCATGAAGGCCAAGCTGCATCTCTGCTATATATGTGCTGTGTGCGGGTGGCCTAGGTCCAACTCATGCTCCATCTTTGGTTGGTGGTTCAGTCTCTGGTAGCCCTTAAGGGTCTAGGTTACTTGACTCTGTTGGTCTTCCTGTGGAGTCCCAATTGTCTTTGGATCCCTCAGTCCTTCCCTCAACTCTTCTACAAGATTTCTTGGGCTCCATCTGATGCTTGCCTGTGTGCCTTTGAATTTGTTTCCATTGGCTACTGGATGGAACTTCTTAGAGGACAGTTATGCTAGGCTCCTGCAAGCATAACAGAGTTTCATTGACAGTGTCAGGAATTACTTCTTGCCCATGGGTTGGGCCAGTCATTGGTTGGTCATTCCTTCTGTTTATGCTCCATCTTTCTCCCTGAACATCTTATAGGCAGGACACATTTTGGGTTGAAGGTTTTATGGGTGGGATGATGTCCTTATCTTTCCACTAGGAGTCCTGTCTGGGTGGGTTGCATTTCCACAGGCCTATCTGAAGATATTGGTCAGGAGCAGGAGATGATACAGGAGTATCACAGACGGTGCTATGTGAAACTGGGAGGTGCCCTGGGAGGCACAGGAGATGCCCTTGTGCCAGTCTACCTAGCACTCCCAACACCCCAGAATTAGAAGCTGAAGTTCAAGGCCAGTAACAACCTTGGCTTTATGGTGAATTTGAGGCAAAAAATGGTTTAAGGTAGAGAAAGGCAGTTGTCAATAGATAGCCCTCATCACTCTTATTTGAAGTGGTACTTAGGATCTACCAAGAAAGAGAGGGGTGAGCAATAAAGGTCAAGATAATGGGAAAATGGAGGTACAACTTAGTGGGAGACAGTAAGTGGGAGTTAGAGACAGGGTATGAAACCAAGATGAAGTCAAGTTGTTGAGCAGGGTTGTTCTACTAGGATCTGGCCAAAGTAGATCTAATTAGCTATTTTCCAGGGTAGCCAGACCCCATATCCTCATCCCAGTTTTCCACAATAACAGGAAGCAGGTATAACATGCATAATTAAAAATCCAGATAAGCCTAACTCTCATTCTTACAATATGCTTCTGTTGCAGTAAGATATCTCTCTGTCTTGTGATGTACTATCAGATCTTTTTGACCTTGACAGTTGCACATACAGTTTAATCTCAGGGTAGAGTAAACTGTAAACCACCAGAGTCCATTAACCACAGGCAGTTCACAGACCCCAGGATCACAGTCTGATTTAGTAAAGAACTGTGCTTGGCCAAGGAACCCTGATTCAGTGAAGAAGTAGCTCTGAGGGATTTGTTAGCCTGGTGAAAGAGTGGACCATGGTAGGTCAGAACACACCCTGAAGTGGACAGCAGGGCAACACAGCTGAAATCCCTAGCAAGTCTTCCCTACAGAGCCTGCTCCATGAAAACATACGAGAGTGCAGCAGTCATCCTCTGTTCTTCCCCAAGCCAGCAACACTGAGTGCAGCCTGTGCATGTAATCCATGCTCCATGTGTACTCATTTACTAAATGTGTGGCAGAAGAGCTCATCAAAATGCAGATGTGTCATCCAGCACAGTAAGTATTCTTTAGCTCCAGCCCAACGGGCTCTGGTTCTCTGCTTTAGAGACCTTCATGTACCACCACCTCTTCATTCTTTCATGAATTGCTTCTCTAGGATCCTTTCTTTCTAATTATCTCATTTTATGATTGTACAGGGTAGTGTGATTCTTTAAATAATACTTCACACAGAGAGAGAGAGAGGGAAAGAAGGAGGGAGAGAGGGAGAGAGGGACGGGGGGGGAGAAGAGAAAGAGAGAGAGTGCACAAACCAGTGGTGCATAGTTTCATTTAGCATTGTTATAATATTGAAAACTTGTAAATTAGCCAGATCAATAAATAAAAAGATAGTTCAGATATAATATAGGTACTCAGGATTTTTTTTGTGCTGTTGAAATAAACAGTGAAGTGGAATTTATACTAATACCGTGTGCTAACATTGTAGTATTAAGCAGAATATAACCCTTGTTTTTAAGAAATAAAAGAAATCCAACATGCTCACTTGCAATATTAGTAAACAGAAAACTGTAGCAGACTTAACAGCAAATGTCAGCTTGCTTCTGAGATATGGAACCAACAACTTTTCTTTTGTGTATTTATTGTGGTTTGAATGAGAATGGCCCCAGAAGTTCATGTCTTGTTTCTAGTTGATGGAATGTTTGAGTAGGATTAGGAGTTGTGGCCTTGCTGAAAGTGTGTCATTGGAGGTGAGCTTTGAGGTTCCAAAAGCCCATGCTAGGTCTGGTGTCCTTCTCTGCCTGCCTGCAGGCAGATGTAAAGCTCGAAGGTACTTCTCCAGTGCCTGTGTGCTGCCAGGCCCCCTGGCATAATGATAAAAATGGACCAGTCTCTGAAACTGTAAGCAAGCGCCCAATTAAATACTTTCAGAGTTGCCTTGGTCATGGTGTCTCTTCACAGAATAGAGCAATGACTAAGACAGTGTCATTTGTTTGATGTAGTTTCTTTGTGCTGTTTGCTCACCTGTCAGTCGATTCCATTACTATATACCTATGTTTCAAGCACTGTACTTACAGAACCAAGAATTCAGCTGCTCTTCAGTTGTTAAGCTGCTAGCCAGCGATCTAATTAAGTACATGGTAATTTATAATACAGTGTGGTGAATGATACTAGAGAAAGTGGAGAATGTCCAGGCAGGTGATAGCATGAAAGGACAAAAACAAGAGGCTCCCTAGAATTTGCTTTTGCTAAAGATACTGTTTATTAAGTGACTTCTGTTTGCAAAGTTCTGGGCTGATCGAAGTATGGTCCCTGTCCCCCAGGAACATGTAAGCCATGTGATAGGAGTGACAGCAATTTGGTCATGCACTTATTTTATGCCCTTAATATACAGTGTGAAATAAGGACTGAGAGTCGACAAGACAGTTTGTGGCCTAGATCATTCTGTGAGGGAGTTGTAGGCTTCAAGAGTGGCTATAAGGTTGCCACAGCTTACAGATGAAGGACATGTGATAATGTGAATTAACTTCCTCCTTTTACATAATTGGCCATTTTTGTGGTGCATTTATTTTCTTTAACTAAATGGTCTTTTGCATTGCTTTTTTTTTTCTTCAGAGAAAGTCTTTTAAACTGCTAGCTTTAGTGTTTTTAGTGACAGCTGTTTCTCAAGTAAAATAATGGTTTTTTTTTTTTTAAGCAGGCTCCTGGGGGGATGGGGCAAAGGAGGGTCTGGTGCCTCCAGTGGCACAGAGTGGGTCAGCATGCTGGGCTTTTGCAGTGGCTGCTCAGGTTCCCAGAGGCTTCCCTGCACTCAGTGTGGAGTGTTTCAGCTCCTCCGTACAAGCCAGAGTGTAAATAAGACAGACTCCCAATAAGATTCTCAGTGCATACCGCAGGGGCTGTGCCTAGGCCATTTCTAGGTTCATCAACCCTTGGTAAGAGCCCAGCACCTACTACCCAGTAGAATGAGGGCAAAGTAGGCACTGTGTTCCATGAACAAATGTCCAGCCCAGGGCCTTGTTTTCTGCCATGGTTTTGACATTTGGAGATCACATTCTTAATCTTATCTAGAGATGTGATAGTCCCTGCAGTCACCTCTCCTCCTCTCCCCACAACCTCCCCAAGATATGTCTTGGAACAGTGACGTTTCATGTTGCTAAAACTTCATTATTACAAAACATGTGGTGGAGCTTCATCATAAATAATTTAAAATCCCTGACAAAGAAAATGAGCTCAGCACATTCTGTGATCCAGTAAACTGATTTTTCTCTGCTTCACAGTACTCTGTCATCCTGCTTATTCCCCGAAGTCCATAATTAACAGTGGGCAGCTGTGTTCTGGAGAGAATTATCCAGGCTTTGCCTGGGTGCCTCTGCTGTGATGGGGTGCAGTGGGGTTTTGACTGGGTTCCTAGCAGTGTCTCAAAGAGGACTTGAGTCACTTTCCCTTATAGCTATCATTGTAAACAGATAAGCTTAGCCCTTTGTAACATAGATGACTTCTGGAAGATAGAATCCACCCTGTCATGCATTGTATGTTTCATCTTTGAAGACAAAACAGTAAGGGAACCGAAGGCTTACTCTGAGGGTAGACAGTGTCAGTCAGGCCTTCTGCTGTGTGCAGTGATGGGGCATGACATGAGTAAATTTGGTGTGTGTAGCCTGAGCTCATTTCCTCGTTCAGTTGATGGTTTGGAGTTAGAGAAGGACTATTTTAGCTTAAAACCCAGAGGAAATGCATGTATGTGCTTTTTTTGTTTGGATCCTGATTTGAATAAAAGCCAAGTTAAAAAATTAGATATCCTTTAGATAATCAGTGAATTTGAAAAATAATATAGGCATTCTTAGTTTATTAGGCATGATAATGGCACTGTGGTTTGTATAGGAAATTACCCATAAACTTAGAGGTGCATATTGAAGCTTCTAGGGCAAAAGGCAGACAAATAGCATTTTAATCAAAATATAAAGCCAGGAGAGCAGAAGACAAGTAGAACAGGCTGGTAAAATATTTTTTAGAAGATAAAGACCATCATATTTATTCTTTTACAACCTCCCATGAGCCCTCACTTTTTCCCCTCAGCATCCCTGTCCTCTCCTTTTTTGGTTAGTAACTCTCTGAGTCTGATTACTGCTGCCTGTTAGAGCACGCAGTCTGGGAAGAGTTTCATGACTGCCAGAATTTACTGGGGGGTTGTTTGACCATTCTCCAAACTTTGTGTGTTGAGATTTTGCATAGTAAATGGCTTGAAGCAACAGACTTCTCTAGAAAGAAATTTGTTAAGTAATTTGCAAGTATTCTAACTGAGGGCCTTTGGTTATAAGTTTCTGCTTTTTAAAATGGGGATGTTAGATTAGCTACCTAGACTCCATACCCCTGCAGATTTATCCACGTACATTCTGAGCAGTGTGCCTCCTGCTGTCCTTCACCAAATACACACACTCAGGAACACTCACTTCAGCACTTTTCTCCTCTTGCTCCTTGCCCAGTCCTCTTAGTTCTTGTCATTGGTGCTGGGGAAGGAGGGAAGAGGTTGTCAGAACCTGTGCTTCTTCAGGAACTGGACCTCCTTCAGGCCTTGGAACCTGCCTTGACCACTTTACTGCTCAGCTCTGTATAGGCAGTATGGTGTTACTGGAGTGTTGGTCCCAGTCATCAGGATTTAGGTGTAAGCCCCATCACTGACTGTTGTGTGCTTCAGCAAGTCTACTTGATTTTCTGCTTTACTTTTCCTTTTTGTTAAAAGGAATGACGAAAATAAATTACTAACTCACACAGTGAGGTTTAAATGAAAGAATATTTACAAAAGAGTTATGGATGCTTTTGTGCAAAGTCATTAAGTGTTGTTTCCACTCCAGTTGTATGTTATTTTATTTAAAAAACAAAAAACAAGACTCACTGGGCTTGAGGCTTTAGCTCAGTGGTACAGTCTAATTCTATAGCATGTATAGAGCCTTAGCTTTGATTCCAAATAAACAAAAATCACCACTGCACTCAGGTATGGATGTCATTCTTCTTAATTTCATTATATAAAGGAATATAGTTGGAAAAGAATAGTAGATGGTCCTTAATTCTCCCTATCTTGACACAGACTCAGATTTATCCCCAGATACCTTGTAAGATTACTGATGGGAAGTACTGCCTCTTCCCATTTGTGTGGTGTTTTGTTGAACCAACCTCCCTCCCTCCCTCCCTCCCTCCCTCCCTCCCTCCCTCCCTCCCCCCTCCCTCCCTCCCTCCTTCCCCCCCCCCATTTTGAGGCAGAATCTTTATGTATAGCTCAGGCTGGCCTCAAATTCATGGCAAGCCTCCTGCCTTAGTCTTTCCTGAGTGCGAATGATTATAGACATGAACCACCATGGCTATTTCTTATTTGTTTTTAAGTTATTTAAGCTTTAGGGTGTGTGTGTGTGTGTGTGTGTGTGTGTGTGTGTGTGTGTAACACCTTTCTCTGTGTGGCATAGTTAGTATGAGGAATGGTATCAGATTCTGGAAAGACTAAGAGCTTAGAAACTAAAACAAGCTTGGGCTGGAAATTAGTGTTCATTTGACACGTTTACATCATCTCTCTAAGCTGCTCTTTCCCTAAGCCTAGGCTTCGATGCCACCTTTGAAGGGCTGTTGTGAAGATTAGGATATGAAAGAAACTTTGACACAGCCCTTGGAGTGTATTTGATATGCCTAGCACAGTACCCTGAGGAAGGAGAAGGTGAGAAGGTTTTAGATTTATATTTAAATCTAAATATTTAGCGTTTTAGTTATAAGAGAAAAACAGAAAGGAAGAAGGCAACTGAGGAAGGCAGTTGAGCAGTCTGGTAAAATATCCTTTAGAAGATAGACCATCACCTGTATTCTTTCACAACCTCCCATGTGTAAACAGTACATTTTGATCACTCGCACCCCAGCTCCTCCCAGTTACCCAGGAGCCCTCAGTATTTCCTCTCACCAGTCACATCTTGGGAGAGCAGATGACACTGCTTGTTCCTGAGGTAGGGCAGTGCAATGGTTCTGCTTTCCTTGAATTCGGGAAGATAAGAACTCATATATTGCCTGATGCATGTACTTCAGGTACTTTTGGGACCCAATTTTTTGTTTCTCATCCTCATAATGTACTTTTTCTGTGATCTCCCTGGAGCAGACTGAGATCTCTAAGTCTTGTAGAATTTTTACCAGGTGGGATTTTTACCTTCAGATAATTAGGAATCAGGCAGAACAGTAAAAACGCTGACATTTCAATGGTGTGTGCTTAATATACAACAATGAAACATGCAAACATCCTATACACTACTCCTTAATTTCAGTACTCCTGAAGAAGTGCAGTTCCTTAACAAAACAAAATGAAAACTTCCCCTCCCCACCCACCCTATATAAATTAGCTGCTTTCTAAAAGGGAGCATTTAAGGCTTTTAATCTCAGAGTCTGCACCTTGTGAGTGAAGCATTACACTTCTAAAAATGACTAGCATATGTTTGATTTCTTTCTATCAGTAAATGTCACAGAGTGTAACCCAGGTCATGTTGGCATTCAGAAATGCTCTTTAGCTGCTCATGACTCTTGTTCAAAAAAATTTACTGTTTCCACTGACATAGTACTTTGCATCTCTGAAATCTACTGTTGTAAGCTAGAATAGCTTACTATTCTGTGTGTCCGGTGCAGACACTGACGCTGACTTAGACTACACTGTCGTGAGTGTAATATAAGCCAGCACGGAATCTATAAAAAGCTACAGCCTTCTCCCTATACTTTGTACATAGGCAGAGCTGTAGCCTTATGTTAATGTGAGTCCATGCCATTGTGATAATGGAAATACATGATGAGGCGCCAAAGAAGGGCAAGCAAGGGGTTACTGACCACAGATTAGAAAGCCTGTCCGAAACTGGGGTATGGAAAGAGGCCTTGAATGGGAAAGGTAATACTATAGAGAGCCCGGTGAACTTAAGAATCTCTGACATGTCAAACTAGCAAGGTGACTCAGTGACACAGGTCCTTCCTGTGTAAGCCTGGCAACATAAATTCCATCTCTAGAACCTATGTAACAGTGGGAAGAGAAAGTAACTCTACAAAGTTGTTTTCTGGTCTTAAAACATTACTATAACTTATGTGCACACACACACACACACCACACAACAGTCACTATACTAATAATGACATACCAATAAATACACAATAACTCCCAGTTGCTTAACAATAAGTAACACAAGAATCTAGTACACATTTCATTAATATAATAATTGCTGCACAAGACATATTAGCCAGCAAAATCAGATTTCTGGGTACAGAATCTTAGCTTCTGAAAACAGGCAGGATTTGGTGAAATTTGTTAAGTGAGCCTTATTTCTGATGGAGATTTATGCCCAGAGCAATGGACTTATTTCAGAGCTCTTGCTCAGAAGTGTCTATTCATTATGCAGAGTTTAAAATGTGCTTCAAAGTGGGCGGGTATATGCTGACTACTGAAGGAAGGACATTTGAAATGTTTTATCCTTAGAGACTCTGCCTGACATAGCCCAGAGTGCTGTCACAGCGTCACCTCAGTGTCCAGTCAGCAGTACAGAGGATGGAAGATGTCTGTCTGGACCATGAAGTTGAGATGTTGATAAAGGCACACAGGTGGCTTTCATAAATATATTCATAGTCACATCAAGATGAGCAATATGTTGTATCATGAGACTTTAAAAAATAAACAATGAATTTTCTCCCAAATATGTATGTTGGATCTAAGAGACTAAATTGTTAACATTATAAAATTTAAATCAAACAACCATTTCCCAGTCTTCTGTGCCTCCCTCCTCAGCCTATACTGAGTGGGAAAGAATCCAACATATATGGAAACTAACTTCACTCAGAAAAGGTAAGACCTGCTGCTCCAAAGTGTTCCCAGAGATAGGCTGAGCTAGTTACCTGAGAGCAACTGCATGAGCGTATGTGTAAGACAAACAAATAGCAAAAGCTTGCAGCAGACTCGTCAAGATAGAGAAAACTGAAGTTGCAGATTATTATTGGCATGCTGACTCAAATCTACATTTTTTTTTTACCTCTGGATATTATGTATTAATGAATTGGAAAGTTAAGGTTTGAAACAAGGACACATAAAGAAACATGTAAAAGTAAAAGGATCCTACCACATTTTTTCATGAGTTTATTTTCTTAGTAATTCTTAGCATATACAGTGATGAGTTTATTATTACATTTTCATGAATGTATAACTTGTACTTGACTCATTTTTTCCTTCTGTTGCCTTTTCCTCCTGCCTTTTAGCTGGTCCTTTTTACGACTCACATAGTCGCCCTTCTGCTATGTGGTGCATGTAGTGTGTGTGCATGTGCGTGTGCATGTGCGTGTGTGTGTTTGTGTGTGCGCGTGTGCGCACGCACCCGTGCTGTGTGCTTAGTACGTTTTCCTTTTCCACTCCATCATCTGTTAATGGGCTTCCACCTGATTCCATAGTGTAGCTACAGTGAGTAGTGCAGCAGTGAACACGGAGGATATACAAGTGTGTGATTTAAAGACCTTCATGAATATACCCAGAAGTAATGTAGCTTGGGCATATGGTGGTTCTCATTTCAGACTTTTGAGAACCATCCATGCTGATTTTCTGTAGTAGCTTAACCAGTTTACTGGTTCATCAGCAGTGTCCATGTCCTAGCCAACATTTGCTGTGCTTGATAAAAGACACTCTGGTTGGTGTGAGATGTAATCTCAGTGCAACTTTAATTTACATTTCTTTGATGGCTAAGGATGGTGAATTTTTTTTAAAATATTTATTGACTTTTTCATTTGAGAAGTCTGTTCAGTTTGTTCACCCATTTATTTATTGGATGATTCCATTTTTGGTATTTATCTTTGGAGTTTTTTTTTTTTTAAATAAATTCTATATATTAATTCCGTCAGATGTGTGACTGACAAAGCATTTCTTCCATTCTATAGAGTATCTCCTCAGTCTGCTGATAGTTTTTGTTTTGATTTTAGCTGTGCAGAAGCCTTTTAATTTAAATCTGTCCCATTTGTCAGTTCCTGAAATGATTTCCTGTGCTTTTAGAGTCTTTTCCAGAGAATTCACCTCTGCCTTTCTGTATTTTGCAGCATGTCCTCCTGTTTTCACTAGCAGTTTGGAGACTTACATTGCTGGATCTGATCCGTTCTGTGCAGTGTGAGGGATCTGGTCTATTTCTTTTTATTCTATTTGTGGATATACAGTTTTCCTAAACTGTTTGTTTTAGCTATATGGGTTTATTCTCTGACTCTCTATTTTATCCTGTTGATCTGCATGTCTGCTTGGCTGCCAGTAACATGTTGGGTTTGCCCTGGAGCTCTGTAGACTGCATTGAGATCAGATACTCTGATGCTTCCAGTGAGGCTCTGTTAAGAGTTGCTTTGGTTTGAGGGAATCTTTTGTGCTTCTGCATGAATTTTTAGGTTATTTTTCTGCTTCTGTGAAGATTGCCATGAGAAGCTTGGTATAGATTTTGCTGACCACAGCTTACTTACAGTGACATAGCCATTTTCACCATATAAATTCTATCAGCCTACAAGCATTTTCTTGGGTCTTCTTTAACCTCTTTTATTTAAAAAATGTCATTGTAGGAATCTTTCATGTTTTTGGTAAGGTTTATTCTTAGGTATTTTATTGTTTTCAAACTATTATGAATACATTTTTATCTCCCTCCCCCCTACGCACACATCAGTCCATTTTCTTATTGGCATTTAGGAAGGCTGTTGATTTTGCATCCTGTTACTTTGCTGAAAGTGTTCATCAATTTTAAGAATTTTCGGTGGTTTTATTAAGATTTTAGAAAATTTTATTTGCTTTTCTTTTATTGTGCATATTTATGTACACGGACAAATGTATACCACATGCATGCCTAGTGCCGGTGGAAGCCAGAAGAGAGGATGTTAGCTTTCCTAGAATTGAAACTAGGGATAATTGTGAGTCTCTGTGTTAAAGCTGGGAACGGAACCCTTGTGCTCTGCAAGAGCAGTCAGTGCTCTTAATTGCTGATACTTTAACTTCGTGCTTTCCTCTTTGTGTCTTTTTAATTGTTCTCACACTTTATAGTTCTAGCTAGGACTTTAAACACTGTGTTTGCCTGAGATGGAGAGGGTAGACATGCTTTTCCTGTTTCTTAAAGGTTATGCTTCCATTTGTTTTACGTGTAGTGCTTAGTGTAATGCTGGCTACAGATCTGATGACTGGAGCCTCACTGTAGTATGTTCCTTCCATTCTTAGTTTCTTCAGCACTTTTGTCAGGAAGGAATGCTAAACTTTGTCAAAGGCCTTTTTTTTCCTGATAAGAATATAAGGATTTCTGTTAAGTCTGTTTATGTGCTGAGTTACATTTATTTAGTTATGTACTTGTTCTATGGTATCCTTATTTGGTTTTGGTATAGGGTCATTGATGTTGGTTCCACAGAGTGTGCTTGGTTGAGTTTCTCTTGTGGAACAGTTTGAGAACCTTTTTAACCACTTTCTTTTAAAGTTCTTGTGGAATTCTCCAGGATCTGGGTGGTCCTGGCCTTTCTTTGTTGTAAGACTGTTTACTATTGCCACAGTCTCACCGCACACTGTAGAACTGTGTAAGTTGTATATATCCTCTTGATTTAGCTGGTGTGTATTCTGTGTTTCTAGAGTTTGATTAATTTCCTTCTGGTTTTTCAGCTTTTTGGAATGTATGTTCCCTGCTGATCCTATGAATTACATCAGTACATATTGAAATGCCTACCTTTCCTCTCTAATTATATTCACTTGGCTTGGTTAAGGATTTATTAATCTTGATTATTTCATAAATCAATTCTTCATTTTGTTGATTTTTATAATGTTTTTCAAGTCTTTACTTTGTCAGTTATTGCCCTGTTTTTTTAAAGAAAATTATTTCTCTATTGATTTGGGGTTTGTTTTTGTTTTTCTTAGCCCTTGAACTTCATCATCATTAGGAATCTGAGGGTTTTGTTTGTTTGTTTGTTTTTTAATGTATGTACTTACAGCTATGGCTTTTCCTCTTAGATATACCTCTTCCTGTGTGTCTAAGAGGTTGTGATAAACTGTACTCTCATTTTCATTTGATTCTAGGAATTTTGTAATGGCTTTCTATAATTACAACTCTTGACTAATTTTGATCTGAAGTCTACTATATCATTTGTCTGAAAGCCCAGGACCATGCTTCCTGGAGAATTCTACAAAACTAAATATGCTGGATTATTTTCAGCTTCTTTTGCTTATTCAGTTGGCTTCTAGTCTTTCATTATTAGTATTAATGTCTTTACCATTGAAGTGTGTTTTTGGAGACAATAGTTTAAGTTTTGTGTTTTAATAAAACCACCAAATCTGCATCTTTTAGTTAAAGTTAGGATCATTTCCAGTTGTGAGGAGAGGTTACGCATACCTGTAGTTTTGTTGGTTGTTTCTCTGATGAGTTTTTTCTTTTCATTTTTGTTTCTTTTTTTTTCCCCTAATCTTACTAGGTGTTTCCTGATTTACATTCTTGGACATGATATATTCATCTATGTTCTACATGATCTCTTTCTTACTTTTTCTTCTTCCTCCGTATGTAGGATTTAAGCCTCTTCTGCAGTGCTGCTGGTCATGATTTGCTTTAGTTTGTGCTTGTCTCTAAATGTGCCCATCAAATTTAAACAGCCACCTTGCAGGACAGAGAAATCTTGGTTGGTGGCTTTCAGAGTAGAAATAAGTCCTTGTGTTCTTTGTTGTCTTTAGGGTTTCTGTTAAGTGTTCTCTTGTTATGTTTCCTTTTGTACGGGGTACTGGTGCTTTTACTTTTACACCTTTATATTGCTCCATTGTTTTACACTTTTGACATCTTCAGTGTTGTGGAAAAGGTCTTCCCTAGTTATATCTTCTGAATTCAGAAGTACTTCTATGCTTAGAGATCAATTTCTTTTCCTAGATTTCACAAGTTTTCTGCTGTAGCTGCATTGAATAAATTTAGTTTTTGGGTGTGTATATGTGTGTTTTAATTTCAGATATTTTCTTGGGTTTGGTTTCTTTCATTTCTTTTTATTTCCCAGAGTTCTTGAATGTTATGGTACTGCTTTGTTTATTTTTCTTCACTGATGTTTGAATGTCCTGTGTCTGCCTGACCTCATCTTCCATCTCTGATGTTCACGCTTCTGTTTGGTCAAGTCTGCTGCTGATGCTTTCTGCTGTGGGTCATTACTCATTGAGGTTATAATTCCCAACATTTCTGTTTATTTTTTTCTTGTTGTTGGGTTTTTGTTTTTTCAATTGTCAATTTCCTTGCTGAAGTAATTGTAGAATTAGGGATTCACAGGGTAACTTAGTGAGACCAGATGAATGTTAAAGAAATAAAGAGTAGAGATGATTTTTTTTTTAATTATAGAAGAGGTGTTTAAAAAGAAGAGAAAAGCTTTCCCAATGACCAAAAAATAAAGTATAAATAGGATTAGGTAAATGAAAAAAGGGTAAGAAAAAGAAAAACTTAAAGCTTTCTTTTCTTAAAAGGAACAAGAAAAATATACAAACAAATCAGATAAATAAATAAAACAAATTTTTATTTTAATATAATCCATCTATCTACCTACATCTATTGATTGGGTCTTACTGAATAGCTTTAAACTAGGCTGGTCCGAATGCTCAGTGATCCCTCTCTGCTCATGCTTCCGAAGAGCCGAGATCTAGGCATACATCACATCACCACATATGGTAGGGGTAGTGGTGGGCCCCCTGCTCTTCCTCCTTCTCTTCTAACTTACAACATTAAAATACTTTTGGATGAGACTGTGTCGTGGTGTGTGTGAGCGTGCACACACACATGTACACATGAATGCGTCTGTTTCTGCCCTTTTTTATTTGGATTTCATTGCTCTTGTGAGTTTTCTGTGTTCATCCTCCCTTTTGAAATAGTGTTTATTATCCTGACTCTGTCCTTCACTACATCACACCAAGGTAGTGTTCGAATCTGTTGTCAAAGCATTCTCTTCTCATCTTGCCAGTCTCTGGACATCTGGACATACGATCCCTACAGGAAGATGTAGTTCTTGAAAAAGAATGACTATTCATGACTACTCCTGTCCTCTCTTCCAAGGGAAACTTTTATTAGGTCTCAGTCACATAGCACTGTTTTTAATGCATTTATTTCCAGCTCCCCTATTTCTTTGCCCTCTGTGGTTTCACAATTAAATACAATCATTTTGGGAAAGGCTGGGTGAAAGCTGTCCTAGACACCACTTACTCATTCGGGGGGGAGGGTCCAGGTAAATCAGTGAGGGTCTTCCATTAAGAACCTCTTTCCTTAGCAATTGGACAGGAACTGTGGAGAATTGTGTGAATTAAGAATTCTGCTTAACTAGATAGCCCATGCAAAGATGTGTGTAAATAGACAGTTACATTGGAAACAAGATGAAGATATATTATTTTAGCAGAATTAAGATCCATCATGATTGATATAAATGCATTAGTATTTTATATACAAATTTAAATTGAATATTACAATAAAGTATAATATATATAAACAAGTTTAGAGGACTGGTTTTTATGTTTTATGCATGTAAATAAGCAAAAGGAATAACCAATTAAAGTTGCTTGTTTTGGCTTAATGTGTATGATTTAGTGTGTTAAGAATTTCTGCATATAAAATTTGAAAGAACCATTCTTCTGTAAATAGGAAATTACTCCAGTGATCAAGGCATGGTCTTTAAATGACAATTTATTAAAATTTCTAGCCTATGAAAAAAGACTTGGAAAAGAGAGATGGTAGCACATCGGGCTTAGACATAAGCAGTAATTTCTGTTGCTAGAGACACTAGTTATGATGGATTTATCAGAGAGTTTGGTAATAAAGAGAAAATACCATGTACTTCAGTCTGTTACCAAGGGCCTAACAGCAGCATATACAGAAAGGATTGGCATCATGTGAGCACAGGACTGTGGTTCTCCTAGAAATATCCCAGGATGTCCCATTTACAAAGGCAAGCTGCTAGCAGAAGCTCAGAACTGAAAGCATCCTTGTAAGTTCAAGCAGGATTGAGGAATTGTTATTGATATATTTTATTCTGTAGCTCTGTTTTGAGTAAGGAAAGTGGAAGCAATTAGGTATGTTTAAATGTTCATATGTGCTCCTCCAGAAGGAAAGAAGCATAGGAATGTAAAAAGACAGAGGAGCCCAGGTTTGGAAGGTAGAATTATCTTCATTTTCCAGTGTGATTCTAGACTTCACACTAGAATTGGATTCTCTTCTGCTCTTCACCTATTTTTCACTCTGCAACAGAATCACCATCAGTAAGCTGGCCTAGACTTGCAAGTCCTGCCTGGTGATTATGTGAGTAGATGCTTACTCTGCTGTCAGACCTTTAGAACAGGAACTTTTCTCATCACCCTTGCACACCCAGACCTGCACTTCGTTCCCAGAGCTCACATTCTTCCCAGGCCTTGTCTCAGTGTGCAGAACAGACTCAGCAATACTTACTCTAGATTTAGAATATTCTTATTTTGTCCAAGGTAGTCAAGACCCCAAACATGGAATAATTTTAAATAAGTCAAAAGTTGTTTTAATTATGGATTCATTTTATGCTAGAGGATGAAGGGGTGACATGAGAGAATGCTTGAGGGTTCTTTCTCACTTTAGCAGTACCCTCTCTCTTCCTTGATGTCACCCCCACCCCCACCCCAAGGTCACCCAGTAGTTGAGGAGAGCTTTTCTTGCCATGCGTTTTGATTGATTGTTTCTCTGAGAATACTATTTTGAAGTTTAAGTTCCAGATGCTACCTGGCAATCCCCTGAAATCCATGCAGAAGCTGGAAGAATCTAGAATTGGGGTGAGTTTTAATCTTAGCGCTCCTTGAAACTCTTAAAAAATTTTGCGACTCTAAGTATTTGATTTTGTTCATATGTATCATGTCTATTGACACTTATTATATTAGAAATTAAAATTGGGACTTCACCAAAACAGTCATATACAAGTACCCATTCCACAAGGCTTTAGAACACATGAAGTCTGTAGAAAGCTGCTGCATCACTATAATGCTGTAACCGTGGCACAGTATATCATAGTGTGAGAGTAAACAGGATACTCACACCGTCCTGAAGGTCTTGCAGTCCCCAGGGTTCCCCATCTCACTTTCAAAATTACTAATGGAGAGTAGTAGCTAGGAAAGATGAGTATTACATGAACAGCACTTTTGGTAAGTACTTTTATAAAAGGGTGTGGCTAAAGTGATAAGTCCCGAGCAATAATATTAAATAAATGTGTGTGTGTGTGTGTGAAAAATGTATACACAGCATATGTATATAAGTACATCTACGGCATATTTATATATGCTTATAGAAGCATGTTACTATATTATGTATTGTATATTTATAGAAATTGTGCTAAAATATAGGTAAAATATCCTCTATATTTAAGTAATAAGATTATAAAGATATATTCATAGTGACTTGTGAATATATTGTATTAATCTTTTGTTATTAAGAATATATAAAAAAGAATAAGAATGTTTTTCTTCATCTGGTAGGATTTCATGATTAATATTCTCTGATCTCTAGGTTTGGTTTCTAGAAGTTGACTAGCCATATACTTCATTAGAGTGCTTCCCCCATCCTCCTTAGTTGATGTTCCTTATTAATGTCCATGGGCAATGTAGAGGTGAAGAGCTTTTCTATTTCCTTTGTGAATAAATTAGGCAATTAAACAGTGTGATGGCTTGTATGAAGCCCAGTAGTCTAGAGCTGAGTCCTAAATCTTGGAAAGTTGTAGAGTGAGTGACAAGGTTGGTTTGTGGTCTTCTCAGCTTTCTGTAACATTGCACGGTCTGCTGCGGAGACAGGATCCTGAACCCTGGACTAGTCAGGTAAACAGGTGTTTAGAGTTTTCCGAAAGTGTGTGAAACCTCATTCAGCTTTCCCAGCACCGGCCTCTTTATGTCCTGAAAATACCTGATTCTCCAAGCGTTGTCTCTGGGTGAAGTCAGGCTTTGGGTCTTTTGTTTGTTTGTTTATTTGTTTTCTTTTCTGTTCACAGACCTCTTTGTTTTCAGCCAGTGGAATCCAGTTTTGAAAAGAATGTAAGACCTCTGGGGCATTTTTCTGAGCTGCAGTGATTCATGCTTCCACTTTTTGAAGGAATGGGTAGAATGTAGATCAGCTAGTTAAATGTTTTTTGCCTTTTTGTTTTTTGAAAAGCATAGTCACTGCTAAAAAATTTCCAACTTTTAGTAAAGTTATATAAAAAACATTTTTGACTCTTTTCAGCTTTATTTTACAAATAAGAAATTGGTGTTAAATTCATTTTAAATCTTGAAAATATTAACTTGAAACTATCAAACTCTATCAAAAATAAACTTTAGAGGGTATGAATGTCAGCATTTATTAAATTAATTTATTTTCACCATCAGACTCATTGGTTCCTTGTACTCACCCTGAAGGATATGCACCCGGATAGCACAGTAAAACAACGTGCTCTTAAAAGGAGGACCAGGTGGATGACTGAGGCATTGTATTTATGAAAGTAACATGTTAGGTACACCAGAACACAAGTATCAAAGCTCCAGTTTAAGGTGTAGCTTTCTAGTTACCAACTTGTGATGTTATACCTAAGTACATTGTTGGAAGAGAGAGTTCCCCATTCCCTCCAAGGAGGAGGCAATTTCAGATGGCCAGCATCTTTATTTAGGGCCTGTCATATGATATGTAATGAGCCAGCTATTTTAGGTACAAAAAGTCCTATTATCCATTTTGTAAATAAATAAAGCAAGCCTCACAGGTCACTAAAATCTTCCTAAATCAAAATCTTCCTGTTTTAAAGCTTTCATTCTGTTTGCCAGAGAGCTCCCAGAATTTGAATGCTTAGTTGGGGAAACTGAAGTAGTGGGGCACAGAAGTGAGTGGGACAGTACCTCTCCTGCAGCTGTCGTGATTGGGACAGTACCTCTCCTACAGCTGTATTTCTGGATCAGAGGTTACTTGCAAGGTGTCAAGGATGGACAGAAGCTTTTCCTTCTTAGAGCTTGAAAGTTGTTTTCTGGATATGTTTCTGGATCATATAAGGAGCAGGCTCCTTAGCATGTCTCCTGCCTGTTCTGCTTTGATTGCATGTGGCTAAGTTGAATGGGTCCAGTGTTTGAAATTGCATTGATCATTGGTTTTCAGATTATCCTTTCAGGACTAGCCATTTGAGCATCTTAAGGACCTTGTTATAAATTTTGTATATTCACCCAGACTATTGAATAGATCACTGGGGAATGAATGTGCCCTGGAGTCCATGTGCCCTTTAGGAAGTGATCTGACTGATACAGGTTCAGTTGGAGAGCTCCTGTCCCAGGGAATGGGAACTCTTTCTTCTAGTCTTATGGCTAGGTGTAGATAAAGACCTTGGTAATTAAAAACTAAATCTTAAAGCTTGAAGCCTTGAAATCTCTGCTTTCATCGCTAGTGAATGTGGCATCTTGTTTTTATAAACAAACACCCCGATTGTCCATCTGCCTCTCCTGATTATGCTTTGCTTTAGTGTAACATCAGAGATCCTTCAGAGGATTCAAGTTTAAGACAGAAAAACTTATTGAATTCCTTGAATTTAGAAAACTTTCTTCCTAGAAAGAGCTGATGTGATTCTTTTTCTCAAAGCAGCATAGGGAAGAGATATCAACTGTAATCTTTTACCCTCAAAGAAACTAGAACCAAAGATAGAGAATAAACTGCAGTAGTATATTGAGTCAGTAGGCTTTTCTGGCTTTGGTTTTGTGGGTCTTCATAGTCATCGTTCTTTAAGAACTAAATTTCAGTACCAGTTACAAACAACAGAGCAAACTTTCTCTTCAAAAGCAATCCTCCTGAACCAGAATCTCTGCTAGGAATTTCTGATCTATTTCTTAGCTTCCAAACCTATTTCTTAACTTCCAGTGCCCTTGAGGTCATGACATGGCACTTTGCTAGCAAATGAGGTGTTCTGGAGATGTTGACAGAAATCATGGCTAATTGGATGAGGGGCAGAGAAATCAAATCTTAACAACAGCTCATGCTCTTTGGGAAAAGATGTGATTCTACATTGATGGCTGTAGCTCTAGGCTAGAGTTGCAACCTCAGTTAGGGAAATGGTGTGGGGAACATGTTCTGTTGGTAGCTCTGTTCTTCACATCTAGAAAGAACTCATATTCTTAACGACTTACTCACCGTGAGGACACCACCAGTCGTTGTTTTCTTTCTTTCTTGTTCCCTACAATGAAGTAAAACCAGCCCTCACCATCCCAAACCCCACCCCCAGCCCCCCCCCCCCCGCTTCCTAATCACTCATGCCTCTCTTCCTCTGAAATACAGCAAATAGAGAAGTTGGGCAAAATGGCCAGCTTCCCCTTTTTTAAACCTATTTTTAACTTTCCGGTGTTTGAAGGTCGAGAACTTTTAAAGGTTTGGGAAAGTTTTTTAGTTTGGAAATTGGGTTTAAAAAAATTTCAAAGCTTCCGCTTGTCTTTGAAAAGTGTTTGATTCCAGGGATCCCCTTTATTTTTGGCGAAATTTGAATTTTAAAGGGTTGGGGAAAATTGTGTGGGAAAATTTTCCCTTTGGTGGGGGTTTTTTTAACCGGGAAAGGGAAACTTTTTTTTTAAAAAAATTAAAAATTGGAAAAAACACCAATTTAGTTGTTTTCTCTTTTTTTGGGTTTTGACTTTTTTAAAACCACCCCTTTTCCCAAACCCCCCACCCCCCCCCAAAAGAAACCCCCCCCGTTTCCAAAATTATTTTTCTTTTTAAAAAACCTTTTTAAAAAAAGTGCCCTTTTAGGAAAAAGGGGCCCCGCCAAAAAGATGCCAAGGGAAAATTGGTTTTTGAAAAGGGCGATTTCCCCGGTTGCCCTTTAAAAATTTTTTCTAAAGGATTATCAGAATTTAAAAAGGAAATTTTTAAAACTTTTTAAACCGGGGTTTTTTCCTTTTTTCCTTCAAAATTTTTTTTCCCCCCTTAAGGGTTTTATCCCCTCCCATTTTTTTTTATTTTTCAAAAATTTATTTAAAACCCCAAAACCCCCACCCCCCCCCCAAAACATTTTCCAGATTCCCTTTTAAATGGGGTAATTTTTCGGGTGGCCGAATATTTAAAACTTTTAACCCCTATTGTTTTTCCCCCACGGGAAAACATTTCCCCCCCCCAAAAAAAAATTTTTTTCTCCTACTTTTCCCCTAAGGGGAAAAATTGGGAAAATTTTTTTTTACCCCCATCCCCCCTAGCACCCCGCCCCAAATTGTGAAAATTTTTCAAACCTTGCACCCCCAACCCAAAATTTAGGGAATTTTAAACCCCTCATTGGGGGCTAGAGGGTTTCGAGAAATTTGCATTTAGTTTTGTTTTTCCAGCCCCACTAGCGCCCAGTTCTACTTTGCTTTTCGATTTTGCTTTCCCAACCCAAAAAAGGGGGGTTTTTTTACAAATCACTTTGAACAAAGAGAATTAAAATTTTTGGGGGGGGTAGTGAAAAAAAATAGGGGGGCAAAAATTTAAAGGGGAAGATTTTTTCGAATTTGTTTTTTTTTTGGCCCAAATTTTCCCTTGGGCTCGGGTTAAAAAAAAGTTTTTTCCAAATTCCCAACCAAAAAAAGTTTTGGTGTTTTTTGGGGGGAGGGGGAAAAAATTTGGCAGGGCAAGAAAATAAAGATTTTTTTAAAAAAATTATTTTTTTGGTCAAAGGATCTCCTGTGTAAGTAAAAAAATTTTCCCCAGTTTTTGTTTTTGTCGGCATAGGGGCCCGGAAGGGGGGAAATTTCTTTGGTTGGTGGTAAATTTCCAACCCCTGGAATTTATGTGTTTTTGGAAAGGCAAAACCGGGCTTCTGGGGGTTTAAAATTTGCATTTTTTTTTTGATCGGATTTAAAGTAAAAATGAGGGGATTTAATTGTTTTTAAAATTAACAAATTTCTGAGGGGAAATTTTCTATTTTTAAGGGGCTTTGTTTTAATTCAAAAAAATTTTATTTATTCTTTTGTTTTTGGGAAATTTTTTTTGGGGGTTGTTTTTAAAACGAATTTTTTGAAAATTCAAAATTTTTGGGTTTTTGTTTTTTACACCCCCAAAATTTTCTTTTACTTTTGGCCTAAAAAAATTGGGGGTTATGGGGGGGAAAGGGGTTTTTTTAATTTGGGGAACTTTTTTTGGGTTTTTGTTTTTTTAGGATCCCTAGGGGTTTTTTAAAATTGCTTTTTTTGTTTTTTTTTAAAAGAATTTTTAAATTTTTAAGCGGGAAAAAAAAAAATTTTTCTAAAGGTTTAATTCCGGTTTTAAAACCCCCCCCTTGGACCAATTTTTTTTTACCCGGCGGAGAAATTTTTTCGGTCATCTTGGAATACCCTGTAATCCACTGGCTGCCCCTTACTCGGGGCCCCAAAATTCCAGTTTTAGGGGTCCCCTTTTCATTGAGGGCTCTCTTAGCATTCCCTGTTTGGACTTTTTGGGAAAACGGGGCCTTGCTTGTGGCTTTCCAAATTTAACCCTTCTTGAAATTTAGCGGTCTTTTAAATGTGCTTCCTTAAATCCCCCTTATTTTTGGGGAAATTTAGCAATTTTAAAACAGACTTTTTCTGTTTTTTTTTTCCCCCTATTTGGGGAAAAAAGAAAAGAAACTCAGATTATCCGTGTTTTTTAAAAAATGTTGTAGAGGAAAAAAACAGAAGTAAAACCACAAACCTTTTAAAATTTTGTTTTGAAAGTTGGCATTTTTAACAAATCCCTCTTAATTTTTTTATGTCCAAAAATTGAAAACAAATTGGAAAACCCGTTTGCAAACACCAGTTAAAAACAAAAATTCTTTACAAGTTTTTTTCAAAACCCCCCCCTTTCCCCCCCAAAAGTTTGATAGTAGGACACCAATTTTCAACACTTATTTTGTGAAAAAAGGAACCCACTAAGAAAAAAATTTTTAAAGGTTTAGAAAGATAAGGGGGCCCTATAAAAATAAAAAAATTTTTTTTAGAAAGGGGAAAAATTTGGGGGGGCTTTTGGGAAGAATGTTTATAAAATTAAAGGAAAAAAAAAAAAAAATCCCCATGAAAAAATGAAAAATTACGAAAAAAGGGTTAAGCAATAACCAAACGGAAAAAAGAAAAGGGCTCCGGTTCAAATCGGTTTTTTTAGGCCCCTAAATTTTCTTTCCCCCCTTTTTACTTTTTTTCCCCTTTTCCCTTTTTCCTTTTAAATAATTTTTTAGATAAAAATTTCCTCTTTTAAAACCCAAACTTATTTTAACAAAAAGGGGTTTTAGAAAGAAATTTTGGGAAAATTCCGGGGGCCCACTTTAATTTTTTTGGGGCCAATTTTTTTAAAAGAACAACGAAAAGGAAAAGGAAACAAATCCATAGACGGGGTTTTGGGGAAATTTTATCTCCCCCGGGTTCCATCTCGTCTCATTTTGACATATTTTTTTCCCGGGCTTTGGGGCTTTTTTGGGGGTTTTCCCCACCCCCGTTTGCCCAACTTTTTGAAAATTAAAATTACTCAAATTTTTTAAAAACTTATCCTTGGCTCATTTTTTTTCCCTTTTTTGTGAGGTCCCAAAATTTCAATTTCCGGAAAAATATTCCTCATAAGATCGATCCTCAAAGGGGACCGCGGTTTTCCCCCAAAAATGGGAACCTAACTTCGGTTGGGGGTTTAAATCTGGGGGTTGGAGCTAAAACCCATTTCTAAAAATTTCATACCCAGTTTTTTTCCGGGTTTTTAAATTCAAAATTTTTGTTTTTGTTATTTTTAGCTTTTTAAAAAATTGTAACTTAGTTCCCTTAAAAATTTTACAAACGGGATTTTGGTTTAGAAATTGGGTCTCTCCAAAGTAAAAAACATGCTGCGAAAAAGAAAAAATTTCAAAGTGGATGCTAAAAAAGGGGGCTTTTTAATTCGTGGGGGGTTTGCCCTTGGCCCGTCAGGACCCCCTTTTTGGGTTTTTCTGAAAAATCATTTATTTTTTCTTTTAAAAATTTTCCAAAATTTTTTTAAAACCCTTTAAAATTTTTTCGGGTTAAAATTTTAAAACTTTATTGGGAAAATTTTCCCCTCAAAAATTGGGGTTTAATTTTTATTTTTGGTTATTAAGAGGGTTTGGGGGAATTTGGGGTCGGGTTTTGGTGCAATTGTTTGGGATTTTTCCTTTTTTTCCCAGTTTTTTCGGGTTTTAAAATGCGAAAAAAACTCAATTCAAAAAATTCTTTTGTTATAGGCTCAGAAAAAGACAAAAGGGGTCGTTTTGGGGAATTTTTGGCAGAGAAAATAAAAAATGGGGGTCCTGATAAAGAACTTTGGGGGATAAAAAAAAAAAAAAGGGGCATCCCAGTGAAGCTTGCCTTTTTTTTTTTTTTAAATTTTTTCCCATCCACTTTTCGCAAATTCCCTTTTTTGTGGCTGTTTCTTTTTTGTTTTTTCCTGTTACTTCCAAACGGGGGAAATTCTTTTGTTTCCCAAAAAACCCTCAGGGGGGTTTTTAGTAATTAAAACCCTTTTTTTCCTTTTGAAAAAGGGGGTTTTTTTCTTTTTAACCCCTTTAAAGAAAAAAGTTTTTTTCAAACTACCTTTGGTTTTTTTAAGTACAACAATCATTTTGCTTTATGTAAAAAAAAAAATATTATTTTTTTTATTAAAATTAAATTTTAAAAAAATTTTTTCCCTTTTTATTTTTTTTATTAAAACCCCCCCCCCTTTTTTTTTAAAATGACAGCCCTAATTGGAAAAACCCTTAATTGTACTAATTTTTCCCCCCCCGGGGTTTCCATTTGCCCCATTGCCCCAAAAAACTAGGTTTCGCTTTCCACCTTTCAACATGGTTTTTCAAAACTATTAAATTCTGGAAAATAGAAACAAAAGTAATTTCCATCAAAAGGAATTAAATTGCAAGAAAGGGGTATGCAAACCTTAGATATCTTAGAAAGCTTATGGAAAGGTTGGGGAGTGTTAAAAGTCCTGTTTTTTTGGGGTCCCCTTGGACGGACGGGCCATTTTATCTGTTTCCCAATGGGTTTTTGGGCTAAAATAAAAAAATTTTGGGTCAAAAGTAAAATTTATTATTTTAAAGGATTTAAAAAAAATTTTTGGAAAATTTTTTTTTTTTTTTCCTGTATGGAAAATTTTTTTTTAAGGTTTTTTTGTATTAAGGAGAAAAACAGGGAAATTAACGTTTAGTCACGCCACGGCTTTCCATATTTTAATTGTTTTCTAAGAGACAAATTTAAACCCTAAATTTTTTATGGGGGGGAAGGGGGCGCCCCTTTTTTTTTTTATAGTGAATACAAAAATATTTCCTTTTTTTGGGTTTTAGGTTAAAAAATGGAAAAAGAAAGTTAAAAAATATTCTTAGAAAAAGGTTTTTACTCATTAGAAAAGCTCTTCAAAACCTTGGCTGAAATCAGCTTTAGAGGGTGGGTTTAAAGGCATTTTTAGGGGGAGGTGTGGTGGTTTTGTTTTCCCATCATTTAGATTTATAACATAGCTATCTAGCTACGATAACCCCCTTTTTTAGGTTAATGGGTCTGAGACATCTTTTATTAGTGTTAACAATTGTAAAAGGGAACTGAGTTTCTTCTGTGAGAGGGTTCAGCCCAGTCTAAAACTTCCTTATGGGGGGGGCCTGTTGGGGGGAAGCTGGGGTGGAAATTTTAATGATCTGCCACTCCCCAATAGGGGAAAGGGTCTGCAACTGCCTGCGTCCTCTTTGGGGGGAACCCGATAAAGAAAGCCAAACCACCTACCCCAAGTCCTCACCAGTTTCCCTTAAAGTTCAGTGGCAAAAAAAAAAAAAAAAAAAAGCAGTGTTTTTCTGTTTTGTATTTTTTGGTAGTTTCAGGGAATATTTTTGGTTTCTGTTTCTACCATATAAACCCGAAGTTTTAAAAAACTTTAAGCAGTGTCCTGATTCAAGGTGGCGAAGTTCAAAGTGGCTTTAGTTAACTGGGTTTTCAGAAATTTGCTGCTAATGCATTTCGTGTGTGGGCCCCTGGGTTCCCCCCTTTTTTCCTGGAAAAAACCATAGTGGCTAATGCCCGTGGACAGGCCCGACTGGGCTGTGTTTGACTATCAGCCCGTGGTTCGTAAGGCCTTCCTGTTTAAACCTCCCCCCTTTTAGAGGTTTCTCATTTTAAGATTGGGGTGCTTTCCATTGGTTTCGACTCTCCATTTTTTGGGGGGAAAACAACTGGTTTTATCAGTACGTTTTAAAAGCTCTTTCTTATTCGTACTTGGCTCTGATCTGTAAGAGGACATTTTCACAGGTTTGCCATCCCAAGTTTTGAGGGAAGCAAATCCAGGAAAGTAATTCGATGATCAACAGACTTCCCTTTTGGTACCCACCAGGTCTCACCTAATAGTTTATCTGCGGGGGTTTTCTTCTGCAAAAGGTCTGTAGGATATTGGGCCCATGCCTATACTGTGTTAGTAAAGAGTTAGGCTATTTTATGTTTTCCTTTTTTTCAATCTGCTTTTGACTTAAAGGGACTGTGCTGTCAGACTAAATTTTTGGCAAATCTCATTGGGTGCGATCATTTGTATACTAAGAAGGGAAGACCCCTTTTTTTATGGAGCAAAGTAAAGCATCCTGCCTCCTTTTTCTTTATGAACAATTGCTCCAGTTTAGAAGAATTGTTTTTTGTCACCTCACTGGTTCAGATAATCACATGGAAAAACCCACTTGTGTCCCTTTCTGTTCTCCCATGGCTCCCCTTTTTTTAATAAGGGTTTTTTAAATTTAGATATTTGATTGCCCCCACCTTTAAAGTCTGAAGAAGTTACTTGTTTCAAGGGGATTCTAAGGGGTAAAGGGGGCCCTTTCCCCGAGGCTCTCTCAACAGCATTGAAAGGACATCCCCTTTTTTTGCCTCAAAAAAAATTTTTATTTTTTGTATGAACATTTGCTTAAAGCTTTCAGCATGTAGTATTATAGAAAATTTCAAAGTCCTGTGAGTAAGCAAAAGCATTTCAGTACCCCGAAGGTCAGAAAAGCTCCCTGGAAAAGGGAAATTTCGATTCTTGAAAACCCCAGTGGTTTCTGGGAAAAAAGCTTGTACCTTTTGGAAAAAAGAACCAGTGGTAAAAGTTTTAATGTAAGATGGGGGGAGGAGCTAGAGAAAATGGGATGAAAGGGAGGGGAAAACCGAGCCTTGTCTTTCCCGAAAAAAGGCAGTGGTTTTTTTCCAAAAAGGAAGAAGCCTTGGAAAAAGATCCTTTTTTCGTTTGTCAAATTTCTGTGGCCCAAAAGACTAATAGTGTGTGAAATGTCCCTTGTACACACTATTTTAGGGAAAAAAATTGGTAGATGCATTAGTAATTTCATATAACCCCTGTGTTTTATGAGCTACGGGTTTTAAAAGCAACAGATTTGGTTTTTTCCTTATTTACTTAGTGCTTAGCCCATTTCTTTGGGTTCTTGGCCCGAGCAGCCCGTGGGTGAACCCAAAGTCAGTGTACTTCTTTCTTCTTCTTTCCCCCTCTCTTCCCCGCCCCCCATCCTTATCCAAGGATCCTAAAAAGTCCGAAACAAAAAATGGGCCAAAAAAATCAGCTTAAACCTGATTTGTAGTAAGCAACTTAACAATTTTAATTTCCCGCTGGGTTTTAATTTTGGGGGAAGTCTTTAACTCCTAGGGCATACTAATAAATATAAATAAATAGCTTTTTTGTAAATTTGCCCTGTTGGGAAAAACATAATTTATTCCCCGGTTTAAAACCCAATCTTCAAAAGGAAATAAATATAATGGTTTTTTTTCTTAGGAGTCATCCCCCTGGGCTATAGTGCTTTTCCCTTTCTTGAAAACAAGTACTAGTTTGTTAAATTTTTTCCTGTCCTTTTCTGGGTGGCCTGGTGGGGGTTCAACAGCTCAGGTTTTTTTTGGCGGGAAGTCAAAACCCCTCTGTTGCATTTCAGATCCGTCTCCCCTGGGGGGAAGTTTGAGTGGCCCCTTCCTCCAGGTTTTATGGAAGGCCTCATACCCGGGTTCCTTTTTAGATCTTCTTCTGCAGATCCCCTTTTCATTTTCCCTTTTTTTCATTGTCAGTTTCCCTTTAAAAAAAAACTGTCAATTTGCCAAGTTTCAGGTAGAGACGTTTGTCTTATTCCCAAATCCCCTGTTTTGTATTTTACAGGGTGGATTGTACTTAAAATATCGAAACCAACATCTTTTTAAAAAAAAGTTTTTCCCCTTTTTTAGGTTATTTTTATTAATTGTTTTGTCATGGTATTTTGTGCACCCCATTTGTGCCCCGCCTTAGAGGTCGAAGGGGGGGTTTTATGCCTAAACTGGGAAAAGACAGGGTAAGCCACCTGTGGGGTTGGAAAACAAACTGGTCTTTGCAAAAAGTAAAATGCTTTGACCGTTTCGCCCCTTAAAAATCTTTTTGAGTTGGCCCTTTTTTTCTTTCCTGGTCTTTGGGTGTTTTTCTTTTGTTGAAAAAGTGGTAAATTAATAAACCCTTTTCAATTAAACACTTTTTTGGTCAAGAACTAAAATGTGTCAAAATATTTAAAAAAGGGTGATTCTAACTTCATAATAAAAATTTTTTGCATCTGATTTCCAAAAGAAGAGCTGTGTTTAGGGGGGCTGTGTCATACGCAATTGTTTTGGCAGATTCCATTTTTAACATATGTTCCTTGAGCTAGCCTTTGGGTTGTATTCCAGTGAAGGGACTCAGCGAAATACCCCGACGTGAAACAAACGGAAAACTTACTTTGGGCTTTAAGCCCCAAAAATTAGATCCCTAGTTCAGTGGTAATTGCAGTGATTTTAGGAAAATTTTTTTGAAATGTTGGCCTAGTAATTTTTATTTAAAGAATACCCTGGTTGTTACTTTCGTGTTTGAAGTGGGAATACTCGCTTGGTGCTGATGGGTGCTTTAGAAGTATTTTAAAGAAAAGTAGGAAGTTAACCCGTGACAGAGGGCAATTGGACCCCGGGAAATCCCTGGGCATTTATGTTATTTTTCGATTTGAAAAAATTACTAAAAAAAGGTCCTTTTTAGTTTTGGAATAAAAAAAAGTACTAAAAACCCAAAGTCATGAGATCTTTTTGGGGCATTGGCAAATTTTATCCATGATTCAGTTGCTCTCCCCATTGGCCATTTATGGCCATGCACATTTCACTCTGGGCAAAATCAGGATGTTAGGTTGAAAGCAAACAAGAAAAAAAAAAAGTACCAAACCAAAATCAAGTTTTTAGAAGAAACTTTTTTTTCTATAGGTCCCACTCAGAGCTTTGGGAAAAAATTAGGTTTTACTTGGCCCCGTATTTTAGTTTTAAAAGTTTTTGTTCATAGACAGCTCGGGGCAAGTAAATTTGTAACAAAGTGAACAAGGGAAATTCCCCCCGGGTACTGGTATGGATACTGGAGTTAAATTCAGAGGGCAACACCCCATGTTTAAGGAAGATGAGAAGTATATGAAAACCTTCCTAAAAAATATGAAAACGCTATTTTTAAGCCCTTCTGAGATTTCTCTAAAATATTATAACCCACCCCCAATAAAAAAAAACAAAAACACATTTGTAATCTTTAGAATCTTGAAGGAACATTTTAAAAAAACTTTTTAAAAGGCCTTTTAAAAACATGACATTTTGTGTGGTTTTTGGTTCTGTTGGCTGTGTGTTGTCTGTGTCTGTGTGTGTAAAGACTGGTACCATGAGAATACAAATGGTTCTTCCTTCCACATTAGGTCCGGGTATGGAGGCTTCAAGTCAAAATGACTTTTCCTATAAGCCCTTCACCCCCCCCCCCCCAAATGGATTTTGAAAAACCCTTTTTTAACCCTCTTATAAAGAGAGGTTATGTTCATTCCTTATACAAAAATGAATCCTATTGTATCCCTTTTGAAATTTGTTGGGACGGGAAATATTTTTGGGTTTTTTTCCCAATTTTGAAGTTTTGATGTATATGGTTAATTGGGGGTGAGGCCCAAGTCTAAATAGAAATTCATTTTGTTTTTATCTTTCACCTTACTTTTGGGGTACTTAAATTTTTTAAAATTTTTTTTTTTTTGCTCAGAAATGAAGTTTCTGTTGTGGTTTTCCTACTTGATGTCAGCGGGGAAATTTTATATTTTGAGATTTTTAGAGTAAAGGTTTTTTGGGTTTTGAATGCACAACTTTATTGATAGAATTTTAAAGGTTTGAGTTCTGGAGGTTTAGAGGTGGTAAAAAACATAGTATCTTTAGAATGTTTTAAAAAACAATATTAGAAAAAGGGAGAAATCTTTGTTAACTATGTTTGCTTCTTTTATTATTCCCTAAACTTTCGCATATATTGTAGGCAGAGCCACAATAAAAAGAAATGGTTTTTTGCTAATTTATTGAAAAGATAAAGTGCTGTCAATAATGTCCTCATGTGTCTGTCACGTGAGGTGCTAGGGGCAAATATTCTGCTATGTGCCCCCAAAAATTCCTTTAATGATGAGCATTTTACCAGTATCAATTGTCTATGACACGTTCCCAGCACACTTCCATGTCTTGGCTTATCTCCCATCCTGTCATTACTTTGGGTTTTTGTGCCTGATTTTTATCTATCTTGGTTCCCTTAAAAAGGAATTTTATTTTGGATCTTTAGTTAATATGCTAATTAACATATTTCCCAGGGTTTTTATGCATGCTATGTGTTCAGTGGGGTTTCCTACCCCCAAACCCCATTTTTTTGGTGTCTCTTGTTTCCGTTTAGGATACCCACATTACTATTCCTTTTGGGGGGCATTTAATTTTATGTGTTTTTTTGGCATAGTTAGTTCAATAAAACAAAGTTTCATTATGACATTTTTCATTGAGTTTTGACATTGTTTCACTAAGGTGAGCATCCCCCAGTACAAATATGCTTTCCTAGAAAAAGTAGAGTTCACCTTAAAAACCTTTGTTTTGTAGTTTTATGTTTGTAGTATCCACAGTTTGGTTATCCCAAAAGGAAAGTATTCAAATCAACTCCAAGAAATATAAACCCCAATGAGTTTCCCGCCCTCAAAAAATTGAGTTTTTTAATTCTACCCTTAAAAACTTGATAATAGCAAGATACTTTGCTTGTTGAAAAGAACTACATTATGAAAACATTACTTGTTCTTCTAATTAATTTTTAATTCAGGTAAATTTAAAAGGGCCCAAAGACAAAATAGGGAAAACCAAATTAAAAGTTTCTTAGGTGAATTCTGAATTTTGGTTTTTTTTCTGGACCATTTGAATTTGATTTTTCAAAAGTTTTACCAGGGGAGTGTGCTCTTGAGTAGTATTTAAAGGAAAGAGAAGGCACGGCACTAAGGGGCCTGTTTCACAACATGAATCCTGATTTGTTTCCCCACTCCATTTTAAAAGCTGAGTTGGTGAAACCTGTCCCCGTTAAAGGTAAGACAATAGGATCCCGGATTTATGGCTAGCCGTTTAGCAAAAAGATGCCCCTTTCTCGTCCGTCAGAGGAAATATTGATGGAAAGCAACGAGGGAAAATAACTGTATTGTTTTTTTGCCCTTTCAGTAGTAACACAGTGGCATTCACACTGTAAAAAGAGAGGTATCTAAGCCTTAATTAACCCCCTTATTTTTTTTAATTTTTTTTTAGCAAATATGGGGTTTACAGGGTTGACTAAATTTTCCGAAGAAAGAAAAATACAAAAATTCCCTAACTCCACTTTTTGGGATTTTTCTATTTGAATGTTGAAATAAAACCCCGGAAGTATGGTTATTAATTCTATCCTTTGCCCTTTTATTTTTTTCTTAGGGGGCCGGGATTGGGGGCTGTTTTTCTTTCTGTAAACAAAAATGATTACAGTGAAGGTAGGAAAAATTCTTTTCTGAATTCATTTTTAAACAGGTTTTAAAAAATTTTTAACTTTAAAATTTTTCTCCGAATAGTGCAGTTTTTCTGTTTTTTTTCCTTTTGAATTGAAGAATAAATAAAATTTTATACATTAAATTTTTACAAACAGTATTTTTTTACTTAAAAAAACATAAAATAAAAAAAAGGAGACAATGGAAATTATTTTTCAATATAAATGTTGGGGGCCCCAAAACTGTTAATGCAAACTTGTCTCCGGTGTTTAAACTTGAGTGCACCGCCACTCCAATAGGAAAAGGAGCTCTGCACACTGCCTGCTGTCCTGCTTCTGGGAGGAGACCAGATAAAGAAGAGCCAAACCTACCTACCAAGTCCTCAGGCCAGTTTCCTTAATGTTTCAGTGGCAAAAAAAAAAAAAAAAAAAGCAGTAGTTTACTGTTTTGTATTTATTGGTAGGCATACAGGGCAAGTATTTGGTTTCTGTTTCTAGCCATATAACCTGAAGTTTTAAATACATGAAGCAGTGATCCTGATAGTCAGAGGTGGCAGAAGATTGCACAGCTGGCTTGTAGTTAACTGGGTTTTCAGAAATACTGCTGCATATCATGCATTACTCAGTGTGTGGGCCTCTGGGTTCCCTCTCTTCTCTCCTGCTGAAGAATACCAATAGTGAGCTAATGCCAGTGGACAGGCCAGACTGTGCTGTGTTTGACTATCAGCCTGTGCGTTCAGTAAGGCCTTCCTGTTAAACCTCCCCTTTTGAGAGGTTTCATCATGTGTAAGATTGAGGGATGTCTTTCAGCATGTGGCTTCTCTGACTCTCCTGATTCTGGGGAAAGCAGACTGGTTTATCAGTACCGTTTCTAAAGCTCTTTCTTTATATCGTACTTGGCTCTGATCTGTAAGAGTGGACATTTTCACAGTGTTTGTCCATTCCCAAGCTTCTTGAGGGAAGCAAATCCAGGAAGTAATTAGCAGATGAGTCAACAGACTTGCTTGTGGTACCCACCCAGGCTCTCAGCCTAATAGTTTATCTGCGTAGATGGTGACTTCTGCAAAAGGTCTGTAGGGATAGTGGACCCAGTGCACTATGACTGTGCTTAGTAAAGAGTTAGGCTATATTTATGTGTACCTTTTTTTCAGACTCTGCTTTTTGACTTAAGAGACTGTGCTGTGCAGACGTAATTTCTGGCAACATCTCATTGGGTGCAGATCATTTGTATATCTAAGAATGGGAAGAACTTACTTATGGAGCAACAGTAAAGCCATCCTGCCTCTCTTTTGCATCAGTGAACAATCTGCTCCAGTTTGAGCAGAGAATTCTGTTTCTAGTCACCTCACTGGTTCAGATAATCACATGGAACCTACTTGTGTCACCTTCTCTGCTTCTCACCATGGCATCCCATTTATAATAAGGGTATTTTAAAGTTTAGATATATTGATTAGCACTCCCACCATGAATGTCTGAAGAAGTTAACTTGTGTTCAAGGGCATTCTAAGGATAAAGGGATGCCTTTCCCAGAGGCTCTCTCAACAGCAGTTGAAATGGACAGTCCCCTTTTCTTGCCTCAAAAAATTATTTATTTTATTGTATGAACATGTCATGCATGAATGCATGCATGCATGTATGTATGTATAGAATGTACAAACGTACCTGTGTATGTACAGCAAATGCATGCAGTACCCAAGAAGGTCAGAAGACAGCATCCCCTGGAATGGAAGTTACAGAGTATCTTGAACCCCTATGTGGTTTCTGGGAAATAAGCTTGTACCTTTTGGAAGAGAAGCCAGTGTGATAAAGAGATGAATGTAGAGATGGGGTAGGAGCTAGGAGAAGATGGGAGTGAGAAGGTCAGGAAACCTGAGCCATTGTCTCTTACCCAGAACAGCAGCAAGTGGTAGATTCCAGAGAAGGAAGAAGACCTAGGAAGAAAGACTCACTTTTTGCTGTTTGTCAAATTACTGTGGCCAGTCAGAGACTAATAGCTGTGTGAACTGTCCATTGTAGCACAGCTATTTGAGGAAAAAAGGTATGGTAGATAGCATTAGTAATATTCATGATAACCACTGTGATCATGAGCTACAGGTATAAATGCAACAGATATTGAGTTATGTCCTTAGTTTACTTAGTGCTTAGCCACATTTCTTGGCTTCAGGCCCAGAAGCAGCCTGTGGCTGATATCCACTGTCATTGTGTACATATCATTTCTTCTTCTTATCCCGCTCTCTCCTCCCAGCCTCCACCCATCCTTACTCCAAGGATCCTAAAATGCTCCTGAAACAAAAAATGGCTGCCAACAAATTCAGCTCTAAACTCTGATTTGTAGTAAGCAACTTAACAATTATATTCCAGCATTGCTTTCATTTGGGTGAAGTCTTTAACTCCTAGGGGCACTACTAATAAATATAAAATAAATATGCATTTCTGTAATTAGCCCTGTTAGGGAATACATAATATTATTTCCCTTAGGTTAAAGCCAATCTTCAAAAAGGATAATAAATATAATAAGGTTTCTTTTCTTCAGGAGCTCATCCACCCTGGAGCTATCAGCTGCTATCCATTGTCTATGAAGACAAGTAGCTAGTTCATGCTTAAATTGTTCCTGTCCTTTAGCTGGCTGGCCTGAGTGGGGCTTGCAACATGCTCAGGATTAAACTGGCGGGAAGAGTACAAACCCTGCTCTGTTGCACTTTCAGATCCTGTCTCCCCTGGGGGCAGATTCTGCTAGCTGGTCCCTTCCTCCAGTGTCTTTATGAGAATGTCCTCATGACCTGGGCTATCCTTTTCCAGATCTTCCTTCTGCAGACTCCACCTTACATTTCCTGTTCTTTCATTGTCAGTGCTTGCCCTTAAGAAAAACTGTCAATTTGCCAAGCTTTCAGGTAGAGTATCAGTTTGTCTTATTCCTAAAGTCCCACTGTGTTGTATCTTTACAGAGGTGGATTGCTACTTAAAATAGTCTGAAACCATAGCAGTCTTTAAAAAAAATGTTTCTCCACTTTTTTAGGCTTATTTTATATACATATGTGTTTTGTCACTGTGTATGTTTGTGCACCACATTAGTGCCCAGCGCTCTAGAGGTCAGAAGGAGGTGTTAGATGCCCTAGAACTGAGGAACAGACAGGTGTAAGCCACCATGTGGGTGTTGGAAATCAAACCTGGCTCTTCTGCAAGAGTAACAAGTGCTCTTGAGCCGTCTCTCTAGCCCCCTTAACAATCTTTTTGAGTGTGAGGCCTTTGTCTTCTTTCTCTGGTCTTTGGTGTGATGTTCCTATTTGTTGAACAGTGGATAATTAGATAATCTCTCTGTCAATTAAACACATTTGTGGTCAAGAACTAAATGTGTCAATATATTAAAATGTGCTTGTATTCTATACTTCATAATAATTGTTTGCATTCTGAGTTTCCTAAAATGAAGAGCTGTGTTCTATGGGGAGCTGTGTCATACGCACACTTAGCATATGGCAGATTCCATTTATAACATGATGTTCCCTCTGAGCTAAGCCTTGGCTTGTATTCCAGTGAAGGGACGCTACAGCTGAAATACTGACGTGAAACAAACGGAACACTTACTTTGGGCTCTTAAGCTTCACAAAACTTAGATCCAGTAGTTCAGTGGTAATTTGACAGTGATTTTAGGAATTTTTATAGATAATGTTGACCATATGTAATTTCTTAATTTAAAGACATACCATGGTCTGCTTACTTTCTGTGTTCTGAAGCTGGAATTACTCAGCTTGGTGCTGAGTGGGTGCTTTAGAAGTATTAATCTGAAATAGAGTAGGAAGTTAACCAGTGACAGAGACAATTGCTACCCAGGAAGTCCGTGGACATTCATGTTACCTATTATTCGATTTGAATAAATTACTAAAACATGTTCCTTATTAGTTCTGGAATAAAATAAAGTACTAAACTCAATGTGCATGAGATCATTTGGGGCATAGGCAATGTTTTATCCATGATTCTAGTTGCTCTCCTGCATATGGCCATTTATGGCCATGCACATACACTCTGGGCAAAGCTCAGGACTGCTTAGGTTGAAAGCAAACAAGAAACAAAAAAAGTACCAACCTAAAACTCAAGTTATCCTATAGAAGAATCTTTTTTTTCTATAGCAGTCGATCTCAGAGCTTAAAGAAACATTAGGCTTATACTTGGCCACAGTAGTAGAGTTGTAAAGTTGTGCTTGCATAGACAGCATCTGGACAAGTAAATTTGTAACAAACTGTGAACAACTGACATGTCCTCCTTCGGATACTGGATACTGGATACTGGAGTTAAACTTCAGAGTGCAACACCCTATGTTTACAGAGAATAGATGAGAAGCATCATATGAATACCTTGCCTAAGAAGATATGAAAACGCTATTGAAGACCCTTCTGAGATTTCATCATAAAATATTATAACCCCACCCCCAATAAAACAAAACAAATCACATTTGTAATCTTTAGAATCATAGAAGGAACAATTGTTAAAAAACTTTTAAAAATGGCCTTTTAAAACATGACATTTATGTGTGTGTCTGTGTGTCTGTGTGTCTGTGTGTCTGTCTGTGTCTGTGTGTGTACAGATCATGGTACACATGCAGAATACAACTGGTTCTCTCCTTCCACTATATAGGTCCTGGGTATGGAGGCTTCAAGTCAAGTGACTTTACCTACTAAGCCATATCACCACCCCTATCCCCCAAATGGCATTTCTGAACTCTATATTTAACCCATCTTATCATAGAGATGGTTATGTTCATTCCTTATACAAAAATAGAATCCATATTGAATATCCTGTATCTGAAATGCTGCTTGGGGACAGGAAGTATTTGGAATTTTTCCCCAGATTCTGAAGTGTTTGCATGTATATGAGTTATACTGGGGATGAGGCCCAAGTCTAAATAGAAATTCATTTATGTTTGTCTATATCTTACACGCATACTCTGGAGATACTTAAATTTTTAATTTTTTTTTTTTTGCTCAGAAATGAAGTTTCATGTTGTGGTATTTCCTACTGTGATGTGCATGCTGGAAGTTTTCATATTTTGAGCATTTCAGATGTAAAGGTTTTGGATTTTGAATGCACAACTTTATTGATAGTGAATAATGGTTCTGAGTTCTGGAGAGTTCAGAGCTTGGTAAAGAACATAGTATCATTTAGAACTGTCTTAAGAAAACAATATTAGAAAAGGCAGAAATCTTTGTTAACTAGTGTTTGCTTCTTTATGTATTCCCTAAACTTACAGCATATATTGTAGGCAGAGCCACAACTAAAAATGAAAATGGTTTTTAGCATAATTTATTGAAAAGATAATGTGCTGTCAATAAATGTCCTCATGTGTCCTGTACACAGTGAGGTGCTAGGACAAATGATTCTGCTATGTGCCCACACATACCATCAATGAGTGAGCATTTCTACCACAGTATCAATTGTCTATGACATCAGTCTCCAGCACACTATCCCATGTCTATGCATTAGTCTCCTATCCATTGTCATCTACTTTTGGTTTCTGTGCCTAGATTCATTTTATCTATTCTTGGATTCCATAAAAATGGAATTTTACTATATGGATCATTTATGTTAATATGCTACATTAACATCATTTCTCCAGGGTTTTTATGCATGCTCATGTGTATCAGTGGGTTTCCTCCACCCCAACACATATGTTTGGCTGTCTCTTAGTTTCCCGTTTAGGATAACCCACAGCTTACTCATTCAGCTTTTGGTGGGCATTTGAATTCATGTGTTTTTTATTGGCATATGTTAGTTCAATAAGACAATGTTTCATTATGACATTTTCATTGTAGTTTTGACATTGTTTCACTACAGGTGAGCATCCCCAGAGTACAAGTATGCTATACCTAGAAAAGAAGTAGAGTTCACCTATAACTCTATGTTATGTATGTATGTATGTTTGTCAGTATCTCACAGTTTGATTATCCACAAAGGAAAGTATTCAAATCAACTCCAAGAAGTGACTAAACTCAACTGAGTTCTCCTGCCTCAAAATTGAGTTTTTAATTCTACCCTTAAAAACTCTGATAATAGCAAGATACTTTGACTTGTTGAAAAGAACTACATTAATGAAATACATTATCTAGTTCTTCTAATTAATTTTTAATTACAGGTAATTCAAAGGCCTCAAAGACAAAATAGGAAGTAGCCAAATTAAAGAGTATTCTGTAGGTGACATTCTGAAGTTTGGATTTTTTTCTGGACTCATTTGAATTTGATTACAAATGTTTTACCAGGGCAGTGATGCTCTTGAGTAGTATTTAAAGGAACTAGAGAAGTGGCACAGGCACTAAGGGACCTGTTGCACAAGCATGAATGCCTGAGTTTGTTTCCCCAGCATCCATATAATAGCTGAGCTTGGTGACACACCTGTAACCCTAGTATAAAGGCTAGAGACAAGTAGGATCCTGGATCTTACTGGCTAGCCAGTTTAGCTAAGTGACTGCCCCTTTCTCTGTCCTGCCTCAGAGGAAACTATAATGATGGAAAGCAACAGAGGAAGATAACTAGTATTGATCTTTGCCTTCTACAGATATGCATACACACAGTGTGCATGTACACACATGTAAAATAGAGAGGTATCTAAGCCTTAATTCTAACCTTCATTTTTTTCAATTTATATTTAGCAAATATGGTGGTTTACAGGTTGACTAAATTATCCGAAGAAAGAATAATACAAAATTCTCCATAAGCTGACCACATTTTGTGGGAATTTTATCTATCTCTGAAATGTTGAAATAAACCCAGGAAAGTATGGCTTATTAATTCTATCCTTTGTCCTTTGATGTTATCTTCTTAGGGGCTCAGGGATTGGGACTGTTTTTTCTTTCTGTAAACAAAAATGACTTCACAGTGAAGAGTAGGAAAAATTCTTTTCTGAATTCATTTAATCAGGTTTGTAAAAGTATGTAACTAAATTTCCTCTCCAGAATAGTGTCAGTTGTCTGTTTTTTTTCCTTGTGAAATGATAGAATGAATAAATGTTCATACATTAATTTATTTACAAACAGTATTTATTGACATTAAGAACTACTAACAGTAACAATAAGGAGACAATGGAAATTATTGTTCAGATATGAAATGTCTGGGCCACATCTGTAAATGCAATCTTGTCTCCTGGTGTTTAACCAGTATTTGGGGAATGTTGTAATGCAAGAAGAAATTCAATGACATGACCCTATTTGATCAATAGTCTTACCATCAATAAGGACATAGTTTACCTCTCCTCAGAGCCATAATTTGTCAGAATTGTTCTATTTCAAGAAGGGTTGACTTTTAAAAGCATTTTTTTTTTTTTTGTATGTACAAATGTGGCCACCAATATTAAACATCAAGAATGTTTGGTTTGAACATAGTAGTAGTTTATTTTGAAAATGTATAACTATAGACCTGTTGTGTGATCAGGTTAATTCAGTTATATGACTTGCTCTTGTTTATATTGAGTGTGCACAGATATGTGCTATGTTCATATATTGTATGTGATATTGACAAGATCCAAGTTCATCCTAATAATACATGCTAATGATTCTCTCTACTGCACAAAGAAAAAGATTCATGTACTGGTACTTCAAAACTGGTTTCCACCCTTGAGTGAAATAGGCTGCAGCCTGCTTAGGCCTTGTAGACTAGGAGGGCTCAGTGATGATGGAACTTTGATCAGTTTTTGTTCCTGTGAGTTCTACCATAAGTTAGAGAAAGAAAAAAAATATTTGTGATGTAAGCAATTTTGAATTTGGTGCTGGCTTCTGGGGAGATTTTCAATTACTTAAGGAAATAGAAATGAATAGTTAAATGGGGGTGGGGGATAGTGTCATGAAGTGATTGGCCCAGAGGAGTGACACAGCAAGTGCTCTCTGAGCCCTCTGAGCCTAGACTAGGTTCTTGGAATGACAGAGTCTACCAAAGAGGTGGTAGGGCTTGAACTAGATTTGGATGAGGGTGTATGGGGGGCATGAAAAGGTTAATGTCTGTGTAGCTAGAGAAGAGAACAAGTAATTCTGAGCTCACTGTTTTCACTAAGAGCTGTTTCTTCTTTCTCCCACACTGAGAATGGCAGCATCACCCCCTTCCTGCACTGTCCCTTACAGTGGCAGTCTCCAGGCTTTAGAACTTACTTGCTTTAAAACTCATAAGATAAATGCAATGGATGATTTTGATTTTATTGATATATAATTACAATATATTTTAAGGGGTGTATTAATTAATTTTAGAAATTAAATTCAGTATGGTACTATTGTTTCAAAAGGTGATATATGCCTTTTTAAAGTTTATATTTTAGACAGAATGTTGGCCATATGTAATACTGATTTCTTCATAAGCTTACACCCATTTTCACCTCAAGATAATGATGTTTTAATTTGTATTATAAGAACTCCTCAATCTCTGATTGTATTCTTTAAATGTATTCCTGTATATAAGTATGAAATTACTGTTGGTTGCATTGTTTTATTTATCAATTATTGTTGGAAAATACAACTTAAAGTTTTATTTATTTACTTAGCCATAATTATTAGTACAAAATGCTGAAATAGAACAAGCAGCCATTTCCACTTTGACTGAAATTACCTGACTTTACTTGTATTTTTATCACTGACTGATGTTATCATCTTAATGGTAAATAATTAGTATGAGGCAGAATTCATCAAATATGATTCCTACCTGATTGCCTGCAATATAAAAATCAAATGTAACTGTGTCTGTATGGAACCTCATGTAAACTGAGATCTCAAGTTTAACAACTTGGATCAGTTCTTCATGCCCTTGTATTCTTCATCTTCCAGTTTGACTGTACCAAACATGTATAGCTCTGTGTGTGTTGGTGTGTCTGTGTGTCTATAAGTGCTTATTCTCTTAACAATTTATGTTGCATTTAAATATTATTTTATGATACAGTTCATAAAAAGATGATTTAAAGCCCACAAGAGGATTAATACAGGTTTTATAAAAAAATGACATTTAAAGAGTTAGATGTCTATGAAGCTTGGTAATTAAAGAGGGAGGAATCCTAGAATCAATGCCTCCTAGATATGGAGGGAAGATTGCACATCAGTCTCAAATCAGTAGGTTTTCCAGGTTAGAACTGTGCATATTAATCACTGTTTTATTCTTAGCACCTGAAATGCTATCTGGAACAGAGTAGACTTCATTAAACTACCCTTGCCCAACTCTGTGTTAACATTTTGAAGCACTCTCTGATTCCTTATTACTTTAGATTCATAGAACGGAAGACGGAATAATTTCTGAAGATGATCTGATTCCCCTTTAATAGATGAGAAAGAGCTGGGAGCCGAGAGGGGAAGGACTTGTTAAAGAACACAAACAGGACTCTCTTTAGATGTGCCTGTAGCCCGTTGACTCAGCCATCTCTTAACAGTTCATGTGTTACATGGTTGGTCATGTTTCTTTTAACATGTCTAGCTTTGGCTCCTTGGTACTTAGAACATCTCACTCAGTGGGTTGTCCTGGAGTGAATGACAAGGCTGACCTCTAATGTGGATAGAAAGTTCTTGAAAATTCACATGGTAGGTCACATGCTGAAAATCTTTCTAAGTTCAATAATTTTACAAAAGCGTGTTGGTAGGGATGATAGAAATGGTCTTTTATATCATGGATTATGAACAACTTGTTGGAAGGACATTTTGACAAGTTATGTACTGAATGTTGTTATTCTGACCTGTCATACTGACCTGGCTGTGTGAGGGTCCTCTCTGCTCTGAGTCTCTGTTGTCATTCTTGAGTAGCAGCCCCAGTGACTTTTGAGGTAGGGAAAGGAGTAGAGTAGCAGTTAAAAGAAGTGCATTATCAGATTGCTTACAAATGTGAAGGTGTTTGCATAAGTTTAGCTCTGTTTGCAGCTTGAGTAAAAAGGAGTTTTCTCTTATTAGGGGAAAAAAGCTGAGTAGCAAGGTGGTGAGTTCAGGGTGTGGGGTCAGGGACAGTGGTGTGGTGCTGAGTTCCATCTCGGGAACTCAGCACTCATAATACCTCTCAGTAGTGAAGTGTATGTGCAAAAAAACCTATTTATAAAGAAAGGTATTCACCAAGGGGAGCAGCAAGATGATTGGGCCAGGTTGTAGCAACAGAATCTGTTGTCTCCCTTCTCCTTCCAAGGGGATCAGTAGTAGAGCTGGGAAAGATCTAATCTCTCTTGCTGCCATGAATGGAGTAACCACAAACACAGGACCTTTGGTAGTCACAAGTCTGAACGGAGTCAGACCGGTCAGTCTACATGTTCAACAGGACTGCATTTCTCTGCAGACTGTGCAGGAAAATCAAGTCTATACCCCAAATTTTGACCCCTTCCTTCATGTTCACAGGTGGCAATAGAGGTCAAGGGTCAGATCCACACAGCGTACCACTCCAGTCTCGTCTGCCTCCCTTTTCAGCTAACAACCTCCATGGTTATATTAGGGCCACCCAGCTGACCCAGGATCATCTCCCAGTTTTAAAACCTAATTTCCCTTGTCATATAAAGTAACAGTTTCACAGGCACTGTGAACTTGGATATCTTTGAGGAGCCATTCTTTGCCTACCAAGTAAGAGGTGACTATTGTGTTGCCTTAAGCAGAGACACAGCTGTAACTGTAGGAACATGACAGCCTGAAGTGATGTCATGTGAAAGGAGTGAGAGGAATACAGTCATCTTTCTGTACTCAAAGGGTGTATATTCTACGAATTCCAGTGGATTCTAGAAACAGAAGCACTATTGCATGCTGCGTAGACTGTGCTTTCCTATGTGCCTGGGGAATGTCATGCCAGACATTAATGTGGGCAGGTAGGTAGTGTTTATAGCATCGACATAAAAGTTGAAGAGATAATGCTCATTCCAGGCGGGATGGGTCTGTGTTCCCTCATGATGCTTAGAACAGAGTACAGGTAAAACTTTGGCATTGCTCATTTCTGTAATGTTTAACATGTTTGGACTATGGTTATTAACTGTAACTGAAAGCACAGAAAGTGAAACTGCATAAAAGGGCAGTGTGCTAAGTGTTTGTCTCAGTCCTGGCTAAACATGGTGGACAGTGTTTGATGCTTCGTACATACAGGGATAGGAGTAAGCAGAGGGAGGAGAGGGACCAGCAAGGACATGCTGAAGATGTCACACACAGGAAGAGATTGCAGGCAGTCTGTGTTGTTTGGAGATGGGATCCTCTTGCCTTAGTCTTCAGAGTGCTGGGATTATAGATACAACACCACACCTACTTCCATTCTGAGTCTTGACTCCCTGAAGACCACAGAACTCAGTAAGTTTCTGAGTGTCAGTGTGGGTGGGTTATGTATAACCAAGTCCAAAGGTGGGATAAGAGAGTCCATATTCTTGTTTTACATTTCAACCTGCATCCATTCCCCTATGGTATTTAATAAAGCATCTTTCAAATCTTTGTTAGTTCTATACTGCTCATTAGGAAACCATTTGTGTTTGACCACATAGACACAGGTGTTTTCTGAAATTTTCTGCTGTCTCCACATCTCTCCAGCCTACTTGATGGAGTTGCTTGATAAGACTTCTAAAGGTTTCTCCAGGCAGAAACATTACAGTGCAGGTTCTGTGTTGGGGATCTTAGGGATGTTGCCTTAGCTTCTTGCCTCATCTTGTCCTGGCTATAACCCCACTCACCTGGCCTGTAGTCCACCCTGTACACACTACTGAGAAATACTGTCTTTGTGCTAGGGGAGCCTTGGTAAAGACTGGATCTTCTGTTGACTAGGCAAGACTAGAAAGCTTACTTCCTTTGAAAAATTGTATATACTTTCTGTAAGTTATAGATGGTTTTGTATTTTTTTAGTTTTTCTTTGCTCAGAAAGTTAAATGTTTCTAATAATACATTTCTTTAGTAAATCCAGAACAGAAAGTTAGATTTTGTTTGCTTACAAATGGTGTGCTGAGGCCAGTACAAGCTTTCTTCTTTAAAAGCCTCAATTACCTACAAAGCAGATCCCTAGGATTATTCTTCTTTACTGCTTTTTCTATGGCTGATGCTTGCTGAACGGAATATTTAAAACTATGGCTTCTGTTGACTAAGGACTGTTGCATAGATTATCCACATACACATGGACTTTAAATGGAGCTGATTTTTGTGGAGCTGCGGGTCTTCTGCAGTTGAGTCTGTACTTAGCAGGTCTTACAGTCTGCATCCGCATATTAAAGGTCACTACTGTTGCTTTATTCAAAGCAAAGATTCACATAAATGGGGTTGAGTTATTTATATCATGTTTTTAGGTTTTGTACTAATGGCTTAGTAAGCTTGATAGGCATCTCTTGTGGCCAGAGAGATAAATGTGTCAAAGTATGGTGATGGTTTGATGAAGTCAATCAGTATATCAGTATATCATTCTACCTTCTGTGAGGAAACAAAAATGAAGACATATTATGGAGAAGTAGTTTTAAACATGCTGTCAGCATGCATATTCACTAACTTTTAACTTCTAAGTTTTAGTGTATTATTTATCAGCAATGTGTATGATCATGCTGTAATGGCAAGGAAGGACATTTGTGCTCAAATGGACTTTTTAGTGCCTTCAGGCAGGTATTAGTATCTCGCTGGTGTTGTCAGTATGGGGCACTGTTTTTGAGCAAAAACTGCTCAAAATGTTTTTGAGATAGGACTCTGCTACTATGGTAATTATGTAGGAAAATGAAAAAATAGAAGTCTCAGAAGTGGTGACATATAGCTGGTTGCTGGCACCAAATTACAGAGAAAGAAAAACAGTGGCAGAAATAGAGAAACCAGAAGAAGGCCAAGGGGAGGGTTAGTTGCAATGAGATGCCTACAGGGTCATACAAAGGAGGCTCAGAAGCTTTGAGGAGGGAGTAGGTTAGAGATCAGGAGACTCTGCTACTTGTATTCAGTATCAGCTGCACCTCAGAGAACAGCCAGGGTGTTAAAGAAGAGACACAGTCCTGGAAGATGATTGCAGAAAGGGGCTCACAAAAGGATAAAGAGCAGTCTTGGGGAGGGAGAAGCACAGTTACAGTGGATGGCAAAGGACCAGGCATGATTCCTGAAGAAGGAAGTGACTCATGTAGCAAGTATGGCAGGAGGAGAAGACTCAGAAAAGTGCCCTGAGGGCCTGTGGCCACCCAAGAGCTGTTTCAGCAGTATACTCAGAGAAGGTTGGTTGAGAGATCATGATAAAGTTGCCAGCCTTTAATCCTAGTAAAAGGAGGGTAATGACAGTCACCCAGATGGCTTTGGGAACCTTCTTTAACTCTCTTTCTGTTCTGTATATAGAATAATGGCCCCCAGCAGGGTGGTGCTGTCCCTGTATTGCATGTATCTCTGGGTTATATGGTCCTGAGGTCATCTCTGGTTTGAGAATCCCAGTGTTGAAAGGTAAAACCACCTACACCTCTGCTTGATCAGGAGGCTCAGCCCCTGTTTTTCCCCTGACTCCCAATGCTGAATACTGTCTTCTCAGCAGTACTGAGCCACCAGTATGCCTGCAGGGGCTCATACAAATAGAGAGCTCAGCCACTAAGCTCACAGAAGAGTGAATTGAAAGCAGGTTTGTAATGAAAATGCAGTAAGTTTTCTACTTGGTACTTTCTCCCATTCATGGGCGTTTTTGTAAATCAGAGCCTGAGACAAACAGAGCCAACAGCTCTGTTTTAAAAAGCTTTGGGGTAATTTGTAAGGAAATAAAAAAGAAACCTAGCTCTATGAGAAAAATGTAACCTCACTTCAAAACGTGGGTTAAAAAAAATTGTCATTTCAGCATGCTGGACCTGTAAGTTGTTTTTTCATTAAACTAAACAGAAGGCAAGAAAGTAGTTTTTTAAGAGTATAAAGGACTTTTTTCTAGTTATTAACATTCAGGGCAGAGATTTGGGCAGCAGCCCTATGCGTTTTCCCTCAGGTTTCTCCTCTCTTTCCCCCCTCCCTTCCTGTTCTCTTAGACTGGTCTACATTCTAGCTAGTAAGCATGATCTGAATCCATGCAGGTTATAGGGATCTAGGTGAGAACTGTAACATTTTAGGCTTTAACTGTATACTACCAGCTTTACCAAGCCAAGAGGTCAAGGGCCAAAGTGAAGATGCCTGTTGAAAGTGATGAATCTCTTAACAGAACATCCCATGTTTGGTAAGAAGAGGACCTGAGATCGCGGGATGCTGATGCCAGTGTCATGAAAACTGTCCAGTGAATTTCATGCTTGAGTTTTTTGATGACGAGCTCTGATGATCCTGAATAGCCCTTCCCTGTCTTGCTCAACATACCCTGCTAGACCTAAGAGCTTTCCTGCAGTGTTAGAGATGGTGGTGGGCTTAAATAAGCAGGCAAGCTCTGGCTTTTCATCTGGAAGAGTCAAGGGTACAACAGGGATTTGGAAGTGATAAGCGGTCAGTCAGTACTAACACCTCCAGTTCTGCAGACTATTTCCACCCTTCACTAAGAAAACTGCCTTAGAACTTCAAATAAATATTTAAAGAACTACTAAAGTGAGGCTGGCCTAGTTTAAATAGTTGTGTGTGCCCTGTTATTGATCTTGTAAAGTTAAACAATGAAAAGTAAACCAAGGCTTCATGGACATTCAATGTGACTAGTTCTTAGTTAGAAACTACTTAGGTTGTATATCGTAAAGGCAACTTTAAAGTAATTACATTAAAATGTATCCTTAAATTTGGAAGCTATTCATTTCCTATCTTTTCTCTTGTCATGTCCAAAGAGATTTGTGTTTCTGAAGTCTGGGTAAAAATAAAATGAAATCTAGAATGAGGTCTGACATCTTTAAATCGTTCTTTATTAGAAAGTATTCTTGAGTTGCTACATACTACCAGATGTGAATCATTATTCATGAAATACCAATAGTATTTACTTATCCCAGGAAACAAATGTTATTAATAAGCTAATATATATATAATATATATATATATATATACACATATATATACATATACACATATATGTATATATATGTATATATATGTATATATATATATTTGTTAGTAGTATAGTTAAGTATAACCTATGTATAACCTTCCTATACATACATATACCCACATGTTTATTTAGGAAACACACTTTTAAGTTCCATTATTCTTTGTGTATGTAACACACCAACATCTGCATATAAGATACCTGTCTCCCGTGCTCCAAACTGCATTTGGCTTTCACAGGGACAAGTTTTAGAATGAGAAACTAGATGCTTTAAGTAGTCTAGTGTTGGAGGATCATTATAGGGCAAAATAAACTCTTACCCATACCAGGCAGAGTGAACGTGCTTATGCTGACCTAGAATGCCAAAATAAAAAGGATACTTAGATTTTTTATTTATTCAATAAATATTTGGTAAATAAAATCCAAGAACAAGCCTTGTGCCAGGAACTTGGCTGTAGTATGTGTTATTTTCCTCATTGTTTCATTGTATGTGTTGACCATAGTGAGCATAAAATACAGGCACTGAGTTAAAATGTTTCTCTATCTCACATGTAAATGTAAAATACCTATAGATGTTTCGGATTGATTCACTTGTATTTTGGTTCTCATGTGATGCCAGTGAAGACATAGCAAACAACAGAGGGCTTTGCTTTCGATTTCTTTGCTGTACTTTATGGGAAACTGTGCAACTGACTTTCATTGAGAAATGGAAACTCAGAATCTGTGCCTTTATTTTGAGATCTTCTAGCACTGATCTTCGTACCAGTTTGGAATGTAGCCCTCTCCAGCCTCCCTCACTCTCGGCGTCCCTCTGCTGTTTAATGGGTTTGTATTACCAGTAACGGCATTGCCTTTCTTCATGTGACCAATCATGTTCATGTCCACCCGTGAAAGATATGCTCAGTGTTTTCCTGAAAGCAGCGTCATTCAGAGATCTCAGAGAGATCGAGAAAGTGAGCTGACAATCTAATTCAATAGATTTACTCATAAGGTAAGCCTGGAAAATTATTCTTTAAGTGGGTTGCGATATAAAAATACATCTGTGTCCTACCAGGAAGCAGTGGATATGCCTCTTCATTTTTATTGATGGTTATTTGTTTGTTCAGTATGAAACAAGTGTTTTTTTGTGGGTTTTTTGTTTTGTTTTAATTACAAATCATTCACTGAGCTTCAGTTTCTTTTGATTGGTTGTGTCTTCTGTAGTTGCTTTCATTTTATGCTCTTCTAGCTTTTCTTTATTTTTCTCCATTACACCAATTTTCCTCTTTTGGTTCTTTCTAATATTCCAATACGGTTTTAGGTAAACTTGTTGGCATAGCGCTGGACCATTCTTTTAATAGCAAGCAGAGTGATTTCTTTACACTGAAGCAGGGCACTGATATTTTCACATGTCACTGAAGTCATTTCTGAGACAAGGAAAAGAGCCACGAACCAGAAAAGTCATATACAAATTATTATCCAACATTTTCTTCCTATTTTTTTTAAAGTGCTATTTCTCAAAAAGACTGGGAGGAGAAATGTTCTGTGAAAATGTGCAGAGTTTCTATTCAACCAGATACTTCTGTGTACCACAAAGGAAATTCTAGATGTGCAATTATATTCTCTTACTAGCAAAGCATGGTCTCACAGATCACACTAAGTTGTGACTTAAACTGTTGGCACCTAGTCCCTGTCGATCAGTGGTTCTTAGCCTTCCTAATACTGTGACTCTGTGATACTGTTCCTCATTTTATTGTCACCTCAACCATAAAATTATTTTTGTTGCACTTCATAACTGTACTTTTGTTACTGTTACGAATCATAATGTAACTATCTGATACACAGGAGGATATCTGATATGGGACTCCTGTGTAAAGGTCCATCAACCCCGACTATGTCATCCCAATCCCCAGTTTGAGAAACACTGTTATAGATGCGTGCACTATTGCTAGGCACACTACTCCCCAGAGTTTCAGTTTTGTGACTGATAGTTCTGGTTGTAGTGTTTATATAGAGAGGAAATACATGTGCCTTAGCTTCATCTCCTGAATGGGTCATTCCAGGGTTGAGAAAATGGACATTTTCACAGTGTGCTGGTTTGTTTTGTCTTCAGGGGCCACTTAAGAGTAAAATGTAAGCATGGGCAAATGGAACCTGAAGTACTTATGAGCAGACCACTGCAACTTAGCTCATGTGTTTAGTTGAGTGTGGCCTAGTTTTGTATTTGTTTGCATTTCTTTTTAATATTATCGAGACACAACACACACACACACACACACACACACACACACACACACACTTTTTTTGAGACAAGGTTTCTCCCTATAGCCCCAGCTGTCCTAAAACTCACTCTGTAGATCAGGCTGGTTTTATCCACCTGCCTTGTCCTCATAAAATCAGGGATTAATAGCATGTGACACCATAATCAGCTTAGTTCTGATAATTTTATTAGCATATGTTTCAAAAAAGGATGTAATTGATCTTCAGTTTTTAATAAGTAGGTGAAAGCTTAGGAGATAACTCAGTCAGTAAAGTGCTGTCTACAGTTTATCCCCAATGCCCACATAAAACCTGGTGGTTGTAGTATGCCCATGTAACCCCAGGACTGCGGGTATAGCTAGAGACAGGCAGATTGCTTGGGTTTGCTGACACCCAGTCCTGCCTAATCTATGAGCTCTAGGCAAGTGAGAGACCCTGTCTCAACAAAGTGTATGGTTCCTGAAAAACAACAACTTAAGGTTGATCTCTGGTTTCTACATGTTTGCAAGCACATGTGGGTTTGTACCCAAATGTAATAGAAGTTGGATGTCAGATGCATCAGGTCTCCCCTTGAGGTTGAGTTCTTATTCCTCATGAGGCAATATTTATTAGCCATTGTATCAAGGAGTATGAGTCAGCATTCATTAGCCCATGTATTTTTTTTTAATTAATTTATTCTTTTTTTACAGCGCAGACTTTATCCCCCTACTGGTCCACCCTCTGACTGTTCCACATCCCATACCTCCTCCCCCATCTCCAGGAGGATGCCTCTCCCCCTCCCCCTAACCCCCACTTTACCAGACCTCTCCACTCTCTGGGGCCTCAAGTCTTTGCAGGTTAGGTACATCTTCTCTAACTAACTCCAGACCCAGCAGTCCTCTGGTGTACATGTCTTGGGGGCCTCATATCAATCAGCTAGTGTATGCTGCCTAGTTGGTGGCTCAGTGTCTGAGAGATCTCAGGGGTCCAGGTTAGTTGAGACTGCTGGTCTTCCTATGGAGTTGCCTTAGCTTCTTCCAGGTTTTCCCTAAATCAACCACAGGGGTCCCCAGCTTCTGTCCATTGGTTGGGTGTGAGCATCTGCATCTGACTCTTTTAGCTGCTTGTTGGGCCTTTCACAGGGCAGTCATGATAAGCCCCTCTTTGTAAGCACACCATAGCATCAGAAATAGCGTCAGCCTCCCCTTGAGCTAGATCCCAATTTGAGCCTGTCACTGGACCTCCTTTTCCTCAGGTCCAGTGACAAGCTCAAATTAGCCTTTGTATTAAGGGACATGTGAAACCATTGTTCATTAGCCATTGTATTTAGCATGTCAATCTCTGCACTAAAAACAACTGAAAAAACATGAAACATAGGACTTTTAAATGAAGTTAATTCCATGATCCTCTACTTTGCACTATGAGTACATTTTAAGGTTGTAAAAATACACAAGCTCTAAGGGACACATGACTCATGTATTTCAGGTTTAAAGAAAGAAGTTAAAAGCATCGTTTGAACCCATAAACCACGAGTTTCCCTGTAATAACAGCTGTAGGAAACTGTGCTCACCTTTAGTGTATCAGTGACTTCTTATTATCATGCCAACAGGTGTAGCACTTTCTGTTCTCTTGCCTGAAGGCATTCCAAAGTTCATTTAGGAGGTTTATATAATCACGGTAAGATTCTTAGAAATAGGACAGAGTGGATATAAGGTAATTGCTTTTTTCTTTTTCTTTTGGAGTAATTTTGAAAAGTCCTAAATTAAAATGTAATGGACTAATGAACACACAGGACTCAACATTGCTGTATCATGCCCAGCGTGCCTGTGGCTCTGACCAGTGGTTGTGGATAATTTACTTTTCTGTGTTTTTTTTTTAAATGAAAAGATTGTTCAAGTCTTGCACAAAATCAAGAATTACTATGATGCTGTGATTTGTTGGTGTTCTTAGGAAGGCTGTACTATTCTTGATGAAGAAAATAGCTTCCTTGGTTTGTTCTCATGGTAAATGGTTTGCCTCTGAATGTTTACTGAGACGTGTATGATCATGGCAGTACAGCGTATCAAAAGGCATGATGATCATTGCCCTTTCCTAGGTCCTGTCAGCACTAAATGCAGTCCCTTGAGATAAGAACTATTAATTCTTCATTTTCAGATAAGGAATTAGAATCTGATATTTCCCAAGAGCCACATGATGTAAGACCAGCTCAGATCTGACCCTTGATTGCTGCAGATAAATTTCTCCTTACTCTTTGGGGTCGAAAGACTTGGAAACAGGAAATTGATATATAGTGTACTCTTTCTGAACTTTTTTCCTATTTCACAAAGCTTTTTTTAAGTGTGTGTGCGTGCGCGTGCGCGTGTACGTGTGATCAGTCATGCATGTCACAGTGCATGTGTGGGTAAAAAGGCAATTCAGGATCCTGGGTTTGAACTCAGATTGTTGGGTTTGGCAACACTCTTTACCCACTGAGCTCTCTCGCCAGCCCTTGACATGGTATTGTTGAAAACAGTTTTTAACCCACATTGGTCTTCTTTTCAAAACTATCATTTGACTTTTTATAGAAACAATAAAGAAGAAATAAATCTTTAATTCATCTGTCCAAGTTTAAAAATGTGTTTTGAGAGTGACTCATGGGCAGTGTGTCTTGCCCCAGATAGCCAGGATACAAATTTCTCAACCTTATTTTGTCTGTTTTCTTAGTCGTAAAATGAAGATGAAGTTATCTGTGCCCTGTCATCCAAGTACTAATGAAGGATTTATGTCAGGTGTTTCAGCCCTTACAAAAAGAAGAATTATGTGTTTGTGCATGTGTTATATTTGTGTTGTTGTGTTTGTCTGGGTCCACATGTGTATGTGTGAGTGTGGAGGCCAGAGACCCGACCCATGTCAGATATCTCTTCCTCTCTCTCTTTATGCCTTTTTTTTTTTTAAAGACGGGTTTACATCGAACCTGGACCTCATTGATCTGCTGGAGTATCTTGACATCGAGCTTCAGGATCATCCTGTGTCTGTCTACTCAAGTGTTGGGGTTAAAGGCATACTCCCATACACAGATTTTTATGTGTGTGCTGAGGGTCCAAGCTCAGGTCCCCATGTTCAAGTCACTCTGCTGACAGCAACGTCCTTCTTAACCTAAAAGCTTAAGTGTAAGGCCAGGAGTAATGTGGCAGATATTAAAATGGTGAGACTGTCTCACGAGATGCTGAGTTTCTAGTGTAGAGTCAGAGTATGCTGTTCAAACCACAAAAGTGAGGAGCAGGAGAAAGAGCAATGGGCAGTCAAGACAAGGTGTGTGCATTGTCCTGTTGGTTCTCCATTACAGCTGTGCTCTGTCCCCCTTCTCCGTGCTTTGCTGAAGCACTTGTACCTGACAGCTCTTGAGTTCAGGCAAAGAAGGGGCTATGAGAACACTAGTCGGGAGCAGGGTAGAGTTGTGGTAGCAGTCACAGCATGGCTGCCCACATCACCTCACTACATGGGTACAGGCAAGCTAGCCCTATTCCCATGTTTCAGCATTCTAACATCTAACACTGTCTTTCATACTCTTTCAAAATATGAACTCCTGCTTCTCTGTCAGCAGTCAATCCTCATTTCAAATACCTACAACAAAATTTTCTGTAATTCATTGACTTTGGCACTTGCTCTGTTTCCTTAAGTACTCAGTTGATAAGAACAGGAATCTGCTTTTTCTTTTACTTTTTTTTTTTTTTTAACTGAGCTGGGAGAGAAAATCACCCCCCCCCCCAAAAAAAAAAAGTACCCTCCTTTGAAACAATCCACTGAAGCAGAGATTTGGCTCCATTGATGTTGGAGTACACATTACACAAGGATGCTTAGTGAGGGAACTGGGAGAAAGGTATGCTTTAGAGCAATTAAAAACAAACAGAGCATACTTCCCTACTATGCAGTTATCAGCATTTGCCATCCCTGTCAGGATGGAACAGGTAGGCCCAAGCAAGGACATAATTACTAGAGTACAGATACATGATAAAGTAGAACAATAGAAAGGTAGTCATAAAATACTCTTTATGTCATTCACCTACAACATTGAATTTGAATCCAGCTCACTCCTCCTTCCTTTTTCCCTTTCTTTCCTGCTTTCTTGAGTAGCCTAGGCTGGCCTTGAATTAAAGCATGTGTAATCCTACCTGATTCTACCTCTTTTTTCTAGAGACTTGCAGGCTGTGCCTTCCCTCACAGTTACCAGAATTCTGAGAAATGACACACATCAGATTCTAACATTTTCAATTCCATGGTAGAGGAAGGAGACATGTCCCACATGATAAGCATGCTGAAAACCCAGCACTCTCAATCTTCTCTTACGATTCTAGACCAGTTGTATACATTGACTGATTCTAATTTAACATTGTAGAAATGGCCTTGTTTAGTAAAATAGATATATAAGTATAGATTGATAAACACATTTAAAAAAGAATATGAAGTTCCATACACATATTGCACTTTAGGCCAACATGACATCTTCTGTTCTCTCCTGTTTAAACATTTATTATTTATGAGGTTCTAAGCACTTGAATAGGGTCTGGAGAAGAAAGAGAAGAAAAGTAGTCGTCCCTGTTCCAGTGAAGTCATGGACTCTATAATGAGGTGGATGTGGGACTAGAAATCCCAGGTGCTGTGAGAGGGAAGAGATATGAATGACTGCCATGGGCAACTCAGTACTTCAGAGGAAAGAGAAATCATTGAGTCAGGTCTTGAAGAACATGTGGCTAGTCTTAAGGGCTTGCCAGATGAAGAGAACCTCAGAGAGAGAAAGCATGAAGATTTGAATAGGCTTGCCCAGTTTGGAGAACTGAAAGGAAGATCAAACCCAAGAAATGAGGAGTGAGTTGTAAGCAGGCCAGGAAATTTCTGTCAGAGACATTATCTTGTGGATCAGGGAGCTATGGGACGGCTTTAACAGAAGACGATTGGATTTATGTTCAGCGGAAATCATCCAATGGCAGCTTGGAGAACAGATTTGTAAGATTTTCTTACTGCAAGATAATGACTGTAGAACCTCTTGCTGCCATCCATATAGAAAGAGTTCCAGGTCAAAAGCAGTGGCTGAGAAGACAGGAGGGAAACAGGGAGGCAAAGGCAAGAAGGCAGTGGGTGAATGGCTCCTCCTTTGAGTACAAAGTAGAACTAAGACTGGCTAGCTGACCAGAGGAACACCGTGATCTAGACACAGTAGACCCTGCCACACGAAACAAAAAGGCACATTGGAGAATAGGGAATCACGTGTGAAACAAGGAGGGACTGTTGAGATAGAAGATACCCTTGTTGATCAGAAAGTGTAACAGAGTTCAGGAGTACCAGCTGTAGCTTACATGAAAGCCTCCTAGGAAGGCCAGTACTTCAGAGTATGAAAACAAGGAAAAGGGGTATCATAAAACCACAAAAGAGCAGTTTAGATGGAGAGTCAACACCAAGTGCCATAAAGAAGGCAGAGAAAAGAGCTAATCCAGCTTATTGATTGAGTCACCTCTGCCAGCCCCACTCTTATGGAGTTGTGGATGAGAAAGGGGATAAATTGAAACTGACAGGCAGCTAAGGGACAAGATGTAAGTTAACAAGACAATGCACATGACAGTTGGTTGGGAAAGAATTTAGACAACTCATATCTACACATAGTTAGTCATACACAAAAGTTTTAGTGTAGACTCTAGCCTCACTGCAGTATTAAGGCTGTATGTGTAGTCTCTGATAGAAATATTCTTAAAGCGGTTTAGGATGTTTGTTTTCAGCATCATGTTTTAATTCACTGATTCCTGCAGTGAGATATTATTTTTCTTTCTGGAAAAAGCATGGGAGCCATCAATCATCTGCATTTAAGTGGTGTCCTTTGCTGTCAGCTGGAGGGAGGAGGTGCTGTCCTGTGACTCATGTGTTCTCATTCACACTCTTGAGCAGTGCACTTGATACTTGTACCCAATAAAGCACACTGGACATGTCACTAAGCTGGAATTTTCATCAATGGGACTGGATTCCTGTCACCACACATTTTTCTCCATGCCACGCTTGGCAACACTTCTCAATGAAACTTCTTGCTTCCTTCTTAAATTCTGCAAAAACTATCTTTTCTCCATCACACTGTGTTTTACTATTGGTCATCTCATGTTGTGCTGGCTTGTTAATCTTGAGTTCTTTTCTCCATTAAAGATCTTGGAAGGCCTTCTGACTCAGACTCTGACCAAACTGTGCCAAGGGAGGCCAGAAGCCATTCCCAGTGCATTTTGTGATGTAGGCATTGGCTCTGCTAAGAGTCTAGGGCCACAACCTCAGAAGGGCAAAAGATTGGCTCACTATCAAATAGACTGTTCCTTGTTCCCCCACTAATTAATTGTCACCCTAGAAGGCAATGAGACCAGTTGTTCTGGCATTGCCCTGACCACACTGACTCTGGAAGATGTAAAGAGCTGCCAGCTTTTCTGCAGTTGGCTAGGAATCTATATCCCCGCAGTCTGTCAGGGGAAACAAGCCAATTTGGGGTTTGAAATGCTGCCTCAGAGATGCCAGAACTCAGCTGCTTGCTAAGCTAGTAGCACTGTAATCTTAGAGTCAAATGGTTCAGTGATCCATGAGAGTGGTTTAGATTCAGACACAGGAAAGTGTGTACACTTGCTTGAGAAATGCTTGACCTCTTAGCTTATCATTGATGTTCATAATCTTTATCCTTCACCTTCAGCTTACACAAGCAAGAAAAATGTGTTGTTAATATACTGCATTGCAGAAAACACTGAAAGCACATCAGAGAAAGAATCATGATTGGATTTTTTGCCAGTGGCATCATAACAACTATAAGGAGATGGAAGGCAGATGGGCTATTCTCATTGTTAAAGACTGAGAGTAAACTAAGAAATCCTTTGGTTTGCCTGAGTCCTACATGGCTGATTCTCATCCTGGGCATCAAACACAATCATGTTTGCACCCATACAGTGGCATGACTTGAAGGGATAGACACCATAAACCTCTTAGTTCAGGACTGCTATCAGTAGCATAGAGAATACCTTTGTGCAGGTGAAGTTGAGGTACCTCAGGCTCTTGGTTAGACAAAAAGCCCCTTCCTTGCTATTGCAGGATTTGGTGAGCCAAATGTGGACGCTGTTCCAGGTCCCAGGGTGAATGACCTCCAACATATATGTACCTTTGTACAAGGCACAAAATACATAGCCAAACATGGAGGACAAAATCCATAAGCTTTTGTTTTGAGAGTAGACTAGTTAGCTTACAGGTATTGACAACTAGTGAACAATGCCCCACCCCGACACATAACACCATTTAAAAAATCTTGGCATTTTCCAGTATTTTTTAAAGTTGATGATTAAAGAACTAACTATAAGTGCCCTACCTTAACAGTGTTCTTAAGGAACCCCATTTTTTTCCCTAATCACTTGTTTCTCCCTGCAAATGTCATTGCCCACCCTTCCTTTTAGATATCTTGTAGCAGATCCTAGGGCCACACTCTGCCCACAGGACGTGGTCTGTAAAGGAGTCATTTCCTCCTGTCTCCTCCAGGCAGTTCCCATCTTGTTTTTCATGGCACTGGCAGCAGGAAGGCACATTGAATAGCTACGTTGAAAAGGCTTCGTTGTTTATTTTATTACTGTGGGTTTGTCTCTGCCTAATAATTAGTGTTTCCGGCTTTCTCCATTTATTTGCCAAAATATTTGCAGGGCTTTCATGAACAAATAAGGGAGTTTCTACACAAAACTGACCACTGCCTTGCAGGCTGAGCAAGCGCCTTGTTGCCTGAGGCTTTCAGGATAAATTTGCTCAGAGAAATCTTATCCTAGTAAGGCAGAAAAGCTTCTAGGTCACTAGCCTGGTGCTGCTGGCATGTCTGTGTCAAGAAGGCTGAAGCAATACAGCATCGTTTCAAGGCAGGGCAGGTCATTGCTGAGGGGTAGAGAGGCTATAGATATTACACTGGCAAGAGCCAAGTCTAATCCTGACTGGATTCCATTCAAGCAGTGTTCCTTGGCCTTAGCTTCCAAACCTAAAAGAAGATAGAGTTGTGTGCCTACCCTGCCTATAGAACTGTGGTTAGGGTTAGATGAAAGAACATATGCATAAGTTGAAAATGTCATGAACATGTTATTTATATTAATTAGGCTGTAAGGATGCCATTCTCTGTGTGAGGCTTAACCAAAGGAAAAAAAATCTTGTTCACTTAGGTTAAAAGGCACATGCACCATTTTTTCCATTCTCCTCCTTCCTCTCCTCTCCTCTCCTCTCCTCTCCTCTCCTCTCCTCTCCCCTCCCCTCCCCTCCCCTCCCCTCCCCTCCCCTCCCCTCCCCTCCCCTCCCTCCCTCCCCTCCCTCCCCTCCCCCTCCCCTCCCCTCCCTCCCCCCTCCCCCTCCCCTCCCCCCCCCCCCCTCCCCTCTCCTCTCTTCTCCTCTCTTCTTCCCCCCCCTCTCTCTTTCTTCACCCTTTCTTCCTAAAGGGGGACAAAGGTGATACACATTTCATCTCTCTTGGCCCTCTCCTGGCCCTGTGTTGCTCTTCACACCATGGTGTAATACTTTCAAAGATTTCTCTGCCTGTGCAGGGTTGCCTCGGCCTCTGTGGACTTTCTGCACTCCCACGGCTTCTCACCCATCAGTGTGCAAATTTGTTCCTGCATGTAGATACTCACTCTCAACTTTTCATAGGAAATTTGTTCTGCCTGAGCAAAACAGTCAAACCAGGCACAAAACAGTGATGGACTTGCAGCAGACTAGAGGCCATGTCCCCAGACAGAGAGTGGCTGTTATTGGTCCTGCCAGCTTTTACCTGTGAGTAGGGATCTGCCCTCTGCCTCCTGATTTTTTTTTTCTTTTCAGGAGAAATCACAAATAGGAATTTTAATAGGAAATATTCCCTATTCAGTGTTGGAAGCTATTTCGTTATTTTTGAAATAATATTCAGGGTATACAGTATTGCCAAAAGGCATTTGGTGGCAGACAGCTGGTCCTTAAGGTGGTGGTTTGGTTCCAGATGTGATCCTTTCCTGAAGGAGAGTGCGCACCCATGTAATGCTCCACTGATCATCAGTGCTCCAGTGATGTAGAAGTGCTCATCTCCTACTCTACTCTGTAATGTCACTAAACCATGCCTCCCTTTATCTGCTCTAACAGAGACCTTCCTCCAAGCAAACAGCTCATGCTTTTAGCTGACAGTGACAGTTTAGGACTTGGTATCTAAACTAGTCTAAATCTTTATTCTCCTCAGGCTCCTTGTGCCAGGCTCTCCATGTGGCTCCTCACTCGCCCTTCATTCCAAGTCACTTGCACCTTGGAAGATCATAGTGTCTTGGTTTCTTCTAATGTTTCTGGTTGAGTAGTTGATCCTTCTTAGTGTTAATAGATGGCCATGAGGCTTGTGCAGGAGGGATGGATATAAGCCATACCAGTTAGGCAGTAGACTTGAAATTATGTCCTTTCTCATCACTTTTGAGGGTTCACGTGAGGATATAACCCAACTCAGAGGAAAGCAGATTTTAAAGACACAGGAATTCATACGCTTTTAAACATCTTCTTCTGTGTATATTTATCATCTTAGTTTGTATTTCTTCTTGATATCAGATGGATGTGAGGAAATTTCACTCTTCTATCTCAAGTTTATAATGAAACAATACACTGAAGGAATTTACCTGAGACTTTTATTTTAAAACAGGAAGTCCTAACAGGAGCTGAGGTTCAGCAGTTGCTCTGACACATGCCAGCCAGACATTTCCATTGAAAGGGGAAATGCAATACCATTCCAGATCTTTTGAAAAGTTGTGACACCAAGAACTCTTGCAAAGTAGTAATGATGATGATGACAATAATAACAATAATAATTGTCTGTGGATCTATAGTTCTTTGACTCATATTTTCAATCAGTCTCAGTCTTGAAACACTCAAAATAATTTTGTTAGAAAATACCTTACCATTCAGAAATCCTTCCTTACATAGCAATTTGCTTAATACTTATTAATAACATTAAAAATAAATACAAAGACTAATTTTATACCTGAAAATAAATATTCAGCAAAATTAAATAGGTCACACAAATTATGTGGTATATTGACATTTTAATTTACATCTTTATTTTCTAATTTCTTCCCACAGTTTGTAGATTTCTGAATACTAGGAATCTTTAATGTAGCATCTGTAATCTTCTTTTTTGATGTTAACACACATACTACAAAACATGATAAGATTCATTCAATTGAATGGATTTTTTTTTAAGCTCTATATTTGGTTTTAATGCTCTAGTGTGGTCAAGGTGGGTCTAATAGGGAGAGAAGTCCGTTCATTGTGTCTTTCATCGAGTCTTTTTGCCCAGCAGTGAGGTCATTGTTTTAGAGGGTAGCCTTTGCTACTTGGCATTATTCTCTGCCATGTATAGCTCCAGTAAGGGAGCTGTCAGTGCACAAGATGTTGTTAGGGACAGGCCATTACAGTAGCCTGCAGTTGGTGTGTTTTGGGCTGGATTTCAAGAATGACTTGGTACCAGTTGTATTTGGCAAAAATGTAAGGCATGGTCAGTGCAGGGAATTTTTTTTTGTTTTAAGTTATGGGATAGCCATGCTGTGATAATGTTATCTAAGATCAATATAACCTTATCCTTAAACATCAGCGTGATGCTGAAATGAAACATGAAATCACTCTTCCCCTTGAAGCAAGAGTGGAAGGGAGGGTTAAAATTTTCTGTGGGAATGGTGCACCATGGAAAACAGACATCAGGAGGGACAGAGAGGAGGCTATGGAGACTGGACCTGGTGTGATAAAGTAACCACACCCAAGGAGTCAATCACAGAGAGTCATTTGACCCTTAGGTAATGGGTCTGAGGTGCATCTGAGAATGAAAAGCTCTGGGTTTTAGGTGGCCTAAATCTGGTGACAACCCTATTCATAAAGCATGTCCATAAATGGTTGCTTAGTTTATGCAGAAAAGAATCTACACTGTGGCCTATAAATTCATCTGCACGTTGTGTGTTCATTATATACCCAGTGTACTGTGAGGCCCGTATAGACTGCCTCAACTTGCACTTGGAAAGACCAACATCAAGATAAATGGCTTTGATATCACAGGGCAGATGCACTAGATGACCACAGGCCAGAGGTCTAGCTCTGTTCCACTCTGCTCAGCTCAGCTGAGTTTTCCTTAGCAGGATTTGAAGCTATTTTCCATCAACAGCTATACCACCACTCAGTTACTTGGGAATCACTTGGGTAGACCTGCATGTGGAGAATAAATACCATTTAAATGGTCTTAAAATCACAGTGAAACTAAACTCGCTGTGTTAGAGCCTGCAGTACTCAAACACTCACAGTATTTGGCTCAAGTCTCCACAGCCTCCTCTCTGTCCCTGGAACAGTTTAGTGGCCCTCCCACCTCATGTTCTTTCTGTCTTCCTTAGAATAACATTCCCACCGATACCTGCAACTTTCACCCCTCCCTCCTTGAAAGAGAAAAGGATCATATGTGTTGTTTCAATGCCACACTGCTGTTTAAGGATAAGGTTATATTGATCTTGGGTAATGGATCAAATATTAGTAAAACCCAGTTTTTGACTCTTTCAAGTTGTGTTATTAAAATTCTAATAGTATATAAAATAAAAATATAATATACCACACATGTTCTAAGTGTGTTTTTCTTTTGCGTATTTCAGCAGATATCCATAGTAAAATCTTTGCACTCATATATTTCAGGGTCTGTTAATTGACCTCATTCAGTAGGAATAGAGGGCTAGGATCAGATGGAGTAGGAACCGAGGTCAATATTAAGCCACTGGTAATGAGTTGTACTTCCACCTGGAATTCTGGGAACCTTCTGAAGGTATAGAAACTCATGATAGCATCACAAAGATGCATACATTCATCAGAGCATCTCAGGATTCCAAAAGGCAGTTTGCTTTGGGGCTATTTGTCCAGAGGTCCCCAGTGCTGGAGAGGGGTTGTCCTACCAAGACCCAACACCCTGACACCCAGAGCCTTAGAAAGCACACTGTTACATGTGGTGACTTCTATTTCTTAAATCTTTGGTTTCTCCAGGAAGTTCTCAGCAGAGCATCCCCCAAATACAGCCATCAGAAATCAAAATTAACACATCACCTTTCTCTGGAAGAAAGTTCATTTCAATCCACAAATATTAGTTGGGTTCCTTCTGCACTCCACCCAGAAGCACATGTAAACTGACTTCATAAAAACTGGATTTATTTTCTTAGACAAAGAAAATTATTTTTTGATCCTGTTCCTTATGCTTGTACCAGTCCAGGGGATTGGTCCCATTATGGAAAAGGAGCTCACTGGTGGTTCCAGTTCAGCTTTTCTCACTGTGGTGTGGCTTCAAGGCCTGTCCCTCAACAAGTACGGTAGAAGATATCTGCTATCTCCCCAAAAACAGCTGTGGTGAGAACTGAGGAGAGCTGGGGTGCTGGAGGTGTAACCTCTCTCTGTGAGGGAAAAACAACAGAAGCTCAGCTCATTACAATGCCTTGTGACAGAGAGCACACATTAGGAGAGTGTGATTTATTGAAAATTAAACGCCCCAAGTCTCACAGCTGCTAAATGAGTGCTGTACTGTATCCACCTGCAGAGAGCAGAGAAGGACATTCTCTTGTAAGCAACTTGGCATTTCAGGCAGAGCTTTCTGCTAATAGCAAATCAAGCCATGGTTTTGGCAGTAGAGGGCACTACCAACTAGAAAACACAGAGTGGCTTTTGCCTCGCCAAGAAAACACCGATTATTCCTGACAGAAATTTACTAATGACTCAGTTTCCCTTTGTGTGGTAGGATAGTGCATATCAGAATGTTTCACATAATAGAAGCTGTGAGATGTGTCAGAAGACATGTCAAACTCTTAAAAAGATAGCACTATGTACATATTATTTCACTTATTTTGTTTATATGTTTAATATCTTAAAATACTAATTTATCGATGGCACAACTTTTCATATGTCTGTAGCTAAGAAGTGTAATGACTATTGTAGGCTCCAGAATCTGGGATGCAAAATCTTGGAGGCAAAGAGGGAAAAAAGACGTTAGAATAAAACATAATGCCTTGTTCAGGAAATGTTACCTGAAAGAAACATTTCTACCAAATTGCAGTGATTTTGACATGTTTTGTGTGTGAAAATTGCAGAAGGTTGGTTGCTCTGTTGCCATTCACTTTAGCATGACCATGCTGTTTTAAATATATGCTGAGAGCCTCGGGCTTTGTTCCCATTGCCCCTAGCAGCTCATGTCAGTGCAGAATCTGACCACACAGTGAGATGCTGGGTAATTTTTTTATTTGAAAGCTTCCAGCATCTGTTTTAACACCAGCTCTTGCCATAGAGCAGTCAAGGTTCTAAGCTGTGTGTAGAATGGTGGTTCACCCCACCCCCAGCTTATTTTTCTTTTATAAGCTAGCGTATCAATTCCAGAGGGGTAAAATATTACTGAACGTGTGTGTGTGTGTGTGTGTGTGTGTGTGTGTGTGTGTGTGTGTTTTAAAGCATGAATGCAGGAGGTTGTTGCCTGGGCCTGTGTGCAGCGATGTGGGCCAAGCCACTGGCAGGACTCCTGTCCTCCTCCCTTCCTGTAGCGGTTCACGCTGTTCATGCTGATATACTCAGTGTCTAGTCTACTCCTTCCCCTGCTTTCCTCCAGCTTTTCTCTGATGCTTCCCATAAAGGAAGGAAGAACAGGAGTTAGGACCTGGAGCTGAAAGACAAAGGAAAAGTCCCTGCCAACTGTAAGGTCAGCTCAAATAGCATGTGCTCTAAAGCCTAAGACATTTCCTGACCCAGCCTGTAAAGCCTGAAGTAGAAAGCTGGTAATTTTATAGTCTGTCTTTATAGTTCAGGAAGCATGAAGTGCACTAGCCCAGGCTGCCCTGACTCACAGCAGTTCCCCTCCCTCAGCTTCCCAAGTGCACCGAGCTACCATCCCAGCTTCAGAGTTTTATTTTACAGTGTCATTCATACATAAGATCATCTTACTATCAAGACATTATCTGAACCAAATGTACATTCGAAAATGAAAGCGTAGTCAAGTAGCTTGCACCTATCTACCTACTAATATGCTGACTTTTTTTTAAGAAAGAAATTCTGTATTTAGAAGTATTAATTTGAATTCTTTCATATCACTACAATCTGTCTTTTAAAATCATTTTTCACCTAACCAGTTTCTGAGTGCATCATACATCCAGAATGGCTCAGGGATAAATGTAGCTTTTTTTTTTTTTTTTAATGCAATGTGGATCATTTGAGCATTTGCAGAGAAAAATGTCCACATTCCCAGACAGGAAAAATGAATTAAAGATGAGTCGATGAGTCATTTGGAAAGGTTATACTCTAGTTGCTGGTGAAGAAAATAAAAGGCAAAGTTGAATGTAGTCTTCTCAGAGATCTGCAGTGTCGGAATGCACTACCATTGCAGCTTGACAGGGCATACTCTGGTCTCTGGGAGGCATTGGGGTTCTCAAAGAGCTTGTGTCTTTCCAGTGGTCTTACCAGAAAGTTAAGAGCATAACTAGATAGTCTAGGCTAGCCCATGTCTTACTCACAAGCACTTGGAATTATAGTCAATTACCACCATACCTAGCAGTAGTTATTTTTAAATAGTAAAGGGCTATGCCGAAATCTAAGCAAACTTTTCACACAAGTAAGTAGCACCAGCCTAGCCATCAGCACCGTGTCTCACTATCTGGGGTTTCTCTAGTTCCTAGAGCTTCACCCAAGGTAGAGCAATAGTAGAGAAACACTCAGCGGGGCACACACAGGAGACTGCTGTGGTGTTGCTGCTTCACAGGCAGCAGGCAGTGGGACCCATCTGGGGAAATGGTAATCCAGAAATTTAAAATCTAAAATGTTCTGAAATCTGAAATTTTATGGCTATTAACATAGTGCTACAAGTGGAAATTTTCATGTCATAAAGCCTTTTTTTTTAAATGTATTTACTTTGTTTTACTAGTTCTTTATGTACTTAAGAAATAGCAGGTTTCATGGTGAATGACATTTTCCTTTGCTCACACCCTTTTCATACCCTGTCCCTTCCCCTCTTGCCCCTCACCCACCAGCCTCCTCCTGCTCTCACCCCTTACATAATATTTAAATTTAGATTCTGCATGTGAGAAAAAAACCTTTCAATATTTTCTAATTTTTTTCTTGATATTGCCCTCTGGTTCCCGCGTTAGACCCTTTCCCATAATAATCCCCTTTCTGCTTTCATGCTCCCAGATAAATATGTATTTAAATGTTGATACGATAATGATAGAAAGCACAAGAAATTAATCTTTCTCAGTCTGGCGCATGCTATGTACCATGATGATCTCTAGTTCCATCTATTTTCCTGTGTTAATTTGCTTTCTGCCCATGTGTATGGAATACATATGAGAAATGAATGAATTTTGTGAAGTAAAGAATTTGAGGGGAGGCAGGTTCTCACTATGTAGATATGGCTGGCCTTTAAATTCTCTATGTAGGCCACACTGACCTTGAGCTCACAGAGATCCTCCTAAGTCAGGCTTCTCAGTGCTAGCATTAAAGGTGCGTATCACCTTCCAAGCAGAAGAGTCTTGAACCAGAGTCAGCTTGAGAATCAACACTGTAGTTCAACTATCAACTTTTTGGTGCTCTCCCTTCCATGCTTGCCCAAGATTTTGTCCACCTGGTAGCCCATGCCTTCTGGATAAAGTTGAACAGTGTCAATGGTTTACAAAGAACAGAAATTGTTACATTAGCTACTGTCATTAGGATCTTCATTGTGAAAGACTGAGCCTCCAGGGTAGCAGTGGGGGGGAGGGGCTCTAGGAGGTGGAACAAAGGGAACTATGGGATTTCTGACCCTTCCTGTCCTTTCTTATTCTTTCCAATAATGGTTTCTGGGATTTGATCTGCCATCTACTCATGGCCAAGATACTTTGTCCTGTCATAGGCTCATAGTAAGGGGGGGGGGAGAGACTGCGGGGATGGCAATCCACCATGGGCTCTTTCAAACCCTGAGAGGCAAAATTAAAAATTATTGGTTTTCTCAAGAAATTTGCTATAGTGAAAAGATTCGTACTAACACAGCAGCCCTTCTGTGCTAATGAAAGATTATGTGAATTAAAGTACTATATTACTATAAGAATATCAGTCAAGCCTGACTTCTACTTATGATTAACACATGGCTCAAAAAAAGCTGTTATTATTTGTGAGCTGCCCTAGAAGCTAGTGAAATCCTGCTGATCATCAGGGGTCCTGTGAGAAAAAAGTGAATAGCCTTAGAACTGGAAATGAAGCCTTTGGAGCAGGAATAGAAGAGAGCAGTGAGCAGTCCCTGTGCATCTTGGGAAAGGAAAGGAGCAGTGTGCAGCTTGTGTGCAGCTTGGGAGAGGGTGCACTGTAATTTCAGAATAGCTCTCTTACTTTTATTTTTAAGAATTTAGATGAGCATACACAGTAATGATTTTTGCTCTCCATTTTCATACATACATTCACTCCCCTCCAGCAGCCCTCCCAACTGCTCTGTTCTCCTTTGCCTGTTTCCCATTCTTGCACTGGCATACCCCTGCTTTTGCCATCTTAGCACATGTATTACATAACCCTTCTGTTTACTTTCATATTAAGGTTGTTTCCACCCTTCCTGTAATCCCTTTTCTGGTTTCATGATTATATATACATATTTTAATATGTGCATTCAAATATATTTGTACATATACTGTTATATGATATAGTTATGGATTTTAAAGCTATATTCTGCCTATGAGAGGAAGTGGAGCTTTGTCTTTCTGCATCTGGCTTGTTTTGCTTAACATGGTGATTTCCAGTTCTATCCATTTTCCTAAAAAAATACCTTATTTTATTTTTCTTGATAACTGTATAAAATTTTATCATGTACATGTGCCATATATTCTTTATTCATTTATCCACTCACGGATTTCTAGGCTGGTTTCATTTCTTGGCTACTATGAATAGAGCAGCAGTAAACATGAACATTCAATTGTCTCTGTAGTCTGCAGATTTACAAGATGCTGTACCTGGCTCATATATGAGTTCTCTTTCCAAATCTTAGAGAAATCTTTCTACTGACTTCAGTATGCGCTCTCAAGATTATTTTTCACTGAGAATTTCCATTAAATCTCAGCTTTATCCCAGTAAAATGTTGGGATTCTATTTTTAGCATGTACTTTTATTTATTGATTTTAAATGAGAGAATTAATAATCAGGAGCTACTTACTGTTTTTTTTTTTTTGTTTTTTTTTTAGCAGAAGTATAACTAGGAAAGAGTATTTTTTTTTAAAGTCAGAAAAGGCTAGAAGAGATCAGTTTAGAAGATTTGGGTATGGTGGTGCATAGCTGTCATCCCATTATTCCAGAGGCCAAGGCAAGGGGATTTTTGCGTTCTAGATCAGCCCAGGCTCCAAAACAGAAGTCATTTTAAAAATTAGACATTACTGATATTTCACTAGGCATAGCATTTATGTAATGATACTGGTAATAAAGTGTCTCCTGTTATGTTTTTGTTTTTGTCCCTTCCCCCCACCTCATTTCTTTGATTAAGATGGCTTTAGCTATTTGGAATCTCACTATTTTGTGGAGTTTAGGAGGAATTTAGCTATATATGCATATTGATTTTAAAATTAAAAACAGTATTATTTTAGAACTTATATTTTGGTTCCAATGTTTTACTTTTACTATCTTCTCCTGCCACTAATTATGTGGAAATTTAAAAAATTTTCAGGATAATGATTCTGCTCCCTTTATGCGGGGGGGGGGGGGGGGGGATGATATATTTTAAAAAAAATCAGTCATAAACAAATTTTGAAAGCTCTTTGGAATCTGGGCCTTGAGAGACAGCTGTCATCACTGTGTAGTAAAAATCACCCCAGGTGAAGAGAGGGAAATAATGATACTTATCTTTGCTGAATGTAAGTATCATATTATGCTGCCTCAAGAGCAGTCAGAAATAGTTCAGGAGTTAAGAAAAAGGCCCTGTGTCATAGTTGTCCACCTTGTCACAAAAGAGATTAGTTCTTTAAATGTTCTACAACTAAGAGTAAGTGATCATAGAAAACATTGTTTTGAAATTGTAGTTCTTCAAGCTCATGCATTTTAATTTGTAGCTCATCTATTTACTTACATGAAAAATAGAACATGAGAACATTTTTATGAGTTTTCTGGCTTTTATCTGCTTCTCATGTGATGGTACTATTGTTTTTATATAGCCAGAATAAATAACAATGAAGTCTAGGAACATAATTTTTGCAATTTTTTTTCTATAGATAATTTACAACTTGGGCGTGGAGAAATGGCTCAGCAGTTAAGAGCAGTGGCTGCTTTTGCAGAAGACCTGTGTTCAATTCCCAGCAACCACTTGGCAGCTTACAACAGTCTGTAACTCTAGTTCCAAGTGATCCAACACAGGCAAAATACCAATGAACATAAAATAAATAAATTATATAAAGAATTTACAACTAGTTCAAATGGACAAATTTTAAAATAGTAGCTTATGTTAACTATATATGTGAGTCTAAATGCATTCTAATATTTAATAGTTACCAGATTTATCAGTAGCACTTTCCTGAATCTTACTGAAGACTGAACACCTTAGAACTTTGTTTTTTATTGTTATGGTATGGTGACAAGGTATTACCCCTCCAGTTTCTGGCTTTGTACTTGTGAACCAAAAGGAAACATAGTAATTGAGAACCAACTAAGGGAGTCTTATTGGGAATTGAAGTACCCCAGGGAGGGGGAGCTACTTACTGTCCCTTAGCAGAAATATAGCTAGGAAATAGTACTTTTTAAAGTAAAGCAAGAACAGCAAGCATCAATAAATCACTAACCTTCCTGTAATGTAGAACATTCCCTTTCAACTCAGAAATGATCCTTCTGCCTCAGCCTGCTGAGTTCTGAGATTGCAAGGATGTACCATCATGCCCTGCCCCTGACCCCTGTATTTTAACTATTTGCATGAGTGTCTCCTAATCTGCCAGTCACAGTGCTGTGCTTAGGTAGATATAGAATAGCATCAAATGTTTTACACCTAACATTCAATAGATGATAGGAGAAACAACAAAAGAAAACTAGTTTCTACACAGTCAATATTAACATAAAGGGAATCTGGCGAATTTAATTGTCCTTTTAAGAGCATGCTGTTATGGTTCATCTCAGTGCATTCTGAATGTACATTTTAAAGATAACTGTATCTGGACTCAAACTTTGAAGTTAATTTTATCAGCCTGGTTTTCATCCATTGTAGTTTGTTTTATGCTTCCACATATTCTGACATCAGGCTTCTGCTAATTCTTCTTTTGGGTATACCATGTCAACTTCTCCCTACCCGTTAGAGATGTACTCTAGGACAGTATATACAGCCTGCCAAGCTGTGCTGTGCTATGGCTTCCAGAGCACATCACTTTGTGAGTAATTGAAGCAAGAGTTTTGTGCCTGGACATCTGGATTTAAAGAAAAATAAAATATGCTTGTCTGTGGTTTACTTTGTTCAATTTTTTTAAGCCTCTTTTTATTAGAATCAGCAAGCAGGAAACAAAGGACAACAGTAAAACGAGTCTGTAGGAGCCATGAGGATTTGGCCTTTTAATTTTTTAAATTTTAGTTCTCGATTTTGTGCCCCATATTTAAAAAGTGGCAAAGCATTAGAGGAGATCTCCTCCCCCCAACCCCCCACCTCTGAGGATAGGGGAGTTAAAGTATTCTAAACATTACTCAGAGTCTGGGGTGAGTTTAAGTGTCTCCAGAGGAAGGCTCTGACCTACATGTGCTCTCCCCTGAGTTACCCTGAGCAGAGGCACCTCAGCTTGGAGAGCATGTGACCTGGAGCCAGTGGAGAATTCTTTTGCTGGGTAATGCATTCTGAGAGATGAGCTGGCGAGGGCAATTACATACAACTAGTTTAAGTCACATGAGACCATGACAATCTTTGGAAGCTAGAGCAAAGGTGTAGGTAGAAATATTGTCACTATGCATCACCTGCAACCCATCCATTTCCTTGAAGGTTTGTTTGTCTTTAGGAGCTGGGACTGTCCCTGCCATCAAATGTCATTCCTATACCAATTCCCACTTCACACGAGCATCTCCACAGGCCTGTGAAAATCAAGGTGTTAGATTTCAGCAACAAAATCATATAGTAATCATGGCCTGAGAGTGGTAATTTTTACATATTGTGAGGGGATGTCTTCTGGTCCTGGAACATTGTCTAGTAGTTTTCCACCATGCTATTTTTAACTGAGGCTTTTTATAATACAGTAACACCAATTCATATTTTTCCACTTCTTGGTGATTGGCCGTCATAGATATCATATTGAGAAGCAGTATCAGAGACACGAGTGGGAATCTATGTTTCATTGATGGAAATGAATCTGCTAATATATACTAATGATAGGGTACAGAGATTGTATCAGAATGCAGGCATGTGTTAAGAGTGTCTGAGGAATGTGTTAAGACTGTGGTATGAGAAAGGAGAACAAAAAATTTGAGGTGAAATACCTCTCTTTAGTCTTCGAGTTATTGAAATATCTACTTGACTGCTAAAGCAATTAAACCTTTATGTTTTGATTTTCATACAAATCTTCATTAGGGTTCCAGAAGATTCTTCATAATTCTTTAAAAACAGAATTCCCAATTTTTCTTTACCTGTCCCTTAAAGACCCTCATCTCTTACCTACAATAAACTGAACAATTTCTTCTCCTCTTAGTTGATTTGACTTTCAAGTGTCAAGCTGCCAAGTCTCTAGGCTCCCTGGGTAGACTGTTAACTAGGAATAGTACATATTTTCTTTAAAGCATGTAGACAACTTACAAACATTCTTCTGCCTTTTTATTAAAAGTATGTTTGATAAAATGTCCAGTCTTTGTGATGTGAACCATTTTAATTATAACTGTCTTTCCATATATAGATGTGGCAACATACATATATATGTATGCAGATTTGCTCGCCCATGCTTGTGGAGGCTAGGGGTTGATGTATTGAGTCTCCTTCATTTGCCCTCCACTTTATTTCCTGAGTTAGGAACTCTGGCAGAAGCACAAAGATTCATCTAGTCTAGCTGTCCAGCTTGCCCCATTTCCACTGCCTTGTCTCTGAATTACAGGCAAGTCAGCAGCCTTCTTAAAATGTGTGTGTGTGTGTGTGTGTGTGTGTACATGTGTGTACGTGTGTACATGTAATTGGGGGTAAGGGAGATGAGTTGAAGATTATCTCATTGGCCTAGAACTTTACAAGTAGGCTAGGCTAGTCAGTGCTGACGTCATCTTCCCAGCCCAGAGTTGACATCATCACTCCCACTTTTTTTTTTTTTCCTTAAAATGGCTCTTGGGGATTGACTAGGTCTTCTATTAGCAATGTAAGCACTCTACTAACTGAACTATTTCTCTAGCCTAGATTTTAAACAACTTTATAATTCTTATGACAGTAATTGTGTAGTCTGGATTGAAGTTCACTGTAAGAGAACACTATAGTATAAATAAAAGGACATTACAGGAGATACTTAGCTGAGAAGGAGAGGAAGAAAATAGCCATGTCAGTTGGCTGTGCTTACTAAATATCATTGTTCATTTTTTATTCTATCACCAGTTTTACACAGAATATTTACAAATATTATATATGTTTTAAATTATTAGTTTATATGTGTGGGTGTCTTGTTTGCAGGTATATCTGTTCGTTTGTATGTATTTCTTATCTGAGGAGGCCAGAAGAAGGTACCAGATCCCCTAGAACTAAAATAACAGATAGTTGTGAGCTGCCCAGATCCTCTGGAAGAATGGACAGTATTCTTAACCAATGAGCCGTCTCTCCAGACCCTCCATGAGCTTTTAATTGAAACTTGTAATCTGTCTTTGCTGCTCATGTTGATCAGCCATTCCTTCAGTTCATTGAAAGGGGTTGCTTTGTTTATGTTACACATGTGAGTTAAAGCTTTGCCAAAAGATTTAGTGTCTACATTGTTGTAGTTGAGTTGGTACTTCCCTTACTGTTCCTTCCTTGAGTTTTGACAGTAAAATCACATGGCTATGGAAACACTTAAGCAACTCTTCAGACTTCAGGTTTGGCCTTGAAGGGATTGAACATCTATCTACCTTTATGAAACTCGCCCTTATAGGCTGCTGCTTAGCACCTTATCTCAGAACATGGGTGCAGAGAGGGAGTGTATTTGGAACATGTGCCTGCATTTGGAAGATAGTGTCCACCATCTTTAAGTTATTCCAATCTAGAAGTGATCTGCAAAACTTTTCTTTCCTGTTATTAGCTGATATCAAGAGTCATGGTGTTAGATAGTAGACTCTGTACATCACCTAACTGGGGAGACTTTACCTCTACTTTTCCCACTGGATACTGGCTAGCACCATGGCTCTCAAACAGGTAATCATGCCATAGTTGTTCCACACACTGTGTAAGACAAAACTTAATATTTTTCTCACTTGAAGGTGAAACATGTAGATTATCTTCTTAAATTGCGTTTTGCTGCTCAGTCTGGCTCTAGTTATCAGCCTCCTAACAAGGTATAAGTGTAGACGTCTACAGTAGCATTAAATACCATATTCATAGAGCTGCACATGTTGATGCATGCCTTTCCCCCAACAATTTGGAAACAAAGGCAGGTGGATCTATGTGTTTTAGGCCAGTCTAATTTATATAATGATGTCTGTGGCAGCCAAAGCTATATAGTAAAACCCTGTGTCGAGCAAACAAAAACTTTTTAAAAAATCATGTCATAGGACACTTAATTTTACATCTCCAAGGGTGTGGTGTCTCTAGTGTTTGCTCAAGCACCCTGCTTATGTCAGTATTTTTCTGAGTTTTAGAAGCACTGTTACCTTTCCTGAATATTTCCATTTTCTTAACTGGAAAGCCCCGTTCAGTAGTCATGGCCTGAAGCCTAGTTTGTTATCCTTCTTGTGAGCTTGAAGAGCATACCATCAGTAGATTTCATTACTTAGACTTCACTGAGACATCAGTCCTTCCTACCTTTTCTGCCTTTCTGTTGGACTCTAGGTTGCTGGTGGGATATGGAGCTTTAGCTGTGTTGAGAAGGCTATAAATTCCTGGTACTACTTTGCACTATGGGGGAAAATTTTGCTGAAATGAAGACAGCAGTTAGTTGTGCTCTTGACCTTATGCTCTATCTATTGTGCAAAACAGGCAACATTAAGAGTATTTGGGGCTCTTTATCTAAGGTGAACTAACATGGTTGTGAAGAAGCCCAGATACAGAATTTTCACTTCAGAAAAATCTTACAGGGACAGGAAGGAGAAGATTCATAAACATTCATTATTGGTACTGTTGGTGAGAATTTCTACCTTGCTTTATCTTTCCAATTCTATTGCAGCTTTGCCATGCAAGTGAGTACAATGCCTTCTCAATAGGATTTATAGCTTTATGACTACTAATTACTACATATAGGATGGGTTAGTATTTAGCATTTAGTCATTGATGATATAATATCAATGTTCATTTTTCTTTTCAAAATCAAAATTATATCCTCAGCTGTCCTATTTTTGAGTAGGACATTTTTGAGTAGGATTGCTGGGAATCACTGGATGAAAGCCCAGACCCCAGCCTTATATGTGTCTGTAGTGCCTATGCATACCATTGGTTAGCATTTTATCCTGGCTTATGCTTTAATGCATAGTCATAAGACCAGAGCATTGCAGCCACTATTCAACTAAATTACCAAATTATAAAAGTCAACTCACAGCCTGGAAAAGTTGTGAGACTGGCTCCAAATGGCACCAGCAACCTAGCAAGGCCTCCATTTTTACATTAGTGTCTATATTTCTTCTGTCTAGCACTATATTGTATTGTCCTACCTTCAGTCTTGTTATATCACATTTCTGGACAAATAGATTAGAAAGGAAGACACCTCAATTCTGTAGCACTAACATTGTCCTTGAATATGGGAACTGTTAAACAGTCTGTGACCTATGGTATTTTTCAGCATAGTTGAAATCGCTACAGACAAATATGAACAGTGCGATAGCAGGATGTTTCTTTCGGAACCTTTGAATAAATTGACATTTCCTCGTTGTTAAAAAAAACATCTCTGTAAAATTTATGGATCCTAAATCTTATGTTCTTGAAGGGGAAATTAAAAGGAAAAATGTTTTCTTAGAATGGAGATTAAGCTAGGTAAGTGGTTGGGACTTTTACTTTTATATATGCAGTTTTGAGCTTTGTGCTCTCTCAATGCTCTGACTTTCCTTTTAGTATTTTTTCTTTTTGATTCTTCTGCCTTAGGTTAAAAGAGATTAATTTCTTCCATTCTCTGCTTTTTCCCAAAAAGAGGCTAGATACTGATGGTATAGAAAGGTTATTTCCTTCCACCAAGCCAAGGAATTTAAAATATTTAAATGTATGTAAATTGTGCCCATAGGAACTGCAGAAGGGAAAGAAGCAGTGCCTGTGTACTGTCCATTACACTCAGGTCACAAGCTCAGAGAGCAGTCAGGGAAGGTTTTCAAATCCTGCTCCAGCTGTTTCTGTCTCCGCTCATTGGAGTAAGAGTGAAAATGCCATCAGCACAGTGACCCAAGGTGGGTAGACAGCACAGTGACCCATGGTGGGCAGACAGCACAGTAGGAAGGAATCATCAGCTAAAAAATAAACATAGCCAGGTGCACATAAAGTATGTATGTCATGGTGTCAGTTTGAGTCTCATGAAGATAGATCTAGTGTGTGGTGGTAGGCTGTGAAAGGCAGCTGGGTACCTGGTCAAGCTGGCTTTGAACCCCAGAGACCCTAAAGGGACGGTAGGAGTTTGTCTTTGCTCCTGGGACCCCTGGTTGCTTTCACATAGCCACAGCCCTCTACAGCCCCTCCCAAAGAGAGGTTTGTGGCCATCTGTCACGGAGAACAGAGGGCTTGACTACAGGCCACAGAGCCTCAAGACATCTCCATATTCATGAGATACCTAAAGGCCAGAGGTCATAGCCAATTAAGCATTCCTTCCCAGACCCTCCTCCTTGTTAAAGGTATTTAACATCAAGCCCACCCTGAGGACACAGGGTGCAGCTTCATCCACTTTCCACCATGACAATAAACATTTTAAGACCATGGACTACCTCTCTTCTTTGGGGCCAGCTGTGGGGAACTGTGGAGAAGGTCTTCAACTACTGAGCTGCTGTCTAATCTCCCTCCAATGACCTCTCTACTTTCCAGCCACAGAGGCCACCAACTCAAGCAGGCTAGCAGAACCAGCCATGACCCAGCCAAGCAAGTTGCTGTGACCAAGAGTCTCATTCCCGGGGACACCACCAGAGCTCATCTTCTCCCCCTCGCCCCTTCGGCTGCAGGTCGATCCAACCCGTAGCCCCCACCCCTTCGGCCTTTCCATGGCCTCTCAGCAGTGCCTGATTGCCTAAGGGTCTGAGACCAGTCGGTTCCCAGCCATCTCCTGGTCTGGGGACCCCCAACCCAAGAGCTCAGGCCCTATGGGGCCCTAAACTGTGCTTTCTCCACCCAACAGTCTAGTTGTTATACTTCATATCCAGGGCTTTATCACCAGTCACTTTAGCTTTCCATGGAAGCTCATAGAATTGAAGGCAGAGAACACATATGTGCAATACCTGCAAGACCTCACGAGCATCTATCTGGGGTCTTAAACAAAGTTTTGAATAGGATGGAGGCTTTGTATGTCTTTGAAAACACAAATGCTACCACTGGGCTTTGGGCTTTTCTGTAGAGACAAAAAAAAAACCTTCTAAAACCTCATAACTAGGCCTTTAAGTCTGTATCTCTATCATTGTTTACATCTTCCACGATCCCAGCAACATAGCCCATTAAGCTGTTTGGAGCCTTCTAATCCTTCTCTAGTATACTTAGTTCAAATTCTTGAAAATTCTCCCACAAACAAGTTAAACAAGACCTAAGAACCATGTGATCAAGTAGTTAAAGGCCAGGATTTTGCTTTGGCCTCCTATCAGCTGCCCAGTGTGTTCTCCAAATGAGATATAGAACAGTGTATCAGAGTTTCTGTCAGAATGATGTGTGGGATACTCATAAAGGTGAAAGTGGGCAATGACCAGAGGTGCCATAGCCGAGGAAAGCACTCTCACACAGTAGGAGAGACAGTGTGAAACCAGAGAGACCATTGTGCTGTTCCATTAAGGCAGATTTGATATATTTTTTTCTACTCTCTGCAACAGACGGCTTTCCTGGGTGGCATTTTCCTGTGCAAGCCATGGATAGGCTTGCTTGGATTAACTCCTAAGGAAAGGTGTAGTAGTGTGTCCTGTTCTTTGCCAGAAAAGCTCTGGTGAGGTAGTAATCATTTGATGTTTTGAGCAGTTTAGGATGCTGTTATTTACCAAGTTTAAGTATTCTTTCCTTCTTAAATCTTAACATAGCCTTCCTGCCTCATCCTCTTTCAAATGATATTTATCAGTCCAGTCAAGCTATGAAGATTAACCATCGCAGATAAAAAGAAAACATTTACTTTTTAAGAAATATGATTTGAAATATTTCTTCAAATCTTATTAGTATAATAAAACTTACTTTCTGATCCATCCGTAAATAAATCTTTCAGATATGCACCACTCAAGTGTTACAGAATAGACCATAGCTATCACCATGTTCTCTGTAGAAGTATGCAATAACTTTTAACAGCTGACTCTTAACTCATCTTTGTGAAATTTGAATTCTTAAGAATGACAGTTCTTTAACTCATTTGTCTTAAAAACATGCTTCAGTAAAGTGAGAATTCTCTTATTCTCTTTTTGCTGTTCAGATCCATCACTCTTTGAAGGGCAGAGATGGGTTGTTGCCTTGTCTCTCTTCATGTGTTTACTAATGAACACTTTCTTGTTCTTCCAGCTAATGGGATGCAGGACTGCAGGAGCAATGTGTTCCAAAACGACTTTTTCTTTGCCCAGATCTGAGAGAGTGAGCCATTCACTTTCAATTCTCCCGAAGAGTTTTAACTGAAATTTCACTGGCCATATTTCCATTTCACATACAAAATTATAGAAATAATCTAACTCCTCTGCAGGGCCTTTGGGATGCTTAGGGGTGAGGTAGCATTTTTATCGTTTGTTTCTGTTGTTGTTGGTTTATTAGTTAATGGAGGAAGCTTTGTTCAGCAAGGCAATATGCTTTGTCTGTTTTGACTTTCTGTTGTCAAGCAAAATAATATCCAAAATAATAACAGCATACTTGACTGCCTAATAAGATTTTAGGAGCACAGACATTACAATGGCTAAAGTGATTAGATTTTTTTTTAAACCTAGTATTAGGAAATGAACCACATGTCATGCGTAATCTTGGAATGACAAAGGTGTATATCCTGAATCGGAATTGACCTCTCTGCTGAAATAGGGAGTTGTTCATTTATGCTCATACTTCATTGTTTTGGTGGTGGTGTGGTGGTGGTGGTGGTGGGGATTCTCACTAGTCCCTGCCCTCAAAGTCTGAACCACTAGTGCTGTAACCCTGTCAACAAACAGTGGAGAAGACAAGACAGCAGAGCTTATATAGGGAAGCCTACCATATCTCTAAGCCTTGAGCCCTGAGTTTGCAAAGGTGTTACTTCAGTGGAGTTTTAAGTTTTGTGCCACAGATATCTGCTTGGCTTCCAATGACCACAACCTGCACTCATCTCATTTCAGAACACATGTGTCAGATAGTTGTTAAAATTTGAATAATTAGTGTTCCACAAATATTCTTTGAAAGCAACTATATAGCCATTGCCTAATCATTTTGAATATTCATGAATATTACATATCTTCAAAAGTCTTTCTTTCCATTTTCTTTATTGTTGCGACTTTGTATAAACTCTGAAGATACTGTTCATAATGCATGAACCATAATGTGACATTTCCATCATAACCAGAAAGATAATAAAATACACCGTCATCATCTTCCACCTAAAGGTCTGAGGTTGAGATTTTCTCTCCTGCAATCTTACAATGGCATCCGACATTATGCTTTTGGAAGCTGCCTGTTTGTTTGTTTGATTGTTTGTTTGTTTGTTATTTAGTGCTGTACCAAGTGTCTGACCTCCTGTGTCTCCCTACAGACATGATAATGATACAGCCAAACACAAAACAGGCAAAGGATAAGCAAAGAACTACACAGGAGTATTACATAGAAAATTATACTGGTAGGGTGGAAAAAAGCAAAAGAATGCTGTAACTGGTAAGAAAGCAGTCTAATGTTAGGTAAACAGGCACAGGCTACAGAGCATTAAAGTCAAAAGGAAAAATTTCCCTGAAAAGCATTATGCCATATAGTCAAATACCAAAATGAATGTTAAAAATGAAAATCTAATAATGTTAGAGGTGGACATTTAACAATGTTAATTGGTAAAGTCTTAATGCAATAGAGTAGAATATGGCTCTTAAAACTGATATTTTCTTGTCATAACATCTTGTATAACATATAACATAAATTTTCCACTTTATCAGTCCTTAGTGACTGACATGCAAGAGACAAGTTTCTGTTGAAAACAGTAAATTGTTAAGTAAAAAAGAGTAATTGTTTTTTAAATCCTTAAGAGTTATAACCATTCTAATACTTGTAGCAGAAATCTTATTTCGTAACACCTCTTTTTCTGATCACCCATGGCAAATTGTTCACATTATAGATGAGAACTCTAGACAAGAGGAAGCTGGTGTGACCTACCCTAGGGCATAAGGGTGTATCTGAAAGAGTTAAGGTTGAAACCCAGTTTGATCTGAGGTTGTTACTCATATTCTTTCTTTTTGCTACTTCTGTTGATCCTTGCACTGTTTGAGGAGACACTTCATAGTCTACATCTGATATGAAGATTAAGAAGGACATGGTAGCTGGGCTCAGAAAAGTAGGTACCCTGCCACAGAGGGATTCAACACTGGGGCTCTAGTCTTCACTGGGTCCTTCAAGGGCCTTGTCATATAGTAACTTGTGGTTTGGCTGAGCTGACCGTTGAATCAAAAGCATGGAGAGGTGGTTCTATGTGAATGAGTCATTCATTCATGATGCTAGCCAACTGTGGCTCAGTGTGACTTTGTCTTCTCTATCATTGGCTGGTAATAACCATAAAGAGATGCAGTGGGAACTGTATATGCAGAGTGCCCTAAAGAGGATCAGCTGTCTAGCTGCAGAATTAGGAGACGAAAGCCTCTTAAATGAGTTTATACCCATGTTTTCTTCAGGGTATTTGCAAGTGATCCAGTATCCAGTGAGCTTCCAGAATGGTTTACATTTGAGCCACAGGAGACTTGAATGGCTTGCCTGAGGTCACAGGGGCTCATGTACATGGCTCCTGATGCTGGTCTTTTATTTCTTTTCTTTTAGCCTTTGAGATTACTAGTAGTAGCTTTAAGTGTGAGTCCTATCTGATTGAATACTGTAATTTGACCTTTAGAGCAGCAGGTACTGTCATTATTCTAGGCTAACATCATGGAGACTGGGGGATCTGGAAACAAGTTTAGAAGATGTTTAACAGTTTAATCAAGGCCATCCTCAGCTGGCACCAAGTGAAGGTGGGTTTGTAGCATAAGCTGTAATGGTATTCCCCTTCCTTTGAGCAGAAAAACCAATCAAGAAATCACTAGGATACTTTTTGTTTGCAGGTTGTTGTGTTATTTTTTTTATTATTATTAAGATTCAATTGCCAAAGGGAATAAAAAACAAGGGGACAAAATAAAGGATGGTGTGAACCTCAGTTGATAATTAAATTGGACTCTGGTTGATTGAGGTTCCTGCTATTTGTGATTCAGAGTGCCTGTTTGTCATGGGTCTCCCTTCAAAGGGAGCTCAGTTTTTATGTCTGAAGGCTCTCTAGTGTGGACGTTACCTTTTGATTTTCCACTTCTAGACTGTAGGAACTAGAATAGCCTGAAGCTCTCTTGAGCATGTAATGACTTTCTGAAAGTCCTTCCAGCATTGACTATGAGGCATTTTTATTTCATCTGAAGACTGCCTTCAGTAGTAAAGAGGCCTACTGTGGTAGGTTCTCTGTTCCACTTTCCCTCTGCAGATACAGCCAGAGAAATAACACACATAAGATTTACCAGTACTACATTAGTGAATCATATGGTTTCCCTGTGGTCTTCCCCAGAACTCTGCCAGAGGTCCTGAAAATAGCTAACTGCTTCTAGTGTGCTACTCACTCTTGCCACCAGATTCTGTCAATACTAACATCTGTATGCTACCATCCATTCTTAAACATTTCCCCAGTATGCTCAACTGTATCTTAAAAGAGATTGGATTTTACATTTTGTTTATATAGTGAACTCATTTTGCTTTTCTATTCAGTATTCAAAATAGAGAAGACTACTCTAATTTAATTTATTTATTATATTATTAGAAGTGACTAATTTGCTTTTTAATAGCTTTAAAATTAATAATTGTTTAATTTAACATCATTACTTACAATTTTTACTATTTCACAATAGACATTGGGCAAATACAATAAAGGTTCTAACTTATCTTCCTACTCTACTAAAAAATATTTCTGTGTTGAGAATATTTTTTATAAAAATAATGAGGATTACATTTACAATGGGACATTTATATTAACAATTTTTAATTCTATGCATATTTTGTAAAACACCATGAAACTTAGAGAACTTTCATTGCAAACTTTTACATAAATGCAAATTTTACTTGATTATATTTGAATATGGTCTTGGGAGGTAATAAAAGTAACTTGGAAATTCTATTCTGCATGAAGGCAGCATGAGATTGGTGAGTGTTTGGAGGTGATAGTCTTTTGTAGATGTTACAGAGTAACTTCTGAGTTGCAGGTTTATGGCAGTGACAAAAATCTTTGGGGCTTTCCAGATAGAGATTTTCTTGGATAGGTCTGTTTTTGCAGTTGAAAGGAGAATGTTTTATCTGTTGAGTGTCCTCAGATACCACATGCTTCATCTTCTCACGCCAGCAGACCCCTGTCTTCTCTTTGATTCTCATTTGGCCTCTCAGTCCACAGTGCATTCCTTGTACATGTACAGGCTTCATTCTGTTGTTAGTTAAAACAGTCAACCCTGTCTTGCTGAAAGCTGTGCTCAAAAAGGGACAGTGTTGGGATCAAAGAGATGGCTCCGCAGTTGCAAGTTCTTGCTACTCTTACAGAGGAGACCCACATCATGTCTCATTGCTGTCTGAGGTTCCAGTGCTAGGGGATTCAACACCATTTTATAGCCTATGTGAACAACAGGCATACATGTGAAGGAATGGACATGTGGGCAAAATACCCAAACACATAAAATAAACATTAGTATTTCTTTAAAAGAAGGACAGTGTCATGATCCTTTAATATTTATGTATTGTGGTATATTTAGGTATACTGTTCATGCCTAGAGGAGGTCTCTGTTGACTTGGTCCAATTATACATGGAAAATTAGTTTTAAAACCGCAAAAGTAGTTTCTGCTGCAGGTGGTCCTGTGGCTAAAATCAGAACCAAAAGTTAGCTGTTCTGATTTGCAGCTAACTCATTCATTTCCATTCTTCTGCCCATCCTTGTGTGGGCAAGTGCTTGTTGAGCTTCTACTAAATATTAGCAACCTAAAATGTCTTTGACATTTTATGTTATGGGAAAATGATACTAACACTCCTACATAAACTACTACACTATTCTGAGGAACTGGGTAGGAAGATTGAAACTCTGGCTTGTAGGTACTCTCCATATCATCCATACATAGATAGACAGATAGATAGATAGGATAGATAGATAGATAGATAGATAGATAGATAGATAGGTAGGTAGGTAGGTAGGTAGATAGATAGATAGATAGATAGATAGATAGATAGATAGATAGAGTTGTAGATATAGATGATAGATGGAGGGAGGGAGGGAGGGAGGGAGGGAGGGAGGGAGGGAGGGAGGGAGAGGGGAGTGGAGGAGCCCCAGAAAAATGAAAACTTGATGGTCACAGCTCCTTTCATCACTATGTAGTCTAGAACTGAGGTTAGCTAAGATATAATAATCAGCATAGAGCAAAACGCTGACAGTCCGTGGTTCAAAGTACACAAAAGTCACATTTTTGGGGGGAGGGAGAGTAATGCCCAACCTGTAAGTCAGTGGCTCTCAGCCTGTGAGTTGTGACCCCTTTGGGAGTTAGACAACCCTTTCATGGAGGTCACCTAAGGCCATCAGAAAACACAGATATTTACATTGTGGTTCATAAAATAGCAATATTACAGTTATAAAGTAGCAACCAAAATAATGTTATGGTTGGGGGTCACCACACCATGAGGAACTGTATTTAAGGAAGGTGGAGGACCACTGCTGCACGTGATGACATATGGCATAGCCCTGAGCAGAAGCTTTTTAAAAAAATGTTTAAAGATGGACAGAAAGATGAGCCTCAGAAAGAACTGTGGGGAGGTAGGCTCCACCTCGGAAGGATGCAGGATTCCAGGCTGCTGAAGATGCTGCCAGATTGCCTAAACTGGGACTGAATGGAATGCAAAATGAAACTGCAGGGCTAGGGTTTTTCAGTGGCTGTATCCAATTGCCTTGGTCAAAGCAGAACTGACAACAAAGGGGATTTAAGTCTCAAATATATTGAACCACCCAAAGTCTAAATCAAATTTAGTTATTATTAAAAAAAGGTCCTTTCTACTTGAAGACTGAGATCCAGATGAGATAACGTCAATTGCATTTATTAACATTGCTTTTGCTTAATACTAGATGAAAAGAATTGGCCATGATGCAGTCATGATAACGATTAACTAACCTTGTTGAGAATTTTTTTGTACAAAATCAGAGTTGTTTCAGTAATTATCAGCCATCTGCCTCCAATTTCCAAATTAATTAGTTATTATATTTGTGTTTGTTTGCATACTTGTTATGTATGTCTAAATTGTACACACCACATTTAGTGAAGCCTATTTTGATTAGTGTTGTTAAACAGTAGTGTTCTGGCTACTTTGAAGATAAATGAAATTTGTTAATAAAATATAAAACTGTTATTTTAATATTGTTGAAAATTTTAAATATCTTTGTCTTTTTTGTGCTAAGTATAGTATACTAAAAATAGCAAAGCTCTACTTGATTACAAGAAAAATGGAATGGGTTCCTCAACTTGATAACGTAATGATGGCAGATACATTGAAACATGGTGTATGCTGGACTGGAGAATCATTGCAGTTAAATCATTAAATGGCTCTTTTGGTGGTTTTATATCCCATCTGAAATAATTGTAGGGAACCACTGTTACTTGAGGACTCTGAGCTGCTGCTGGTAACAGTCCTCAGAGCCTAAGGACAACACACATGTGATTATAACAAGTTGTCCGAGTGGAGGAAATAGTAACTGATAATCAGTTAACACACGGGCCTCTAAAGCAGGGTACCCCTGCTGTCTTGGTGAAAGAGCTTTGCTCCTGTTCCCTCTGAGAAGCTTTAGCTTCAGATTTCCTTTAGAGGAGACGGTTTAAGGCTGGGTTCTCTCTAAGGGAAAAAAAAATATGATGACATTATTATGAGCCAGTTTGAAAACCAGTCTATGAAGATCTCTCTTAAATTGTATACAATATAAAGTATGAGTTAAAGACTCAGTAAAGCAATGCAGAGTATTGAGACAGCTGCTGGTTTTGTTTCTTAAACAGGCTCATGCACAATTGGTTCGAGAGGTCGATGTGGAGAAGGTATCTGCTTTTGAGAACCCATATGTGGATGCAATAAAGAGCTTGTGGAACGATCCTGGAATCCAGGAGTGCTACGATAGACGACGGGAATATCAGTTATCTGACTCTACCAAATAGTGAGTATCTGCACAGCTGGCCCTGAGAAATTGCTGCTGCTGTACTTCACAGGAATGTGCTCTGTGGTATTTGTCACACTGTAATCTGTTGTGCGAATGGTAATCAAACCTAGGTGCATAGATGATAAACTCATGTTTGTATGTCTGACTCCTCTAAGTGTAGGCGTAGTCATGAGGTACTCAGTTCATATTGGGGACAGTATTTCTGGGGGTGTGTGTGTTGTTTGTTTTCGTTTTTGTTTTGTTTTTTCTTTTCTTTTTGGAGACAAGTCGCAAGTATCCCAGGCTGACTTTGAACTCCCTGTACTCCTGTCTTCAACGATGGAGTACTGTGATAACAGGCATATCACCATGCCAATTATGAATCCTAAGGCTCAAACTTAATGCATAGTAAGCAAGTATTCTACCAATTGAGTTATACCCCCAGTGCCAAGAGGATTTCTTTCACTGAGTTTTACTTTTAAAAACAAGATCCTAGTGATTTGATTTCCATCACCCTGTTTTCTCCCTCAAATTGCAAGTCAGTGACCTACAAACCTGCACACCATTGTGTCTTGGATAGATTTTTGTTGTTGTTGTTTTTGTTTTGTTTTTTTGCTGTTGTTGTTGTCTTGTTTTGTTTTGTTTTTAACTTGATGTAAACCTGGGAACCTCAACTGAGAAAATACTTCCATCATATCGACCTATTGGCAAGCCAGTGAGGCATTTCCTTAATTAATGACTGATGGGGGAGTGCCTAGCCCATTGTGCACAGTGCCATTCCTAGAATGGTGATCCTGGGTGCTGTAAGACAGCAGGGCGAGCAAACTATGGGAAGCATGCCAGTAAGGAGTATTCCTCTGTGGCTTTGCTACAGTTCCTACCCTGCTTGAATTTCCACCATTCAGTGAGGGACTGAATGTGAGGGACTGGGAATGTAAGATGAAATAAACCCTTTCCCTCCTAAGTTGCATTCAGCCATGGTCTTTATCACAGGAGGGCGACCCTATAGGAAGACGAGCAGTCTCAACTAACCTGGACCCCCAAGATCTCTCAGACACTGAGCCACCAACCAGGCAGCATACACCAGCCGTTATGAGGCCCCCAACACATACACAGCAGAGGACTGCCGGGTCTGGACTCAGTCAGAGAAGATGCACCTAACCCTCAAGAAACTTGAGGCCCCAGGAAGTGGGGAGGTCTGGTGGAGTGGGGGTGGAGGGATGGGGACATCCTCTTGGAGATGGGGGCCAAGGGGGAGGAGGTATGGGATTTGGAACAGTCAGTGGGTGGACAGGGAGGGCGATAAAAGTCCAGACTGTAAAAAAGATTAAAGAATAAATTAAAATAAAAAAAGAAAACAAATGAAGTAAAAAATCTGATCTTAGTATTGGATGACAGAACACTTAAATAAACTAGAAATTACAAAGAAAACTGTGTTTGATCATGGCTTCTGAAAACATAAGACTTCTCTAGTTTCCAATTCTTGGACTCTTGTCAACTTTCAAAGAATAATTATTGATAGATGGGTTTCCTTTTGCAAGAAAACTGTGAGTTTTAATTTTGCATGCATTCAAGAATTATTGTGTGAGCTACCAGTTAATCTCATGAACCTGAGAAAGATTTGCATCCAAGAGAGATCTGTTAATTCTGTCTTCAAGTGTCCATAGCAGAAATGAAGTTCACCATGGGATTTAATATAATCAATGTAGCCAGGAATATAGATAGCTAAGATCTGAAGCAAAATGTGTTTGTTTTAGACTTTTTTTTAGTTATCTAGCCAGATTTCCATCTACATTAATTATGTCAATATGTCATTCCTCTCTTACTTTGTTTCTGGTTGGACACAAGAAAGGGTGGGAAATATTTCACAATCTTCAGCCTGTCCCTATTATAGAACAACCTAGTGGACAAGAGTCGGCTTTAGACCAAACTGAGGGGCCTGGCTGGCTGATCGGTACCCTCAGTAATGCTGGAAGGTCCAGGGATTACACATTCTTTTTACAGTGAAGTTACATTTCTACTTTTCTAGACATTTGCATAAGATACGTTATGGTTCAGCCATAGAAATGTTGCCCGAATAAAGTATTTTCATATTATCTGCTAATTTGAGTCATGTAATTCCAGACTGTAAGCAGGATTCCGTCTGTCCTGTTTAACATGCGTTCCAGTATGAGCAGTCATCTGACTTGTGTTGTTACTGTCTGTCCTTCCTGCCCCATCCTTCTTCCACATCACCCTTCAGGTTCGGGATCTGTTACTTTCTGCTGACTTCTTCACCCTTCCACCTGCCCTGCCCACTCCCTTTCCCTCCTTCCTCATTCCCTAATTGTAAGTCTCTGTAAGCTGAGGACATAGAAAACGTGCATTCATTTCTTGTCTATAACAAATCCTGCCTCCTCTACCTTTGACAAGCTGTCTGTCTTTTACTTCCTGCCTCCTCTTTCCTTCTGTTTCCTTTGCCATTTTAGATTTTAGTGTCCCATGTTGCGCTGTGTTTATCCACCTCCCCTCTTTCTGTCCGTTATGTCTCACCCTCCTGTTGTTTGTTCTCCACCCTCACTGTGACTCTCCTCTCTGCTTCTCCTTTAACTCCCTTCTGCCTTGCACTTTGCTAGCAGGATCCTGTTTCAGAGTAGTGCTCTGTGGCTCCACCTTTTCCTTCTTTATCTCTTCTTCTTCCCTCTTTCTCTCTCTTCCTTCTTTACTTTTCTAGTACTGGAGATTGAACCTAGAACCTTCTGTATGTGCAACAAGTGCTCTACCACTGAGCCAAAGCCAACCTGTTTATGCTTATTTTACATACTATCTCTTCCCCTTTCTACCTCTTTTTTTTTCCCTTTACCCATCAGCTATAATTATTCTGCCTATAGAGAAGCCTTCATAGCAGGGAATCAAAACTCCAATATCTTATGTGTCCATCACATAGTTATGTGTCCACCAAGGCGTGACTATCCATGAAGAACCTAATTTGTCACCCCCGCCCCCACCCTTGTGTAAACTAATGAAATGTTCCTTTTGCACAAAACTTAATCTTCCATGGATATGCTCTTGAGACAGCCTCTGTCATCTCTCATGATACTATTTCAGGATGATTTGTGGATTTTAAGACTTGTACCCATGACTTAATAGGGAATTTGCATATTATTGTAATGTTTGTTTAGACCAAGAACTGTCCTGGGTAGTCTCTCTACCTTAGAATGCCATCACTTTAGAATTCTGGTAGCATAAGCTGAGTTCAGCATAGAGTCTGACCTGCTGGTTACACACAGATGATACTGATATGGGGTCCTGGCACAAGCTGATTGAAGTCCCCTAACTGATTGTTCTTTACATGCTCTGACTTTCTATAGTTCAGGGATAAGCTGACTTCTTAAGTTGCATTTATGTGAATGCATATACTTAGTTCTTTTAGATGATGTTTTTGTGGAAATAATAAATTATAACAGTTTGTATCATTTCATTATGTATATCTTTGTTTAAAAAATGTATATTTTCCTACATAGTTAATAATGGTACATAAATTATGCCTAAAGCCAGTAAGTTCCTGTTCAGATTCCTTGGGTTCTTCTAAAATCAATCAGATGTGGTTAGTTTTAGGACTACATAGTTCATCTGGCAATTGTGTCTCTTAAGGCTTTTCTACCCTAGTAAAGAGACCTGTTTTACATTTCATTGGCATGCTGAAGAGTGGCCTGGATTTCCTTATTGATTCTTCGTACAGTTTAGCTTGCTTCTTTCACTCAAGGATTTCTTATAAACTGGATGTTAAGTCTTAGACTCAAGGTGAGCAGTGTAATGGAATGTGTTTTAAGTGATGTCACATTCTCACCCTGTCAACTTTCACTCTGTCCTTTTATGTTAATTCATAACCCTTGCTGATAAATAACCCAGAAGGATTTGCAATATAGTAGTGGTACTAATAGAAATAATAATCATTGTTGTTTTTGTTGAGGCAGGTTCTGGCTGACCTAGAACTTTCTGTGTAGATCAGGCTGTCCTTTGTCTCTTGGGATTAAAGTCATGTGTTACCATGCCCAGGCTACTTACTACATGTATTACTTGGTCTGTGCTGGTCTTCTTTGAGGTAGCTTTTCTACTCAGCTGATGCTTTTGAGTACCACAAAATACATCTCTCCTACCAGAAAGCTGTGTGTGTTCTAACCTTTTATTAAAAAAACAAAACAAAAAACAAAAAAAAAAAAAACAGTAATTTTCTGCATGTGCTAAATAAGATGGTAATTGTGTCACTTATTATCAAACCAAGATACCTTTAGAAGGAATAACTAGCTGCTGTGCTGAAAAAGCAGATTTAAATTGTTGTCTGTAGGATAGGCAGGCATGTGGCTTTTGGCAACCAAATGAAACTTGAGGGGTTAGTTGGTGTCAGGTAAGTCTGTAGATCCCTGGCTTATCTTCCCAGCCTCTGGGTGTTGCAAGAGTATTGCTACACCAGTGTCTGGGTAGCATGGAGACCTGCCTCTCAGCTTGCCTAGGGGAGCGGTGGTGGTGAGAATTCATGCCATCTTCTTCCTTGTGTATGTTCTGGACACTCTACTTTTTGGGTTTTTTGTTTGTTTGTTTGTTTGTTTGTTTTGTTTTGTTTTGTTTTGTTTTAAGCCAAGTAGGCTTCCCAACAGAAATAGACTGTTAGATATCACATCCTGGTATTGTCCTAGCCACCACAAGGATACAAGTCCCATATAGCAGTCTCCTTAAAGCCCTGCTCTAGGAGGTTTCATAGAATGTAAGGAGCCCTCCCTCCCCTGTCATGCTTGAGATCATCGTGCTCTGGTTTTCTTCTTTGTTGTATGTTCCTGCTGCATCTTGTCTCCTTTTCCTTCAGTGGGTCTTTGCTTTTGCCTTTATATTAGCTGTTCTCATGTTAGAAAATGTGTAAATCTCAGATTTCTAACTATGTGAGAATCAGGATCTGTCATAAACATTTGCTTATAGGTTGGGATGTAACCACTCTCTCCCTAGAATTCTTCTGGATTCGAGACTACATACAAGCCACATGCCAAAACTCCAGAAGCAGAGGCCAAACATGATCTTTTCTTTTCTATCTGATGAGCTCATGTTCACCCTTGAAGATCCAATTAGGAGTCACCCTTTCTGAATGCCTGACCTGGTATCAAAGATAGCCACCATGTCACCTGTCCTCGCGCCTTGTACATTCAGATGTTCTCAAAACACCCACTTCTATTTTCAGTACCTGACATGACTGCTAAAGTTTGGCCATCACATCTCTAACTTTTGTTTTCAACCACTTTCATTCATACTCTTCTGACAGCTACTGATGGGCTTGGAAGCTGAAGGGCTGGAAATATACAAGCCAGTTTTTCCTTGTTGGTTTTAAAGATCTGAGATCTCAAAGGTTCTGATCAAAACAACTGTAGCTACTGTTTACTAGACGCTTGGTCTGTTATACTCTGTGCTTAGTCATTTCATGTATTATTCTGTCTAATTCTCAAAGCTGCAAACAGTGGAATTGTAAGTACTTCTTATCATCTCCTTATAAAAGAAAAACTGAAGTCTCAGGAAGACCAAGAAACCTGCTCAGGGTCACATTGTAATAAATGATAGGAACCAGGGTTGAAATCAGATTTTCTTGTTCCAGAGCCCATGGCCACTGTGAAATACAGCTTCACAGGGGGTGGGTGGAAGATGAATGGAAGAGAGTGTACAGATAGATATTTAACAGTTGTTAGATAGACACATGTATGATACGTTCATATGCAACTAGATGGATATCACTGATTGGATGTTTTATACATCGTTCCATGTGATACAAACGATTGATGTTTACTGGTGATGTCTCAAGTAGTTTCATAATACAAGGTTAAGAAAGAAGAAATGCATCAAACTTACTAGAAAATGAACCTGGAGAATTTTGGTCATTCTCATTAAAACATAGTCATGTTTCACTAAGCACCTGTTGTTTGTGCTAAGGACTAAGTCTAAACCATCGATAATTCAGAAATACTATGTGTAAGTTTTAGTCTGCACTCTGGTTATGTAGCCAGGAGGTTGTTTGGTTTTGCTTTTTTGAGATAGGATTTTGAGCTGGTCTTTGGCTACTTTGGGAGTTCTCTCTTCCACCCATCTCTTCCCTTTTCTTCCACCCTTTCAACTCCTTAACACTAAATAAGAGGGAGAGAAAAGAAGGAAAGAAAAGAAAAGAAAGCGGTCCCTAAATACAATCAAGGGCCAGAAAGCCAGTGCTGTTAGTGTTGTCATCATTAGGCTACTTCCTGCTTCTTGGGGCAAGTTTGATCTTTGCCATCAGGATATCTCAAGTCTTCTTGTTGTTTCTTCTTTGCACATGACTACTTAACAAACAAACAACAACCTATCCCCTCTCCTCCCTTCCCCTCACCTTCCCTTCCCTCCCCTGGGCCTTAGCATTTATATACCCTCTGAAAAGTCCCCAGAATTCTAAATGTCACACAGTCACAGAAACTGTCTACTGCTGGCAGAATCATACCTCTTCTAGAGCACAAGAAAGATCACTGCTGTGAACAATCTGAAGCAGCCCCATGGCCCATGCCTGGGACTAAAATGAAAATACATTCTTACAATATTTCTGTGTTTTTTAAAGAACTCAAAACTCCAAAATTGTCACTACAGAGTTTCTCTGTATAGCCCTGGCTGTCTCAGAACTCATTCTGTAGACCAGGCTGGCCTTGAACAAATAGCTCTGCCTTGGAGGGTTGGGATTAAAGATCTGTGCCACCATGACCTAGTTTAATCTACACTCTCAACCCCTTCCCCATACTTCATCTTCCCTTCCTCCCCGTCACTTTACAGGAGCTGACTAAAATGACTTCATAAGCCTTATCATAGTGCACAGTCACGGCACAAGGGCAAGTAGCAGTGGGAGACATGGAGAGCTGAGGAATTTCTGAAAATGGGTAAACACTTTAGATAGGTTTTAGCTGAGGAATTTCTGAAAATGGGTAAACACTTTAGATAGGTTTTAAAATGGGCGTAATTTGGTGCATTCTTTAGTTGTACAGAATAAACTGACTAAAACCACTATAAAATTCTGAGGATTTTTGCAGATTATTTTACTGACATTTTCATAATTGATAAAAACCCTGAAGGTTCTGAGTATCTTTAGAAAAAGAACACAATAAGCAGATGGCTGTAGGCTTTCTTTTTTTTTTTTTTTCCCTGGGGTTCACCACCTGCTTTAATCTACTGAGATATCAGGTCAAATGAGTCCACTCTCGACAGTACCAAAAGTTCTCTGACAATAACCATAGGACACAAATCTCAAACACATGAAAGTATAGGAAAAATCCTCACACCGAAACCTTAAGATAACACTGCTTACAGTATCTGGGTTTGCTTTCATCTTACTTTACAGAGTCCCCTCTAGGAGGTCAGACAACTTTGAAAGTTTCCATGTTGTTCAGAGCCATAGTACGTGAGCAAACTGGCTCTTTGCACACATCAGCACTGGATTTTGTTTTGACTGTGACCCTGAACATATATTATTAATTTTAAAATGCAAAAGGAATTTCAGAAATTAGACAGTCTATCAGCTGGCTTAGAGCACAAATCTTGAATAGAGGTCCTTTCTAAGAAGTCACTGAGTAATTTTTGAATTTTGTACCCCTGGGATGTGATATGTTCTTCTGGCCACACTGATTGACCCCCTTTTGGAGAAGGAAACAACATGGTATGATGAGACTCTTGTGCAACATCCAGCGTACGTGCAGCTCCCTCTGTTGCTCTTTAGAGCATTCTGATATTGCTCATTCTGGAGCTTGAAGTAATAAGTAAGCCTCACTCTCCTCAAGCATGGTAGATATATTTAATGCTTAAATTCACTTCTAATATTTGAGTATCTTTGATTCATCATACTGAAGACTAGCTATTGCTGTCACTTAACTGCCTCTTAAATAGTTTGGTCCTACTGTCTCCTCCACAGGCTCCTACTCAGAAAGATGATGTCTTAGCTAAAATCTTTAGTTTTGTCACTGCACAGTGAGGATGAACAGCCTGCAGGAAATTCAGCCTACTGTCTATTTTTATAAGTTGATTGGCGCTCAGCTGTACACATTCATATGTGCATGTCTGTAGCTGCTTTAGCATCTAATTGGCTAAGTCAGATCATTAAAATAGTGACCATATGGATCTCAAAGCCTGAAGTGCTCACACATCCATACATAGTTCGAAGTTCTTCCTATAGAACAATGAATGTTGATAGACAGCTTGCCCACTGCTTCTGTGACTTGGATAGAATTCTGTGAAGACCGGTGTTCTGAATTAACACAGAAGTAAGGTTTAGAGTATTGAGAAAATAGTTGGCTTTTGTTCCTTCAGCTTTGTCCAGAAACATTGCATGGCACCCTGAGGCCTGATGAGGAGTGAGTCACAGAGCTCTGGATTGAATGCCCCACCTCCACCCCCAGCAGAGCCTGTACTAGCAGCACAGAGTGTTTAGTACTAAAGATGATGTAAATGGCCAGAAATGTTCTGTAGTTTCTTTGGCCTCTGAGAATGAGAGCTGTTTTTTTGCCCCATCTTTATGTCTAGTGCTTGGCTGAATGTGGCTAAGAAGACTGTATTGGGTTAACATTCAGTACGAAAGATAGGATTTTGTAAGAGGCCAGATAAAACATTCCCCCAACTAGTGACAGCCCTGCCCCCAGCCATAAATGAGCAATCCAGGAGCCTTGCTTTCTTCAAGGAATCCTTTGAGCCTCCTTCTTTTTGACTCATTGCCTATTTAGCAGCCTGACTGCTGACCCTGATACTCTTGGTCATTATTACTGTATCTTTTCAATTTAATACAGTAAATTGAAAGGCTAGTGGGATTGTTTGATAGTTAACAACATTTACAGCTTTTTCAGAGGACCCAGGTTAAGTTTCCCATATGGTGACTCAACAGTATGTAACTCCAGATCCTGGGGTTCCAGTGCCCTTCTGACTTCCGCAGACATGGTGTACATGCATATGTGCAGGTAACACTTCTATACATCAAATGAATAAATCAATATGTTGAATGTTGTCCTGTGGCATGTTAAGTTAAATTAGGATGGCCATCAATCTCCAGACATGATCATCATGTTTGAATGTCAGGGCCTGGTGTTACAGAATAAACCTCTAAGTTAAAATAATATGGCCTTAGGAAATTGACTTGTGTTCAGAGATACCTCTGAGCTGTGGTCAGTGGGACGTCTCATAGGTTCACATCACCAGTGGTCAAATGCAGCACAACTGTGCTCATTGCTACAGTGCCACCTCCTTCAGGAAGGGATGTGGGTCTTTTATTGTTGAGTTTATTCCCACTGTTGAAGAAGTTATTCTCTAGTTTACCGTGGACTTTTATTAAGAGGTACTAGTTGAGAAACTAAGAAAAGTCTGTGCCATTTATGGTTTCTTCACTCATATTTCTTCTCTTTCCTGCCTCTAGCATCCCCCACCCTTTTGTTCACATAATTCTCTAGTGGCTGCAGTTCATAATCATCTACCCTTTCTTATTGCATTCTTAGTTAGCAGCTTACAATTTGGTACTTAATTGTTTCTTAATTGATTCATCTGTACTATCTTTGCTTCCCAGGTAGTCTGACATCCCTAAGGCAAAGAAATATATTTTAATGTATTTTCATACCAGTTCCTTGTGCCAGCCCCCAGCTCCCATCAAAGACACACTGAATTAGAATTTAACATAAAAGTCTCATTAAACAGATGTATGGTAGCTGAATTAAGCAGTGTCATTGCACAGCAAGGCAGATAAGAAGCAGCATTCTGATATTTCCTGATGTTTCAGATTGTATCAGAATTAATCAACACCCTTGAAAGCTGTCTTAGAAGAAAATAAATTAGAAAAACTCAGTAGGAAAACTGAGAGGCCTTTTTTTCCTTCCTCTGTCTCTTTCTTTGGATTTTGTTGGGTTGTTTGTTTGTTTCATATTTAAGAGACAGTCTCTTTGTGTTGCACAGGTGCCTCAGGCTCCCTGCCACAAACAATTCTGCCCAGTTTCCCCTCCCCCCATTAGTAAGGGCTATAGGTATGCACTATTGCACCTAGTTGTGTGTATATCTAATACAAGCTTTATCTGTTTCTTTGTGCAATATAGTTTTGAATCTGTTGCTGTTAGCCTTGTCCTAGCTGAAATGTTGCTCCGTCCCACTGGTCTCTTTTTGATAATCATTTTGAACAGTAGTCTGTATATAAACTTAAGATGCTGAATTTCTTTCCTAATTGCAGTGATAAGTTCTTTTCAGGATACTCAGGATTAAAGGGAAAAAATATACTTTGTGAATTGTTGTAGTTCTTTGGTCAAAGAAAGTCGGGGCTATTATCCTTCAGTTTCTCTTTACTGCAGAGATTACTCTCCCTTGAGTTAAGTTCTCAAGAACCTGGATCATAACACTACTCTGTGGTCTTTGCTATGCACTTGGGATTTCCTATAAAAAGCAAACAAACTTATGAACAAAACTATCTGCGGTAAATGCAGATAGTTACTGAACACTAGCCATGAGGAATGCTTCTTTTCCTTTTACCCAGTGAGCTCCTTGGAGATGGAAGTGCTTGTGTAAATGAGTAACCACATGCAGCTAACAAGCTGAACCAGATTTCTGGCCAATCAGATCAGAAGAAGGAAGTCCCCCCCTCCACACACACACACACACTCCACCCAACACACACAATCCAGGCCTTCAGACCTCACTTTGAACCTTATCTCAGAGTACTAGTTTTCAGAACTGTCACTAAGCCATTTTTTAAAGGTCTCTCTAACAGTGTTTCAGGTTTGGTTTGTTTGTTTAACTCTTTTTCTCTGGAATTTTGTGTTCATCCAGCTCTGAATAGAGCAGTGTCTGTGCGCTGCTTTCTGACAGTCAAATGGGATCTCATGGCGTGATCCAGCTTTCGACTCCCAAGGGACCAGTCCTCTCACAATGAGGTCTTGTTCATTTTTTTTAATGAAGGCGACCTAATTTTTGTAACCTTCTTTTTAATAATTAAAAATATGAAACCTACCCAACATCATTTTTCTGTGCCACAATTTCAACTTCATATTGAACTTGAACTGCAAATCTGTAACATGGCAGCCTTGCCATGGAGACACTTAATAGGGGTTCAAATCCCCCTGCTTTATCTTGTTGTGTTTAACTGGGTTTTCACCACATGCCAGAAACTTCTTCTTTTCATACGTACTATCCACGGGTCATTTTTTCTTAAAGGTGTAATTGCCATTAACTGTGTGCCTCTAACTTTTTTATTTTAAATTAATACCAACTATCTTAATATATTTCACTAATATATTACCGAATCTTATTTTGGGTTGCTTTCCTTTAAAGCAGGGAGGGGCACTTGAGTTGTTCAAAGTTACCCATCTGGTCACAGTGGCTCAAATTTGCTATGGACAGACTATCATTAAAATTAATGATCAGTTTGAATCATATTCCCAGCCAAAAAAAAAAAACAGTCAAATTTAAATTTGATTTGCCTATATTATTTTAGCGAAGTCTCAGCTTTACTCTTTTACTTTTAATAATTCAAACCATGGTTATATCTCCTTTTTCCAAACTTAAAACTTATTGTTTGCAGTCAGAGATGATTCTGAAGTTGTGAAAAGAATGGAGTGCTCACTAAGCAAGCTAATGGGCACGATTGCCTTCATCCGTTCATGTACTCAGACATGCTACAGAAGGTGTTGGTGGATTATTTCTTGGAATTTTGTGATGACTGAATCCAAATAAAATCTTGGGCAAGCTCCCTGTATAGCCCATGAATTTTATCTAAGAACTTTCATATTCTTACCTTCTATCATAGTGCTACACACTGGTGTGCAGTTAATCTCCAGGGGACTTTGTGTTTTGCTGTGGTAGAGAACTGTTGGATTACTAAAGATCTCTCTTTGCCCCGTCCCCCTTTACTGAAAACCGACAAAAAACTATATAATTTAGCTCCATTAAGGAGAGTCTCTCAGAAATGTCTGTTGATAGGTCCAGCCTCCTCAGTTTTCACTGGACTAGATAGAATGCCAAGGCCTGGAAGCTGCACACTGATGAATGTGCTTGTGCCAATTATGTCATCCTGTGGCCAGGACTTAAGTGCAGGAAGCATATCTCTAAATGAAGTTAAACCAGGGCCGCCCTTCCTTCCTCTGTTGTATTGAAATTTGTCAGTCATTTAAATTCAGAATTTAGTTTTTACATAATGCAGGCAAGCTATATCCCAGAAATATAATCACATAAAGATGGGTAGCTAACAAGCCCTTGGCTCCTATGCTTGTTCCTAAGGAATATTACTTGCCTAACCACTGCAGCATTTCCCATGAAATAGTTTTAATTTGAGGAACACACTGAGTGTCTGTTATGTGGCTCTCTACCAAGTATTGGTAATACAGCCACAGAAAAAGCTAGTCATGGACCCTGACCACTGAATTTGAAAGCATGTGGAAGAAGGCTAAATATTTTTAATTAGCAAGTATCAAATTATTCAGTATCTCAATATAGCAACAAGTCATCAAAGGCCTATAAGATAGGAGTAAAGAGAGCTTAAACAGGCAAACCTACTTTTTCAAAAGCACTCTTAGATGTGGCTTATCTCTCAGATAATTAAGTCACCTGTATACCATGACTTCTTTCTATCCCTGACATCAAGGAAAGATCTCTGCCAGCTACCCTTTACACATTCATTGCCTTGGCAATGTGCCTGTGGCATTACCATAGCAACACTCAGAATGACCTCAGCAGCTACTCAGAATCAGTCTTACAAAACAAATTATGTCTATAATTAACTCTCTGAATTTACTCAGTAATATAAATTTGTTCAGGCCCTGGTGTTTCTTTTTAAAAGGTTAAATGAATGGAATAATACAACAGGAACCCACCTACCTCCCATTTTCTATCCGTTTTGCTGAGAATATGAAGTATATCAATGGAAAATACAGAGATTAGAGATTACTTTATTCCATCATCTCAAAATGTGGCAGGCATAAATGAGGAGAATACACTTAGTACACAAGAACCCCAATTCTGGGGCTACAAAGTAACTTTCTCCCCGCCCCCCAAGCCAAGATGAAGTGCAAAAATGCTGCTGGTTATCCATCTGAGGCCTGCTTGCCTATCGATGGTGGGACAGGTGAGCTGGGGCATGCAGGTACAAGCTGCCCATGGTGGCCTTTTCTGGGCAGCAGGAGATGGCAATTCTCAGTTGTCTTTTCTGCATCACAATTGTGTCTTCAATATTGTACCTTCTGAGCCATTTAGTAGAAAATTAATTATATAGACAGACTGCATCTTTTGTTTGGTCGGTGAGTTTGTTTTGTTTTTGTGCTGCTTTTGTTTGAAGGGGGGCGTTAGGGATGGTTTGCTTTGGATGAAGGTGTTATATGCTACAGCTAGTAGAGACAGATACTATTCAGCATTTTTCCTTTGCTAAACTACAGTGGTTCAGCTTTCTACCCCAAATGAAGTGAGCCTTTCCCTTCACCATCCAACAGAAGCAAAACCAGACTATCCAGTAAGATTATCTTTACTTTGAACTTTATCAGAAATATATGGAACATTTTTAATCTATTTATTTTATGTGTCTGAGTGTTTTGTCTGCATGTATGTCTGTGCACCGTGTACATGCCTAGTACTGACAAAAGCAAGAAAAGAGCATCAAGGTCCACTAGAACTGGAGTTAGAGATAGTTGTGAGCTGCTATGTGGGTGCTGAGAATTGAACCCAGTCCTCTGCTTAATCAATGAGTCATATCTGTAGTCTGTATGGAAAATTTAAAAAAATTATTTCCCTTTCATGATGGTGGCAATATTGAGCTAGAACAAAACTTGGCAAGCAGCAAATGTTCGGTATAAGTAGTTGTTATTCTACATGAGCTGTACAAAGGATGAAGAGGAGTGAGAGTGGTAGCTTGTATACACAGAGCTATGCCACTGACAGTGCTGTAGGGTGGCTGCTGAGCGTTTGCAAGTGGCTTTCCAGTTGCAGATAAGTACCCTGACTTCATGTTACATACATAGTTTTAGGGAATTCAGTGCACTTTTCCTGATTGGAGAGATGCTGTCATCACAGTTGAATAGATAAATTCCTATTTCGTGTACTGATATCATCCCTGGCAAACATACATTTGTGCTTGAAAATGGTGCTAGCAGCATTGGGTACTCTTGGTTCATCTTTAAGAAACAAAACCACAATTTCCCTTCATTTCTAGACTGCCACAGCACCCTGTACACAGAATTAACAGCCCTCTTTTGTGACGTGCGTGTATGTGTGTATGCACGTGTGTGTGTGTGTGTGTGTGTGCACACAAGTGGTCATAACTAGAATAGAATCATATTTCTTAGTTTCATTTTCATCTAAATATAGACTTTTTTGATTTCTCTGAAATTTCTGAGTTCTTGTATATAAATGATGGTCACATACATTTTAGAATATATGCTTAAATTTTTCAAATCAAGGATCTGACAAATTAGAAAATTGTATTTGTCCAAAGTAGCTTATTAATTTTTATATCTGATATGGACCACTTTATCTGTAGATGAGACATAGTTAATTCCCAGAATGTTAATCCATCAGGTGGCTCCAGGACTGTGCCAAGATTGACTAAAATATAGCTTTACATTTGTATTCTCCCAGCACCCCCCTTTGGTCTGAGCCAGTTTTATAATAATTGAAGGTAAGAAGAGAGCTTTTCCTAGTCAGCAAAGAGCTAATTGCTGGCTACAAAACTCTTGATGTATCTGGAATAAGGCCCTGGAGTATGAACTAGCGCTCTGCAGTAGGAATTCTAGGCTGCTCTTGCCTTGAAGGACTGATATGCTTCCAATGGGGCAGTGATTGAGTTCATGAATCACAAAGGATTGACAACTCTTTCCTTGTAACATTCCGTTTCACGTTTGAGTCTCACTCATCAAGAAACTCAGTGCTCAAACTGAGTCTCTGTTAGGAATCAGACAGCTGAGGGAGGAGTTTTGTAATTACTGAGTTGTAACTACCATGAACACCAAACATTCAAACTCTTTGTATCTTGTTTGTAGTTATTACCAGCTAAAGATTTGATTCCTTCCAGTTCTGTTAATAGCTCTACCCTTTTTCTGCCTCTTCCTACAGGTTGGTCTCTTTGTGCATGCACTTTGTAGCCATGCACTTTGAAGCCATCCTTGTGTTTCCTCATTTCCAGGACCAAAGAGAGTATAGTTTCTCTTCTAAATCATAGCAGTGCTTCTCAGAACAATCGTCTCTACCTTGCTGTCATCGGTTCTGTCAAACTGTACCATTCGTGACATTACAACTTAGGTCCTACACTTCAGGATCATGGAAAGTGAATGGAACAGGTTTTGGAAATGACAGAATCATACTGATGGTGATCTGTAATTACCAGGGGTCAGGATTGGCAGTGATAACACAAGTCAGTCTTTGTCCCAAGTAGAAAGTTCTGTCCCCTGATTATGGTGATGATTACACAGATATCTATATGTGGCAAAACCTCATAGACTGTGTACCACAAAGTCACATACACTCATATGTGTGATATTTGTACAAATACACATAACTAAGGTCTGTAGTTTTATGGATAATGAGTATTCTGATTTTGGTTTTGTTACTATAATATAGATACATAAGATGCTATCATTAAGGGGGAGCCAATTGAAGGATTTATATAAGAAATTTTCTGTGATAAATTCAAGTTTCTTGTAAGTCTAAAATAATATCAACAAAAAATGTGATCTTTGATTCTCTACACCCTATGGAAATGTGTAAGTATCGTGGCCAGATACATTAAAAGTTAGAGTAGGTGGCTCTAAAGAACGTCTGACATTATTGTTATTATAACTTAAAATCTCATGGCTTTTCATGAATAACAAGTGACTTGGGCTTTGGACATAATTAAAGACTTGGTATGATGCTGTCTGTCTTCTCTCAGGGGAATGAGGAAACTTCATTCCAGGAAAAGACTGATGTTCAGCAAACAACAGAGAAGATAAATCCTGACCTCACACTCAGCTTTATTATACGGTTGTTTATGCAAATTTACTTTGTATAAATAGTTCAAAACTTTAACTCTTGATTCACCAGGCAAGCCTGCTAAACAAATAGATGTTAAGAGACTCATTGCAGTTTCTTATCAGCTCTTCCTTATTTTACAAGAGTTTAGCTGCTGAGGAAATGGTAATGTGGTAAGTAGGCGACTGGGTGGAGAGCCTTCCTCTGAGCAGTGGAAGTTTGGCCTTGCCTGTTTCCTAGCCTGTCACCTGTCACCTTAGGACTCACTTTTGCCCTTTCCTCGGGATTGGAGTGATAGTAACTGACGCTCTCGTGTCTTCCTCTTCCAGCTATCTGAATGACTTGGACCGTGTAGCCGACCCTTCCTATCTGCCTACACAACAAGATGTGCTTAGAGTTCGAGTCCCCACCACAGGGATCATCGAGTACCCCTTTGACTTACAAAGTGTCATTTTCAGGTAGTAACTGAGTTCATTAACACCTACATACAGGCTTTAAACCCAGCAGCTTTGTATGGATTAGCATCCTTGGGTACACAACCGAAATAATGTATGGATGAAAGAGGAAGTGGAAAAAAAAGATATTTTGGAACTTTCATTTCCATTAAAATCCACAGTTAGTTGCTGGAAGTAGAACACATTTACTCAAACTGTATATTAGACAGGAACCACCATGCATGCCTGCCATTGAAAACTTCCATATCAATATTTTCTCCATGTTGTCTGGTACCAATGCAGAATTTCTCGTAGCAATAAAAAGGTGTGCTGATTTTTTTTTTTGTACAACAAAATGCTTAAGAGTTTTCAAAATTCTTGGTTTAAAAGTAGGGTAATTAATATAAATTGATATGGCAGAATAGACTGGAAATGTATTATTCCCCTGTTCATTGCTGCTGTTTGTATTGATACTTCAACTGAAACACTTTTTAAGAGAAAAACAACAGTACATTTTCACTTTGCTATTTCAGAATCACTTAATTATACTTTTAGTTGGAGTACAAACCACTTGGAGCTTTGAGGAAAGGAACCATGAATGTATGTCTTTGACTTGAATATTGAATTGCCTCTCAAGAGCCTACTCACTGAGTGTAAACCTGTGCATGAGGCTCTGAGGCACCTTTTGTGTGGCTCCCATGCCTCAGCCATGGGGCTCAGTTGGACATGTGCTATGCTGTTTCTTGCCAAAGCACCTTTTCTCTCTTTTTTTTTTTCACGCCATGCATTTTTGCACCTGTGCTGTAGTCTTACTACCACAACTGCTCAAAAGCACATGGGTGTGAAGTAGGCAGCACTTTAGAAATACTCTTGAGCCTCTGTTTTAAAAATCTATAATGGGTGTATTAAGATGACCACCAAGGTTCCTGAGGCCAGCATTCTGTATTACATATTTTGAGTTTATAATATCTGGATGTCCAGATTTACTTACTTTTACAACCATATTACAGAAACTTTTCAAAACCTCATACAGTTCCTACAGATTCTCACATCTTGGTTGATTTGCAATTTCAAAAACTGGTTAGTATTTTATTATACTCTTGACACATTTTGTGGTTGTTCAACACACTAGTGTTGAAGGATACTTTTTGCCACTACAATGAAAGTAATGACTTCATTGTCTAGTTTTTTGGTCAGCCTCAGATACATAGCACTGGGTCCCTGAAGCAGCTTCCTTGACTAGGACATCCTTGTAAATTAGTAGCTCATTTCCCCTCAGTGGCGCTGGGGTGGATCCAGCTTCTTCATATCTTTAGCTCCATCCACCTTTGATGCCCAGTACTCATAGATCTTGCGGACCCACTGGTTTCCCCTTGGATCTCACTACTGTACCTTTGCAGCCTTTTAGAAATAGTGCTGAGAATGATCCTTGATTTCTGGTCTGGAGACATGGCTTAGTCAATAAAGTGCTTACCTTGTGGAACCCATGATCCACATAAAAATCCAGGTGTGGTGGCCTATCCCCATCACCCAAGGTCTGGAAAGTAGAAGGTGCAAAGACAGAAAGGTCCTGGGAGCTCTTTGGGTATCTAGGGTAGCCAATTGATGAACTCCAGGTTCAGTGAGAGACCCTATATCAAAACAAAGTAAAGAGAACAAGAAGAAGACTCCTGATGGTCATCCTCTGTCCTCCACACAAACATGCACAATTGTGATGTACACACCCATATGTGTGCACGCACACACCTACAAATGCACACACAGAAACATACAAAATGGAAAGGGAGAAGCTCTTTGAGCTCTTCCTGTAGACTTAATGTGGAGACTCAGGAAAACACCAAGAGCAGGCATGCTGTTCAGTGGGTTCGTAAAGAGCACTGCTCTTTGACTTGCATACTAATTTTCTCACTTTCTGAGACTTCTTTCCTCTGAATGTTGGATGCATTTGTCAAGATTTGGGTTCAGCAATTTGGAGAAGCTGATTTGGTGTCAGGCACTGCTAGATATGTGCACACACGTCTCCACTTTATTCTTGGTGTCAGTGCTGGTATCTGAAGATAACCAAATACAGTGGGAATGCATTCAAAGCAGACCAGGGAAAGGGTTCAGATGAAACCGTGTGACACTGTAGAACATGTTGATGTCATACACCACACTTAATTTCCATCAAGGTGACAAGTTGGTATTGGGCACAAGGCTGATTGTTTCATTGCTGCCTGATACTGTTGGACATGTCAAATTATTGCCAATATTGCAAATAGAAAAAGCCCCAAATTCTTATCCTATAGACAGAAGCATAAGCAGGTTTGCATTTACATTCAGTGCCCTCCTTGTATTGAAATGTATGGCATCTCGTATCCTTTAAATGTATCCATGATCACGCCTGGCTTCCTCCAGTAGCATGTGAGGGTCTTCACTCTGACATCTAGGAAAGAAAAGGAAGTTTATTATTTGTTATTTGGACTTAACATAAAAAAGACTGTTTGTCTTTGCCATGCATAATCTAATAAAATATTTTTACATAGTTACAATTTTCATACATACGTAATTAACATTTCAGTAACCACAGCAATTTCTGTGTCTACCATGCCTTATTTCTATCAGGTAACAGATAATTAATATATAGTCAATATTAATTAATTGAGTTAGATGCCATTGTCTTTAAAGTAGTGAGTTTTCCCTAGTTTGTTAAGTAGTATTTATATTGATATTCCTTATTTTTCTTTGTTATTAATATCAATATTGTTAACCTTTCAGAATGGTCGATGTAGGGGGCCAAAGGTCAGAGAGAAGAAAATGGATACACTGCTTTGAAAATGTCACCTCGATCATGTTTCTAGTAGCACTTAGTGAATATGATCAAGTTCTTGTGGAGTCAGACAATGAGGTAAGTACTTTTTGGATAGATGGTGATTGATCATTTTATTACTGAATAGAAATAAATGACGAGGTGTGGGGTGTGGGAAAAGAAGGGAAGTGAAGCCATTGCTTTCTTTACCACTATCTCAGCATTTTTTTTCAATTTATGTCTTTAGTTCTTATTATATTAATGTATTTACTTGGTGTGTGTACATACATACAACAGTGCACACGTGGACGTCACAGGACAACCTGTGGGAGAGGGTTGTAGGGATGGAACTCAGGTTCTCAGGCTCGGCTCCAAGCACTGCTACCCACTGAGCTAGCTTACCAGTGTGCATGATTTTAAATAATCATAAGTAACCATTTCAAACTGACCCACAGTACTCTCAGCATGGCGGGCTTTTTCCAAGTCAGTCATTCGAGCAGCTCTGTGTGCTTGGATCTAAGCAGAGCCTGTTTGATACTTTCACACTATGCAGAGGTTCTGAAAATGAAAATACGGAAATCTCTAGGCTCATCACAAGATTGTTTCATAGCTTCCCTTGCAGGATAGAACTGGGAGTTTTGTGTGAGTCACTCTGTTTTGTTTTACTTTCCTTTTGTTTAAAACAATGTTTGCATGATGGGTGGGTATGCAGAAAGTCCACTTGGCAGATGTGAATAACTGTAGCTGGCTTCAAAATCAGTTGGTTGTGAAACCTTGTAGTGTCTTGGTGATTCGTCCTGTCTGCTGCTAGTATGTAGTTTAGCTATTGTGTAAGGTAGTCTACTGACTAAGCAGGGAGTGATTTGGGAACTGTACTTCATACCTCTGTCTGGTGAGCTGATTCTGTATCATGACTCTACTCTGCTTCAGGGAAAGTTAACAGTTATTTGAGGGTAATAGAGGTTTATGAATCAGAGTTGACTCTGGGATATAATAAGAGGTATAGGAAACAACCTTTTAGCTAAAGTTCAGAGTATGTGCCAGTGAATGGAGGTGTGATTAATAATCATGTCAGAGCTTGCAGGTGGATAGACTAATGACTATTAAGGAAAGGTGGAAACAAAGTGAAGGGACTGAGAAACCCCAGCAATTGGTTGATTAAGATCTGCCATGTCAGAATTTACTTTCCACACACCTTTCTTAAAGGTATATAAGAATTCCTGCCTTCTTGGTCTTTTTAAGATAGCTTTTTTTTTTTCTTGCTGTTCTTACTAGTCTCATTATATTAGACCTGATATGCAGAGGTTTGCATCAACCAATGAGCTGAGGCCTATTAATTAGCCATTGGCCCCTAAGCTGAAATGCAAAGTACCTACAAGCATAGTAAAATACATAAGTATCAAAATTTGAGCTGGGCAGTTACCTTTGGAATTTTTACTGCTATATCTCTCTGTTTCTCTTTTAAAAATCTATACTTGTGCCTATGTGTTGTTCGGTAATTCTTGGGTAACTGTATTTTTACTGTATTGTAAGCTTTAGACATTGTAAAGAGACGATTGTTTCACTACTGTAATGTGGGTGCCAGGATAACAAAACAGATACAAAGCTGAAAAAATTCACTTCAAGAAGCTTAAAAAGTACACCTGCACTTTTCTCAGAATAAGGCACATGGACCAAAGACAATAAGACTTACTGTGTAGATCTTCATTTCTTATATTCACTTTGATACCCACCAAAATAAAGTTTACATGTGTCATCTACACAGAAGATGAAGAAACACATATAATTTCATTCTTACCCTTTCATACTAGCAAGGGTAAGATCAGTGTCTACCAGTATACATTTTTCACCTGGTAAATATGCTGTATCTACAAAGAACTGCATGTTGTGATTTAATGGCAAGCAGTTTGCCACTTTAAAATTAGCAAAATACCAAAGAAGTCAATTCTGTAAATACCTTGTCATCTAGCACACAACAGTCAGGTTCTTTGTTTAGTTTATGTGGTCATTATAGATTTCACCTAATCTTACAGTCGAAATCTATTGGTTGGTTGGTTGGTATAAAAGTATATTATATTAGCTCAGTGACATTTTTTATCAGACATCTTCAAATTTCTATCGGTAAATTGTCATTCAGTATGTAGGTAGGTATTTTTTGTACAAGCATGGCCCAGTTCCTTTGGTTCATAAGGTGATATACTGTGCCACAGATTAAAATGATAGGCTGTGTCCCTGTTTTCTTTCTATTGCTATGACAAACACCATGACCACCAGCACCTTGAGGAGGAAAGGGTTTATTTTATGTTACAGTTATAGTTGATCATGAAAGGAAGTCGGAGCAGGAACATGGAGGCAGGAACGTGGAGGCAAGAGCCGAAGCCAGAGACCATGGAGATGTGACTTGTTCTCCATGGCTTGCTCAGCGTGTTTGCTTATGCTACTGAGGACCACCTGTCCAGGGGTAGTGTCACCCAAAATGGGGCTGGGCCATTTCTACACATCAATCATTAATCAAGAAAATGCCAATCTAATGAAGGCATTTTCTCAGTTGAAATTCCCTTCTCAAGTGACCAGAGCTTGTGTAACATGCACACATTGTCAGTTTCTCCATTAGAGCTCTTAATTCTGTGAGGTAAGTCATACCCACTTTGGAGCTTTTTCTCGGGCCTTCATTAGACCTGATGGTAGCACTGGAGCTGATCCTTAAAGCATAACAGGAAAGTACTACCCATAGCCAGCATCCCTGAGTAGAGCACACTCTCAGAAGCACATGTTCATATTGAATGATCTGTTTTATTTTCAGTTGTAGTAAAACATGCAGATGTCATTACCTCTGACTTTTTAAACTTCTAAATTAATACTAAAGTAATTCAGAACTACAGAATTCTGGTTTCTGAAACTTCCTGGTTTGGGTGGTACAAAACAAGAATAAATTCCTGACAGTTTGTTCTTGGTCTGAAAGTGTACTGCTCACAACTTTAAGTCAAAGCAGACTTGACTGCACCTATCTTGGTATATATCCTTGAGAGAAACCTGGGAGTGAATGCTGATAGCCTTTCTATCCTGCAGAACTGGAGAATGCATTGTAGACCACAAACAGCGTAGCTAAGACATACTGTAGAGGCTAGGGTGCTGATTTGTTTGGTAAAGTACATGAAGACATCAGTTCAGTCTCCAGAACTCACCTAAAGCTAGGCTGGCACATGCCTGTAATCCCAACTCTGATCCCTGGGGCTGTCTAGCCAGCTAGGCCAAGACTGTTTGGCAAGCTCCAGGCCTGGGAGAGAACCTAGCTCCCCTCTCCACTCACTCCCCTCCAAAAGGTAGATGGGAAATGCACAAGTACACATAGATACAGGGGTACACAGGGAGAATGTTCCAGATTATTTCCTTTTACTTGTATTTTAGTTATTTGTAAATGTTGCATTATTAATCTCTGCAATTTTGCACAGATCTACTTTTGTCTGTGCAGAGTCTCAGCCTTCCTATTGTTTGGGGAATGAATGTCTTTCTCCTTTGTCTCCAAATAAGGAAATAAGCATGAACCAGTGGGCTAGACAAACCAAGGTTATAGTGCTGTACTGCCTTCTGACTTCTCTTCCTCTTGTATTTCCCTGTGTTAACATACCAGCATGCAGCCAACTATTCTGCTGTAATCCTTTCATGGACACATTATTTCAGAGCCTCTGAAAGCGCAGAACAAGAAGATAGCCAGTGTATTCAAACTAAGTGTATCGCTGTGTATTCAAACTAAGCTTTCAGTCTTTAACTGTGTTTAAACTACCTTTCTGGTTTGTGATTGAACATGGCACCTTCTCCATGATTCTTGTTAATGTGCAGATCTACCTGATTAGTCCTCTTGACTTGGTCATGATGAGTTATGGTTTTTTCTGTTTTGGGTGTGGTTTTTTTGCTTTGCTGTTAGTATCAAGGTACTCGCCCCACACCTAAACCAGGCCTTCCTAATACCAAGATGGATTTCCCAGGATTGGTTCTCATAGATATCTGTCCTTCAAGCTAAGTCTGGAGTTGTCAGTTGATACATTAAAAGACAGAGTAGACATTTTTAATACAATTGCGTTTATACCTCTTTAAAACCTGCCAAGCTGTTTCCTGTACATTATGACAAGGATTATATGTAGCTCTGGCCAAGACATCCTTTCTGGGTTTACAACCCAAAGAAAGAGCAGAAGATCTGTCACTGTTAAGAGAATGGAGACAGAGTAAGAATTCTCCTTTCATGGTGTTGAAATACCTCCCTGGACCTCTGAGTCCTTATCACATTTATAGACAGTACTGGGCAAATACAGGATAGTTCCCCAACAGTTCAGAATGTCTCTGTGTTAATTGGATCTAGTCTAGGATATGCCTTTGGTTAGATATACTTCAATTCTCTCTTTTCTCTCTCTCTCTCTCTCTCTCTCTCTCTCACACACACACACACACACAAAGAGAGAGAGAGAGAGAGAGAGAGAGAGAGAGAGAGAGAGAGGAGAGAGAAAGATGGAGAGAGAGAGAGAGAGAGAGAGAGAGAGAGAGAGAGAGAGAGAGAGAGGCAGAGAGAGAGTTTGAAACCAATGTCTAAACATAATTTTTTTTCCCTGCTCTGAAAATTCTGAGTAGGTTTTTGGGAATTTTCTTGACTGGGGTCTGATCACACACTGGATAGCTGTCAACCTTTTTATTGGTTCTTAATCAGATTGTATGCTTGGTTCACTTAGCTTGAGTCATGATGTGATGAGCAAGGACTTCACTTCTGGTGTCAGACCCCTCCTCTCTTCCTTTTCAGCAGCTTGTCTCTTGTTTATTCTCATTCTCCACCCTTGGGCTTCTCAGCTCGTCCGTTTCCTCATTGTTTTTCTTCTCAATCTCTTCTCCTTGCTCCTCTTTAGCAGGCAGAACCCGGAGCCTTGTGCAAGCTAGCCTTCTACCAGTGAGCAGCATCCCAGCCCTGAGAAAGACGTTTCTGATCACCATATATGACCTTGAGCCAGAGGCCTAGAGTTATGCTAATAAGAGCATTAACCATAAACCCACCTATCATTTCTCCACTAATTTTTTTTGCTTATTTAATTGTAATTATGATTGTATGATCCTCCTGCCTCCGACTCCTGAGTACTTGAGGTCCAGGTGCATACACCAAGCCTAGCTAAGAATATCTTTTTTTTTTTTTTTTTAAATAGAGGATGGGGAAAAAGAACACCCTAATATTTCTTGTGGGGCTGGAGATATACCCAGTGGTTAAACATTTGTCTATGATTAAGGCATGGCCATGGCTTTAAGCTCTACCTCCAGAAGACTGAACGTTCGATTGTATGCCAATATTATTGTTAATGACACTGAAAACTTCTTGTCACCTGGTATTTTTCTGTGTTTAGATATACAGATAGTTGCCACAGTGTTAACAGCTGCCAATGGTCTACAGTCACATGCTGAGTTTATAGTCTCAGAGCTCTGCTGTACCCCACAGTATGGGTATGTGGTAGACGGCACTACCTACATTCATGCTATTATTCATACAACACAGAAATTACCTAGCAAGACAATTCCCAGACTGCGTTCCCTCCATTAAATAACACATAACTATTGCTCGTTGCCCACATGAAAGACTAGAGCCAGTTGAAGTTGGCTTTTCATCCTCCACCCCAGACTGATTAGCCTCTGACAAGGCCCCAGTGGTTTAAGTTATGATGGTTTATTTCTCAAGGACACGACATTTTATAGTGATTTTTCCCTGTCACTTCTTGAGTGGGGAGATTTGCAAGCCTGATTTCAGGTGCTTATTATATATAGAATTGATACACATGATCTGTGGTATAGATGTGACTGAAGATTAAATTGAAATTATTAGCAGGGATTATCTTTGAGTTGCTGGAGTTTGGTTTTATGTGTGTGTGTGTATAAATTTTATATTTTATTCATTTACATTATAGTTTCCCCATGAAAAAATATATTATATATTGTATAGATTAACCATATGATTGAAATTTTTTAAATGAAATTATTTTTAGTGTTATCTATTAAAATGATTAGATTAAAAATAACCCTTTAAGGCTATTTTGAGTTTTTCTTATTGTTTCAACAAGAAAGCATGGAGATACATATGAATGCATAAATTAATACAGATGTCTAGTCCAAGCTTAGTATACTGAAATATCTTCAAAACTGAGACACCTTAAAAATAATGGGGCTGGAGATAGCTCAGCAGTTAAGATCACTGAGTGTTCTCAAGGACCCAGGCTCAATTTCAAGCACTCAGAGAGGCTCTTAACTGTGCTTGTCTGTAACTCTAATCCCAGCGGATCCAGTGCCGCCTTCTGGCCTTCGAGGGCACTGAACAAATGTGGTCCACACACGGGCAAGCGGAACAGCTATAGACATATAAATAAATGAAAAAAACAAAATTATGCAAATCAAGGAGTTGAGTGGAGTAAGGGAGACAGCTGATGAACTCAGGATTTATCCTGGCACTTGTTTGTCCATCTTAGATGATACAGTTTCAGAGTTGTAGCTCAGGATTATAGATTTCCCAGTGAAACGCAGTGGGTCCAATTCAACTCCTAGTTCAGGGTTTGGTGAGAGCGTCAGCCCCGGCTCTTCCTGGTTATATGGGCTCCCATGAGCTCTGGCTACAAAGTTATGACTAACATAAACATAGTGATCAATCGAACATATGCAGAGGTAACAACAAAGAAGGTGGCAGGATTTAACAGCTAGAGGCCCAGGATGTCTTCTGTGAGATAATGTCTTCTAGATATAACAGGGAATCTGCACCCATGAAATCTCAAAATTGACAAGCCAACACAGAGGGGAGAAATCTCACAAGGCCCAACCCTAGATGGGAAGCTACAGACAATTATGGCTACTGTGAGGAGGGAATTCAGTCTTTTCCAGAGATGAACCACTATGATTTATCTAATCTCAAGTGCTAAGCACTAAACACGAGTGTATGTAGCATAGACTCAGCAGGCTGTATTTTTTTATTTATATATATATATATTTTTATACAGCTAAGAACAGAGGAAGTGCTCACTCTGTCCACATGGGGCTATGGCTTAAGTTACCACAGGGGTATCTGTGGTTCCCAGTGTGATAGTAATAGTAAGTGGTAGAGTGTTTTAGAGGAGCAATCTACTCAAAGGTCATTAGGTTACTGGGGGACTTTGCTTAGAGAAAAATCAGTGTTGGCCTCACAGAATGAAGTGCTAATGAACAAGACTGACTGGTGGCCACATTGATAGAGCTGCATCATTTTAGAATTCCAGCCTCCAAACTGGACTGAAAAAAGCTCTCATGAAGTATTTAGCTTGTGATATTTTGTTATAGCAGAGGAATACTGGACTAACATACACTTCAATTTGAAAATAAAAGTCTAAGAATAAGGGGGTGGTATATAATACTAGGATTATCTTTGTGAAAGTGAACATTGACCCAAGTAGCCAGAGACAAAATGTATTCTTCAGAAACTAAATGATGCAACAGATAGTGAACCTAGAAAAGAACAACAATAGCCTGTGTCTTAGTCACTGTTCTGTTGCTACGAAGAGACACCATGACCAAGGCAACTCTTATAAAAGAAAGCATTTAATTGGAGGTTTGTCTGTAGTTTCAAACACTTTGTCCATAACTATCATGGCAAGGAGTATGGTGATAGCCAGGCAGACCTGGTCCTGGAGAAGTAAATGAGAGCTACATCCTGATCAGACAGACAGACACACACACACACACACACACACATACACACACACATACATACACACAGCCTAGTTTGGCCTTTTGAAACCTCAAAGCCCACCTCCAGTGACACTTCCTCAAACAAGGCCATATCTCATAGTCTGTCCAAACACTACCATTCCTTGATGATTAAGCATTCAAATATATGAGCCAGGGGAGGGGGTGTCGTTCTTATTCAAACAGCCACAGCCTATACATGTTTATTCAAAATGTAAGTCTTAACACATCGAATGAGTTGGAAACCCTTTTTGGGTTGTACATTCTAAGTGTTGAATCATGAACACCATCTTTAAGATAGAGAAATAGAATAGATGTGAATGCAACGGAGTAGCAAGTACCAAAGAGTATTATACTCAGAAGAATTACTGTTTTATGGAACTTTTGTTTCTGTTCTGGGATGGGTAGGTGTGTTGGTTGGTTAAGACAAGGTCTCATGCAGCCTAGGCTAACCCCAAATCAGCGTGTAGCCAAGAATGTACTTGAGTGAATTCCCAATTCTGCTTCCAACTCCCAAGGGCCAAGAGTATAGGCATATACCACCATGCAAGTTCCATTATATAGTGTGTGTGTGTGTATCCATGAGGATCAAAGGGAAGGTAGTTTGCTTATTGCTCAGACTGTTCTCTGTTCTCATTTTCAGTCCAGGCAGTGGGAGAAAGGGAACATGCAGCCTGCTCCAGTTACAAGTGCACCGGTCATTCTCTGTTGAACTTAGGGTTTTGTTGTTTTGTTTTTCCCATAATTCTTTATTAATTATTTTATTTATTTACATTCTAAATGTTGCCCTTCTCCATGGTCCACTCTTCATGAGTTCTTCCCCCCTTTCCCCCTCACCTTTACTTCTCAGAGGGTGCTTGCCCACCCTCTCCCTCCCACTTCACCCTGTTAGCATCTCCCTTTCCTTGGGCATCTAGTCTCTATAGGATTAAGTGCATCTTTTCCCACTGAAGCCAGACAAGACAGTCCTCTGCTACATGTATGCCAGTGTCCATAGTTCAGCCCATGTGTATTCTTTGGTTGGTTGGCTTAGTCCCTGGGAGGTCTGAGGGGTCCAGTTAGTTGATACTGTTGTTCTTCCTATGGGGCTACAATCCCCTTCAGTCCTTGCCCTAACTCTTCCATAGGGGTCCTGACCTCAGTCCAGTGGTTGACTATAAGTATCTGCATCTGTCTCAGTCAGCTGCTGGTAGAGCCCTCACGCCCCCAGAGGACAGCCATGCTAGGTTCCCGTCTGTAAGCACAACATGGCATCAATAATAATATCAGGGGTTTGATGTCTTCGCATGGTATGGATCCCAAGTTGGATCTCTGGATGACCTTTCCTTCAGTGTCTGCTCCATTTTGTCCCTGCATTTCCTTTAGACAGGAACATGTGATGCTCCTGTATTTTGCTTTCTCTTTAAAATTGCATTAATTGAATTCCTTTTGATTAATATACACTATGTTAATACATGTTGTAATTTACAGCTGATCTGTGCCTTGTTTGCCCTATGTTACTGGGCTGGTATGCCCAATGAAGTCATTCAGAAATTGTCATTGAGCCATGGCAGTCCTGACTGGTAGCTTAATATAAACCCCATTGGCCCCATCTCCTCACTACCTCCACATCCCTTAAATAGCCTTCCAACAAAAGGCAGCATAGAATCCAAACACTTCCAGCATGACTCCCATCTGTGCTTCCCCTGCCTGGCATGGAGTTGCCCATTGAGCTGGGGTGCCACAACTTATGAGGTATGAAGGACTGGATTGGAAGCGGCCTGTTTTGTGATTAAATTGCCAGTGCTCAGTAAGAGTCATTTTACAGAGAAACAAACATAGAGAACCTCTCCCTTTGTTCAGTTTTAACTCAGTGTTCAGGAAAGTAACCAGACCATTGTCAGACTAAGAGAAAAACTTAAGATGTTTAGAGCCTCTGGCTAAAAGATACATGGTTTGGAATTTCAGAAGCCAGGTCACACCTAAGTAGAGCTGATTCCAGAGGAACAGAAGGAAGTGCAGCAGTGCTTACTTACAGAGGAGCTTCTGTGCCAAAGGTTTGTGGTGGACCCAGGACAAGCTTCTGGTTTCTGTGCTTGACTGATATCTGGTCTCATTTTTGCTTGGGATTTTGTTTGGGGCAGCTTGTAGTGGGAAGTAGCATCTTTGCTTGTCCTTCCACAAACCCTCTAAGGGTTGGGCACATAATGAGTGAGCCATCCCCTGCCCTCCACTCCCACCAAACATAGGTCCTGGGTAAACATCACTGGCAGGTATCGAAGCACTGGTGGCTGGATAAAAACCATTCTTTTTGCTATTAGCCAATAAATGAGTCCTGTCATTAGATGCAGTCTCTTCATTCAACCAATGAATGCTTTTTTTATGAAGCTAAAGCTGGCCTGGCAGTAGTGGTGCATGGTTTTAATACCAGCTCAGGAGGTAGGAGCAGGTGGATATTTGTGAGTTTGAGGCCAAACTGCTCTGCAGAGCAACTTCCAGGAGAGCCAGACCTGTTACAGAGAAAAACTCTGTCTCAAAAAAAAAAAAAAAGAAAGAAAGAAAGAAGAAAAAGAAAAGAAGAGAAAAGAAAAACATAAAGCAAAGTTCTAAAGCTAATCCTTGTTTATAAATTCATACAGAAAATTTAAACCCTCAGGTTAATTTTAAGTTCTCAATATTCAGACCATATGCCAGATTCTAAAACTAACATAAAATGTGGACTGCTCAGTCTGCTTCAGTGGTGTGCATCTTTATGAGCAAAAGTTGGCACTTAATTCATGTTTTATTACCCAGATACACTGTCCTCATTAGGCCCTTGTCTGTCTGTCCTTTATTCTGACAAGAATATTCTCCCTGGAGTTACTGCAGCCTGTATTCTTTCAGTGGCTTTTTCATCAGGTGGGTGTCAAGCACCTTTTCTGAGCTTCCAACCTGGAATATAGACTCTGAGTATGGAGTAGAATTAGCTATCCATGTGTCCTCTCCCCATCCCCTGCTCTCCATTCCAGCCTTTCTAGCATGCTTGGCAGGTACTGTTCTTGGCAGAACTGTTCAGTCTAGGTGCTAGTCCGGCAGAACTTGGAGCAGTAGGTTGGTTGTTTCCTGGAGCATCGGTCCTGGGAATACAATACTGGCAGGGGCAAGGCACTGGTGGCTGGTGTTTTCATTGCAGTTGCCATAAGTACCGTAAGTTGTCTAAGACCCACAGCTCACTAGAGATACAGGCCTCAAGATGACCATTTGGCTTAGGACTGCTCCAAGTGTTTAAAAGAGCACAGAAGCAGGATCTGGAGAATACGTTCCTAACCAGAGCATCTATAGGTAGACGTCTTCAGAAAACATTCTCGGAATAAAGATATGCCTCACAGAAACAGGTTCTACGGTGTAAAAGCTGTGGCTTTCACTGGTGGCTGTCTTACAAAGAGACTAGAGGTACACAGCATTGAGTGGCAGGAAGAGGTTTCAGGTCCCAAGCCCAGTGTTGAGTCCACAATCTGTTGCTGATTGGTAGGCTGAGGGAAGACTTCTCTGACATTGAGTTGAATATGGCCTAAGAAAACTCTGGAGCTTCCTGTTTGTTGAGCATCTGCCATGGTCTAGGGGACATCTATGTGGATCTCATGGGTCTCCTGACATGGTGGCGCATTACAGTAAAAGAGATTAAGGCTTGAAGACCATAGGGCTTTCTTGAATTATTCAGTGTTCATTTCCCATTAACAATGCAGAAGTGCCTTGAATTCCAAAGGAGCAGTTGTAGACCATATTTATTACATGTATCCAAATCCCAGATCAGCTACCATCTACTGTTTGAGACTCTAGGGCCTCAGTTTTCTCAGCTGTATTTGGGTTATAGTAAAGGTTCACTCTTTAACTAAACACATGAAAAAGAACAGTCAGTGGTACATTGTAGCTGTTACATAAGTGATTATTATAATGTGATGATGATAATTCCAGATCCAGAACGATAAAAATCTAGTACCTTCACAGTGTTGCTGTTTATCCAGAGCCCAAATAAAAGTTCCAGCTTCAGAGCATTAAAACTCAGTGAATTCTCACATACAGAAATTCTCTCCAGGGTCCCATACAGGAGGGACAGATGGTAGAAGATGGTCTATATGACTTCAAGATTCAGTGTTAAGCCAGACTAAAATAGAAATAAAACCCTATGAAAAAAGACCACTTGGACATAGAAATTGTTTTTTGACTTTTAGGCAACTTTGTTGTCTTGAATATGTGTGTGTGTGTGTGTGTGTGTGTGTCAGAAAAATGCTGCTCCTGAGATGTCAGTATTCTCATCGCATTTTACCAGTCTGCACCACAGGCCTCATGGAGAAATCTAAAAACTAAATTATGGTCATTTAACTTTATATAAGACTCAAGAGAACAGAGAGCATTTGGGAAAGAAAGGCCCTAGGAAAGACCTACCATAACACAGTAGCTGCATCACTCTTCATTGATGAGCCATGCCTTTCATAGACCCTCAGAAGGACATCAGGAGTAACTTGCTGCACATAAGAGCAGAGTGCATTTACTGGAAGCAGTAATTCCTTTAAAGAGTATTCTGTCCCCCTGTATATGACATCTCCAGATGTTACTTTGTAGACACATGGGCTGCTGTGGTAGCCACAGAACAGCTTATAACCACCCCAGCATCTGAACACCTTGGAATTCATACCTGTGATCCACCAAGCTGGGCATTTACTTAAGATAAGCACATTTCTCTCATCTGAATCAGACTCAAAGGAAAGCAGACTACTCCCTACCCCATGTCCATTATTAAGTACCACAAGAACCACAATGTTACTTATTTTCACCAGGCTGCTTACAAGTAGACATTTCCCCTCTGATGGCATCTCAATAGTTACCAATAGCAGTCTACCCTGTGAGTTGTGTGTCTTATAAACTACTGATACACGTGAGCTAGAAACACTGAGAAAGAGCAGGGAAGAGTTACATGAAAGAGCTATAAATATGTCTTTGTTTTCTTCTTCATACTTTATTCCTCAACAACAATTTTACATAGAAGAGAACACCCAACATCAACCTCTGGCCTCTATACACATGTGCACATACCTCACACAGACACATACACAAATTTAGAAAAAGGTTTTATTTCATACTTCACACTGACAATTTGAAATGTATTCCTTTGTCCACTTTGAAGTAGTGGATAGCTCAGAAGTACTATGAACATTCGCATTGCTTCGTGACTGTTGCCACCCTGTCTAGAACTTCTTCATCTCCCCAAACCGAATCTCCACATGTATTCACAATAAATTTCCCTTTCCTTTGTATCTGTGCACATAACTATCCTGTGTTTCTCTGATAAATGGAAGCATGCAACATTGTTCTTCTGGCTGGCTTATTTTACTTTACACAGTTGTTCATGACTCGTGGTGTACGGTGTGTACATCCTTGGCTACATGCATATCTCACTCCTCTCACTCCATGAGTTTTACTCATCCTTCAGAAGCTGCTGCTGTGGCTTCCTTCTTCAATCTCCTACTGTGAGCTCAGGCTGACTTTTGAGTTCCTACTCTTTAGTTCTTTCAAATATGTGCACAAAAAATGAAACTACTGGATCATATAGTAAGTCTGGTTGGGGGGGTGTTGTTTTATTTCTTAAGAAACTACTGTAATATCTCCATAGCAATCATATCATTTTTATGTTCCCACCAGCGTGAATTTTTGTCTTCCTCTGCATCCTTGCCAACAGGTACTAGTTACTAATTTTGTTTTGGAATTTTTTTTAATGATAGCCATCATTAATGAGTTAAGAAGTTGTATCACTTGTGATTTTTCTCTTGCATTTCCCTGATTAGTTATGTTGAGCATTTTTCCATGTGCTTATTAATCATTTGTAAAACACCTATGCAATTTGTTTGCTCATTTTTAATCAGGTAGGGGTTTTTTTTTTTTTTTCATTTTTGTTGAGTTGTAGGACATTTCCATGAGTTCCAGATATTCTTTAACAGATATTTAGTTTACAAGAATTCTCTCATTTCAAACATAGTATCAATGTTTAAGTCACTATTTCTTCAGGACAGTAGTAAATAGACTTAATAGCCCTCAGTCACAGTAAAAAGATTTTCATATGAAGTAAGAGCGATTGAGCAGGTCCTTTGACCTTTGGGTTTAGGGGTTTTTAGTAAATAGTCACTTCTTATTATTCAGCCATTATTTAGGTCGCACAAATGTCCACTAGGTGGTGCTCTAACTGCAGCAACAAATGTTTTCCTACAGCTGAAGATAAATTTCCAAGTTGTTCTAACAATAACAAAGATTCAAACAGATAAGCCATTTATGTTAATTTGGGCAGAGTAGTCACACCTGTAGAATATTTGACGTAGAAATTGTCCCTGAGGTTCTGAGCTGTGTTCCATTTTCATCTTCCCGTGTGATAGCAGGTCTGGTTCAGGGCTTTTGTTCCCATTCTGGCAGGTGATCCCATTACTCACATGCCACAGCTGACCATTAACTAGCATCCCCGAGAGCTCGTTTCCTGGGACACACATTGAAGAAGGGGAACATGTGTGAGCCCAGTCTGCTTATTGTGGACTCCTAGCACTGCCATGTGATACAGCCTGTAATAAGAAGTGGGGCCATGCTAGCCACAGAGGTTAATAGTGGCAAGGGAACAGACCTGAGCTTGAGATTTTAAATGTGTGGCACAGAAGTAGAAATGTTAAACCTTGTCAAAAGAAGAAAACAAATTAATAAAAGTTAAAGCCTTGTTTCCTGTGCTTGTTTGTACAGGTAGATCCTCACTTATTGAAGGAGTGTAACGTGTTTCCAGTGTGCTTGTTGAAGTGCTGAGACTTAACTCTTAGGTTCCATCTCACAACAACAGTTGGATGGCAAATCTTTATTTTCCCAAAATTTAATAACTCAGGCAAACATGAGTTTGAAGGGATGAGCTCAGCCTTTACATCTCTGGTTGGTGAAAAAGCCAGAGCACTTAGCAAGCTGCAATCAGAAAAGGCAGGCTGTGAGAGAACAGCTTTGAGACACACAGTGAACGCCCACTGTGGGGAATGGCGTGCTTATAGGGGTAGGATTGGAAAGGTCTCTTTCTTGTGAAGGAGAAAAAAAAGATGAATCAGACTGCCAGAGAGGATTTCAGTTCTGTCTCATTTCACAGACAGGGAACCTTGATGTTCAGAGCTGTACCGGGGAAATGAGACCATCATCCCCTCCCCTTTTTACTTGGGGAAGAAAGCTCAGCTGCTGTAACCATGAATCCTGAACAAAATTCCTTAAAGTGCTGGAAATGGCTTCTCTTTTAAGGAAACACAGAGGGGAAGTGGTCAGCAGCGCTTCCCTGCTCCCTGCTCCCTGCTCCCTGCTCCCTGCTCCCTGCTCCCTGCTCCCTGCTCCCTGCTCCCTGCTCATCATGGCTGCATGTAGCTCTTCCTCCATTGGTAAAAACACCCTCAGCTGATAAGAAGCCTCTTCAGAGTGTTTCCAAATGAATTCTGGAGGATTCTATGATGGGCCTCCTTTTAGCAGTGATTTTCTGTCTCTGGTTTTAGTTACTTGCTCTTTGTGGTGCAAAAATACTAAATAAAAATATTCATAAATAAGCAATGGCATATTTATTCCTGCTACAATTATTCTATTAAACTATTGTTCTTTTTACTGTCTTACTGTGTTAGGTTTATAGATTACATATTATTAGCATTGTTACATATGTATAGGTTGAGTGCTCCTTAGGGCCTTATATTTCAGAATTCTTAGTCTTGTATCTGGAGTTTATTTTTAATTCTTTCTTGGCATTATTTCATGTGTGAAGTAGTTTTGCCTGCATGTATGTGCAGTATGTGTATGCAGTGCCCTCTGAGTTCATGAGGGTGTTCGAGCTCCTGGAACGGGATGCTTGTAAGCAACCATGTGGGTCCTGAGAATTGAACCTGGGTTTTCTGCAAGAGCAACAAGTGTTTTTAACCAGTGAGCCAAATCTTCTGTCCCTGTTTTGGATTTTGTTGGCAGTTACAATGTTGTTGCTTTGTTGTTGCAGTGCTGGGATCCAGTTCAGAGCTTTGTGCTCGGCCGCTGGGCTATTTCCTCCACTCAGGGTCTACTGTTACTGTTCTGAAGGACTTCAGAATATTTGCTTAAACATAAAATACCTGGAGATAAAATCCAAATTTAATCATTGTTTTTATTGATAGTGTATAAACATATATAGCTATAATAAAAGCAATTCGATACAACATTTCTAGTGAGTTTTGACAGCAGTGTTTCACATGAGGTCATAGGGAATTTTCCAATTATGTCAGTATTCAGTGTTTCAGATTTTGAATCATTTAGATCATTTCAAATTTCATATATTCAAATTAGGAATTATACCATTTCTATGAGGTACAGGTGGTATCTATGGGGTTTGTACTATGTGAAGATTCATCCAAGGAACTTCCTAGAACAGGTGAAAAGTGAATGCTGTGTTACATTCTAAGGGGTTAACATGTTTAGACAGTGAATAGCCTTCTGTGGAGGTTGATAAGATCTGTTCAGGTTGTTGTCTGTAATTGTAGCTTTTTATAAATCTATACTATTGTGTTTTCCACATCTTTCCTATAAAGAATTCTATTCCCCTCTAAATCCTATTTCTTCATTTAGCTGGTCACTCCCAGGACCACATTGTATCTGTCAATAGGACCCTGATAATGTGCTCCTCGGCTGATGCACAGTCTTGAAGGCGCACAGGAGCTGGTCAGCCTTTTCACTCTGTGACTGGGATCGGTAAAGCTGAGGTTAAACGTGGAGATGAGCTGATCCATGTGAAGTACTATTGTCTCCTCAAGCACTCTGGAAGGAGCATCCTAGGAACTGGTGACTGCAGTTTTGTCTATTGGGTGTGAAACTTCAGTGGGCAAGACACCATTCCATCCCTAAGAAACTTCAGGTTCCCTCAGGGAGACACTAGACAGTAGAGCATTTTCACAGCAGTAAGGTCAGGGCTGGGAAACATCCAGCTAGCCAGGCTGACCCCAAGCAGTGCATGGGGTTTGCCAGCAGCAAGCCACTAACATGCTCTCCCTTTAACTTGGCCCTTCCGCAGTTCTTCAGCCATTGAAGATTCAGGAAAAGACTAAGATTTTGCTTTCAAGGGAAAAATTCCCCTTCACTCTGACATAAAAATCCCAATAGCTAAGAAGAAAATGATTTTAAAAGTAAACTCATGACAAGAGTTTTTACGTTTTTTTTTAATTCTGTTGCTTCAGATTAGGAAATTGTAGCTCCATTCAGTAAGGCTGTTTAATATCATTAAATACTCCACTGTCTAACTACACAGACAAGCAAGAATGTACCTGAGCAGTGTGACTTCAAGATCAGATAGTCTTTAACTACTCACTTAATTTGCAAAAGTCCTCAAGAAAAGCAAACTACATCTTCCCCTAAGAGTGTGCAAATACAAAAATTTGCCAGCATTTAAAAACACTTAATTTAAAAGGCAAAATTCAGTGAGTTTTCAGAAGTACTTCAGAACTACAAGGTCAAACAAGAGACAACAACAGATCTAACAAGGGAACTAAAAGCCTTGGAACAAGGGCAAGAAATTGAGTTTTAGTCTTAGCTTTGCCATAAGCACTAGTGGGTTTGGGTCTTTGGCCTCTGTAGGCTGCAGGTGGCTATCTGATCTAGACAGATTAGACCTAGACACACTTAGCCTTTCAGCCACTTCCAGTCCTTGGGGCTTGGGTGTGAACAGTGTCAAACCCTTTCAACCTGGCAGCTGCCGTTTGCTTAGCAAATGTTTATGGGGTGTCTGTGCTTCCTGCGCTTCCTGCCCTTAGAGGAGTGAGGTGTTCCTTAGTGGTTAGAGACCCTGCATCTGAATCTCCTCAGGCGGCAGGCCTTCATTTTAATTGTAAATTTGAACGCTCTTGCCACCTTTATCAGGGACCTTAGTCTCACCCAGAGACCTCTCTATATTCAGCCCTGTTAACTGCTTGACAGTTCAGCTCCACGCAGAAATGCGAGTCAGACTGGCTGACTTACAAGAGGATTGGATTTAAATTTTCCGTGAGGCTTACCTTCCTCTTTGAGAAGTCTTTTGCTGTGCAGTTTCTAGGAAGGATTTTCCAAGCTCTCTGTAATGGATGAGTGTATCTCAGCCTGGGCACAAATGCAGCCAGCTTTCAAAAGACAGGTTGCTCCTTTCAGATTAATGTGTGCATGTCCCTTTCGAAGCCACAGCTTCTGATAGAATATAACAACTTAAGTTGGGTAATCTGGGTTTTTTGGTTGGTTAGTTGATTGGAGAGTTTCTTTTGAAGCTCTTGTTCCTTGCTGCTAATTGTCCTGGCAACAGCCATCAACTTGAAATTACAGGAAGTAAAGGGTCTTATTTATTACTATTAAATCTGTTGTCTCAGACAAGGTCTACTGCTTGTGTCCACAGAGGGGCAGCGTAGCTCTAGAGGCTGCCTCAGCTCAACTAGCCCCAAATGCCCTCTACTCCATTATAAATGTCTGCCTATCCTGGCTAACCAGTGACTTAGGGCTTTTCTCCACTGTGTTTTCTGAAACAAACTCAGCTATATTAAAAGATTGCATGTATGTCACTTACATGGGGATCATAGGGCCTACTTGTTCATTTTACTGGTTATGTAACAGACACATTTTGAGTTTTCATACAGGATTACTTGAGGCCTTGCATCTTCAATTAGGAAAGCCACACAGCCATCTACTTTTTTATTAAAATAGATTTTTTCATATAATATATTGTGATTATGGTTTCCTGCTCCCATAACTCCTCCCAGATCCTTCCCTCCTTCTTACCCACCCAATTCCACACCCGTTTTCTCATTAAGGAAACAGGTATCAATCATACATACATACATACATACATACATACATACATAAAATAAAACAAAGCAGTATAGGACAAAACAAACATAGAGGAAAAAAAGAGCCAAAGAAAAAACACATGAAGTATTAGATGCAGAGACACATACATTTGAACATACAGAAATGCCATAACACAAAACCAAAACCATAATATATAAGAAAAAGACCTGGAAGGAAGGAAGGAAGGAAGGAAGGAAGGAAGGAAGGAAGGAGAAGGACCCACCCACCCAGACAAAGCATGATGAGACAGAAAACCTCCAAAACACCATTGAGTTCATTTTGTGTTGGCCATCTAATACTGGGCATGGGCCTGCCCTTAAATGTGGTTTGTACACCCAGTAAGACTCCATTGGAGAAAACAGTTTTTTCCTTTGCCAGTTATTATCAGTTGGAGATAGCTTCTGGGTTAGAATGGGCTTGAATTCACTTCCACATCTCAGTATTAGGATCCTGTCTGGCTTTGACCTTTGCAGGACCTCTGCATGTTCCTACAGTCCCCTTGAATTCATAGATACTTCAGTCATGCTGTGTTTAGAAGGCCTTGTGTCCTTGGGGTCCTCCATCTCCTCTGGCCCTTGCAATCTTTCCACACGGTTCCCCGACCCCTGAGGGATTTGATGGTAGCATCCATTTAGGACTAAGTGTTGAAAGGTTTTTCACTCCCTGCACATTGTTTAGTTGTGGGTTTCTGTATTTGTTTCCAGCTACGACGGGGGAAGCTTCTCTGATGATGGCTGAGTACTGATCTGTTGGTCAGTGTGCCTCTGGCCTGGCCTAGTGGGAGTGTTCAAGCAAAGGGAAAAGGGCAGGGGGGGGAAGTGCCTCTGTGGAGGCAAAAGCTTCAGGAGAGCGGGAGAGCGGAGAGCGTTCTCTTCCCAGGCAGTGTGACAGATGCTCTCAGATGTTGGAGTAATTCTCATGCATCTTTATTCCTTCTGGACAGGATCTTATATACATTTTGGGGGAGAGTTGGGTCTGACAGTAGGTGCTTCGTATTGGCTTGGCCTGAGATGCCTTATCTACATGAGGAGGGACTTGTGGGTATTGTCCCTACATGACTGATGGCTACAATTCTCTCTATAGGGGACTGTGGCTACATGACAGGGGGCCTGGGGAGTTGAGAGCAGGCAAAGCTCCTAAGTCCCAAACAGTTTCACCAACTGGGGACCAAGTATTCAAATACATGCACATATGGGGGCCATTCTCATCCAGATCACCACACCAGCCTAGGGCATATCTACCATTGACATTATTTGCAGAGAAAGTGTGAAACTAGCACTATCGTGGGCCAAACCACAGAGAGCTAGGGAAATCTTCCAGAAGTTCAGTGTTGCCAGAAGTCTGAGGGAAGGTAGATTTTCACTGACCCCATGCTGGATTATACTTGAGATGCTGCTGGCTCCTCCAGTCACCTTTGATCACCAAGCAGGACTTTCTTGTCTGCACACAAGTCTCTCTTAAGTGTGCCAAATGAAAAAAACTTGCACAGCCAAAGCTCTGTGAGGACTCCATACTGCTGAGTCACTGTTTCAGTGAGAGCCGCACCCCCTCTGGGTATTTAGATATAAGTCCATTTCCCCCTTCTGAAAATGTTCATTCACTCAGCAATTAAATGCGGATCACTTCACCACAAGGTTGATGCTTGGAAGACAAAAGTAAGAGCACTAACTTTCATTCCAGGAAACTGCGTGGAGGTTAATGTTATGAGGGCTGTCACAGCCATGATTTCAGAGGAGGGATGAGTAGTTTTCCACCTTGATGACTGAGAAGACTTCAAGAAAAGTAGATAAAGACAATAAAAGAAAAATACAGACATTCTCTGGTAGAATGAGGGTGATGGGGTTAGTTTTTGTATGCCCTCTTGGAAATCACCTTGACTGAGTCATAGTTCCTTTCTATAAAGATGGTAGCATGCCAATGACTTCTGAGGTTGTATTATAATCACAGAGCCCTCTTTACACTTAAGTTTTCCTTATTGTGACTCCTCCATTTACCAGTTAAGTTAAAGCTGCATGAGGATTAAACTTCAGGGAAGAAGCAGGTTAGTTTGGTTAGGTTTTGTATTTTATAATTTTAAAAGGTTGGATATTAAATCCATATTTCAGATAGTCTTACAATAAATATAAGAGTCAGTGTAATTAAGATTGTTGAGAATCTTTAAATGGATAGAAAGGAAAGAAATACCAAATTTATTTTTGTTATTCTTATCCTGCTAGGAATTGAACCCAGAGCCTTATAATAAAAGCTTTGTTTGGTTTTGTGGTGTGGGCTTGCTACATAGCCTAGATTGCCTCAGTTTTCCTGCCTCAGCCTTCTAAGTACCGATATTAAAGTCACACACATCATCTCTAGCATACGGTCAGCTTAATGAGTCTTGCTAAATAGGGCTTTCAGTGCAGAAGACTGGAATATCTGTGGGGAACACAGTGAGACTGAATAGAGTGTGTGCCATACCGAGAAACCATTTCATCTGTGTGCCAGTCTGTTTCTATATAAATTATTTTTTACCATAACCGGTAGTTTGGAAAACACTATTTTAGAGAAATGTTAATATATATATACATATATATATATGTGTGCAGTACAGTTACCCCAACAGATGTTGACCTGAAGGACATGTCCCAGTGACAAGAGAAAAACATTATCATTTGTTATAACTTTATGTTCAACCTTCTGTACCCAAGGTTTCTTAGCCACATTCACCCAGCACAAATGGAAAATATTTAGTAATGAAGAGGGTCTTGGCATACAAGCTGTTCTTGATGCTGTTCCTTCAGTAACTCTTCACAGAGCATTTATATTGTACTAACTGATACAATTGCTCTAGAGATTATTTAAAATATGTGGATGTGCAGGTTATCTGAAAACTACTGCACCATTTATATAGTTGCAAGCATCCACAGATCTTGGTACCTTCCTGGAAGACCCTAAACAATGATAAAAGAGAATCCTAAGGATCTACTAAATGTTTAGAGTTTGTTTACTTCAAAGTGCTCCATTACCCAGAAAGGGAGTTTGTAGCCAGGAATCCCTGGGGTGAAACGCCCCATCCTTCGAGGCCCACTCCTGTCATCCTCTATGGATGTTTTAATGGGAAGCAGTTTATGCTAACATTTACTGTAGAGCATACTTAGGAATAAGGCTCTCCAAAGCTTTCATCTCCGCCTTAAAAGCTGCCTGGGGGTGTGAGCATTAAAATGGCTATCCGTCTCTCAGAACAGTGGTGAATCTGTCCACATCCAGGTCATTTAAGAACTCCTAAGCCATTGAATGAAACGGTGTTTTCATTGCCAGTCCCTAGAAATGATAGCTCTAGAAAATGATGCTACTTCAATTGCAGTACATGCAAGTTTAGGTGAAAAGGTGAGTACTGAAATACTCTGTTTAAAAAAAAAATAGCTGAAGATACTGACTCTTGCTAGTATTTCTGTCACAGGATTGTCTTTCATCTTATAGTAAGGGGCAGTTTCCTGACTCTTAGTCAGGAAACTAGGACAGACAGACAAGACTTGCCTGGTTAACAACCAAGCTCTCCTAAGCGCCTCTCACTATACCATGTGGTCCTGCTCCATCTAAGCGTGAGGCATATTCACTAATATTAAAGTTTGTGCCTTACTCTTGCACAGTCTCAGGGACTTGATGGGGTGGCAAGGAAATACACAGGCACACAGAAAATACTTTATCTGGTGATCTGGGCTCTGGGCTGTCGAAGTCACAGCCCTCAGAAACTCAGCATGTTTATTATGTGCAGTTGAACAAGAAGGCAAGGTTATTCTATACACCTGAACAAGGAGGCAGTTTAGCTAATCTAGGTAGGAGCAGGTACTGGAGGGCAGCAGCCTTAACTGGGGAAGGAAGCTACAGTGGTCATTTTCTGAACACAGTATCATCACACCCACTTGGACCCGAGGAAGGCTTTTCTATCCTCCAAGCCTCACCTGGAGAAGGTTTCACCACTTGAGTGGAGCTGAGGACTCTCAACACAGGTCCACTCAGGACTGCACTTGCTCCTACATTTGGAATGATAACATTTTCTTAATTCCTTAAGGGTTGATATTGTCGCCATGGCTATCTTCCTTATTGATTTAATATTTTTATTTGAGACTTGTATTCGCCTGTAGTTTTCTGAATAAAGAAAGGTCCAGAAGTTTGCAAGTTTGAAAATCCCATCGATGTGTAATTGTGTACATATTCCGGCCCCGCAATTGATAGTTTGGTTGGGTATAGAATTTTAAGATATAAAACATTATGAAAGGATTATTCTCCTGTTGGCCGATGTTCCCTTTCAGGATCTACAGTTCTGCACAGTAAATGTGGCTTGTTTTCTGTGAAAGGTTTTATAATATTATTTAACCTGATAATTCTGGCACTTAGAGGGTGATCTTTTGTGGCACAGACTTTCTCCCATCACTACCAAATCCCTACACACACACACACACACACACACACACACACACACACCCCACTCCCTCCAATCTTACCTTCAGGACAACTTCAACATAAAGATTTAATTATAAAGAATTTTCATTTAATATTTTTTAGAACTTTCTTTATATGTTTTCTTTATAATTTTGCCCTATTATAAAAATGCTATAGTTTCTAGCATATCTTACTTAAAAGTTCAGATATTTCTCTACCTATTTATATTGTCTGGATATTTTAACAATTACTTCATTTTTAGAGTTTGGGAGTTCTGGTATCCAGAGAGGCAAGAAGAAGGTGTTGAGTCCCTTGGAGCTATAGTTACAAACGGTTGTGAGTTGCCAAACATGAGTTATAAGAACCAAAAATCCAGACTCTGGAAAACCAGCAGGTGCTCTTGAATACTGAGCCATTTCCTCAGCTCTTACTCCAGTGATTTAAAATCTGATAGGCTCTTTGTGTCTATAAACCATACACTTCCTGGGGACCTGCAGTGGCACTTTATATAGTCAGATTATACATCAGCTTTTGGGTTGGTTTTACTGTAGAAGAGAGAGAGAGAGAGAGAGAGTGTGTGTGTGTGTGTGTGTGTGTACACACTGATACTGATTGCAGCCAGGACTTGCACAAGCTATCACTGAGCCAGCTGTCCTCTATCTCTTCTCTGTTCTTTTGCCCAAGTATTTCCCAGGTAAATCACTGGTGTTTGCTTGTACACTGATGCTTTCCTTCAGGTCTTACTTTATGGTACCTGACCCTCCATTCCAGGACTTGAGGAACTGTTTTTTGTACTGTTTTTCTGTTTCTATGGGCTGTGTGTACAGGTGCTTATTTGCATTGCACTATCTCACATCTCTTAGCTTCACAAAGGTCTCCACTCCTTTGATCATCCAGAGCACAGGTGTTTATGCCAAGTAGAACATTACTATTCTAGATTTGTTGTTATTTTATTTTGTTTTGTCTGACGCCCAATTTAATAATAAGGCCCTGTTGCACATGTTTTAGAAAAAAAAACTATTTTATTTAAAATCTTGAAAAAATGAGTAAGTTTTTCTCATGATAATAAAAAGCAACTCTGGAGAAAATATTTAAATTTTTAAATTAATTAATATTTTTAAATTGATTAAATTATTAAAATTTATCATTTGAGGGCATACTTGATTTTGTTTTTGATTCAAGGGTAGTTTCCCATAAAGTTTGTGATATGATTTCCACTTTGCATATTAATTCCTGTCATGTAGAATTATTATGCTGTAGTTAAAAGAAAATGGACACTGCTTCTCCATGTTTGATAATACAGAACATAGTGAAACACTGTAGAATTTTCAGATAAGATTGCACATGAATGAAGTTAAAGACACGACTTTTTTAACAAGTAGTGACTAATGATGCCAGGACTTCATGTGCTATCAAAATGACAATGCTGAGGGAGGACAGAGAAAATCACTGGACCCTGCAGGTCAGTGGGCGCTGCAGGACTCGTCACAGTTTCCCCAATACCACCAACGCACTGTTGAGTGGTTGAGTGGCTGGAGTTGTAGCGGTATTTTCCTGGGCCCCTTCATTCTGTTGGCAGGTGATACAGAAACAGGGAAGTTGAATGGGGACAGAGTTAGTCCACACAGGGATTGGTAGTAGTCAGTAGCTCATTAACTAAGAAGGCTATAGAGTTGGTGTGCATGTGTGTACATGTGTCATACATGGTATGCATGCTCAGGAATGGTAAGAATGCTGCAATTACAGATCCATACACCCCTACCAAGCTTTCCCTGGTTTCTGAGGACTTGAACTCAGGTCTTCACGTGTACATGGCAACCACTTCCCCCTTCCCATTGTCTTTGCAACCCATGTATAACTTTTTAAAAGTAGCTCCAGGAAGCATGAAAAGTATGTCTTTGTCTTTATATAAGGACTAGTTCCCAATGACTTTATTAGTTTTAATGCCACCTGTATGGTTATAACAACTGGAAAGGCTTTTTTGAGGATTAAACAGATGATTTAAAACTCTTATCCTTAAAGAAAATAGGTACCTTTTTCCTTCAAAGGAAAAAAAAATATAGAAATTCTTTGGAAGACTTATAAAATATAAGACAGTAAAGTTAAAGCTTAAAGCTTTTGTGACATGTATACACAAGCTTTTTCAATCTGCCTGTGCTCTGCTATACATTATAAATCTCCTAAGTATGAGTTGTTAGTAAATCCCAAAGTAATGTTACCAGTGATTGAACATATTTTCCTACTAACCATATTTGCTCTTCACATGTGTTTGTTGATCGTGTTAGTGTGGGTCGCGGCAAGTGTGTGGAGGCTGGAGGACACTTGTAGCAGTCACTTTCTCCTTGCATCATGTAGATTCTTGGGGTCCAGTTAAGAATGTCAGGCTTATTAAGGTCAGTTCTAGGTTGAGGAACTAGCAATACAATAGATGTAATTAGTCAAGGAACAAGCAAGACAATAAACACAAATAGTCAAAGAACAAGCAAGGCAATAAACAAAGTTCAATGAATACTCCCATGATCACTGTTTCTAAGGGCTTATCATGATGACCAAAATATCTGAGCCTACTTCCCTTGCATGTAATTAAAATGGTATAAAAGTAAAAAAGGAGAAGGGGGGGATGGTATAGAGGGTTCTAGGTAGGGGAAATGGAGAAAGGGGATGACATCTGAAATGTAAATAAATAAAATACCCAATAAAAAATTCATTTATATCACACATTTAAAGACATTTGATGACATATAAATGGAATGGTGTTTGTTCATTGAATTAATTTCTATACACATATTCTACTTAAATATATAATTAAAACTTTTTTCACAGATAGATATTGCTACCTCAGGTTTTGATCTGGATTTTGTTGTTGTTACAGTTGTTTTATCATCGAATAAAATAAAACTATTTGTTCTGCAATGAATTTAGTTTTTTAAATAAAATTTAGTCAAACATGGGAAAAAAAAAAAAGAATGTGAGGCTTAGCAGCAAGCTCACTGCCCACTAAGCCATTTCGCTGGCCTGGGGTACAGTTTCTACCTTGTTCTTTTATCAGTCTCTTCACCTAGGAAAATTAGTAATGAGCATTCATTGCTCTGATCCGGCTGCAGAGGTTGCTCCACAGTTCACAGCACTGGTTGCTGTAGTGGAGGACCCAGGTTCAGTTCCCAGTACCTGAGTAGCAGTTTACAGCCCTTCATAACCCCAGTTCCCAGAGAATCGAACCCCATCTTCTGATATGGTACACAGACATACACTCAGGCAAAATACCCATATATGTAGCAAAAATAAGTCTTTTAAAAGGAAATTCCATGCTGTTGTGCATATAACAAGGGATAGTGGTTTATGCCCCCCCAGGACAAATCCAGCCCCACCCATAACAGTATAGATCCTATTGTATCAAGTCATTATTGTATAGAAAGATAACCTTGGGAATATAACATGCCAGACTCATTTAAGGACTTATATATTCAGCATATGTTATGTGTTCTTTTGAAAACCCTTGTAAGTCAACAGGTTATACTGCCTTGCTTCCTAGTGTTCTTGTTTAATCTGTCCATCTGCACCCCTGAATTTTGCCAAATGCCAAACTTACTCTCATTCCTTTCCTTATTTATCATTTTTTACTTACTGCCTGGTTTAGTGGAAATTATAGTCATATGCCTGCAGTCTGTGGAGGGTAGAAGGACGGGCCAGAAACACAGAGTGAATAAAAAGAACCTCAAGATGATGGAGGAACGTGGTGCAGTGCTACCCCAGTGAGCAGGGTGCAAAACTGTTATCTACAGCCTCGGGATGCTCAGTAGATAAAGCACTTGCTGTACAAGCATGTGAAAGAGTTCAAACACCAGAACCCACATAAAGCCGCATGTGGCAGGCAGCTCCTGTCTGTAAGCTCAGCACTCCTGTAGGGAGATGGAGGCAAAGACAGGAGAGCCCTCCAGGCAATGACTGACTCCCCCAAGGTTGTCCTCTGACCTCCACTTGCACACCCACATTCACACACAGAAATGTGCATACACATGAAGATGTCATCCATATGAATTCTTTAGATTTATCTCTTTGGACACAAGGCAAGTCAAATTCTCACCCCACTGATATTACCCCATCTTGTTAGCCAAAGAACCAGCCAATCACATTTCTGAATCATGACCTACCCATAAAAGCATTTTGAAACAATAAAACATACTGTACTAAATTGCTTCCAGCTATTTCATCCAACTTAGACTGCCCTGGGCCAGTAAACCAGGAATATAAAAAATGTGTCAGGTTCAGTATGAAGTTCTGATATTTATATGAATGGGTTTCTATGTCCTTTTCAGGGAACCCAGAATTTCTGGCTGAACCCTGTTCTCTGTAATCCTTTGTCTACATATTCCCAAAACCTGTTTCTGTCTCCCTTTATGCAAAGTCTCAGTTTAGCGTAGTTACTGGAAGAAAGGCAAAGCAATGAAGCTGTGCTTGGGTGCACTTTGCTCCTGGCTGACAGCACCTGTGCAGGGATTACACTGCAGTCTATCACAGGTGCCTACATACCTAAGCTAGCTAGGAGAGGCATCTGAGCTGACTTTGAAAGTGGCCCGTAAGGAAACAGAAAGTTTTATAATGAAGTGAGGCTGCTTTCTAGTTAGAGACGGATAGCAATGCTGAGGTGAGGTACTTCAATGTTATTTAAGTCTTCTCTAAGTAGTTTAATACGGAATGTGCAAAATGGCAAACTAATAAGATAAATAAGATGGCTCCAGCATACTAGGAATGCAAACAGATCCATACAAAAAGAGCAAAACCCACAGAAGTCAGCAGACCACGAAAAGAGAGAACTGTGGGTGAGCCAGTCTGCTAGAGGTGTAAACCTGGCTGTTGCTAAGAGAACTTGAGAAATGGACAGTGCATCGTTGTTTTTTCACTGAGCATGTCATCTGCTCTGGCGTTGCACACTGGGTGTACTTCCACAGGAAGAGAATTTTGAAGGATGGGTGGGAGTCCTGGGGAGCAGCGTGGTAGGCACATCCGCACATGCCTGGGCGTGGGAGCTGGTGTACCTCTTTCGGAAAGCGGCTGGGTAGTCCTAATCAAGAGCTTGGAGAGCAGCTCTTGTAGTTCAGTAGTCATTGATTTCAATTAAATTTACCATTGGATCATTTCCTGCTTGTTGTTCAGCACAGTTTCAGTGAGGTCGGCTGTCGTCAGTATGTCACTGACTGGGACCCTGGTCAAATCATTTTGTCTGCCTCATGTTCACAGAAAAGAGAAATCACTGAGCTCTCCAGAAACCTGTATTTTCTTCCTTGTTGTGTATTTTGAGTTTGTCTCAGTGTGATTGCATCTAAATGGGGTGAAGAGGTACAGAGGTGGACTTCAGCAAGTGAGATATTTTTCAGGCAGATCACCTAAGACAGTGGTTCTCAACCTTCCAATGCTACAATCCTGCTTAGTGCAGTTCCTCATGTTGTGGCAAACCCCAATCGTAAGGTTATTTTTGTTGCTATAATTTTCTACTGTTATGAATCATATCATAAATAAGAATAAAAAAAAAAACCCTGTTGGTTGACACCCAAAGGGATTGCAACCCCCAGATTAAGAGCCACTGCTCTAGGATAAAATGGCGACAGGTGCTTCTCGGCCAAATCAGCCCGTGGTCCCTTGGCACAGTTGGTGCTAATGGCTCCTCTGCCCTGCAGGGTTAGAGTCCACCCCTGCGGGTGGCCACATTGTATAGGTCCATAGTTGTTCCTTTGGTTCTTTAATGACTGGCTCAGAGCAGCATCTGTAGACACTTGTTGAAGTATCCTTTATATGAATAGAGACCCAAAGAATTTCAGATAGGTTGGAATGCTGAATAAGACTTTGTTCTGACTAAACTCTAAAGGTCTATCTTCATGATGTGAAATGCATGACTTTTCCCATTAGTGCTCCTGGAAGCAAACTGTAGTTATCAACTCTGAAGCTTGAAGGTAGAATACTTTTGGTTATCATTAAATGTAGAATAAAAGAATCACCCAATACTGATCAGGAGACTAACAGACTCCTGCATATGTAGTGAAGGGAAAGACAGCACACTGACGAGCTAGTTCCCAGGGTTTAACCTTGAGGCATGACGGAAGAGTATTTTAAAGGTAGTAGGAGACAGTTCTTTGGACTGTGAAACACAGTCACTTTAGAAGGAAAGGAAGGAGTGGTCTCTGGAGTTGGCAACAACTTCCGCAGATGGTGGCCCAGAATAACAGGTGTGGATGGGAAACAGGATGAATAGGAGGGAAAATCACTGACTTGAAAATTAATAGCATGTGTGCATGGGATGTTAAAGATCTGAAGCTACTCCACTCCATTAAAGAATGCTATCAAAAAAGAGAAGCTTCGTGTAGAAATTAAAGATAGACTGTAGCGCACTGACATGTCATCTTAAAAGGCTGGATATGTGCTTGTTAAATTGAAAGACCAATGCGTTGTAAGATAGACTTTGAAAAGAGGCTGTTGTTCAGTCATGTGACTGAACTAGAATGCCAGAAAATAGTAAAGGAAGTGGTCTCAGTCTCCGACTCCAGTACTGTATGTACATCTACACCAGAGAAAGCCATGTGTTTGTCCAGTTCCTTCTGTTGTCCTTCTGCTCCCCTGTGTCTCTTCTTGACCTTTCTGTCACTCCCAGCCCCTTCCTCTATCCCTCTTCCTCCTGATTTTCTTCTGCTATATACAGGCCCCATCTGTGACCTCATCTCTGCTTAAAACCTTACCTTGGGGTAATAGGCAAATGCATTCTGTGCCTTTGCCTCTCTACACATCCTGAGTGGCAGAATGTGCTGACATCGGTACAGAGCTATCATATGAAAACTTTCTGGAGCTGTCTTCAGGTCTGGGGAGCACACCTTATTTGATCTCAAATAATTGCTTGCAAAGATTTGCAAAGACTAGGAAAATCATTGAGGAAGCCCTGTGTGTCCAGCTGCATTTGCTGTTCCTGTCCTCTCTACCCCTCCTTTCTGATCTGGGGAGCAGAAAGGGGGTGGCTAAGGAAGTAGTTATTTCTTGTCCTTACTTCTTTACTGATGTCATATGTCATCTTGGTTTTGTCTGAGTTGGGGGTGGGGCATTTTCTGAGATTTGGAAGATAACCACTTTAACATGTGGAGAATCTCAGAAGCATCCTTTCTCTGCCTGGGCAAAGTGGTAAGAGGTATATGTAACTTTCCAGCTCTTTGCAGTCAAATGTACCTGGATTTTGGATCATGGGGAGATAAGCATGTCTAGGAAGAGTTCCCTGGCTCCTTTTGAGTCAGATATTTAAAGTAAGTAAATGGCCTCACAAAGAGGTTACCATATGGTAGTTTTTACTCCAGTATTATGGCTGCCTGTGTGACTGGATTGCAGGAAATACTGTGTCTTGTTCTATATTCACAAACCCTAGGAGTTACGTGAAAACTGAGGAGCAGCCCCTTGCCCAGGGTCATGTGGAATATTTACAGAAGAGTCATTCTCAAAGCCAAGTAGCCAGCTCCACCCTTCAGCACCATCCCCATCCTACCCCAACAGTGCTGGAGATGCAGTGACAAGGACAGCCAGACTATATCCTTAATAATCAAGGGAGGAAAGAAACTCACACAAGATTTCTCATGCATGTTGCATTTATGGGGCTTTAGACTGTCTTTTGAGTTGATCTAGTAGACAGTAGATTAAAATGAAACAAACACCTAAGGGATGACCTCATGGTTCCTTGTTAGAGAATTGAGTTTTAAATGATTTGCTGTTTGATGTGCTGCAAATTATAATGATCTTGCTTTACATTATCATGAGTTATTACATACAGTAATGAAGTAGAAGTAAATAATTTTACTTTACTCTTTTAAAATAATAAACCTTTTTGGTTTTCCTGAAGACTTTGGTTCCCGTAGGTCCACTGCCTTTGGAAGAGAAGACTACACCTATGAGTGCATGGACAGTACAAACTAGACTTCCTGAATTATTAAAAACAAAACAAAAAACACAAGAGTTGTTGGGGGTCACGTAGAGAATCTAGAAAGAACTGGAAAAGGAATAGAGGGTGAATATAATCAAAATACATTGAATGAAATTCTCAATGATTTAATATAAGTATTTTTAAAATAGTATTTTCAAAAGTTTACCAGATGTTCTTCAGTATATATGAAAAGAAATAACGAAGTCTGTGGTAGCAATTAGAAGTTAAGGCTGATGCATGAGATGTTGTTCTGGATTTTCAAAGCATAAAATCCTCTTATTTTGATGAGTTTTTTTTTCCAGTTTCCTGAATAGAATGGTACAGATTAAAAATGGTACCTTGTGTGGTATTTCTATCATGTGCAGTTCATATAGGACATCTGTGACCAATCAGACAATGGGTGTAAGTGTGGCTGGCCAATGTCCTAACCTCTGAAGGTCAGGGTTAACAAATTCTGTAAAGCATTGTAAATTATTTTAGCCTTTCACTGAGCAATTGGCTTCATGAGCATCCTCCTGTGTGCATTCTGTCTGTGCATCTGCTTGTCTGTCTGACCTCGTTTAGAGTGTTCTTTTCTAATGGAAAGGACAAGAAACCTCACATCCATGTGTTTCTGGCATAGGAGGTGACACACTGGACCACTTACCCTTCATGATTTCCAGATAGTGTGGTGCATTGCTATATGCTAGAAGCTTTGTTTAGGTTTCTCTTGCTTCTAACAGTAGAACCCAGCTGTAAACAATTCACAGATGACTATCAGCCCTCAGGCATGAGGGGGTCTGATTTTCTACACGTTTGTTTCTTCAGCATCTTGTTTGTACAAGCACCTCTTTAGAATTTATATGAGCTCTAATTCAATATGATTTATCAAGCTACTAAAATGGGCAAAATATCAAGGAGGCAGTCAGGTGACTTATGCCACACTCTTGTACAGCCTTGACCTGACGGGGCAGCAAGGGAACAAAGGAAAGACAAACACACAGACACACAGAAAAGCTAAGATCCCGGAATCCAGTCATCTGGTCTCTCAGGTGGAGAGGCTGCAATACCCAGTTCTGTTCATGATACACAGCTGAATGGGATGGTGGGGTTATTGCATGCAGTTGAACATGGAGGCTGATTTAGCTAATCTTCATAGGCGCAATCTTGAGGCCACAAACATCCAGGAGGAGAAAGCTGCAGTGGAGAATGTCTCCCCCTGTTGTCAGTATTCTCCCTCAAACACAGGAAAGGCTCTGTCATCCCTCTGAACCTCACCTGTGGAAGACCCTGCCACTGAGTCATTGTTGTCCTGACCCGGCCATGCCATGTCAGCATGCATCACTCAGGACTGTGCTCTCCCTACAGATGTGTCATCTGAAAGAGTTAAGGATCCTGTTGTCAGCCTGTCCTTTGTTTGGTTTGTGAGAAAGAGCGTGTGTGTGTGTGTGTGTGTGTGTGTGTGTGTGTGTGTATTGGTGACAGAGCAGTGAGGTGAAAAGGCTGTTGAAAGTGTCGTTCAGAGCTTAGTTATGTTGATTGGACAGCAAGAAGCACCAGTGTGATGACGAGGAATAGGAAAATGCAGCCTTTGCCCATGAGCAGCAGAGCTACAGTGGACAGACATAAGATGCTGTTGGGTTAGGCCCTTCAGTAACTTTTTATGCAGATGTGGACCAGACTCCAGCCTGCAGAAAACCAGCTTTCAAGGGGACTAAGACCCTGTGATGCCCTGGCCTGTTCCTGGATAAGAAGCATGTTTGCAGCCAAGACAACAGGACGACTTCTTGGTGTACTGCACCTGAGAGGTCACACAGGACCCCCAGTGTTGGAGCCATACAGGGTGCAGTCACAGCCTTAGAGATGTGTGTGTTCCTCATAGAGCCTACCATGTTTGCACCATCCTTGTCCCCGGTATACAATGCAGATAAGGAGAAAATGACCTCTGTACCCCAAACAGAGGCTTTTCTAATTTAATGCACAGGTTCCTGGAGTCAGAAGCCCCGGGGAATGGTGCACTTGGAGCACAGCCCCTTCAGATTCTGGAGCTTGTTTCCCCTGCTTCACATTCACTCTTTAGTCTTTCATTCTGTCAAGCATCAACTCAAAACTACCTTCGCCCTTGATCCTGCTCTGACTGATTCCCATCACACCTTTCCTTCCCATGTGAGCCATGAGTCCTGCAGTGGTATAGCTGTCTGTAGTCCCTGGCAGAGGCTGTGTCACCAGCACAGTAGTACCTACCAGGTGGAAGACCCAGAGGCCCAGAGAAGCTTGGGAAAAGTCACATAACCTGGGCCTAAAGTTAGGAGTTGGAGCCCTTATGGGTCAGTGGGTCAACAAAGTGCAGTCACACCCGTGTGCTGGCAGTGACACAGGATCTCTATATGGAGGAGCCTCTTCATTTGTGAAGAGATTGGGTTGGTATGTGAATCAGGCAATGTAAAGCTGTGAATGTCAGGCTTGGACTGGAATTTTATTTAGCCTGTGGCTACCCTTAACCAGTTGTGTATTAGGAGATTGCATTACAAAGCAGTACAGTCAGAGAGATGTTGAGGGGTGAGAACCCTCCTTGTGGTCTTAAGCAGGGCTCAACCAAGGAATGACATTTTTGGTAACACTCTCCTGCTGCAGAGACAGACAGACAGGGCCAGGGCTAGGAGTAAATGGCTGCGGCTGAGTACTGCAGTGTGTGCAGGGGACTTTTTTTTTTATATCTGCATGATGGCTTCATAGAGTCTAGACACCTGTGGCCAAGCATGTGGTCCTTTCTCTGTGACCCCAAAAGGAAGAAAGACCAGGCACATCCCACCCTAGCAGGTGGCTTCTATCTCTTCTGCCCCATTCCAGAATTTAAAGCTGCTCGGCCATTTCAGAAGTACTCACTGAGTGAAAAGCAATAGGAAAGCTCTGTGGAGCTAGGTGGAAGCCACTTCGGCTAGTTAATGTAGAATACTGTCCAGCACAGGGAAGCCTACACTGGATCCTCTTTGATCCTCTTGGGCATTTTCTATTAAAAACCTAAGAAGAGGCTGTGAGAGTGTGCCATCCCCGCCCAGCCTGCTTTGTCTTCAGAGTGAGCAGACCCTCGATGCTTTCATCATCGCTCATACTTTATTTCTCCTTGAACCTTCCTGTCCTTACAAACTTCAAAAAGGAAGAGCTGCATGCCTCCTCGGACATACTGTTCCCTCCAAGGTTGGGTTTCTAAGCAGAGTCAATTATTTGCCATGTTTGCACTTGCGCTGCCTTGTGAGTGAGGCTTGTGAAGACCATAGGCAGTGCACATAAGATTTACCTCTGCCTCAGTACAAAGTACATTGCTTTGTAAATACTTCACTCCTGGGGATCAGGTGTATAGAAATTTTTCTTGAGGAATAAAATCTTGAAGCCCCTTACCTCTTGGAAAAGAGAGAAAGAATAGAGCTAGCACTGTTGGGATCTGAAGTGTGTTACAACTCTTTTTGTAAAGGTAAACTGGGATAGAGCTCCTTCCTCTGTTGCCTGTGGCCTTTGTTCAAACCTGAATCAGCACCCCTGAATCACAAACAGCACCCCGCCCTGATGGAGCTTCAACGCAAGATTCTTGAGCAGGCTCTGCCATCAAAGTGGCCTAATAGCAGGAGACCTGAGTAGAGTGATAGCTTTAAGCAGGTCATTTCAGGGACCCAGTGCTGGGCTGGAGAGATTGTCCTGGCAGCCCTCCTATAAACTTGGTGTGGGACTTTCTCCCAGATCCCACTAAAACTTAGGGCTTAGTTCACACTTGAATTTAACCTTAGAAGCAGAAGGCACCTTGTACTCCCTAAGCTTGCCTTGAAGGGATGCAAACCAGAAAAGACCCAGTACAAGCTCTTCCCTAGGAGCCTAGCAGCCCCTTCTGGAAAACTGGAAGGAGAGAGTAAATCTTTAACAAATGGGCCTAACCCACACAAAGGACTATATCCACCCTTTAGACAGGTCTCCTTTAAAAAGCCACAGTCTAGCTTTTTAGAACTTTCCTACAGGTAATCTCTCACCTAGGGGCACTGCTCCCTCCTCAGCCCACTGCACCCTCTTCTCTGACCTTTCAGTGCTTGGGACCAATTTTCTCCATGCATTGGCGCCTGCCTGGCCTAGAATGGTTTGAAGCTAGACACAGCATTGGATGTACAGGTAGCTTTAAAGACTGATGGATGGTTTCTGGCCTTCTACCTCTCTAACTATACTGAATGCTTGCTGACAGCTTCTACAAAATCCTAAAAACTTTCTTGCTTATTCTGAGGTTGCAAACTGTTGGCTCAGGTGATTAACACCTGTAGCCTAATAGCAGGGAATTAAGTAAAAGATTAATTGCTAGGGCTTTTTTTTCTCTCTTGTCCAGAAGCCTCACCTCTCACTTGTCAGGCAGGACTGGAGGTTTAGAGCAATAAACTTTTATTGAACCAGAAGAAGAGAGTCAGGCTTGCATAAGGAAAAATGTTTATACAAGCAAATATGAATAAATCACATACATTCATATATACACATTCATACTTACTTGTTAGGCTCAACTTACATATGTACACACATACACCCATACTTGCATATGCATATGAGGCAAAAGCCCAGGCGCCAGTACAGAAAGTACTCACTCGTTCTGGATAAAAAATGAGCTCCAATCTTTATTGCATAGAGAAAGAAAAATATCTACCCTTTTATGCTAAATAAATTAAACCCAAGTCTATAAGAAAAAAAGCTTTGTGCCCTTTAGTAAGCGTAAGCCTGGCTTGCTGTTAAGAAAAGGCCTGTTCAGTCCCATGGTAAAGAGAAGCCTGCCTGTTCTTTCTGCTCTCTCTGCAGCTCTTTCTGTGTTTCTCTTTCTCTCTGCATTCTGCATATTGCTCTCTTCTTCTGCTCTTGCCCTAATGTCCTTATTTCTAAGGGGAAGTAAAATGGGGCTGGGGTATTAAACCTATCAGACTCTGTGCTCTCTAAATTTCTAGATTGCTTTCTTGATTTCTAAGTTACTCTTTTCTGCTGCCCTTCTCCTTCTAATCTTGCTCTCTCCTCCTGCTCTGATGCTATAATGCCATGCAGGGTAGTTGTTCCTAGGTCTTTGTACCTTTTTTAGGGAGATGGATCACATGATTTTTCCAAGTATCTTTTGGGGTTTTTTTTGTTTGTTCGTTTTTACAAAAGTTCACTAGAAGTTCAAACATAAATTAAAATCATAAATTGAATGAGAAGTTTACAACAGAGATGTTTACATATGTTCCCATTAAGACTAGACATTATCTGTCACCAGCTTCATAGGTTCATGGAGAGTTAAAAAATATCCATAATTTCTATGACTAAGTTATCATTGAAGTTTTGTGTAGATGTATCCAGTCAATATTTTATCTTCTGTCTTTGTACCTACAATAAATCATTAGTTCCCTTTATGACCTTTGGTTGTTTTACAACCTCTTGGAATGTGTTCTACGTTGTAAATACCTGTTTTCTATCTCATAAACAAGTAATTTGTGATACATGGAGACTGGCCGAGTTCTAATTGCAGTATTCATATCAAAGAGAAGTTTAATAGCAGTCCTGTTGTAAAGGACTTAATTATTACTAGTTCAACTTTAGGAATTCTTACAGGATCATCATTAAGAATTAAGAAATCATCTCTTGTCTATATAGCATCACTATATAAAACAGTTCATCTTTGTGGATCTGCAGAAATCTGCCCCAAAGGGCAGGCTAATACCTAGTGATTGGTATATAATATTAGGAAAAGCATCATAGCAGGAATCTTCCCTAAAGTGTAGTCCCTTTAGCCATACCTAGACGGGCTCCCCCATTGGAGTTTTACAGTCCATGGTGGAATCCTTTCAAGAAGATCACCTGCTAGTTTTTAGCCTCTCCTAAATGGCTCCTGTCACCCCCATTCTTGAAATTTTCAATCTATAAAATCTAAAGTTTCAGTAAAATCCTGTGTCTCGGAGAATATAAACTCCAGGTATTAAAATTTAAGCTACTCACAATGGCACATGGTTATAATCCCAGCCTTCAGGAAACTGAAGCAGGATGATTCTGAGTTTGAGGCCAACCTGTACTTCACAGCAGCAATACTGTCTCAAAAAAGTAATAAAATAAAATTTACTACTGACTGTGTTAATCTGTCAAAGGTATGTAGACAATAAAATGCATTTAAGGGCATGAATGTTATTTATGTGAAAGATAAATGTGTGTGCTGAAATGAACACTGGTGCTTGAGCATGAAGTAATGTTTATCTAAAATTGTGTGATTTGCCCGAGTATGGTGGTGCAGTCCTTTAATCCCAACAACAGGGAGGTAGAAGCAAGTAGATCTCTGAGAGTTCAAGGCCAGCCTGGCCTACTTGTTTCAGGCCAACATAATAGAGAGACCCTTTCTCCAACAAAACCAAAACGAAAAGGGAAAAAAATCCTTAATTAAATAATTAATTTAATTATTTATTGGGGGGCTGGTGAGATGGCTCAGAAGATAAAGTGTGCCTCCAAGCCTTTCCACCAGGCAGTGTAAAAAGTCGTCCTCTGACTTCTATACATGTTCTGTGCCATAGCATGTCAGCATGCGCATGCACACACAAGTGCACACACACACACACACACACACTGCTGAAAAAGCAGCAGCTGGCTGAGGAAGAAGCTGCAAGGCTCTGTGCCCTTTAGCTGATGAGTATGAGGAGCTACTTGACTCAGACGTGCTCTCCATTAGTGTCCTCATGTATGGAAACATGCTAGCTGAATTTCCCCAGAAAGCACCAGGGCTTCTGTCACCAGGCTAAAACAAACAAACAAAGCTAGATTTTTGTCTCCAGGTTGTTAGTTTGTTTTATCCATAGTTGTGCAGGTGTGCATCCAGTGAAACATGGAGAAGGGGTGCACTGAAGAACAGTGGAGACCCGGGTACCAGCCGACTCAGGAATGTGTATATGTGCATATCCGTTGTCATCATGCTTAGGAGCAGTTACATAACTTTGATTTGAATGCTTAAGGCACAGTGAAGCTCCAAATAAATGTAGTTTAGAAAATACAGAGTGAAATTGGCTCTGTGCTTAACTCATGCTTAACTCTTATCTTACGTTTCTGCTTATGAATGAATGTTTTTGGTGGAAATTTATTACAGTATGTCAGATACAACCTCATCATCTAGGCCCTGATTACTTTCTTTTCAAACCTAAGAAGTTATTTCAGCAGATACTCTTATTACTGTTGTCTTCTGCTTGCTGTCCTGAGAGTTGACATAATGAAAACAAGTGTTGAGTGTTGTAAAGCATTGCATATAAATCCTAACAACTCGGCTTTAACACTCAGAAGCACACAGAAGATGGATTGGACCAAGAAAGCAGCCAGATCACCAAGTGTGTCATCAGTAACTCACTCCTGTGTTTCTGATTTCCTTTTTCCCCAGAACCGAATGGAGGAGAGCAAAGCACTCTTTAGAACAATTATAACATACCCCTGGTTCCAGAACTCCTCTGTGATTCTGTTCTTAAACAAGAAGGATCTTCTAGAGGAGAAAATTATGTATTCCCACCTAGTCGACTACTTCCCAGAATATGATGGTAAGTGGCCGCCCTCTGCCAGCCTCACAGCTAAGAAAGACTTGTGCTGTTACACTAGGACAGGAGGCAGTGTGGTACAGTCACCGAGCCATGAGCCTGGGGGTCGGCGGGGAGGCAGCACAGTGCAGTGCCTGGAGTCACAGGGTCCATGAGGACGTGTATGCTGTTCTCTGACTTGTAATGACATAAAACATTTTACATCGTTAACATTAACTAATGTTGCCAGTTATGGGGAAGCATGGTAGCAAGCTTCCGGCATGATGGCCAGAGAAGGGAAACTGAAAGATCACACCTTTAAAACACATGCCAAAGCAGGAAGAACTAGGTGTGGGCAAGAATGTAAAGTTCAAAGCCCACTCCTAGGGACTTACTTCCCACAGCAAGCCACACCTCTTAAACTTCCATAGACAGCACCACCAACTAGGGACCAAGTGTTGGACTATCCCAGCCTATGAAGGATGTTCTCATTCAATCCACCACGTATCCTGAGGGTCATAGTTTAGGCCCTTTCTACCTATAGTTATATTTTAGAATCACTTGATGTTTCTGGCCCTTTAAGCTGTAACTATGAGAACTGCTATAGGGTAATAGAAAACAATTGTGATGTTCGTTGGTACTTTGAATATCCAGCAGCATTTACTTTAGGGGAACCTCACTACCAAAAGGCCTAGGACTGATGGCCTAGCTAGGCGTTTGACTAAATGGAGAGGGATCTCATCCTCAGTGCGGGCAATGCTCTGTAAGTACCCGTGCTGCTGCACTGGGGTCTGCAGCGCTCTCTTGAACTTGGCCTTGCACTGCTTTCACCGTGGAAAAGTAGATCTCCTATCACTACTGTATAGTTCTGAACAGCAGGACATCACCACTCTGAGGAAAGCTTGTTGATTAATTGTATCCACATCCAGCCTCCCAGAAGGCCCCTGTGCTTTGTAAAGCTTAAACCAGCCTTGGGCAGACCATACCACAGGGTGCCTCCTGTTGTTGAAATCGAAGAAATCATTGCAACCACACATTTTCTTAGACCTACATTGTTCCCACCACATCAGATATGAGTGGTGTTGACAGACATTAAATGATCTGCAAAGCCTAAGACACTTAGTCTCTGGTTTCATAGAGCTGGCCAAGCCCTGGTCCAGACAGTATGCACTGAGCATCCGGGTGCTGCTCCTTACTGATGGCATTGCCTTGAACACATTTACTTCTGCCTGATTTTTTTTCCTGCATTCATAAGGACTGATGGAGTTGTGGGTAAATGACTTAGCATAGCACCTATAACAGAGTAGGGCTGTATCCCACAGTGCTACAGGGTGAATGTAGCAGCAGAAATGACTACTACAGAGTGGCCTCATCAACAAAGGACATCTAGATATCTATGGCATAGCAGTTTTGTCCTTGGAAATTAAGAGTCACTTGGCTTCATAGCTCTCCATGAAGATTTAAGTGCCCTTTTGCTCTGTATGCGTAAGATGCAGTGCTGGCTCAAGGAAGGGAATGTGGCATGCTTAAGAGCTGCAGTTTGCATCTCAAATGCATATGTACCATTGGGTGTGCAGCAGCATGTTCATGTCTCTCCAGGCACATTTTCCTGTTTGCCTGGCTGTTAAAAGAATAAATGCTGTCTTAACCTGGACAGCAGTTTCTCTTTGCTCCTTCTGTTTTCTCACTAACCCAGGAGCAAATAGTAAATGTTACGGTGTTACTTAGGAAGTGGTGGAAGGAAATTACTATATATGGTGTAACCCCTCCCCCTCAACAGCAGGCCAGTCCGGTGAGCACCTGGTGTGAGAACAGGAGCCAGAACCAGCTGCCTCGTACATGCATACTTGCTCTTTCACCCAGACGGCATACTTCATTTCTCTCCAGAGTTGGTGAGAGTCAGTGGACGGTGGACACCACACACAGCAGTAGCACTGTGGGGCCCCTGTTTTCCTGCTTCGATACAGACAGATAGCGTTGTGCAGTCACAGAGTAGAAGCCCCTGAGCCTACCTGCTTGCCTACAGCCACATGATGGCTGGCTACACAGCATTTCAGGGTTTCCTGGGGAGGTCTGTGCAGGATTGCCACTTTCTGTAGTATCGTCCTGAACCCTTAAAAGTACAAATGGTTTCCTTCCAAAGGAAGGAATGTTTTGGAATTTGAAGATGATTTTAACTATTGACTTTCTACAATGGACATATAATGTCCAAAGGAAATATGACCACAGCTAAGTTAGCAAAGGTGATGATTTTGTTGTTCTTGGGAAAATAAAGTTGTCATTTTATGATGTCCAAAGGCCTTGGAGGACGAACTAAGACTGAGAAAGCTCTTCAGTACACTATAGTGATAGTTTGATAATAAGCTTATTTAGAGGATTTCTAGTTTCACAGATGTAGATGTCTTCCTTTCAAGGGCATAATCAGATGAATGCCATCTCTGTTTCTCGTCAGGAAGAGAAATTACTATATCCACATAGATTTGAACTGCAGAACTGTTCCTAGAGACCTTGGAATTCTGGACCTGCTGAGATGTGTTCAGATAGCATAATATATGCTTAAGACAGCACACTGCGAGTGCACTTCAGTGGACCCGAATCTAGTTCTAATATTCTGTAGACTAAACGCGAGAAAAAAAGTTGGAGTCCTTTCCTTCCCAAGCAGAATAAGAATAATAGTTAAGAAAATGGCAGGCTTCTTACATCCTGCCAGTCTGTTAGTCTCCATTTTAAGGATTTTATTATACTGCTGTTTTATGCTGACTCAGTTAACGCAGTAAATTGCTAAGGATTGTTTCATGTATGTAACATCTTAATAATGACACATTTTTGTTTTTTATGTTAACAGCCTTAGTCACTGACTCAAAGCACCCTTGTTAATACTGCACAAATGAGAAGACTCTGGGCTTCATAGCTCTTTCTTGCAGCTTCCAACAGTGTGAGATGTAGATGTAATAGGATTCATCTAACAGTTCTCAGGCTATCTGCCTGAGACTCAGGATGAAGGTCCTTAGCATTGGTAGCTAGGCCTCAGTAGTGTTCCTTCGAATAGAACAAACCCACATTGCGAATCCCAGAAGGTCCCGTCCTGGAGGGAGGAATCGACTACCCTTTCACTGTATGGAACTAGCTTGGAACTTTGGAGAAGAACAGGCATGCAGTGGCACAGTGTTCAGTACCTGAAATGATAGTATTTTGATGTTAGTAATCTAGAAGTTTTAAACTCACACTTGCTAGAATCTGTTTAAGTGTTAAACTGATTGATTGAGATGTGACTATGATTGGTCTTGCACAAAATTAGTAATGGCTCAGGGTATGTCACACTAAAATATCATACAGAACATTTAAATTATAATTTAAGTATGTAATCTCATGACATTAATTATATTTATGACACTCTGCAGCTATTGCCCATGTTCCCACCACCCTAACTAAGTAATAACACCTCATTCCCCACCCCCCCACGCTGTCTCTTTACTCCTCTTTCTGTCTCTATATAAGATACAGAAAGATACTTGACTATATAAGTCAAGTCACACAGTATTTGTCTATGTTCAGCATGTTGATTTAAGAATATTATTTTCAAGGTTCATACTTGGTATAACTTTGATTATTACTTCCGTTTCTTATGTTACCTTTGGCTTATCCAAGTTGAGTCACTGCTACCTATTAGTACTTATGAGGAATGGTACTGTCCATTCACCTACAAAAACTCCTCCTTTCAATTCATTTGGAATATGCTCTCCTACTAGACGAATTGCTAGGTTGTATGGGAATTTTATCTTAGCTTCTTGGGGAGCCACTGAGCTGTTTTCCATACAGGGTATACCATTGCTCATGTACCAGTGGCAGACAGGTGCACACTTGACCTGTTGCCAGGACTTAAGCTTTCCCTTCTTAAATGATAACCAGGCTAGCTAGCAGATGGGAAGACTACCTCATGATTTTACTTGGCATTTTCCTAAATGAGTCTTAGAGTTAAACTTCTTGTATGCTCACTGGTTGTAGGTATACCTTCCTTTGCAAAACTATCCATGCCTTTGTCCAGTTTATATAATCTTTATATATTCTAGGTGCTACATCCTTATCACACATATGAAATGTATGTATTTTTCACTTGGTAATGTACTTTGATAACAAAAAGGATTTTTATTTTGATAAGGTTCAGGTTATTTTTTTCTTTTACTGTTTTTGTGTTGGGCTGTATCTAAGAATCAACTACAGAATTATTATGTAAGTGTGTTGGTTAGTTTTTTGACAGCTTAACTCATGCTAGGGTCATCTTTTTAAAAGGCCCCTTAATTGAGAAAATACCTCAATCAGAATGGACTATAGGCAAAGTTGGAGGACATTTTCTTGATCATGAGTGTTATAGGGCCCAGCTCACTGTGGAAAGTCACACTCCAGGCAGGGGGCCCTGAGCTGTACAGGAAATAAGTGAGTGAGTCATGAGGAATAGGCTCATAAGCAGCACTCCTCCATGGCGTCTGCTTCAGTTCCTGACCATCAATCATAATGGACTATAAGCTGAAACAAATCCTTTCCTCCCTGGGTTACTGTGGTCTTGATGTTTATCACCACAATAGAAAGCAAACTAAGACAAAAAGTGTTTTAGTTTCATTTCTGTTGCTGTGAAAAATATCCCAACAAAAGGCAACTTCAGGGAGAAAAAACTGGTTGTTTGGCTTATAAGTCACAGGTTACAGTTCATCTTTGGGGGGAAATCAAGGCAGGAGCTCAAGCAGATAGTCACATGGCATCCATGGTCAAGAGCAAAGAGGAGAAATGCATCCTTGCTTGCTGCATCTAGTGTTCTCTTGTTGTGTGTGTGTGTGGTTTAGGACCCCCTGCCTAGGGAACAGTGCCCCTAACAGTGGACTGGATCTTCTTACATCAGTTAACCAATCCTCCAGACATACCCACAGAATAACCTGATTTAGATAATTCCTCAACTGAAACTCCCTTCTCAGGTGATTCTAGATTGTGGCAACTTGACATTTAAAAGCAACCATGACAGATTTATGCAAATAAAACAGTGTATGACTATGTATGTGACAATGTATGAGGCATGAGAAACAGCCTTGCAAGCATAAGACAATGCAAACTAGTACATATCATCACACGGTGAATTTAGCATAGCTCTGGAATACAGATTAGTCCTCACAGGACATGGGACAAAACATGCTCGTTGAACAGATAAGCAAATGTGAATCACACAACACACTTTGCTTCTCCTCTCTCTTGGCCAACAGGACCCCAGAGAGATGCCCAGGCAGCTCGAGAATTCATTCTGAAGATGTTCGTGGACCTGAACCCCGACAGTGACAAAATCATCTACTCCCATTTCACGTGCGCCACAGATACCGAGAACATCCGCTTCGTCTTTGCTGCCGTCAAGGACACCATCCTGCAGCTGAACCTGAAGGAGTACAATCTGGTCTAACTGTGCCTCCCAGAAACCATTCTTCCCTTCCCTGTGGGCTGTTGAAGATAAACAAGAGGGACTGTATTTCTGTGGAAAACAATTTGCATAATACTAATTTATTGCCGTCCTGGACTCTGTGAGCGCGTCCACAGAGCTGTAGTAAATATTATGATTTTATTTAAACTATTCAGAGGAAACAGGATGCTGAAGTACAGTCCCAGCACATTTCCTCCTTTTTTAGGCAAACCTTGACTCGATGTATTTTAAATTTTCAGTCATTCACTCACAGTATAAAAGCACTCCTGTCCTTCGTGTTTCTCTCTCTCTCTCTCTCTCTCTCTCTCTCTCTCTCTCTCTCTCTCTCTTCTCTCTCTCTCTCTCCTTTCCTTCTTCCTCCTCCCCTTTCCTGTTGACCAAAACGAAGCAGATTTTTTTTTTCTTCCTGCTCCTTATCTCCCTGCCGATTTTATTTTCCCTCATTACCATGGCCTTTCCCCTAATTCTATTCTTGGGCAGTTTCTCTCTGAGTGACGCAGTCAGGACGGTGTCATTTAATTGAAGCCGCCTTCCATCAGCTTCCTTTACCAGTGGTTCTGCTGAAGGCAGGAGCGGATGTATTACTACTATGGGTTTAAATGTATCTCTGGATGCACATCACATCTAGTATTTCCTTTACAACACATACATACATACATACATACATATATATGTATAATATATATATTGTTTTGTCTCACTTGGACTAGGACAGTGGGTGCCCATTGATGGTTAAGAGTCATATCTTCTAGGTGCAGACCTTCAGCCACAGCTGGATTGTTCAGAGAAATGCATGGAAGTCAGGGTGTGAGGGCACAGGCTGTGAAGAAGTCCTTGCTTCTCCGGTCCATGTGCCGCGTCCCTCCGCTCTTCCTTGCTTCCGTTTATTTCTCTTTAGGTTTTTCTCCCTCTTTAAACCACAGATGCCAAATGATATGCCAACAGACACTACATTCCCCAGCAGCTGCTGCCAGAGCTCTCTTGTAGCTTCTTCATTTTCTGTTTGTTTCCAGCTTTCCTTCGCTCTGATCCTCTTTTGTGTTTGGGCCATAATTTTAAAGTAATTTTTATTATGGGTATGTGCTGCCAAAGCCAGATTTTTATAAGGCAAAATAAATTAAGAATTTAAACAGTAAAAGCCAGCGTCTCAAAATATCAGCATTAAAACAGTGAGAGAGACGACAGCTGGGTGTGAACCGGAAACACACATTGCCAAACAGTTGTTAACCGAGTTGCTGCTTCTCACGGTCCGTTCTTTTCTTTGCCCTTAAGGTCAGTGCCAGTGTCCAGATGAGCAGTGTAGAAAAGTACCCTGTGGTTTGTCAGGAGATCTGCTTGTATCTCTTTACTGGCGCTAGTTTTATTAACTCTTTATGTTCTTTAAGTTTGAGTAAATCTGCCAAGAACACTGGTTGATAGTATTACCCTGAAACCTTTGATTTGGGGGGGGAATAGTGAGCTGTCTTTACCACCATCAGGATCTTGAATTGGTCGCTTGAACTTAAGGAAGATTTGTGGACTTATTCAAAAGTCACCAGTCAGTGTTCCGTCAAGCATGTATTCATGTGATGATCATACTAGGAGAGATGTTTGGGATTTCTCCATGTGCAATTTGTCAGCAGATGCAAACTGTGCCGAACACGTGTGAGTGAGCCTGTCGAGCAGCCTGCATCAGTATGTGATTTAAGTCGATGGCGAGCACTCTAAGGCTGCTGGGAAGTTAGACCTCCATGCTGGTCTCATTAGCGCTTGGCACTAATCTCAACTTCCATAGAAATCACTTTTCTTGAATAACAAAGCTGGGAGAGTGAACAGCTCACTGTATGAGCACTGAAATTGCTGACTTGTGATGAAGTGTTCTCATGCGTTGCTCTCCCGGCTTTTTTATCCCTTGCTCCAGAAAGCCCCTGTAATTTAATTAACAGACTGCCTGTAGGTATAGTGCAATTATGAATGCTCTGATTGTTGTACATACATCTCTCTTGATATTGCAACATCCATACTGGCTTTGTAATCATTAATTTTTTGGCAGATTGAATGTGCTGTATTGATATGTATCTATGTAATTGTATTGTATGTCTTATAGCTAATTCACATTTTGAATAATGTTATTTTATTTACTTTTTTAAGAGAGGAGAATGTAAATTTGTCAGTTTATTTCTGACTAGGGATATTTTTTTCCATTTAGAAAAGAAGAAAAAAAAAACCCTTACTATCGTACAGAGCGGTACTAGCATCGTGCTGTCTAAAATTATTTGCACATTCCTGAGTAGAGGTGTGCTGACCTAAGACCCAAAGGTAATTTCATAGCAAACACAACATCCGTCAGAGCTTTTATACAAACACAGAGACCAACTTTGTAGACCTTTTGCCATTTGACCTGGGGTTGGAATATGAGCTTTTATACGATTCATATTCTTATTTGGCAAATGCACAGTTTAGCATTACCTCTCTGGTGGCCTTTATTAGAAAGGCAGTTTTAGAAGCTGTTGTGATCCACTAAGGAGATGTTTTATCAGCTAGAGACCACTGCTTGCCTGAAAGGGCAACCTTAAATTTGGTGCAGCAAAAAAAAACAAAAACAAAAAATCAAAAAAAAAAAAAACAAAAAAACACAAAAAGACAAAAAAAGAAGAAAAAAGTAACATTTGATGGCCTGCGGTGTATAGAGAAAACCTCATCCCAGGATCATAAGTGTTAGCCGTCCTAAGGAAGCGAGCCGTTCTGTCTAATAGGGCTGTAGTGGATGTAGTTGAGCCATGCTAATACCAAGCTCAGAGCTGCTGAGTAAAGCAGGGAGAGGTGGCCACGTTGTCTGTGAATTGAGGATGCAGCTTGCTGTGCAGAGTTGAAGTCTGTGGCCTCACTGTGCATCCTGGGGTGCATGACAGGATCCCTTCTTTTGAGAAAGGAAAACATTGATCACCCTAGCTGCAGTGATGCCTGGACACCTAATTGTATCCATACTAGTCAATGAAGCTAAAACTAATTTTGTTGTTGTTTCGCGTTTGGGGTTTTATTGAAGGGGTGAGGGGCGGGAAGGGCTTCTCAGTTTTGTACAAAAACAAAGTTTACTCATGCTTTCTCTTCTATTGTGATTGCAAGCGTTCCTGTTGTTGATGCCCTAGGTAACAGAGGCTTGTGATGAGCGTCACGGTGACTTGGGCATGTCTTATTCAGAAGCAAAACACAGACCACAGAAACCTTTCCTCAGCATACCAAGGCAAGCAGCCATCTCATGAGTCACTCAGCACATGAGTGTGCCGTTTACAGATGATGTCCCTTATGTGTGCGATGCGGCAGTTCCCACCCACAGAGAATTCCTATTTGTAAATTGGAGGTTTATACTATGCCTTACAGAGCTTAAATTCAGAAGTCTGTGCCTCATGTCTGAAACAAAGGGAAAACACACGCCCATGAAAAGTCAGTAAGTCTTACAGAGCCTGTTGGGTTTTCCTTATCGTTTCCTTAGGAGGAGCTCTGTTGAGTGTCCTGAGTAGCTGAGAAACTCTCCTTAGGAACCTGCGTGTGGTTGTTTACTGGCAGGTGGCATCCACAGCGATATTTAAAGAACACCTGGAACTTGGAGGCTTGGGGGTTTGGTTTGGTTTTGTTTAGATTACATTAGCAGGCCTAATCGTTTTAAAAGGTAATTCAGCCAAAGGGCAATTTACTTTTTGTACTTCAGACTTATATTGATTGTCAAGTTGTACGAATTGTAATTTAAAAATTTATACTGCCACATGATTGTAAATTTTAGTTGTCTTAAGTAGGAATTGGTGAAAAGCTGTTTATGCTGGATTTGGGTCAAAATGACTTGATTATTTGCAAAAAATAAAAATAATAATGGGAAGAAAGGGCTGCATAACAAGACACCGCAAGACTCAGATCCCCTCAGATGACCCCCAGCGCCCCTTTGTTTTAAGTTTCTCAAAAGAACGAATGAAGTGAAATATAGCAGAATGTTAACCCATATAAAAATAAAGTGTACCCAAATATTGTAATGTATATTGCTGCTCTTCTTAAAATTAAGTAAGGGTTTCAAGCCACTCAAGTGGTGATTAACAGCATCTCAATTGATACAAATAAGGTGTACCTGGGCATACATTAATATTTTATTCCAAAGAGAAATCTTTGGTTAGAAATGCATACAAAAATGGAAGCTAATAATGTGTGTTTATCTGTCTCCCGCCACACACCTCCAGCATATGCAGCGTTACTAGATGTCCTGGCATTTGTGTCTTTGGGATTCCATTTTGGTTCTCTACAATTAGGAGAAACAAATGGCTTGGTTCTGTGTGATTAGGCCAAGGTTTGGGAAGTCAGACACCTGCCATTCTACAGATAACTTGCTGAACGTCTACACTCTGTTTTTCTTGCAGTAGTACTGTTTCCTGCCATCTCCCTGCTTTTGCCTACCCTGCAATAGCATTCTTGCTGCTAGAGTCGTCTGTCCAGAGGATGCATGCACACCTGATGCACAGTAGGTGCTCAGATATGTCCTCCCACCTCCCATATCTACCATGGAGACTCCATCACTCCATAAAATATGAGCCCAATGATGAATAACATTTACATGTAAAAAAACAGCCACTAGGTAAAATCGGATCTTACTTAGAAGATAAAGAAATTCTGGCTTTCATAGAAGCTTTGGTAGTCAGGAAGAAAACAGGGAGGAAGATCATTCAGCAAGCTGTTTGTGGGTTAGAAAAGAAAGTGGAAAAACACTATGTAAGTTTGTCCGGGTCACTTTTCACTGAAACATGTTTCTGGCGGATTTCCTCAAAGGACTCTAACCGAAGCCTCTTGCCAGACTCTGCATCCACCCTCGTGTTGGAAGCCCTGACTACATCTGTGTACTTAGGGAGTTTTGTCAAAAGCATTTTTAACTTGCAGTATTTAAAAAAAATCATATTTACTGTTCTTAAAATGTCATTCAAATGCATGTATTGTCTATTGTTTGGGGATGGGAACTAGTTTTTCAAAAAAAAAAAAAAAAAAAAAAAAAAAACAGAACACCTAATGTTGTATAATAATGCCCCGATGATCTTACTGGTTAAAAATACAGTATTTTCGGCCATAATCTTGTACTACAGTATTCTTCATTCTGAGTTTTGCTTCCCTTGAAACTGCCTAAGCCCCTCTGAGAATGCTCTGATCATAAAGTGCATCGCAACGCATCTTCACCTCCTCACTTCATAGGTCACACACACTGTCTCAAAGTAGGCAGATTTTAAAAGCACACACACAACCTTTTCCCATTTGTGTGCAGTCAGAGATGTCGGTCCCTACAGTGCAGGTATGCATTGGTAGTACTTTCTGGATCTGTTCTTTAAAAACTGGCCCTGGAGTCATTGTGGTCTGTTTAAGAGTGTAAGTATCTGCTCAGGGTAGGCCTCTGCAGAGCTGCTTAGCCTCACCCTGTCAAGCAAGCTTCTGATGAGTCAAACCAGCCCTCCCCCCTTCCCCTAGGTAGAGCCCCACCCTGACAGTTCTTCTGTATCTAAATGCTAGCAGTAAGCCGGCACTCTACAAGGAGTGCACAGATAACCTCTGTGTCTGTGAAGTCTGTAATACATACATCTTTGGGATCTGCTAAGAACTAGCCTTTTCTTCCTCTGGGAGTTTTTTAAAGTACGGATGGTGATGTTAGAGTGTATGACTAGAAAATAGATGCTTAGATGTGGGCTGTAGAGCACAGTAGAAACAAAACCCGCTCCTGCTGTGACCACGTCTCACTGATAGCCCTGGGCTCACTCAGAAAATGTCTTCCTGGCTACTTTACCCTACAGACTCCATGTAGGAACACAACTGCGGTGTGTTCAATGGGTATGTTGAGCAATTTCTGATGTTAAATTGCCCAACTTCTTGCTCTTCAGTTTAATTCTAAGCTGCCGCCTTGGCAATTGGTTTGGTAGTAGTAGAGGGTGAGTTTTAAGTTGTTTTTAATCATGGAAGAAAAGTGATCTAGATACTTGAACCTTCACATTGAACTATTCCTTTCTTACATCCACCAGCCCTGTAGACAGTAACCAGTTACCTGTACATCAGAATCCCTTTGTCTCATGGTCATGACTAATTGCCTCCAATTACTAAAAGTAACCAAACACAGTTCATTTTAGCAGACCCTGCTGCCGAGAGGTTTCTGCAAAACTCATTATAAACTGCTGGTTTCTTTAAATCCATGATACCTAGGAAAAACTGAGAAGATGTTTTCTATTCAGTTCTCCTGCCTTAAAACTGTTGAAATTCAATCAGTATTCATATCCTCTCTGCCTGTTTTCAAGAGTGCAGTTCAAAGACCAGAATAGTTTTCTGCCCCATAAGCCTGGGGATAAAAAGCAGGAAAGAAAATTATCCTCTTTAATTGAGAAGTTAATTGCACTAAACATTTTAACAAATGAGTAGCCTGACCTGTCCCTGCTATGAAGTCCTGTCTTTTTGTAACTTAGTGGACTGACCAACAGATAGACTGGTGGCTGTTCCAGTTAGCCCAAATATGTGTATGGCAGATCTTTAAAGCATCTTTGGAAGTGAAAGGACCAGAACAAGACATGTGGACAAGTGAAACTTGGCCAGCTCTTGCTATCTGCAAATGGAGCCTCCACACTGTGTCCCAGTAGCCACATAGATAAAAGAAGATGCTGTTCACATGATGCCAGTCAAGGGCACATCCGAGGTGCAGGTCTCTTTTTCAGGGCTGGAGTATCAATGGTTATATTCTGAGACTAGTGTCACCCTAGCAAAGGTAGGCTGCTTTCTTTTTGTGAGTTATAGGAGGCCCATTCCTGGAATATTCTGCTAAAAGAGTTGTACTTGTTTTCCTTGTCTAAATATTCAACCTCACCCAATTTTACCTTCGTGTGTGACAGAGATGCTCACTATTGGCTCTCTTTGGTTGCATCTGTGTGTCAATGTCAAGGCCTTGAGCTAAAGCCTGTTTGTGCATGTGGAAAAGGCCCATAGGCCAGGCCATCTGGCATCCATTTTCAGTTCTTCCCTGGGCACTAATAACTAAAAAACAATGGTACCATATTCAGGATGGGCAGCAATTCTAGAAAGATAAAATATTTAGACTAAAAGAATGGCAAGAATGGATAGGCAGGCGCTTGAAGCTGGGAAGGAGGCATGCAAAATTAGTTTATATGTGTGTGCACATACCTAAGCAGATAAGTCATTGTCTTACGAAGCAAATAAGGCCATAGATCGTTGATGTTAGTTGGGGTAGAACATTAAACCCAAATATTTTCGCTGTGTAAGTCAGTGTACATGCAGATTATAACCATGATTTGGCCAAGTGTGCACATGCATGTACAGAGGGAGATTTGCTTACTCCTGTTATTAGAAGTATTTTGATTCATGAAGAATTAGTCTGTATTTTAATGTGATCGGCACAGGAAAGAATGATAAAGATCCACTGTTAACTTCTTAAAGTTTTTCTTCCCAGTCTTTTCAGGTGCCAGCTTTTCAAAACTGATCTCTAGTTTAGGAAAGAACTCCCAACTTTTAACTTGTACGTGTTCTTTGTTTTGTTGCAGTGCTGGGGATGAAACTCAGACCTTGCCTTTGCTAGCCTGGTGCTCTAGCACTGAGCTACATTTCAACCCCTGCATTAAACTTGTTTAAAGGCTGTGATTCATAAGTGGGATGTTTATGGCTGAGGGATGAGGAGGTAAATATCCGGCAGAAACAGGGAGGAGAGGTTTTAGAGCAGATAGATGCTGGATACAATCTGCCAGCCTATGGTGTTTGGTTCACACGGCACTGTTCTCATTCCTGAGATAAATCTATAGATTGCTCAATACAACATGCATGCTTTACAAAATGCTTGTACAGATGACAAATTCTGACAACTACACAATCTAGGGGCAACATGCATGCTTTACAAAATGCTTGTACAGATGACAAATTCTGACAACTACACAATCTAGGGGTTGTGGTTTTGGATTATTATTTTCAAAACAGCCTTTCTATATGCCGTGATACATACTGAATTGCAGACAATTCTTGTAGGGGCTATCTACATCTTTCTAGCATTTTCTAACCACAATCCAATAACCAGGATTTATCTTATCCACAAGAATTATCAGGGCCAGTTGAATAGTGAACTGCATCATGAGAGCTAAAAAACACTTTGCTGTGAATGGACTCCTAGCTATAATGCAAGGCTAAGATCCAAGATGTAATGCCTGGACCTCCAGTGTGCAATGAAATGTCAAAAAATAAAGACTCATGTTTTATGAGTCACAATGCTTCTAATAGCCACAGGGATAAGCAAGTCTCTGTGTGCACACTTATGTGCATATGCATATGTGCCAGGTTAAGATCAGAAGCCCAATGTCTGACTGTAATAATCACAAAGAACATTGTCATTCCTGGATATTGCTAGCAGAGCATTTCTCAAGACAAATTAACTTTAATTGTTGAACAATTTAATTGTTGTTGATATTTCAGCATTGTTGTCCGTACATGTCAAGGGATTCAGTATTCCTTTCTGCCATTTGCCTATCCCAGGCTACTTTCTCCTGAATGCACTCTACACCAGCCTTGAACATCCCCAGTGGTACCAAGCAAGCTTGCTCCTGGGAGGCACCAAGGTACTTTCTTACTCCTCTTGGGCAGAGGATATTGCTGGAGGTAAAGGCAGAATGAACAGAAAGAAGGGCGTTTGGTCACAGTATTGGCACATACAGTGACCTAATTGCTTGGAGAAAGTCAGAAAAGCCATGTATTGAAGGAAGGAAGGAAGGAAGGAAAGGAAGGAAGGAAGGAAGGAAGGAAGGAAGGGAAAGAAATTAACAGAAGGATAGGAGCATTGCCAAGGCCATATTTTGAGATGTAAAATATTTTAAATATATTTAAAATGTTTTCCACGTTTTTGGTGGTTAATAAAGGTATATATGTCCTAGACACAGAAAATTAAGAAATTTCAGGATCTTTGGTTTAATATAGTTGAGTGAAACATTATTCAAAGACATCTATAAAAGAATTTGTGCCCATGTTGCTGAAATTAAAGTGAAACTCGGTAAAATCGGGGTGGGTGTGAGTAGGGTAAGTCCACTTCTATAGAATTCAAGACTGAATAACTAATTTAGTGATGCTACCTATAAGCAGTTAAAGAAAACATCTGATGAAACCATCTTGTAGGAGGGTAAAATGGGAGTAGAATTCGTGAGAAAGTCATAAGGAGTCATACTGAGAACAAAACTAATACATGCAAGTCTGTGTATAAAACATAATTTAAATGAATTTTCTCATCTGGGTTGACAATACTCCCTCCAAGATCCAAAGACTACCTAACAACACCAACATGAGGCATAAGTAACGTTCTCTTGAGTTGTTGGTCTGGGCTGTCCAAGACACACCCAAAGCATTATTGATAAATGATATTGCCCTTGGTTGCCCTTTCCCAAGTAGTGGAAGGACAGCCCCTATTGTTGAAGACACTGTGCACTTTAGGCATAGGCTCCAGATGCCCCTAAGATGGAACTGACCTGAATGCCCTCCCTGAGGACTAGTTTTCATGGTGGCAGAAGGTGCCATGAAAGCTTCCAAAGCATGGAGATAGCCAATAATCCTAGCTGTGAGACCTGTGACCCAATGCAACAGCCAGCCACGGTGAGAAAACCCTAATTGTGCAGTAATGGCACACATACCTTAACAGTAACCAACAGCTCTCTAATTGGACTTCAGACCCACTCAACAAAAGGGAAATCATTCCTGGTACTGGGAACCTAGCCAACTACCCATAGCTACTAAAGTCGTGGGTCTTAAAACAGAATCTCCAACCACCATTTTTCTATACCAACATAATCCCTAACTACACTCTAAATATTCGTCCTTATACCCACAGATAAACCCTCATCAACAAACATGTCTCTTTGCAACAGATGGAGACCACTACAGAAAACAGTAACTAACCAAAATGCAGAGTTGTGGCTCCTAGTCCCATTGGATATGTCTATAAAACAATTCCTGAACCTAAGGCTCCAGGAACATTGTAGAAGATGGGGCTAAAAGATTGTAAGAGCAAGAGGGTCAGGGAGTTCGCTATGAGACTTGTAATATCAAAAGCTACACAAAGCCTCACTAACGTGACTGCCTAAACATGAGCCAAAGATGACGTCAATAGACAGGCCAAAATGGATGAGGAAAAGCCCACAAGGGCTTGGGACCTGTACACCCTACTACAGGCAACTAAGGAGTGTGAAGAATGGGAGAAATAGACTTCCCCAAGAAGAAGAGCACATCAACTGGTTATGCAATATCAAATGGTCAGCCCTGGGAGCATACATGCAAGTAACATTATACAGACTGAACAGGTTAAATTTTAGTATATTTATTCGTGTGTGTGTGTGTGTGTGTGTGTGTGTGTGTGTGTGTGTGTGTATGTGTCATGTAACAATGAAAAGAGGCCATGAATTTGAGAGACAGCAGGAGGAATGAATATATGGGAGGATTTAATGGAAAGAGAGGGAAGGGGGAAATGATGTGATTATATTGTCTCAAAAAATTAAATCCTGCACACCAATTAGCCATTAGCCTCTGTTAACTTCTTGAAGCTGTCAGATTGGACAGAATGCAGCAGCTGAAGCATGCTGTTTATAAGGAGCACACTGTGAACAAAAACAGATGTTCAAAGTAAAATGAGACCCTAAGTTCCAGCAAGATTCTCCCCCAAATCACACCAAAGCCTGACTAAAAAACAGGCAGTTCTTAGGTCTGTGAGACCAAGAGCACTGCTGCATTGTACCCTGCCATGCTCAAATTAGAAGGGCAAACAAGCAACAAAGAGGAGTCACAGCTTAACAGAGCAAATGCCACCAAAGCGTCCCCAAGGGTGAAAACACTAAGAGACTATGAGCTGACCAATGGAACGTTTTGAGTCAGAACTTCAAGGCAGAGGACATTAATTTTTGTGTTTAACTCTTCAGTCTCTACTACAACCACATTGTGAAGATTGGAGACTCTTCAGGATGAAGAAAAAGAAACTTGTACAGAGTTCTAATATATGTCCCTAGAGCATAATAAGTTTTATCAAAACCTAGCTAACCCTTAGAAAGGAAAAATGCCCAGTTGCATGCTCCCTGTTGTTCTCTCTCCACCTGAGACAGGGAAACAGGCAGGTCAAAAGCTCTCTCTCTCGTCTCTCTCTCTCTCTCTCTCTCCTCCTCTCTCTCTCTCTCTCTCTCTACACACACACACACACACACACACACACACACACACACACACACCATACACCTCTGCACTACACCATATCCAGACTGGAAAAACAAACAGAAAAAATAGTTCTCAGGCATACTAAAAGGCAGGGATAGGGCCGATACAGTTCACTGAGACAGAGCAAGTTTCAGATCCAACTCAGTTATGGCAAAAAAAGTCATAATTATTGGAGTGAGAGCTGAAAATGATGACTGTCCTGCCTAGTTTTATGTCAGATTGACACAACAGAGTCATCAGAGAGGCGGAGCTTCAATTGAGAAAATACCTCCATAAGCAAGCCTGTACGACATTTTTTTAATGACTGAATGATGTTAGTGGGCTCAGCCCAATGCGGGTGGGGCTACCCCTGGGCTCTGGCTGGAGGATCTGCCTTCTATAAGAGAGCAAGCTGAGAAGGCCATGTGGTGTAAGCTAGTAGCCCCCACCCCTTCCATGGCCTCTGGCATCAGCTCCTGCCTCCAGGTTCCTGCTGTGCTTGAATTCCTATCCTGACTTCCTTCAGTGATGAACTACAATGTGGAAGTGTAAGCCAAATAACCCCACACACACATGCTCCACAATTTGTTTTTGGTCATGTTGTTTTATCACACCAATAGAAATGACAATGATTTATATGCTGTGGACTCTTAATGAAAAATGGAGACAACATGAAAAATGACAGACAAGGTAAGCTTGGAGATGGAAATTCTAAGAATGTTCTAAATGACATGCTAGAAATCATGGTACTGAAAGACTGAAACTCTTTAGTAGACCAAACACCAGTAAGGAGGGTCCTCTTCATATGAGACTATATCAACAGATACAATACCAAAAAGCAGAGTAACTGAATTTGATGCCAGTTTGATCTACATAGTGAGTTCCTATCCCAAAGTACAAAACAAAATAAAACAAAAACAAAATGTATGATACATAGAAAGGGAATATTTGGGGAAAATAGAATTTTCCAAAACAATGTTAGATGCTCATACTGAACACTATCCTTCAGGCATGACATAGTTGTTACCATCTTGAAATTAGAGTAGCTGCTTATCTACAAAAGACCCTCATAAGATGGAGCCTGTTGTCTCCTAGAGTGGGAGACAGATTATAAGGCCCTCACCTAAAAGAACAGTCACTCCAGCCCTTCGATGCCCTGCCACCAGCTGCATGTAAACCTGCCCAGCTAAACTTAATCCCAGGAGGTGGTGGAAGTTAAAGGGATGAAAAGCTAACTGAATGGGGAGTCCACCTACGTGAGGTTATTCCTTATCCTGAGATGGAACTTCTACAATACATCTGTTTGGGGTCACCTACACTCCCATCACCTACCTCCCACCCCCATCCTTCTCTACGCCCAGTACACTCATCGGCTCACCAAGCTAGACTTGGATGTAATTGTTCACTTGGTCTGTCACTGGTTCTCTCTCTGGAGTGAGCAGACATTTGTTCATGCTTCCTCAGGAAAAGTGATGTGAGCGTGGCATCTGAACAGAGACATGATAGCCGCAAAGATGAATGGAAGGAGCCATTTCACTGTCTCAGCTGTAGGTGATGAAGCATGAAGCTGCCTGGAGGTGGAGTGTCTGCAGGGCCAGGTCCCTGTGGCTGTCCTCCACCATGACATGGAATGGTGTAAGGTCTGCTGTAGGAGCAACTGCAGAGGCCCAAATATGGATGGTGAGGCACACAATTGACGATTAACTGTCTTGCCCCCAAGGAAGGTCAGATTGAAGAGTATGGAGGAAATGACTATTTTGTTCTACATCCTATGAAGTTTCACACCTTGAAGGATTTGAGCCACCAAAAGATACAGAGATACCAAAACAAAACAAAAAACCAACTGCCTGATGGGCCAGGGAAGGGATTACAGTCACTGAAAACAGATGAGGACCAGGGATGTAAGGAATCTGCTTTGGGAGTCACAGCCTTGCAAAAGGTAATAATGTTACCAGGAAACTTAAAGCTATAAAACCACCACATCTAAGAAGTTGGGGGAAAAAAATCTTAGAAAATGGATTTGTTTCTAGTTTTGCCAAATGAGGGAGAAGAAGATTCTTTGTTTCTGTCAGCGTCATTAGAGACTGTCAGGCCCTGGGACAGAGAGCCAGGTTAGCAGTTAAAGAGAGAATGCAGCCCTGCTTCCCTTTAGCCCATGCTAGACAGAATAACACAAGCTAGCCTGCCCCAGCCACTGGGGGTAGGGAGATTCACTGAGGCAGAGACCCACAAAACCCAAGGATGAAGAAGCAAGAATGTTCCTGGACTAGAAACTGCTAAATAAGGTAGTGCCTGCCATTTACAGCACTGCAGGCAACGTGGCTCTTTTGAAGAAAACACAGAAGAAAGAGATCTTCCCTTCCCATGCTGAATTGAACCTTGCTAACTTCTAAGTACACATGTTGCCACTGGATCCTGATACCAATTCCTACTGTCTCAGGAAGATCCTACCAAATGGTTTTATTATATAATGGTAACCTCTGGGTGTCACACTTACAGATGGAGGAGGGCATGTAAAATGTGTGCAAGGACACCTAAGGGAGGAAGCTTCTTCTTCTTTCCTACTAACCCAAAAGCCCAATTCTATTATCACAAATTAAGCGGCTAACATGTTGGGCATATGTAACTCACTATCAACTTCCCAAGCCTTCTTCAGTTTGGGGAAATATGGAGCCTACATACAAGCCAGAGAAGTCAGAAAAAGGTTCCTTCATTCTAACTCCTGACTCCTCTCATTCTAATGGTTAAAGAACCCCATGGTATCTGGGACATTTAAGGCAAAGAGTTCATGAAACAGTGGGGATCTGAAATTGGGTGTAAATACGCTTTTCTATTCAAAGCAAATCTATTCCCATAGATTATGTCTTCCAATGAAGGTCTTCTTAGGAATGCAAAATTATGAAGATTAAATGATGTATAGTTAAATTCTCTCTTATAGCTGAGCAGCTAGCCTGTCAGTCCACAGGGCAGGTATGCCCTCTGAAATGAATCCAGTGCACATTTGCATCTCTGGAATAGATCTGTGACATATCTCCCTTCCTCCGGCATTCACACAATTCAAACCTTGCACAAAATCTGCTCTGCCAGATACAGGACTCGTCTCTTCACAAGACCTGGCAACCTCACCTGCAAGCTTAAGTCTTCAGTGTAAACAGAATGAAATCTCCAAGCCTAAAGAGAGCTGCAGGAGCTGCAGGAGCTGCAGGAGCTGCAGGAGCTCTTGGTGATCTCATCCCTGGGAGTCATCACTGTACCTATGGCCCTGCATGGTGGTAGGGAAGGAAGACTTCGAAGCTGTCCCATGCTGTTCTTGGATTCCTGAATTGGCTCTAATTATCCAGTTATCTGGGGTGGGCTACATGTATCCACTCTAAGCTCCTAGTTAACTGTAAACCAGGAGACACACAGTGCTGACATCTTAAGGTTGCTGTACAAACTAAACGGGACGTAGTGTTTTCCAATAGTAGTTATTTCACAAATCTTTTCAGTTATTGTTTTTGTTCAAAAACATTAAAAGTTATGAAAAGAACTAAAGGCAATGACAGCTGGGATATTTATTGTAGCAGAAATATCTCCACCCACATAAGTGACCCATGATTAATAGATGGACTGGAGCAGAGGGTGGTAATTAGGCTCTATGGTCATGGAGAAAACAAGTGGTCCTCAAGACATGTTAAAGATGGTAGAAAACCATAAAAAATTACCCAGGAGGCCCTGGGAAGGTGGCTTAGTGAATAAAGTGCTTGCTGGGTATCTTAGGGTTTCTATTGCTGCCATAAAACACCATAGCCAAAAAGCAAGTTGTGGAGGAAAGGGTTTATTTGTCTTGCACATCCATACTACTACTGATCATCAAAGGAAGTCAGGACAGGAACTCAAAAAGGCAAGAACCTGGAAGCAGGGGCAGAGCATGGAGGGGTGCTGCCTAATGGCTTCACTTGCTCAGCCTCCTTTCTTAGAAAACCCTTAGCACCGCCCACAATGGACCGGGCCTTCCCCATCAATCACTAATTAAGAAAATACTTTGCAGCTAGATTTTATGGGGACATTTTCTCAATTAATATTCTTTCCATTCAAATGACTGTAGTTTCTGTTAAGTTGACATAAGACATGCATAAGCCAGCACCCTGGGCAAACGTGAGGACCAGAGTTCTGATCCTCATCACTAATATTTAAAAAAAGAAAAGAAAGAAAAAATGGGAATGATGGCATCTGTTTATAATCCCACCCCTGGGGAGATGGAGATGGGCAGCTTCCCAGCATTCAATGCCCAACCTAGTCTAAGTCTTCAGGTTTAGGCTCAGGCCAATGGGAGACTTTGTCTTAAAATAAAAAAAAAAAAAATAAATAAAAAAAAAACAAGATGGATAACTTCTGAGCAAGCCACAGAGGCTGACCTGGCCTCTACCGCACACATGCAAAATGTCCAGGTCTCACCTGAAGTTCAATCACCATGCTAACAATCAGGAGTATCTCAAAATAAATGAAAAGTCACTACTTCAAGATGCTGACACAAAGGTAGAGATTATCCAACAATTTAAAGGGAGCAAACGTGAAACCATTCCAATGAGCAATTAAAAACTTGTGTATAAGAGGAAAAAAAAAGCCTCACTACAGACATTCTCAGTAAATGCATATGAAACAGAGTGACAATTTTACAACCTAAAGCCATAATAATTGAACTAAAATTCAGTCCAGAATGGAACCTCAGAACGGGAGCTGGAGGTATGGCTTAGTAGCTGAGCACGTGCCTAGCTTGCAGAAGCCATGGGTTCGGTTGTAAAGAAAGAGGTAGGGAAGGGAAACCACTTACAACTAGTAGGTAGATTCATGGACTTCTCAGTGTATAAAATAAATACATGGAAAGCAACTCCCCCATCCTAGTCGTGGAGGCGGAACTTCAAGTTGCAGCGGCATTTCAATCACTTTTAAAGGTGAAAACAAGAAGCCCCTTAGGCATACATCTTACCAATGTGCAGGATTCTTATGCTGAAACTAAGAGATGCTGAGAAAAGAATTAAGACCTAGAAGTAAATAGGCAAACCATGGTCATTGAACAGAAGAAACTTCAGCATAACAGAGATCTTGGCTCCTCCAAACCGAATATGCAGGCTTAATCTACCTCTCATGTAAATGCTGGCAACTATTTTTCTTGTAGATATGAATAAGATTTATTCTATATTGACTATTAGAAGAGGAAAGGTTGAAGGAGGTAGAAGGCTTTAAACAACTTTGAGGAAGAAAACTGAGTGGAATAATCAGTCTACCTGAGTCCAAGATTGATGGCACGACTGTGTGGTACTGGTGACAAACGGACCTCTGCATTAATGGAACAGGAGAATCCAGAAACAGGTCTACACAAATACACCCACCGGATGTTCCACAGCAAAACTAATCAGTTCGATGAAGAAAGACGAGATAGACTTGTCTGCAAATGGTGCTGGGGATGGGTTGTCCGCAGGGAGAAACACCTCTGTCAGCAGATTTGACACATAGAGAAAGGTTAACTCAAATGGATCACAAGCAAAAACCACATAAAATTGCAGAACTGTACAATGTTTGGGGAGAACATAAAAAAAATTAGGCTATAAGGCACTGTTTCTTAGACTTTGGGGCTAAATGCATGTAAACTAAGATACAAACAAAGCGTTGATAAATAAGACTTTATCAAAAAATATTTTTGAGAATGATCCCCTAAAGTTGATGAGAATCAAAGTATATATTTACAGTCCGTATATCTGACAAAGTACTGGTATCCCTGGAAGATAGTTCAAAACTAAACAAGAAACGAATACATGGGTCTGAAGAGCTTTCTACCCGTGATCTTGGGCACCTTCTAAATCATGTGAATCATGATAATATGAGCTTGTAATTTTGAACTATAAATTTTTAAGAAGTTGCCTTTGTGGATAACTACAAGAAAGGGTACAGAGGATCTCTTTATTATTTCTTATAACTTATCAATAGGTAAGTATTTTGAAGCCTTTGTGTGTGTGAAAGAGAAACACACACACAGGGTAGGGGTTTCCCTTGAAGTCCATACTAGTCTCAAATTCACTATAAAGCCAAGGCTTGTTTCTAACCCTTGAGCTCTTGCCTCTACCTCCCAAGTACTGAGTACAGGTGTGTGTCATGGTATCCAACCTCAAAGCAAATTTTTTAAAAATACTGATTTAATTTTTGAAAACTCTCAATGCTTAAAAGCAATGACAGCTGATAGAAACAAGAAGCAAGTAACAACTGTGGAGCCTGTACCTTCTACTGAGAGAAGAAAATGCTGTTACGTTATCAAACCCAATGGAGCCAACATATTATTTCAATATGGAATCAATAAGAAAATTATTAATGAGTACTTCACCCTCTGTGTTAGCTCAGAAGCTGTAACACAAACACCATAGGCTGGATGGATCAAGCAGTGGACATTTGCTTCTCACAGCTGAGGAGAAAGTCCAAGACCAAGGTCTTGACAGATTCAGTCCACTGAGAATTTCTTCCCATAAGGACACTGAAAGCCAATAGCCTTGCAAAGGACCACCTCCTGATTCCTTCTCATCGGTATTATGAGGTTTGATTGGGCTCAACACGGGGCTTATAGCTTCTTCTTTTTTCCTTTCAAACTCTTTGTAGCACTTGTGGCTGGCAGCTACATAGTGGGAGTATAGTTTAGGGGATGAGTATGTTCTTGAGACACTTTTGCTAAGTATCTCCTCTCCTATCATTCCCAGATTAACTAGATGATACAGGTTAGGGACAGGGTGTCCGTAGTGACTTCTGTTTTTGCTATCATGGCCTGAAATGGGAAAGAGGGAAGGGGTGGGGTAACTTCTCAGTTCTCCCTAAGAATGGTGTCCTTTTCTTGAATTTTCCAGTGCCTACCAGTGAGAAAAGAGGCCGTGTGGAAAGACTCAATACTATGAAATTATTACCTGGGAAATGCAGAAGAAACCACTTAATCTACCCTGAAACAGTTAGGTAGACATCAAATGGGTCTTCGATACTGGCCAAAGCCATTTTCCATTTCCTCACACTACACCGCTGCCTAGGGAAGGGAGCCACTTGCTGAGGATTTTCCACCTCACCAAGTGAGGCCTTGCCTTTTGCAGCAGTATCTTCCCCTGAATGATGGTACCTTGGCAACCATAGCTAGGGATTTGCTCAGATGTCTTCCCCTGGCAGGCAGGAAAGTGCTGAAAGGACCAGACAGGAGCTTCCTTGAGTCACAATTCCCGGGCTGTATTGGCAGAAAAGTTACTCAGAAGCTGAAAAAGGGTGCACAAACCTGCCCATTTTGAGCCATGGCTACATCAGATTCTAGTTTCAGCTGATATGGAGCATAAAGGAGCATCCATGCAGTGACCCGGTTTCCTCATGAGTCTGTCTCACATGTAATGCAATGACCTGTAAGACTGTCCTCAACATTAACATTACAATGTCAGAACTGTGTGCTTTTGACAGAGCCACCAATCCCGCGTTTCCTCCTCTACAGTTAGTGTTTGATTTCTTTTGCTGTCATTCAAAACTTTAGACCGGCAATCCCCTGCTTGCTGGCTCTCTCTTATTGCGTTTGGATCAGATGGAGTACCTGGAAGTTTGGGAGTAGGCAGAAGCAGACATCATCTAGCATATATATATATGGGATATATATAATGGACTTCTGAGGGCAGATCCAAAATGGACATCTGAAGATGAAACCGGCCTTTTCACCAAGATAACATGAAGTGAAGGCATGGAAGCTAGAGAAGCCAGTGCTTAAATGGCTCATACAGCTCCTGAGGCAGCCCAAATACCCTGAGCACACCCAGAAGAAATAAGCTTGACCACTATGCCATCATCTATTACTACTGAGTCAGCCATGAAGACTGTAGAAGGCATCACCTGTGTGTTCCTGGTGGACACCGAAGCCAATAAGCACCAAATCAGACAGGCCGGAACGGAACTCTAATATAAATTAATATAAATATGCCTTACTCAGGGCTAATGGATAGAAGTCACATATTCATCTGACTCCTGGTTATAATGATTCAAATGTTGCTGACAAAATCGGGGTCATCTTAACTCAGTCTAGCTAATTCCAAATCCAGATAGTTTTTCAACACTTACACAAAACAAAATAAAATAAAATCCTGATTCCATTGTGCTGTTTTATTTAAGTGACTGCTCACTGTGAAAGACTAGCTAGAGAAGGTGAATTCAGTTGTGACTCAGAAAGACAGACCCTGGTGTGACCTGCTGGGAGAAAAGGACAGAGCGGAAGCATCCTTCCAGCAATGAATGGCCCCTGCTCCTCCTTCCTCGGCATGTCTTGGATCTTGGCTAGTCAGATACTTGCTAATACGGCCTGGGATGAGCCTTGTAAAATCTCCTTGTCTTGAATACTGGTGAAGCTTGTAACTTGCTTCTAACTAATTGAATATGGCAAAGTTGGCAGGATGTCGGGCCTACAAATATGCAACTTCCTTGCTGCCTTTGAGACTGCGATTGTCGTATTATGGGATATATAGCAAGGACTATGGGAAGCCAGATATTGAGGGTGGGCTGTAGTAAATAGTTAGCAGAAAACCAAGACCTTAAGGCAAATTTAAAAAAAAATAGTGAATTTGCCAACCACCTAAATGACCCCGGAAGTGGATTATGTCCCAGGTGAACTTCTAGATGAAAACTCAGGCCTCCTGAAACCCTTCATTTTCAGCCCCATGAGACTCTGAATAGTCTGTATAAGAATGCCCTGACCTCCAGAACTGTGAATTAATACATAGGTTATCTTAAACCAAGAATGCATGGTAATTTTTAACATAGTAATACAAAGATAATCTAAATGGAGACATAGTTAAGAGATAATGAATTGCTTGAAGTCACGTGGAGAGCTACATGTTTCCTGTTTTAAGTTCAGTGGAAAAGAATTTCCTCTCCTGTAAGTGCCAGTAAAAGCCTCACTGCCTCACTAGTTTTAACCAGGCTGCATCCATAAACCAATGGTGTTCCCTCATTGGCAAGCAACTGATCACATGTCCATCTGAATGGAAACCAACTCAGCCACAGTGTATGGGCTGAGAGTAAGAAATGGGCCATGTTTGAGAGGAAACCATGCCACTTATTTTCTAAAACAACAGGAACTTTCATGTTCCTCTGCCCTGTGACTGCTCTTCTCCAACAAGGTATATACGTTATTCTTCTTTTTCCCTTTATGGTTCCCAGATTCTCAGCCCCATAAGATGATGTGTCTTTCAGGATGTATTTTTCCCTCTAAGCTAATTATTGTGACAAATACCCAGCCTTCTAGGTGACCCTGGATCAAATCAAACTGACAATGACACCTAAATATAACACTGATTTAACCCCTTGTCCTCCCAAACATGTCAAAGCAGAGCAAATATGCACAGATTTTATGAGGGGAAGACTATGTTAAAAAAAAAAAATCCTAAGAAAAAGTTGGGAGAGCCACAAGGGTACAATATAAATTCAACCTGTGTGAAAAGGGAAAGAGAACACCAGGCAGAAGCACCTGAAAAAGGTTTTGCAGAGCCTCTAGAGAATCCTTTAGAAAAAAAAGGAGGGAAGAAATCTGAGTTAAAACAAGGTAAAGGTCTACCTTATCTCATCTGTGGCCTCTGTACAAACTCAAGATTGCATTTTAAATCACAGAAGTTGAGGCCCTTAGGCAAATACACTTCCTGTCGTGAGGTATATAAGATGTATTTTGTTCTATCGAAATCAACAAAATGCAGCCAAAGTGGTGCTCTAGTGGTTTCTGAGGTCTGTCCTTAAGATTTGCAACTTCTCTTTCATTCTCTTGGAGTGTTCATGTGGTTTTCATTAAGGAAGCCAGTCTAGAGAATGAAGATGAAAAGTCTCAAGGACGAGGACCCAGAGGATCCAGCTGTCACCAACACCAGCTGCAGATGTGTGACTCAATCTGCCTTTTGACTTTCGGCCTAGCTGAATGCAGCTGTGAGCAGGAGCCCAGAAGGTCAGCATTGCCATTATCCGGCCAACCCACAGGAAGTCATTCATGTAAATCACTACATTTAGGGGTGATTCGTTAGAAAGTAATGATCAATTAAATGAAAATGAAGAGAGTCAATAGTAGGACGGCCCATGCTCAGCAATGTTCAGTGTGTCATGAATTAGGTATTAAAAAGTCAAGAGACAATGCCTTGTTTCTAAGAGAAGCTCCAAGGAACATTGAGGCTTGTCAGCCTCAAGATTTAGGAATAACCTACATCTACCTTTCCTTTCTGTGGCCTATACTAGGGTTGTCCGGAGCAGTGACTCTCAACTTAGATACAAACTGGACGTCACTGAGAACACACAGATAAAATGGGGCTGAGCTGTGACCTGAATATCCAGGGTTTTTTCAGTAGCTCCATGGTGATTCTAAAGTGCTACAAAGGCCAAACGCCATCAAGTTCATTGCTTCTCTCAGTGTTTTCTACCATCCTATCTTTTGATTAACAATGAATGAAAATCCAGAACTCGTGGGCATATTCTCAATCTACTCTCTAATTCTTTTTGCTACTTAGAGGGGAGAGGTGTATTAAGTACTTTTTCTGTTGCTTAAATAAAGGTAGGAAAAAAAAAAAAAAACCCTACCCTGACAAAAATGACTTAAAGGAGAAAGGGCTTATTTTGGCTCACATTTCAAGGAACCAGTCCATGATAGCTGGGAGGTGATAGCAGCAGGAGCTTGAGACAGCTGGTCACATTGGTTCCACTGTCAGGAAGTAGAGGGGGCTCAGTTCATGTTCTTCTTTAAATGTGGTCTTAGTTCCAGGCCAGGGAATGGTGCCACCCACGGTGGGTGGGTCTTCCACCCCAATTAGCTCAATCAAGGCAATTCTCCTCAAGTATGGCCAGAGAACCTATCTTATAGGGAATTCTTGATTTCATCAAGTGGACAATTGAGAACAGTCGTCAATCACAGAGGTGCTACCAGACCGTCCCCTTAGTTACTGCTCTGTTTTCTAGGATAGCTAATGTATTTTCCTCCTTTGATTAGCCAATATCTCTATATTTGTTGGTCTGATGACATGAAAAACCCCCTTCATCCATCTAGTGATCAATCATGTATTGAAATGCATCTGGAAGCGCCTTCATGGGCACTGTAATCTCCTTGACCTTAGATAGCTTTTACCTTAGGTAACTTTTTATGTCTCTTGGCTTCAGTTTCCTCATCTTGAAGCAGAATCATATCCTTGTGAAACTCCATCAGTTTCTGTATTTATTGTCTTGTCTTTGTTATTTGATTTTTGCTTTGGTTTCTGTAACAGAAACGGCAGTATCAGAATACTAAGTTTGTTTGGCTTTATGGGAATGGCAGAGAATCAAAAGTCACTTTCATCAAAATTATTGTGGATATTAAATATATTCCTGCTTGGATTTATTGTCAAACCAGAGCACAACTGGCAATTTAAAATGTTTGCTTGGTGCCAAGAGAAGATCTATTGAAAAGAAATCATGTGGGAAGTTGGAAACACTCTGCTTTCAGAATTCCTTCACCGTCAATCCTCAAATGACGTTCCCTCTCAGAAGAGCAATGGACTTGTATTCTTACAGTTGTTCATCTGCATAACAAACACCCTTTATTCAACTCATACCAACATGGAATCCCAGCACAAAATCAGTATGGCTTCTGTTAAATATTGGCAATGTTTTCAAGAAGTCATGCTAACAGAAATATTCTGGGGGATAAAGAAACAGATATTATAATGCATGATTTGATCTGGAAGGATTCAGTACATAAAATTTATACAGACCATCAATTAATGGGCAGAAAGCTGGAGAAATGGCAACTATATGTAGCCCCCAGTCATTTTTCTTTTCTTGAACAGGGTCTCCCTATGTAGCCTTGGCTGGCCAAAAGCTTGCTGGATCAAGCTGGCTCCAAACTCACACAGGTTCCCCCTATTCTGTATCCTCAGTACTGGGAATGGAATGGTACGGTGTGCCATCTTGCCCAGCCCAACATGAGACTTACTGTGACTTCTGCTGCAGCTTGTTCTCTATTTAATTTTTACAAGAACAGTAGTAAATACATACCAAAAGGTTCCTGTTTGATTATTCCACTGAGATAATCAGTTAGTTGGAAAGGATCTACCCAGGGCTGGTGAGATGGCTCGTAGGGAAAGCGCTTGACTTGAGTTTGAATTTCCATCTTAAAACTAGATGTGGTAGCATGTATCTGCAATCACAGGGATTCTAGAGTGAGGTGGAAAATGAAACAGAAGAATCCCTGGAAAGTGGTGAGCCAGTCAACCTGTCCACAGATATAGCTAGATACCCTGTCTCTAAAATCACGAAGGGCAAGGACCAACATCAGAGCTTGTCCTCTGACCTCAGTACACACACCATGACTTACACTACTGCGCACGTGCACACACACATGCCACAAGAAAGAAAACGGTGATATGATTTTTTTCTAGCCATTAATCAAATAAAGCATAACAGCCTTTCTTTGTTCATTCATTTTCTCTGAATTGTGTCCTCAGCATTTTGCTCCATCATGAAGAAGTTGCTCCCACCTCTGAGGACGTCTTTGATTCTGACCAGGGCTTGGCAATGTTAGCTGCAACAGCAAAGCCTGTAATTATTCTGAGTGTGGCCCCTTCTGAGCTTGCAACAGGACAAACGGGCACTGGAAGGGAGGCTGGGGATCTGACTCCAATTCCCGCTCTTCCATCAGCCTTGGATGCAGTGAGAATAAGAGGAAAATTGGGATCCGAAAGTGCTTTAGAAAGTGACTGCTTGCTGGCTGGGGCTCTTGGGTCAAATGTGATAAAAGCACACTTGTCTCACCCAGGGTTCCAATATGCAACAGAGGATGCTCAGATGGCTCAACCAAGGAGAAGTAATCAAAGTTAGAGGAAATCAGAACTACCTGCACTGTATGTAAAAGTAGCCATAGAGTTGCGTGGAGAAAGGCCATGCTGCAAACACCCACACTTCTGGATTTATCCCCTAGTTTCTGAGGACAGAAATCAATGCTATTTTGTGAGTCTCAAAGGCAGGGACAAAGGATGCTGGTTTTGGAGACTGCTATGTTGTTGTTGGATATTTAATAACTCTATTAGTTCTTATTATGACCCTGCCAGCCCCCAATAATTGAGGCAGAGTCCTGTTGGTTTATTTAATCAGCTTTAGCACAATTACTGAGCGAATTACCTCTAAACCATAGGCTCGACTGGCTATTTTCCAGCTGTGCTCCGTAAGTTACTTGCTGTTTGAGTCTTGCCTGGGCTGTTTCTGTCCTCAGGGTGCACGTCTCTCCACCATATGCTCCTGGTCCATCCCATCTAATGGCAAACTCCTGCTTTCTCCATCCCTACTCTACCCCACCCCCTCCCACACACACCCTTGTGGTCCCTACCTGCAACTCCCAGTCTGGTAACTGAAGCCCTGCCTATCTCTATTCTGCCAAGTAATTGGCTGACAACCACTTTAACCAGTCAGAGAAGATTGGTAAGCAATTTGATGTACATGAGAATGTCCTGGTCTGGACTGCAAGCAGATCTTGGGGGCAGTGTTTAGCATTTGAACACATAGCAGCACCAGACCAATCACCTATCAGTGCTGACAGTGACCCTCCTTGGAATATGAAGATTTGGACTTGGGCCTATGGTTCTCCATTTGGACACCTGTCATGGGCCTGCTGATGTTAGGGTGGAGCCTACATAAAGTAAAGAGAAACTTTTAAAAAGTGGTGCAGTACACCAAGTTAGCAACATAAAGACCCATCATGTTGGCCCTTCAGGACTGAAAAGGGATGCTGCTACAACTTAGTTATTTGTAGGAGACCACCAACAGATACTCTGGTCTGTGATTCAAGGCAGCGTTTCCCAGTGGCTAATCTTTATGAGAACCATGAGGGTGAGGGACACTGTATACCAGAGGCCAATGGCAGAGCCGAGGGGAGTGCAGCTTGACCTGGACATGTGAACGGCAAGCATCAGGTGCTTCACTCACAGAGAAAGCTGTTATTACACTCAGATGCCACAACTGGAGATACAGAGCAAAAATGTGACTTTGTTTTTTCTGCTCCCTGGATGTCAGATTTCTCTCGGTCTTGGTCTGTTTCCTACGTCTACAGACTAATTTTCTCTCGGTCTTGGTCTGTTTCCTACGTCTACAGACTAATTTTCTCTCCTTGATCAAACAAAGGCTCCTCTCATCTCTTCTTAACCAGGCCCTTGATTTTTAACTTCAGAATTTATTTCCAAATTTAGCAAGAATCTTGCTAAGTCTGGTAAATCTATCAGTATGCCATGTTCCTCTGACAGCACTGTCATGTAATGCAAGATTACTTCATCTTTTGGTTGTTTATTTTCTGTTCTGCTTGATTTAATCATTTTGTGCCTCATAGACCTCAGTGCAAAACGCTATTCCCTATAGCATAGGTGTGAAATAGACTCTAGCATCTAGATGTGTGTAAGCATATTCTATGATGCTGTACATTAGCAAAGTTGCCTGATGACATTTCTTAGAATGTACACAACTGTTGAGTCATATATGTCTGTAGAAATAATATCTGAAAAGTGATTTAGAAGAATTAATTGGCTCACATGATTATGGAAGTTAAGAAGTCTCACAACTTGCCATTCACAAGCTGAGAGAATAAGGAAGCAGCAGTATGGCTTAACTACCCACTACTCCACAGAATCAGGATGGCCTCTGATCCAAGTTCTAGAGGACAAGACTAGAGAGCCGGAGTTTAATATGTAAGGGCAGGTGAAGAGGAATACTCAAGCTCCAGAATACCTAGACCTGTATCTCTATCTGTCGGTCTGTTTGTCTATCTATCTATCTATCATCATCATCATCTTCTTCCACTCTTCATCATCATGCTATCTATACTATCTATCATCTATCTATCTATCTATCTATCTATCTATCTATCTATCATCTATCCACCTATGTGCCTATGGAGAGAGGAGGGGGTGGACAGGACAACTCTTTCTTTGCTCTTTTGCTCTATTTGGGCCCTCAGCTGATTTGGTACCCACTCATATTGAAAGTTACTGAGTATGATGGATTTAATCTGAAACATTCACCACAGGTTTGTGTGTTTAAATACTGCATCTTTAACTTGTGCCACTGTTTTGGGAGAGTATGGAACTATGGGGGCATAGGACCAAGATAATAGATGTAGACTAGCAGCAGTAGGTCCTTAGGGTGATAGCCTGGCCCAGGTTCTATTCTGATCTGTTTCCTGAGTTATGAACAAGCTCTGCTATGGGCTCTTGTCATCAGGGACCAAGACCATCCAGCAACCATCCCTGTTTTGTCACAATGGACTGAAGATACCCTCTGAAACTAGGAGACAATATAACCAATCCTCTCAGCCCTCAGGTTGCCCATGGCTTGTATCTTCGTCACCATGGGAACCGTAACTAATGTGCTCACTCACTGATTCCAATGCTCATCTTACCTAGATTAGCATTGCTCTCTTAAACATGCACCTGGACATGCAGACATGACATTTTACCCTCTGTCTAAGCATCATTTAATGCAGTCAAATGGCACCTAAAATTAACCAGCACATAGCACATGATAAACCTTCTTTCTCTCCTGTGGCTGAATGAGAGTCTCTTAGACTGGTTGGTTTGTAATGGTGGCTGTTGTGATTACTGCCACAGGGAACACTAGTGTGCAAGCATCTGTTTGAGTGTCCACTTGCACTTCTTTGGGCTTTTGTTGACAAGTATAATTGCTGGCTGATGTGCCAGTTCTACACTTAGCTTTTTGAGGAATTATCAATGTTCCCTCACCTTTTGTAGCCTTTACATTTCTACTAACCAAGTGTGAGGGTTTCAGCTTTTCCGTATCCATGATACTTCTCATTGCTCTTATATTTGTTTACTTTTTGTGTTAGATTTGAAATAGTACTTCATTGATTTGCATTTCCTTAGCGAGTGATAATATTACATCCCTTTTCATGGGCTCATTGACTATTTGACTTATGTTGTTTGTTGTTGTTGATAAGTCTACACAAGTTCTTTGTCCTTTTTTAAAACTTTTAATTGGATTGTTCATTCTTTTGTAGCTGGGGCAGGATATATAGATTTTTTTTTCCTGGATATTAAACTCCTAGGGAAACTTTCTCCCATTCTGTCTACAATCTTTTATTTTCTTACTTGGTACATAAAAGTTACTTTAATGGAGGCCAAGTTACCTGCGTTTCTGTGTGTGTGTGTCAAATAGACATTGCCTAATCTAAGGGTGTGGAGGTTTATACTTGTTTTTTCTTTTAAGAGTTTTGTATTTTTCACCCTTTTATTCAATTCTTTGGTTTATTGTGAGGTTTTGTGTGTGTGTGTGTGTGTGTGTGTGTGTGTGTGCATAGTTGGGAAGTACAGGTGGTTTTAAGTGTCTTAGTGTTTACATTTTAAATGGTTATAGCTTCTACATTACACACCCAGATCTACATCTTGACACACAGAGCCTTAAATATTTACTATGTGGCTCTTTGCTGAGAAGGTTTGGCAACCTGTGTGGTTGGGTACAGTCTTTGCAAATAGAGCACTTAATAAATGTTTAATGGGTAGAGCCATTCACCAACTACTTATGTCCTTCTATGGCATACAAAGCAATTAGTAAGGTATTATGGGTGAGGGGGAAAGTACTTAGTAAGCCTTTTATTAAACTTGCTGCACCTAGGAATTAATTACAGCTAGCAAATAATTGAGGGACTAGGAGCTGGAAATTTTTCCTGATAAGCAGACAAGAAGACAGGCCATGAGGAGATGATAATAACAATGGTGAATTTCCAAGATGTCTGACTTCGTCCTGACCCTCTGAGACAAAAGCCTTGCAGCTTAAACATAGCCCTGGTACACTTTTTCTCCCCCAAGTAGGGCCCTGCTGCCTGTGGGCCAGGTCCAGCAAGTTCAAGGACAGATGAGGACCTGTTTATGATGTTTGTAACAAATCCTAATTTAAGAGAGGAAGACCCCCTCAGAGATACTTAGAATTCCAGCACTCAAGGAGAGACAGGCAGCTTCTGCTTCCCTGGCGCTTGGCAGAGGGTCTCTCTTTGTGCATGCCTTACTGTGTGTCTCCTCACCCCTAAAAACCAGCCTTTTTAGACCTGCCAACTCTGGTGCTGTTGTTTTGTCTGAGAAGCTTCACCAACTGTTGGCTATTGTGCTCAAGATTTTTTTCTGCCTTTTAATTCTTTAACTGCCAGAGAAAACAAGCCCAAACCAGACCCTCCAGACTAACAGAAGAAGCTGGGTACTGGGAACTCAAAGCTCCTCTGTGTAAAGACTGGTCTTTTTTTTTTTTTTTTTTTCAATTTATGATTGAGACAGGGTCTCATGTAGTTCAGGCTGGCCTCTGACTTGCTAAGTAGCAGAAGGTGATCTTGAACTCCTAATCTCCTCTGCCTCCTAAGTACTGACGTTACCGTGTGGTACTAGAGAGTGAATCCAGAGCCTTGTATATACTTGGCAAGTACTCCACAGCTCTAAAGGTCAGGCTTAAATGGTGGCAAAGCAGGAAGATAGAAACAATCTCAAGCCATTTTCAGAAAAAGATAATATATTTGGAAAGATGTGTGTGATAATGTGTACTTGCATGTCTGTGCGTATTGCTTTTTCTTTCCTTAAGTTCTGGAGAAGTGGTACCCCACTAATGACGGCTGGAAATGCTCTCACAGGACAGGGAAAGTGCTGAGAACATGCACGGAACAGGTGCACAGAGATAAGGAAGGAAAGAGCCCGGGAGGCAGCTGAATGTTTGCTCTGCTTCCACTTTTTTGGTCAAAATTGTCTCACGACAACTTCTGCTTTCAAGAGAAGTTTAAAATGTCATAATACTTTCCTCTGAAACCAGGTGCCAGGATCCATTGTCTTGTTATCATCCTATGCAAAGTCCGACTTGATAGATCTAGGGGAAGTCTCCTCTTTTTAAAAAAAAATAGATCCTTCTCCCATACAATTCATCTTGACCATAATTTCCTCTCCTCCACTTCTCCCAGCTACCCCGCAGCACTCTCCTAGATCCACTACCCCTCTGTTTCCTCATCAGAAAAGGACAAGCCTCCAAAAAAACAGCAGTCAAACAAGACATAACAAGATACAATAAGACAAGGCAAAAGCCCTTCATATCAAGGCTGGATAAGACAACCCAATAGGAGAAAAACAGTTCCAAGTGCAAGCAAAAGAGTCCCCACTCCCACCATTAGTAGTCCCACAAAAACACCAAGCTAACAGCCATAACATATACACAGAGGACTTGGTGCAGATCCAGGAAGGTCCTATGCTGGCCACTTCAGTCTCTTGAGTTCATATGAGCTCTGCTTAATTGATTTGGTAGGCCAGGTTCTCCTGGTGTCCTCCAGCCCCTCTGACTCCCACAGTCTTTCTTCCCTATTTTCTGTAGGAGTCTCTGATCTCTGAGAGAGCAGGCCCAGTGAAGACCTACTAGATTCTCTCTCTGCGTCATGTCTGGCTGTGGGTCTCTGCAACTGCTCCCATCTCTGATGATGAATAGACAAGGCCCAGATCTATGAGTATAGTAGCATATCATTAGGAATCATTTCATTGATGATGATGATAAGAATAATAATTATTATATTTATTTTATTGTTATATTTATTATAATTACATTTATAATTTATAATGTAATAATTATAATTTGTAGTAAATAATATTTATAATAAGTGTTATTATTATTATTATTTGCCAGTCATGTTTGGTTCTAGCCTAGATCTCAGGGCTATCCAGTCTCCAGTTTCCGGCCACCCAGGCAGTGTAGGGCATGGGCTCCTTCTCTTGGCATGGGTCTCAAGTTAAGTCAGATATTGGTTGGCCATTCCCACACATTCTGTGCCACCATGCCCAGCATTTCTTTCAGTCAGGACAGATTGTAAGTTGAAGAGTTTGTGGATGGGTTGGTGTTCACATTTCTCTTTCTGTAGACTGCAGAGTATCTTCCCGAACCAAAGAGACTAAAACATAGTGGTGAAGGCTCCATACAGATACTAGATCAGCCTCTCTGCATTCAGTGAGCTGTGTCTATGCTGTCCTTGGCAATGGAGCCCCACTGTCAGTTTTTAGAGAGCAGCATTCTGCCCTAGCATCAGCCTGAGTTGTTTAGTATCTCCACAGGACCCTATTGGCCAGCAATTCAACTGAATGTAACCCAGGCCCACCAGTGGAAACCTTGTCTGGCTAGAAAAGATGGCTCCATATCCTCCATTAGGAGCCCTCACTAGAGTTATTCTCACAGACTGCAGGAAGTTTCCACTGCACTAAGGATCCTCAGAACCATCCACAGTGTCCCCAATTCCAGCTGTCTCTCCTCACACTCTTTCCCTCAGTGCTCCCCTCAACCCGTTCCTTCTTGTTTCTGTCCCATCCACCTCCAGTCCACCTGCAAAAGTTATTCTATTTCCCCCTTCCCAGGGGGATTCACATGCACTCCCTTGGCCCTTCTCTTTACCTCACCCTCCCCACTTAGAGGCTCAGGGAAGGGGAGGCTAGGAGAAGATGACCTATCATAGCACTCGGGCAGCCCTGAGACTCAGGTCTGGGAAAACAGTGAGTGGAGAAGATCTGCAAGCAGACTACCTGGTCTTGTGGGGCCATAGCCTGTGGTTGAGTAGGGAGCTCCTACCCCACTTGGGGGCTGGGACATGTGAAAGGTGAGGAAGGGTGGGTGTTGGGGAGAGTGGCCTGGTATTCTGGCAGGCATGGCCTGTAGCTCTGTACTATTTCTAAGAAGGTCTGCTGACCCTTGTGAACAGACTTCATAAATCAAGGCCACTTACCATCTGAAAACAAAGTCAACTGATTTTGTCTATTTGCTTTTATCTATTTCTGTATTTTATTTTAGTCTAGGTTTAAAGTATTAGTCATGTTCACCCTGTCCCTACTAGTACAGTGAAATAAGAACAGCCCAGATGACCTTCAGTGCCCACACATACTTGTAAAAGCAAGAAACAATTCAAAGGATTCTTTGGCAGAAATTTGGGGGAACCATTGTGATGTAGAGTCTTAAATATGAAGGAAAACAGATACTTTCTGCTTACTTAAAACATATGGAAAATGAGTATTATATAAGTGGTGTGAATCTGAAAAGAAAAAAACAATAACAAACCTTATTATAGCCTGGGTTTAAAATAGAAACAGCGCAAAAGATACTAGATAAATTTTAATAAGGAATTTCCATTAAACTGAGTTGAGTAATTTAATATTTTTCAGGTGTAATCATTCTGGCTATTTGTTTTTTACAAGAGATTGTCCTTATTCTGGCTGAACCATTTAGGGGAGATGAGTCATGCTGTCAACAGCGTGTCAAATGGCTTAGGAAAAAAAAAAAGGTTTGGAAAGAGAGAGAGAGAAGATAAAACACAAACAGGGGAACATGTTCATATGCAGAAAACTTAGGGAAAGAATTTACAAGTGCTTATTGTTATGTCTGGAAAGTTCTCAGAATTCAGGAGAGAGAAGAAGAGAGAGAAGAGAGAGAGAAGTGTTAGTCATATCAAAGTTGTAGTGAGAGGAGCTGAGAACCCAACTTTTTCTTTTATTTAGAAGTAATCTGAGAAATGACCATCAAAGAGAGTAAAATTTTAAAAAAAATATCGTCAAAGATTAGCTCATGACCAGAGCTCATGGCACACAGAACTTTCTGATGTCCATGTCATCGTTATCATACTTCCTATTTCTATCTCTGAAGAAAATGGGCTCTACTGTTTCTGATTGCTGTAGAATCTGATAAACATTTACGAAAGAAGAAAATCTAAACTGACTGATAGTTCATGTCAGGATGGCATAGAAGATAGCCTTGAGGCCAAGCTGGGGATCTGAAATCAGAAATAATCCAGGGCAGGTGACAAGCTTCAGAATAGGAGCCCCAGTGTAGCTGGAGGTTTGAATGAAAATGGCCCCCACAGGCTCCTGTATTTACATGCTTAGTCCCCAGCTGATGAACTGTTTAGAAAGGATTAGGGGGTGTGGCCTGTTGGAGGAGGTGTGTCACTGAGAGTTTCAAAAGCCCTAGTCTCCCCACTCCCTCTGCCTGCTGCATAGGGATCTGGATGTGAAGCTCTCAGCTATTGCTTCAAAGTTGTGATGACTGATTCCTGCCAGGATGATCATGGGCCAACCCTCTGAAATGTCAACAAGCCCCCAGTTAAATGCTTTCTTTGATAGGAGTTGCCTTGGTCAACTATGGTCAATACTATGGTGTCTCCTCACAGCAATAGAACGAGAACTAAGACAGCAACTTACTGAGGAAGACTGAGGTGTGGGTGTGGGAGTCAGGGTTGTTTGTACTGACAAGCACATCCTTTGGAGCACTTAATGGCTTCAGTGGTCCTGATAGTTCTGCTTCTGTACCAAAGAAACAAAGAAACAATGACCAGAGGGGAGCCATTTGAATAACCATCTAAACAGAAACAAGCAAACAAACACCCCAAAACCCTCAGGCTGAAGAAGTCCCCCCCCCATTGAATATTTTCTTTATTTCCATTTCAAATGTTATCCCCTTTCCCAGTCCCCCTCTCCAACCCCCTATACCATTCCTCCTCCCCTGCTTCTATAAAGGTTTCCCCCACCCACCCACTCACTCCCCGCCTCCCCGCCCTTGAATTCCCATTCTCTGGGGCATCCAGCCTTCACAGGACCAAGGGCCTTTCCTCCCAATGGTGCCATCCTCTGCTACATATGCAGCTGGAGCCATGAGACCCTCCATGTGTACTCCTTGGTTGGTGGTTTAGTCCCTGGGAGCTCTGGGAGTCTGGTTGGTTGATGTTGTTCTTCTTATGAGGTTACAAACCCCTTCAGCTCCTTGAGTCCTTTCTCTAACTCCTCCATTGCAGACCCCATTGGGGACCCCGGCTCAGTCCAATGGTTGGCTGTGAGCATCTATCTGCCTCTGTATTTGTCAGGCTCTAGCAGAGCCTCTCAGGAGACAGCTGTATCAGGCTCCTGTCAGCATGTACTTCTTGGCACCCACAATAGTGTCTGGGTTTGGTGACTGTATATGGGATGAACCCTCAGGTAGGGCAGTCTTTGGATGGCTTTTCCTTCAGTCTCTGCTCCACACTTTGTCTCCGTATTTGCTCTTGTGAGTATTTTGTTCCCCTCTCTAAGAAGGACCAGAGCTATACCACTCCTGGGCATATACCCAAAAACTTCTCCAACATATAAAAAGGACACATGCTCCACTGTTGAAGTAATTATTTAAAACGGCCTCGGGTCAAATCAACTATCTATACCGAGGCAACTCTGCCTAGTTCAGCCGCCAGGTTCCATGGCCAGAAGTCACATGCTCGCAGCAGCTAGAACTGGCTAGCCAGAAACACCAGCGCTGTCACCCATGGGACACCAGCGTGGGAGATGGTTCTGCCAGTCTTCCATTCTGTCTCCGCAAGGCTGGGCATTGCCCAGACCATCCACATGGGCCCAGTACAAAGATGAGACTCTAATGCTTAAAGATTAATCAAAGGCTTATATATTTGGTAATGATCAGTAACATGATACCCATACAATCAGAAGTGTAATCCAATACCCAACTAGATATACCAACTACCTTTGACTGCTACAGACAGTGAATATCCACCTCCATCTCGTCTCTCTCTCTCTCTCTCTCTCTCTCTCTCTCTCTCTCTCTCTCTCTCTCTGTCTCCTTTCCTAGCTCCTCCTCTTCCTGTTCCTCTTCCTCTCCTAACTCCTCCCACCTTAGCTCCTCCTGTACTCTACTATGTTCATAGCAGCCTTATATATGATAGCCAGCTGGAAAAAAGCCAGATGTCCTTCAGAGGAATGGATACAGAAAATGTGGTACATTTACACAATGGAGTACTACTCAGCTATTAAAAACAATGACTTCATGAAATTCTTAGGCAAATGAATGGAACTAGAAAATATCATCCTAAGTGAGGTAACACAATCACAAAAGAACACACATGGTATGCACTCACTGATAAGTGGATATTAGCCCAAATGCTTGGAATACCCAAGATAAAATTCACAGACCACATGAAGCTCAAGAAGAAGGAAGACCAAAGTATGGGTGCTTCAGTCCTTCTTAGAGAATTGAAGAAGTCTTTTACTTGGATTATATTATTAGATTCTCAGCTCGCCAAATTCCACTGAGCCAATGCTAGAATGTTGGACCTTATCAACAGTGTCCTTGTTACTTTTTCTCAGATTCAACAGAATAGTTTCAATCGTGGCCCAGCTCTTTCTGACAAGTAGGCTCTTAATCAGCTGATGCCTCATTAGACAGCTGCAAGGAAGAAGTGACTTGGGTAATTAACATGCAGCTTTTCTGTGAGTTCAAAGCATTTGCAAGTGCATTGCATCTAAATAGTTGACTAAAACATGTGTTAGAAAAAAAAAATCTGACTTCCAATCCTTGAAGAGTAGCTGAGGACAATCAATATCATCCAGGAAAGAAAGTCAACCCAAAACATAGTTCCAGGTGAATGCTAAAAAGACCTATTTCCTAATTTTTAATGAGTATAACTGCATCCTAATCTGGGGTGACCTCTAAGGCCGAGAGCATCAGATCCCCCTGAAGCTGGAGTTACCAGAGATTGTATGCTGCCAGACAATGGGGTCTGGGAACTGAACTTGGGTCCTCTGCAAGAGCAATGTGCTCTCTCAGCCACTGAACCATCTCTCTGGCCTCAGAAAGGAGAACCTAATGGCTACTTTACCATTAGCATTTCTTACTGAAGCTCTGACAGTGCTGAGTTGTTAGGGTGCTCTGGTTTGAGTCTTCAGTGCTCTGTGAAGATTCATGTTGCAGAACTGGGTTGGATTGAGATCCAGGGTGATGACCTCAAGAGGTAGGTCAGAGGGAGAAGCCTTTAATTTAAATCACTGCTAGTGTGCCCTCCAAGAGAAAAGTGAGGCTCTGGCCCATTTCTTTTTCTCAGTTGAAATAATTAATTACTTAATAATTAATTAAGTTAGTTGATTTTTGGTTTTGCTCCATGGTCATGGAGTAAGTATCTTGCTGAAGGGGACAGCCACGGGGACAATTCATCCATGGAACTGTTTAGGCTGGAGACCTGTTGTACATACAGCTGTTTACCTTAGTTACTTGTTACAGTGACAGAAAGATGATATGGGACACTATGAAGTAATCATTAATGGATGTATGAAGCTCATTTTTTCTCAGCCACTAGCTTTTCTCTTCTGCTAATTATCTCCTCAGTTCTCTTGGATCAGGAACATTAGCCATGATATTTTGTTTTTTGGTTACAATTGATAAAAATCTTAATCTCCCCAGGTCTAAATAAGACTTTTTAATGATTCAAGTGGCCAAGACTTAGGATTTAAATACAAAAGAGACCCTTTTTTTTTTCTCTCCATCTCTTGGCTCGTTCTCTGTTAGGATCACTCAGGTAGTAATGATCTATTCATTTTTAAAGGTGACCACCAATCCTTTAATGTATTAATCAAGTTGGGTATCTTAAACTCCTGGATATGTCCAACCTTTTGATAATATGATGTGACATTGTCATCCTCAAAGTTCACACATGAGAACCACACAATTGAGTTTCAAAAATAAATAAATAAATCACAAAAACCTCATAATGTTTAAAGTGTGTTTACTATTTTGTGTTGGGCCTGTGTGGTTTAAATATGCTTGACCCAGAGAGTGGCACTATTAGGAGATGTGGCCTTGTTAGAAGAAGTGTGTCACGTGGAGGGTGGGCTTTGAGACCCCCCCCCCCCCGTCCTAGCCACATGGAAGCCAGTCTTCTCCTGTTTGCCTTTGAATCAAGATGTAGAACTCTCAGTTCCTCCTGCACCATCCCTGCCTGGATACTGCCATGCTTCCTGCCTTGATGACAATGAACTGAACCTCAAACCTGTAAGCCAGCCTTCATTAAAAATCCTTCGCAAGAGTTGCCTTGATCATGGTGTCTCTTTACAGCAATGGAAACCCAAACTAAGACAGGCCTCATTCATACTTTTCCTTGGCCATATACAGACTGTGGGATGTCAGGATTCACAGGTTGAGACATAGCAAAGGGGGAATGCTTCTCATCGAAGGACACCACAAAGTTAGGGATGGGCATTCTATTTAGCTGGCCAGTGAGCTAGCCTCTGTGTTGCAGAGACACAGTGTTCAGACTGACCAAGCCTGGTGCATCTCTCTAGACCAGTTGTCACAGCTGAGAATATGCAGTGTTTGGCAAGGCCACAGCTAGGTCATTCTTTCGGAACCAGAAGGAACCATTAGTTTCCTATAAATCACAAAGATAGAGTGGGTTTTTGTGAAATAAGAGATAAATTATCTCTCAAGGGAGATGGGCAGATAAACCTGTCTTTTCCCCATAGCAGCTTCTTCTACTTCCACTGAGAAGGAAAATTGCCCCAACAATTTACCAGGGCTCATCAGATTCTGAGTTAATATGAACACCCCAGCAATACTCCCAGGGAGAGGTTATGGCTCTGTTCTAAACATATGAATACTGTTCAAGCCTGTGGACCACTGGGAGGAGAAATACACTCATCACTTGCTTACCTAGTGTCATCTATGAATCACTCAGCTATTGTTGCTGACATATAGTGGGCAAAATACTCGCTCTGATGTTGGATGGGAAGAAGAATTCAGATCCATTAGCCTTGAGCTCTGTGATGACATTACATAATTGTTTCTGCTTTAATCTGTAATTTTGATTTTCATTTGTAAACTGGGGGATTAGTAACAATTACCAACAATATTCTGTTGGAGATCGATAGTAAAGGGATTAGTGTCTCAGCAAATGAAAATCAATATCGTCCATATTTTTGGTGACAGATTGTCATGATGATGGGAGTGATTCCTGGCAGGAGAAACACCCAAGTGCATTGCTACAACATCCAGAAGGGAAGCAAGCATCACGGGAACCTGTTCTAGAGATAATTTCCTTTGTGCTAGGTCTGGAGGTTAAGTGGGAATCCCAGACCTTGTGAGTGGATAGCACTCCAGGGAAGAGTGGCCTTCTGAGGACATCCACATCATCTTGAGGCTCTTCTAGTGCAAAATTGGGCTTCTAGTGCCATCACTGGGCAAAACCCAGACTGAACTGGATGTGCTGGTAACTGCAGGCTCCACACCTAACTTAACTCAGAATCCCTAGAGGTCAGACAGAGGTGCTGTGCCTCCACCAGCTTCCAGGTGATGCTGAGGTGAGAGAGTATTTGTTCAGTGGGAAGAAGAGGTTCAGTTACCCAGCCAGCATGGCCCCTCATTCTGCCAGCCTTTCAGCTGCTTTTACAGTAGCAAAACAATTCTAGATGCTTGTCACTTTCAGGAAACCCTGGCTACTAGTAGGCTGAGAGGGCACTGTTCTTTGTTCTCTCAGTGAAATTCCTTTGAGGAGTAACAGGGAGAGACAGGGAGAAGATGAGGAGAGAGAAAAGCAGGAATCTCTGAGAGGTTGCAGCCTTTCGTCAAACTTATAATTTTACCTCAGAGCTTTGAGACAATATTTGATTTCCTTGTGTCATAGGAACTGCATTGCATACAGCCTGGGGCTCTGTTACCAGTAGTCTATATATATCTACACCAGTATTTCCATTTCCTTCCTCTCTCTCTCCCCTCTTTGATTTTTCAAGACAACATTTCTCTGAGTAACAGTCTTGGCTGGCCTGGAACTCACAGAGATCCACCTGCTTCTGCCTCCTCAGTGCTGTATTAACGGCATTCACTACCACCACCCAGCTTCCTTGGACTCTTCTTTAAAGGATTAAAATTAGGACCACACAGAACTGCAAATGTAGCAAGGAAACTTTATTTATAATCAAAGCAATAGTACAGGTAAGTATCTTAGAGTTTCTATTACTGTAAAGAGACACCATGACCAAGGCAAGTCTTATAAAGACAACATTTAATTGGGGCTGGCTTATAGGTTCAGAGGTTCAATCCACTATCATCAAGGCAGGAGCACGACCCCATCCAGGCAGGCATGGGGCTGGAGGAACAGAAAGTTCTACATCTTGATCCAAAGGCAGACAGGAGAAACTATTTCCAGGTAGCTAGGAGGAGGGTCTCAAAGCCCATCCCCACATTGACATGCTTCCTTTAACAAGATCACACCTCCTAATAATGCTACTCCCTGGGCCAAGCATATTCAAACCACCACAATAGGTTAGGAAGAAACACAGTCAAGATTGACAGTGCCCACTTGAGTTATGGTACTTAAGAGCCCTGAGTGCTGCTCAGGGCTTCCTTTTATGGGGTTCAGGAAGAGGAGTTTGCTTACTGGAGGTCTAGTCTAGATGGTGGGTCTCTGCCTTGATTTATAGGCTAGAAGGCACAGTCATTTTTTACTGTGCATGTCCCTTCTCCAACTACATCAGACTTTATATTTATGCCCAACTATGCATAGGCTTAGAACAGCACATAGGAGATTCTGTTCAGTTGAGAACATAGTTTTGTCTTATTATAAATGCACCAAACCCAACTTAGGCCAGATGGGCCTTTTCATGCTTCCACTCTGATATGATGAGAGTAAGATTAAACAGAATATGTTCAAGTTTGATCATTTTTATGCATTAGACTCTTATTCCATTGGCTATAGGGAGGCATAGTGAAGCCCAGTGTAGGTGAGGTCTGAGGTTGCTAGGTGTTTTTTGGAATAGTGTGTGTGGGTGTACATAGTACATGCAGGTAAAACAGCCAGATTCCCAAATTCATTACTAGAAGAAGAGGCATGTACAGTCTAAGACAAGTAGAGTCCTAGGTTACCAAGCAATTCCTTATGCTTCCTGCCTCAGTTGTGCCTGCCCTTGGTGGTAGCTAACTTTAATATAGATAAATCTTGCATTTTCTTCCTCTGTGTTTCTCTTAGCAATCTAGATTGAGTTTTCTCTACATTGCTCAGTAATGGTGTTAGGCTGGGGTTCCCTGTGTATGAATTTGTCTTGGGGGAAGCTGTCCCATGAAATGCCTGTACTCACTAGGTGTTGTAACCCTTCTTTCTGAGTTGTGATAACCAAAAATATTTCCAGATATTACCAAATTTAGCTGGTAAGGGGCCCATTATCAAGCCCTCCTTCCTATAGGACAGGATGTGGTTCTGTTTTGTTTTTGAGACTTCACTGAGGTTTGATGTTTTCAAGCCAATAATCTCAGGCATGTAATATATGTAACTGGCTCTTACCTGGACTGAATTTTTTCTCATACAAGTTAATACAGATCAACTTGCCATTCAAGCTTCTCAGTCAAGTCATGGTCTTTTACGTCTTTGCTTTTGTCAATTTAAAAGAATGATATGACAATGGGCCTAGTCCATGATGACATCGTGCAGGTCTCCATTGGTCCTCTCAGTGACTTGTCTATTCTTTTTCCATGGAATCTGCAAATGCAATTAATATCCCTTCTCTGTGTTATACTGTTCCTTTAAGGCACTGGGTCTTCAAACAAATGGATCCAAAGAAATGATGCAATTTAATAAACTCTAATAAGAAGTTACAAAAATATTGTAACTTAAATTGAACAAATTATAATATTTAGGTATCCGCAATTAAACTATAGACAAGGAACCAACTGGTCCAGCTTCTTTGCTTTGTCCTACATGTCCTTCAGGCAAGGCAAAATGGGTTACTCTCTATTAGCATGAGTCTTGACATTTGCTTCACTTGGGGAAAAATGGAAGCGATCTTGTCATTGAAGCTTCAGCAGACATGAGTTAAGCATGAGGAATCCAGCAGCATCTTGACATATGGCAGAAAAGAACTGCCTGAGCATGAGACCCAGAGCCCAGCCAAGAAGATGAAGAGATGTGGCCTCTTGTGACATATAGGAGACAGAACTGGAAGTTTCTGCCCAAAGAGCCACAAAACCAGCCCATGTTTAGGATAGGGTGCATGCCTCATCTCTCAAAGGCGGGATGCTCAAGAGCTTCTGGCTATTTCTAATCTTCCCAGTGATGCCAGAAATGGGCAGAGGGCTGCCTCAGACACCTCCAAAGACAACAGCTTCACATTACTGTTTCAGCAACACATTTTCAACTAGTACTTACCAGCTTCACAGACTTAAATCATGAAGGAAAATACTTAATGCATATTAAGTTTAGGAAAGCAGAGCCTGGAGTCTCAGGATACATGCTTCATTCATAACGCCTTGAATCTGCATGTTTGACTCAGACATTTAAAATGAATGTTTATTTTACAGTGGGACCTAATGGTTCCATTCTGATGTTGGCCAGACAAGTCAGGCAATGTCTCTGCCCACTGCTCTGTCCTTCCTAGGAAGTGAAAGCTTGATTCCTATCTGCTGTTGTTGCCAGATGTTGGAATAACTCCAAAGGACCATGCAGGATGAATTATCCCTTCCTCTTGGAACAGGCCTAGAAAATGATGATATTCTAAAGAGACACTGTGTCTCTCACTCTAACAATGAACTCCAAAGAAATGGGAATTTCTTCAGGAATCTCATGCTGGGAGAAGGTAAGGTACCAGCTAAAAGGACACATCTTCTGGAAAGATTTCACACACTTCTAACAACTTGTCAGATTACTTTAATGATGTGAAGCCCAGACAATATGAGTCAACAGTGGACGAGACCACACCTGACAGGGACTGCTTCAATATGCACATCATTGGCCCTCTATGATCTAACTTCAGAAGCCTGAAGGACTGGAGAAGAAAGACAGTTCTCTGCATCTTGTTGTCTCTCTTTCCCATGTGGTCACATTGAATAAATCACCTTTTTCTGCTCTCCACTTTTAATTGGCTTATAGAGGATGAGTGGTCAACCCTAGCTTCTTGGGCATAGGGTGACTCTAAGTTAGGTAAGAACATGTCAATGAAAGATGATAGCAGCATTAGCAACAGCAGCAGAGTGAATGAATTCATAAGCAAAGTAGATGAACTTGCAGAAAGTCATAAAGCAAGGAGGCAAAGGCAATTGATAAACAAACACCCCTTTTTCCCCTAAATCTCTTTTTGTCTGGGCTGCTGACAGAAGATACTGCCCATATTTAAGGTAGCTCTGCCTTCTTCAGTTAACCTGATCAAGAATATCTCTCCTAGCTGTGTCCAACAGCTTTCTCCTACCTGATTCTAGGTCCAATCAAACTGACAACCAAAATTAATCATCACAGAACCCAAATTCTCTTCTCTTGTTGAGTGCTTACTAGCTCCATGCTTGGGGCATATAAGTGCCACCTTCCTGAATCTTCAGAAGAATCAAGTGTGATGGAATTATTGTTTCATTCAACAAGGTTTGTTGACCAGTAGATGTTCTCTTTGTAACGTCATTCAAGGGCCTGGGTCCTGCAGAGCTTCAAATCAAGCCTATCCCAGGGTCCAATAAATAGTACTTTTAGCTGAAGTCAGTTTATATCTGGTTTCTACCACTTGTCATCAATAGGTCCTGGAAAACACAATCAGGTTTCGTGTCCTTGTGGGACAGTACACCATGTCAAGAAAGTTGGTAAGGTAGACGGGTCTGAAATCCTGGAAACTTGGATACACACACCTGAGATGGTAGGTGCCTTCCCTGCTCCCTGTCAGATGCCTGGTCTGGAACACATGTGTGCCACACTCTCCATATCAGTCACATAGCCCAAAACAGAGTTCTCTATGATAATGAGGTACCCAGAGGCCCTGAGGGTTTAGCCAATAAGCATCCTTCCTGGATAATACTTCCTACAAAAGGTATTTAATCTCTGGTCTACCCTGAGAAGTTGGTACTCATCCATTTTCCATGATGAACAATCAATAAACAGTTTGGATCCAAGGACTATCTCTTTCACCTATCACTGCCATAGGGAGCATGGAGAAGGCCTTTGCCTACAGAGCTGCTGCCTAAGTCTCTCATAGAAGGCCTCTCTGTGCTTCCAGACAATGGCTGCTACCTTTGCAGATGAGCTAAGCTGGAGCTCCCAGTCCCAGCCCTGGCCCTCCTCAGCCCTTGGGCCCCCAATGGTCCCAGCTTCATCATGGCTCCAATGACTGGGAGTCAGGGGATACCAGCTTTGGCTTTTCCAAAATCCTAGGCTGTTTTTTCCACTCTCTGAACAGTTTCTCAGCACTTCCCTAAAGCCCAGCACCCAACGGCTGAGGCGTCAGAGAAACACAGTCAAATTCCCTAAGTTTGCCTCCCCAACAGCTGTGCCCAGAGGCGGGGCAGAACGGAATGCACAAGTCCTCAAGGGTACAATTTTCCAAATATATAGGAAATGAAGTATAGAACAGACAAACTCAAAATCATAAATACTACATGTGCTGGTTACGTCCATGTCTCTGTGACCAAAACACCCCTCATAGACATAATAAGGTATGAGAGACATATTTGTGTTCACAGTTTCAGAGTGTCTCAGACATCATGACAGAAAAGTTGTGATAAGTTTTATGGTAGTGGGAGTGTGGTCAGCTTGTCCCTCAATCCCTGCATTATTGACCCTCTGCCATCTAGGCCCCACTGCCCAAGCCTTCCAGGATACTGCCACTGTCTGAAGGGCAAGTGCTAACATCAGAGCCGATGGAGAGCACACTTTCAGATTCCAACTAGAACACCAAGCTACTGATGACACTGGTGTTTTCCAAGTGTAACTTATCACTGAGAAGTGGCTACAGAGAGTTTGAAGATAGAATTTTAAGATGATGTGGCCTTCCTGACCTAAAGTAAGCTGGTCATCATCTTGCCTGCCATGACGATTATCTTTTTCTTCTGATGGAAGAAGGAGAGACCAAGAAAAAGATAGTGATAAATATTCCAGAGTAAGTACAGGGTTATGATAATAGTATCAGGCAGACATGGATGGTAGGGTAGGCCACATCAAGTAAGTTGTCAGGGAAGGCTGAACTAAGCAAGTCCCATTGGTATTGAAATGCATGTGACAAGCATAGACAGAGCATTTCATGGTTTGGAGGAGGCATGATACAGACAGCAGAGCAGCAGCTGCAGGGGCCAGCAGCTGTCCATCAAGGTAAGCATGGTGAGGGTGAAATGGGGTCAGCATTGTGACTATTAGCATCAATGGCAGAGGCAGGCAAAGACTCTGTTGCATGGGGCTTCATGGTCTAGAGAAAGACTTTATTTTCTGAAGGAAATACAAAGAATTTGAAACTAGGAATAAAGGGTATGCATTGTCAATACCCTGTCTCAGGATGGGTGGGTTTTAGAGGGCAGAGAGTGGAGCAGGAAGTCCAGTCATAAAATTGTTGTTTTAGTCCAGGTCAGAGATGGTGGTAACTTGTTCAGATCCAGTGGCAACAAAAATAGGAAAGAATATACCTGACCTGCTGTGGTCAGGTTTCTAAGGTCAACTCAGAAACCTCCTTTCGTAACAATGCAATGTCCAAGGAGCTGGAGAGATGGCTTAGCAGTTAAAAACTCTAGTTGCTCTTCCAGAGGACCCAGGTTCAATTCCCAGTACCTACATGGAAGCTGCCAACTGTCTGTAACATCAGTTCCAGGGTATCCAACACCATCACACAGACATACATGAAGGTAAAACACCAGTGCACATAAAAATTAAAAAGCTAAAAAATATTTTTAAAAAATGAAATATGCAAGACATCTTGAATCTGGTTCCAATATGTTTGAATACAGCTAAAGAGAGGGTCCAGAAAAAGTAGGTGGGATACAAGGTGGTTCTGGTAGTTCTGAGATGGGAAAGGTGGCAGAAAGAGAGTTAGTTAATAAATTCAGAATTTTGTCTCAGATTTCTTAATTCGAGATGTCTATTAGACATCCAAATAGGTGTGCCAGAAGGCAAGTAAATTTGGGTCAATGTTAGGATGAAGTTGAGGGACAGACATTGATATATGGCTGTCTATATCTGAAAACAAGTCTATACACAGGCAGAAGAGTGTGTATAGACCTACATTCAGAGGGTCTGCCCCTCTCAAATGGCAGAACATTCCAAAGCCTTCTGTAAGACCAAGGTGGTATTGAAAAGAGAACTATACCATACCTTAGTGGAAGAGTGTGTTAGTGCAACCTGGTATCCATCTACACATAAACAACACATATTCCACAAAAATAAACAACAGATACTTTTTAGTGGATAATAATATGTATTGTTAGTTAGGGATGTAGGAGACAAATGCAAATCTCTGTGAGTTCATGGCCAGCCTGGTCTTCATAAAACTTTCCAGGCTATTCATTCCAAGTTATCCAGTGAGAACTTGTCTCATTCATAGATAGATAGATAGAGAGATAGGTAGGTAGATAGATAGATAGATAGATAGATAGATAGATAGATAGATAGATAGATAGATGAATAGATAGATAGATAGATAGATAGATAGATAGATAGATAGACAGACAGACAGACAGGGGAAGGAGGCAAATAGGAGGCAAACACTATATTTGCCAGTTTGTGACAGAGCCAACATGTATTATTGAAGAGTTTTCAGGTTGTCAAGGAGGAGACAAATATCCCAATTTTTAAAAATGAGCAAAGGACATGAATGGGCCAGACACAAGGAGGACACATAGCACTAGAAGCACAGGAAGCAAAGGAAACAGCTCTTTAATATCACTTTATTCCCTTCAAGCTGCCAAAATTTAATGAGCAACAATGTTAATGCTGGCTGGGAGTAGGAGATGGGAGCTGATGTTGGCAACAGATGAGAATGATAATTTTTTTGGAATAAATTTGGCCACATCTATTAAATAAAAGAGTGTATGTATATACATTTATGTAATATATTATATATGCACAATATAGCAACATTTTTCCTGGGAATCTATCCCATAGAAATAAAAACAGTGGTGTGTGAAGATCCATATAGAAAGGCATGGATAGAGATTGTTTCATTGGCCAAAACCAACCAAAAGTAAAGATGCTTTAAGGAGAACAAGCTGGATCACGGGCACTCTCTCCCATCATGGAACAGTATGAAGCTAAAAACAACAATGAACCAGAGGTAGGCAAATTATTTCTGAATGAGGGGGAAGAAAAGAGATAACATACTGTCATTCATGTGACAGCGTTCCTCTGTGTATGTTCTTATTTATGCTTATTTATGATTTTAAGAGCACAAGAGTGTACAGAAGTGTGTGTGTGTGTGTGTGTGTGTGTTAGGTTGTCAATATTTGTTTACTCAAGAGTGGCAATGAGTGTAAAGTAAGCAACATTTGAAAAGAAAATCAGCAAGATAAAAAACTTGATTGTCTTCTTAAAGATTCCTATTCTTAAATTCTTTTAATCCTCAACTCTCACAAAAAGTCAGATCCCCAAACCAACTGATACCCACTCCTGCTGTTCCCAGACATGTGTGTTGGGTGACAGCCTTCTCTGTCCATTGTTCTTGCTCTCCCCATTGGATGCATTGAATAAGCAGTTTGCAGGCTTCCAGCAGAGAATATTGTGGAGCAATACATTGACATGCCGACTGCCATAGAAAAGTAGATGCTGTGCACACCAGTTATTATGCCCTCATCCACACGGCCACCAATCAGTCTTTACCTGCTGAGCTGCAGATGATGAAAGAGTGGGCCCCAGATTGAGGGGTAGAGCGTCAAGCTGTTTCAGAGAACACAGTGGACTTGAAAACTGAATGGAAAACTGGAAACACATCAGCCTCAGTAAAATGAATTGGAAAACCAGGAGTCATTCCCAGTCTGTGCTGGTTGTGGAGGAGCAAGCCGGCCCGTTGACATTGGCCCTAAGAGTTACTGTTCACATGTGCACTCAAGCCAACTCTATGATCGTCACACACAGATACACTCATCTGCGGTGCCAGGGAAGGGTGTGGATGGCGGGTGCTTCACTATCATCTCTTTACACTGTGGCTCTTTTTTCTTTAAAGAAGTACTGGTCATTCCCAGGAATGGGTCACAACTGCAGCTGGAAACTGACATAAGCTTCAGTGCTGTTAGCTTTGCAAACATCCACTGGGTCACTCTGTTATGCTCTTTCTTCTAAGTTCTCTTTTCTTCAATTAAAAAACCATTTTGCTGATATTCATCATACGTAGTGTTGGGTTTCATCGAGACAATCTTTTTTTTCAAATACATCATGTACTGTCGGCGCATGTACCTCTCCCCTGTTCTGTCCCTTGGTTCCCGTCCCCTCTTCCCTTTCTGGCTAGTCTCCCTTCCTCCTTCTCTTTCTCCTCCTTCTCCTCCTCCTCCTCTTCTTCTTCCTCCTCCTCCTTCTTCTTCTTCTCTCTCTCTCTCTCTCTCTCTCTCTCTCTCTGTTCATGTGCATGTGTGTGTGTGTACATGCATGTGGATATTTAGGTATGCATACCGAATTCTAGGACTCACAAATACGAGCAAATGTTCTATTTCTATGTCGGTGTTCGATTTATTTTGCTTATTATGGTGATCTGAAGTTACATCCATTTTTCTAGTAAACAACATACTTTTATTTTTGTTATGGGTGATTACATATATATATATTCCTATTTTACGACCCATTTGTCTGTTGGTAGACTCCTAGACTGATTGCAAGCCCTGGCTGATGTGACTATGCAGCAGTCAACATGAATGTGCAGCCTCTGTGGTACAGTGACTTACAGTGCTCCCCACAAACAGTGTATCCCCTGAAACAGTGCAGCTGGATTAGAAAGTACTTTTCAAATTCCCAGGTAATATATTTCCCAAAAAGAATAGCATCTTTCCAGCTCTTTGATGTACCTTCTCTTAGAGCTCTGCATTACAACCAGAGAAATCATTTTCTCTAAGGGGATAGTGGGCAGCCTACACCTGCAGGCTCTTTCTAAAGCAAGTGCTCATTTTCTCTGACTTCCACCTTCTCCGTCTTCACATCATCATCGTCATCATCATCGCCATCATCATCATCATCATCACCACCATTGTTTTCTTCTACAAGTAGAACCGTCTTAGATGATTTCCCCGCCCCCCCCCCAACCTTGGTTTCAGTTTTATGTATCCCGCTAAGCTAAGACTTGCTAGCATAAGACTAGCAGGTTAAACAAGAAAAAACTACCCGGGAGTGACATGAATTAGCAGACATAGACAGGTGTGCTAGGGTGGGATGGGATGAACGCAGGCTTCTAATGAAACACTTGAGGTGTCTTCTCAGAAGAGATATGTTTGGGAAAGAAATGACCTAACTTTGCCTGGGGATGGCATTCCTGGAAAAGGGGACAGGGTGCACCAAGGCCTTCAGAGGACACAACAGTACATTTGTCCGAGATCCATTAGCAGGGCAGGCAAGGAAGCTAAGCTAAAGGAAATGCACTATCTTTGGCTTCCACAAGCCACCATCATGGAGTGATGTTTCTGCTGGAAAACAGGATAGCAGGGGTCTCAACTTTAATTCTTTCTGGTGGATCATGGCTCAGTACATCTTGTTACCAGAATCCCCAGCACCTGGTATCAGGCTGGCAGGGACTCCGTGAGCATCCTGAGGACCAGGGCAGTTATCTGACTTCCAAGCCCAGCCCTCGACAGCCCAGCTGGAGTCTGTGAGGAATGAGCTGCAACTACAGTGGATGGGAGTGATGAGGAGAAGTATTGTCCATTAGTAAGCATTTCCGTCAAAGCTAGCCTTTCCTGGAAAGATGTTTCAAATATCATGACATCAAGTTATCCTGATCTCATGCCCTAGGTCTGAGAGATGATATGGGAAAGAGAAACAAATAAATACAGAAATAGGAAACTAACTGTCTTGTGTTATCCTGCTGTATGGTTCTCAGGGGGTTACATTTATTTTAATATCTTTAAAAATGTGTTTTATGTGTATGAGTATTTGCCTGCATGTATGTCTGTGCACCACATTTGATGCAAGAAGAAGGTGTTGGATTCCCTGGAACTGGAGTTTACAGTTGTGAGTCACCATGTGGGTACTGGGAATTGAACCTGGGTCCTCTAGAAGGGTAGCCAGGGCTCTTAACTGCTGAGCCAGCTCTGCAGCCCCTCATCTTTTTCTAAGTGTGAAAAATCATCAAAGAAACAATTGGATGTTAGAGTTGGGTCAGTCCCTTGAATGGATTCTCTCCTCACAGTTAAGGAAAGTGCAATCTGAATATGATGGGAGGGGCTTCGAAGTAACTCTGTCAGATAATTAAAAACCAGCTGGCCAGTTTTGACTCAGAGCAACTAACCATCCTGCTAGATGTACTTATTCCACGCTCTTTACAATGTAGGTGTGTATTCTCCCCATACCACTTCCGTTGTACTGCTCATATGTTTGTGCCTTGTCTTTTCTGCTGGATGTATTTCAAGGATTCTCCCAGCTTGTTGTTCTTAAATAGTCATGTGTGAATGTGGGAATACAGTGTAAGGATTTCGTGGCTGCTCAGCTGCAATGGTCCATGGATGCAGCGGAGTGCTCTTATGCAAGCTGGGATGCTTATGGGGTCATTGGGTGGTGTGGGTTTTTTTTTTTCCAGTGCTGGATGTGAAATGCACAGAGGGCAAGTGCTTTACCACTGAGCTGTGTCCCCAGCCTTGAGTAGATAGTGGTAGATAGTGGCACCACCAGGATGAATGCAGGCTGGCATTCACCAAAATATCATAAGGTGTTACTCATTGGGACATAATGTAACTCATAGATTACCTTAATGGATACATAATATCCTATATGGACAAAACGTAGTTAATTTGGTTCTATTTCCTGCTGTTGACATTTTGTCATTGAGTTTTTATTGTTAGCTGAAGCTAGAAATCTTGGTCTATAAACCTGTGGGCTTCTTCAGCACCATGTCCTATAGAAGGATTATAGGTTTGATTCAAGTGAACAGGAACACTGAGGGCTTCTGGTAGGTACTGCCAAGTTCACAAGGGACAATCTGTCACGATCTGTTTTGGAAGGCTAGTAACTGGAAACGGAACCGGTCAGTTATTCCAGTTAACTTGGAATTCAGATTTGCTCTGGTTTTAATATCTATGGAAGACTAAAGGATGTGATTGAGGCATTAGTTTAAGGAGCCAAGTGGTGGCTTTCTCCACACCTGTAGGAGCTAAGGGAAAAAGTGGGAGACAGATTGCAGAGAAAAAAAAAAAAAAAATCCAGAAACTTTCCAGTAGGGGACACTGTTGTTGTCAATTTATGCTTGGAAGGATACTAAAATACAGGGCATTTTAAAGCCTGATTGGTCCGCACTTCTTAAACTGTAAAGTAAACAAGACTTAGCAGCCAGATAGCATTAGCTGCCAAGTTCTTATATAATGACCACAGCGCCCCACTCCTGCTTCAATTGCCTTTCACAGAGGAAGCATTAGTGTCTGATTCTGTAAGTGTGCACATGTCATATGCCAACTTGAATAGAAAGAAAAAAAGAAGATTCTTTGCTGCGGTCCCACGGGATCCCTTATCTGCACCTTAAAATCGGCACAGACAAAATCAGCGAGGGTAATTTGCTTTGTGCCTTTCCATTTGAGTTGTCAAGGGTGCTTTCAGATTTCCCATATCTATACGCAGAGTTCCAGGAGCTGTCCGAGGCGGCAGTCTGGCTGCAGGGCTGGGTGGGGAACTGGCCAGGTGTACCAGGAAGGTGCCAACTCTTTCTACAAAGCAGAAGTCTTTTCCATCATCAAATGCAAAGCAGCCGTTTTCCACTCTCCCCCCTCTAATCCCCGGCTCCCTCATCCGGTGCTGGGGGTGGGGTGCGGGGGGCGGGTAGGATCGGCTGGGAGGCGTTAATTAGCCCTCTGCTCTTTTGCGGGATCTGGAGGCAGCTGCAGTTCCTAACTCAGCCAGTGGGCCCATCTGCACTAGGCTGGCAAGCTTCGAGCTGACCCACAGCTTGCTCTAAACCCAAGTTGGGCGGCGGCATCCGGGAAGCGGAGGGACCCGGTCTAGAAACCCCAAGTGTGAGCGGTGGAGAAGCTGGTGGGCAAAGCTCAGGTGAGAAGAGAGGACTGAGCCTAGCTGCTGACATGCGGTGTGTGACCGGGCTGCAGACGTCTGGCTCCCGTCCGCTAGTGCGCTGCTTCAACCCCTGGCACTGAGGTTGGGAGTTGACGAAACTCCCTTACCTGTCGGAACCCGGATCTGGCAACGGGAAGGGGGCTGGCAGCCAGTGCCTGCTGGTTACAGCAAGCTTGGCAAGTGGCCCTGCCTGCACTAGGGCGCTACCGTCAAGGAGGCAGGTGTGAGACTGCTCTGCGCCCCAGCCTCTTGTTGCTCTCTTTTGTCCCCAGGCACCATCAGCTTGGGATAAGTCTTCAGGCAACTCCTGTAGACGCCAAGGCTGCAGGTTCGAGACGCCCCGCCCCCTCCTGTCACATAGAGCCATCAGTGCTGGAGGAACCTTCCATTCGGCAAAAGACTAAGGGTTGGGGTTTTCGGAACTTTGCAGACAGGGATTAAGCTGGCCCTTTATCTGCAAGCCGCGCCACACCTGCTGCTAGCCTGCGACACCTACAGTCCCGGAGAAACTCTTTTTGCAGCGGCACCGACGCCCCAACTTTTGATTGGTGGTCTTCGTTACCTACCTGGGTGCCCAGCTACAGTGTCCGGGGGCGTCACATCTTCTGGAGACAGCGTCATTCACACCGCCCAGCTCGCTCTTTTCTCGCTCCCAAGTGCGAGGTTGGGTGCCTGATCCGAGACCACAAAATCGCTCAGGACTCGCCGGACCTAGGAACTGCCTTGGAGAAAGCCATCGCCCAGGAGGTCCGAGCCTCTCACTCCACACCACAGTCGGTTCAGGTGTTTCCTCTTCAAACCCTGCGCCTGACGCGGATAATCCGCGCGGCCGGGCTTTAAGTTCCAGGTCCCTGTCTCTCCGTCGAGGCAGCAAGTCATGGCCGGTTGCTGCTGTCTGTCTGCCGAGGAGAAAGAGTCGCAGCGCATCAGCGCGGAGATCGAGCGGCAGCTTCGCCGCGACAAGAAGGACGCACGCCGGGAGCTCAAGCTGCTGTTGCTGGGTGAGTGGCCGCGTTTATCCAGACGCAGGTCTAGTGTTCGCGTCCTGTCCTTCGGTTACAACAAGCCTGCCCGGTGGCTTGCTGAGTTTCTTCCAGGTCCCTTGCGGGCTCACAGGTGCTGCGGTCTCCGGGTTTAGGCACAGGTCTTTTTGCACCTGGGGAGCAGGGTGACCTCGATCGCTCACAGACTCCCAATATCTCAGAGCAGGGCCTGGGCTCAGCTCTTGGGCTCTTGTCTGTTTCTCCCCTCCCGCTCCCCCCACCGGCCCAACCCGCTTTGCCCTTGGTCTCCCAGCAGGCGGCTGCTGCAGAACCCCTACCTGGTTGTTGGCAGGGTGGTGGGGAACGGCCTGCCTAGCTGTTTAGGTTCGGTTCTCCTTGGGGTCTGACTGCAAACGCCGCGTGCAGCGTAGTTTTTACTTGTTAGGTAAGGTCATTGGGAAGGCTCTGTCCTTACTTTAAGAACTGACAGAGGAAACCCTAGAAACTGACAAACTTGAGAAAAGGGGGAAATGATAGCAACGGAGCCTCGGAATTGTCGCCCCTGGCGCTATTCTCTCTTCTGATGCCAAAGCCTTCCCCGGTGACCTCCAGGAGCCCACATCAAGAGAGGAGCTTACACCTCCCTTGGCCCGCCTTATTTTAACTTCGATGTCCCCGACTACCTCAATCAATGCCTCCTTGGGCTTTTAAAAGTTCTCTGCACAAGTGTTATGAAAACAAAGAAGAGTTTAAGGCCTGATCCATTCCCCAAGGCAAGAAAGGACCTCTTTCTTCTGGCCTGTAGAACTGCCATTCAGTCCATCCATTGTTGGACACTGGCCCTTTTCTTTCACCCCACCCCCAACAAATATCTGCGAGTATTTCAACTTGTTTCCTCCATCCTTCCAGGCTGGAGTCCTCTCTTTCACCGTGGGTTTAATTATTTAATTAAGCAGTCAACGGTTGAAGACTGAAGGAAAGACAGATTAATCTGGAGAGGGCTTTTAGTCTGCTCTGATTCACACCTGGGCAAGGGAGCTCTCTAGTATGGAACTGGCTACTGCTGAGTTTAAAGGGTTGGTTTTCCTCAGACCTGCAAGTTCAAAGGGCTGGCCACCCAGATTCCATACTCCTGACTCTTCTCTAAGGCCAGAGGAAAGTCCCTGCTAACAGTTAGGGTCTTAGCCAGTGAGGAGAGACCTGATTAGGGGAGGAAGCCCAAAGGAAAGCTGTTTGCTGAGGCTCAAAGGAGCTTGGACCCTATCTTGGTGTCCACAGCTATACCTAAGATGTCCCTAAAGTGGGTGGAGTGTGGGGTGTGGATGGAAAGGAAGGGCTGTTGTACAACCCTGGGGTCAGGGCTGCTCATCCAGACTTGGGATAGGCCTAGGAACTCGAGCTGAACTCTGCAATCTGCCATCACGTTCGGTTCGTCAAGTGTGGAGTATTGTGGTTTGATTAACACTGAGGTGATTAACTATGCCTTCATTTGACTTCAGATGCACTCTTTCTCTCATCAAGGGCAGACTAAACTCTAGTTCACTCTGAAATATTTAAATTTGTGTGAAATACTGTTAGGACTATACCAAGAGCTGGACATAGGTTGGCCCCTTTTAAGGCAGATTCTGTAGTAAGCTGAGCCATAGTGTATTGCTAATAGGCCTGTTTGACAGTCGGAGACATACAAAGTAGGGGAGGAATGCTTAAGGGCACGTAGTTAGCTTTAAAAGTCACATTTAGTCCAGGTAACTGGACCCTCAGGCCTTCCTAGCTCTTGTTCCTCTTCGGATTCGTTAAAGTATTTCCTGTTCTCTTCTCCCAGCTGACACTATCAATCACTACGGTGACAATTTTCCTGTTCAAAGTAGATTTCCAGATCCTATGGAGCTACTGAAGCTTCGAGTATGGGCTTTGAAACTCAGGCTTTTTCCATCATTAGAGGGTTATGGTGTAGTCCAATTCTCAAGCTAAAGGAAGAGGCTGTGACTCACAAGATTCGGGAACCAGGGGAGGATGTGTGCTATTGTGTCTGAAGTCACATGCGATGGAACTTCACCAGTTTCTGGAGTGTCTGGATTAGATCATTTGATGGTCACGTGTCTCAGATATAAAAGTCCCAGTTCACAAATGGGACTTTGGGACTCTGTGTGGCCTATGTTCCCAGAAGCCACGGGCTCTTGGAATGATGTATGTGTCTGCAGCTGGGGGTAAGGGTGTTTCTGAAGTGTACTTTAGAGCAGCAGAGTCCTATCTGGGCTTTATAAATGTGTAGGTCAGTGTCCAGTACTGAGGGACACAAATTGTTGTCTGGTTACAGCCGGTAGTTATAAGATATTGGCAGGGTACTTTCTTAACAGGAGGAGATAAAGACAATAAAGCACACAGTTGAATTTAGTAGAAATTCCTTCAGATTGGACAAAACTAGATAAAACCAAATAGTCCTAACAACATTGTTGGAAAAGTGGTGATACCTGTCCTGTACACCAATGGGGAGGCGGAGCTTGGATTTGAGCCCCTGAGTCCTGTCCGTGGGAGTTCACCATTCCACAGGCCTCTGCAGTTGGACTGGGAAAGGAATGGACAGTCCTCTCATTGACATCTTTGCCGGACCACAGATAAGATCTCCCAGTGCCTTGATGCAGAGGCTGGAGCGGGACCAAAGGGGCATGGTGATCCTAAAGACAGATGCAGAGCCAAAGGCCATTTGGCACAAGGAGAAACTGAAACTTCTGTGTGAGCTATGGCTGCAGACAGGGTGACCAGTAAGCCCAGGTCAGTGAGCTCAAAAGGATAAACCAGGGCCAGAGATAGCAAAGGACCCCCCACAAGGCTGGCTCCCCGCTGGCCCAGCAGCAGCAGCTGGAGAGCAGCCATAGGGCTCTGTGCTGTGAGTTCCAGGGGATGCCCTTGTGGATAGAGGTGCCAGCAGCCTTCAACCCTGTCCTGAGCCTGGGTAGCACCTTTGCTAGTCTTGAGGCCTTCAGCCTAGGGCAAGAGAAGAGGCAGACTGGTGGGAACAAAGTAATTCATGGAGTGTGGCCCCTGTAGCTTGACCCTCTGTGACTTCACTTAGCAATCAGAACCACTACTGGTTTTCCTAGTTCCCTGCAAGACAAGTCAGGGCCCCTCAGCTTGAACCCTGAGCTTGGCTGAGTTCTGGTGGTTGCTGAGGTAGGGATCTGCAGAGTGACACTTGAGAACTGTCAAGGGCTCTATCCTTGAGACTGTAATACCCCTTTCTAGCTCTGGGATCCTGGTCACAGCAGGATACCCAGGAGCTCTGTCACAGACCATCACCATCACTGTTGCTTCAGCAGCCTGGTGAGGATTGTCCCCAGCAGGGAGCCCTGTCTGCCTCCCTGGGTATGGAGGAGCTTGAGAGCCCCACACCCTTTCCCTCAGCTCTTTGCTTCTCATACCATCTGGCTTCAGCTAAGGTGCACAGTCTTGTGGCTTTGGCTTGCTCTCAGCTTGGGTTGTCCACTGTCTTACAGCCCTGTGATCCTGTGAAATGGTCCTTTCTGGAGACAGAACAACTACAGACCAGTAGCTTCCTGACAGAATAGCAATATGGACTCACGTTAAATATTAGCTGGTTTGATAACCTTATTCTCAGGATGTGAAATGTGAAGTCAGCACTCCCAGGCCCCACAACTCACACTGACCCATATTCCACCCTGCAGCACCCTGGAGGTGCTGAAGTGACTATGCAGTACCCAGGGTGGTTCCCAGCCTCCTATAGGGTGAGCCACATGTTCAGGCCCCATCCTCACAGGTCACTCCTGGAGTGGGTGCTGCTGCCAGTGGACCCATGGCACAGTGTAGATCTTAGGGCACTTGGTGAACAGAAGTGGGTAATTCTGGATATAGGGGCCTGGACACAGGTCCAGAGTCCCCTTTATCAGAGGCCATCTTTCTTGGTTATTAACTGAGACACCAGTGCTAACTGACAGTTTTCTGTGCGGTGAGGAATTTTTGCAAAAAGCTTGTCAGTACAGTCATGGTCTAGTGCAGCCTGGGGGTTGCTTTCAGGGCTTCCCACTGACGGGTTCTTCAGTGTGCCAAAGTTTCTGTGAGTTATCCTCAGGTGACTACAGTCTGATAATGGCTGGTGTGGCCTGTGGCTACCTTGTCATGAGGCTTCTCCTGGGGAATCTAGGGCCTCCCTTCAGGCTCCTACTTTAGGGAACAGCCCACAGGCCAGCCTTGAGTTTGCTGAGAGCTGGAATAGAAGCCTGGGTTCACAGGACAGTTGTACCATCCTCGACTTGTGAAGGACACTTAGGCAGACTGAGTAGGCCTTGCTGGGGCTGCCTAGGAATCACTGCAAGAAAGTGGCTGGGGAGAGCTGCGCCCAGCAGCTGGCTGCTACATGCAGGCTTGGGTCACAGAGAGCACATCAACTGGGTACACGCTGAGCACCTCCCTGGACAATACCGATCCACAAGAAATCAGGCTCCCCTCTCTAAGATCGGCTCAAACAGAAGTTCAAGGACAATTTTATTAGTTTAAAAAAGGAGAGGAGGTGGGAGGAGAGGGGGAAGAGGAGGAGGGAAGGGAGTGGGAGGGGAGAATGGGAGGGGAGGGAAGACAAAACCAGGCAGATAAACTATAAAACCTCGGCAGCTGTCTGGGGGAGGAGAATGGAGGAAAGAAGGGGAAAAGACAATTTTGTTTCAGCTGGTGTGGAGTTCAGACACACGGCAGACAAGCAGACGCATGGTGGGAGACATTTTGAGAAAAGAAATCCAGAGGATTAAGGAAAGTACAGTGCAAAAAAATAGAAAAGACAAAGTTATGCTTCTCTGGGGAACTTTTTTTAGTAAGCTACATAGGGATACTGGGAAGCAAAAGTACAGTATCTCATCGAGGGACTAATTAATTATTCCACCTAGCTCTTTGGTATGGCTTAAGGTAAACCTGCTTCCCTTCAGCTCATCCCTTGGTCCAGTGAACTACCTGACCCAATTGAAATGTTAGGTCTCTATCGAGCTTGGAAATTCTATCCTCTCTCTCTCTCTCTCTCTCCTTCTCTCTCTCTCTCTCTCTCTTTATTTTTTGGTTTTTCGAGACAGGGTTTCTTTGTGTAGCCCTGGCTGTCCTGGAACTCACTGTAGACCAGGCTAGCCTCGAACTCAGAAATCCCCTGCCTCTGCCTCCCAAGTGCTGGGATTAAAGGCGTGCGTCACCACCACCGCAGAAATTCTATTCTCTTGACCAGGAGTTTTTTCCTACTTTAACATCACACAGGAGGTGGGATCTATAAGCATGACATGATTACTCCAGTTCACCGAAACAAAACATATGTCCTTCATATGGGCACATATATGGAGGCAGATCCCAAGACAATGTCTCTGCATAAATGATTGTCTTAGGGTGATTATTGCTGTGATGAAACACATGACCTAATTCTCCATCATTGTTCCTGGAGGAAGTCAGGACAGAAACTCAAACGTGACAGGAACCTGGAGGCATGAGCTGAGGCAGAGACCATAGAGAGGTGCTGCTTACTGGCTTGCAACTCATGGCTTGCTCAGCTGCTTTCTTATAAAGCCCTGGACCACCAGCCTAGGGTTGGCACCATCCACAATGGGCTGGGCCCTCTCCTATTAATTACTTAATTAAGAAAATGCCCTACAGGCTTGCGTATAGCATGATCCTATGGAGACATTTTCTCAATGAAGCTTCCTCCTTTCCAGTGTTGACATCAAACTAGCTAGTACAAGCAATTTACAAGCAATCGAGTTTTTTTTTTCCTCTGTTCTGTATTTTCTAATCTTTGTGAGTATACATGAATTTCATAGCAATACATTTTTGTGAAAAAGTAAAACGAACAAACAAGCAAACATCAGCATGGCAGGTAGCGTTGTTAGTGTAGTGAGCTTCACTTCTGGACAATAGCAGTTGAATGAAGGAGTTATAGTCTTTCTTTGATTTTGGTTCCATGAGACTTGGTGAAGTGTTGCTGACTAACTGAGGTGAGTGTTTCCAGTCCCTGGGACTTCTAAACTTGGACATAGACTTCATCTTGGAACTGTCTGGAAGGAAGGGGAAACTGGTGTTTAACTTAAGTCGATTACATTGGCAGGGCCGCAATGATAGAATACTACAGGTTGAGAGGCTTAGGGATGGGAATTGATTTTCTCCCAGGTCAGAAGCTGGAGTCCACAGATCAAGGTGCTGACAGGTTTGTTTAATCTTGAGGCTTTGGCTTGGGCTTGCAGACAGGAGTCCTTGCTGTGTCCTCCCTTGGCATTTCTCCCATGAGTGTTCATTCCTGGTATTTTCTCTTCCTCATGCAGGGAGATCCAGTCCTGTTAAATTGGACTTTAAAGTTTTTATATTTATATATTATATTAATCATCTCTTTAAAGACATTCTCTCCAAATACAGTTATTTTCTAAAGTATTGGTGATTGAGACTTCAAGAAATAAATATTGTCAGGAGGATATAATTCAGCCATTATGTCATAGTGTTGGGAAGACATCCAACCACAGCAGCCGTCATCTGTGAGTTCCTTTCTTAGCATTCTTCACTCAGGTAAAGCTATCCTTGACTATAGCACAAAAAAGTTTTTCAGGACAAGTCAGAATGAAGCTAACTAAGTTAGTGGGTTTATTAAATAGAGACATGGGCTAATACATGGTTCAGATTGAAGTTTGGAAGGAGGAAGATACCATGCTGACTTTTTCTTCTTGCTAGGATGAAATCATCTGAAAACAACAACTTAAGGAAGGGAGGCTTTATTTTGTCCCATAGTTCCCTGGCGGCAGGAACTTGAGGCAGCTGGTCACATTGTATCCACAGTCAAGAACCAGAGTGAGATCACCTGTCAGCCTCGTTCTGTTCTTTGTATCCAGTCTCTGACCCAAGCATGAGAATAGCTAGCTACATTCTCCTTAAGGTGGGTCTTCCCTCATCCATTGACCTATTTAACTTTCCTCAGAAACCAACCTAATCTAAATAACTCCCAAAGATGTTCCAGTTCCTGTCAAATTGACATTAAACACTAATGAATCATCACAACAGATCTTAAGAAAGAGGACACTGTACAAGTAGGTTTAAGCAAAGTTTAAAAACGAAGTAGATAAATGTGAGTTGGTTTATTTATTTCTCTTATCTTAATGGTTTTCCTAGCTGGGGAATGGAGGCTCACAACTATAGTCCCACAGAGAGGGTGGAGGCAGAAGAATCAATTGGAAACTCTGCAGAAGTTGGAGGCTAGAATGGGCCATTGGGACCCTGTCTTAAAATTAAATTACATTTATAAATTAAGAATAAATTCTTGTTGTTAATGAAGGTGGTTTTGCAAGGTCTGTTGTTTGGGTTTAAGGATGAGAGATGCTGGCATGCAAGGCCTGGGTTTGAGCATTCTGGTCCCAGTCCTAAGTAGTAAAATCCTTGTCTGAGACGTCATTAGGAAGGGTGGCACTATCTCTGTAGGAAACTCTGGTTGTCAGTTGTGTTGATGGCCTTGAATCTTGGCTAGCAGAAATACAAACTAGACCACAGAATAAGAAGCTTCTTTCTCTCCTGTGTCCCCATAACTCTGCACGGCTTTCTGTTCTGCCCCAGTAACAGTGCAGGGGTCAGAAATGGCGTTTTCGTCTAGACCTCTGCTTCCTAACACTGGCTCTACCATTTCTTGTCTGTGCACATGATCCTTTAATCTTTGCCTGATACATTGTGTGCCTTGAACTCTTGTTGACACATTTTTTTTTTTCCTTTTGGAAATTTTCAGGCACCAAGAAGGTATCATCTCCCATTTTAGCTGACCAATTTCTGGCTGCATAGTGGTTTGTTTAAATTTTACCAAGTGGCATTTTAAAAGAGACATTTTGCTTTGTGTTTCTTTAAGGGGTTTCCTAGACTATGAATTGATTTTGGTCACTTTTCTAGTTATAATAAATAATAAAAGTCTGGGTCCAAACAGGTATTGTTGGGCCAGGTAAAACAAAATCTCCCCTCAGACTAACTGTGGTGTCTCTGGGAAGGAGAGTCCTAGAGGTGATGCCCACACACAGTACTTTCTTTGTAGAGGTGACAGAATTTCCTGAAAAAGAAAAGAAGCTTAGTCGCAAAGACTTCCTCATCTCCTCATTTTAGTTTAGTCCCACCCCTTCTCTGGAGTGCCAGGCCTGTGCTCAGACGAGGAACCTTTTCCCAGGGAACGGATGATGGAAAGATTGTCAAAAAGCAACCCGACATCGCAGCACAGGGCAAGTGGAGAAGAGCAGGGTCACCTGGAGGGGTTTTGTGAAGCAGGGACCCTGAGATGGTAGTGACAGACTGTTCACAAGCTAGGGCCTGCATGGTCCACACGCCAGAGAGAGACGAATACAAACTCTCCTGCTAAAAATGGATAATGAGTTTAGTGACTGATATTCTCAGGATCTGGGATAATATGCATGGCCCTTTGGGCAGGATTTCATTGAGATTTTGTGATTTAGGTCTTACTGTAAAATAGATCCATAAAGATGATTAATATCTTTTGGCCAACATATACTTTGGAACATTGTGTAACTTTCTCTGTGGCTGCAGTGAATGAGCCCCAACTACCAGATAGATGACCCACTCCATCCATAATGCAGCAGACCCTGGGGATTTCTTAAGAGGCAAGGGCAGGTACCCATTTTCTTTTTGTCTGTCTGTCCAGGGCAGCCTTTTGACTTTTCCCTCTGTACTTTTCAAGACAACACTTTCCAGATATTTTGCATGTAGTGAAAGCTACTTGTTCTAAGTGTACAGATGGCAAACGTGAGAACTTTATAAACACAGGCATAGAGACAATCTAGAACATCTCACCATCCCTATAAATCCCCCATGTCCCTTTGTGAAAGGGGTTATTCTCCTCCCCCAATCATTCAATTTTCTATGGAAATATCTTTAACTACTGGAAAAATACAATAAAAAGAATTTAAGGAGCCTTAGTGGGTAAGAACACTTACTGTGTAAGCAAGAAAACCTAAGTTCAAATCCCAAGTACCTGCATGAGAAGCTAGGCGTGGTTATGTGAACCTGTGACTTCAGTGTACTCTGGCAAAGACAGGCGGGTCCTGAGAGCTCATTGGCTCGACAGCCTCGCTGCAACAGTGAGATGCAGGTTCATTCGGAGACCCTGTCTCAAAAATAAAGTGGAGAATGATAGAGGAAGACATTTAATATTCCTCTGGTGTCTGCATATGCATGCATCTGCACCAACATATGTACATACAACACACATACATACACATACACCACACACACATAAACACACCACCAACACACTCACACCACCAATACACACACTCACATATACACACTGCATAAACACAAACACACAGACATACATTCATAAACACATCACACACACAGCATAAACACACATACTCTCACACTCATACACATACCATACACACAAACACACATACACTCACATACATACCACACACACATATCACACACACAAACACACATAAACATACTCACACACACACACACACCACATACACAACACACACAAACATACATACACACACACCACAATATATACATTCACACATATATACTCACAGACACCACACACACCACAAACACACACTCACACTCACGTAACACACATACATATACTCGCACACACACAAATACACATACATACACTCACACATACCATAAACACACACACACACATACCACACACACAAACACACATACACAAATAATCATACACACACCACAAACACACACACACACACACTCATGGAAACACAGAATTTACAAACTACTCAGGTATATTTCTTTTCCTAATTCGATTGCTGTATAACTTGTGCCTCTTTTTTGTCTCACTTGTGTATTTTCTCAAGGGAGTGTGTATGTTATATGTATGCACTGTAGCCTTTTCCTCTAACCACATCTATAAATTGTACCTAAGACAGGACAGATCTTACATGAGCACAGTCCATTGTGAACCTTTGGTAAGTTTAACCGTGGTAGGATATTTGTGTCTAGCCTGTTTCTCATATCCTAGATTTGTCGATCAGCCCAAGAATGTCCCAAGTGGCACTGCCACTCCCTAGCCAGGGTTCAATGTCAGCAGAGAGATCATTGTTCGATTCTCATGTCTTTCTGTTTCTTTCACTGGAACATTTTTACAGGGTCTCATGACATTGAATCTTTGAAGAACACATTTCTCTCTGTCCTCTTCAAACCAAGCATTTAAGCTTTGTCAGATTCTTTTATGACTATAGTCCAGCTAGGCATTCTTGGCTGGACTGCCACATAAGTTTTGTGTCTTTCAAAGGGACTTGCATATGAGGTAAATGATGGTCATCTGCTTCTCATTGATAACTTTAACTTTGATTAACTAGTCAAGATGCTGCTTGTCCTGTCCCTTGAAGCACACTGTTACTTGTCAAAATGTCTTACTTTGTAACCACTCCCTCCAGGCCTTGTACGTGTTAGGTAAGTTTTCTGTCCCTAAGCTACATTCCCGTATACAAAAGTATTCTTTTCAGTATACTAATACTTTTTTATTCCCAGTTGGTTAACTGCATTATGTGATGGCTGTGAAAATCTCTTCTGTCTCCAGGAGTCTCCCTGCTCACTGGTCGGCACTTGACATGCTGCTTAAGAGCCTTCCCTTTGCCTCTCTGGCTTCTGCCTTTCTTCATTCATTTATTTATGACAGTGTGGGGTGTGTGGTGCTCAGTTGGTTCTCAAGGTGTACAAGATTTGTGCAATGAGATCCCTTCTGATTTGGCCGCTGTGGTGTTATGACGTGGTATCTTTCTGGCACAATGAGATGTTCCAGGATCAACTTGTATCCACTTAGTTAGCCACTAACCACTTCTGCAAGGACTTTGATCACTGATAATGACGCAAATCCATCAGATCCATCAGTCTGTCAGTCCCCAATACCAGAGTCCAGAAGAGTGAAGTTTTTAAGCATGCCACTAGGAGATGAAAGCTTTGAGGCTGTAATGCATCTTACTGTGAGCAGATACAAAATAGGAAGGACTATCAGTGAAGTTTGGAGAAAGGCAACAAAATAATGCTCTTATTCTCAATGCCCCCACTACCTTAAAATAGGCTTTCCTGGCTCTGAGCGGGGAGGGGGAAGGCTCAGTGGGAGAAGGTTCAGTGGCAGAAGCACTTGGCGTGCAAGCACGAGCACCCAGAACACATGTAAAGGGAGGTGTGGCCACGCAGGCGTCTATAGTTCCAGCACTCTTACAGTATGGAAGAGACAGGAGAATTTGTAAAAGCTTGGCAGCCAGATAGCCGGGAGAGCTGTGAACAAGAAAGATTCTGCTTCAGACAAGGTGCAAGGTGAGACCTGCTGGCTGCTGCTGTTACCCTCTGATCTCCTTGCACCACAGTGTGCAACATGCCTGCACTCACACACTCACATCATGCAAGTACACATACACACACACATCATGTAAGCGCATACATATACACACCAGTTTTGAAAGATGCTTTCTAATCTACATAATAGTTTTCTTTAATCTGTATCATAATAACTCCTTAATCACACACACACCACACACACACACACACACACACACACACACACAAACCAACCAAACAAAAACTGTTGTACAAATTCCCCTCTGTGACACGCATTGGGCTGGGCAAGCCGGGAAAAGGGATTCCAGGAATCTCTGTGGCAAACATACTGTGCTCTGAAGATGACGGTGGAATTCAACTTCACAGAATTAAACCCAGATTTGACAAATGAAGATTGGCAAAGGGCACCAGCCAGTTGGTGTGGATGACCTTTCTCAGCCACCACCATCCTTCTGGAGTGACAGAGTACTCTGCCTTGACTTTCTTCCTCTGTGGGAAGGAAGGCATGGGGTGCACCTCTGACAGGGTTCTCCCTGGAACCATCAATCCTGGCCAGGAGATATTCACTCCAGACATGGTGGTCACCAGTATACGTGCACTGAGGCAGGAGTTCCTATGAGCCAGGTAGTCTTGACTGTGCACACTGTCAGCGAAAGAAGCATGCTGTGAGAATCTGAGGATCTGAGGTCAGAAGATGCAATGACCGCTGCTGGAGCCCTGACTTTCATGGTGGTGGCTAGCTGCCTGCTGATGTGTAAATTAGTGCTGGCCAGGGTTCCTGGTTGCAGATCATTTCAGCAGAAGAAATTACTCAGAGGAAAGTAGAAAACTGGGAGTTGATGAAAATTGGACAGCAGACTCAGCAAAATGGCAGGCTCCAAGAAAGCCTTGACACAGAGAGCCTGGCACCAGCCCAGCCTGTCCACCAACAGCCAGGTGACTCTACACAACACCTGTAGCTGCTGCTAGTGCTGCACTGGACACTTGTGCTCCCCAGCAGCTCGCACATCGCCTGTGGTAGTTGCTGTAGCCTTGTATTTTTGTATACTTTTTTGAAACTATAGGCCATTGATTGGACCCAACCGCTAGGTTGCTGGGGGTGTCCTTGATGATTAGGGCATGTTTTTGGAGCCAGTCTTGCTGGGCTTAACATCTAAGATGCTATATGCTATAGCATCCTTGAATTAATGTAATTTCCTCATCCATTAACTGAGAATAGCAAGCACACTGAGCAGATGATATTATGAATAATTCAACAGAGTGAGTACTACTTTTGTGATGTTTATCACCTGGCACATAGCGCTATTTACTTCCAGTACTGGTTGGTCAGGAGTGATAGCACATGCCATTAATCCAAGCACTTGAAAGGCAGACAAAGGCAGATCTCTCGTGAGTTCAAGCCCAGACTGGTTAACATACTGAATTCCAGGTCACCACAGCTACACAGTGAGACCCCATCTCCAACTAAACAAAATAATACTGTCAGCGCTGGTTGAATAACTATGTGCTAGTCTTGAGCTTCTACCATACAAAGAGGCTGGGATGTTGTCTATCTTTTTTTTTTTTTTGGAATTCCCCTCCTCCCACCAATAATGGCTGCTCAGATGTCAGGCTGCCCCAAATGACAAAGGTCCAAAGCAAAGATGTGAGACTTTCACAAAAGAAGAAGGAAGTCTAAGTGGGCTGGTAAATGCAAACTGAAAGAAAAATCTGATAGAAACCCTCAGACAACGGAAGCATAGGACGGAAGGGAAGCAGATGTCTTTAAATCTGAAGGCATAGTTAAAAGTGCTGCAATCATTTCTGGTGGTTCTTTTTTATTGTGTGTTTATTTTATGGGGATATAAACATGTCACACATGCATCCTGTTATCCCAGGAAACTCTCACAAGCCATTGCCAGCCTGTCTCTGGCACTAAAGTCTTCCCTAAATTTCTGAAGCTGTGGGCCCAGACTGTTCCAGCCCCCCTGGATCTCTGCGGTGTCCCCTGACTCTGCTGGCCATATTTGCCTTTCATAGTCCATCCAAAACTTAGATCATATCACACAGATGCAATTCAAAGTCTTAGAGTAAGTTCCCAAAGCCTTTCAGAATGCAAATAACATGGATTTTTCTTTCTCTGGCTCACCATCCTCAGGCCAAGGTTCACCTACTTTCTGGTTTTGAAAACAGCCTAGTTTTTGTTGCTGTTTGCCTCTGACTCTCTGAGCTTGCTTCTTTTTCTGCCCTGGAGCACTCATCTCTGTTTCCCACTCCCACTCTCCTGTCTTGACTGTATCTTTTTTATCTTCACATCTCTGCTCAAAGTTCGTCCCTCAGCAGGGCTGGTCTTGTCAGCGGCTTTTGCAGCCTCAGCTCCTAGTTGCTTGATTCCATTACCCAGTTCAGTTGCATTGTAGCCACCATCTTGAAACAGACCTGTAGTTCCTCCACCAGCTACTAGATTACAACCTCCTGAGACCGGGGCTGTGCTCTCCAGTCTCTGAATCCTTCCTGACAGGACCACATGAGCACAGACAGGCTGGAACAATTCTCTGCACATCAGAGCCTGTCGAGGCCATTGACTATAATATATCAAATATTTCTCAAGGACTTCTTGTTAATATGTCTAGAGTACTGGTTGATTTTTGTCAACTCGACACAAACCTAGACATATCTAGGAAGGGGGAATCTTAATTGAGAAAATGCTTGCATTAAGATCGGTCTGTAGGCAAGTCTATGGGGCATTGTCTTTATTAATGATCAGTAGAAAGGCCCAGATTACTGTATGGTACCATCCTTGGGTAGGTGGTCTTAGATTGTAGGAGAAAGCAGGCTAAGCAAGTCACAAGAGCAAGACAGGAGGCTGCATTCCTCCATGGCTTCTCCATCAGCTCCTGTGTATAAGTTCCTGCCTGGTTGAGTTCCTAGTCTGACTTCACTCAGTGATAGACTGTTACCTGGAAGCATAAAATGAAATAACCCCTTTCCTCCCCAGGTTGCGTTTGGTCACGATGTTTATCACAGCAATAGAAATCCAGAGACTCTCCATTTTACAAACAGAAAAATCAAATCTTCATAATTATTAAGAATTTTGTTGCTTATAACAAAACTAGAACACAAATCTAATAGGTGGTCTTATGTTTAGTGTTTTTTCCCTAAATATATATATTTTTTTATATTAAAAGGTATCAAAGAATAGCAGTCCAGGCTGATGCTTCCTGGAGCCCGAACACAAGAGGTGCTTCCTATGCACATGGTCCCTGCTAGCACTTAACTGTTAATCACAGCAAGACAGGAGCGACTTTAAGGATGGGATCACCAAGCAGGTTCCAATATACCTAAAAAGTATATTTAAGAAACTTATGAGGGAGATAGCTGGCATGGAAATTAATTTCTTATGTCTATTTTTCCCTATGTATACCTGCTCACGGATTTTTTTGGATGAGGTTAAATTGACAAACATTTAGCTATAGGCAGCCAGAAGTTTCAGGGCCCAGAGGAGCCAGACATCTCGGTTAACATCTCCCTCCAGCATGTTCCTTGGGTAAGGAGTCCATTACAAAAAGGATCAATACAAAGGGGACTCACCAGTATTCTTGGAATTTGGCAGGAGAAGCATTAACAGCCAAGAGGACGGGGAATGATAAGAGTAGAAATTGAAGATGAGAGCCAGGAAAAGAATTTGCCAGAGTTCGTGACCCTGTTCTTCTTAACGGAAACTGTTTTGTTCTGTTTTCCTGAAGAACTCAGGGCTCTGGGAACATTTAAATGCGCAGTGAACCCATGGCCTCTCTGGTTCCCATCCTGCTGCCTGCTGGAGCAGGAGGACCAACTGTTTGTTGTTTCTGCTGCTGCTGGTGCTCCTTCATAGAGAAAGGCAATGCAAGGGTGAGTGGGAATGCAGACACCAACTACGGAATGAATGGTGGTGAACATTCTGAGAAGCATCCTTAGGTATTTACCAAAAATGGCATGGGATAGCCTATTCCACAGTAGGCTGTATGGTACAACCTGTGGCTTCTCAGCTATGAACCTGTATGGCATGCCACTACACTGAATATAACAGCAGTATTTGTGGATCTAAACGTATTTCAACTAGATAAAGTAGGACAGGCATCAACGACAGGAACTTCTTGGCTCTGTTATAAACATATAGGACCAATGTTACACAGCTAGCCTGGCTGTGACTGAGAGACATTGCTATGTGTCTCCTTGGGGTACAGATGAGATGACTCAGCCTTGGTTTAAGACGTAAGTTGATGCCGTGTGAAGGAAAAGAGGCCGAGTACTGGTTTAGGACCACAAGGAAGACATTTTCCCTGAACCTAGAGCCATCCTTCATCTGTAAGATGAAATGTGACCTCATAAGTCTTACCAGTTCTGTAGCTCGGTCAACATGTTTTCCACCATCGATTAGTTCTCCACTTGTGACTCACCAGGGCTGCAGTGCCAGCTCAGCACCTTCTGAGTCCTTGGTGGAAGTGCCAACGTGCAGTCTGCATTGTGGCTCTTTGAATCAGCTTGAGGCCTGAAGCCAGCAATCTCTGAGTGATCCCAACACTTGCTCAAGCTTATTTTAAATCCTCAGTCTGGATCTTGTGAGTTGGCTAGCCTCTGTTGGTCACTGTAACTCCAAAGTCAATATTTCTTTAGACCCAGAAACAGCAGGAATGGATCTGCCCAAGGATCAACTGTCTTAAAGTTGAAGGATTCTCCCCTTCACCCTCTTGATAAAGGGGCCTCAGAATCAGAGCGGGACATTTTGTTGTACTTTGTTTTCCTGATACAGAGACCTTACTATATCATCTAGGCTGTCCTCAGACTTATGATCCTCTTGATTCTTCCTCCCAAGTTGGGGCTATGGATCAGTACCACTGAGTTCCATGAGATAGGCAATATATATGGGACTTTTTTTTTTTTATGCATTTTTCCAGATGCCAGGCAGTGACCAAGAAGAAAAAGCAAGCACATGCATATGATTTTATCTTTGTTCCACGAGGCACTCATATTTATGTGGGTACTAGCATTTTAATATATGCCCAAAAAGCTGTAACCTCATACTCTACAATGGCTTTTGTAATTCATAGACATTAAATATTTTTTTCCTAGAATGACTTAGTGATGCCAAGGAAGCATATTCTAGAATGATCGAGATCTAATCTATCTATCTATCTATCTATCATCTTTTTATTCACTATCAATCATCTATCTATTGACCTATGATCATCTATCTATCAATCTATATCTATCATCTATCTATATATCTTCTCTTTGAAAACCCACTTACATGGAATATTGGTTGGCTATTTATTCACATAGAATCATGCTTTTCTCAAAATATAGTGACTTATGGAAACTTGTCATATTTTGTATGATTTTTAGTGAATGCAAGGAGAAGGTACGGTTTGTTTACTTGAAAGGCCTCTTGTGCATTGCCATGTTGATCACCATCATATGACTCAGGACTCGTGCTTCCATACCATGTTCCTTGCAGCTTCCATGCATAAGACCTAGAGGAACTCACCTATTGGGCTTTTGAATTTGATTCCCATGACTATGGAATTGGGACTGTAAGCTAATTGTACTACTAACCAGAATCAGATAAACAAAGGTGGTAAAGCAGAAGCATCATTTACTCTTTCCAGTCTGAGACAGTCCCCTCAGACTGAGCAAGCAGGGGCTGATACACAGAACAGCCTAGACACTGACCACCTAGACACTCCAGGTTCTAGAGCATCTATCAGAAAAAACAAAAACAAAAAAACCCAAACACATCTTAGTTCTTAATACAGTCTTCAAAACTCCTTCCCATTGTTTGATAGGGAGGCTCTGGAGGAGTGAGGAGATGACAAAGGGCTGGGCTTCTGAATGAAAGCCCAGATGAGTAGCCCTGTTTCTACCTCTCCTTCACCGAGGCCTCCATCTTCATGCTGAATGTCTTGGTTTCTGTGACAGCGTTGATTCTAAGTCATGCTCCTGCTTGAGACTAGCCTTTCAGGAAGACAAACAGCATCATAAGGAAGGACACATTAGTGGACAGGCACTTCAATCTCAAAAATGGTGTTCTGAATAGATAAAGCACAAAGTGAATTATTTTTCTTTTCCTTTTTTAGGGGGGGATGGTTCTCTAACCAAATGATACAAATATAAAAACAGTGAAGTCACTCTGGCTATTGACCTAGGGTTTGATTTGATTAGGTCTTCCTTGTGCTAAAATTAGAATAGAAAATAGGCCATTGTAGTGTGCCATCAGTCTGCTGGGATCTATTTCAAGTGGTCTTATTACATAGGACCTTAAAGAGTTGCTTTGTCGAATAGTTTGGCATATAAAGAAGATTCTACAATAGGAGAAACCCCATGTGCACATTGCAATATGCTCTTCTTCAGTATCTAGACAATTATGGAGGAGTAGCCTCCAGGCAGTAGAGAAGTCTAGGAAGAGCTTCACATGAGACCTTGAACTCCACATGGAGGACAATGCTGATCCCTGAGCCCCCTTCTCGACTGCACTGAGTTTAAATACTGGTGTGTGGTGTGTGTGTGATTTAAATAATATTAATATATACTATATAATAGTATACATACATATACACTAGTTTATGTACTGTATATATTATGTGTATGTTTGTAGTGTACACATGTAGTATATATGGTATATATATGCATGCATATGTGTATATATATACATGTATATGTGTGTATATATATATAGTTATATATATGTTATATATATATATGTATATATATATATGTGTGTGATATATATATATATTATATGTTTATTTTTCTAAACTGGTTTGTATGAAATCCCTCCTGAGTGATGTGAAGAATTCCTTCCAGAGGCCGGACATTTCTGTGGTTTGAGATGGCCTGAGCTAGACCTGAAGATAGGGCAATCAGAAAATTGAAAATATTTTACATGTTTAATATCTTTATAATTGCTCATTTTGGATATTTATTTCTGCTTGAGTCCAAGCCCTTAGGAATAAGATGAGATTTGGGAAATGTATTTTCTGTGTTTCCATAGATATTTTCTCTGGTGACTATATGTGGTAAGACTTCGATATGTAACTAGAATTGTAGCTGAGAAATTTTTTTAAGTCTTCTCTTTCTTTAGTCTGAAATAACTTATTCAAACCAGAATCCATTGTTTGCTGTAACATTGACAATGGAGCTGACTGATAACACAGTAAAGTTTATGCAGCCATTAAGCTATGCATCATAAATGAAGATACCTTCTATTCTTCCTTACACAGAGTTGAGATGCTATTGCTGTATTCCTACCCTTTCCACAGATGGGGAAACTGAGCCCTGGGACCAAGCTCAATGCTCATGGTAAAACTGGGGTTTGAACTCATATGGTTTGACTTCAGAGCCCTGGTCTTAGTCATAGGCTTGTTTTTGTCTCCCATGGTGAACATCTTAACGAAGTTTATGCAAGTAGCTAATCTCTATTGTGCCCCTTGCTGTTGTCCTAGACTCTTTCCTCTACCCCTTGTCTCTGTGTATTACTTCCACTCCAGCCTGGATTTCAGTCTTTAGCCTCCAGTCAGAGTAGCCTATTAAAGACACATGTGACATTGCTGTTTTCCTGATACAGACCTTTCTTTGTCTCCTTATTACTCATGGCCACAAATATGGAACTGCATATAGCCCTGGAGACCCTCTATCTCTCCTCTGCTGGCCCCTCTGCCATTGTCTTCAGGATGACTTAGCTTTGGCCTTAAACCTCTGATGTAATTTTAAAACCCTTTCTCCTCTTCCAGCACACCACATTCTGTGATGCCAATCCATTAGCCTACAAACTTCTTTCTTACTAGTCTGGCTAACTGGCACACATCTTCAGAATGCATCTTAATATCTCTTCCTCCTAGAAGTCTCCATTGACCCTCTAGTCCAAATTAAGGCTCCAAGAATATTTATTATAGGACCTTCTATATTACAAAACCAAAGATAACACACACACACACACACACACCTAAAAATAAATCTTGAGAGCTAGAGATATGGCTTAATGGTTAAGAATGCTTTTCAAAGGACTTGAGTTTGGTTCCTAGAACACATATTTGGTGGCTGGCAACTGCCTTTAAGTTTCAGGGAATCTGATGCCCTCTAGTGGGCTCCACAGGCACCTGCACTCATATGCACATACTCCACTCCCCCCCAACCCCCATATAATTAATAAAAGCAAAAGTATTCTAGTGTAGGCTCTATTCACTATCCATCTTTCTGCTACATTCAAACTTCTATAGATGAAGGGGCTTTTTATTACTAGAAGACTTCAGTGCTTTGTATAGTGGCTGGACCCATAAATAATTTCAAAAGTTTAACAATATGTTGTCATTTGACATTTCTAGTATTGCATAAAAGAAAGGATATTTTAGCTTCGAAACCAGAGAAGGCATGATGAGATAAGGCATCATTTAATAGAAGAAACATAAATTCATGACTAATTCTCCATTTATATGAATGAAAACTTCCTTATGCTCTGATGCTGTGTGACAAACTGATACTCCAAAGGAACCATTTATTGCTTGCACCATGTTGCCTGGGTGATCACATTTTCTTGCTGCAGTAATGTGAACACTCTGAACATGATCTTTCTTTTTAGCATTAAGAGTAGCCTAGGGAGAGTAGCTGTCACACAGATATCTACTACTTTCTCCTCATATAATTCAAAGATTTCATCTAGGCACACCTGGTTAAAGACTACATTTCAAAGCTTTCCTTGATATTAGAGGAAGTGGTGTAGCTAAGTTACAGGCATTGGGATACCACTGGAATCAGTGTAAGCAATTTCTGAGTTGCTTCCTTAATAGGAAGTGATTCTTCCCTCCTAGGGAAGGATATGGCCCTAATACTAAAAGCTGCGGCAGCTGTTGTTACCCGGAAGTAAGACAGGAAATGAATACGTCTTCTAAAAAAAAAAAACAGTTGTTCAGTTATTCATGGAATATTATTTTTATATTTTTTTATATCTCTTGTATTCATTTGCAACTACTTCTTGAGAATTTTTGTATGTATATTCATGAGGATACTGGACATAATTTATATATTTTTGTTGGGTTTACACTTGATTTTACTATTTCAATATATTTGCTTTGTGAGGGAGCTTATTGTGTTCTGAATTTTTTTAAACATAACTCAAAAAGTGTTGCTTGTTTGAAGGCTCTATAGAATTCTTGTATAAGTATATCTGACCCTTGGTATTTTGCTTGTTTGTTTATTTTCTTTTATTCTGTTTGAATGCTTTTAATTTTTTTGATTTGCTGAAAATAAAAATTAAAAAAAAAAAAAGACAGGAAACGAGAAGGCAATGCTTTAAAAAGCCCATGTTTCTGATAACCATGAACCAATCTAGTCCTATTAGCTCAGAACCCATGAAGGTCTGGGGTCTTTTGTAATAGCAACTTGCCTGATAGCGTACCTAAAAATACTGTTAATTCAGCTGTCCTCTTAAATTCTCAATACTCAATAATATATCTAGGGATTCCTTCCAAATCACAAGAAATTGTAAGACAGAAAAACCAACATCTAACATGGACCAGGGAATTAGGGTAATTAGGCTGTGGGCCTCTGATCCCTCAGCCTTTGTATCATCACGCACTTGCTGGTTTTCTGCAGAACAGTTTAGAAGGGTTTGAAAGAATTTCCTAGGAGCAAAGAAACACTTATAGCTACTTGGTTTAATTGAATTTAAAATTAAAATTATTAAAAATTGACTTTCCCTTAAATATCTACTTAATTTTCTTTAACATTTAGAATTCTTTAAAAGTTAGTAACTATGAATTTCACTTAATTTCTTGATTAGTTTTCAATCTGCTTAATTAATATAATTAATGCCATTTACTAATTCACTAAATTAGTCAATAATCACTAAATAGTTTAGGGCATTTGTTAAATTCAGTTAACTTTCATTAAGTATTCAAGACACTTGCACATTTTAAGAACTTCTGCATCCCCAAAATTTTTTAAATGTTGATTTTAATAAGAAATGGAAATAATTTTTGAAAATAAAAATCTAAGCACCAAAGTGATGCCTGTAGACCTTGCTGTTCTTTAGCCTGTTTGGGGCCTGCAAAATTCAACCAACCAGAAAGAGATTTAAACCATGACCCACAAGTTAAGATTGAAGTCCAGACAGGATTTTAAATCCCAAAGCATCCCATATTTCTTTATCCCACTTCCTACCAGCATTTGCCTCACTGCTAATCCCCACATCTGCTCACCATGCCAAAGTGTCTTTTTACTTCCTGATTTGCACTGGCGAGCCTCTTGCTCTAAGTTTCTTCAACTCTCTTAGGACCACCATTTCTAGCTCTTCTGCTGACACTTTAATTAACTTAACTTTACTCTTAGCCCAGGATGTTCTCAGACTTGAGAATTATAGGCATGTGCCATCATGCTAGGCTGTTAACTTTAAAAGGAAAACAAAATTAGATCTTAGATTCAAGATATGCAAGATATAAGATAATTTTTGAAATGCTTGTCTATACAGGTAAAGTATCACCCTTTTCTCCAAAATGCTTAGGAGCAGATTATTATTATTATTATTATTATTTTTAGATGTTGGGCTTTTTCCAGATTTGGAAATATTTGCATATCTGTGGTACTATAAGCTGGTGGTAGAAGCCAAGTCTTGGCATGAAGATACATTTATGGCTCATATTTACTTCATATACAATGTCTGAAGGCAATTCCATCCTGTACCAGAGTTTTGTGCACTTGGCCTTGACTATGACGTCAGGTACGAAGCATCCGCTTGTCGTTGCTAAAGACATTTTCATTCTTGGGGCAGTTAAAATATTTTTCTCTTTAGATTTGTTTATTTTATGTGTATGAGTATTTTGCTTGCAAAAAAAGGAGATGAGATCCCTGGACCTGGAGTTATGGATGGCTATAAGCTACCACGTGGGTGCTGGGATCCAAACCCTGGTCCTCTGTAAGATCAGCCTGTGTTCTTAACTGCCAATCCCCCAATCCCCATTTTGAAGCAAGTTTTGATTTGTGGTTTTTGTTAGGAATGGCCTTCCTGTGTTCTACTTTCGCTGTCCTGTGTTTAAACCCTTTTTCAGTCCACTGTTCTCTGTTATCTCTAAGCTTCCTTCCCTTTGCCAGGCTTTTCACTACTTAAGAATGAATTAAAGAACAAGAGTTAGCCCAGCGATGGAAATCTAAAACCTTGTCTGGCTTATCCAAGTACTTCTTTCTCAGCCTGCACCTCCAGCCCCAAAGCCTTCATCACAAAACACAAGCTGTCTGGAAACTCTACCAGCAGCAAGATTTACATTCAAATGCTCTTCATTCTACAAGCCAACTGACTCACTCCTTTCCCGGGCTTCCATCTGCCTGTCATGTGCAGATGCGGAGTTGAAGATAGTTCATGCATGAGCAAACTGCTTAAACTGTCCCTGACCACATTCAGATTGCCATTCAACAAGGAAGTCTTTCTCCCTCTTCCTCAATTATAGTTTACTTTGTGTCTGCATTGGGAGATGAGCAGGTAGAAGGAATGAGGAAGAGACTTTTATCTGATACAGCACATCAAATGAGACTAGACAGCAAAGATAATAGCTTTTACTACAGTACAGCCCGGTAAGGGTGATTCTGTATGTGTACCCAAGTGTGCACATGTATGCACGCTTATCTCAGCAGATATTGTGTAATAACCACTCACAAATTTGAATTTGCTACTGGAATAGTTAATTCTATGGACAATGTGATGCATCTTGATACCAACATAAATGTCCAAAACCTTATTATCCAGACAAAGGGTTTTTGTTCTTTTGTTGTTGTTGTTCAAGGTTTTCATCTTGAGCATATGAAACTTGTCTGAAGTCATTTTTCTCTGGAAGGAGAATCGTGTTGGCCAAAGCTGAAGTTTTTCTGCCTAAATTATAATGAGTGGGAAACTCCGAATATGCTGATTATCCTCTGAGGGTCACTGGGGCTGTTAGAGCTATTATTTATAACCTGTATATCTTCTAGCATTCTGAACATTCCTTTTGTTACCTCTGCATCATCTGCTGAATGAATTGCTTTTTCTTTTGTGCCTTTAACCTCCAATCCCTGAAAGAATTAGGTATCACCTAAGCTCTGTGGGTGAGTTGCCAGAACTCTTTGGTAGAAATCCCAGCCTGGCTTCTAATTTGCAGTAGTATCGTTGGCAAATCAAGAAATCCAGTTCTCATCAGTAAACCGAGGAGAGGAGATTCGGCAGTCTTTGCTAAGGCTGTCCTGAGTTTCCATGGGAACCCTCCAGCGATAGCAGAAGCTCCTTCAAGGTGGTGCTGACTCTTGCCTCCATCCAGCACAGCAGAGGCAACAGGATCAGATCGCTGTGTGTGGTGACCAGTGGCAAAAACTGAAGTCCTTCTTCCTGCCTGGCTCACGAAAGTGAGTTTCTCATGGGACACAAGTCTCTACAGGCTTGTGAGATAATCAAAGTAACGGAAGATTAAGGAGCCCACTCCAACACACTTACTGTGGAGCCTAGTACCAGGGATTTCTTGTCGTCCCTTCTCTGGGCTATATGCTTTACACTTGCAGCACGTCTGAGAGCAGATCCACGTTTTAACACTCAATAGCTCACATGTCTAAGGCTACCATAGCAGTGGCTCAGGTCTGAAACCTGGAAAACAAGATCAAAGTGACATCTAAAAGCCCCAGTCAGCTCTACCCCTCAGTGCTGCAAGCAGTTGTACTTAGTAGATGTTTTCTTGTGTGGTTACTTACTGAGTTCATTTCTGCTTAAGCAGCATAGAGAATTCCTTCTAAGGTAACAATTTAATGACAAAATGATTCTCTAAGGCACTTTAGTGATGAGATAATATGTTCGTGACAGAGAAAAGTTTTTCAGATGGGGACGATGAATTAGAACCCATTATTCCTTCAAGTATCTGGGAGCTCAATGTGGACTGGGTCCTGTTCTGGTCTCTGAGACCCAAGTGTCTGTTCTGTCATGGTGCTTGTGCTTCAGGCTGACAGTGAAGAGGTATGCAGAGAGGACTCGGTGAGGTACTAGAGCACAAATGTACATTTCCTCCACCACCGAAAGATCTCAGTTTTGTGCCTGGAAAGAACTGTAACAAGGGTGAAGCATCAGCTTCTGATTGGCATGCCTGTGTTAGTATTAAGTACTGAAGTGGCCTCTTGGTGAAAAGCCATTGACCTGAGTGCCATTTCCTCCTCTAGCTGTTAACATAGGGCCTAGCCAGGGTACATGCCAGCCCTTCCTCTGCTTAGCAAATAGGAAACAGCATCTTGCCCCAGCAGTTAGCTTCCGTGGGGTTGGTTCAACCATCATTGTATTCTGATTGGTCAGTGCCCAGACCACAGTATATATATTGGTAAATCTTCTGTGTGTTACCTATGTGTCACGCATGGGTAACCATGCTGTGTGAAATTAGGAAGACTGATCTTCCCAGACTGCTGCATAGCTTTAAGTCAACTCACACAAGATAAGGTCATCTGAGAGGATGACTTTACTCCTCAATTGAGAAAATACCTCTGTTGAATCACATTGTAGGCAGCCCTGTAAGGCATTTTCTGTAAGGCATGATGGGAAAGACCCAGCCCATTGTGGGTGGTGCTATCTCTGACCTGGTGGTCCCGGGTACTAAAAGAAAGCAGGCTGAACAAGCCATGAATAGCTAGTAATCAGCATCCTCCATGGCCTCTACATCAGCTTCTGCCTCCAGGTTCCTGTCCTAATTTAATTCTTGTGCTGACTTCCTTCGATGATCAATAACGATATGGAAGTGTAAGGCAAATAAACCCTTTCCTCTTCAAATTGCTTTTTAGCCATGGTGTTTCATCACAGCAAGAGAAACCCTAAGATACAGACTAGTTATGAATTGGACAGACTAATCATGTCTTCCAGATTATCCAGTGTGTGGATGGCCTCTGTCTCCTGTGTGAAGATGCTTCTCTTCCCTTGCTATTCTGTAAACACGTGCATGTATTGAGTGGCCAGCATCAGGGCTGCCAAGGCTACTTCAGTATTCTGCCCAGTAAACCAATACCCTTAAGATTGAGTTTTCTTTCTGGCTTACAAAGCACTCTTTTGACTTTCCAGTTGATTTGGGATAGTTTCTGAAAGGCACAGGGAACTTGTTCTTCTCTCAAAGGTTGATGTTGAAACTGGAGACACATAATCCAGTGGCTGGTCACCCTGCCTCTGAGGCCGTGTCTGTTAGAGCATTGCTATTTTGCTTGTTTTAGCAGCTAAACATTTGTTCTTATTTCTGGGAAACAGAACTTTCTGTGACTATGGTTCACTTGAAGCTCCCCCCGCTTCTGTAATTATCACTGGGATTGAAAACCTCTTTCGCTGTGGCAATTTTAAGGTGTACAGCATAGTTACCCCTTTCTCCTCCTCGTCGTCCTTCTCTTCTGTCTCCTTTTACCTATCCTGTTCCTCTTCCTGTTTCTCTTTCCCCTCCTTTTCAGACGGCCTCATGGAATCTAGGCTAGCCTCAGACAGGGTTTCTTGGAATCTAGTCTAGCCTCAAACTCACATTTAGCTGCATTTGAACACCTGATCTTTCCTTCTCCAATCCCAAGTGTTGTGGTTACAGCCCCATGGCTGCTTTGGAATACGATGTAGTCTTGTTATGTACAGAACCATGCTGTCTGGTAGACCTCCAGGACTTTATAAATGAAATGTCATTATTCCCTCTGTCCACAACCTCTCCATCTCTCCATTTTCCTGGTCTGTGGCCACCATCATTTGGCTCAGGCTCTGTGAGCTTGAACTATCTTAACTTCCACACCACACAGCATATGCTTTTCTGTGCCTGGCTTATTTCACTTCAGCATAGCGTCTTCCAGGTTCATCTGTACTATAGCAAATGGCAACAGCCCCCTCTTTAAAGGGTGACTGGCATACCATTATAAACACGCATCATATTCTCCTTATTTGCTTATTATAGTAGATGGTGGTTTGTTTTCATCCTTCGCTGCTATGAAAATGAAATGTTACAATGAGCAGGGATGTGTAACTTCTTCTTTTAAAGTATAGTTTATTTTTAGTTTCTCTGAGTGCATGCTTTACCTGCATGTATCTCCGTGTACCAGTGTATGCCTAGTGCCCTCTGGGTCAGAAGAAACCGTTAGGTGCCCTGAAATCGGAGTTAGGAACAGTTGTGAGCCACCATGTGAGTGCTGGGAAGCAAACTGTCCCTTTGTACAACACATACTCTCACTACTGAGCCAGCTCCAAGCCCCAGGTTCCTATGTTGATACTGTTTGTTTTTTAGTTCCGGAATCGAACCCAGGCTCTTGAGCATGCTAAGCAGTTGTTTTACCACTGAGCTACAGTCTCAGATAGCACTCTTTAAAATATTTTTTAAAAAAAAAAATGCAGAGTCTCACTGTGAAGCTCTGGTTGGTCCCTAACTTGCCTTGTGAACTCTGTAGCTTACATGATTCTCCACCCGCTTCAGTGTCCCTAGTAACTAGGATCACAGGTCTGGACCACCTAAGTCTTGTTGATACGTTTAAATCATGCCTTGCTTGTGGGTCTTAGTGCTTGCATGGGTACTTAGAAACTGCTAGTTTACAAGAATGTTCCAAAAGGTACAAATGTGTAGAAACACAGAGGGTAAATATTATTGGGACCATTCAAAATAGCTAGGTGTGACAGGCTTAAGGATATTAATCAAACCCACCACCACACACCACACAACACACACACAATGCCTATCATTTTCACTACCTTGCTTGGCTGTTTTTGTTTTCTTCTAGAGCTCATGTGTAGTAAAGAGGCTTGAAAGGGAGTAACACAGGGCAGAAGACGTACAGCCACGCTCTGAAGCCTCTGCTTCCCACCTTCATGGTAATCTCATGCTTCTGAAGTCCTGTAAGTAAAATCCATACCAATTGTTTCCTTTAGGGTTTTTCTCTTTGAGGATATTGGTGTAACAACAGTAATATATGTTTCCCAAGAGTAAAGGATGCTGCTCTTGTAGAGATCTAAGTAGTTGCCAGCACTCATGTCATTGGGTGTCTCACAATTGCTTGTGACTCTAGCTCCAGGGAATTTGATGCTCTTTTCTGGCCTCTGTGGACACCCACACTCATTAACACACACATACATAGACACATAAATTTAATACACATATTTAACATATGTAATCTATAGTAAAGAATAGCATGATTAGCAGCTTACTGCCCACTGTTAAAGATCCCATTTTCCTAAGCTCAGAGTTCCTCTTGTGCTACACAGCCCCTAGCTGCTCCAGTCTATACCAGAGCCTGTCCATGGGAACTTGGGGCAGGAAACTGATGCATCTGTTGATAGCCAGTGCTACTTCTTGTGCAAATGTGACACAGAGCAACCCTTTGTTTTGTATCCTAAGATTTCATGGCTCTACCAGCATCCAGGCAAAGTGTGCTGAGCTAAACACTGAGCCATTCCCCAGCGTCTCCGAGTATGTTTTAAAGCACGTACTTCCCACCTACCTAATCTTCCTCCTTTCTATCTGACTTGACATTATTAATGCCCAAGTTTGGAAAAGAAATTCTTGGAATACAAGAAAGAAGAAAAAACTTAAAGGGGAAACCAGAGTGTTATTTCTAAATCAAGAAGGGGAAGATTGGAAAGTCAATTTCTATCACCTGTGGCTGATAGGAAGGTAAAACAGAATTGGTGCTGTTTTTCTGTCCCTTCATAGGCAAGAGCCGAGGCTTTGCACATCTCAGATGTTTTAGTCGACATGTCTGCTCTTCGACTGCTCTAGTGGAAATGTGTGGCGGTACTGTTATGCTTAGCTGTCTGCACTTGACTGGACATATAGACACTGACCTTAACTGAATACACGGTTTACTTAGTCTTAAGTTTGTAAGTATAATATGGACTGAATGTTTATAACCCTCCGAAATTCATATGGTGAATCCCTAAACATCAGCACGATGGATCTGTCATGTGAGCCATCTCATGGACCCTTCCGGAAGTCAACAGTGTGACATAAAGTCACAAGCATAGAGCTCTGAGATACAGTGGTCTCACAAGTGAGGCCACAGTTTTTACTTGTTCATTGTTCACCCTGTGAAGATGACAGCAAGGTAGCAGAGGGGCTGCCAGCAAGCCAGAAAGTAGGCTCTTTTGACAGCTGAACCTGGAACTGAATCTTAGACTCCATAGGTGTCAGAATTATGAGAAAGACCTTTTTGTTGTCTAAGCCAACTGCCTGGTGTTTTTGTTAGGCCATCCCTCCTCATAGACCAGTAGACATCTTGGTACTAAGAGAAAACTGCTTTAACAAATATTTTGAAGATGTGGAATTGACTTTGGAACTGGATAATGGGTAGATCAAGGAAAACTTTGCCTGTATACTAGAAGTGACATCAGGGATGACTTTGGTGAGGAATGAGGAGAAAAAAAAAATGAGCGTTAGAGAGAAACCCACCATCATCATAGAGAATACATGAGTAGCCACAGACAATGGTAGAAATGAGGATGGGCAGTGGTTATTCTGGTGAGATGTCAGATGGAAACAGGGAACAGGCAGCTGGAGTCTGGAGAAACAGTGACCCTGGTAGAGATGCAAAGAATTTCACTGAGTTGTGTTCATCTTCTAGTGTTTTATAGGAGGTAGAATTTGCAAGCAAAGAAGCTGATATTTAGCTGGGGAAACTGATATTTCACTGTCGAGGTTTTAAAGCTGCTATTGAAGGAATGGCTGGGTTCCTCCTGAGTCTCATAGGAAACTGGAGAATAGAGAGATTGACTGAAGTTCTAAGGAAAACCAAACCAAACCATGAAGTGTGATGGTCCTGAAGAGACCATCAGGGTGTGGTTGGATAAGAGTTGCTAAGGAGATCTGCTGGTTGTGAACCACATACTTAATTACATATCTCAGCAGAAGCCAGGAATAGAAATATAGTTGTTCTAGAATACATACTGCCATCTGTATCAAAGGAAACAGGAAAAAACAGGACAGGTTAAAGGAAGGACAGAGGACTTCTTGGTCTCTACAGGGCAGGAGAAGGGGGAGCTGTTTGGCTGTGAATGTATTTTATCTTTCAAGAAAAGAGAAAGGTGGCTTCAAAGGCAACTTGGAAATCATCAGGACTGCCACTCTGGTCAAGGCCTAAGGTACAAGGTCAGTTTCCTGAGGCAGCCATTTTTCCAGTTTCTGCAGGAGACTGTGATGCTTCTCACCAGTGCCTACCTGTGGAGTGGGACTGCTTTCTCAGAGAACTACATGATCAGACTCATCTATCCGTCTAGTGGGGTCTCAGAGCAGAAGTTAGGCCTGGTATCTTCAACTCTGGAGTCCATAGTCTCTTTCTAATGTCTTCCAAATCAGGTGTGTGTCAGACTCACTTCAAGAATTCTCTCAACATGCAAACCCGTGAAAGCGGTAAAATTCTATGCTCCCATAATGCAGTGGTTAGACAGGCATAGGATGGGTCCTTATTCTCACCCCCAAAGAGGAAGGCAGGGAAACCCAAGCAGTGGCACGCAGCAGCAAGTCCAAAGCCTTACATGGTAAGATCGTTAGACCCACACCTTGAGAAATTTCTTGCTTGGTGTAGCACTCTGCCTTCTGAGCCCATGTCAGCCCCAGCAACAGCTTTGTGGGAAGCCTGCCATGTGAGGCTCGGAGGTTTCTGCTCTCTTTTCATCTAAGAAGGGGAGTTTGGAAAGGTTTATGCTATAGTCAGCTACTGTAGCTTCTATCCATACTGATGTCTCATCTATAGTCAACGTAGTGTGGTTTTATATAGTGGCTGGGCATGCGATTCTCTGCTTCTGGTCCATGGTGTTTTCAAGACTCACCAAACGTCATTTATTCAGATTTCCTAAATATGTCTTGCAGTTTCTCATTTGATCTCTCTCCCCCACCCATGTTCTTGTGTGTGTGTGTGTGTTGTGTGTGTATGTGTGTATGTCAGCATGTATGCTTGCCCATGTGTGTATTCTTGGAGGCCAGAGGTTGACAATGAGTGTCTTCCTCTATCACAAATCTTATTTTTTGTGAGTCTCTTACTGAGCCTGCAGCTCATCATTTCACCTACATAGATGGTTAGTGAGCTTGTCTCCCACATTCCTAGCCCTTGGGTATGGATAACCAAGGATATGTACTGCCACACAAACACCCTTAAAAGAAATTATTTATTTATTTGATTATTTATGTAATGTATATGGCTGTTTAGCCTGCATGTATATCAGTATACTACCTCCATGCCTGTCTGGTGCCTTTGGAGGTCAGAGAGAGTGATAGATACCTTGGGACTGGTGTTATAGATGGTTGTAAGCTACCATGCCGATCCTGGGAATTGAAGTTGGATCTTCTGGAAGAGCAGTCAGTGCTCTTAACTGCTGAGCCATCTCTCCAGCCCCCACACCTGGTTTTAATGTAGATCCAGGGGTCTGAACTCAGGTCCTAATACTTGGGTAGGAAGCACTTTACCGTACATCAAGCCGTCTCTTCAGTTCTGACATCTCTTCTTACTCTAAGTTGCTGACAATGTCTTCTTGTATGAAATTTCAGAGAATCTCAGACTACCCCATGTAAAGAAATTCTTTTCCAGAAATAAAAGATGCTTTCACCAACTTGGGTCGCTGACAAAATACCACACATTAAGCGCTTTAAACAATGGGTATTAATTTCTGTCTCTGAGGTCAAGGTGCCAGTGTGGTTGGGTTCTAGGAGCTTTCTTATCTTGGCTTGTATGACTTTCTTCTGGTATTCTGGTATGGGAGAGAAAGAACATCCCGTGTCTCAGCCTCCTCCGAGGGTACTAGTTCACTACTGGGGCTCCAACGTCATTACCTCAAATAACCTAAAGGATATACCTCTTCACATAATCATATGTGTTCAAGCTTCAGTTTAGGAATTTATAGAGAGGAAAAAGCATTCAGTGCAAATCAGAAGACTTAGAGATGGTCAAGATGTTGATCTTCACAGTGTATTTTATATCCACCCAAAAAACGTGGCTTCCTCGTGAACTTTAGTTCATTAAACCTATTTATTACAACTAACTTAATGGAAGCATATATGGGCCAATTCTCTTTAGATTCCTCTGTAGTACTCAGTGGGTTTGTCCATATGTGTGGGACACCACATGACACAGATCCTGGCTTTGATATTGCTTTCACTTGCTTTGATAATGGCTTTTTGCCTTTTGAAAGGAATAGATTAAACATACTAACAAGAAAGAACCCAGAGGTTCAGATTCTGGCTTTGTATAACTATAGGATTATACTCATTAACTAGGTCTTCCAAAAGTAACAACCAAGTTAATGAGTTTATGGAGAGAAATGAGCTTGCCTAGATAGAGCCACTTAAAAGACAAGAGAGATTTAATAAGATTGAGGTCAATTAGCCTACTCACTAGAAAATTACCTTCCTCAAAAACCTTTTCTTATAAGATAGCTTTTAAAAGAGAAAACAATAATTTTGAATGCTAGTGGATTTGCCCCCAAAGTAATTAGACAGGGGGCTCCCAGGTCAAGGCCTTGCCAGGACAGAACAGCTGCCTTCCTTTTTGAGAATAATAAAACAAGTACAGTGTTTCTGTTTCATTTTAGGCTGCCAGGGAGGAATGCAGCTCTTCTCGCCCTAGTAAACATTTCCTGAATTGCTCCATTGTTTGAATTGTTCCTCCCATTAACAGGAAGAGGAGATGCCTCTCAGCTAGTGTGGTATACTTATCAAGAACTGTTCTTTGCCAGAAGATAATCTTCTGACTATATAGTGCCAGTTCTCTCTCTCTCTCTCTCTCTCTCTCTCTCTCTCTCTCTCTCTCTCTCTCTCTCTCTCTCTCTCTTGGTAGAAGTTGAAGAAACCATGGTCATTACATAGTTTATTACAGAAAGTGGAGGTAGGCTGAGGCCTAATTAAAGAATAAAAATGTCAATCAGAGTATTCTGGCTTCCAATTAATATGGTAGCCCATAATATTGGGCTCCTTTTTAAACAGACTGGAGCATTTTTAGTCATTTTCAGCCATGATAAATGACAAAGAAACAAATAAAAAGGCTTGGTGAAACATTTAAACAACAGCTCTCCCTTGAGCCTCCTCCATGTTCACCAGAGGATAAGCGATAGTGAGAGAAAGCATGAGACAGTCATGTTGACCTCTGGTTTTGGACATAGAAGAGTGTTGCAAATGTTTTGATCAAAGCATTCCTCATAGGATAAAAGGGAACAAAGGGCAAGCTCTGGGCACTTGAGTATGGACTTGTGATGGTTCGAATAAGAATGACCCTCATAGGCTCATATGTTTGAATACTTGGTGTATGGCTTGTTTTGTGTCAACTTGCCACAAGCTGGCATTATCACAGAGAAAGGAGCCTCCCTTGAGGAAATGCCTACATGATATCCAGCTGTAAGGCATTTTCTCAATTAGTCATCAAGGGTGGGGAGGGCCCATTGTGGGTGTGCCATCCCTGGGCTGGTAGTCTTGGGTTCTATAAGAAAGCAAGCTGAGCAAGCCAGGGGAAGCAAGCCAGTAAGTAACATCCCTCCATAGCCTCTGCATCAGCTCCTGCTTCCTGACCTGCTTGAGTTCCAGTCCTGACTTCCTTTGTGATGAACAGCAATGTGGAAGTATAAGCAGAATAAACCCTTCCCTCCCCAACTTTCTTCTTGGTCATGACGTTTTGTGCAGGAATAGAAACCCTGACTAAGACACTTGGCCTCTGGTTGGTGGAACTGTTAGGGAAGAATCAGGAAGTGTGTTCTCATTGGAGGAGATGTGTCACTGGGAGGCAGATCTGAAGTTGTAAAAGCCCAAGACATTCTCAGTTAGCTCTTTCTGACTTTTTCTTATGTCTCAAGATATAAACTCCTAGCTACTGCTCTGGCGCCATGCCTGCCTGCCTACTGCCATGTCCCCTGCCATAGGTCATGGTCTCTAGCCCTCTGAAACCATAAGCCCCAAATAAACTGTTTCTCTTAGTTGATTTAGTCTTGGTATCTTACAGCAATAGAAATGTAACTAAGACAGGGCTCTAGCAATACTATCTCCGTAGTAAATAGATCTGAAGTTTTACATTTACAAAATTAATAGCCATTTAATTATTTTATAAAATATCTATCCTATATTGAAAATAACATTCCATATGGTTTATAGTGAATATTAGGGGTCTAGACATTTTGTGGTTTTCTGTTCAATAGTGTGCTGTTGACCATCGTTAGCTGCTCTTCTCAGTGTAAGAATAAAAGACTCAGACTAGTCCTCATACTCTCCTTGCTTCTCCCAGCTGGTTGGAACCTGGGCCTCTTTTCTGATAACACAAATAGGTGTGGTTTGAGGTCTGTTTTAATGGATATTAGACATTTGCAGTCACTAGACCGAAGAATCTCATGCCCCACCTCTTCCTTGTTCTAATTCAAAAAAATAATTTAATAAGCAAGAAGCGGGGCAATGCTTTAAAGTAGCAGGTGTTGTCTGGTTTTAATATAATCAGGCTTTTTTCTTGAACAAAGACTATAATTCATCCATGCAGTGGTTATCTATGGGAGATGATGTGTGGGGCTCTGTGGGCCACACTTGGACAACCTTATATTTGTTGGGAACCTAACATGACAGGTTGTTTGTTTTACTTTATAGAAGGTGATAGAGTTGAATAATTATCATTTAAGATATACACCCCATTGGCAGTTAGGTGGTAATTCAAATATGTTCAGAATAAGTTACATAATTTTCCCAAACTGTGAAAATGCAAGGTATAGGGTTTTGTGTAAAAACTATGAAAAAGTTGAAGATGAGACAGCAGAGAATTTGAAAGAAAAAGGAAAAGGGGCTCATGTGAGAAATGATGTTTTCCTGTGGGTGCAGGGCAGAAAATCTTGGTTCCACATGGAGAGGAGAGCGGACCAAACAGATCCAGTGTTATAAACTAGCTCTCTCCTAGGGATGCTTGAGTAATACTAAGAAGCTAGAGAAGTACTCACACAGGCACAGAATGGCTAGGTTAAATAATTACGGGATTCTCTTTTGCACAATTCACCAAACTCATTACTAGTTGCATTTGCTAGGTGGTCAGAGAACAGTAAATTGGTTTTGTCTACCTTGAAAAAAATAGTTTAGCCTATTGCAGAGAGAGGCTGCAAACATTGGTGTGGTGGCAATTTCAGTGTCTGAAAAAGATAGACAAGGGAACCTGGGTGAAGTACACTTCTGTGAACAGAAGTCAACTTTACATCAGGCAGTGATCAAATGTAGTGTTTGTGTGTTAAATCAGGCATTGTTGTAAATGGGGCATGAGACCAAGTTCCCATTTAAACAGGGCAAGCCAGGGAAGTTGCACCTGTGAGGGCAATGATGAATGAAGGTGATGAAGCAATCAAGAGAACACAGGGCCTATTGAAAGATGCTCAGAGGGTCATGATTCTAAAACAGTGTAGGGATGAGCCAAGTGAGTCTGCAGATAAGACTTAATTGCCGGAATGTGTAGCCAATGAGCCACAGCAATCACATTGGCACAGAGATCCTTTTGTGGTCTTGGGAGTTTTTGAAGAATTGTTACTGAGTGTAAGGTTTAAGAGGCAGTTGAGATCCAATGAATGAGCCCTTCCAACACAAGGTAGACATTGGTACCCATGGTTCTGCAGGAGGTGGATGGGAATGTCTCTAGGTCATGAAAAGCAAGTGCTGGTGGGATTGATGAAGTTGGAATCATTGATAGCTATCATCCCAGAACTGTAGGGATTGCCTACTGTTGTTAAAAGGCAGTTTTTGATGATGCCAGGGATTTTCCAAACAGTACCTATAATTCCAAGGCCTTGAGGTGGGGAGGAGACTTGTCCTAGTTTGTATACAGCAAGTGCAATAGTGCCAAGTGTGGGAAACTGGTTGCTATAATCTAGGAGCTGCAGGGTATGATAAAAACTGTCCTGGAACCCAGAAGACAGGCATAGAGAGGGTTGGAACCTTGCACTAAAAGCTTTAGATTCATGGCTGTGAGCTGTGGGGACACTCCCTAGCTCTGATGGGCAAATGGATAGAGGCTGGACTTTTCTACCTATAACTTTGTTATAATGCTTCAGTATACTTAGAGGTCGTTCTTCAGTCTAGAGTGTCAGGAGGCCAGCAACAGGTCCCTTAGGCAGGATGATGTCTGGTAGTGGTGATCTAGCAGCTTTGATTTTGGGACTGGGGAGACCCAATATGAGTTTCTTATTTGGAGAAAAGCAATTGTTCTTAGAACAACCAGCTGCCCAAACTGAATTTAATACTGAGGAGTGTAGAATTCCTCTGCAGTTAAGACTCTAGGTCCGTCCTATGTGTAATTGTTCTATGTCAATTAATAGTTTCTACAAATTGAAGTTTAACAGCCAACATTACTGTCATTAGGCACCATGTCCCAGTGGCTATAATCTTAGATTATGAAATTTGACACATTGGAAAATGGAAGGAGATACCATTGGGAGACTAAAGGAGGCCCAGATGCACCTGTTAGCTCCTAGTCCAGCATTTACCTAGCCAACACATGTGGACTTGACCAAGCTATTACTGGAAACCGATTGTGGCACGTTCTCCAGGACTGGTACTTGCTTATCTCAGCTCAGAACTTATAGCATGTTTTTCTACTCAGCTCTGTTTTCTGCATGCCAGCTAACATCTTTTGACCAATATAGCTTTGATAGTGACTTTGTGGGAATTAGAGAAGTTTGACTTATATCACCCTACCTTCAAAAGTCCTTTCCTGTTGTTCTTCCTTCCATGACCTTCTTTTTCCCCAGTGACCTAACAACCTAATAAATACATTCAAGTCAAGATGTTAAGGACAGTGGTTGTGCTAGGCCTGCTGTGACATCACCAATGCCATTTTCGCTGTTCAGGATGCTGTTTCCTCACTGTCCCAATTCCTTGTGGAAAACTCTTAACACTAGTAGTGATTACTCTGTAGGACATTTCTATACCTTCTCACCTGACATATTTCTCTAAATGCTTGATGTATTTGGTGTGTCTGTTTTTCTGTCTCTTATTCTGCTTCATAAAAATTTTCCTGTCTGTCTCCTCTATGGACTACCATTCCTTGAGAACAGATGTAGTACCACTCTGTTTCTATCCCAGCTTATGCCTTATTATTTAGAAGTAAATAGGAGAGGGAGGAAAGAGGATAACAGGGAGACAAGTTTAAGTGCAGAGGAATGGTAGGGCAGAGAAGGAGAGGGCACTAAAGATGTTTGGAAAAGCCATATGGAAACCTATTATGTCACAAGATTCCTAAACATATGTGTATATATGTGCATGTGTGTGTGTGTGTGTGTGTGTGTGTGTGTGTGTGTAGAGGAATTTAGGGATATTTATTCATATAAATGAGTTTAATTGGTCTCATCCTACATAGGAGATAATGCTCCTTCCAAAAGTCATGGGTTTACAAATAAAATGCCCAGGATCAACTGTGGCACATGAGTTGTTGGTCAGAAGTGTCCTGAAGAACCACAAAACAATACACACTATGGTCATTGTTCCTGGTTGCCCACAAAGACTTGATAAGACCCTGTTTTTGAAGATACCAGAAACATCAGTCACAAGACACAGAGAAAACAAATTGATATTGACCAGGAAGATGGAGAGCTTTCATAGGACCAGAAACTGATGTAGGCTAGTGAAGAAAGTCATCAATGATCTTACCTAGCCGAGAGCTCTGGCATGACAAGATATGCCCATTGGTGTAATAGTGGCACAAATGTTATGGGAGAAACCAACTGCTTTATGATTGGACTGAAATCCTACTCTATAACCCTAGCAAAGACTCCTAGTAATGGAGGACATGGTGCTGAAGCAGCCATCTTCTTCTGTAACTAGGCATGGCCTCAAGTGGAGGGAATGGGACATCAACCCAGTCATAAAACCTTCAATCTACAGGTTGTCCTGTCTACAGAGTGTGCTGGGACTGGAGCTAGTAGAATTGTCATCAAAGAGACCAAAGAGACTTCACTCAGCAAACTGATGGGAGCAGATGCAGTGTCCTAAAGCCAAACATCAGGTGGAGATCAGGGAGTACTGTGGAGGAGGGGAGGAAGAATCTGAGGAACCAGAGGGGTCAGGGACATATCACAAGAGCATGGCCAAAGAGTCAACTGACTAGGACTCATGGAAACTTGCAGAGATCAAGGAGCCTACAGGAGTCTGACCTAAGTCCTTTGCATATATGTTATGGGTAAGTAGTTTGATGTTCTTGTGGGAATCCTAACAGTGGGAGCAGGGCTGTCTCTATTCTTTTGCTACTTATGGAATCCTTTTCCTTCTACTGGGTTGCCTTGTCCAGCCTTGATGTGATGCATGTGCCTGGTCTTACTGTAGCTTGTTATACTGTAGTGTTGTTTGATGTTCCTGGGAGACCTGCTCTTTTCTGAGGGAGGAGGGGGGATTGGATCTTGGGGGAGAAAGGAGTTGGTGAGGAAAGACTGGGGGAGGAAAGGGAGGGGAAACTGTGGTTAAGATGTAATATATGAGAAAGAGGGTTTTTTTTTTTTTTTTTTTTTAGAAGTCCACTCTATAGGTGTAAACACATGTCTAATATTAAAAATCTGGCCAAGAACTCATGGTTGGAGAACATAGGCCCCAGAGATAAATATATTAATGTTATTTTGCTAAACTGATGTAATATCCAACTGCCTTCTAAATTTATATCTCTATACCTATAGAGTTGTGTAGCTCTCGAACCTCATCAGATAAGTTTCCTTGTGCAATGGTTAGAGGTTAACTCAGAAAGTCACATGTAGGCAAAGTGCAGAGAATAAGCACTGTGGGACACTAAGGCACACAAGGGACAATTACATCACTGTGCTCAGGGACCACACCCAGAAGAGGGTATGGAAAGACTGTAAGGTAGAGGTCAGGGAGGTCTGGAGCGGTGTACCATGTCTTCTAAAACTGGCAGGAGGGCTACTTTTGTGAACTCACAGAACCTGAGGAGTCCTGCCTCAGGCCAGACAGTCTAAGGTCAACATTCTAATATGGACAGGAGAACGAATCAGGAGTTCCCACTCCCAACTGATGAAGCAGGGTCAGTTGATGGCTTCTAGAGGAGGGGAGTCGGTTTTCCTTAAAGGTGCGTATCTTAGCTAGGGTTACTGTTGTTCTGTGGAAACACTATGGCCAAAGGAACTTAGGGGGGAAAGGGTTTATTCAGCTTATGTTCCACATCACAGTTCATCATTAAAGGAAGTTAGGACAGAAACTTGAGTAGACCAGGGACCCACAGAACCCATAAAGAGTGCTGCTTGCTCCTCTAGGCTTGTTTAGCCTGCTTTCTTATAGAACCCAAGAAGTCAGCCCAGGCCTGGCACCACCCAAAATGGGTTGGGCCCTCCACCATCAATCATTAGTTAAGAAAATGCTCATTAGCTTACCTATAGCCTAATCTTACAGAGGCCTTTCCTCAAGGGAGGCTCCCTCCTCTGAAGACTTTAGCTGAGTCAAGCTGACCTAGAACTAGCCAGTACAGTATGGCATGTGGTAAATTCACTGTGGATGTCTCCTTACCAGGAGTTTATGGGGAAGCACAGATTAGAAGTGTTGGATTATTTAAAGACAAAACAACAAGACACAAAGTTGTGGGTGAAGGGGGCTGAGGAAGGATATGCCAGTAGTTTGGGGAAGGATTAAGAGGAAAATATGATAAAAATACATTGTACGAAATTCTCAAATAGTTAATAAAATTATACTTAAAGTAAGTAAATAAGAGCTCAGGCAATAAATGAATGAATCACTGTTTTGAAAGAACTGGTCAGGAAGACTTAGTACCAACCACAGGCCTCTCACAGAAAGAGGACACTTGTAGATGCTACTCACTAGGAAGATGATCAAAGCAGACACAGGCAGAAGGATGGAAACCTCTCAGCTCCTTGTCCAGAGCCCAGGTGTGTCCTGCATTCTATTTGTGGTTAAAGCGGGAATGGCTGAGAACATAGAAGAGTGGCTTATCCTAGATATTTTTGCTTCTTCCTTGAGTTTCCAGAGCAATGGACCTCTTATGTATGCTCCAGAAAAATATGGTTTTCCGGATTTGAGGCACATTCAGACTTTATACTTCTCTGTTGATGAGAGGTAGATGCAGTTCAGTAACAGTGCTTGCTCTTCATGATTGAGGGCTTGGGTTCAAGTACCTAACGTAGGAAAAAAAGGAAAGAAAGAAAAAGGAAGGAGAGGGAGAGAGGGAAAGAAAAGAAAGGGAGAGAGGGAGGGGGTTGATAGGTTGATTGATTAAAAATTAACTGGGTACTGAGGAGAACCCAACATTGACTTTGAGGACTTGACTGGGTTGGGGAGATAGATGTCTAACATGATAAAATTTCTTCCTGAGAGTTCAGAAACCATCACAGACTTGTGACTCTCAGTCTTCACAGGTTCAGTGTGAGTGGGATCTAAAATAAGGAATAGGTTTTATCTGAAATGCCCCTCTTCCCTAAGCAGGGGGAAACAAGGACTGCTCAATGAGGTGTATACCCAGAGTAGTTCAGACCTGTGTTCACACTCCTAAACAGTAATAGGGTTCTTTGCTTAGACCTACAAAACAATGCCAGATTTCTATGGAATGACTAAATGGGCTAGGGAATCTGTCAGCCAGGTCTTAGTATTGACAGAGGTTTCCATGTCTCGAAATTGAAACCTTTTGAATAGAAAATTTTATTAGAGATAGTTTTCTCAGATGATCTTCTTTTCCTTTCTACTTGGGAAAGAATTCTAGCAAGAAGAGAACCAAAGATGGAGGAGCAGGGAAGATGAGAATTTTAAAATTTGGTAAGGAGGACACGGGGACATGGGCTTGACATTCAGCACCTACATGGTAGTTTACAACCATTTGCCACTCTAGTTCCAGGGGATCTGATGTCCTTTTCTGGCCCCATGGGCACCAGGCACATGTAGCACACATACATACATGCGAGCAAACCAGTCATACACATGAAATTTAAAAATACAATTGTTTTGTTTCTAAAGCAGGCTTAGAGAAAGAATCCTGAGGGAGAAGCCGCTCACAGGCTTGATGGTATGAGCCAGCTTCATGCTGCTGGTTTTACATATATCACAAAGTTGTATCTTTAGAGTTATACTGCTTCCATTCAAGGCTTCTGAGTTACAGCCATTTCTCTAAATTTGCCTGTCTGTTCTCCAGAGACAGCACACTCTGAGACTAATACATTATTCATGGCAAAGAACTGAGATCTGGACACAGATCGGTCCTCAGAGCAGTTCCAGTGGGTGGAATGTCAGCCTATGAAATCCCGTTCACCAGGAGCAAGACACTAAGGACCAGCACACCCACCGGACTGAAGCTCAAGAACTGAAATAAGATGGCGAAGGCTGAGGGCAGCCTTATCTCATTTCTAATCCTTTGCCCTGAGATTAGCTCAGGAAGCATGCCCCAACACGCACTTCATCCACAGTGTATCTTGCCATCAGAAGCACTTGGCCTGGGATGCTGGGGGAGGAGACCTACAAGACACAGTGCTATATGGTGAAAGGAAGCCTTTATGATTTTTACTTAGGTCTCTATTCTGATCCTTGGCAGAGTAGCCCAAACCAGCTAGACGTCTTTTCTTGGACAAAATGACTCTAAACCATTACTCTCCTCTGAGGAGGCTTCATGATCATAATCAGCTGTAAAAAATACAGCTTAATTTCAGTCTTCAGAAAAATCACATTCCTATATTAACCTCAGCACTTATGTTTGTATTTGGTGCAATGAACGACACTAGTTTAGTGACACCGGCGTTGACGAGCTGACACATAGCTAGCTTTCAGAGAGAAACATATCAAATCCAGTAGGACACAGAGTCCTGCTGCATTTTTTGTCCAAAACTACTTGTGATGCCAGGCATTTTTACATTCAGTACACTTGGCAAGGTATTCATGGACCGGTGGTATGCTGAGCAGAGAGCTGCTTCCTCCCTGGGGTGGGAGGGAGCCTGGGTGGGCACTTTCCATTCTCTCTGTTCTGGGAGATGAACATAACTCTATGCTTGGACAATATTCTACAGGACTCATATCTCGGTTTAAAAAAATAGATGAAGCAACGGAGAAAACACTTGTCTTGCGGACATACTCTAACAGCCCCCAATCTTGTTCCAAATGGTAGCATTTGAGTTTTGCTGCAGTAAAATTCATTTCCTGTTTCTGCCAGGGGCCCAGACCTATGCTATCACATTCACATGCTTGTGAGTGATAGTTTGGGTTTCTTGGTATCAGTAGGCAGCAAAAGGGAAATGAGAAGAGCTATGTTTTATTATCACACCATCAGTATTTATCGTTGGGAACAACGGTCCGGAAGGGCGTGGCCTGATAGGTTGGCTATGGACAGAGGACTTGAGCCAGAATCCTACTACTAGTGCATACTTGTAAGACCTCAAGGTCTGGGAAATTAAATAGCACTGGTATCATCTTCTGCAAGGGGCGTGTGTTGTGCTTGTTCAGCACAGTTCACATGGAATGCCTGGAGGAATGGTTGTCATCAAACAGAGCTGGGAGGTGTGTGTAGTGGATTCGTCCTCTGTGCCCATAGTTACTGCAGCCCATTTGTTGTCCAGAAGTGTAATTCACTACATTACCGCCTCAAATCCGTTGTGAGTAGGCCAAGATAAGTAGCATTATTTCAACATCACAAGCACGTGTGGAGTGTAGCCGTGAAGCTGGTATTAGTTGATGCAAATTAAGATGTTAATCCCACAGTAGGAACGTGGATGGAATGGGTACCGCAACACTAGCCATGCTACACATGGTGAGACTTGATTTCTGTCAGGTGCACAGGTTCTTCATTTTGTAGTTTGAGCTGGGCATCTGAGTAGCCGGGCTGTCCTGGAGTCACTTGTAGCCAGGCTGGCTGAATTTAGAAATCTCCTGCCTTCCCAAGTGTGGATTATAGTCGTGTTCCACAAGCCCTGGTTCTTATTCTTACAATAGGCAGATATATCTCTGCTTTTCAAAATGAAAATTTTTTGCAGTGGACTCAGACTGAACACTGCCCTCCCAACACATAGCAAAGACGTCATCATTGTCTAGAAGTTTCAGCTAATACTACAGGGTCCAAGATCCAGTTCAATGCAGCCACCCTGAGAAAATGCAAACTCCATCATGTCCCAACAGGTTATTACAGCTTATGGGGCCTGTGTCTGCTGTAGATGTCAGACAAACTATTAAGTTTTCAAATTGTTGCAGGATTCATTTCAAATTGAGAGACTGGGGTGGGGTGGGTAGTCCCCTTACCACAGCCGTATGCTATGATGTCAGCCATCCCAAGTTCTTCTGAGTCTGAAAGAAATGCAATCTAGTGTGAGAGACACAATGTGACTTGTTTTAGTAATTACACTCTTTAGGGCCAGCTGGAGAGCCAAGCATAATGACAGTCGTGGAAACTTACCTTCTTCAGTTGCTGCATTTGTGACTCTTGTGTGGTTGTGACCAAGTACCAAACAACTGTAAGGGAGGACAGATTTATTTGTGCTTCTGGTTTCTGAAGACTTCAGTTTTCCTGAAGAGAAAGGTGAGGAGGAACACCCCAGCCAGCCCATGGCCGTGGGAAGGTGAGGCTAAGCGAATTAGGACAGACCAGGAAGTAGAAACAGTGCATCCCGGATCAGGAGTCTGGCATCACCATGAAAGCCTAGCCTACCAACATAGTGTTGTGATCATGGGAACAAGCATGAAAACATGACCCCATGGGGAGCATTTTAGATTCAAACCAACACACACACACACCACATATATCATATATATATGATATTTATTATATAATACACAATATACACACACACACCACATATACATGTACATAGACATATATCATGTACTTGTGGTTTATTTTATCTGTGTGATTATGTAGTTTTAACCCTCTCACTAACCACATCCTCTTCCCTGTGCTACAGAGAATTCAGCCTATGAAACCATAGATGTAGATTCCATTCTGAAATGTTAGGTGAAAAATGATTCAAAATACCTTCTTCTCCTTCCCCTCCCTCCATCTTTTTTTCCTCTCTCCTTTCCTCCTCCCCATCCCCCTTCCATTGCCAAAGTTCTACCTAAGTAGCTCTGCCTGGCCCTAAATTACTGATCCTCCTGTTTGAGCTTTCCAAGTGCTGGGGTTACAAGAGTGCTCCGCCATGCCAGCTTACGAAATACTTTCTAAATGGTGACCAGCTGTACAATATCAAACTTCTTCTTCATCCAGCCTTCTTATGGGCACCCTCGATAACAGGAATGAAAACATTTGTCACAGCTTTTTAAGATGGTGACAGATTGCATAGTGGAAAGGAGACATGGAAAGGAGAGTGGTTCTGGTTCTTTGCAGGTGCACTGAGACCGTCCTGGTCCTGATCTGGGTGTAAAAGGGCAGCCAGACACCTGCTGCTCAGATCCCAGGAGGCTTCCCACCATGTCAGCCTTCAAAGGTCAGCTGTATTGACAGGATGTGGTAGATCAGCCTGTAATCCCAGCTCTTGGGAGTCAGAGACAAGAAGACTGTGTGCTGGAGACTACAGTGCACTTCATAAGGAGACATTGCCTCAGAAACAAACAAGAGCAAACAAGGCACTTGGTCCTGAGATACAGTTGGGCCTCTGTGATGGAGGGCTACTCTCTGTGAGGCTCAGCGATGGCGCAGAAAAGGGATGGAAAAGTGTAAGAGCTGGGAGATAGGAAGAAGACCACCTTCCTGGGCTTGATGCAGCCATTCCCATCATGAACTCAATGCAACTAAAGTCAATGTAGACATAACTGAGCCAGAGAAAATGAGGGCTGGCCATAAACTAGGGGTGGGGAGGGTCTCAAGAGGCCCTGCCTTCTGCCCACATGAGCTAGTGGCTACCAATAGTTTCTGGAAATGGGGAGTTACATACATCAACTGTGTAACCACTGGTGAGCCCAACAGGATCCAATGGAGAGTTTCAAACCTATGATCACATAGATGGTCTGAGTTTATATTCACCGAGTCTCAAAACAAAGCAAAGCAAAACAAACACATGAATACAGAAAAGGAACTTGTAGAGAGAATGGTCGTTGGTAGGGGTTGGTGGGAGGAAATAAGGAAATGGGGTATGGTGTGAGGATGTATTGAGCAGATTATGAAAATGTCATGGAACAAATTTAATTTGGGAAGGTATTGATAAAATGGTTGGTTGTATCTGATGCTAAGCAAGGCACGGGCCCACTATGGGTTCTGGGTCAAGGGACTTGATGAGGGATAAAAAGAAAGTCTTGTGTAGCCATCAATGTAGCAGTTGGGGATAAAAGGAGAGAAAAAAATATAAAGTAAATGAATGAATCAAGTATTAATGAAGGTTTGGGGACCAGTAAGACGCAGGGCAGAAATTACCACCTTCAGTGGGCCAAGGAGACATGCTAAGAAGAAAGTCAGACTAGTGTGGTCTATGTGGAATTAAAATGAACCAAGTAAAGCTAGACAAGGCTCGTCCTCCCTTTAAATGGGTGGTCATGGCTCACATTGCTACCTAGGATGGTGCTTCCAAGATGTCAGGCCTCATAGTTCACGAGGACCTGGAAAACACAGGCTCAAAAAAAATCACACACACAAAAAAATCTTTGTAGCTAATGAAAGTGAACTATTATTCCACAAGGCATGCTGGTAGCCTTGGAGATCAGAAGTTGGCGTTGGATCTCATGAGGCTGGAGGTATGGATGGTTATGAAGGGCTGTGTGGGTGTTGGACATTGAACCCAGGTCTTCTACAAGAGCAGCAAGTGTTCTTAGTCCCTGAGCCGTCTCTCCATTCCACTGCCTCTTTTGTTTGTCTATAACCTCCAACTTAAATGTTAGGATTTGGAGTCAAGACTTCTCTGACTGAGAAAGGAATGTGTTGAACAGACACAAGTCACTGGAGTGGATCATGTATAGCTTGCAAATTGAGGGGGGTGTGTTGAGGAGGGCATTGAACAGAGCTCATCTGAGAAGCATTAAAGTAGAGCTACTGTGCCAGACAGAGGTTTGGGGATTAGTTCATGAGAATGGGGAGCCAAGGAAAGTTTTTGAACAAGAGAGTGGTTCTCTGTTGGAATGATCTCTGTATCCTCTACACTTTTGTTATAGTAAGAGAGCTGGGTACCTATGCTTCTCATGCACTGCCTAAAATGGATACACATAACCTTTACCAAACTCAGACAGTTATATGCCATGTAAGTATCTTCACAGGAGAAAAGGAAGGCTGGTGGGAAATGCCCCACAAGGTCATTCCATTTGGAAGGGAGGAGCCTTGGTATAAATCCAGGGACATTTGATTCTAAACCTTTAGTTCTTCAGATGTAGTAGGGTAAAGGAGTGGGGGAAGGAGAGAGGGAGAGAGAAAGGCAGGACAGGACCAATAGATTGATTTTCTTTCCATAAACTTTTGCCCCATAATTTCTCAATGGGCAACCAAGGATTTGAGAGCATGGATAAACATTCTATTCAGTAGGAGTCCTGAGTGTCAGTATGATGGAGTAGGGACTAGAAAAGACTGTGAAAATGCCGACAGATGCAAATCATCTTGGAAGCAGTTACAAGATGATTTCCAAGTGCAGCAATTCAGTGCTACATCTACCTTTCTGCAAGATTCTTTTAAGGTGGTCTCCTTTCTCTGTTTCCAGAGAAGAATAGAATCTTGTGTTGCAAAGCCGTTTAGACCCTAGTATATATCTTGGGTGACAGTACTTTGCAATGTGTAAAAATATATTCGATGTGTAGAGTATGTCATTGTCTTTGTCGTCATCGTCATCGTCACCATCATCTTGGCTTTTTGAGACAGATTTTCTCTGTGCAGCTCTGGCTGTCCTAGAACTCACATTGTAAACCAGGCTGGCATCCAACTCAGAGATGATCTGTGTGTCTCTGCTTCCCAAGTGCTGAAATAAAAGTCATGTGCCACTATGCCTGGCTACTATGCCATTCTTCTTAGGATGTTTGTCTTAGGTTTTCTAATCAGAAAAGTGAATAGGATCGCCTGATGTGCACTTCAGCTCTCTGAAAATGGGCCTGTGTGAGAGATTTGTATTGATGAGTAACAATATCATTTACGACATTTACATGAATGTAGCCTAGCAGCTGTTTGACTCATGAATCAATGGTTCCTGAGATGCTTGCTTTCTGGGCTAGAGAGATGGCTCATCAGCCAAGTGCTTGTTGCTCTTGAATATGATCAGAGTTTAGTTCCCAGTGCCCACATAACAGCTCACAGGTACCTCTACCTCCATCTCCAGGGGTCTGACAACTTCTTCTGGCTTCCAAAGGTACCCTCATGCACACGCATAGACACACATATGCAGAAATAAAAATTTTAAGAGGCTGAAGGGATGGCTCAGCAGTTAAGAGCACTGGCTGCATTACGAGGACATGGGTTTGATTCCTATCACACACATGATGGCTCAGAATGTCTATAATAAAGCCAGGGATCTGATGCCGTGGGTACTACATGCAGGTGGTACACAGACACACTTGCAGGCAAAACACCCCCACACATAAAAATAATAATTCTGAAAATTAAAAAAATAAGATTACTCCCTTCATCGTGTGCTGCTAGATTTTATCTGCCCTTCGTTTTGTAGCAGAGATGGGTTGTCGTGCCTGGGGAACTGTGGGCCTTGTGGGAAGGAAAGAAAGACTGCGCATCCTCAAGACTGTTGTGGGGAATGTGGGACATCTGAGGGTGGTTTCAGGGCACAGGGAAAACGAGGGTGGGGGAGGGGTGGTACTCAACCTTAGTTCTTTGCATTTGTGAGTCTTACTGTGCTCCCTAAACGAAACAGACACACTGGATTCCTCTGATGCAAAGGCTATGTCTAGAAACCGTTTTACAGACAGAGATAGCCAGAGAAGGCTGGGGAGCGTGCGTGGTTTGCCGTGTTTCTAAGTGGCTTTGTACCACTTTGCCCGACCTTTGAGAGGAGTGGAGACATTGTTTTTCCTCCCATTTAATGTTTCCTGGTTACACAAGACAAAGTCTGCAGAGCAGCATTTTAGAAAAGGAACTTCTTGTACCGAAGGCAATAACTCTGGGTGCTCATAATTAAAATCCGGTATGAGCTGACCCAGGAACAGCGTACTTGTGCAGGTAACCCCACCCCTTCAGCCTTGCTTTGGGTCACGTACAGTTTACTCTGTGTATACTGACTAAAGATTATAACCTGAGAGGAGAGGAAAAAGGCAATATGTAGCTACCTTCAATGCTTCTCCACCCTGGACGAACAAACAGCCCCCTCCCATTTCAACAAACATGTACCAATAAAGGCCAGGCTGCCACAGGTGATGGCTTCAGAGAATGAAACACAACTGATGCCTGGACTCTAAGATCATACACTGAACAAAGAATGTTCTTTGCTCTTCCAGGAACCCCTGCATGCTAATAAAATACCTCGTTGTGTTTTACATAAATAAAATTTCTAGGTCAAAATCAGATTAATTTGGCGTACTAACTCCTTAGCAGACAATTTAATGGTCTTTCCCTTAAGAGGCCCAGGAAGAAGGGAGCCTAGCCTACCCAGCTGCCTTCTGAGACTGATATCTATTTGCTCACCAGACCAGTGAAAAATCAATGCCAGGTTTTGATAAATTGGTCTGGAAAGTTAGTGAATCATATAGCTCCACGAGACATCTGAAAGTTCTACCATTCAAGCTTCATTTTAAAACTAGAGTGGGGAGTCTTTAGGTGCTACTTCCTAAAAACAAACCCTCTAAATTGTTCTGGCACTTGCCCCCTCCTTCCTCCTCTTCTTCCTTTTCTTCTTCTTGCTTTTTGTTTTTTCTTTTTTTTTTTTTTTTGTGAAGCTCATGTTAGCCCACTCTCAAAATCTTCTCACCTTAGCCTCAGGATTGCTAAGATTACAGATGTGTGCCACCACATCTGGAGTCTTGGCTTTTCTTGCTGAGGCTATCATAGAAGCTCCCATTCCTGTGGTGTTCTGGCACTTACAGGTCTAGTGATGCTCCAGCTCCTTCATTTTGCTGTAACTGTCCAGGGTGATATAGAACTCTACTCTCTCTCTCTCTCTCTCTCTCTCTCTCTCTCTCTCTCTCTCTCTCTCTCTTCTTATTTTCTTTCTCCTTCCTTCCTTCTCTCCCTCCCTCTCTCTTAACCCCTAGAGTCTCTTTATGTCTCATCTCTGCTAGCTGCCCTGTTTCCAGAGAAATAATTTTACTATATGCAAACTTCCACGGCTTTCCTCCGTCACTCTCTAGAGTTAGAAAACATCACATCGGCTCAGCAGCTTGCATGCTCACCATTTCATTCAGAATGTCTCTGAAAGCTGTGGTCACCTGCACCCCAAGATCAAGCCAGCCAACATTCCAGCATAGATGGGGGAACACGTGATCCCCTCCCCCTAACTGAGGTGCTATTGGTTAGTGACTGCTGGGTGGAGGGGTATAGCCATGGTTATGATCCAGCAAAAAAACCTCACACCCATGACCATGTAAGCAACCCCAATTAAACTCAGTGGGTTATTATTTTTTTTTTAAAAAAAATACATATTGGAAAGAAAAGAGTCCAAAGAATGAGATAGAATAAAAGGGAACAAAGGGGAAGGGGATGGATAGAATCATAACCCATTGTGTACACTTATGAATCGCCAAAGAGTGAATTTCAAAAAATTAAAAACAGGAAAAAGCCTCCGACTCAGAATAGTAGTAGTAAAGAATAGTGCTCAAATGTCATGGCGGTAAGCCACAGTCACTGGCTAACTGAAGAAAGGAAAGAAGATAATTGGAGGAGGGGACAGACAGGAATGACCTTCCAACGATGATCACATTTGAATCCCCAAAACTTGCTGTCTTGGTCCATTTTCAGTTTCTGCACCAAAACACCCCAAGAGCGAGTGATTTGTAAAAAGTAGAGTCCATTGGCTTGCGTTAGGAGTTGGGTAGTCCAAGAATAAGCATGGATCTTGTGCATGCTCAGACCTGTGAGTGCCTTTGGGATGGACTGGCATGCTAGTTTCTTGTTCTTGTAAAGCTGTAAGTGCTCTGATAGCATCTCAGCTAGAGGTGAGGACTACATATTCCCCACATCTTTGCTGGAAAGTTGACTGGCTTGACCACAGCTTTGGAACTATTCTGAATGAAACAGTGAACATTCAGGTTAGAAGCAAGAGTTTGTTTTTGTTTTTTGTTTGTTTGTTTTTTTACTCTAGAGGCAAGTGACTGAGGAAAGCCACAGGAGTTTTAACCTAGTATAACCTTAATTACTTCCCTCAAACTGTGCACCTCCAAATTCCATTAACATAGGTATTTTGTTGTTACGTTTCTATCACATGAGCTGTTAGGGACATACTGAAATCATAGGACTGGGTCTTTGTTACTCCATATGTCAGAAGGGCCATAGGAGCAGAGGGGAGTGTGGATTGTGAGAGTGTGTCTGATTTAATTAGAGTTGAAACTCTCACAATGGCCCCATATTGGGGAGAGTAAGGAAGGGGTGAATCCAAGAAGGAGTTGTAATAGCAGAAATCTACTTTAGGGACAGAGATCTGAGTTGAGTATGAGGCTGGCTTTGAAAATAATACAGGGAGAGGACACAGTCAAAGAAAGTCAGTGGTTCTAGAGACAGAAAAGGCAAGAAATGGTTGCTTCCCTGGGACTCAAGAAATGACACATCCCTGCCAGTCTTTGCTTTCAGGGCTTTTGAGCTCTGGAACTATGGGAGAGTAAATGTATGTGTGTTTCAATGGAAGCAAAATACACAGAACAAAATCATCCACTTTTAAAAAGCCTCCTGGTTTTTCTTTTGCATTTCCCTGATGATTTAGATTGAACACTTTTTGGCCATTTATTTATCTTCTTTGAAGAAATGTCTCAGACAATTTTTCTTGTGTTTCCTGTTGCTGAGTCTCCACAGTTCTTCATATATTTCCAATGCGAGGCCTTCGGTTTGTACTGTTTCAGGCCTCTGAGTTTGTGGTGATTTGTAAAGCTCCAATAGAAAACTAATACTGGGGAATTGTGGAATTTATTGAAACCTGAAGATGCTCTGGGATGCTGGAGAGCAGACATTAACTGTGTGTCTACTTCAGCATAATTGTGTGTCTTTGGTTTGTCTCTGACTCCTGTGTCTGTGTTTTGAGGGTGGTAGACTGGCTGGCACTCCCTGGGTCATGCTTAACAAGTAGATCTAAAGAAGGGCAATTGCTTTGAACAGTAGTCCCTCTAAGACTGCATGTGAAAGACACAGAGATGCACATAGTGCAAGAAGATGCTTTAGAACAAGCGAGCAACAGGGATGCTCTACAGGCACACAGAGAGGTTAGTCACGAATTGATCACATGGCAATCTTCAGTTCAAGAGATAAATCTGGAAATGTCAATTAAAATACAAGTAGACTTAATGGACAGACCCAGGCTGTGCCAATAGAGGCACCCCACTTGAGAGAATGCTGACAATCCTAGTCTGTCCTGCACTGAGCACACCACGCGTAGGACAATTCCACTTTCTGTTCTTTATCTTGAGAATGTAGATAAAGTAGACCAGGTCCAGAGGTGAGAAACCCGGAGGCCAGAGTCACATTATTGGTGTAAGTGGCAATTACCAGGTCCTCAGAAGGGTAGTGTGAAGTCACGCTGTAGGGAAATGCCCAGGAAAGTCATGGCCAGCAAGGAAAGTTGGCCACGCAGCTTTACATTGGCACCTGCTCCCTTGGTCAGTGTTTAAAGCTCAATCCACAAATACCAGTCAGAGGCTCATGGCTCATTTAGGGACTTTCTTGTCAGCTGATATTAATATTTTCTTGGGATGTATGTGTGTCTGTGTCTATGTGCACTCGCACTCCCCATGGTGCATTTGTAGCGTTAGAGGACAATTTATAGGAGTCAGTTCTTTCCTCTTACCATATGGTTCCTGGGGATCAAACCCAGGCTATCAGGTAGGGTGGCAAGTGCTTTACCCACTGAGCCATTGCAGAGAGGTAATGAATGCATCATGTAGGCTCTGACAACAACAGATGAATCCATTAAGAAAATTCTAGGAGCTGAGGCCTGGTTGGAAGATGTAGGTCACTGTGGTACATCTTTGAAGGGTGCATCTTGTCCCTAGGCCCTTCGTCTCTCCCCTTCCCATCATGGTGAGCAGCTGTGTTCCCTCCGCTGGACCCTCTGTGCTCATGCTTCTAGACTCCCCGTCCCAAAGAAAGGGAGCCAGCTGAGCCTAGACAGAGATGACATACATGGAAAGTAAACTCCCATCCTTTAAGGTATGTGTGTGGATATTTTGTTACGGCAACCAGAGTCTGACATGGTGAATGACCCTTTTGTTGTGGTACAGAGCTAAAGTAGGGCAGTAGATTTCCTTCATGAGAAGCCGGGACCCTTCTACTCTGTTTACTTCTACCATGCCTGTAGCTCATCAAAATAATCAGTTTAAGATAACCATTATGAAAAAGTTATATTTGGGGATACCACATTCTGGTCGCATGCAGCCAGAATGTGGGCTCTTATGTTTAGTCTCTCTAAGATGTCCACCATGGCCCTCACAGACATTGGGATTTGGGGTTTACTGGCTCGTCTACTACCTCATCAGCTACAACATGACATGAATGGTGTGGAGGGGGAGGGGTCACAGGATAAGAGGTGGCTTGTGGGGGATCGATCAAAGGTTGCCAGAAGGTCTCTAATGCAAGTGAAGCCCTAGTGGCAGGACAAAGCAGCTATCTGAACTTTGATTCTGTTCCCACTAATAAAATGATGTGTAGGAATCCCATAGTAGGAATTATTTCTCTAAAGAAATATGTATATACTGTGGTTTTCAGGTGAAATACACTATCAAAGGCATCATTAAAGATAAAGTCCATTTGATAAATAAAATCTACACTAGAATTTTGGGTTTATAGGCCAAATTTAGCTGACAACTGTTTTTTGGTCCTTTTTTCTTTTTCTTTTCTAGATTTATTTATTTTTATCTGTCTGTGTTCGCATGTATGTATGTGTACCATTTAAATGCCTGGTGTTCATACAGGTCAAAAGAGGGGATTGAACACCTGAAAATGGAGTAATGGAAATGAGCTATTGTGTAGGTGTGGGAGACTGAACCCAGGTTCTCTGTAAGAACAAGTGGTTTTAACCTCTGAGTCATCTTTCTGGTCCCCAAATGATATGCTCCTCCCTCCCTGCCTTTTTGGAAGAAAAAAGGTTTAGTTTTTAAATTATTATTATTTATGTGTGTGAGAACCCATAGAGATCAAAAGAAGGTGTCAGATCTCTTGCAGCTGTAGTTACAGGTGCTTATGAACCTCCTGAAGTACTGGGGGCTGAATTCTTGTTTTCTACAAGAGCAGTGAATGTTCTTAACCAAAGAGCTCTCTCCAAACCTTAATACCACTAAGAATTTTGGAGAGGAGGTGATAAGGGTCTCCTCAGAACCACATGGACACTATATACAGTGGTTAGGCAGTTCAACATCTGTCCGTAGATACCCTCACAGAGGGGACAACTGTGGTGGTCAGACTCAAGATTTCTCTTTGTTTTGTTTTTAATTCCCACCCTATCAACTAACAATATACAATACAAATGATGAAAGTCACAAATGGAAGTTTACAGGAATTTCATAAGCTTAGAGTAATTTATTTTGGCATCTGAACTGAGAGGAGTCCAAAGTTCCTGAACTAGGGATTTGTGTTGCCTGCTGACCTTGGCTGTAACCGGAGCTTGCTTTCCTTCCCTGACTGCCCCTCCTGTCCTAACCCAACCTAGTTGGTAAGCCTTGCCTCTATTTTCTGAGCAAATTCACAAAACAAAGATGGTGCTGTCTCTTCAGGTGTTTGGGGAATTAAGCCAATTAGAATGGGGTGAGGCTTTTAAGCATTTCCTAGATTCCTAAGTGCCGCCTGGCAATTTCTGAGTGTCCATTCAAGTGCAATTTGTGCAAACAAATTTCAGGTGCTAGTACTGAAGAAACCCAAGGGTATTCTAATTCAGCATGCTTGGCAGAGCTGTGAAAACCCAGACCTGGCTGTTAGTGGTGTTTCCATTAACACAGCCAGTGACTTCTTAATGCAATTGATTAATTTTTTATGTGTATGAGTGCTTGCCTGCATGTATGTATGTGTAACGCGTGCTTGCCTGGTGCCCAAAGAAGTCAGAAGAGGGTGTTGGATCTCCTTGTATCTAGAGTTACACACAGTTGTGAAGTACCATGTAGATGCTGGGAAGCAAACTCAGGGGTCATCTGCAAGAGTAGCAAGTGCTCTTAATCACTGAGCCATCTTTCCAGTTCTGTGCCAGTGACTTTTGAGTACATCCTGGACATTGCTCAGAGCCGAGAATACAAAGACTAGCCAAAACAAGGCCTCTTGATTTTACCCGACTCGATGCCTTGAGGTGGTTTTAGAGACACAGACCAATATCAGGCAATCCCAGAGACATCGTGCAACTGTGGAAGTGGAAGGCATCAAGTGATAACAGTGGAGTAATTGATTCGAATCTTGTGGTAACTGGGCCAAAGAAACAGAGAGTCATGTTGGAAAAGTTCTATGTCTAGTGTGCCAGAGAGAAGAAAAGGAAATCCAGATCTAACTGCTGTAAAAGATAGATGAGTAAACCATCGTTAGATGATGACAAATTTCAAGTTCAAGGTGATAGGCAAGCTCTCCAAGGTTCAGACAGATGGTCCAGGATTAAACTTTATTCTGGTGGGTAAGGAGAAATAATTATGCCTGTGATAGACAGTAATTAAACAGAGGGAAAGGGTATGAAATTGTTGAGGATGTGAGGCAAGTCGATTTGAAACAGGAGCCAAAGGAGCAACTAGTGCAATTCCACGCTGTCGCTGAGTAATGGCACCCGTCAAACATTTTCTGCAGTCATTTAGGGGCTTATTTTGTGCCAAATATGCTCAATCCTGGACTGAAAGCTTTGAGTGCAATGGGCAAACACCGGCAAGGGGACAGTGTAATCATTTGAGTGAGATGTTCCCCTTTAAGTCTCAGGCATTTGAAAACTTGGTCCCCAGTTTGTATGTGTTTGGGAAGGATTAGGACCAGGGCCGTGCTGAAGGAGTGTGTCACTGGGGAGGACTTAAGGTTTCAATAGTGCCGCCTAGCAATTTGAGTGTCCAGGGCACTCTCTGCCTCCTGTTTGTGGATTGGGATGTGACTCTCTGCTGCTGCCCAGTGCCACATCTGTCCTTCCGCCACTCCACCCCCAACCCCCACCATCCTGGTGATGGACACCTATCTCTTCTAAACTGTAAGTCTCAGATACACCCTTCCTTCTATACACTGCCTTGGCATTTTACCCAGCTATAGAAAAGTAAACACAGAAAGGACATGTTGCTGAGAGGATGGTAATGTGATAGGATGTGTGATCCAGAAAGTATACCAGGAGGGAATGTTGTGTGGAGGAACAATGGGGGCTTTGAGAAACCCAAGGTGTTCATGGATGCCAGGAAGATGACTTGATCTGAAGTTATGGTCAGAGAATAGCTTGTCACAGAATAAGATTTCAAAAGTGGAACTCTCCAGGGTCCATCAAGATCTGAAGCCTCCTACTTCTAATGCACATCTTTGACCTTTATAGTTATTAATTAAAGGAGAGGCAAGCCACCATCTGATGAAGTTGAGTATTTGGCCAAAGACAAGATAAGGGTCCACAGGACATGGGTTGCAAAGGCCATTTCTTTTGGGGCTCAGGTATCCTGGACCCTAAGGATTGTGCAACTGTGTCAAACCCTGAGACTTGAGTTACCACAGGGATATAAACTAGGAGTGTTGCAGCAAACCAGGGACAGAGGCAAGTGAGCTGCACAGTTACTTTCTAGTAAGTGAAAAATAGAGAAAGCAGGAGGTAGACTTGGGATGCTCCCCCCATTTCTAGTTCTTCTGGACTCAGGAGTACATGCTTTGGGAGAGGAACTGAGGTACATGGGGCATGTGCGCTTTTAGTGTTCACTAAAGTAATCTCAACTCAGAGTGATCACCATCTTCACCTGTTCTGTGCTTGTCTCAGCCTGTGCAGTAGTCTACCCAAAGGCCAGCCACATTGTCTGGTACCCATCTTTAAAGAAGATATGGGGTGGTACTGAAGGCCATTTTCTCAGAAAGCCTGACTAGACGCCTTCCTCTCTAATCATGAACCTCGGTTCCAACTTCTAGGACTGAATGGCCCAGAGGATAGAGCAGAAAATTTGTCTCAGAAATTAGTCTGGGAATGACAGCCAGTGCCTCAGTGTCAAGATAAGGGCCACAGCATTCTCTAGACCCACAAGTCTGTTTTGGGTTCAATTCAGCTTTGAGAGCTCTAGCTTCACTGGAGTCTCTTAGGTAGACTTACAGTACCTGTCCTGCCCCCGACTCAGATGGTCCACTCTGTCCTGGGGTGGTACTTAGGTTTTATCAACCAGACAAAGCTAGGGTTCTCTGGAAAGAAGAAACCTAATTGAGAAGATGCCTTCATCAGGTTGGCCTACAGGCAAGTCTGTGAAACATTTTCTTGATTAACAGTTGATGTAAGAGGGCCCACTCCATTGTGTGTGGTACTACCCCTGGGTGTGTGCTTCTGGGTTGGGTAAGAAAGCAAGATGCCTTGTGAGGAACAATCTAGTGACCAGCGTTACTCCACGGCCTCTGCTTCAGTTCCTACCTCCAGGTTCCTGTCTTGAGTTCCTTGGCTAACTTCTCTCACTGATGGATTGTGGCCTAGGGCATGTAAGCTGAATAAATACTTTCTTCCTTAGGTTACTTTTCGTCAGAGAACAAACTAGGATACCTGGCAATGAATCCGGTCTTTTGTTTTGTTTTTTGGGTTTTTTTTTTTTTTTTTTTTTTTTTTTTTTTTTGCATTTTCAGTCCATTCTTTCATAAGTATGAAATATGCACAGATAAAAGTGTTTGACTATGCAGTATAGTCCTAACTCCATGCCTAAACATGACCTGAACAAGGACATTAACAATAGACACGCAAAAGTGGATGGGAAAAATATATAATATATATATATATGTGTGTGTGTGTGTACATATATGTATGTATGTGCATGTAATAACAATTAAGAAAGAGGGCATAAATTTGAAAAAAGAAGAGGAGGAGTATATGAGAAAGTTTGGAGGGAAGAAAGAAAGGGAAATGGTGTAATTATATTGGAATGTCAAAAATAAAAGAAACATATTTGGGGTTGCTATAAAGCTTCAGATGGGGACAAGGCAGGTGTGAGAGGAGTTAGGATAGTAGTCACTGTTCAAACTGAGCATCTGGGTAGAGTGCCATGAAAATATTTTCTTTACTCTTACTGAAGTTTTTAAACTGTCGTGCATTTCCGGGCAGCTGTGCTGATCTGCATTTTCAGATTTTGGCACGGCGACGACACACTTTTTTCAGTGCTTGGACTGATTGATTTTGTTCACCGTTGTAGTTATTCCAACAGCTGAGTTTCATGGAAGCACTATGTAGATGTTGGTTGAGATCTTATCTTGGAAAAGGTCTTTAATTGGCCCTACAGCAGTAGTTCTCGGCCTATGGGTCATAACCCCTTAGGGTCAAATGACCCTTTCACTGGGGTGGCCCAAGAATTTGGGAAAACACAGATATTTACATTATGATTCACAACAGTAGAAAATTTACAGTTATGAAATAGCAATAAAGATAATTTTATGTTTGGGGGTCACCACAACATGAGAGACTGTATTAAAAGGTTGCAGCATTAGGAAGATTGAGAACCACTGTCTTAGACAAACCATAGGTTTCTAGACTCCACCAGGAACCAGTGAAGCAAAGCAGCCAGTGCGTCTCACGTAAAAGCTGGGGATGTCTCAGTCTGGTGGCCAGGATCATGCTTTGTTCTTCCCACCACCCTTTGCCTATTTGTGGCCTCTGACAGGCTTCACACTACACTGTATACACTCCATGGTGAGGGAGGACCACTCTTCAATTCTTTTTAATTTAGGTCTTTATTAATACCTTGAAAAGTTAAGACAATGTGTTTTGATTGTATTTATCTCTGCTCATTCCTGTAACTCCTTCCAAATCGACACCTTCCCCCATCCCTTTCCAACTCTGTGTTCTCTGTTTTTTGTTTGTTTGTTTGTTTGCTTGCTTGCTTGTTTTGGGTTTTCTTTTAAAACAACCCTTTGAGTCCAGTCGGTACTGGTTGCATACTCTCAGGTATGGAGGCATCCATTGGAGCAGAGTACACTACCAGGACCACACCCTTAAAGAAAGCTGACTCCCCTCTTCAGTTACAGGTAGGGATGCTCATTAGTCCTCCATGCTAGACTGCTGACTGGCTTAACTTTAGGCAGGCAATCACAGCTGCTGTGAGATGGTGAGTGCCACGGACCTCCCATGTTTAGAAGACACTGTTTTGCTTCAGTTCTTCCTATCTTCTGGCTCTTAAAATCATCCCCCTTTTCCCTGATAGCCCCCGAACCTCGGGTGGAGGTTGATATGGAGGTACCATGTGTGCCTGACCACTCTTAGCTTTCTGTGTTGACTTCCATTCAAAATCCACACATAGCTGTTTGGAAAATGTCCATTTTGAGATCATTTAACAAGGAAAACAAGTTAATGCAGGCTTATGTTGTAGTTCAGACAGAGCATTTGGTGTGCATCAAATTGACCCTGCCCGAAGCTCTACAGAAGGAGCAATTCCCAAGTAACCCCCAAGATTCTATAGAATATGTTTTGAACATGAATAGTAAGTAGGAAGATTCTGGAGTGTTCATCTGTATATAGAGGATAGCAGACATTTAAGAAATCCATGTGTAAGAATATTATACTTGGGTTTGTAGTTAAACTAGTCCTTTAGCATTTTGGAAGATAGAACTTTGTCAACTGATGACTGTTGTAGGGGAAGGGCAGCCAATAGCTTTGAGAGGATGGCCAGATTGGTGTATTTTTGAAACACCTTGACTTGAATCCACTAACAGGCATTGGTCCAAGAGACGCTCATTCAATTCCTGTAAATGCCTCTGTTTCTTTATACCAATCAGTGCCCAAACTCTTTCAGAATGGGTAAGAGTGCTTTGTCAAGATTTTTGCTCTGAAGTATGTGTGTTAAACAAATCATGGAGCAGACACTTAATCCCCTTGCCCTCAAATTACCCAATTGTCCAAACTCATATGGCTTGGTTTTGAGTAGATGAATTCTTGAGTAATTTCAGTGTAACAACAACCCTCCTTAACTCTCTAGGCAGTCTGTGGCTATGCATATCCACAGCACCTAGGTGTCTACTCTAAAGCGCTTCTCTCCCCCTCCAGCACTGAAGGGTGAGTTTAGGGCCTCTCCTGTCCATGCTGGGCAAGCAGTCTACATTGACTTGTATTCTGGATTGAGTAGTCCTGGTATGAAGTTCTTAATTTGCAATTGCTTGCCAAGGCTCAGGAACATAGCCACCAATGTTATGCTGTTCTAATGGGATTTGTTAGCCTTCCATGCATGAGCATCAGTTTGCCCCACCAGAAGTGCTGGAACCAAGTGAGGAAGACACCCTTGTTTCTGAGCTGAGGCTAAGGTGGGGTTCGGATGTTGGATGTTGAGCTTCCATTTTCACTGTAGCCTTTACACTGACAAGCATTTACTTTGTTTCTGAGGACAGCCACACATTGAGGAAGGTTTGTAGCATTCACCCACTGTTGTCACAAAGCCGAGGCTAGAGGGAACATAGTGGCATCTCCATAAAGATGGGGAGCCTGAGTGCAGCTTTCAGTTAGGGAGAAAATAAATTGCTGACAGCACAGCAACTGAATGCTTGCGATAACCCTGTGGGGAGGTGAAAGGACCACTTACTGGAGTTAAAATGACACATTACCCTGTTTTCAGAAAAGCTAGCCAGATTCATCAAATTGCAAATTCTCAGTGGAGGATCCATTAGTATCCTAAGATGAAGATGTTACTCTGTGGGTGAGAGATCCTGTCTCCTTGTCTCTCCTACCTTAGTGAGAAGATGGATCTGTAAGAAAGAACACTTTATTATGCCATGTGACAGATCTCAGAGCCCATTCTGCACAGTGGTTTTTGTCAGCTGTAAACAAAGAGACTCTCCCAGCCTGGGAGGATTCTTTTATTCCTACTCATCTTAAAGTGAGAGAAGAGAAGGTTCCTCTTAACCTGCTGGGAGCAAGAGTATGTGGCACGCGCACGCACACACACACATACATACATACATACATACATACATATACACACACATACATACACACACACACACACACCTGTGACTATAAATTCCAACTCGTAGAAATGTTTGCTCTTCTAATAATTATTAATAGCCCCAAAGCAACCTGAAAAAAATCACTTTGCTTGAAAATACCATCATGATATCTCTAAACGAGTCTTTTTATTCCTGCCTCAATTACCTTTCAGATGAAGCTTGGTTGCTGTGCCAAAGCTGGGCTGGCATCGAAGACTTACCTGTCTCCTCTCAGTGGCAGTCACAGTATCTTTCTGTAGTTCTTTATTCTGATTAGCTCCTTGTGTGCTCTTTATCTATGATGGAGTTAGTTGGATGCTATCCCCAACGTTTTGTCTAACTTTGGTTTAGTAATCACAGTGAGGCAGATGAAGGTTTAAAAAGCCCAAGGGTAGTGTGACATAAAAGCCCAAGGGTTTTGGCTGATGGTGGCTCTTAGTCAGATGTCTCCATCCTACTTCCTGCTGAGAGGTTTTTACACAAGCTGGTCCTCCTATTGTTTATCCCTTGTTTTCCATCTTGCCTTTATCACACCTCATCATGGTGCTCCAGAATTCATGCTCCCTCATTTACATTCAATCTCTTGGGCATAGATTACATTCTAGAGGAAGCCAAACGTCCATCTTTGATCCCAAAGTTCCTCTCCTCTCTCCTGCAACCCCACCTCCTTTATACAGAAGAACTAGCTTAGCTGATTTGCTAAAGGTATACACAGGTTGATCAAAGGACTAATCATCATCTTCTCCACTGTTCTTCTTCCTCTCTTCCCCTCCCCCCAGTTTCATGTAGCCCAAGAATCTGTAGCTGAGGAATGACCTTAAACTTCTGATATTTATGAGCTATGATCTAATAGTAGCTGATGTGACTTGTTGAAATGATGTTATTATTGAGTAGCAACAGTGAGTTGGTTTATCATTCCTGGTTTCTTCTTGGATTTCTGAAGAATCTGGTTCTATAGAGCATGCCTGCAGCATCATCTCCATGTAGTCACAGTGGAATGTTTAGAAAATGACTGCTCCAGCAATTATGGCCCAAGTACTCAACACATTCCAGTTGGATCTGGCCCAACCTTGTTTTAAAATACACAGAGTTCCCCAAATAACAGATAGAGAGCATGGTTTTGAAAATTTTTAAGGCATGGAAATGCCCGTTAGGTTAATTATTGGGTTTAAAAATATTTGATTTTTTGATAGAGTCAATGACCGTCTGAAAAATCATAGTGTATACATTTTACTTCATGAAAGAGCAGAAGCAAGAGAAATATCAACAGGCAGAACTGATCAGGAAAGGAAATGGATTTAGGGTCACACTGGGAGATTTCTTTTTTTGAATGGATCACGTGTCAGCCTGCTCTTTGTTAGTAGATTTTATGAGTCTTCCCTGCATATTGAGTACTTTGTTTCTGTCCCTTAATCCTTAATCTTTTATTTCTTGAGAACACGCATGTTGCGCTGTACCCTTCATCAATTCCTTTTAACTTGCTAGCCAAACTCCCTCATTGCTGATGAACCAGCTTGGAACTGAGAAAATACCTGTATCAAATGGCCGACAGGCAAGTCTAGAGAGGTTTTTGCTTGATTAGTGATGTAGGAAAGTCCGTCTACTGTGGGCAGATGGTCCTGATTGTACAACAAAATAGCAAGCTAAAGAGCCATGAGAAACAGGCCAGTAAGAAGCAGTTCTCCACAGCTTCTGCTTCAGTTCCTACCTCTGGGCTCTTGTTTGAGTTCCTGCCCAGATGTCCCTCTCCTCCCCCAAGTTCTTTTAATCAGAATGTTTTATCACAGCAATAGAAAGCAAACTAGAACAGCAGTTCATGTAGGGCCAGCTACGCTTCCTCACCTCTAGTTAGAACTCCCATGCAAGGCTCTTGAGGAGTCAGCTTCTTGGCCTGCTACTCTGACAGCTAATTCCCTTTGTTTATGGTAGCTATAAGTGCTTTTTCCTGCTTTGAATTTGGTCTAATTTGTCGTTATCACATTTGGTCCAGAATTCTTTAGGTTTTTGGAAGGTGTTTTTGTGACATAGGTGAGGCCACAGGAAGCTGTTCCTGGGTTTCCGTTGTTGTATTGGGTGACTTTAATAATTAGTCTAACATAGGCCCTACATGTGGCTTCTTAGAAGCCCAAGGGCAGTAGCTCTTGACCTCCCTAATGCTGGGATCCTTTAATACAGATCCCCATGTTGTGGTGAGTTCCAAAGCATAAAACTATTTTATTCCTACTTCATAATTCTAATTTTGCTACTGTTATGGATTATAATGTAAATTTCTGATATGCAGAATATATGGTATACGACCCCTGTGAAAGGCATCGAGATTTTATTTGTATCCTAGCATCCTTCACTCTGCTAGTTAAAGGATTTTGCAAAGGCTGTTGCTTTGCAGTCTGCTGCTCAGTTCTGAGTGGGAACAGGAATGGGGAGAGACCCTGATTGCACCCAAAGACTCTACCAGTCCTTTCTGTGCCTTTCAGGAGGCTGTGATTGGCTAGTGAGAGGGACTCCGTCTACATACCTGCAGGCCTGTCCAGAGCCTCACAGATGCCAGTCCTTACTTCTGTTTGTGAATGAAACTTTTGATCAACCTTCAGTGCTTTACTTAAAAATGGGGTAACCACTGTTCTCCAACGAGTGTTTTTTAAACAAGTATTTGAAGTATATTGTGTGCTGAGTGCTCTTCCAGGCACTGCAGATAAACAAAGATGGCGCTTTCCTCCCAGAGCTTATAGCCCAGTTTGCCTTTCCTTCCCCTTCTCTGCTTCATTGTTTTGTTTTGTTTTTGTTTGTTTGTTTTTTTAAGGTTGTGTTTTAATTGCACATTTCCCTTCTCCCTCTTTCCCCCTCAGCCCTCCCATACACCACTCGCTTTCGTTCAAATTCATGGCTTCTTTTTCAATACTTATATACTTATGTATATAAGTTTTTATATAAACATATATATATTTAAATAAATCTGTTGAATCTATATAATGGAACCAATTAGGGTGCTCTTCTCTGGGGAAGACCACTACTCCCACTCCCAGCTTACTCAGTTGTCTGAAGTTCTTTGTGCAGGGTTGAGGGTTTTCCCAATCCAGTTCACCATCCATGTCCTCCTTACTCAGCTCATGTTTGGGGTTTAGCTTCTGATGTTGCAAGGAGACACAATCTTGCAGAAAACTCATTGATCTTCTGGCTCGAACAACCTATTTTGCCTCTTGATTTGCACAACAGATTTACATTTGTTAAAAATGTATGTATTTGTTTGTATGTTTGTTTATCTTTGGACAGGGATTTGCTAAGTAGGCTAGCCTTGCCTGGAACTGGAAATTTTGTTCCTTCAGCCTCCCTAGTGCTGGGATTATGGGTTTGTGCCAGCATTTCTGCTTGGAGGTTTCTCTGGCAAGATCATCAGTAACTAACAAGTAGTGTCTGAGAGCGAGCACCTGGCTGTCACACGTTAGCACTATCGGTTTCTGTACATAAAAATGATTCTGAGAAGAGTGTTTGCTGGGAATGTCAGGCTCTTCCTTGTTAGTAGAAAACATGTCTTTTAAAGGAACTTTTGAGCTTCAAAAAACATTTGAGGTGATTAGAGAACAGATCCCAAGAATAAGGGTTTGGCCAGGGCTGGAAAGCAAAGATGTATTAGTGGTTATGAATTTAACATTATTAGGACTCAAGGTGCATTGTGTTCTAGAATTATGAGCATTTTTTTCTTTTAAGTGTAGGGAATACTTTAAACTTCTAAATATTTTGAGACCATCTTATTCCTGCTGGGAGTAGTGGAAACTTAGAGTGTATATTGCATGCTGTTTGAGTCCCTTCAACATTTTCCAGGCTGAATTTTATTCCTTATTAACTTGAATGTTTTCATGTGCAGCAGATGGGAAGCAGTTCATGTAACTACTTGACATGTTTATTTTGATGAGTATTTTAGTGTGTGTATGAAGTTTGGTTTAAAATCTGCCTTTGGGATCACTGCCATGTGTGTTCTTGTTGAACTGAGCTTCGAACCCTCCACTCTTGACACGCTGAGCCTGTGCTGTGGAATGCAGACTTCCACATCCTGGCAGCTTTGTGCAGTAGATGACAGTTAAATCCCCATTTTGTAGGAAAAAAATGTTTCCATATTTTGTCCTGGAGGCAGAGAGACTTTATCAAGGACCACACAGTTTAGAATAATGTCCACTATGGCAGATTTTAGAATAGCAGATGAACTATAGTGAACATCAGTTAGAACAGAGCCATTTCATAGACATATAATCTGTAACACATAAGAACCTTACCTTTTATGATTATTAAAATTATGAAAGTGAACAGAAACAGTTGAACATGGTTCTTTTTAGTATTTTACCTTATTTGGTCCAGTTATCTAACATCATCACATTAGTATGTAATCAATAAAAGCTATCAATGAGATCTTTTACATATTATCCAGAATTCAGTATTTAAAGTCTATAGTGAGGCCAGAGGGGATTGTTCATTTGGGAAAGTGATTGCTATCCCAACAAGAGGGTTGGAGCTCAATCCTTAGCTCCCATGTACAAATCTGAGTATGGTGACTCGTGCTTGCAATCCCAGCAGTGGGGAGGCAGACAAGTAGATTGGTGGGCTTCACAGTAAACCACAGGTCCCAGTGAGAGACTATCTCAAAAACAGGTGAATGGCTTCTGGGGAAGAACACCCAAGGCTGACCCTGGGCTTTTACACATAAATAAATGTGCTCACACATACATCCACACATACACACTCTCCAGGATTAGACTTATTTTAAATCTGAATCCCAGCCAGTAGCCACAGCACCTTTACTACTCCCACAGAGGATACCTGAGACTTTGAGGGATGTGCTTTCATTATAACTGGGGCAAGTTTGTTCTTAGTAGCAACTGGAAAAGAGGCAGAGAAGGATCAAGTAGATATTGTTAAGTGAAACCAGCAAGACAATATGGCATCTTGAAAATTATTTTGAAAAGTGAAATCAATACAGGATTTTCATGTTGTATATTGTCACTGATATATTTGTGAGTATGCATATGTATAAATGTTGAGTTTATATGAATGTTCAGAAAGAGTTCTGAACCAACATCCTCCACAAAGAGAACTTTTGGAGGTGGTAGCCAATGAAGAAATAAGGGAAAATGTATTACTGTATAACTTGCATAAAAAAGGCTTTAAATATGTAAGCTGATAGGTCGAATGGTCTCTAGGGGTCAGTGGAACTATGCACCACAGTCATTAGGGACATATATTCAAATGTCCTTACTGGGCTCCACCCTGGACCTATTAAATGGAGATATCTAAAGAGTTCAATGCCAAGCTTTTCAAATGATTCTAACCTGTGGCTAGAATGGAAAGATAGAAGTGGGGAAGAAAGGATGGAATTAGATTCTGCTTCTTTCTATTGACTATAGATGTTTCTTACAGAGGGAACTATGTGAGAGCCTGCTGGAAGGTCCCTTGATGGCACATTGGCAAGGAGTTTTTGTTGTGTGTGTTGAATATGGGCAGGTCCATATTTTACAGTGAAAATGGATCATTTGAGCTTTGGGGGTTGAGAGCTTTTTGTGAAGGTATTGACTAACCCAGAGCCATTCAACTTCATGACAATGCTGGCCACAGAGACTGTAAAAGTAGTCCTGAGCTTTAAAGCATGTCTAGACAAACTCTTAACAGGTAGAAGTGCAAGGGAGCAAGACCCCAGAGTTGCTTTCCATGAACAGTGTCTAAAGAAAGGTTTATAGACTTAAAAAATTGTTCAGTTAGATTCATGAGTCATGGCCAGCATTTGATTGGAGTGCTACAGAGGTGTGGGGAGCTCACATAAAAAACCCTACCACTTTCTCCTATTGCCATGTTCTGCTTAAATGCAAGGTAGTTAGAGGGTTAGTGCCAGTGGGAGTGAAGCCAACTTAATTTCATTTAACAAGACAAGACATTCAGCATCAGGGATATTTTGTATTGAATCCAGGGTCAGTGTTGGTCAGGATGCTGGTTCTTACATTTCTATTATGAGTCTCTTCTGTATCTATACAAAATAATTTTTTTGAAAAGGAAGCAAATGGGTGTTTGTCAGGACTTAGAGCTGGTATTGGTCCTAGAAATGCCTAAAAAATGCATGACTTAATGGGATTCTGTTCATTTATCCTGGAGTGAAAAGCACATTCTCTGGTTGCCATGGAAATAGACTTAACCATTCTAAGGAAATGGATCCAGTACTTCCCTCCTAATGATAGCATATAACATAAAAACAATGGCTTTACATTGAATTCCATTGTGAGTTGACTGTGCTTCCTGCAAACGAGCCGCCTCATTTGCTTTTAGCTCTCAGAGTTTCCATGTACTGTGCACTTGTGTATGATAAAGATGTGAAATTTTTATCCTCTGTCACTGAATCAATTCATTTGTGGGAAGAATCTGAATGTTAGGTTGGTTTCATTCAGATGTGAGAGTCATTGGACATTTGATAATGGTACCCATATTTTTTGTTCTTAGAAGTTGGAAGATGTAATACTGAGATCTGACTCTGCCTGGGGCAGAGATACTCTAATTAAGACCAGCAGGAGGCCCTGAGATCTGAAGTTGATTAATCCAGACAAAGTCCACATAGAATGCGTCTGCTGAGAACGGGGTCCATTTCATTGAAACATTTCATTGGGAATACTGCAGCAGAGAAACTTAATGGAAACTTCATTTGGAAGAGTAAATCATAAACATAAAGCTGCTTGATCTTACTAGTTTCAGAATTTGAAGTTACAGTGTTTACAGGGGTTAGACATGTAGGTTAAAGCAAGCATGAAATAAGTACTGAATCTTTTGTTGTAATTATGGGGGCAAAGCCATGTGTCCAGCATGTGGGACTTGGTTAAGGATGAGGACTTCTCAGACCTTCTTCCACAGCCCAGTTATCTGCAGCCTACCTTTCCACACTGCTGTTTCCTAGAATAAATTCTACTTGAGCTTGATGGCTCTCTTCTGTGTCTTTACCATACCACATATATGTGTTTTTTTTTTTTTAAATCTTATTCCTCTGCACTTGTATACCACTTTTAGGCTTACTCCACCTTTGTCGTTTAATTTAAATATTTGATCTTTAATATAATTTCCCTCTCTCTCTCTCTCTCTCTCTCTCTCTCTCTCTCTCTCTCTCTCTCTCTCATCAGTAAGGCAATTTCTCCTTGGAAGGGGGAAAAACAACATGTCAGACCACAAACTTAGGCTAGCAAGCACACCAAAACCAAGAAATTCCCTTGCTTTTTATTCTAAAAAGGTGGTGACTGTGTCTTTTACCTTTTGGCTGGGGGCTGACCTCACAGTCCTTCAGGATTGGCTACTCTTAAAAGAATCAGAGTGAAGGGGAGGGGAGGCTATTCTGAGAATCCAGGCAGCAGGGCCTCTCCTTTGCATAAACAAAAGTCTTCCTAGATTGGGAAGATTAAAATATTTCCATAAACGTTTTGCAAATTGAGGGAGACTAAAGGTGGGGATATATTTATGGTGTCAAAACATCAATTTGATGATTCACCATATATTACTGTTTTTCTCCATTTGCTACTTGGACCCATTCAATGTCAAAAGTATGGTCATGGCACATTTTGAACTGTACAAAATACCCAAAGTATTTTTGATGATCTTAACTTTTCCATAAAATTTGCCTGGGAACTTATAAGTCCCATACGTTAACAGCATGTTCATGGGTAATATTAATTTGTTACATTATCCATGTATATACTTTGAATTCAGCTTTCTTTTAAAATGGAGTTGCATAACCCTATTCTCAATGGCAAACATTGACCATCTCTGTAAGACTACCAGTATCTATTTGCAAAGGTCAATAAGCTGGGCTTAGTGAATGAACCTGAAGCTGAGTGTTTTGTCTTTGCTAAGACTATGCAGACTATTTGCATATTTTCCCTAGGATTTCTACAGCACTTGCCTCTTCTGTTCACACATGAACAAGACTACTTTCTGCCTTATTTACATGAAGAATCATGCATTAGTTTTATATTGCTGTGACCAGATGCTCGACAGAAGCAATGTAAGGGAAGGAAACATTCATATTGGTTCCTGTTTTAGAGGGCTCTGTCCATGGTCTCTTGAGCTTGGTTAGGCATCAGTATTTGTGTTGGAGAGGTGGTCTATCTTTTGACAGACAGAAAGCCAAGAGAAAGGAAGGAACTAGGGACCAAATAGAGGCACAACTCCAACGACCTCAATTCCTCCATCTAGGTCCTTCCCCTAAAATTTCTACTACCTTTCCAAATAGTACCATCAACTGGGGACTATATGTTTAACATATGAGTCTCTGGGGGGCATTTCACATTCAAGCTATAACAGGTTTTTTGGTACCTTACCTGCTCACATAATCTTTATGAAAGAAGGGCTAGGGTGCATCTATACCCCTACACAAAGATATCCATTTTACCTATGTTAATAGTCATTGTTAAGTTGTATTTAAGTGACTGTGTTTTATGAATCCATATTGTTAATATGGATTTTTTTTGCAACTGTTAGATTTCTTAATGAAGTCTTATAAGCATCCCTCTACAAACTTCTATAGACTTACAGAATAGTAGAGGGAATCTTTCTAAATATATGTTAGCTAATTCATGAGCTTGAAAGTTGACCATGAATTGGGGATGTCTTAGTTCATCAGTTAGTGTAATCTCCTAAAGACAGACAGTATGCGATGGGTCGTTTGCACCTTTTCTAAGATGAGAGGATAAAGGAAGAGGTATTGCTTGAGAAAGAGAGGCCTGCAATAGTTTGTTGGTATAAGTTATAGAACTAAGAAAATAAAAAGTGGAGTTGATGTTTATTAATTCCAGTAATAGGTGACTAAAGAAATGGTAATCAAATTTAAACTTCTTGTGTTTTGTGCTAAGTATTGGTTTTGTACTTAAATCAATTCTGTTATTAAATCCAAGTTTTTCTTGTGGTAAAATAGACATATAATGAAATTTACCATCTTAACCATTTTCAAGTGTGCATTCATGCCCATTAAGTACATTTATAACATTGTGTAACCTGTATCACTATCCGTTTCTGGAACATTTTCCTCATCCTTGAGAGAAGCTCTTTAAAGTCATGGACGTTATCCCTCATTCCCTCTGCACCCTTCTCATCTATCCCCTACCCCATGCCTTGTAACCTTCATTTCTCCTGCTTCTGTGACCCTGCTTGTCTTAGCTGTTTCTTAGATAAAATGGGGTTAAATAGTCTTTGCCCTTTGTGTCTGAATTCTTTCACTTGGTGTAGTGCTTTCAAAGTCCATGGACCAGAACCCCTTCCCTTTTAAGGCTGAGTAATGCTTCATTATGTGTGTACACATTTCATCTATCATTGCTTGATAAACACAGATTTTTAACCATGGAACAGTTATAACCACATACATACCACTTTATAGTTTCTCCCTCCCTCCCTCTGCCCTCCCTCTGTCCCTTCCTCCCTCTATCCCTCCCTCCCTCCTCCCTCCATCTCTCTCTGTCTCTCTCTCTGTCTCTCTCTCTCTGTCTCTCTCTCTGTCTCACACACACACACACACACACACACACACAACACACTATTGGCTCTTTTCAAAGATTTTTCATTCTTTTTTGGTCTCTAAAAAAGGATTTGTTTATCCCAAACAACAAATTAGTTTCCCACTTCCTGGAAAGGCAGCTGAGATAAATTTAACATGTTCTTGCCTCTCCTTCTTCCACGTTATAGACAGTAAGTTTCAGGCTACCATGGACTATATAAGAAGCTCTTATCTCAACAACAACAACAAAAAGCTTTAAGCTTTCTGAAACTCTTTAAGCCTGGTGAGGAAAAATATCTATTATAGATATTATAGTGTATATATATATTATATATATATATATATATATAATATATGTGTGTGTGTGTGTGTGTGTGTGTTGTGTGTATTATAGACATTATAACATATATATATATAGCTATTAATGAATTGATTTTATTAAAATATCTTACTTCTGTTTTGACATACATGATTTCCTTGTAATTACACCATAGTTCTTTGTAACTTATTCAGGGTTTTTAAAAAACTTAACTGTAAAAACAGAATAACTCTGCTTCAGTTATATCAACCCCCAAAACAGAATCACTATGGAAATTTCTAGAGTTGAGCTTTGGCAGTGTCTAATGCTTTAGAGCTCTCTAGGGAATTCTCATGGCAGCCTGGGGTGTGGTTCACTGAGTTAAGACTTGAGAACAATCTTTTGATTTAGCTCCGGATTGCACACACAAACAAGGGTGTCTTTGGAACACTTTCCATTTGGAAGTTCAGTACAATGATTTGAAAGCTGATCCTGAAAATGTGAGTGAACTCTGAAGCCATGGCCAAGCCCCCGGAGGACGGGAATGGAAGGCTCGATTGTGTACCACTCTCACACTAAGTGATTGGGGGAGTAATGTACACAGATACTTTTGTTTCTTAATGGATGAGTCTTTGTTTTTATATAAATCTGATAGGAAGAAATGGTCACAAAAATTGATTCTGTTGGGCCAACCATTTCCTTTGCTTTAATAAGTTTTTCCAAGTGTAAGCTTGCACTTAGCTTGCACACACATACTCACTACCACCCAGAGTAGACATTGCTTTTCTCATGTGCCTGTTGGGAAAGCTATGCTTTTTGTTTGGGCATACTCTTCTTCTGCATTCATGAAAGTATCAGGACATAGACCCCTACTGCCCTCTGTTACTGTGTCATCTGTCTTAGGAATGTTGTCCGTCCTTTTCCCTCTAATTCACCAGGCTTTCTCATTTCATTGAGCCCTATGTTGCAGTCAGAAATTATGTCATGCCTTCTACATATAAGAAACTACTTGAGAGCAGTGCATATCTTGCTGGCGGTTGTTACAGGCCAGCAGAACTTTCGTGAAGAGCAAGTGGAAAGGGAGGATAAAGAAGTCTTCTGGTTGCAATACTAATAGGAAATAAAGGAATGGACAAATTGAAGAGATGTAAGCAAGATTAATGTTTGGTTAAGAAACCAGACACAGCTGAAATCACCAAGAGGGCAAGGCAAGTTAATAGTGGGAAACCCGGCTGATCACCTGCTTCCTTCCAGGTGAGGCTTTCCCATTTCCATGAGCTTCCTACAGAGATAACACTAGCTGTGACATTTAAGAGTTGTTATTTTAAAGTATATTGCAAAAACAAAGCCAATGGCTGACTTATTTTGTTTTTTTTTTTTTTTTTTTTTTTTTTGCAAAACAATTGTCTGTAATCTGGTTTTGTAGCTTCTTCTGACTTTAAAAGGGTTTCCTTCTTTCCTGTCTTGTTAATGGATAGAGAGACATAAAATGACAGCAGGGTCCAAAGTCCCCTAGTCTGTACCAACAAGAACCTCTCTTCTAGTTTCTGTCACCAGTAGACATGTTTGTAAGATGTGGCTTTTTTGCCATTTGGTTTAGAATTATCTGAATACCTGCTAGGTCCCCTTTTTGGGACCCTTGACTTAGCTGAATCACACAGGGTGGCTAAGGCTCAGTGCAGGCCTATTACAAAAGGGATTTTAAAATACATCTCATTGTCTCTTATTTTCATCATCAGCATCCTAAATATGAAATGTGAAACATTAGCACAGTGCACATTTCCCCTCATGTTCAGTAGTTGTCAGCATCTTCCCACGTTTGCTTACCTGCCCCGCTAGCACCCATCTGTCTTGTTCTGTGTGACATGGAAGTTACTTGCAGACTTTATGACATGATACCTCTAAATGTTTCCCAGTGAAAAACCTTCCTCTTCATGAACAAAATGCCACACCACACTGAAGAATGTTAGTAACATTGCTGTAATAGTATGTACTATCCAATCTATAATCAAATATCCTACAACATCCTAAGAATTTTAAAAATTGCCTCCCTAAGAAAGCCTGGAAGACTAGGACTGGAGAGTGTGGAAGAGTGCGAAGGGAGAATGAAGCAGCAGCATGTAGAAAGCATGGGCTGAGGTCCTGGCTTGCAGCTCTTGGAGGTTCTAAAGTCTTGGGAAAGTCAAGGCATTTGCTCTTCTGGTTCATAGGCAAAATGAAGGGATGGAGCACTGTGTTCTCTAAGGGCTTTTTTGATGCTGTCTTTAAAATGTCATTAGAAATTATGCTTATTTGCAATGGATATTTTATTTTGAGAAAGCAGTTTTCTGTCCTCTCTTGCTTATAGACTGTCTAGGTTATGCCAAAAGTTATGAAGATACTTGCTATTTTATGGTGCCTCCTCCTATGGGACAGCTACCTATTAACTGCTGGACCACTTGTTCTCCTGGAAGAGCAAGAATTGTACACTCTGTTTTCTTGTATCTTTTATTCAAATGTTCTTATTTTTCCTCTGGTTTTCTCAGTTCATGAAAAGATGGGTTTGCCTTCTTCCCAAAAGACTTTCTGGTGTGGATCATTCATTCTCCTTATTAGCTAATATTTTGTTCTTAAAATACTGCTCGAGTAATTATGAATTGAAAATGTTCAGGAGAATATTGGTCCTTGTGCTCTTCTCTGATCACACTGTGATATTGTGATGCTCGCTGTGTTCTGGTTATCTCCCAGTGAGCCAGAATTTTCCCAAGGAGAAGATATTTATTTAGGAAACATGTCTGATTCTACATTGCATCATAGTCCATTGAATCAATGATTGATTGAGTTATCTCTATCCTCCTCCCCCCTCGCCCACTAGTCTTATTTCCCATTTTCTCTCATTTCTCCCTCTTTCCTTTCTCCTTTGTGCATTCATCTGGTCCCAGGTACTGCATGCCTGTTGGGATGACTGTAGTTGGATCTCCCAAGATCCCATGGCTAATGTCTGTCTCACCAGTAGCTCACCTCAAAGCAAAGCAAGGTTATTGCTTTAAAAAGCATATTTGATAATCATAATTAAAAGGAAAAAGGTTCCACTGAGATTTGTTAGGTTCACTAGTGAGATAAAAAGCAGTGTCCAAGCAATCTCTGATTAAGGAAATGTGGGACTGTTTGGGAGAGAGAAAATATTTTTTATGTGGGAGTTTATATTTTTAACAGACTCTTTTAAAGTTTAGATTTAACTTCTAATATTTTATCATTGACTATTCTCTTATATAACCATAAGATTATTTTCACTTCTAAAGTAGTAATTACATGGCGTGACATAATGACTCTCCTGGAATGTGCCTTTTTTCTTCTATTTTTTAATTAATTCTTTGGGAATTCAGGTCACATGGTATATTTTCACCATATTCATGTTTGCACACCCACAGCTCCTCTTAGATGCACACTCATATTCCTATGCACTCAACTACAAGTTCTGTTCTTCTAAACCCATTGAGTACGATTTGTGTTGTTCAAGTACTCTTGGGTATGGACACACCCTAGAGTGTGATCAACCTCCCGGGAATGACATCATTGAAGAAGACTGACTCTCCCTTTCCCAGCAACTATCAAATGCTATTAGTACCTCAGTTAGGAGTGAGGCTTCATAGCCACCTCCCTTTTGTCTGACTTGAACTTGCATATGTCTTAACACATGCTATACCATCACTGAGTTCATATGTGCAACACCATTTGGTGTTTAGAAAATACCATCTCCTTGAGCTTATCTACTACCTCTGAATCTTAGAATTATTCTTGAAGATATTTGAGCCTTAGGGACAAGGCATGTGATACAGAGATCTCATTTTAAGTCTGAACATTCCCAGGCTTCTATTTTCTGCAGGTTGACCAGTTAGGATCTCTGTATTAATTACTACCTACTGCAAGAACAAGCTTCTTTGAAGGGGATGGGAGATACATTGATGTATGAGTATGGCAACAAGTCGTGACTCATTTTAATTATACATCTTTTTAGCAGAAAGATAGCATTAGGTCATAGGCTCTAGCAGAGAACATATTCACTACAGATTTCTAGCCCCATTAACAATGCTAACTATGGCTTCCATGTTGGTTACCTCTGACATGGCGGCAAACAGCATGTCCTAAAATTTGATTTGTAATGGATGGCTTTTTAAGTAAATAATACAAACATTTCCCTATGTTAGCATTCTTCTCTAATATGGACTTTGTGGTTTCATGTGGCATTTTTACATGTTTAGGTTTAGAATAACACGGATTGCCCCAATGCAGTGCTAAACAAATGTTTGCCTCAAGTTCTTGAAGGCTGTTGGTCATTTACGTTTTCTGTATATCAGTTTTTGATTTGGGTTCATTTTTGTATGTCATATAGACCTGGTTTTCTTTCTCCCCTATGTATGACTAAGATCTAATCCAGTACACTGAAATGGCACTCACTGATATGTCAATGTAGTCAATACAGTACTGGGCCACACAGTTTCTTTGTGGGCATTTCTCTTTACCTCTCCCCTTCTCTGTCTCTTGCATGATCTTGCCTCACTAACCATTGAGGTTATTTTATTAATGACAAATACTTTTGAATTCATTTGAGTAACACTTGAGAATTGCAGCTTCCTGATGCTGCTTCAGGATTTCAATACGGCATTCCCCAGGAACTCATTTCCAATTGAATTATGTCTCACTAGATAACTGACCAGGCTTTGGGAGAAGGGGACGGTCCCAGGAAAAACTCAAGTCTCAGCTGGCAACAGCTCCAAACTTATTGACCTGATGCTTGGGGCCACTTAGAGTGGATTTAACTAACAATAGGTACCGTCTTTACATGCTTGCAATGTCTCTTTCAATTCTTAAAAATCTGGGATGAAAGATGAAGATTTGATCTGCTTTCAGTATACTGTCCTTTAATTAGTAAAGTCTTTGTTGTGTACATCACCAGAATGTACTCAGGTGAAATATGTCCTGGACAAACCTGAACAGGAGTGCATTTGGCTATTGCTACTTATCTCTCCAGCTTGAGTGCATGTTGGGCACTTGCAGGAGCTGAAGAAGATGATGCAAGCCCTGGTGGTATCCTCACTGGCCCTTCCAATCACAGAGGACTTTGCCTAGCCCCCTTCCCAAACATCCATCTCTTGTCTTCCCTTAAAGCCTATGGAAAGATACCCCAATGGCATATTTTTCTCAGGTTAGGGAAGGGCATGGAGAAATCCTATATGTGGGCTCAGGGTTTTGGGATAGTGAAATTCCAGGGCCTTGAGTACCTCTGAGAACAAGGCTGGAAGCTGAGGAGATGGTATGGACCATACATACACACAGCCCCTTGACTCTGTATCCCCTTTGTCTCTTGAGTGGGGAGAAAATGAAAGAGGACCACAACCAGACTGTCTGAATTATATCCCCTTGTCTAACTATGAGAAGGGCACCATAACAAACGCTGGCGTGCAGGAGCATTGCGTGCTGTTTCTTTAACTTTTCAGGCAGCATCTGATTGTCTGACGTCTGCAAATTGTTGGGCTAGGTATCTGGGAAGGAGACAAAGCAAAAAGCTACTTTTAATCTAGTTGTGGGGAAAACTGAAGCTGAGATGAGAATATTTTTGAAACCACTGCTAATTAAGAGAGAATGATTGGCCCATAGTTGTCAAAGAAGTTGGGGGTAAAATGGAGCAGCTGTGGAGGTCAGCTGATTTGGGGCCCTGGAGTGTCAGGAAGCATGGGGCTATAGGTGGAAATTTTAAATGCTGTCTGGATTCCAGCAGTACAGCATACATGTGAGTAAGCTCACACGACAGCAGAGACTAAGGACGAGTGTAGGGGACTTGGACTGAGCAGGAGAATGTATGTCTTAATAAAAGGCTTTCAAATTAAGAGAGTTGAATGATGATCCTACCAAATTAAATGGAAATTGGATCCCTGAGTCCAGACTTGGATTGCTGGTAAGAAATTAAGCTGGCACCATTACATTGGTGCAGAAACTTAAAGCCTGATGCCGGTTCACCTTTATCCCTCAAATAACTTAGCTAAGGAAAACTTCATCTAGAAAAGAAATATAGCTCTGCATGGCAGTTCATACCTTTAATCTCAATTAGGAGAGGCAGAAGCAGATGGATCTCTGTGAGTTTGAGACTAGCCTGGTGTACACAGTGAGTTCCTATGTAGGGCCACATTATGACACCATTGTCTAAAAGAAAACTGTGTAAAAGGAAAAGTTAAGAAGACATTTTTTAACATGCTAGCAAAAGTACAAATGGTGCTTGCAAGGAGGACACACCCAACTCCCTCTCCCTTTGGTGATGGAGGATAAGAAGTTTGGCTATAATGGAAAGGAAGGGGTTGGTAAAATCCTAGCCCTAAGTGAGGAACTATGGGTAGCTGCTGGCTTCTGGCAGGAGAAGAGAAAGTTCCCTTAAATAGTGTGGCTCCAGGTAGGTCTCTATGCTCCAGTGGACAGCCCCACACCCAAAAGTATATAGCCAGCTCAAATGTGAGTCAATTGGTTGTTTAAAAAATAAAAGACAAAAATCCACAAAGTTAGGGATTAGGAAGGTGTGGGTAGATCTTGGAGGAGTTAGTTGGAAGAACGAGAAAAATATATTGTATGAAATTCTCAAAGAATTAACATTTTTTTTAATTTGGCACACTTATAACATGTGTAAGGAATCCCTATGACTAATAGTTATTCTAGCCAGCAAGTGCCTCTGTGAAGAACATGCGCTCTAGTGGTTTGTTTAGTACTGTACTCCCTAAATTCATGATGGGTATAGAACCTGTAAGTGTGACCTTCTTTGGAAATGGGGTCTTTGTGAATGTGGTAAATGATGGGGCACTCAGAGTAAATTCGATTGGGTCTTAAATCCAAGATGGCTGTATCCCTACAGAAGAGCGATGTGAGATGTGAATGTAGGCACATAGGAGAGGTGGCTGGGTAATGGCCACAAGCCCAGAATCACCCAGCATCTTTAGACACACTAAAGCTAGGGGAGAAGCAGGGCGTGGTCTCCCTCTGTGATAAGGGGGCAACATGGGTGGTCTCCCTGTGTAAGAGAACACATTGCCAATATTTTAAGCCACTGGCTATAGTTCTTTATTATAACAGCTTATTTCTCCATTATTAATAAAAATGCCACCAAGTTACTAACCTCAAAGACAGTAGTTCCTGCTTGTAACTTTGTCTCCTAAATATAGCATCTCTCTCAGACAAATGCATTGGCTTCTTTAATCTCCATTCCTACAATCACCCTCTTACCAATTATTATAAGTAGTAGATGAATACTTATTTCTACATTGAAATGCAATTTTAATTCTCACAATAATGCTGACTTAATGGTAGTACTATATACTCTTAAGTGCTGTCAAAACCAGGCTTCAAAGAACTTAAGAAACTTGTCTCTGGCTACAATAGAAGATGAACAAAGAGAATCAGAGGTGTAGTATGCATATACTCTTAGCTTCAGTGAGACTCTGTCAACCTCAAATTGATTGCCTTGTTATCGCTATCATACTATACCATGTTTCTTCGATTTTCCAACAGAGGGCCAAGAGGTCATGTCTGTATCATAGGGATGAAGTGGGAACATGGTTCCCGAAACTGTTCTCCTTTGCTTCCTTATACTTCTTGTTGTGAGGGAACCCCACCAAATGCTAGGAGGGGAGCAACGACCTTGGCCTTGTAACAATAGAATTTCTTTTCTGTTTGTGATCCCTTTGAGCTACATCAATTTGAGTTTTAGCGGAAAGCTCCCCATCCCCCGCCTTTAGGAGACCATTGGATAGATAACATATACAGATAATTTTTTAGCTTCTTTTTCTATTGCTGTGATAAAATATCCTCAGAAAATATATCAGGCAAAAATGTACAGGCCCCTGCTAATCCTCTTGGTTACTTCTCAGAGCTCGGGGATAAGACTCTATTGCTGAAGACACCATATACCTTGGTGTAAGATGCGGAGAAATCAAGCTGGAGGCCACCTGGAAAGTTCCTCACTGCTGGCCAACTTTTATAATACTGGGTCCTCATATCCCTTGACACCATGTCTATACACTGTAGTCTGATGTGGCCTAGGCAGCCCTTCTCCTACAAGCTTGCTGAATGTAACCTAACCCACTCTGTGATGCTGGCTCTGCTTGCTGTCTATGGCTTCCTCTGACAAGCATAGCATGGCTGTTATTTCTGGGGTTTCTATTTCACTTCCAGCCTTATTGTCACAAGTCCACACGTTGCCCTGTCAGAGCCTGCTTTGCAAGGACTCTACCTGCCACACATAATCAGAACTCCCCATCCTTCCTTGAAATCTTGGTGGAACCAAAACCAGAGTCACATAGATAATGACAAAGATTGCCACCAGTAATGGCTAAATAGAGAAAACAGATCCTAGGGAATTTTGGGCCATGCAGAGTACCTCAGTGAGTGGGTCTCTGCAAACACCAAGGTAATGAGCCACGTGAGACAAGAAGGGAATCTGGCTCAACACAGCTTAATTAGTGATGTTGATTCAAACATGTAGAGTCAGACCCTTCGAAGTTTGTTTTAGCCATATTTAAGCACGGCATAATTTTGGAATGAAGTTTTCTGATAATAACTCAATTACGTGTGTACAACAGAGCTTAATATATAATTACATTGAAACTCTTTACAGAGTACATATGTCCTCTTCCATAAAGATAGGTTCTGTTTACTCAAAAACAATGTACAAGATAAGGGTCTAGGGAGAACGATTAAGACAAACATAATAATCTGTGCGAGTCAGGATTGGCCTGGCCCTACAGATAGCACAGAAGTTACCTGGGCTATCGTAAAGTACATGTGACAGTTCCCATAAGGATGGGTTTTATTAACTGAGAAGCAGTGCTGAAGATAAAGGTCTAGAGAGGAAGCGTCTGAACAAACAGAGTAGTCTGGGGGATTCAGGTGTGGGCTGGCCCTTCAGAGAGCAGAGATCACCAGGCTATTTATTAACGACACCCATTCCCAGGCTTTCAGGCAGGAGCCAGGTATACTTCTCCTTACTTTGAAGAGAGAGCCCAAGTGTTTAACATTCCTGCTTTCCCTAGTACTTATCTGAGGCACAAGGACCTCATGGTCTCCATACCTCTGGGTATACCTCAAATGGAGGTCTTGGAAACAAATTTTCATGTTGATATCCTTAAACCTGTGATAGCTCCCCATCATCTCAGAGAGGCACTCCCCCCCCCCCCACCCACTCCCGCTCCCGGAACTACAGACTGAGTGAGATCTCCCTGTGCCTGGGTGTGAGCCCCACAAGGTCCACCCAGCACCATGCGGAGTAAACTCAGTCAAAAATCCCGCACTTCTGCTGCTCCCTGGAACCGCGGGAACCACAACCGCTCAACAGGATCCACACCCGTGACCACGTGCGGGCACAACAACCACGCAACTCATAATCTCATTACCATTAACTACCAATAATCGCGCAGGGTTGGGGAGGGCTTCTGGAACCTCTAGCACTCCCAAGGAGATGTTCACAGGCCCCAGTCTAGTGAAGGTCTTATGCAGAGGCCTGCCACTGCAGTGAGTTCCTGTGTGCAGTGGCCAGGTCATATCTGGAAGGTATCTTTGACACACATTTCCCCATCCCCTGGCTCTTGGGTTCCTTCTGCCTCCTCTTTCTTGATGCTTCCTTAGCTTGAGCTATGTTATTTTTCAAGGTTTTGTTCTCTGCTCATCTTTGCCCCAAATTCTCTTTTTGGCTAAAAGCATCTAGTAAGGGAAGAATGGGGAGGGGAAAATTATGTGATTGTATTATGATATCAAAAATGAAAGAGAAAGACATGTAGTAATAATACCCATGTAGCAGCCTGAATCTATGATGCCTGACAGACCCAGTCTATTGCCTTTATATATAATTTTCTATAAGACTCAGGAAAAGAAAAAAAAGTAGCCAGACCACTCACTGCCTTGCTGACGCAAGAGTGAGCACTGGAGCAGCTGCCAACAGGCTCTTCATTTTCATATAAAACCTTGTCAGGATGTCTTTTGCTAACTGCGTTTCCATCCACATACCCTCTTCCGAGCTAACACCAGAATTATCCATGTTTGTATAACCTTTAGCATGCTAGTCTTTTCCTATCCCATTCTTCCAAACTCCCATCTTCCTCCCACAAACTACCTTTCCACACCATCCAGTATACTTACAGCATCTATTATACATCATCCAATACACTTACAGCATCCAGTAAACTTACAGCAATGCTACATCTTGGTATCTATTTTCCAAGCTCCACTCCATCAAGTCAGAATAATAAACCAAAATTAACCACCAAAGATAATAGGAATCTTTAGATTGTTTTTTAAAATAAAACAAATATATTATTAGATATATGTGCTTCACACTGATGTGTGCTCTTGCCAATAATACCACTTCGCCGTTCCTCAGCTGCTCAATTCTTATGCTGGACACCAAAGGTAAATTCATGCATTTGGTCACAATGGCCTAGTGAAAATTCTATGCCTAGTTATGTAGATATCAGTCTGAATAAAATTGTTTCAGATTTTCTAGAATTCCAAGGAGATTTTTTTTTCTTTCCAGGGTGGCTGGTAGGACACTGTGTCTCTAGAACTGCCATATCGAGAATCTCATGAGCTCATCCTTGCTCCCCCCCACCATGTTTAGTTATACTAGCAGCAGATAGGAGTGTTTCATCCTATTTCATTTCATTTGACCTTTTACCTTGACCCTCTGTGCTTCAACAGAATCTCGTGGTGTTTCAAAATGGCTTCTTCATCTCCTTGCCTACACTCACTCACGTAGACTCAAGGGTGTCATCTCTCTTCTGTCTTTTCCTTCATGCCCTTGCTCTATGTTCCCTCCGTTCACAACATGAGCAAATATCCAACTTTGGATCAATTGTCATGATGTGCAAGGTGCAGGCTACCTTGGAGTCAGTTGTTCTAATGTTAGAGAGATCCCAGCAGCTTCCGAAGTCTGGGAGCCACTCCCTACCAGTGCCATGATGCTAGGATTTCTCAGTGAATGTTACTGTGAGAATGGGGGGGGGTGCTTATTTTCAGAAGCAGCAGTGATCTGTAGGAGGTTCTAAAACCATTCATAAAACACGTATGTTTGCCCTTTTTGTAAATCAACCAGGAGTCAGTCTCCTCTAAAGGTGAATTCACAATCTTTCTTATAGGAGGCATGAGTGATGCTGATGGAATTTCTGCTGTTTTATCTGTTAAACATAAAACATAAAACAGGATAGAATTCTCCTTGCCATTCATGTGATTTATTAATTTCCAAGGTGAATTAATGGAGGTCCAGAGAATGCTCCAAAATGGAGCTTTGTTGCAAACAAGTATTCTATTACTTTCCTAGGGTTTTAAAAATGAGCCGTTGACACAGAATAAACTAAATTGTACAGCTTTTTATTCTATCCTCTTGGGGGAGGGGTGACAGATTAACGTGGAGGCCCAGGGTCTTACTATGTAATCCAGTCTGGCCTCAAATTTACAACCCTCCTTTGATAGCCTCCTGAATGCTGGGATTAGAGGAGTGTGCCAGAGAGCTCTTTGCAGAAGGATTGATGCTTGCCCATCACAGAGATCTCTGGATCATGTAACTGCATCAGAGAAATGAACATAAACCAGTGCCAAATGTTTCCTGATATAAAATAATTAATACTAAGCTAAATGCTTATATTGAATTTTTAGTGCACCCTGCCTTTATAACATTATGAAGATTTGATTATATAAGTAAATAGCTCAAATTAATTTAGAACGAAAACTTGCCTCGATGTCTCTCTTATATGAACTTTTAAATGTATTGATAGCAAATGTGGAAAGTGCACTGTTTTCTGTACCTTACATTTAAAAACTAAGACTTCAAAAAGTCCTTGTGATTAAAGGGTAACTGATGTGTCCCTTTAGCTTTGATTGCTCTAAGAGCAAGAGAGCTGGGGAGATGGCTCAGCAGTTAAGAACATTTGTTAAGGAGCAAAGTTCAGTTCCCAACTCCCACATGGTGGTTCACAACCATCCATAACTCCTGTTCCAGAGGATCTGATGCTCTCTTCTGACCTTCATAAACACACATGTGATGCACAGACATACATGCAGCCAAACATTCATACACATAATTTTTAATCTTAAAGAACTTCTCACAGATGCCTTGAATTTGAAAGTACATTTTAATAAAAATGATATCTGTGATAACACAATGGGTCACATGGTTGCTCTTGCTATCAATTAAGGAATTGATTCCTAGACCTCTCCTGGTCGTCCAAATATACTACACTGTGTCTCCTGCTATTAAATCATGCTGTTTGTATAGAAGCTGTTTACCTGCTCTTATGTGCTTTAGCTCAGATCTACATTACTAATGGTGCCTGAGACGATAGATAGGAACGTTACTTAGATAGTTGTTACACGGTAGTGTAATGATAGGAAAATAGTCCAAATGTCAGTATAGTCGGAGGTCCTTTAAATTTTTTTATTGCAGGTTTATTTCCTGGAGGTGTGGATGTGGCATTGTGTGCATGTGGGAGTCAGAGGACAGCTTAGAGGAGTCAGTTCATTCCTTCTGCCATGGGGGTTCTCGGGATTGAACTAAAATCCGGAGGCTTTTGGGCAGACACTTTTGCTTTTGTAGGGACCTTGTTGGTCTAGATGGACTCTTAAAAAGTATCTCTCGTCCATATCTCACATCCATGGATGTGACATCTCCCTCTGAGAGGAGCCGGTGTGTTGAGAATCATGGCATGTTTTTTGTCTAATTCATAAAGATAACTAGGCATTTTAATAAATCCAAAAGATTATCAAGTGTGACGCAACATATTTTGAATCCCCCATTTTTTTTTATATCTTAAACTGGCTTTTAGGTTTCATCATTTAAGGTCTTTCAACTTTCCATTTTTGTTTTAAAAACCTCCTGTTAGCCCCCTTTTCTCAAATAGTAGCCATGAATCTGTCTCCAGCTGCTTCCAGTTTAGTTGTTGCCCAAGACAGTTGTCTTCTTCCTTTTATGGCTCAACACAGGAAGTCTTCGACATATGACAACAGAAGCTAGGGTAGGTGCCACGGTGTTGTGAGGCTTGGGCAGACTTGAATTTGTGAATCTTACTGCTTCTCTAAAAATATTTTCTCCTTGGAGATGGAACAGTAGAACTTGAGGGGCGTGGGAATTAGTGAAGAAAATGAAATTGAAACTTGGTAGGAAAAACCCATTGATTCACCTGAACACAATGTAGCAGCTGGGACATTTCTGTCCCAGGTGGATTCTGTCAGAAATGTCCTTCAGGGGGGCCCAGCAGCAGTGTTTCCCTCCAGTCCACAGAAACCTCCACAATACTCGCCACAACTGAATATTCCCAGCCTCTTACTGAGGCAGATGAAATTTAGCTGGGGTGTAGGGAGCAGAGAATCTGAATTTTATTGGTCCTCCACCCCTTGGGTTCTTCTTTACACTTGGGTAGTTCTTTGGCTTTACCCAGAGCTTGCCAGCTTTTCTCATAAACCCATATCTGCGGAATGACAAGCTCCAGGACAGCAGCCCATGCAGCTGCAGGAACTTCCACTGCCCAAGGTCAGCCCAGGATGGAGTAGACCAAACAAAATTACAACACTGTCCTCTGGGCAGGCCTCTGCAGGTGAGAACTGCTTCCACTTAAAGGTGACAAAAGGCAGTTTCTGAGTTTGTTTTTCTGGACTCCACAAAAGGCTTGACATCGAACCTAAGTCCCATAGTGTGTTTGGCACCAGGTCTTCATGTCTTCAGAAAGCCAAGCATCAGGAACCTAGCATGCAAGAGCTGGCTTTGCATCATGTCCTCCCACTTCATGTAACCCTCTCCTTACTGCTTTCCTATCCATTCATGAACAGTAGTGTGTCCTCTGTCAAGAGAAATAAGATCCCTGTTCAGAGAAAGCCCACTTGGTGGTCACATGGGACGTGTTCATACCCCTTCAGCCTATTTCTCATGTAAGTTAGGTGACACCTCCATCTTTGTGAGTTAAGTTTTACTGCCTCCACATTGTCTTCTGTAACCCAAGGCTGGGAACACTGGCTTTTGGGAGGTGGGGGTTGCAGGGTCAGGAAATGTGCTAGGCCACTGCCTGTCTCAGCAGCTTGATTAGTTCCCTGCCTTGGATCTCAGGGAGCCAGTCTTTCTGGATTCTGGGTAAATTCTAGAACAATTGGTTTTCTGTTCAGGTATCTTTTGGCTATCATTCAAAGGATTTATTTTGCTTTGCCTTTTATTTCTTCCTGGCTTCTAAAAGCAACTTTTTGTCACCCTCCCCCCTTAATCCCACAATGAGCTTTTTTTGTGTGTTATTTGAAATAAAATTAATACTTTACCTTGTATTGTTTTCTCAGTACCAGAAGTGTAGGGTCTTAGTGTACAAATATTTTTTGTTTGTTTGTTTGGTCCATTTTCAGTTCTGTATTTGTAGGCTTGGTGTTCTGTATCTGCTTAAGATTCCTGGGTAGAGTTTTAGAGGCCTCTGGAGAGGGATGAGTTAGGGATTAGGAGAGCCTCTTGGATGAGTCCTAGAAGGGGTAAGTCCATCTGCATAGGCCAGTCCTTTGTGAGTAGTTCAGAAAGTATAGCACCTATGTAACTGGGAAGAATTTCTGTTGGAATATTGTAAAGTCACATGTTTTATTTACTTTGATTGTCACACACAATACAGGGTTTTCATATCTTATAACAAACTTATTTGAACAACATATAAAATAAAATATTAGGTAATCACACAGGTGTCATATGGAGATGCCCAAATCACAATATTGATGCACATATTAGGAGACACTACTGGACAGTCCAGTCAACAACACTACTGTAGGAAATCTCCCAGCCCTGCAAGGCCAGAGACCCACAACACTCACCCAAAGTCAGCAGGGAGTCTGTAGTGAGGAGAATAGAACATGCATTATCTATATTCGCTGTGTACAGCAGAGTAGTAAGAGACATGAGTCCATTTACCCAGTGCTCAGGTCCTGGTCAAAGAAAGAACAGTTGCTTAAAGGGAAAGGGGGTGAAATTGCCTAAGTGGAGCTTCCCAACAAGAGATGGGGTGGGTGGGTGGGGCGGGGTGTCTTGATGCTCTCCTACTGAGATGTCAGCAATTGTAGTGACAGAAAGCAGACAGGAGGTCCTTTGGTGAATCTGTTACTGGCCTGAGTGTCTTGCCAGCTGTTGTCCATTGACTTTATTATGGAAGGCAGTTGCAGAGAGAGGCCAGGCAAGCAGCTCACATAGCAGGCCCTGGACACCGATAAGAATTGAAAAGTGCAGACATGCCTAACCTAATGACGGCCATATGTTCTGAAAGACACATTTTGCCATTGTGCATACATAATAGATTATATTTATACAAACCAAGATGATACAGCCTCTACAAGCAGAGGCTGTGTATATAGACTGCAAATCTACGCAATATATCACTGTCCTGAATACTGTAGGCAATTGTAACACAGTGGCATTTGTGTACCTGAGCATCCCTCAATGTCAAACAGTAACAATAGGCATGATGGGGATTGTTCAGTTTCATTGTAAGCTTAGAGCCCATCATGTACATGGATATTTGATATGCTCTGCCATATATGACCCCCATTGTATACATTGACATCCCTGTGTTTGCTGGAATGTCATTTAGTGACTTACAACTTAGTAACCATCATTGGATTTTATTTTCAAATATGCAGATGGAGAAATGGAAAGTAAACAGAGAGGTGCAATTTCCTTTATTTATATTGAAGACTGAACTTGTAAATGAAATTGCTAGTTGGCTCTTCTCTCTTCTGTGTTGTTGCATGCTGAGTCTGGGTGGAATTTCTCCTGGAATGGGACTTTCATCATATCTGGAGGAATCCATGATAATCTAACACCAAAATTCCCTTTCCAGCCAAATGCTTGGTCCCTGTTTGGAATAAAAATCTGATGTGAATGGAGGGTTCCTTCTCTCCTCCATTTGCTGGCGTAGCCCCAGCAGGCTCATTTTGGACAGATGCAATTAGCCCAGCAGCATGGCCCAAAGTCATGTTTTAGAAGATAATTGGCTAAAGTAGGGGGAGGGGGAAGGAGAGCTAAACCAGCCACTCTTCAATTAAAAACCATCCAGTAAAAAACACTAGCAGTTTTCATCCTCAGAGGTATGCCTTTGGATGTTCACTTTTCCCCTGAATAAAAGAATAAATGTATGAGTGAAGTCGGAATGTGGAGTTTCTGTTTGGAACAGGTAAATGGATCAGCTCAGATCCTTGATTTGTGAGCACCAGTCCCTGTGGCCCTGCCACAATTGCCATTGTAGAAGGCATGCTGTCATTACCTACCTTCACTCCCTCTTGCCTGCTGCCCCCTGCTGCTGGAGCCAGACCTGGTCTAGCACAGTTCTGCAGGCTGAAGGAACAAGGCTTTCCTTTAGGCTTTTTTTTTTTTTAAATAGAAAAATACCAAATTGTCACAGGAAGAGAAGAGCATGTGCCAATGCAGACATGATTCAGACGCAGGCCAACACTATCAGGCTGCATAAACTTGAAAAACCTGTGAGTCTTTATGATCCTCAGTTTCTCTTCTAGAAAAAGATGGTGCCAACTGGGTTGTAGAGGAGCTCGAATGAGAACAAGGAGACCCCTTCCACATGGTTTCTTTGTGTTCTTGATCTTGGTCTTCAGTGATTGTTGTGAGCCAGTCTATTCTATCTCTTCTTTGCCTCCAACCTATCTGTGTGTGAGTGTGAGTGTGTGTGTGAGTGTGTGTGTGTGTTTGAAACCAAAGATTTAAAGAGTATTTTAAAATAATAGTATTGTTAAGAACTTTTGTTATTTAATCTTAAAAACTGTTCTAAAATAGGTTTTTTGGTTGGTTGGTTGGTTGGTTGGTTGGTTTTTAATGCTCCAAATAGAGAGGAAGAAATAAGTTGATTTTGAAACATTTGTGACCGCCTTTGTCCTGGTGTAAAGGAATGAGCCTTGCTTCTGGGAGCTTCCTTATCTTGCTGCTGAATTTGGAGCTGTCTTGAATGAGTTCTCTGGCTTTCAAGGTCACAGTGACAACTTACTTGAAGCAGTTACATAATCTCCATGTTCGCCTTGACTTCTTCATCTGTAAAACACAGGACTAATGTTTGTTTGGGGTGAACTGGCATGGGACCAGAGGCTCAGTCCTACTGGGGGAAGAAACTAAAGCAACAGAATATTGCAACTGGGGAAATGGACCCCAGAATTCTGTGGGAACAGAGATCTAATCTGCCTTAGGACTTTGGGCCAAGCATTGATAGTAACATTTAGGAGAGAGAGTTGGTACTCTGCTCAGTTTTCATGTGGTTCTTTGAATGGATCTTGGAAAAATCTAATTAATATGAGAACTGAATCACAGGAAGAAACATAGTAAGGCTAACTACATGCTCTGACTTCATCATGGGACGCCTCACATGAAGGTTCTGAGCACAGCCCAGTAGGACCTGAGCAGGGTGTATCTGCAAGCTGGTGGCTTGTCTTGGATTTATTCAGTGTGTGGCTGGACTGAAAATTTGCCCTTATTAGTCCAGTACCATCAAGTCCTTCAGTTTATGAGCCAGATCTTCCTTGACAGTAGAGGTTGCCAGTGGAGTCCAAGTGAGTCAATTTCAGGTCTTTCTCTTGGTACCTATGTGTAGTGCAGATTTTACATAAGCAATCTGAATCCTGGGCTTCTCACCTGTGTACTGAAGAGAACAGCACTCATTTCACAGTGGTTCTGAAGGTTAAAGGGGGTGACTTGGGTAGAGTCCTCAGCACAGTGACTACATTAATATTTGTTAGTATCAGTACACAGTTATCACATGGGAGAGGTCATTAAATATCAGAGTGCGGCTCCTTTTAGGGCCCTTTTCTACTTATCTATGTGATCAGAGTCTTTTGACTCACAGTCTTTTGACACATGGGCTGTGGCACAGAGAATCAGCGTCTTCTATTTTCCCATGTGTTGAATATGTAATTGTAACTTGGTAGACTTAAAAAATACCTTGTATTTGAAAAATTTAGAGATACGCTATCCAGGAAAGGACTGCTGAGTGTCTACACGCCTTGAGGATGCTAGCTGAAGTAAGTCAGGCACAAAAGAACAAAGATTGTGTAACTTCATGCCCATGAGGTGTCATGAGTAGTCAGATAGACAAAGCAGAAATTAAGGGTGTTCGCCAAGGCTGAGAGTGGGGTTCCATTTTGTACGATTAAAAGAGTTCTGACAATTGATTCCACAACACTGAATTATTTCTGTGTGAGTTAAAAGATAATTCAGAAGGGATCTCGGGAGACGATTCAGTGCTTGTTGTTTAAATATAAAGAGCTGAATTCATTTTTCCAGCTGTCATGTAAAAAGCCAGCATGGTGGTACATAGCCATGATGCTAGGGCTGGGAATGAGGAGGCAGGTGGTGCTCTAGAACTTACTGGTCAACCAGCTAACCTAGCTGATTCCAAGAGCTGCAGGTTTTGTGAGAGACCCCAACTCAAATAATGAAGTGGAGAGCAACTGAGGAAGAAGCCTAACACCGAACATTGCTCAATATTTATTTATGGTACCAAATGTCAGGCACTATACCAGGCACAAAGAAGGCTAGCATCCATGTAATGGTTAGTATTAATGATCAACTTGACACTGAGGAGACAGGCTCTCAGGTATACCTGTGAGAATGTCTATATCATTGGTTCTCAACCTGTGGGTGAGCCCCTTTCACAGGAGTCTCATACAGATATCTGAATATCAATTATTTACATTATTATTCATAAAAGTAGCAAAATTACAGTTATGAAGTAGCAATGAAAATACTGTTATGATTTGGGTGGGTCTACACATGAGGAACTGTATTAAAGGGTCACAGCATTAAGAAGGTTGAGAACCACTGGTCCAGATTAAGGCTAGCTGTGATGATAGCTGTGAGGAGGAATTATCTTGATTAATTCACTCAAGATGAGAAGATCCATCATAATTGTGGGTAGGGCCAGCCTCTGAGTATTGAACTTGACCTTGTCAGGAAGGCCAGGCAAGACCAATAGTAAAGGCAAGCAGTAAAAGCAGGAAGAGGAATGAGCCTGTGTGAAGGGGCCAAGGAGGGTCGATATGAGGGCGGGCCAGTACAGCTGGGTTATAGAGTGTAGAAGGAAGTGCCTTCAAGGAAAGGCTGCTGAGGACAGTGGGCCCACACCACCAGGCCCTCTGGTTTACCTTTGTCTGACTTCTTGAGGGGAAGGGAACACACTGAGGGTTTAACAAAGAAACAAACAGGAGAGCAGGTATGTGTTTTGACACAATCAGTCTTGAGACATACTTGTTTTTACTAGAAGAATCTTATAAAATTCTTAAAAGCTTTCTCTCCTGGGCCTTTGCTCTAGACCTTACTCTCTGAGTTTTTAACTCCCGGTAAGGGTATAGAGGAAAGTCCATGTAAGTTTAAAAGTCACTAATTTTAATCAACTCAGTAGCTATTATGTATGTATTCTAGCCTCTTACTCTGGAAAGCCATTTCTATAAGTAAAATATAAAAAAAAAAAATCTACAACATGGTATGGATGAAGAGTCAATAAAGCACTAGAGATGAGAGAATTTGATGACATTTGTAGAGTCTGGTTGTTCTATTGAGACACTGGAAATGAATGACTATAGAGAGTCACAATTAACTAATAATTCCATGAAAAATAATCTTTGGCTTTTGTTACAGCAGAATCTCTGTGTTGTATAGTGATATTTTTCACCTAAGATTTTCTTTTGACAGAAACACTATTAGACAACTTTTCTCTATTTGTAACAAATTATAAAATGCTATTTTCACTTTGTAAAGGGTATAATGTGAGTAATTTTAGTTCTGAGATAGTTTTCCTTCATCTTTGCTGGAAACCTTATTAACAAACAAACTGTTAATAAAAAATATAAAGGAATACTTAGATTTGGAGTTGAGCCATAAATATCACATATAATTGAGTCCATTTATCATAGACAATGTTAGAAATATTGAGCTTCATTGTATAGATATTTTTACTACCTTTTATTTTTAGCAGATTCTCAATCTGAGAGAAATATGGGATATTGGGATCCTATTTTCTATGTCATGTCTGGACTTCTCTGTACATTAAAGACCAGTGGAATAGTTCAATGATGTATACTTCTTGGTGCCTCAGGCAAGTGGTAGGAGCTTTGGAGATCTCCTTAAATATGGATTGGAATGAACCACTATCATAGACACTTGGCATCACTGCAAATTCATTGCACAAGCATCAAGTACATGTTGGCAAGTTATCTTTCTCTTCTCCGAGAGTTTTGCTGCTCAGCTCCTTCCTGTACACTGAAGCAGCTCCATCACTGTCAATCAGAACAGCAGCAAATCCTTCATGTTCTGAGTGGCCAGGCAGGTGTCTGACCTGTTTCCAAGACCTGAGGGAAGGAAGATGGATAGGCACTACCTCATAAGCTTCTGATAGACTCTTTGCAAGCCTATCCCACCAACCTGCTGGGATGTGAACTAATACTGCCAGGGCTCCTTTTGAAGTCTGCTAACTGTTCTTCACTCATTGTTTTTCTCTTAGGAACTGGTGAGAGCGGGAAAAGCACCTTTATCAAGCAGATGAGGATAATCCATGGGTCTGGCTACAGTGATGAAGACAGAAAGGGCTTCACGAAGCTGGTTTACCAAAACATATTCACAGCCATGCAAGCCATGATCAGAGCAATGGACACCCTGAGGATACAATACATGTGTGAGCAGAATAAGGTACCGTACTTGAGAGGGTTGGCTGTATCTGAATGCATGCCTTCCTAGTGGGGTCAGTGACCGTCTTTGAACAAAAAGGTTTGCTAAGTGATTTGGTCGAGTGCCAGATTATTTGAGGTCTTTACTCAGTGGAGGAAGAGCTACTTGGGAGGTATGATGCATTTTGACAGTCCTGTTGTTCTTATTTCAGCCTGATATTTTCTGTAGGAAATGAGCTTGTGGTGTTATGTAGTGTACAGAGACTCTGAAACTTGGACATTTTTTGACATTGCTCATTTCAGGGACTGGCAAAAGAAGATGCCCATTTTCCCTTTGAGTAGAGAGTCCCATTGTTTACCTCAGTGGGAGAACAATGCTGCTGGTTTTACAGTATCTAGCTTTCCAAGAATTCTGTCTCGGGAAATGTGTTCACTAATGCGCTGTAGGCTACTGCGACAAATCGCTGGCGTTTGTGTTGGGAGCTGGCCTTTCTTGGGAACTAAGTGACATTTTATGAAAGCAGCTCTGGTGTCTCAGCTGAAAACGTACTGTCATGATGTGAGCACACCAAGCTGACATTTGCTTTCTGTTGCCACTGGTCATTCATGATGCAAATCTCCTAATAATGAAGGAAAAATAAAGGACAAGAAGGGAGGAGGAGCCAAATAGCATTGCATATGCTACATTGGAACAGGTTGGAGTTTGTTTTGAATCCAGATATGAAATAAGAGTTTAGCTAGGTGTCTGTAACTCCAGTACTTGAAGAGAGAGGGGGGGGGGAGGGAGGGGAGAGAGAGAGAAAGAGAGAGAGAGAGAGATCATGAATTGAAGGACAGCCTGGGCTACATAAAAACACCCTGACAGAATTTATTTAAGAGCAGTATTGTTGCAAACATTGCACACCTGTACGGATAATTTCATCAGGAACTGTGGCACCTATGCTAGTGTGTGTCTTCTATATATGACTGAGAACGTTTCAAAGCAAATAAGGAATTTAAATTTTTATTTCCTGGTCATCCTTTATTTAGAACACAGTATGCACCAAATTGTAAAGACCTGTACTTCGTTGGCACAGTCCACATACCATCACTTCCCTGCAGCTTCAAAAGTCATCTGAGGGACCATGTCTTGACTACAGTGTCACCTTCCAACAGCCATGCTGGAAGCCTGTGGGCTGAACTAATATGTGAGGTGCACGCTAAACTGCTTCTCAGGCTGGAGACATGACTGTGGTGATCTGCACACCAATTGCTTTTCAGTATGTGTGTTACCTTTGAAAAGTGTATAGTCCATTGATACCCTACATAGTATCCTAAAACAGGATTTCTAAGGAGATTTCAGATGCTTTTAGAGAGGAAGCAAGGTAGAAATGGCCTCCTGATGGTTTCCTTCATCCACTTTCCCTGGCTGTAGGCTGCAGTTTCTTTGCTGGTCATGGTAGGCTAGCTGGATGAAGTTTGGAATTCGGAGAAGGGTTTATAAACAGAACAACAGATGAGGGCTCAAGTGGAAGCCAGTTTTGCTTCCCTTAGTGATGTGTGTTTGTGAAACATAATCAGGTTTGCTAGTCAAGACTTCTGGTTTCAGTTTTTGTTTGGGTTTCCTTCATGGCCCCTTAAAGGTGCTCTGAGTTCATATTCTAAACAAGAAGATTTTACGGGCTCTGACATTCCATCACCTCTCCTGCTTGCTCAGGTCTCCATTTTTTCCCATAGGCCATCTCTGTGTGCCTGGTTGTCTGTATTCATTTCCTGGGGCTGCAGTAACAAAGTACCTTAATCGGGGCCTGCAAACAAGATTAGTCTCTCATTATTCTGGATGGTAAAAGTCAAGGTTAATTGGTACCAATTGAAGGCACTGGGAGGAAATCAATTTTATGTTTCCCACTGGGAGTCTGGCTGCTAGAAGTTCGTAGTAGCCTGTGTCCATGTTACACCATTTCCTGTGTGTCAGCACATCCTGTGTGTCTCTGAGCTTTCATAGTGGCATCCTTTCTGTCTGTGTTCAAATTTACCTCTTATAGGGCCACCACTAATCAAGGATGACCTTAATTACCTCCTAGAGACACCAATTCCAAATAAGAGTGTACTTTGAAGTTCTAGATAGGCATGATGTTTAGTGGTGATGCTATTTAACCATATAGTCTTCCCATTGGTAAATTTATGTCTACCGTGTGTGCAGAATATGTGAGCAAAATAAATGCTTTCCAAATTAAATTACCTAAATGATGTAGGTTTAGTTTTGGGAAAACTCAAAACCAAAATTGGACTTTGTGTTTATCATTTAGGTCATTTTCTTTCATCCGTTCCTTATTGCTTTCCTGTTGTCTGTTAATAATTTTAATACCCTTCTTCGTAGGCTAGTCCTGAATCCAAATATGAAATTGGAATAGAGTCCCATGCTTAATACATAAAGTGACAAACTGATTAGACTGGTGTGGTGGTACAAGCTTATAAGTCCAACACTGAGGAAGCAGAAATGGGAGGGTTATGAGTTTGAGGCCATCCTGGGCTGCGTAGCAAGTTCTAAGGCAGCCTCAGCTACATAATTCCCTATCTCAAGAAGTAAAAAAGAAGAGAGATGCCATGTGCTACTTTTACAAAATACTGGATAAATGAAATAATTGCTCAGTTAAGCCACATACAAAAAAAAAAATCCTTAATTAGCTTTTATCTCACAGTAACAAAATCTTTCCTTCATTTCTTATTGATGAATATTCATCTCTATTTTTCATTTCTTGGTGTGTGTGTGTGTGTGTGTGTGTGTGTGTGTGTGTGTGTAGCGGGAGGTATTTGAAATTGTAGAGGCGCCAGTTGACTAGTTCCTGGCTGCAGCCATGTTCCCGCTCTAACCGAGGTACCGGCTAGCCAGTGGCGTCAGCCCAGGACCCATGAGATGTTGGTGAGGCTGTTGCCTCTGCCGATCAGTTCCCTAGCGATCAGTCCCCAAAGCCCAGGAAATAGCTGCTACCTCCATGTGGTAGATATAATAATTCTAGTACCCAGTAGAAAGAAGACTCTTAATGCTTAAAGATTTCCCAATGGGTTTATATATTAGTAAATGCTCAATACACAAGATGCCCACACAATTAGAATTGTTAACCCAATATCTAATCTTTTGACATGAATAACTATCTGAGACTCCTAGAGACACAAACATCGGCCTCCATCTTGCTTCTCCTCTCCCTTCTCCTCCCTCTTCCTTTTTTGCTCCTCCCTCCTCCCAACTCCTAGCTCCACCTACCTCTTCTACTGCCCAGTGACAGAGCTTCACTGCAAATATAATGGGCAGGAAAAAAAATCTGCCCTGCGTGTGTGTGTGTGTGTGTGTGTGTGTGTGTGTGTGTGTGTGTGTATGTGATGCTTAAAAGTATATAGAAGGGAACTAATGGTTGCTCTGAAGGCTTTCCAGTACTAGTAAACCTCTGATTAGTTAAAATCGTTGCTTAGAACTTGAAAGATTGCTTATTAAAGAAATTTAGATCCTTAATTTCTTCTATTTTATCAACTTATTTTTTAAATTAAGACACAGTTTTGATTATTTTCTTTTGTTCCCTTCCTTCCTTGCTTCCTTCCTTCCTTCCTTCCTTCCTTCCTTTCTTCCTTCCTTCCTTTCTTCCTTTCTGTCTGTCTTAATTAGGATCATTGCTGTAAAGAGACACCATAACTAAAACAACTCTTATAAGGACAACATTTAATTGGGGCTGGCTTACAAGTTCAGAGGTCCAGTCCATTATCATCAAGGCATGGCAGCATTCAGGTAGGCATGGTGCAGGAGGAGCTGAGAGTTCTACATCTTCATCTGAAGGCCACTGGGAGAAAACTGATTCAAAAGTGATTAGGAGGAAGGTCTCATTGCCCGACCCCACAGTGACACACTTCCTTCAACAAGGTCACACCTACTCCAACAAGGCCACACCTCCTAATAGTGCCACTCCCTGGGCCAAGCATACATATTCAAACCACCAAACTTCCTTCCTTCTTTCTTTCCTTCCTTCCTTCTTCCTTTTTTCCTTCCTTCCTTCCTTCCTTTTTTTTTTTTTTTTTTGTTTTTTTTTTTGTTTTTGTTTTTTTGAGACAGGGTTTCTCTGTATAGTCCTGGCTGGCCTGGAACTCACTCTGTAGACCAGGCTGGCCTTGAACTCAGAAATCTGCCTGCCTCTGCCTCCCAAGTGTTGGGATTAAAGGTGTGTGCTACCACTGCCCGGCTGTCTTTCTTTTTTCCTTTGTTTTTCAAGACAGAGTTTTCTGTGTAACCACTCTGGCTGTCCTGGAATTTACTCTAAACCAGACTGGTCTTGAACTCACAGAGATCCACCTGCCTATGCCTCTGCCTCCTTGAGTGCTGGGATTAAAGGCATGCAGCACTATGCCCTGTTTGAATTAATTTCTTATACTGCACATATTTATTTTTAAGGACACAATTCACATGTATTTGCTCACTCTGTTGATGGGCCCTGACTTTTATAAATGACTCTCAATTGTGTTTTATAAACATGCTAGAATGTATGACTCCTGTAGTAAATAGCACAAAGGCATTTGGTCATTCTCCTCTTGGCTCTTGACTGAAAACGGAGGAGTTTCATGTATTGGGCTGCCTGTGGCGTTATGAGCTCGAAAGCCCTCATTGCAGACCATCTTGACAGATAGCAAATGTTTCCATTCTCCGAGGTTTTCAGATCTGAATGGATAATTAGAAACTGAGCCTCCTAAAAGCACAGGACAACCACCTAACTTCTCAAGAGCCTTGTGTTTCTCCATTCAGTACTTCCCAGGACAAGAGAAGGTTGCTGCATTACCTGGAAGCCAGTCCTAGAAGCTCGCCAGCTCTCTGGCTTACAGGGACCGTGCAATGTGCCAGGTTGGTGTAACTGGCCTTCAGTAAGAACGAATCACAGCAATACATAAATAACAAATTTTTTAAAAAGAGTTAATAACTAAGCAATATGGGGAAACTCCAAAATTCATGGAAATTCCCAGATATGGAAACACACACTTGCACCCCAAGAAATGGAAAATAGAGATTCATCAATAAGAAATGAAGTTTTCATTACTGTGAAGTAAAAGGCAATTAAGTTTTTCTTTGTCTTTGGTTTAACTGAGCAATTATTTCAATTAAATAGAAACTTCAGATACACAATCTAGAGTACAATGTCTCTAAATGTGGGAGACAAGAGCTTCCAACTCTGACTGGAAGTAATTGCTGAACTTCAAATCTCTTTAACACCCCAAAGACCTTTGACAACGAACACACATGTACATACGCATATGATGCATACACACACACACACACACACACACACACACACACAATCTACGTGACTTCCAGCATCAGCTCTGGGCCTCAGATCCTGAGAAGTAACTGAAGGCTTGTGTTAGGAAGTCAGGCACGGCTAAAGGAACTCAGTCAATTTATGTCACATTTTAGCAGGACAGTTTCTCAGGGCTTAGGGTATTTTAAGATCTTTATTTTTAATTTCTAAAACATCTGTTTAATATGTTTTTCTGTCCCACTTCCTCATCCAGTTTGAAAAGTTGGGTTCTGCAAACCTTTGGAACAGTCAGGCCAATGTTCTGACTTGGGCTGTGGCCCAGGATTGCTGGTTTTCAGTTAAATGTTAACCTCAGGGCCCAGCTTCCCATGTCCTCTTGGATATTAAAAACCATGATATACTTTTACTGAGAACTTGGAGTTCTACCTGGTGTCATGGTAAGAACAACAAATTCTTCACTGGAATCCCAGGCAGAGGTTTGGATTCGTCCATGCTTTCCCTAGGGTGAACATGACTGTTGCTTGAAACCTGGGAGCTTGGGATATAAAGAATAAGATGATAGCAACTGGTTTTCTCTGTGATTTCCATTACGACTAAACCTCACAGCCGTTTTAAGTCTGATTGGTAAATGAGGATGTATGAGTGCCTGTGGTGCTTTGAATAGTGATGGCCTCCATAGACTCATATGTTTGGATGCTTGGCTAGGAGGAGGTGTGACCTTGTTGGAAGAAGTGTGTCACTTTGGAGGCAGGGCTTTAAGGTATTAAATCCTCAAGCTATGCCCAATGTGAAACACATCCAGTCTCCTTCTGCTACCTTAGGATCAAGATATAGAACTCTTGGCTCCTCCAGCACCATGTCTGTCTGCAAGCTGCCATGCTTCCCACCATGATGATAATGGACTAAACCTCTGAAACTGTAAGCCAGCCCCAATTAAATGTCTTCTTTTATAAGAATTGATGTGGACATGGTGTCTCTTCACAGCAATGAAACCCGAACTAAGACAGAGCCAATGATGAGCAACAAGGTCGGCTTGAACATTGGAACATTAATCTACATAATGGAGGATACATTAGTTCCTTCTATGAAGTTGCATTAAAATACTTTGATAACCTGGTTACAACGATCAAACTAGTGGTAACCAGGGAGATGATAATTACATAATTTCAATCTAATTTATTATCATTGCAACCACAAAAGAAAACATGTGAACTTCTCTCACTATAGAATAATGTTTAGTGAAAATAACAATGTCCATGATGATTATAAAATCTATGCTAGCCCAAATCTCTTTTAGCTGCTTTTCCTGCAGAGCTGTTATGCTGGGTGCTGGTGGGTGGTAACCAGTGGTAATTGGTGAGTAGTGGTGGATGGGAGTGGTTGTGGTTGCTTGGTGGTAGTTGGTGGTTGCTGGTGGTGCTTGGTAGGTGGTAGCTGGTAGTTGGTGGTGGGTGGTGGTAGCTGGTGGTGATTAGTAGGTGGTACTCAGTGTTGATTGGTATATGGTGGTTGGTAGTGATGGTAATGATTGGTGAGAAGGTTGATGGGTGGTGGTTTGTAGTGGTGGGTGGTGGGTGGTAGGTGGTTGAGGTTGGTTGGTTTATGGTGATTGGTAAGTAGTGGTTGGTGGTGGATGTTAGTAGTTGGTGGGTAGTGGCTGCTGGTGGTTGGGCATCAGGTTTGGTGCTTTGCATGCGTCTGTTTTCTCTGAACTAGTGGTTTCACTGATAAACACAAGCCAAGGGCTAAATTCTTTGCTAAGGGTTGGTTTGGAGTCCTGCCCAGATTGAATTTAGAGGAGCATATCTCAGACAAAAGACTCTAGAAAGCTTTCTTTCTGCATTACAATCTTTCTTCAAGGCAATGGCATGAGGAGGGGCTGTTTCAAATGGAATATAGTAATGAATCCAAGGGAATCAAATTATTGATTGGGATTTCTGACCCCCTAAACTGTGTCAGGTACAATTTAGAGCACTTTAAGTTAACATAAAATAATTTTTGTATTTATCAATTGCTTTATATTTTACCTAAATCAATTTTTAAAATATTTTGGCATGTTCTTTCTGTAATTAGTATAAAAGATGGGAATACTTTTGTCTAACTTGGCAATTTATAATGTCTAGTTAAAAACCATTTGCCTGTGTGTGAATATGCAGTTTATTAAGGACAGGAAGATGACTGACTCTTCTGAATTTTTTAAAAATACACTTCTACTTTCCTAATCATTTATATGAGTGGCTATTTATATTGTTCTAGTTTTATTTCTTTTGCTAAGAAAATACACCCTGACCAAAAGCAACTTAGGGGAAAGGGATAATTTCAGCTCACAATTCCAAGTTAGTGTCTTCTGTCTCAGGAAATGAAGGAGGTAGGGACTTAGAATAGCTGGTCACAGCACAGGCACAACCATGAGCAGAGAGAAGTAAATGGACACATGCTTACTAGGCAACTTTGTCTTTTAACTGATGCACTTTAGATGGAAGGTGATTAAGGAAAGACATTGGACATTGACCTTTGGCCTCTGTATCTATATGTGCACTCACATACTACACAGAGACACACATAGGTACACACACACACACACACACACACACATACACACACACACATGTCAACTCTGTGGAAAACAGCCTGTTTTTGAGCTAAAATGGAAACTTCATAGGAAATGTAGTCTCTTTACAAACCAAGTTTCAAAGTAATTAAGAAATAAGACAAGGATACAAAGCATGTGGTGAGCAGAATAAACTAGGATGGACAGTGCTGCTGTCAACAGAGTGCCATCCCCATCCTGGAATGTGACACACATACACATAAGGGTTACCATTGTAACCCTCATTAGTTCCGGAAGACCTCCCTCACTCACAGGGGGAGGCCTACAACAGAACAGAAGAACAGAGAGAAAAGAGGAAATATAGGAGTGTTCATCAGTTGACATGCCTGCACATGCATCTCCAGCTCCATGGGGACCTGTGCTTGGGGACCATATATACTCTGGCACTATCATGAGGGTGAGTCCATGCTATGCCCAGTATGCCAGATCCTGAATCCTCTAACACGGATTCTGTCAAGTGCCCTACTTTTTATAGGCTTTGAAGTTTATGAATGGATGTAAAATAACTTCTCCAAAGTCATCTATCAGAGTGGCTTGATAGCCAGAAAGGATGCTCATGACTGTACTCTGATCATGCCTCTCCAAGTGTGGTCAAAACCATTGGCAGCAGTAGCTCCCATAAAGTTGATTGTGGAGACAGCCAATTGTTGTGGTAAATCTTCTACCTGAATGAGACCAGTCAAGGAAAACACAACTCAATAATTATAGTATAAATTGCACGCCTAGATTGGGCAGATTTACCATTACACTACTCTATTCCCCAGCTATGAGATCCCTTATAACTTGCGGTTTATCCAGGCCACTGCTTGTCCTCCCAGCTCCTCCATCGTTGGCTTCTTTCTGCCTCAACTTCCTCCTGCTTCTCCCTCTGCCTCCCTTCTGCTCTACCTTTTATATCAAATTCCTCTCACTCTCTCCTCCCCTAAGTCTTTTTCTCTGTCTCCCCTTCTACTGCCCAATCTCTGGCTCTAGCCTTTATTTTACAGGTTTTAATTGGACAGAAGGTTTACAAGATGTCACCTGTGTACAGATTCAATCATCCTCTGCAGCCCCTCCCAAGAAAGTGAAACTAGGATCAAAATACAAGGCTGGGGTTATCCACTGGGAACTAGGATCAAAATACAAGACTGAGGCTATCCACAACAGCCAATGATGGGGGAGCAGGTTGTCTCAAGACCTATGTTCTAGACCACCTGGTGAGTTCCTTCCTTACCAGCTGATATCTAACCACCTTCCATGACTATTCCTGCCAGGGATTCTACTAGAGTGTGAGGACCAGTGTATCTGCTGGATGTAGTGAGGGGATTGGGAAGCTTTCTGTGAAGTGGGGTGGTCATGACTGAATAGAGAATATTCCTTTTTTCGTTTTCCTAAGAGAGAATTTAACTTGCTGGACATTGCTGGAGATTTATTTTGCAAACTGGAATGATCAAAGCATGACAATGAATTTTGAACCCGTGCCAGGGAAGATCAATGTGGAAGAGTGTATTCTGACAGTAATCTAAAAGGGACTCATTTTAGCTGGGGCGTTCAAAGGCTTGCTTTTAAGAAAATGAGACAGACTGTACTATTTTAGTAGAATAATCATCAGAATATAGCCAACATTCTGGTTTGCTTCCTGTTACTATAATAAAACATTTTAATCAAAACAAATTAGGGGAGGAGAGAGGTTTTTTCAGCTTATACTTTCAGGTAACAGCCCACCACTGAAGGAAGTTAGAACAGGAACTTAAACAAGAATTGAGAAAGCAGAGAGGAATGCTGCAAACTGGTTACCTCTTCTTCTCCCTCTCCAGCTTCTCCTCTACCCCCCTCCATCTCCACCTTTACCTCTACCTCTACATGCGTTTCTTCCCAGGATCATGCTCTGTTAACTGTCTTAGTCAGCCCAGGCCCACTTGCCTAGGGATGCTGACACACACAGCAGGCTGGACATTTTGTTATATCAATCATTTGTCAATACATTCTCCCATAGGTATGGCCACAGGGCAATCTGGTCTTGAGAATCTGTCCATTGATGTTCCGTCTTTCTAGGTGACTATAGGTTGTGTCAAGTTGACAATGAAGCATACACAAGCACAGTAGGCAAGAGAAAAGAAAGCTGTAAAAAGATGCATGCGTATGAAGTGACCAGAGTTGGGCTGGTGACTTGCACTCGAGGCAGGAGAATTGCAAGTTCAAGGTCTGCCTTGTTTCCAGCACGAGTTCAAGGCCAATCTGAATAACTTGGTGAGAACATGCTTTAAAATAACAACCCTAAGAAGAGGGCTGGGAATGTCGGTCTGTGTGGCACACTGGATCAGGAGGCTCAGGACCTAGGTTCCCTAGTACTAAAGCAAATATTTCTATATTTCTTTTTCATGAAAGAATGAGCAATTGTGGAAACCATCAACTTTGGAGAGAGTTCCTGACCAACAGAGTAGGAGGGATAATCTCACTGTTGATTTTCAATTATATTCAAATTTCTTCTAAAATGTGAATTGTTTATCTCAGCAGTGTTATACAATCTCCTTACCTTACTGCTTTCTTGTATATTAAAAATGCAAAGTAAATTTTACTTTGTAACTTAAACATAATCATCATTAGCCTAAAATTTAAGTGACTATAATCTCTTTAATGCTTCAGCAGTGGCCTCAAGGTTGGATGCTCTAATCAGGGTGTCCCATCATCCCAGAACCTGTAAGTAACAAAGGCCAGCGAGTGGACCTGCACGGGGAAGGTTTGTTTGTTCTGTCCTGGTTTTCATTGATCCCCATGAAGCCTGCTCAGAGAGCACACTGGGAATCATAATTGTGCCTTTTTGCGGCTATGAAGTTGGGTAACTTGGCCAAGTTACTGCCTCTCTCTCTAATCTGGCTTCCTTGTTTATAAACAAAAGATCTGGAGCAGTTTGTCTGAACTTTTCCTATTTAGGAAGTGGAAATTCCATCTTAGAATTAGAGGGTAGTACAATGAGAATAATTGGAATTCATAAGATTAGGATCGTCTTGTGAAGGTTCTTCTATCCTCTATTCCTTCTTGCTTAAAAAAAAAAATGACTTTTTGAAATGAGAAAAAGATATGTCTGGTACCCTGTCTTGGAGCTTGATTTCAAGTTTTCTGAGAAATCTTTTAAGAATATTTGTTCCCTACATTTTTACTTTAGTGATTGGTTACTTTGCCTGCATGTATGTCTGTGCACGTGTGACCGTAGTACCCAAGGAGGCCAGAAGAAGGTGGTAGATCTACTGGAGCTGGAGTTACAGTCAGTTGTGAACCCTGTGGGTGCTAGGAATCAAATCTGGGTCCTCTGGAAGAGAATCAAGTACTCTTAACTGAGGAGTAGATCACTCCAATCCTGAGAGATCTTGTTAATATGGCAAGAATCTGGCACTCCCTTAGCTTAGCTGAGTGGGTTCTGAGAGCACCCCTATCCACACCATGCACACATCAGCCACTACCCACCGCCTACCAGCACTACCACTGGGACGGATCACACATCACCCACTACCCACCGCCTACCACCACTACCACTGGGACGGATCACTTGCAGATCTTCTTGGATGTCTGGAGCATCCCCAGACATTATGGCCTCTCTCTCCTCTGTGCTTGCTCTCAGCCTCACTCCCCAACATAACTGCTAATTATAACCTCTGAGCCTGATATAGAAAGGAGCAACGAGAACATTCCATCTCTGTCCTCTGGGCTGTCCCAGGGGTATCTTGGATCAGGGATGGAGGCTTACTCCTTGGTGAGATGCCCAAGAACTACTGATTGGGAATCAAAGCTGACTTAGCAGAAGGACAGGTCTGAGGACAGTGTGCTGTGGCATAGAAGAACATGGGATATTAGTACTGTGTTCTAGCACATCTATCTAAAATTGTCTAAAGATTTTTGTTTAATGAAGAAATCAAGTACTAATATCTAAGGTTCTCTAAAGAAATCAGAACTCTCCCACAACAGAAAGCAAAATCCACAGATGCCCAAGTCTCTTATGTAATGGAATAGCCTGCATACAGCAGACAGACACTCTAAATCCTCCCTAGATAGCTTACCCAATATGACAGAAATGCTCTAGACATAATTTAGATCTAGAAATGCTTAAAGAATAATGACCAGAAAAAGTTCTGTTTAATGTTCAGGACATGCTTTTTCTGAACATTCTCAAGTGTGAAACTGAAGGATATAGGTGTTTGACAGGAAAATGGCTCCTAGGTAGCCCTGGAAAAGTGGAAAGGACTGAAATGTCTGCTAGATCAATCATCCCTTGTGCATAGTTATGACAGCTGAAGGCTGAAGGGCTTGGGGACATGCCCTAAGCAGGTGAGGAAGAGCACAGGGCAGCATCTTGTGATGTGCTGTTTACACTATCAGGAGTCTTCAAGTAGCAAGACCTTACGTAGACACTAGAGCTTGTTAGAATGGAATATCAATCTAGAGACATAGAAGGCACATTTTTAAAAAGATTTTCAGTTCATGCTTTCTCTAAGGGAGTGAATTTTTCTTTTTCCTTTTTCAATTATTTTCCCCTCAGCTTTTGATTTTTTCATTAATTTAATGTATTTCTTTGCTTCCCCAGTCTGAGGTTCCCTTCCCTCCTTCCCTCCCAGTCCCGCCCTCTCCCCTCCCCTCCCTCTATACCACTCTCTCTTTCTCCTCAGAGAAGGCAAGACCTCCCATGGATATCAAACTGCCTTGGCATATCAAGTTGTAGTAGGATTGGGTGAATCTTCTTCTATTGAGGGTAGACTAAACTTCTCTGGGGGAAGGATCCAGAGGTAGGCAACAGAGTAAGAGACAGCCCCTGCTTCCGCTCTTAGAGGACCAAGCTGTGCATCTGTTACATGTGTGTAGGGGTCTACATCCACCCAATGCATGCTCTCTGGTTAGTGGTTCAATGTCTGTGAGCCCCTTTGGGCCCAGGTTAGTTGATTCTGCAGACTTTCTTATGGTGTCCTTGACCTCTCTGGCTCTTTCAATCCTCCCCTGCCCCACCTCCACAAGATTCCCTGAGCTCTGCCTAATGTTTGTCTGTGGGTCTTTGCATCTGTTTCCATCAGATGATGGGTAAAGCCACTCAGATGACTGTTATGCTAGGCTCCTGTCAGCAAGTATAGCAGAATAGTATTAATAGTATCAGGGCTGGGCTCTCTCCTATGGCGTGGGACTCAAGTTAGGCTAGTCACTGGTTGGCCATTCCCTCACTTTCTGCTCCTTCTTTATTCCAGCACCTCTTGTAGGCAAGAAAAGTGCTATACTCATCCCTCCAGTCTTGCCTGGTTACAGGAGGTGATCTTTTATGTCTCATATCCCCTAATTCTAGAGTCTTAGATAGGGTCACCCTCATAGATTCCTAGGAGTCTCCATTGTTTTAGATTTCTAGCTTGCCCCAGAGATTACCCTCCCCCAACTGATTCCAATTCTCTCTCCCAGTTCTCTTTCCTGCTATCCTCTCCACACTTGAACCCTCCTATTCCCCTTCTATCTCCTGATGTTTATTTTATTCTCTCTTCTCAGTGGGATTCAAGCATCATCTCCCTTAAGTCCTTCTTGTTACTTAGCTTCCTTGGGTATGTGGATTGTAGCATGCTTTTCCTGTACTTTATGGCTAATATCCTTTTATAAGTGAGTACATACCATGTTTGTCTTTCTGTGACTGGGTTACTTCACTCAGGATGATCTTTACTAGTTCTGTCCATTTGCCTGCAAATTTCAGGATGTCATTGTTTTTAATAACTGAGTAATATTCTATTGTGTAAATGTACCATATTTTCTTTATCCATTCTTCAACTGAGGGACATCTGGGCTGTTTCCAGTTTCTGGCTATTATGAATAAAGCTACCATGAACATAGTTGAGCAAGTGTCTTTGTGGGATGGTGGAGCATCTTTTGCATACATGCCCAGGAGTGGTATAGCTGGGTCTTGAGGTAGAACTATTTCCAATTTTCTGAGAAACTGCCAGATTGATTTCCAAAGTGGTTGTACAAGTTTATACTCCTACCAGCAGTGGAGGGGTGTTCTCCTTGCTACACATCCTCACTAACATGAGATGTCACTTGAACTTTTATCTTAGCCATTCTGACTAGTGTAAGAAGGAATCTCAGAATCTTTATAATTTGCATTTCCCAGATGATTAAGAATGTTTAACATTTCTTTGAGTGTTTCTTGGCCATTAAAGATTCCTCTGCCAAGAATTCTCTGTTTAGATCTCTTCCCCATTTTTAATTGGGTTATTTGGTTTGTTGGTATCTAATTTCTTGAAATATTTATTTATTTTGAGTATCGGCCATCTGTCAGATGTAGGGATGATGTAGGCTCTTTGTCCTTTTGATGGTGTCCTTTGCCTTACAGACACTTTCCAGTTTCAAGAGGTCCATCTTCTGATATCTTCTTCAATTTTTTTCTTCAAAGACTTAAAAGTTCTTAACATACAGGTTTCACTTGCATGGTTAGAGTTACACCAAGATATTTTTACAGATTGCCTCTATTTCCTTGGGATTTGTAGGTCTACTTAAATTGCTTACCTGGTCTTTATTTAACTTTAATACATGGTATGTATCAAGAAGAACATCCATTTCCTTTAGATTTTCCAATTTTGTGTTGTACAGGTTTTGGAAGTAAGACCTAATGATTCTTTGGATTTCCTCAGTACCTGTTGTTATGTCTCCCTTTTTATTTCTGACTTTGGAAATTTGGATGTTGACTCTCTGACTTTTAGTTAGTTTAGCTAAGGGTTTTCTAACTTGTTGATTTACTCAAAAAAAAAAACCAACTCATTGTTTTCTTTGTATTTTCATTGATTCTTTGTATTGTTCTTTGTTTCTAATTTCATTATTATGTTTCTAATTTCAATATTATTCATATTGTAGTTTCATTGATTCTTTGTATTGTTCTCTTTGTTTCTAATTTATTGATTTCAACCCTGAGTTTATCTCCTGCTGTCTACTCTTGGGTGTGTTTGCCTCTTTTTGTTCTAGAGCTTTTAGGTATGGTAAGTTGCTAGTATGGGATCTCTCCAAATTCTTTATAAAGGCACTTAGTGTTATGAATTTTTCTCTTAGCACTGCTTTCATGTGTCCCATAAGTTTGTGTATGTTGTGTATTCAATATCATTGAATTCTAGAAAATCTTTAATTTCTTCTCTGACACAGTGATCATTGAGTAAAAAATTGTTCAGTTTCTATGAGTTTGTAGGCTTTCTGTTGTTTCTATTATTGTTGAATTCCAGCTTCAATCTATAGTGGTTTGATAAGATGTAGGGGATTGCTCCAAAATTCTTGTATCTGTTGAGACTTGCTTTGTGACTAAGTACATGATCAATTTTGGAGAAAGTTATATGAGGTGCTGATAAGAAGTTTTCTTTTGTGTTTGTGTGAAATGGTTCTATAAATATCTGTTAGATCCATTTGATTCATAATGTCTGTTATTTTTCTGCTTGATTTCTGTCTGGGTGACTTGTCCATTGATGAGAATGGGGTGTTGAGGTATCCCACTATTAGCATGTGTGGTTCCATGTATGATTTAAGCTTTAATAATGTTTCTTTTTTGAATGTGGGTTCCCTTGAATTTAAGGGTCTAGATATTCAGAATTGAGATGTCATCTTGGTGGATTTCTCCTTTGATGAGTATGAAGTGGCCTTATAAATCTCTTTTGATTAATTTTGATGGAAAGTCTATTTTATTAGATACTAAAATGACTCCTTCAGCTTGTTTCTTGGGTATGTTTGCTTAGAAAATCTTTGTCCAGTCCTTTCCTTTGACAGAATGTCTATGGTAGTTGCTGAGATGTGTGTTTTGTGCAGAACGATGGATATGTCTTCACATCCATTCTGTTAGTCTGTGTTTTATTTTTTTTAAACTGGGGAATAGAGTCCATTGATGTTCAGAGATGTTAATCACCAATGATTGTTAATCCTGTTATTTTCATGTGATGGTAGTGGTGGTGTGTGTGTGTGTTTCCTTACTTTTGATTTTGCTGGTATGGAGTTATTTATTTTCTGTGTTTTCTTGGGTGTAGTTACCCTCCTCCTGTTGGAGTTTTCCTTCTAGTAACCTCTGTAGGCCTGGATTTGTGGAAAGGTATTATTTAAATTTTTTCATGGAATATCTTGGTTTCTCCATCTATGGTGATTTAATATTTTGTTGGGTATAGTAGTCTAGACTGGTATCTGTCATCTCTTGGAGACTGCATGCCCAGGCCCTTTGAGCTTTTAAAATCTCTGTTGAGAAGTCTGGTATAATTCTAATAGGTCTGCCTTTATGTTTAGTTGAACATTTTCCCTTGCAAATTTTTCTTTCTTTTTTTTTAAGATTTATTTATTCATTTTTATTTATATGAGTACACTGTAGCTGTCTCCAGACACACCAGAAGAAGGCATAGATCCCATTACAGATGTTTGTAAGCCACCATGTGGTTGCTCAGAATTGAACTAGGATCTCTGGAAGAACAGTCAGTGCTTTTAACTGCTGAGCCATCTCTCCAGCCACTCCCTTGTGGCTTTTTGTATTCTTTCTTTGTTCTGTACACTTAGTATTTTGATTATTATGTGGCAATAGGATAGCAGTGGGACAATTGAGGCTGGTTAGCTGGAGCTAAGAAGATAGTGGTGATTAGAAAGAGACCAGCATCACTGGGGTGAAATCTAAGTGTTTTCTGAGAGTACAAAGAAGCTGTGTTACAGAGACAACCAAGGTTGTACTTTGTGCTGCAGCTGCACTTGGTAATGTATAAGAATCACCCAGGTGGTGCTGTTTTGAAGGTATAAGGGGATCATGGAAAGCAGCTGAGGTTTGGGACTGTGAGAGACCATGGAAAGACATTGGCAAAGGTGCAGCCTCAGTTGCAGGTGACAGCCCAGGACTGAAGAAGTTGAGGCTTAGCCCCATGAAGAGAGCCTATGAAAGGCTATTGGTGAAGCCTAGTTGCAGCTGAAGACCCCAGCATATTGGAGATGCCAGTTTCAGGGGATGATCACCAAGAACAGCAGCAACAGTGAAGTAGATCAGCCTGAGATTAGAGTGTTACAGAGGGCAGAGCTAGAAAAGTGATGCTAGCCCTTTGGAGGAGCCCAGAAGATAATGTGTGAATCCCAGACATTGAAACAAGAAGCTGTAACATTGAAGTTGCCTTGGTGGCCCTAAGATGTTCGAGATGCCAGAGCCGTGGGTTGTCTGGTGAAGAAAGCTGCTAACATGGAGTGGAACCAGCCCAAGAAAAAGAAGTTTGTTGCAGGTAACCAAAATGAAAAAGGAGTTGGAGATCTGAAAAATGCTTTGACATCAGACATGGATGCAGAGTTTGCCTAGCTGGTTTCCTGTCTTGCTTTAGGGATTGCAATTAAATGATTAGACGAATCTCAGAAGAGACTTTGAACTTTGGACTCTTACCATGTTTGAGACTGCTATAGATTATGGGAACTTTGGAAGTTGGACTAAATGTACTTTTTTATTGTGCTGTGGCTAGGTATGGTTCCCATAGACTCCTGTGTTTGAACAAGTCTATGGAGTCCAGGGAGTGGAATATGATGGTTTGTATACGCTTGGCCCAGGGAGTGGCACTATTAGGAGGTGTAGCTTTGTTGGAGTAGATGTGTCACTGTGGGTGTGGGCTTTAAGACCCTCATCCTAGCTGCCTGGAAGTCAGTCTTCTCCTGTTTGCCTTCAGAACAAGATGGAGATCTCTCAGCTCTTCCCATACCATGCCTGCCTGGATGCTGCCATGATAATGGACTAAACCTCTAAACCTGTAAGCCATCCCCAATTAAATGTTGTCATAACAGTTGCCTTGGTCATGGTGTCTGTTCACAACAGTAAAACCCTAAGACAATTGAACAGTCATAAGGCACCATGTGCTTTTTTTCTCAATCAAGTATCCAAGCAAGCATCCTGCAAGCATTTCAGTGTGATTTCTACTTATCTTCCTGTAAATGTAACAGGTTTGTGCTTATTCGTTTTCTTTCTGTCTCCAGTGGTGCAGGCATTTTTGAGGCATTCTGGTCATTTGTATTGTAGACACTCATGATCATAAGTGGCATTCTCATAGTTAGGGTTCAACATTTACAGGAAAACTATGTGTGAGAAGCCTCATATGTTATTTGTGGTATAGTGATTAATTTTGTTTGTTTGTTCTCTTATTTCATGTACACCAGCCTGGTCTCAGACTTACTGAATAACTTGGGACAACCTTGAACTCTTGATTTTTCTGTTTCCTGCCTCCTTAATATTGGAGTGTCATTCACACCTAGCCAGTGGTTAACTTCATACAGCACCTTTCCTGAGCTAACAAATGTCAGAATAGGAGCTAAAACATGATTTCTTCTAGAAATAACAAATTGAATAGGCTGTTTGAGACTCAGGAATCTGCCTCTATCCAGCTCCCCAGTACTAGGATTACAAAGCATATGCCACCATGCCTGTCTCGTTTGTTTGTTTGTTTGTTTGTTTTTAAAACATCATCTGGGGTTAGAACTCAGGTCATGTTGCTTAAAAGGCAACCGCTTACTGCTCCCACTCTCTCCCATCTAGTTATTCCTTTGACTGTAGGCATTAGCCAGTTGATGTCAAACTCTTCGAATGCCTCTTATTATTCTTTAAAAGCTTTCATGCTTTTTGGCACAGGCTGTTCCAGGCCATTTTGCTTCTCCTCTGCCCTGTCATGAACACAGTCATTTCTCCAAAGAGACTTGGTCCCTTCTACAGAGGACATGTCAGAATTAAAGTCTAAATGGACTCGCTGCTGCTTGGCTGTTCTATATTTCTTGACTATACTGTAGGTGTAGGTATAAGAAGACATAAGCATGCAAGCATATACACAACAACACATACATAATACATGCACATACACACAAGCTCATGTACACATCGTAGAGATTTCTTATTGAACTAATTTCCCCACCTGAATTTGTCTCAGACCATATTTATCTCTCCCATAGGTCACAAGACCTTCACTAAGCAAGCAAGACAAAGTCAAATTTATCACCTCCAAACTTTAAAGTAGTCACAAACTACTTTAAAATAAAGAGAATAAACATCATGTTTCCTGATTCTTAGCAGTGCTAAGTGTGCAGTCTGGTTACATTTCCTCTCTCTTTAGTGGAGGCTGGGGCAATGGTAATGACTGGTATTGTCAGTAAAGATACAAGGAGAGTAGAGCAACAGGATCAGAGAGGAACCAAGAAACTTCCCAGCATTTGAGACTTTCACATGACTAAACTCACCAAAGAAAAGTAAGGATCCCGAGGGAGAGACAAAATATAGGACAAAAAAATTTTTTTAAAGATCAAAAGAAGGCAGAATATAATTTTTAATTGCTGGACGAATGTTTTGTATGCTTCCTAAAGCAAGAAACAGTGTATACAGTTAGACTCAATGAAACCCGGGAGAGAGACAGCTGTTAGTTATGAATCTCAATAAGGTTCTGGGGGTGGGGAGTGGGGGGTGGGGGGTGGGGGCGGGGTGTTCCTGGCTTTGATGGCGACATTTCTCAGTCATGCCATTTGTTCCAGCATACATGCTCTATGTGGCCGTTCTTTGGAAATGAGGAATTGATTTATTTTTAAAAAGGTTCCTCTGCCTTTGGCAGAGGACCAAAAATCTCTTTCAAGTTGTAGAAATAACTTCCTTTTGAGACCTAACCTCTCCCTCACCCCATCGAGCCATTGGGACCTCAGTGTAATATAAGCTGCAGGCTTTCCCCTCGTGACTTCAGTGGGCTTTCTCCCCTGCTACGAGGTACTGTATTGCGATTTCTAAGGATAAAGTGAGATGGAAGCCACCGCCATGGTGTACACAGAGAGGTGTTTTTAAAGACTGGAGTTGTAGTTACGGCCTGGAAACTTGGTAGTTATGTGACTCCATTCGTTCTACAACTGAGAAGTGGGAGGAAGCCCATGTCTTCTTCTCTCTTCATTTAAAACGTGTTGTCTAAGCTGCAGAACAGGATGTCATGTGACTTGTAAGGATGACACTTCTCCAGGTGCTGTGATGTCAGGGTAGGTGTCTTGGGAGGGCGGAAGACAAGCGAACTCCAGAGGAAAGGGATCTGTCTGCTACTGATAAGCTTTAGCTTCGTTTCGCGCTTTGCTGTCCAGCACATGGCCTGCCGGCTCCACGTGGCTACTGAGTTCCAGAAAGGCTCACAGTTTGAATCTGGGTTTGTTAGATCAAGTATAAAATATAAACTGCATTTCAAAGACAATATAAACAAAAAAGTTAAAAACACACATGGATAATTTTTATATTGATTTTCTTTGGAAATTATCTTTTGATACATTGGTTTAAATGTTCTTATTAAAAATAAATTCCCTTTAATTCTTTTTATTTTTTAAATGAGTTACTTAAACATTTCAACCTTTACAAATGACTCTCATTATACTTGTATAAGGTAGCTGGTCTAGCCTATTTCACATAAAGGGGGAAAAAATAAGCCAAAGAGATGACTCATTAAAGAACTCCTCCTTAGGACGGAAGTTTAGTTCTCATCACTCCCATGAAGTTCACAGCTACCTAGAACTCTCATTCTGAGGGACTGATGCCCTCTGCTGCTCTATGCAAGCACAGCACTCAAATGCATACCGCCACCTACCCCGAAACAAACATACACCTAATTACAAATAAAGTAAAAATCTTAAAAACAAAACAAAACAAAAAACAAAAAGGAAAATTTATTTGTTACTCTGGCCCTCTCACCTAGCTAAAAGAAGAGAATCATTTTGGTAGTAATCGTTCCTGTAGAATGATGTATTTCTAAGTTACATACAAAAATAAATAAGGCAGAAATGGTGGCCCTTTCTCTCTAATTCTTTCTCTGTTGGGAAACCACATATTGTCTTCTGTCCCTGCCTCTTTCAAATCTGCAGGCTTTTGAGTAACAGTACATGACTCAAAATTTGTAATTTCTTCATTGGTTCATTCACACCCATCCATTTTAACATTTTATTTTTATTTCAGACATAGCTTTGTGTTATCCCAATGCAAGAAGGAATTATGATTTATCTTGCCTTTAAAATTCCTGAGAGTTGGCCAAAGAGACTTGGTGATTTACAATAGGCCTCTAGAAGCCCTAGTCTGAGAGCTATGCAAAATGTATTTAGGCCAAGAGAAAGACCACTAACAATTGGCTTGGTTTGGGGGTAATTCATAACTTGATGAGTCATGATGTTATTCAAAGAGGCTGTGCCAAGTTTATTTAAAAAGATTAAAACAACAAATATAAGCATTGAAATAGTGTCTGAATCAAGTATCAAGTAAAAACATTTTTTTCTCCATCTGAAAATGCCTACTTATGCCTTCACATATAGGCTGTTCACTAAACCACATCCTTGGCCAGACTTCCCAACAAAACAATTGTGCTTTATGTATGGATGATGCTTGGCTAACATCAGAGGGTCCCTGAGACCCTCTTCTTTGAACTCACATCTCTAATTCTACATCTTCTCAGATATCAGTGAGCATAAATGTTAGGGACTGTTGAGTCTTTTATTCCTGATGAGTCTTTTATTCCAGAACTCTGCAGCTCAGAGACTATAGCCTCCTCCAACAGAGGTACTGAAATGAGTGTGGGTTTGTTGTATATTGCTTTGTTCTGTGGTGGTGGCAGTATTTCCTTTAGGGGATATATATTTTGCTCTTTTTCTTGCTTAGGAACAGTTTGGAAACTTGGTGATGAGACTTTGGGGAGCTCCTGCCTCTTCAAGCAGTTCCAAAGGCTGCTGGAAGAACACTCTATGTGGTCTTGTGAGATAGCCAAACAGGCTGAAATTTTACAAAAAGCAGATTCCCCCACAAGAGCAGGTCCCACACAACAAAGATGTCGTTTGTATAGTCTGGAGCAAATGGTCAAATTTTTAAGGCTTCAAAAAGTGACAGTGTTTATTTAGGGCCCATGAAAAGAATTTCTCGTGGAAGGTGGTGAAAAAGATTTGTTTCCATTACCCACTACACAAGCTGGAAATTGTTTAAATTCCCAGTTCTCTGCTGGAAACGTAACAAACGTGGGTGAGGAAGCCTGTTCGATGGATATTCTGAGGCCAGACAGGTAGGAGGAGGATAGGATCTTGTAAGAGGTCAGCATGCATATTTGCTCTTATGCATGGCCCATCTGCTGATGTCTGCATTGGAATCCTGGGTCTGCGGCCTGTGTGGGATGTATGTCCCTATGCGCTGACTCAGCCAGTCGGATATTATTGTATTTCCACAAAACATTTTTAGAAATCAGTGCAAGCAAATAGCCTACAGGAAGAGAAACAGGGAGGTGGCAGGGAAATTAGCATTGCAGATTTCCTAAGGTCACTTTTAGCGGTTTCTATTGGCTACTAAGTTAGTTTTTGAAATAATTTTTCATGCCCCTGCTTTGTTCACTATGGAGGCATTTTTATCTTCAGTTTATGTTCTTTACTATTTACATCTTTACTTCTCCTTAAACCACCTTGAGAATCACCCATGAAGCTGGTTTTTAATCACAATTTGATGGGCACAGTGATCAACCAGGATTGACCTCTAGGGCATATGACTTATTGGGCATATTAATCACTAAAGAGAAAATAGGGCTTACACTTCCAGAAAGATGAACTATATATAATTCCCTCATTTCATCAGCTAAGTACAATTCCAAAATACAGACATATACAATGCAAAGCTATATAAGTTGTGAAAGGTAGGACTAAATAAGAGACTAGAAGAGTCTGCAGGAACCAAAGAATCCCTTTCATGAACTCCTGGCGCTTTTCTACTGCCTTATGCAATTCTAGACTCGCAGCTGGAGACGGCAGTGATTGGATGTCCAATAAGAATAAGGAGTCCCTGGAGGTAGCAAGCTGGCCCCACATATCCCCTCTCCACACAAGGCACAGTCAGTCCATTAGAGCAGAAGAAGATTGTCACATAGAATAATATTCCAATGTCCAAGTTAACTGAAAATCACTCTTTATATCAAGCCTGGTTTTTATTATGTTTTTGAGTATTCCTTTTCTTTCTTATTTTAAATTTACATACATTTAAAAACATTTTCATGAATTTCATACATGGATGCAATGTTTACATCATAGTTTCCCTACTATCCCCTTCTAACTCATTCTAGACCCTCCCTAGCGCATCTCCTTTACTGCATTTTTAAAAAATGTCCATCAAGTCTAATTGGTGCTGATCTAAGTACAAATGAGGGACCATTCACTGGAGTGTAGACAGCCTACCAGGAGCCACACCCTTGAAGAAAACTATTCCCTCTTCCCCAGTGCCCATCAACTGCAGTAGCTTCTCGGCAAAGTGTAGGGTTTCATGTGTCTCTCTCCCGTACATGCTGGAATGTTGGCTGGATTGATCTTATGCAGGTCTTGTACAGGTACCCATGGCTGTCCTGAGTTCATGAGTACAGTAGCCCTGCCAAATCCAGAAGACACTGCAGCAGTCCTTCCCAACCAGTAGCTCTTACCACCATCCTGCCCCTCTTCCATTGTGTTCGCTAGTCTTGAGAGGATGGGGCAGGAGTCTTACAGGTGATCGATCATTTAGGGCTTGAGGACTCTACCTTCACTGATTCAGCTCTGAGTCTCTGTATTAACTGTTGCCTACTGCAAAGAACAAACTTCTCTCATGAGGCCTGAGTGTTGCACTGATCTTTGGATATAAAGATAAGTATTTAGAAGGCAGTTTGGTATTATGTCCATTTAGCAAAATAATTCTAATAGCTTCTCCTCTAGGGTTTATGATTTTCCAAGTCATTGGGTTACTTAGCGAGGTTTGTAGTACCAGTCAGACATGAGTTTCTCTTGTGAAGGAGACCTTAAATCCAATCAGAAAGTCATTGGTTACCTCCGTAACATTTATGCCACTGTTAACAACAATCTGTGTGTGTTATTGGGCCAGTTGTTCCTGTAGCTTACAAGATTCCCAGCTGGCTAAGACTATTGATGGCTTTTCTTTGACAGGAGTAAGCATAGTACCTTCTGGCAGTATGGAAAGTAGCCATCAGGAAGAAAACTTCCTGGTCAGTACCAGCTTGATTTTTCCATGTCTGAGACCAAACAACATAGTGTCTTCAGCAATATGGTCTTAACCATCAAGTTCTGGCCAGCAACCAAGGACGATGGCAGTAGCCTATATTGTTTTAAGGATTCTCTTGGGCTTTCCTACCCTGAGCAGAATAAAGTCAGGTATCCTACAGCTGACACTGGAATTTTTGTTTAATAATCTATGAATTTTGTAACGAACCATTGTAATCATGAAAAATGAAATGTGCTTTTGAAATAAAAATAATACAGAAGATTTAGAAAACCAGTGCTTTGAATGGGGTGTTTTCAAGTATCAGAGCTAACAACTAATTTAATCTGTTCCATATTTTAGGTTTCAGTATGGTTTTGGGATTCCTGACCATGTGCCCTTTCCCTATCATTTCCCTGATCTGTAGCATGCTTGCTCCTACATTGTGCCAGAAACGGAACTCTTCTTATGCCCTGCAGCTGCTGGCATTCTCCAACAGTCTGTGGATTTTGTAGAACATTGTGCTCTGGGACCTTTTAGAGTAGAGACATGAGGAAATGCAAAGGCAGTGACCTACTCCCTGGGGCCCACATCTTTCATCCTGTTTTCTACAAAGTCTGGAGGGGCAGAGAAGCCCATGTATTGTTTCCTTTTATCATTATTGTGACTAAATGCCCAGCAGCACATCTCACAGGAAAGGGGTTTACATGACTCCCAGTTCAGAATGTGTGGCTCAGCACTGCAAGAAGACTTGTCAGGTAGAGCCCAGCTTCTGGCAGCGTGGTCTGCAGCATGACTTCTTTGCATCTTGGTGACTCAGGACACAGAGACTCTTACTCCATGACCTATGTCTGCCAGCTAAGCTCTACCTCCCAAGGTCTAAAATCTCTCTTAAACAGCACCACTAGTGAGGGACCAAATGTTTAATACATCATGAGCCTATAGGAGACTTTCCACATTTAAACCATAATAACCCATCAGTGGTTCCAAGATTGATCATCACAGTATGGGAAAAGCTATTTCAGTGACACTCTCAGCAGAGACCTGGGTGTTGAGAGTCAAGCATAAACTGACTAATACATTGGTCTTCCTCCAGCCATGGAATATTAATCAAACTTGTTATTTTAAGTTGTTCTCCATCATACTGAGCCCTATTAAGTCACACAGTCTCTATTGTAAACCTAGGGGCTGGTTTCTAGATCTATTTCCCCCTTAATAACTGTATTGTACAGTTTGAATATCTGCCATGGGCTTAGGTTTGTTCAAGGTATGTTGTTAACCTAGGAAATAGATGGTTGCCCGGCTGCAGCTTGTTTCTATCTACTTTACAAATGAGAAACCAGAAACAAAAATGTCAACTCGTTTGCAGTGAAATGTAAATAGAATGTTTGACTTTGACTCCAGATGGCTGACTTCAGTGTCTTGAGGGACTTGGTCACCATCAAAGACACATTTACAAGTACAGCAATGGAAGCATTGCAATAAGCTAGTGACACTGGCTGCCAACACCATTTGTGCTAATTTGTGTGGACAAATAAAGTTATATGCTACTTGTACTGGGTTTTATATGTCATAAAATGCCTGAATATAATGTGTTATATCATAAATCTGTTTGTTTTCAATAAGCTTTTACCTGAAAAAGTTCCTAGAACATTTTTATGTAACAGGTGTGTTGCCCTTATCCTCAAAAAGTTGACAGTTCACAAAGGTATTGTGTTAAGTGAAATAAGCCAGACATGGAAAGACATATATTAAAGTTAATTTCACAGAGGTGGAGTGTAGAACCCCAGTCATTAGAGGCAATATAGGTTGGGGACAGGGGGAGGTTAGATAATGTGTGCTAAATTGCAATGACATAGGAATGAGTTTTAGTGTCCTATAGTAAAGCAGAATGACTATGACAAACACATGCTATATATTTTCTACGGAGCAGAAGACTTTGAAGTTTTCCAAAACAGAAATGATAAATGGCTCTACATGTATAATATGTGTTGGTCTTTAAGAATCTTCAGTTCATGAAGAAGGGAATATGTCAATAGAACATTTCACACCTGTGCAATACTTATCAGATATGAGTCCATGGTGTCAAGGAGGCATAATGTAGGGACATGAACCCCACTCAGCTCAGCTCACAGCTCAGGAGGTGGTGCCTATAGTTTGTAGGTCAAGAAAGTCTCAATGAGGCTAAATTCTCTGGCCATTGCTGCACTACTGGGAGCTGGGAAGCTTGGTTTAAAATTACTGGTCCAGTGTTGTCTATCTAGCAGGAGTAGAATTCATGCCCAAGTGAGTTTGATATGGATGGCTCTAAGATCCTGCCTGGTTCTTCCTCCTCCCTGTCTTGGTTCTGAGTTCTCTGAAACAATCTGAAACTAGAGACAAAACATAAGTTTGTCATCCATTGCCTGCACTTACACTGCTTAGAAAGTTCCTCTATCACTTCCGGAAAGGAAGACATCCAGGAAAGGAAGACATCCAGAAAGGAAGACATCCAGGAAAGGAAGACATCCAGGAAGGAAGACATCCAGAAAGGAAGACTTCCTGTAACAGCTTCTGCCAGACTGGAGATGGAAGGAGAATGGAAGATTTGAATTTTCTTTCTTTTCTTCTTTCTTTCTTTCTTCCCTCTCTCTCTCTCTCTCTCTCTCTCTCTCTCTCTCTCTCTCTCCTCTCCCTCTCTCTCTCTTTCTCCTCCCTCCCTCCCTCCTTCTCTTTCTTTTTCTTTCTCTTTCTTTATTTCTTTCCTTTATTCTTTCCTTTCCCTCCCTTTCTTCTTTCCTTCCTTCATTTTTTCTTCCTTCCTTCCTTCCTTCCTTCCTTCCTTCCTTCCTTCTGTATATATTTGCTTTGCATCTCAATATTAGTCTCCCCTCTCTCCCCATACTCCCTCATGCAGATTCTCCCTCCAATTTTCCCCTCCTCTTCTCCTCTGAGAAGTGGCAGCCCCCACCCTGGATATCTCTCTCTCACATACATACACACACACACACACACACACACACACACACACACACACACACTACAAATATCACTGCAGGACTAAGCACATCCTCTCTCTCTGAGGCCAGACAAGGTGGCTTGGTTAGTGGAACAGGATCCACAGGCAGACAACAGAGTAAGGACCAGCCCCTGCTCTAGTGATTGGGGGACTCGCATAAAGACCAAACTGCACATCTGCTACATATGTGCAGGGGGCCTAGGTCCAGCCCATGCTTGCTCCTTGGTTCATTTTCTTATTAGAAATGCTAGTGCCCCTTTCAGAAGCAGAGCTACTTCTAGAGAGAAGTTGAAGAACTATCTAGGGAACTTCCGTGTGATGTCAAGACCAAAGTGAGTACTGACAGAAGCTGGGTGGTGGCGCCAAGCATGCCCCATACTCTTCTGTGCATCTTTCTGTTCTCTGAAAATAGTCTTCTAATAACACTAAGCATATCCTATGTCAAGCACACGTGTGATGAATCTCAATGTATTGTAAGAACTTTACTGTTTTGGTTTTTTTTTAAATTAAAAGAAATAACTTTCCTAGAAAGGTACATTTTTCCTCAGAGGTCTAGCTCAGATGTTCCTTCTGCCATTGGGATGCCTCTTAATTCCTTCATGTTGAAAGAGCTTTCCCAGGAAGTTCAGCCATAAAATGATCCTGACTCTCTGCCAGATCCAGGTCTTCCTCCTACTTCCTTGTCTTGTGGCCTCTGTTTTTAACTGGCTTGCCCATGACTGAGCTTGGGGCTCTGCCCATATCCCCGGAGTGGAAGCAGCAGCCTGGGATGCAGGGGTGGAAGGGCATCAGTTAGCACTTTAAGCTTTAGTCTCTTGTTCTACCTCCAAGGATGGTCACTGTGGCTGGATGTTGTGTCAATGTGATTATGAAATCATGGAAGGATACTATGCTAAGAACATTCTAGTACTAGCAATGAGCTGGTAGGAATAAAACATTTTATCCTGGAAGACCCTTTAGATATTCCTATCCTGATGACACAGGGAGAGAGGAACATTTAAGGCAGTAGTTCTCAACCTTCCTAATGCTGCAGCCCTTTAATACATTCAGTTGTGGTGACTTCAACCATAAAATAATTTTTGTTCATAACCGTGATTTTCATAGTGTTATGAATCATAATGTAAATATCTGATATGCAAGATATCTGATATGTGACCCCTGTGAAAGGGTTGTTTGATCCCCCAAAGGTTGAGAACTCAAACCACTGATCTAAGAGGTCTATAATGGTCCTTAAAACTCTAGACAAGGGTTCTAAATAAGCAAGGAATTCTGGGTCAAAGATTTTCTGTGACTCAGTAACAGAGCTAAGGCATCTCCGTATGTCCTGTGAAAATCTGGTACCTGGACCAATGGTGACAGATGAATCAGTCAGACTTGAACCCACTGCCCATGCCTTCTGTGTACAGATCACAGGCAAGTTCCCCAGGAGGCAACTGTTTCAAAAATGGTACTTTTCCATCATCATGGTTTGAAATGTCATTTTTGCTAAAGGAAGAAAAAAAAAAAACCAGGAAATTCCTTCCCTATGTACTCATCTTCAGGGGGCACAGAAAAAGATTCTGAGGGCAGTGGAGACATGCCACTATCCCCAGTGCAGTATCCCAGTGTGGAGCAGCACAACATGCCATCACCTTTCTTGTCTTAACACAGTTTCCTGCAGAGCAGACCCAGAGCTTCCCTGGCATTGGTCACTCCCTTGGTCCTTTCATGAAACATCTTATCCAGGAAGAAAGCCAGTCTGTTAAAGATTGTGATTTCTACTTACTAACAGAGCAAATGAGTTTTCTTGAGTTTAGGCACATCATCCCAGAACTATTTGAGTTGTATCCCATAATGGGTTCTGAAGTGCCTAGGGTCATGGGGTTTCCAGTCTTTTGTTTACCATATACACATCAAACTGGGAAATATAATACCTTCTTGTTCATCACACCATTTTTTTTAAATCATCCATTTTCATTTACTCCATAGTCAGGGTAAGTCATATTAATAGCTCCTACAACAGACTCCTACATTTCAGTACCTCAGCACAAAAGAGTTGACCTCTGTTCATATAATATTTATGTACCAATTTGGGACAGAACCTGACCTTCTTAGACCACATTTGTAGCAGCTTTGTAAGCTGCTTTTTTTCTTTTTTTTTTTGCCTTTCTTTTCTTCTTCCCTCCTTCTTTCCTTCTCTCCATCCCTTCCTCCCCTCTTTCTTTTGGCAAGATCTTTCTATATAGCATTGGCTGTCTTGGAACTCACTATTCTGACTAGGTTGTTTTTTAATTCAAGAGAACCATCTACTTCTACCTCCCGAGTACTGGGGCCATACCTAGCTCTTTTGTATGCTTTAGAGAAACAAAAATCTCTTTAAAGATTGGGTACTTTTATAGCTTTAGTTCTGGTACTATAGAGGTGAAGCAAAAGCAGGTGTTTTTAGGCCAGTCTGGTCTACAAGTGTGTTCCAGCCCACCCAGGGTTACATAATAAAATTTTTGTCTTGGAAAGAGGGGTAGGGAGGAGGAAGGAGGGGGTAAAAAGGACAGAAGTCAGGCAAGCAGGTAAGCTCCTTAAACTCTGTGGTAGTTTGGTCGAAAATGGCCCATAGACCCATAAGAAGTAACATTATTAGGAGGTGTGTCTTGTTGAATAGGTGTGGCTTTGTTGGAGGAAGTGAGTCTCTTCCTGTTGCTTGTGGATCCAAATGTAGAACTCTCAGCTACTTCTCCAGCACCATGTCTGTCTGGTGCCACTGTGCTTCCCACCATGTTTCCCACCACGATGACAATGAACTAAACCTCTGAACTGTAAGCCAGGCACAGTTAAATATTTACCTTTATAAGAGTTGCTGTGGTCATGATGTCTCCTCATAGCAATAAAACCCTAACTAGAACAAGCCATTTTTCACAAGTTAGAGGCTTAGCTGGGTTGAGTCTTCCCTAAGACTTCTCTTTAATGGTGCTAATATTCTTAACAGTTCAGTATCTCTCTCAGCACAAACCTTTGTAGTGACACTGTTTCATAGTGCTCTTTTTCTTCCTAGCCTGTATGTTTTATATTTCTTTCTGCCCTACTTGCTCATTTTCATTATAGATCTACATAAGAGTTATCAGTAGTAACATTTCCACAGATGCTATGTTATATTGTCTTTAATTTGCTCCACCAGGACATGGGCAGAAAATAGGCATATTCTTTGCCAAAATATCACATGGATGGCCTTTAATCAAGTTGCTGACACAGTCTTTGTTCCACTTTGAAACTCCTTAAGCCAGGCTTCTACTGTTTGCATTACTCTCAGCACTACTATCTTTCAGGCTCCTACTATAATGACCTCTTAAACTCTGCTTGCAACATTCAACTACCTATTCAGTCCAAATGTTCAAAGTCTTCCATATTCTCCCAACCCCAACTCGACAGTAACAACCCCACTCCTGGTACCAATTTCTGTATTTCTTACTTTTTTCTTGTTGTGATTACTTACTTTTCTCAACTGCTATGACCAGAAGTAACTTAAAGAAAAAGGTTTATTTGGCATCTGGTTCCAAAGGAAGAGTCCATCATGACAGCAGGTGGCTGGAGCAGAAAGTTAAGAGATTGTATCTCAGCCTCACACAGAGATAGAGCGTAAAGTAGAAGTAGGGCAGGCAATCAATCCTCAGAGACTATCTACCCAACAACATACTTTCTCCAGCAAGACTGTTTCTCCTAAAGGTTCCATAACTTCTCCCAAACTATGCCACTAACTGGGCACCAAGCATTTAACTACTTGAGCCTATGAAGGACATTTCTTGTTGAAAATACTATATCAACAATCCAAGTTTTGATATCAGAGATTGATACCTAAGATATAGTAGAATTTTAACTGAAAATATACAGAAAGGCATTTCATTGTATTTTTAAACAGTTCACTTTTACAAAAATGTATATGATCTACTATGCAATATAATGTAGTAGGAATGCTGCTAACAAGTACTCATGTCTGAGAATGTAGCTAGTAATAGTGTTTGTCTAGCATACACAAAGCTTTAGCATACATATAGCCCTGGATTTGATCCTGAATGATTCTATACTACCACAATATGACACTTTAAAGACTCAGACTTTTTAGAATTCTCCCAGCATTGGGATGACAAGGTGAATGTTACTCTATAGATCTCAAATTATTTATTTTTAAGTTAAAAATGAAGTTTTAGTAATGATTTCTCTACCTACTTAAGATATGAAACTACTAATTGATAACTGATTGCTTAACTTCTTCAGTCTTTGTTAATTAAAATAACACAAGAGGATGATAGTTTTCAATCCCATATTACAAGATCTAAAATGAGAAAAGGAAGCTAAGGAGATGGCTCAGTTACTATAGTGATAGCCATATATGCATGAAGATCTGAGTTCAGATCCATGTAAGAGTTGGATATAGTAGCCCAGGTCTGTAAAGCAATGATGGGCATCAAGGTTAAGATAGGTTGACTGCTGAAGTTCAGTGGCTAAGTATCTAGTTCAATTGATGAGTTTCTAGGTTCAGCAAGAGACTGTGTCTCAAGAATAAGGAGGAAGTGATGGGGAAGACATCCAACATTGTCTTCTGACTTCTATAACACACACACACACAATGTACAGTCCCTCAGTAGAAACAATTACTTTCAAAGTTTGTCAATTTCTGTTCTTTTTTTGTAATCTGAAAGTTTGGATGCTTTATTATTTGTTTACTCCTCAACTTTATGATATACATTTCTTTTAACCTAAGAAAATCATATCTATAAATAAATTCCATTTTATTTCAGACCCTTCACATTCAGCTGTGTTAAACTAATTGACTATTTTCTTGATCGATTGCCATCTAATTTATGAGAGTTCCCTTTTTTTCTTTACAATATTCATCTCCCCCGTTTTTCATTCCTCATTCATCCTATGTTTGCCAGAATACATCCTTTAGTAGTAGTCTTCTAAGAGAAAGATTATGGGAGGGGAATTTCTCTTGTATCCCTTGAATATCTTAGGTTTTATTTTTCTGGCCTGAACATTCTATCAATATTTTTCTGAATTCTAGGTCAAAAGCTGTCCTCATCTTATTCTGAAACCATTTGTCTACTGTTTTTTTTAGCTGATACTTATTTTCAGTTTGAAAGCTGTATCACCATTAAAATGATTTATTCTTTATAATGTGGTCTTTCCTACTGAAGAATTTAATGTCTTCTTTTATCTCTCATTAGTAAGTTTTCCATTCCTTGTGCTGTTTTCTCCAGAGTCCTTTCAGCCTGAAGAGCCAAAGGGTTCAGCTCTGAGCCTTTTCTTGAAGAAAGTCTCTCTGTGTTCTGTTACTGCCTCTGTCCTTCTATTAGCCAGATACTAGACTGCCTGGGTGCTTCTTTCATTCTTAATTTCTACCCTGTTCTTTTTAAATTTTATACCTGTTTGGGAACGTCATCAACTTTGCTTCACCTGCTTACTGATAATCAATATTAAAATGTTCTGTTAGCCTTCAAATGTTCTTGTCACTATCTTTTTCCTTTTTTTAGTTTAATAATTTTTCATTTTTTTTATATATTTATTCACTTTACATTCCAATCATAGCCCCCTTCCTCTTCTCCTCCCAGTCGCACCCTCCCACCCCCTTTCCCCATTATCTCCCCTTCTCCTCAGAGAAGGGGACCCCTCCCATCAACTTGCCTGGGACACCAGGTTGCAGCAGGAATAAGTGCATCCTCTCCCACCGAGGCCAGACAAAGAAGCCCAGCTAGGGAAGGGGATCGATCCAAAGGCAGGAGACAGAGTTCAAGTCAAAAGATGTAGGTCTCTACTCCAATGTTAGGGAACCTACATGAAGACCAAGCTGCCATCTGCTACATATGTGTAGGGAGCCTACATCCAGCCCATGCATGTTCTTTGCTTGGTGGTTCAGTCTCTGTGACCGCCCCCTCCACAGGTTAGTTCACTCTGTAGGTCTTCTTATGGTGCCTTGACTCCTCCAGCTCCCTCAATCCTTTCCCAACTCTTCTACAAGTCTCCCTGAACTCTACCTGACATTTGGCTGGGGGTCTCTGCATCTGTCTCCATCAGCTGCTGGGTGAAGCCCCTCAGATGACAGTTATGCTAGACTCCTGTCTGCAAGCATAGCAAAATATCATTAATATTGTCAGGGGAGGCTCTCTCCCAAGGGGAGGATCTTAAGTTGGGCCAGTCATTGGTTGGTAATCCCCTCAATCTCTGTTCCATCTTTATTTCTACTTTTATTTCTTGTAGGCAAGGCAAATTTTGGGTTGAAAGTTTTGTGGGTAGGTTGGTGTCCCCCCTCCCTTCACTGGAAGCCCTGCCTGGCTACAGGAATTGGCCACTTCAGGCTCCATAGTTTCTGCTGCTAGAAGTCTCAGCTAGGCTCATCCCCATATTCTCCCTGGAGCCTCCACTGTCCCAGGTCTCCTGCTTGTCCCAGAGATGTGTCCCCACCAACTGATTTTCTCTTCTCTTTCCCATCTAACCCCCATTCCCTTCTCCATCCCCTCTCCCACCCTGCTCCCTCCCTCCATCAACTTCTGATGTCTATTTTATTTCCCTTCTGAGTGAGATTCAAGCATCCTCCCTTGGGCCCTCCTTGTTATTTAGCTTCTTTGGGTCTACGGGTTGTAGCATGGTTACCCTGTACTTTATGACTAATGTCTAATTATAAGTGAGTTCATACCATGCATGTCTTTCTGGGTCTGGGATATCTCACTCAGAATGATATCTTCTAGTTCTATCCATTTTCCTGAAAATTTCATGATGTCTTTGTTTTTAATAGCTGAGTAGCATTCCATTGTGTAAATGAACCACATTTTCTGTATCCAGTCTTCAGCTGAGGGACATCTGGATTGTTTCCAGTTTCTGGTGATTACGAATAAAGCTGTTCTCTTCATTACATTTTTCTTGCTTCAGAGTTTTTCTCTGACTCTTGAAGATATTTTCTTATAATTCTTGTTCTGTTCACTGTGTCACATTTGTTTCTCCCAGTTCAGCTCATTTTATTTGTCTCTTTGCTTCTTATGTTGGAGGTGGCCTTTACCTGCCTTTTTACCTTGACAATTACATTTTTTCTCAAAAATTGGCACTTTTGAAGATCATATAAAGTCTGGTAACCTAGATGTGTGGAGAGATGGAGCTTGACTCTTTGTGGGACTAGATAGCTGGAGGCTTTGGCTGGAGAAACAGGTCCGTTGTCCGGAGATGAAAAAAAGTCTAATCTCAAGTCTGGCTACCAAATTCTGGACAAGAGGAGGATGGTAAGTAAGCCAGCCTTCACTTTAGCAAGTAGACTTTTATTTACTCCACAAACTCATTTTTAAAATTGTTTATTTATGTGGGTGGGTGTATCTGTGCACATATACCATCCCTGTGGTGTCAGAAGAGGAGGCTGGATTCCCTGGAGCTGGAGTTCCAGGCCTTTCAAAGCTGCCTGATGTTGGGGCTGGAAACCAAACCCTGGTCCTTTGCATGAGCAGTGAATACTGTTACCTGTTGAGCCCTCTCCAGCTCCAGGTACTTATTTTTAAAATGCACTTTTCTCCCAAACTATAAGGTGTGTCCATGTAGGCAGTGGCCAATTTTGACAAGGTTAAGATGATGGGAGAAAACTTAGATAAGGACAAGTGAATCATAGGCAGAGTCATAGTGACCTGTCCCCTGAACCTACACCCAGCTGATACCCTGTTCTGAAAGGTCTCTGTACTTCTCCTGAACACCTATGCTCCGGTGCCATTCCCTTCCCCACATCCTGCCTTTTTGTGTTTTATAACCTCTGTGTAAATAAGTAAATTACGATGTGATTTAAATAACTAAATAAATAAAATTAAAAAAAAAAAAAAAAAGATGATGGGAGAAGACGGGAACTTGGGTATGTCACCTACAGACTCGTCCCAACCACTGCTTTTAAGGGACATCGCCTCTCACCTCTCTCCTTTCTCCTCTTTCTTGGTGACTTTTTGTTTGTTTGTTTTCTTAGAGCTAGGGATCAGAGCAAGGGCTTGTACGTATTAGCATGTGGTTTCTCCATGGAGCTACAGTGCCATCCTACCCCTCCTTCCTCTTCTAGGCCCAGAAGGAACTTGAGTGTTCTGAGGTCTGACTCCCCACACTCCAACTCTAGCGGTTATGAAGATCCATCTTTCCACACCCAGTGCTTAGTGTTTACTGGGCCTGCTTCTGCTTTCCCTAAATTTTCTTACTACTTCTCTTCAGTGTTCAATATACTGTATTTGTTACCCTTTACAAGGCTTTCTTTAAAAGTTACCATGCTGATATCTTCATAAAATGTTGGGGAGTGTACATATTGAGATTGCTGGGTTTAGAAGGACCTATGGATGATGGCCCTGTCCTGGCCATAGTTCCTTGCTGTTGATGATCACTGAATACTGAATATGGGTGCCCCTGCACTTCTGTGTAGGAACTTGGATTCTACATGTGAATTATTAAACGCTCCTCCATATCTACATGTTCTTATTGCAGATTCGACTAAACAAAAATGATTTGTATCACATACTATAAATAATCTAGAGATGAGTTTCAGTGCATGGGGTGATGTGCCTAGATACATAAGAAAAATACTGTATTTACAGAGTGACTTGAGGGTCTAAGGGTTTTCTTATTGGGGTGGGCCTCTGGGATCAGCTCCCCCACTGATTCCAGATATCAAGGGATAAATATGTCCCGGTTTCATTCATTCCAAAGACAGCAGTAAGCCAGCTGCTCTGTTGTGCTCTGTGGGTGACCTAGAGCCATCGCTTCCTGCTCTGGGACTCTGCATGCTCATTTACCAGAGATAGAAAAGCCAGTTTGCAGTGCGCTGGCATTATATGCTATTTTAATTCATCCCGGCAAATAGCTGTGCTCATATAATTTTGTGATAGAACATCCAAAACCTGCGTCATTTCCTAGGAAGTTAGATGCTGCACTAAGGAACAGGCTTCTGTTGTGGTTTGTTTCTTAAGTGTTCTCCCTCTTTAAGTCCTTCTAAGCCAAGTTATTGCCATTTGATTCTCCTTCCCCAAGTGTATTAATTGGGGTGACAGAGTTCTTACAGAGCTCCTCCCTCCTTACATATCCTAGCTACATGTGTTTTTTGTCAAACCAATACAGTTCTCAGAGTCCCATTAGATTCTTGCCATGACAAATGAGTTGGGGGTGGATTTTCAGGGTCTAAGAGGACACGACCTCACAGCCTGCATTCTTTTACCTTGAGTCTCCTGAATAGCACCAAGGGTCCATCTGTAGTTCTTGTTATACGGACCTGCATAGCTTCTGAGATCCAAGCTCTATAGCTTGCGTGTCTCAGCCTGACTCTGGCCCTGGGAGGAAGCTAGAGGAAAGATGAAAAGGAATAGTGGGATTTGGAGAGGGAGAAAGAAGTCTTAGGGAGGAGTGATGAAATTAATCGGGTGATTCCACTGGGGAGAAATCCCCAAGGGAGCTCCACCATCCTGCATCTCAGTTGCTGCTGCAACTTGCACCATCTTCCCATGTGTGCTTGTTTATATATGCTTGTTGTAGTAATTATTTAAAATCAGCCACTGGCTGTGCCGACTAAGCTGCAGCAGCTCTGCATAGCTTAGCCGCCATGTTTCTTGGCCAGAGGCCATGTGCGTGCTGCAGCTAGAAATGGCTGACTACCAGCAGCTAGATGGCTCAATCTCCCACACTGTCTCTGCAAGGCTGGGCATTGCCCAGACCATCCTGCCATTCAGTAGTGGGCTCAGTAGAAAGATGAGACTCTAATGCTTAAAGATTAATCAAAGGCGTATATATTTGATAACGATCAGTAACAAGATATTCATACAATCAGAAGTGTAACCCAATACCCAACCTAGATATACCAACTACCTTTGACTGTTACAGACACGTGAACATCCGCCTCCATCTCCGCTCTCTCTCTCTCTTTCTCTCTCTCTCTTTCTCCTCTCCTGTCTCCTAGCTCCTCTTCCTTTTCCTCCTCTCCTCCTTATTCCTCCTCTTCTTCTTCCTCTCCTAACTCCTCCCACCTTAGCTCCTCCTACATATGCTCATGTCTTCTGATTGTTCTTTCTCTCCCATGTGAGGCTACAGTCATTTCTATTCCCTCACAAGTCCTATTTGGGGGTGGGGTGCTGAGCTCAGACAATATGGTTTGTTCGCTCCAACTCATGCATGACTGCAGCAAATGGGTTTGGTGATAGATCTGCCAACCTCAGCATCCTCCACCAGAGTGACAAACTGACCTTCCCTTGCTCCTACTTCTTCATGCCCTGCTCTTCCTGCTCAGACTACCCTTTCTCTAAGATGTCCAGCTAATTGTGATGATGCCATTAACTATCTCACCAACCTCCCAACTCCTTCATGTTGACACATTCCCTTTCCTCTGCCCTCTGTGGAGTCTACTGGCTCATGTTGATTCTACCTCTTTGCCTTCTGTGAAATGGACATGCTCACAGCTTCCTTCCCACAGAGTGGTCCAACTATCATAGCAGCTTATAGTCATCTCTCTTCAGTGTTACTCAAGACCAGCTTCCAAGCATGGTTCCGGCCCAATCCATCCCATACTCTCAACAACTCTGATATACTTTACATTTCAGCCCAAACTCCGCAGAACACTAAGTTTTCAACAGATAGCCGCCTTGTTTCTTTTCCATCCAATGTCTTGCCAGGTCGGCCATCACTACTTTCATTGTTGTGCAGTTGCTTTCTTTCTCCTGGATCCGCATGACATATTGTCACAGATGAGAAAATAGAGAAGCATGAAGCAAGTAAAAGTGCTAGCCTTGCAAACTACTCACAGCTCAAGTGAACCGTGGTCTGCCTGTGTTCCCAGGGAAAGAAGTCCCTGAAACATTGGTAAATACTAGAAATGTCCACCTCCTGTGCAAAAGCCTGGTGTATGGGCAGTAGAGCCACATGGGATGTTGGAAGACAACGGGAGATGAAAAAGAACGTTCACAACCAAAAAAACATTTTTAAAACTCCAAAAGGCCCTTAACTGATTGGATAAAAGAATGTAATGGCTGACTAGCCAGAAAGGTATACACCTATGATATCAGAACTTGGGTGGGGAGAGGCAAAGACACACACCTACCATATCAGAACTTAGGAGGTGAGGGAGCAGGAAAATCTTGTAAGTTTGGGCCAGCCTGGGCTATACAGACTGTTTTATTTTGCTTTGTAAAAGTGTATTTATTGAATGAAGTATTATTCAGTAAGATTAAGAATAGAAAAAGAATTGCAGTACTGACATGAGCTACTGCAGGTATGAATTCGGAAATGTGTGGTAAGTAGGAGAAACCAGTCACAGAGGACTACATACTGTATGCTACCATTTATAGCAAATGCCCAAGAGAGGTAGATCCATGTGGAGAGAGAATGACAGAGCATATCTAGGGCTAGGGGACTATGGAGTGAAGGGAGCAACCAGGCTTGTACTTGAGTTTCTCTAGTATATTGCCACAGACTAAATGGTTCACAGCCACAGACCAGTTCCAGAAGCCACAAGTCCCCAAAGGAAGTGCCCTCCATGCCGTTTCCAGCTTCTGATACCCAAATTATTTTTAAAATAATTATTTTATTATCTGAAATTATAATCACAGCATTTCTTCCTTTTCTTTCCCCCTTTCCAACTCCTCCCCTATAAGCTCTTGATCTCTGTCAAATTAATGGTTTCTTTTCATTTCTTTCTGTACACATACATATACATGCAATATGTGTGTCTGTGTTCCTAAGTATACACATACAATCTACTCAGTTCATAGGTTACTTTTATCTATATGATTTCAGGGCTGACCACTTGGTATGGGATAGCCAACTAGCACGCTTTCCCATACGGAAGAATATTTCTCCTACTCTAAGCATTCTTTAGTTGTCAAGGGCTGAAGCCCCAGGAGATTTTCTCTTTCTGTATTATCATGTCTCTTGTTGTCACTGTTGTTCCAGGTCTTATTTAAACAGCCATATTGATGAGACTTCATAGGTATAACTTCTCCAGTAGTTCTAGGAGACATAATTTCACCGTAAAATTTCTATTCCTCTGGCTCTTTCCACAATTATCCCTGAGCCTTAGATGCAGGATCGTGTTGTAAATGTATAAGTTGGGACTTGGCACCAAATGATCTCTTGTTCTTTGCATTTTGACTAGTTGTAGTTTCCTGTAATGGTCTTCATGTATTGCAAAGGTACATTTCCTTAATGAGGGGTAAGGACTACACTTATCTGTGGGTATAATGACATATTTAGAATGTAGTTAGGCATCATGCTGACTTAGTGAAGTGGTATTGTCCATTCTTCTCTAAGATCCATGACTTTCTTAGGTAGCTGGCTGGGTCTCCAAGTAAGAAGCATGGTTTCCCCTTAATGAGCAAGTCTTAAGTTCAATTAGAGAGCTGTTGGTTACCAACAAGGTGTGTGTGCCACTACTATATCTTTAAGGCTATCTTGCCATACTAGTCATTATTGTGGTTCACAGACATCATAGCTGGGGCTCCCTAGTTCTTTAGCTTTGGGCAGCAGAGGACTACCATCTGCTACCCTCTTCCCTTGGAGTCTTGTCTTGTTTCAGTGCCTTCTTTGTATGTTTGTGTCTAAATTCTCCTGCTGTGGTAAAGGTACCTGTAAGACCTCATCTTAACCAGGTTACATCTGGAAAGGCCATTTCCAAACAGGGTCCTATCTAAAATGCAGGGGGGGTGGGGCTGAATTTCAGTGCATCTCTGTGGAGTATGTAGTTTACCCTGTAGACTAACATTGGTCTTCTAGGGGGCAGTAGACATTTTCTAAAGTTAAATGTGATAGTTGCACAGCTCTGAATATTGATTGTACATTTCAAATCAGCCCATTGTATGCAAATTATACATCAATACGATTTTTTTAATGAGAAGGAAATAAGAATGATACAATATTTAAAAAGAAAAGTGTAAAACAAAGACCTCATAGTCAGAAGCCCTTAGTTAAAAGAAAGCCTTTTCTTTTAACTTGGTAGGGCACTTGCCTAGTACACTGTGGGTCCTGAGTTTGATCCCAGTACCAAACCCTTATCTACATATAGCCCACATATATGTAATTATACATCCATAGTGCCTACAAACAGGAATTTAAATACATGCAAAGAAAGAGCCCAGTGAATGTGATGTGGGTGACAGGGAGGGCACAGGTTGTTTCTTTTCCTTTCTTTCCTTTGGTGATGTAAAAAGATCCTGTGAATCTGTTAGAATATGTCCTTTCCCCTCATTGATGCTGAAGGCCCTGCCTTTCTCTTGAGGTTTAGCCCTGCATGCTGGCTGGGGCTGTCAGACTGGCTGGCTACTCCTGATCCTGGATTTCCGGGCCTTGGTGGACCTTGTGGGCTGTTTGCTTTTGAAGTTGGCATCATTCTGCCGCCGTTCACCCCTGAAATAGAAACCAAACTATCATTTTGAAGCATTTTGAATTGCTTTTGATGTCGCTGGAGAAGCCTCATATGTTCCCCGTGGATGAGGAAAAACATCCTTTATCTAAGAGCAAATCATGCTTTCTAAATGACAGAAATGTTTGGCTTGAGTTAAAAACTAAAGGTTAAGGATAAAGGTCCATTTTTTTTAAACATTTAATCCCATGGCCTTGGTTCTGTCAGAGCTTTGCTAGGGGATGTTTGAAAGCAAAGGTCAGCATTTACCCAGAACTGGCCAGCTCACGTGTGAGACAGGATTTTAAAATGACATCTAGTACCACCAACTTGTCGTCATTAGCAGCCTGGGACCTTCGAGTGTCCCCATGCCAGCTGTCAATGTGTTGGTTTCAAGGAGAATCCACAGTTGAAACAAGCATGGATCTTGAGGCAGTGTGAAAATCATGATTGAAAACATATGGACCCAAATCCATCTCTTATCCTGTGCTTCAACCTCAGCGTCTTAAGACCCTTGAGTCATCACCAGAGGAATATAGATACAGGTGGGGATGATGTCACTGAGGTCAAAAGCAACTTAAGGTAGGGTTTATTTGGTTCTCCACAGTCCATCATAGCAGGGATGACATGGCCTCAGCTGAAAGAGGAAGCAGGTGGCTCTCTGTAGGAGACAGATGCAGGCTGCAGTCGTCCTGCAGGAGAAAGCTGTGATTGACATTTTCTGTACACACTGCCAACATCAATACTCATACCAGACAAGGTCTTGCTGTCCTCATGACTCTGAGGCCTTGGTGTTTGTGACATGGACATTTTCATACTGCTTATGTCCTCAGGGCCTCCTTGCAGGGAACTCAACATGATACGAATTTCCTGGCCTCAGGAGCCTTCTCCAGCCTTGATGGGAGCCTCCACATCCCTGCCACCTTTGCATCTTTCATGCCGATGAAACAAGAACCAGAGGGATAACGTGTGCCAGTTGCTTTTTGTTGCTGTGATGAAATACCATGAGCAAAACCTACTTAGGGAAGAAAGACTTTAGTTTATGGTTCCAGAGGGAAACTCCATAACGGTGAGGCAACAGGCAGGTAGAGTAGGAAGCCAGATGATAGCATCTTTCATCCACATACAGGAAGCAGAAAATAAGAACAGGGAGTGATACAAGACTATGAACCTTTAGCCCATGTCCCAGTGGAGTACTTCCTCCAGCAAAGCCCAACTTCCTAACAGTCCCATAGCCTCCCCAAACAGCACCGTCAGTAGAGGATCACATGGTCAAATATAAGAACTTAGGAGGGACATTAAAACCACCACTGGATGCTACTATATTCTGCTGTCAGCTCTAAGTTGGAGCCTGGCCCCTTGGATCATGCTCGCAACAGCTAGAGTGCTTTCAAGCTGACCCTAGAGAAATACTTCCCTTGGTGATTGGTGTCAAGCAGGAACCTTAGTCAGTGGCAATCTCAGTTCACTCTCCTTCCGTTCAAATAACTTTGTCTGTCACATGTTGTAGCCCTTAATGGATGGGATCTCACCCTCAAAGCACTTTTCCTACTATCCAAGTACAGAGCGGTGGGTGGGTTTTTTGTTTTGTTTTGTTTTGTTTTTTGAGGTTGCTAATTTCTTTAATGATTACAGCTGCCAGCACTTGCCTTGTCTGGAACTGCAAACTCCCTTCTTTCTCACCATCTGCTACATTTTCCCCACTCTTCCTGATACATCTGTTGCTCTCTTGCTCTCACTGTAGACCAGAGCACAGCACGAAGTAATAACCACACCACAGCCTGAATGCTCTCCTGCATTGAGATTTTTATCCCCCGAATAGCCCACAATGTTTGCATTTAGTCTCACTCAGGTTTTCAGGACATAGCAGAGTGCAGCCAGACCTTTTTGCCAGAATACCATATAAATGGCTTCTAGCTTAGTTCATAATAGAGTTTGTTTCCCTCTGGAACTCATGAATTGGCCCTCCATGGTCCCTGTTTCTTAGTATTCTGGTCTTCCAACCTGCTTCAAGAATGGCCTATTATGCTCTGCTTTTAAAATTCTGTGCCTTTTATGGTTCTAAACTTTTCCATAGTCCATACTCTCTTCCAAAAGCAGTTCCAAATGTCTAAGAACTACATGGTCAGATTTGTCATGGTAGCATCCCCACTCCTGGTACAAATCTTATGTACTTGTTACTTTTCACACTGCTGTGACAACTCCTGATAAAACCTACTTAGGGGAGGAACTGCAAACTCATGTTTTTTTTTTTTTCTCATGGTTTGAGGTATAGTGGTGGGGAAGCAGAAATGTGAGGTGTCTGATGACATCGTACTCAGACTCAGGAAGCAGAGAGAGATGAATGTTGATGCTTAGCTCCTTTATATTCCAATCCAAGAACCAAGATGTTGGCCTTGTTGGCCATGTTTTGTGTTTCTTAGCAGCCTCACTGATGCTGCTCCAACGATCTCTCTGTGAACAGCAACTCCTAACACATAGTGAGGACAGTTCAGAGTATGCCCTAGGACCCACAGAGGACCATGGGTCAAGGCTTGGTGATGCTGAAGGCTGAATGTTTGTCACTTATCACAGTTAATGGAACTGTGTTTCTTGGTTAAACTGAGTAACTTTAAAGTTAAAGAGTTCTCCAACTCTACAGTCTGTTCCCTCAGCCACCTGTACCTGTGATTCACCTGCTATAGAGTGGCATGGAGTAGCTTTTGCCTGAGAACCAGATGAAGGACTGTTAATTTCACTTACAAGGAACCAGCAACCCTGATGTAACTTGTGTCTAGCCACGCACATGACACACATAATGGTAGTTGTGGAACTGTAATGGCCCAAGATTACTGAGGAAGAATCAAGGAAGCTTCAATCCTAGATACCTCAGATGAGGGCGGCATGAGTTGGCTATACCCCCCACACCCCTGCAACCTGGCACCATTAAGTTGGCTGTCCCACCATCAACCCTGGTAAGAATTTATCACCCTGACAGTATCAGGTTTCACTCCTTGTTTGACCTTATATGGTCTCCCCATCCCCCACCCCATAGCCCCTGAGTCTGCAGATGAGGCATCTTCCAACAGCCCTGCCCTGGGCAATTGTACACAGCCACACAAACCTTTCCCTAGAGACTCTGGCCATTTCCCAAGGGGCATAAATACCCCTTCCCCAAGTAAACTGAACCAGTTCTCTGAAGCAGTTCCCAAGTATGTTTTTGCCCAACCAAGATCCTGTACTATACCCACCCGCACCGGCTGAACTTCCCTTCCTCCAGTCCATCATGGTCTCTAGAGAGGAGTAGACTCAGGGCAGCAGGCTCTATTTTTTTTTTTTTTTTTAAGTAGTGTCTCACTATGTTGTCTAGCCTGGTCTCAACTGCTCAAACTTTCCACTTCAGCCTCCTAGTAGCAGGGATCACAATTATAAACCACTCTACCTCTTGCTTCTTGCTTTAAAGCAAATGAAGTTTTCTCTCTCTCTCTCGTTCTCTCTCTCTCTCTCTCTCTCTCTCTCTCTCTCTCTCTCACACACACACACACACACACACACACACCACACACACGGATATATCAAAGTTTACCATTATGACTGTTTCAAGTAGCATTAAGTGTTAAATCTATTAGTGTGCATGATCTTTGGTTTCTATCATTATAGGGATTATACATTTTTAAAGCAAGCTGTGACCCTGGAGGACAAGAATGATGGGACGCAGAGAGATCTGTCATCTAGATGCTCAAGTTCCTTCTATTCCTTTTCCTTGAGTTTACACGTAGTCTGTGGGGCCTCCTCCTGTGTCTGTTGAGTCATCTCTAGATTACATGTAATGTTATATAATGCTGAAAAGCATGGAGACACTGGACAAACTGTCACACTGTGTTGTTTGGGGGACAGTAACACAGAAAGGGGTCAGTATAAATGCCAGGTTTTTATTACCCCAATATTTTCAATTCCCAGTCTGTTGACTTGGAGGGACTTCTGCTCTCATTGTTGGTGACGAAGTTCCAAGAGGGGCGGTGGACTGGATGAGGAATGACAAGGAGGACAGGGTGACTTTTCTCTGATCTGGGGAAGAGTTTGGCGGACCTCCCAGATCACTGGAAGTACGTGGAGCTGTTGTCCAGGACAAATGAGCATGTTTTCTGCTTTCTTGCCTCACCACGTGGCCTTCCCAATGTCGCTCAGCCTTGGGGGAAAACAACAACAACAACAACAACAAGTGCTGTTGTTGATAAATAGCTACCAATCTAGAGTAACCAAAGCTTCTGTGTCTTCAGCTGAGTCACTTGAACTCATTCTATGTTACAGGTTTTTATTAAATGCAGGAGGCACACTTGTCCTTAAAAAGTCTCAAGTTCACACTGGGCTGAGTGTCCTGCAGTTTTATTTGGCCCTGTGTCCTGATGAGCCTTTGATTGCTTGGCTAATTAAATCCAGACGCTGTTCTAACCTTGTTGAGTTGCAATGGGTCTCTTTCTACCAGTGCTGGAAACACCACAGCATCATGGGTATGTAGTCAACCATCCCTTGCCCCTCTGTCTAACCACAACCAGAGGCAGCAGCCACTTCCCTCACAATTTCTAGGGCACCTGAAGTTCCCCTAGAAGCTTCTTTGCCCCCTTCAAAGCTGTGCCCTGTGGCTTGGCTTCACTTTACAGGGGAGTAGGCAATGGCTGGCAGAGGAAACACTGGTGGGCACCTCTTTCATGTCCAATCTAGACTCAGGGCAGGGCACAGGCCCTGAAAACTGCAGGGCCTGGAGCTGTAGTGGCTCCTCATGGAGCAGAGGACTAGGGGTCCTTGGGAAGCCCTCTTCTTCCATTCTGCTCCTAGGCTGAAATGCCTGTGGGTTCTCACTGCAAGAGGAAAACAACCATCAAACATGCATCCAGGATTAAAACTATTTCCAAAACACATTATTAAAGCAAGCTGTGACCCACATATTTCTTGTCTGCTTAAGAGGGTTTCAAGCTATTGAAAAGACTGGAAAAAGTGAAACATCAGAAAAATAAAGGGGGCCGGGGGCGGGAGTTGTTGTTGGATGGTTCTCTGGAGATGTGTTGCAATGTCTTAGTTTTGAAAATGCAAGCTTTGATGTTGAAGATGAACCCACCCGGTGAAACCATCACTGGGCAGGGATGGAAGTTCGAAGGGTAGCGGGTGGGATGCAGTGTCTACAGCCTAGATGTGACTGTGTTTTCGAAATGAAAGACATCTCAGCTAGGGTCACCCCCATTGACTCCCTGTATTATCCCTGCCCCCCAATCCCAGGTCTCCAGCTAGTCCCCGAGATGCCCTTCACTGATTTCCATTCAGTCTGGCCCTCTATCGCACCCCACTCCCCACACATGATCACCATCCCCGTTCACCCCCTCACCCGCCTCTCCTACCCAGAAAGACAACAGGAAACATAATGTTAAGAACATGATGTTAAATCCTGTGAAAAGAACAGTACAGCCGCACACAGGCCCTAGGGTACAAAGAAACTGGCTGCCTTCTCGGGTGGCTTTGCATATAGCAGCAAAAAGTTAGCAGTAGAGTCCTGAGGACTCAGAGCCAGGCAGCTTTTCTCCATCCCTGACCTCAATTGCTTCACAACTAGCAGACCATCTCATCTAGATCCTGCAAGCACCTTGGAAGATTTGGTAAAAGCCAGTCCTCCAGGGACTCTTAAATCTGGGTGATTGTTGTGTTAGCTTTATTATGCCTTCCATTAAAAATCTAACTCTTAAAGAATGAGGATGACTGAGTCATTCGGTTAACATTACCTCCTAGAGAGGCTTCAATGTCAAACCCACATGGGTCTGGCTGAGATTATAGGCACAGGAGTCCTGTTTGTCAACAGACTTGGAGTTACAGAAGATACCACTAGATGGAGCTGTGAGTCATAGAAACGTGACCTCTGGCCCAGCTTTCTTGCCTATCAGGGCTTTTTAAGGTTCCAGGTAGTCACTAATGCTTATTTTGTTCTGCAAACATGTTGATATTGATATTTACACTAGCTACTAATGAAAATGAATGATTTTACTGATTCGGAAGATTGTTTCTTGGGTGTGGTGTCTTCAGCCTATTTTCTCAGAACTCAGGAGGCAGAGGCCGGAAGACCACAAGTTTGAAAACAGCATGGACCACATAGTAAAACAAACAAAACAAAAGAAAACAAGAAAGCCACATGTTCATATTCTTACAGTAAGAGTCAAAGACCGTGTGGGTTGGCATCACGGGCACACCTTCAGGCAGCGTGTGGCTAACCTTAGCTTTCCAACCTCCTTTAAAGAAAATATTTCACTCCTGGTTGTATGATAGATATTAGAAAGTCTTTTGTATAAAAACAGGTTTCAAATATTCCCTTACAATTTTTTTCCACTCATATAGAGGCCCTTTTTTTAAAATCTCTGAATGTTCCTTCGTTTCTTTCTTTTTTAAAAAAAAGAAAAATTTAAGTTTATATGTATCTGTAAGTGTGTGTCTGTGAATGCGAGTGCCCACTGGGACCAGCCAAGAGCACTGGATCACGCCTGGAACTGGAGTTACAGGCCATTCATTGTTAGTAGCCTGATGTGGGTGCTGGGGACAGAAATTATGACTTCTATAAGAGCATAATGCTCTGAACTGATGAGCCATCTTTCTGGACCCCCTTCCCTCCTTTTTGAGAAGGAAATTGAGCTTTGTCCTCCAGCGAACTAGAATGGAGCAGAGTGTTGGGCAAACAAAGCATGCAGAAAACGACTCTGTGGTTCACACACCCAATTGTCCTAGCATATACAACCCAATCATCTCTTTCCAGGCTGGAGGATTTTATAGCTATCCACCTCCACATTCCTTCCTCCCTTTAAAATGTAAATATATTTAAATGAGCCTTGTATGTAAGCAGCCTGGGCTCTGTGGTCTGACATAATACTACCTCTTAGCTTCACTAAGCTTCACTTATATGGGGATATTAAATTATTAACTTCCTCAGGGTTGCAATGATCAAATGAGACACTGCTCATGGTAGACTCTAGAACATCACACAGTAATTATTCAGTTTGTGTGAGTTATGATTCTCTTTTTCATTTATTTCCTTATATAATACATGGGAACTATAAAAAAAATCTACCCTTTAAAAAGCAGATAATACAAAAAAGTGACCTAATACAAAGGAATGAAGCCTAGGGCCATGGAACACACACAGGGCTTTTAAGACGCAAGTCCTCATGAATGTCTGATGATTTGCTAAGACTCCGAACTAGCCATAATGAAAAGAGAATCAAGTTCTTGGCCAAGGACAAGGAACTAGGCTTCAAGCAGGAATCTGATATTAGATTAGAACAAAGAAGTAATTTCAGGTAGGAATCTAAATCTTAGGCTAGAACAAAGAAGTAATTTCAGACAGGAAGCTAAATTTAGGCTAAAACAAGGAAGTAAGTTTCAGACATGAAAATGACCTTGGGCTAGGACAGGAAAGTAGGCTCAGATACTTTGGTCTTCCTGATAAGCCTTTAGAAACAGTGATCATGGAGTGTTCACATAACTAGGTTTAATGCCTTGCTTTTTTTTTTGACTATTTGTGTTTATTGTGTTTGTTCCTTGACTATCTGCATCTATTGTATTGCTAGACCCTCAACCTAGAACTGACCTTAATACATACATGTAATCAAAATGGTATAAAAGCATAAAGGAACAGGGGGTATAGGATAGGGGGTTCTAGGGAGGGGAAATGGGGAGAGGGGATGACATCTGTATTGTAAATAAATAAAATATCCAATAAAATAAAGGGAAAAAAAAGAGAATCAATTTCCTTTAGATAATGTCTATGGATCATGGGCAAAACTTATCACTTCAACAAACCCTAATCACTCTTGGATTCTAATCCTAAAAATATCTTTTTAATATTGGGGCCATCATACAGCAAATGTAACTGACCTCCATCCTATATGAGGTGGTGTGGTCCTTGTTTAATATAAGCCAAGTAGACAGGAATGGGCAGCAAAGCTCCTCGTAACTGTGACAAAACCATGCATTGGGCAGAGTTCTAACATGGCCTCCGTGGTTCATGGCTCCTCCCTCGTTAGTCTGTGCAGGACATGAATGATGGCTATCTGTCCCATGACTGGATTGGGTGATAGAGCAGGGATGGGGGGTTCCCGTTCAAAAGAAAGGAAGGAACATCTAGAGATAAAAGAAGGGCTCCCATAGGAATCAGAGGGATTGTTTGTTTCTATATGGAAGATCTCTGAGGACCCACCAAAGAAATGTGAGATACGGCCTAGTACTCCTGCCTGTCAGGCCGTTTATGGCCCCAGGTAGTCAGTGATGGTATAAAGTCACCAGTGTAAGCTATAGATCATGTTAAGTCCCCTCCCCATTGCCATGCAAAAAGATTAGTTCCAGTGTGGTGTCTTGCTGGGATTGAAAAAGTAAGTGGCCTTGATGTAAGAGGGTAGCTTCCCAAACCTTTGAGAAACCTTTGATGACAGCTGAAAAGAAAACAGGGACCCTAGTATGATGCAGGACATTTGATAACACTGTGAACCTGGAAATTGTGTTATTTACTAGGAAAAAAAAAGTTTCTAGTTGTGGTATGGCTCAGCGCTAGCACACACCTTTAATTCAAGAGCTTTCTGTTTTGTTTTTGTTTTTTTTTAAATAGAATTACAAAAAGTCAACCATAGATCAAGAGGTGAAACAAGCAACTGTTGACAGGGAATGAACATAGGAAAAAATCATAGAGAGTAAGAGGGAGTCAGGAGGATGGACAGAGACTCACAGGAAGTAGAAGGGAGGGGCATTGAGTTTGAAGGGTTTTTGAGATGGCATAAAGAAGGAGGCCTTTCTCTTTTGGTACATTGGTGGTGGAGGAAGGTTCACAGTGTGCTTTCCTTGCCTCTCTGAGCTAGTAGGCTTTCACCCTAGCTTCTGGCTTCCAATTCTTTACTGGTAAAACTGAATGATTGAGATTTTGTTAAACAATAGTCCTCCATTTATGAAGAATTGAATTCTACCTACAACCTGTATGAATTTGAAATATAATAATCCTGAGTACTCAGTGATAACACGAGCCAGCAGGCATCCTGATTTCCTTGCATTAGAAGAGTGTCTGGGCTACTTTGTGGCAGGTTGGCATGGAACATATGTGTTATGGGAGACATTTTGAGGTGCTTTGATCTTCTGTGAGTAGTACATACAGCTATCTTCCTGGTTCTTGTGAAGATTTGTAAGATGTAGGAGAGGAAAGACAACATACTGGGTTCTTGATGATTTTTAGGGAAAACCTTGAACCTCAGCCCCATCCTCCTTTGCTCTTTGCTGAAGCTCATCTTGGCCTTTAGTCTTCAGTGGTACCAGTGTTTTGCATCTCTCACTAAATACAGCTTGTTCATCCTCCTTGAAATCCTGACAGTTGCTCTGGAATACCTGGTAAAAAGTAACTATGTGTGTAGGTTATTCTTGGTTGTCCACTTGACTACATCTGGAATGAACTAAAACCCAAATGACTGGGCATACCTGTGAGAGATTCTTTTCTTAATTAAATCTTTTATAGCACAAAGATCTACTTCTAATCTGGATTTTTGAGGTAAGATCTAGCCCACATCTTCTGCTGACAGCCTACATGGATATCTAAGAAGAAAGCTTATTCTCACTCCCTCTGTCTCTGTATTCAAGGATGACTGTGGAAATGGCATGTTTTGATGTGAAGGCTACGAATAAATTGTGGTGAGGAGGTAAATTCACAGATATAAAATCCAGGAATAAGGAGGCTCTCCCAGACTTCTTGGTCCTTTAAGCTGTATGTTTAGGGAGGTATTGGGAAGGTCAGAAGGGAATGAGTTAAGAAGAGCAAGCCTGCCCTCTGCTGAAGGGTTCCTGTGTCCAGGCCTGAACTGAACATGTTAGATTTGCTGGTGCTGACATCAGCCCGAAAAAGCAGAAATGTTTAGACATGAAAGACCCACACACCCTGCTCAGTGTGTCCCAGTTTGTAAATCAGGAGCAGTACGGTGGACCCAGGTGAAGACAGGTAGGGAGCAGCTGGACTACCACTTCCTGTCCAGCCCCAGCTTCCAGTTTGTCTGCACCACTGCCCATAAGTTCTCTGCCACTTGGCCAGGAGGAGGGAAATGTTCAGAAGCCCTAGAAAGTATCCAAAGATTTCTGAACTGTGCTGGCCCTAAGGGGGGCTTGAAGCAGAGAACTCCAGGCAGAGGCTCTGGCCTGGTGCCATGGAAGACTTGTACTGCTCAGTGCTGCAGTTGCTCAACCAAGATCTCTCCTCCCCCACCCCCACCCCCTATTGTTTGTGCTTGAAACCTGTTTTAGGGGGTTGGGAAGGATTTAGAGTTGTGTGAAAGTCCTCTTTAGAGGCAGGTCACAGGCATCAGTGCTCCAGGTAACATTGGGGTAGGGGTGTCCACCTCTGCGGAGGCCAGTGTGATATCTGAGATTTTATGTCCTATAAGGACAGCTAATCATTGACCCTGAGCTGATTGACACATCATAAGTACATTATAAAAAAACAAGCAGTGTGATATCAAACCTCTGGGTAACCAGTTCATGTCACCATAGCTTGCTTTTAAGAAAGCCATTAAGGGAGAAAAATTGGAGAATTCTCTACGTTTTGTGAAATAATTAAAATCAGAACCACTTTCAACATTTTCCACTGGGTGGTACTTTTGTTTAATTTTGCTACAGGATTCCAGTCTCAGGGCAATGCCCCAATCTAACTTAGCCCTGGCTGGCCATTGCTCTTTGAAAGTCTTAGAGTAGATAAAGTTATATAGGTAGGCTATGCTTTAGAAGAATATTATTCACAAACTGAGTCAGGGACTGGATTTGGTCCACCAGCTGCAGTTTGACCGACTACACTGGAATCATTCATATGTCAGAAGTCACCTTGGCAAAAGAGGTTTTGTGAGTCTGTTAGTAGAATAGATATCGCTTGGCCCTCAACCAATTCTACTTCTTTTTCCATCTGAGCCAGGTTTCCCTGCCTCCTCTATACTCAGTGGACACTGCTGGCCAATCCTGGCCCACTGAACTGTGTCTAGAAGTGATGTCTTCTGCCTCTAGACCTAGCTCACAGAACTGCTGCCTGTTGTTCCCTGCTCTCCTCAGTCTTCAGCAGGTGTGGAGGAGTCCAGGGCCCAGGATGTTGGTAGACACACCTGCTGGTGTGAGCCTGACAATGTGAAGTGAACAATGTGCAGTGAAGCTTCTCCACCCCCACCCCACAAGGACTCCCATTGGACCAGGAAAGGTCGTGAAATAAATGCCAGAGTACTTTCGGTACCAGGGTAAAGATCTGGACAAGAAACAGAAACTGAAAGAAAAGAAAAAGAGCAGATCTTCAGTTTGTTGGGCTGAACTATCTCCTGTAAGAAAAAGCTGAAAACTAAGGCTACTCTTCAGAGCCAGAGGAAGAGGAGCAAGTTGGTGGCAGGAAATCCTGTCTATCCATGGGACACATCACAAGGTCTCTGGTAACATGCAACTCAACTAACCCCAAGGAAGGGATCACATGAGGGGCAGCTTTCTTCAGCCACATAGTGAGCTCTCCCTCCTGGTGGCTTCCACTGATTCAAGTTGCCTTAGGTTTTAATTCTTCTCCTCCCCCTCTCCTCCCCCTCTCCCTCTCCCCTCTCCTCTCCTCTCTCCCTCCCCTCTCCCTCTCCTTCCCTCTCCCCTCCCTCCCTCCCTCCTCCCTCCCCTCCCCTCCCCTCTCCCCCTCTCCCTCTCCCTCTCCTCCCTCCCCTCCTCCCTCTCCCTCTCCCCCCTCTCCCTCCTCCCTCTCCCCCTCTCCCCTCTCCCCCTCCCTCTCTCCCTCTCCCCCTCTCCCTCTCCCCTCTCCCTCCTCCCCTCTCCCTCTCCCCTCTCCCTCTCCCCTCTTCCCTCCTCCCCCTCCCTCTCCCTCTCCCTCTCCTTCCCTCTCCCTCTCCCTCTCTCCCTCTCCCTCCCTCCCCTCCCCCTCTCCCTCTCTCCCTCTCCCCTCCCTCCTCCCTCTCCCCTCTCCCCTCCCTCCCTCTCCCTCTCCCTCCCCTCCCTCTCCCTCTCCTCTCCCTCTCCCTCTCCCTCCCTCCTCCCTCCTCCCCCTCTCCCTCTCCCTCTCCTCCCTCTCCCTCCTCCCCTCTCCCTCTCCCTCTCCTCTCTCCCTCTCCCTCTCCCTCTCCCTCTCCCTCTCCCTCCTCTCCCTCTCCCTCCCCTCCCTCCCCCTCCCTCCCTACCCCTCCCCTTCCCTCTCCTCTCTTCCCTCCGTTCTCTCCTTTTCTCTCTCCTCCCTCCTCCTTTAGAGTTTTTTTTTTTTTTTTTTTTTAAGGGATCTGCCTGCCTCTACCTCCCAAGTGCTGGGAGTAAAGGTGTGCGCCACTACATGAGTGTTTCTGTAATCATCATTCCCTTCCAGGAATATCCAGCCTTTTGACATTGTGTCATGACATCATCTACAAAAAACATGCATGGGAGTTATACAATCAGGTTATAAAACAAAACAACACAACAAAACACCATCCTGTTTTTAGTAAGTCTGTGGTCTTGTGCTGACCTGTCATCATAGTTGTCCTGAGTTGCATATGGCCTATGGTCCTCAGCTTGGACACGCATGTTTAAGTAAGACTATATAACAACTTATCAAAGCATTTACATTGGTGGTTTAGTGGGTATGAGAAGGTTCAACAAAGATGCTCTGATATCTTAGATATCAGCTATCAGCTATCAGCTATCAGCTATCAAGGTCTTGGTCATTCTTGGGATTTAGTATCCATGGGGAGCAATATCCTGGAAAGGATTCCTGGGAAACATTGGGAGTCAACTACAAACTTAAGGATTGGAGTCCATCTTCCAGGTGTTCTCTGATAAATTATGCCTTGAAGGTGTTTCTCCATTCTAGATTTAAGCTTCAGACATCTTAGGAGAAGGAATGTTTTGTGAAAGATAGTGTACCAAGAGAATCCCTGCCCCATCCCGGGGAAGTGCTGTCAGTAATGGCCAGCACAGCCAGGTTCATGGTGGCAAAGGTGTGAGGAGTTGTGGGAACAGCACCCTTCTTCCTTCCCTCAGGCATCCATCTTTAACTCTAGTTGCCCCTCTTCTTTGATCTCTTAACATCTGTTTGAGAGTCTGGCTACTTCCTATCCAAAGACATGACACCTCAGTATTAAAATATCCAAGAGAAGGGCTGTCCAGAAGCCAGCCCGGGTTCAGCATGGAGGACCAGTCACAGATGGAGCAGTGAGGTTGGTTGTCATAAGATGAATTAGAGACACTCAGGACATTTCAACTGATGCCCGAGATGGTAGTTTCACCTGGACCCATGATGACAGAGAATTTTAACCATGAATAGGATCAGGAGATTTTTAATGGGGGCATTGGTGTATCACTTTGGGTTTGACTGAGACTGCCATGGAATGGTGAATTAATTGCAGAGACTGCTGTAACTGGGATGGAGAGGAAGGGGCTAGGAAGCTGCTGCCTTTGTGTATCTGGCAGTGTGGGTGTAAAGTTTCTATGGGTCAGCAAGGCTGGGAATTGGAGGAGAAAACCTGGATGTGAAGTGGAGAATGGGAGCCCATGAGGAGGGTGTAGACCCTACCCTCTCCACCTTGACAAAGCAGGTGACTTGCAAGAGCAGGCATGCTCTCCTATAGGCCTGCCCATGTGTCTATGTAGCCGTGAAATCCTGGACCAGGATTTGGAGACATTGAGCATGATTTAAGCAGGAGCTTGGGAATGCTGAGGGTCCAACTGCTGCCTCATGCCAATGAGGTTGACTAGAAAGCCAGTCACAGTGTGTGCAAGCTGAAGTAGATCTCTGATTTTCCAAGCTCAGTGGCTACTGCTTCCCTTCTGTGTCCCAAAAGGTACAATGTCTTTTCATGGTTAACTATTATCCAGAACATGCAGGAGGGAATGATAGAAACCATTATTACAGTTTAGTCCAGGCCATAGGCCCCACCTTTCACATGACTCATCACCATTCACTACTGCTGTGTGCGCATGCATGCGAACTGTAGAGAAAGCACTTCTGGCGTAGCTGACTAGGATTTCCTTGGTAGCAATGCTTGTAAGACTTCAAAAACCAATGGCCATGGAGCCTCAAAGCCTCACTCACAAGCTTTAGTAGAGTGTGCAGTGGATTCTGGACATGGACAGAGTTGTAAAAACGTGGATCAGAGACTGTACACACATTGGCAATTCCCTGTGCTGCAGGGAACTTCCATTTTCAAATACATATATATGTGTATATATATTTTACCACCACTTTTAAAACAAAGCTTGCTGCATTTATGGCGATTGAATGTCAGTAGACCTTTCCAGTAATAATCTAGTTAAGGTTTTATCATTGATAACATATCAATGGATATTAATTTTAATTAAAATGCCAGCTGGAGAAATTTGTTCAAGACACCTCCCATACCTCCTGGTGATTATGTTAGTGATGGTCTATTATTTCCTTGAACATTGCTAAGAAAGTAGCTCTTTAGTGTTCTCATCATGCAAAGATCACACACACACACACACACACACCACACACACACACACACCCCTTAAATAGCTTGGCTTAGCAATATACATTATTTACATATATCAAGTGAACATGTATATATACCATAACTATGTAGAATCAATTTCCAATTAAAATACATAAACAAATGTAAAACACAAACACATAGTTACCTAACAAGGAGCCCCACAGAGATGGCTGCTGTGCTGGGCAATTGACAGAATAGCAGCCTTGCTGTAATGAGGGCCTGACAGAGGTGGGCAGCTGCTGGGTCGCAGCTGGAAGCCCACTGTGCTTGACAGAGCCACTCAGCAGCAGCCACAGGGCCCTGTGTGAAGGTATCACTTGATCTGTGGCTCTTCCACGGGTGGCCTGGGAACTTCTATGAGATACACATCTATCTTCTGTGTTCCCTCTCCAAAGTGTGAAATGTTGGGTTTTGAGAAACGGGAAAAGGAAAGTTCTTATTAAGCACTGTGTTTTCTCTTCCTTTAGTATATTGTAATTGTACAAAATAACGGGTTATTTTGCCACATGCGTCCCCACGTCTGTGCTGAACTCTCTTTGAGAGCCTGGTCATTGGTGATGTTTCTGCAACTGCTGGCTTGTTCCCAAATACTTCTGTCTTTGACTGTTTTCCCCTAAGACCAGCAGGCCCACTTTATTCATCTGCTTCCTGGACACATATAGATGCTGGCCACCCTGCCACGCAGCATGGCAGTTCCCTGCCTGGTTCTTTGTCAACATTTTAGCTCTAATTCTCAACAGCAACGCTGCATTTCACTGTTAAATTTACAAAAGCAGCCTGTGATGCATGCCATGCAGGAAGGGATGGAGTTAGCGAGATAGCAGGCCAAGAGCCACCACAGTGAGTCCCCAAACTCCTCCGTGGGCTCTCCACTCTCTGCACAAGTGTTTGCCCTGCACTATTCACATCCCATGGCTGTGGATTTCTGACACGCTACGTACATGTACCACATGTGTTTATTGAACTTACATATCAAAGGAAAGTACCAACTACTTGCAGAAACTGTGCTGGGTTCTTGGATTAAAAGCACGAGTAAGACTTTTTCTTCTGCTTTTGTAGAGTTTCCAGGCTTGTTTGAAGACAGAGGTGCATGGCCACTGCAGATGTAGAGGATACAAGCAGTCACAAGACAGGAGGGAACAACAGAGTGGCCATGGGAAACCAGAAGGTGGGGGCAGTGCCTATGCTCCACACAGGGCTATCTGGGACCCTCCGTCACCCTCTCTTGCTAAGGACGGTGGAAGGGATCACACACAGAGGTTCAAGTGCCATGGGGATGTGCTAAGTTTGTAAGTGAGAAATATTGGGTGTACGCTCTCACAGAGCTCTTGCCTGTAACCCTTAGTGTGCTAATAGAGCAACAGCTGCAATAAACACAGTCTAGTGGTTGTCCTGCAGAGCACGTGACCTGGGAGTGGCTCCTAGATGGGAAAGAACTGTGCGCTGATTACTGGAACTGTATCGCTGGCCTATGGGAACTTTCTGTTGAGCTGAAGCTTTCTGGTGAACCTAACGCTGCACTACAAAGTAAAATCTACTTCAAACAAATACAATGGAAAAGAAAAAACTTAAGAGGGAGAAAAAGGGCAGATTGACAGTTGGTATTGATTTTTCCATTTACAGAGATAGTGTGACCTTGTTCTTACACCTGGGGCCAGTCCACTTCTACCAAACAATCCTAGTTTGTGACTGATACAATAGTTTGTGTCCATTGCTGGCTACATGGATGTTGAAATGAGCAGATAGCATGTAGAAGTGAAGGTGGCTACATGCCATGGGTGTCTCTGTTTACAATTGGGTGCCAGGTCTGAGCAACTGCCTCTGCTATTGCTGGACTGGAGGTGCAGGTCTAGTGTGGTCTGCGGCTCACTTCTTTAGATTGAGTAATCAAATCAGCCCGCCCAGTCTCCTGTTTTCTGAGGGCTTGGCTGTGCACCCCGACCCCAGGAGCCAGGACCAGATCATCCCCTTATCTGTCATCCTTTCCTTTGCTTAACAAGGTTATTTTCTTTCCGTTGAATAGGAAAATGCCCAGATCATCAGAGAAGTGGAAGTAGACAAAGTCTCGGCACTCTCCAGAGACCAGGTGGCAGCCATCAAGCAGCTGTGGCTGGATCCAGGAATCCAGGAGTGTTACGACAGGAGGAGGGAGTACCAGCTGTCAGACTCTGCCAAATAGTGAGTGCTCAGCCTCCCCACAGCTGCTGTTAGGCTAACTGCAAGGCTTCACTTCCAGCGTGGTGAAGAGGCAGTGGGTTTCCCTGACTTCCTGGCATGACTCTTAGCCTCTTCTCTCCTAATTCTCTGTGGGTTCCCAGATGTCCCCTGGGGTCAGCACTCACCTTCTCTCACCCAATTAAGCTGGAGATTCCTTTAGCAGAACTGAGCTAAGTTTCGGAGTAGTGGTTATGATTTAAGCAAAGAACACACCTACCTGTGGTTTTACTTCCTTCCTCTCCGTATTCCTTTGAAAACCACAGGCAGGCGCAGGCGTTGCTTAAATCAGTTGCTGATCTTGTGGTGCCCTCTAGTGATAGACATTGGTATCTGCAAGACCAACACACAGAACGCTCAGCTGGCTTGTTTGACCTTTGACCCTCTCAGAAAGTCAACCGCTTACATATTTTGGATCCATAAAGCTCTAGATTTAAACCATCAAGCCACGAAAATTTCTATTGCACACGATCTTGGAGACATCGCAACATTTTTTTCTTTCTTTAGAGTCCCCTAAGACTGTTTGACCCAGCAGGTGACTGAGCACAGTTTACTTCTTGGGGTTGCTGCTTGTTCAAGCTTCTGCAGCTTGGTTTCTTGGTTCCTCCTCCCAGGACCAGGAAACGCCCCAAACCTAGTCAATTCCTTTTAAGTGCTGACCTCTTTCTGAACTAACTTGGACTGGACGAAGCAGCTGCAGGGAAGGCATCGTTACTTCCTGTGGCCTTTACTGACTTTCCCTAGACATTTGTCCCAGGCAGTGTTCAAGTCAATCCAGGTTGGTACAATTGATCTAATTAAATCAGCAGAAAAGCACAATGTCAGGAAAAGGAAAGAAACCAGTAAGACACTAGACTGGCAGCAGAGAGGGGAGGAACAAAGCCTCCTAAGGAGACAGGCATGTTGTCCAGGGACCAGATGTCAAAGCTAGTGGGTCCTCCCGTTTCCTCCCAGAAGCAGCCTGCTGTTACTGGCTCTGGGAACTAGCCTGTGAATTTACATCCATTTGGAGAAAGCTCTCCAGAACTGCTGTTAAGACTAATTCAGCATAAATCTTGAAAACAGAAGCAAGTACACTGCCAGTCGTGTCAGGGGTGGTTGGGGAGGTAAACAGAGTTATATAGAAGATGACTGCATTTAATAAAGGAACATGGTTGCCAGTCTTGAGAGTCTGTGGATATGGTGGCACATGCCTAGATACCAGCACTGGGCAAGTGAGAACAGGGTGTGTGTGGGGGGGCTGTAAATGTTCTCAGACATTCTCAGCTATGTGAATTTCAGGTCAGCTGGCAACCTGGGTTAGACCATGTCTCAAAAAAGCAAAAAGCAAAAAGAAACAAAACAACAACAATCCCCCACCCCAAGTCTATGACATAGGTTACTTGTGCATTTTCTTGGTCCAGGTCAGTGGTTCTCAGTCATCTGCTAGTAATGTCTGTGTATTTAAATGTCATTTATACTGTGCAAGTGAGAGTACCAGATAGTATGCTAAGGGTTATGTGGCCACCAACCAATGCCCTCTAATCTCAGACACTGCAGTCTGCTGGTTTAATCAATCAATCAGTCAATCAATCACTGTAGTGCATCTCCTTTATCTCCCACTTACCTACTATTAGACTACTTTCCAGAGTCCCTAGCAGATGTCCCAAGTTACAAATGATATTTCATCCTATATTTCTTCTATTCATACATAAGCATGATAAATAAACTTATCAATGAGGCACAGGAAGGGATTTACACAAGCTAAAACTAAGGTAATTACCCGGGACACATTAAGTAAAATTAGAGCTACTTGTTATCAGCAATGTGACCCCATGACACGGTGGGAGAACAATGACAGCTAATGAGTAACTGGCAGGTGGGCAGAGTACACAGTGTGGCTACACTAGAAAAAGTGTGTCTCACATCTCGGAACAGTCACAGATTTTATCCTGCTACTCAGAATGGCACTAGATTGAAAACGTATGAATTCTTGTCCATAGCTTTGCAGAACACAAAAATAATTTTAAAGATGGATCATTTATTTCTGGCATTATTTTCACATCTCTCTGGGGTCATAAATGGTCATGGGTATTTGAGAAATCGTGGAGTGGAACACTGGATAAAGGGAAAAGATTGACATACAGTAAAATAATAAGCTTGGGAGTGGTGGCCCAGTATTTTAAATCTCTAGATTGGACATCTAAGTTGTGCTACAGAAAGCAGCAGAGCCACCAACTCCACTGCTAGTCAGGTCTTTTGTAAGTTAGCAAATTTTTAAGACAAGGTCTCTAGCCTAGGCTGGCCTTGAACTCTCCATGTAGTTCAGCACAGCCCTGAACTTCTGATTCTCCTATCTTTCTTCCTGAATTTTGGGATTGCAGACGTGTGCCACCACATCTGTTGTAGGAGGCACTAGGGATTATCCCGGGTTGTGTGCATGCTAAGCAAGCACTCGGACACCCGAGCTACACAGCCTGCCTACAGGCGTTCTTTTCTTTCACTTCAGAAAAAAAAGATGTATTTTAAAGTCAGAATTTTAATACATAGTTCCAAACTACATGAGACAAATTTTGATTGTTTTAGAGGTTCCACTTACAGTGTGCTTAACAGGAAAATGTTATTTTGCTTCAAGGGAATTTTTCCATGGCCGGTTGGTCATCTGCGTACTTTCGTATAAGCTGCTGTTAGTTAGTTCGCTGATCAAAGCCTACAGAGAACAATGTCTCTATTATTTAATGTTCTTGGATGAAGTCAAGTGGGTAGGTCCTTTGGGTGAGGGGCTAGTGTCATTTCCCACTTCCTCGGCCTCTAGGCTGCTGCTTTCCTCATGGCCACATAGATGATGGCTGAGAACTGGGATGAGGTGACCTGTATTTTCAGAAGGCTCACAGATGTGCTTGTGAGCCCTGGTAATTACCTGGGACACATTAAGTAAAATTAGAGCTAGTTGTTATTGGCAATGTGACCCCATGACACGGTGGGAGAGCCGTGACAGCTAATGAGTAACTGGCAGGTTCCTTTAGAACCATTTTGGGAGGATAGCAAGGCTTGGCATAGTCACTTCCGAATGTCACTGCTGCCTCCATTTCTTGTGGGGCCCCTGTGGTCAGGGAGGACTTCCCCTGAGCAAGGAAGGGGTATTTTCCCTTCTCAAAATGGAGCCTCGGCATCTTAACTCTTTAATGTCACAGTTACTTGTCGGACATTGACCGAATCGCCATGCCCTCTTTCGTGCCAACGCAACAGGATGTGCTTCGTGTTCGAGTGCCCACCACTGGCATCATAGAATATCCATTTGACCTGGAAAACATCATCTTCCGGTAAGTCTGTCTCCGAGACAGCATCCTCTAAGGATTTGTCTGTTCAGGTACAAGTCTCCAATCTTAAATGTTCAGTTCCTAAGTCCCTCTTCGGTTGGATAGCTTTCTGGGGTCTTATGCTCCACAACAGAGGGACTTCTGGCCTCTTCTTACTGGAAAGAAACCTCCTTATGCTAGTCACACAGGTATGCACTCCTGTGACCATACAATTTCACTGATGTCTTTTCCCTAATGTTGAATAGGAGTTTTCCTTTCCCTTGTTACCTTGTCTGAGATTTATCCTTAAAGAAAAACCAATATAAAGTGTGTTAAATTTTATAATATATGGAGTACTCAAAGGTGTGTGTGTGTGTGTGTGTGTTGTATGTATGTGTATTGTATGTATATAACAACACCCAGGATGAACAGATCTTTCCTGAACTTTGTACAGAAAAAATAAATAAAAATACAGGGCATTTAAAAAGCACCCCAAATCTCAAAAGCACTTTAAAAAATTATTTTGTGTGTATGTGTGTGTTCCTCAGTGTATACATATGTGCAGCATGTGCATGCAGAAGCCCTTGGAGACAGGATGACATCTGACCCCTGGGACTGGAGTTACATGTGGTAGTAAGCCACCATGTAGGACTGAATTCAGGCCCCTTGCAACTGCAGTAAGAGCTCTTAACCATGGGACACCTCTCTAACCTTCAAATCTCTTGCAATCTAATATTTCCCTATCCTTTTAAACAAGGTTCATTTTACACATCTCTACCCTTCCCAGACTGAATCCTATATTACCACAATTCTGTTTTAGAACCTGCAGTGCTGTCAAATGGAGGCGGTGGTGTAACCTACTCTCCGCACCATTAACAGATGTCTAATTTCATGGTTGCTTTCTCGAGCTGCCCCCTGGACTTAAACCTTTTCAAATTCAAAGACTGCTTGCAACCTCCCAGACACTTCAGAATGAGCTTTAGCAAACAGGTGTTGCCTTTCCAGAGCCTTGGGCTGGGTTTAATGTCACCTGGGTGAGACCTTGCAGCCTGTGGCACTTTACCTATGCAGTCTTTCTGGATGAAGAATTCTGATGCTTGAAGTTAAAGTTGAGGTCTTTGCAGAGTGTCTTCATGGTGGAGTCTCTTGATATTTCTTCTTTCTCTCCTAGCTCTATCCCCCTCTGCAACATAAGGCAAGCAGTATGCATAGCATTGCAGATGCTAGAACTGGCTCAAAGACATCTTTCTAGATAGTAGTCATGGAGCCACAATGAACCTGTAGACTGTCTAACCAAACTGGTTTAGGGTCTTCAGAAATTGGTGTGGACGAGGTGAGGTGTAGGGGTTGTGGGTGTGACCTGGCAGATTATGTGCTTTAACTGACTCATGCAGTCTGCCACAGTGTTAGGAAAAATATTTGCACTAACACTTAAGAACAGGTATTTTACCTAAAACCCATTAGTTTTCTCTAAAGTATCCACAAACCTGGAAATAGTGAACCTGTATCTTGTGCAGCAGAACCTCAGTGACATGGCAGCTATTCCTTCAGACAGGGTACCACTGACTCATAATAGTGCTTAGGGCTTTATGTAAGCAATCTCTGCGCTGACTTCCTGAAATATCTCTTGGACACAGGTAACATCTTTGGATTTTCATACTGAGCAGAGAGCACATGCAGATGGGAAGAAGGGGTGGGATCCAGCTAACATAGAAATGATCTGGGGATAACTTAGATGAACTGTGAAAGCAAGACCAGGATGGAGGGAGACCTAGAGGGGTGTGGCTCAGTGGCTAAGAGAGTATAGTTCCCAGCAACCACATTGAGTGCTCCATTACAGCTACCTGTAACTCTAGTTTCAAAAAATCCAATAACTTTTGGCTTCCAGGGCATCTGTACTCATGTGTGTGTGACACACCCCTATACCCACCACACATGCGCTTGTGTGTGCGCGTGCATGCATGCGGCGCGACACACACACACCAGTTATAAAAAACAGAACACAAATTATATATTGAAATATAGGACCTGAAGAAAGTAGAGGTACCAGGAAGATGGCTTGCCTTTGTCCCTTTCATGTCCTACAAAAAGCCTTTGTCCTTTCATGTGGGTGGCTGGGGTTAAGGCAGAGAGGATGTTGGCGTTTTTTGCCAGGACTACTGCAGCAGTTCTTATCCAGTATCTCCAGGTAGGCTCCATCTCAGTCCTTTGCTTGGAAACCACCAATGTTCTTCACTGCCTATGCAGCACTGTTCTACTACACTCACCTTAAGAGCCCCCTTCCCTCTAAAAATCACCGAGGACCCCAAAGGGCACTAACTCAATGGTGCAATGGCTTGTATCCTTTCCCTGGAGTTGTGCCTTCCCACCTTTGAGTGTCCTACCTCTGTCGGGCAGGATGGTGGATGTTGGTGGCCAGCGATCTGAACGACGGAAATGGATTCACTGTTTTGAGAGCGTCACCTCCATCATTTTCTTGGTTGCTCTGAGTGAATATGACCAGGTTCTGGCTGAGTGTGACAATGAGGTATGTTGGGGGTTGGGAACTTAGAGGTATGCTGCTGGGGGGTGGTGGTGGGTGGGCGTGGCAACTGTGGAAGGCAGTCTTATTTCTTCAATGTTTCAAGAAGTTAGGTAGGTGAGGAAATAAACCCTCTCTTTCTGCCAGCACTCAGGTGTCTGTTACCAATGTAATCTACGGATGCACTGCAGACTCGTGCTAATGTCCATGTAATTTAAATGCAGTCACCTGTCACTTAACAAAATACATTCTGAAATAGTTATCATTAGATTTCACAGCCCTGTTTAGTGGCACAGCAGACAGGCAGATCTCTGTGAGTTCCAAGCCAGTCAAGGCTGCAAAGTGATACCCTGTCTCAAGAAACCCAAACCAAACTAACAAGAAACAAACAAACAAAGAACTCAAAGAAATAGATGACTTAATCATTTTGTGACTAATTTAGACAGTTTGGCTTATTGCATAGCAAGAGTCATGGACTAGAACACTGGATCCAGTGTAGTTGCCCACTGGAATTTCCTAAGGAAAACTGAGTGTCCAAGTCAAATAGCAGAGACTGGCTTGGTTGATTGACAGTGGCTGTGGCCTGAGAACAAGGACTGTTCTCAACATTTCCCCAGGTAAATGTATAGAAGGGTAGAAACCAGGACAAAGCAGAGTGCTGGGACTGCTCAGGAGAGCTCAGCTTACCAAGTCAGCACTTACAAACAGTAAAATCCAAGCTGGATACACAAAGCCAACATTCTTACTGCCGGTGGCATGCTAGGAAAAAAAAAAACAAAAACTTGTCTTTTGGACTTTGATTTTGTACTATATAGTTACTGGATTCCAGTCGGGCCAGTTTCATTCCCCAGTTCCTTTCAGAGACCTTAATACATACAACACTGTGTAACAATTCTCTCCCAACCATATCCCTTTCATGTCTTCTAAGCTGGCCTCAAACTGACTATGAAGCAAGAGTTAGCCTTTGACTTCTGATTCTCCAGCCTTATACTACCTTTCAAGTGCTGGATAATGCGTGTGTGCCACTGTATGGATTGATCCCCAGGGCTTCATCATGCTAGGCATCCCCAGCATAAGCAATACTTTCTAATAGATACCGTGAGCAGATTCCCCATCCTCCAGAAAACGGCTAGGTTCCTAGATGAGTCGTCAGGGCAGAACTGCCCATCGAATGGAGCAGGTCAGGAGCTACCTGAGATTGCACTTGTCCTTATTCCCCTGCAAGGGTCTCACACAGGGCATCCAGGGCTGATCCAGCCCAGGCAGATACTGTGCCTCCTGCAAAGCTGCAAGGTACTGGCAGGGTCTAGTTCCCTTAGATGCTCTGACAGAAAGTGATCAGGACTGTTATTTTGTGAGGTTATTTTCTAAGGAATACCAATGTCCTCCTAATAGTCGTTCCCTCTGAACTTAATGCAAGATTTCTTGACTGTTGTTTCAAGGATGTGAATGTAAATCACCAATGCTGGGTATCAGGTGGTGGCCCATGAACAAACCTTATCTTCAGGAAGGCTTCTCTCTGATGAGTGCTACTATATTAATTAACTCATTTACTTGTGCCTTATTTATGCCATCAGAGTAATAGTGGTTACTGTCTAGTTCTCCCAAATAGAATTTCAAAAAAGAGATACATAGTTATAAAAAGTTAGGAATTCTTAGGAGTTACTTATGGTATTTATCAGAAGAGTCAAAGGATTGGTTGTTGCTCAAGGGACCATGAGGTCAGACCAATATTCTTAAAGATGAAATATATTCACTTCTCCATAAAACAGCAGGTATTTGGAGAGAATGTAAATGCTGTTATTTCAGCCTGTTCTTTCCAGTTGTAGATACACATTGGATACATTCACTGTGCTATACAGAGTTTTTCCTTTGGAGGTTAAGATACTACTATATATAACCTTTAAAAGTGGATGAATTATTTCTCTGATAACTCTGGACCTGTCTGTGGCTTGTAGGGAAATAGATTCATGGCTTGACCCTTTGGAGCATTCCTTGAGCTTTCATGTTATGGTTGCTTTCTTTGCTAAAGGAAAAGTTCTTGCCTTTTTTCCTCTTAGAAATACTTCAGAGAAAATGCTGTCAACAGTAGTTGTCAGGTGATATAATTTGTTTCTGAGCTACCTGCCTCCTCAAATTTGAGAGCATTTAGCATTTTCTTTGAAGGGTGATTATTTAAAATTACTGTCACCAGACATAATTGTAAGCATAATTGTCACCAGACTCACTTCTCTGTGGGTTTGGGAAAGTTACATTTTTGGAATACTATGCTCACCCACCAAATTGGGACAACAATCTTAGCATGGCTAAGGTGCTCTGCCATGTTAGTTCCCTTTTGGTCAGGCTAGCATGCCTGAGGGCTGAAGGTTGTGGTCCTCCTGGAAAGCTTTCCTTCCTCCTGTGTTACAATATATCTGAGGCGCTGTTCAGAAGCACACATCCACTTGAAGCTGGTTATCTCACCACAAATAAGGCACATGAACACCTTGTCAAATGAAGTAAACTTCTTGCTCAAAGTTATAGAAAAGGCTTGTTTAGGGCAAGAGACTAGAGTGCTCCAAAGAGCACTGCTCCAAAGAGTTGGAGCAGAAAAGTCAACTAGGCAGTGAGGCGGGAGGGAAATGGAAGCTGGTCTGGTGCGACCACATGCTTACCATGGCAAGAGTAGTGACTCTAAGGAAGAGGGAACTGATGGATACACCCAGCCACTTAGCATGCTGTTTCTAAGCCTTTCTTTTCTTCCTTGCTTACCCCAACTTCCTTGTTTCTCACTAGAACCGTATGGAGGAGAGCAAAGCCCTGTTTAAAACCATCATCACCTACCCCTGGTTTCTGAACTCCTCTGTGATTCTGTTCTTAAATAAGAAGGATCTTTTGGAAGAGAAAATCATGTACTCTCATCTAATTAGCTATTTCCCAGAATACACAGGTAAGTTATTCATTTGGTGGATGGTGCTTTCACATCGACCTTATGGACTTCTCCAGGATCAGTCTTTGGTTTTTCTGTGGGCCCCTGACGGGCTCTCACTTGCCAATTCAAATTACAGTTCTCATTGCCCTGTTCATGGTTTCGCCTTAATATCTGCCACGGCAAAGGCCTGATTGCACATGCCAACTGACTTGGCTGACTTCTCTTGCTGGTCTGGCCCCACCTCAGGCACCTCACATAGAAAAACCTTCTGACCGACAAGTACCACAGCCTTCCATTTGTGTGCCAGGCCCTTTCTGTTGCTCTGGCAACTCTACAGAGCAGAACTGGTTCTTTAGTCAGCTTTAGCCAGGAAACCTGCTGCTTTGTGGGGTTACAGGGTGGCATCATCTTAGACACAGATGGGTGTTGAAGTCTTCCATATAGGCAGCTTGCTTAAGGCAAGACAGTTCTCACTTTTGCTAATCACTCCTAGAACAAGAGGTCTCAGTATACTCTTGATATTGATATTTGTGTTAGTATTTCAGTGAACCCCCCCCTTTCCTTTAAATACTCTGGCATTTAATGGTAGCATAGTTTAGGGCTCCAAGCTTTAAAATCAACCTAGTAATACCAGATATTGCACCACACCTCTGCTCCCTAGCCCACAGATGCCTGTCTGTACAAATTGTATTACTTTAAAAGTGATTTACAACCAAACTAGGCCACTAGGCCACTATTTTTAGACAAACCACTTTACAGTATAATTATTAGACATACCAGTAGACACTTTAAAAAGACCAAATACTGGGATAGGGAATGGCTTGGTAAAAATACCAGAACCCACCTAAAAAAGCAATGCACAATTGTGAGGACTTGTAATCACAGAGGCAGGACAGGAAGACAGCAGATCCCTGGGATTTGCTGCCCACCTAGTTGAGTCTATTTGGTGAACTATAGGCCAATGAAAGACCCTGTCAATACAGGTGCATGGCATTCCTGAGAGTAACATGACATTTTTCTCTGGTCACATGTATACACACACACACACACACACACACACACACACACACACACACACAGGGAAGTATTTTTAAAACATTATTTATGGATTCATAATGGAATGTTAATTACTCCAGGTAAATTTTCCTTAGATGTAATGTATTGGTAAGAGGAAGATCCCAGATAAGAACAAAAACTTAAAAATGGATTGTGAGAGGACATGATAGTGAGTCTGTATCTTTATTTTTCTCATGACCAGGACCAAAGCAAGATGTCAAAGCTGCCAGGGACTTCATCCTGAAGCTGTATCAAGACCAGAATCCTGACAAAGAGAAAGTCATCTATTCTCACTTCACATGTGCTACAGACACCGAGAATATCCGCTTTGTGTTTGCTGCTGTCAAAGACACAATCCTACAGCTAAACCTACGGGAGTTCAACTTGGTGTAAATGGAGGGCCTACTCCTCCCAGACAGAGGGTGATCTGAGCTCTTCCTGCCCTATCTACAAGTGCTTCTGACCACCTGGACCAGGATATTACATAGCCACAGGGACAGAGATGGGTAGTGCAATGTGAAAAATACTTTACCAACCCTTTTAAGTGTCTTTAATTCTTGATTGTCTAATTCTTTTCTAACTTTTGGCTGAAAGATTAGGTATAATTTTTGAGTGATTTCCCTCTATTTTTTTAAACTAGTACTCAACAGCTATTAAAAATCACATTAACAGAGGAACTTGGTAATTTACAAATCATGTCTTCAGATCTCTGAGATTCATTTAGGTGACTAAAACATCTTCATAGGCTTCCTAATTTTAAAATCAATCTCTTAAGAAACATTTCTAACATTTCTTCCCCTTATGACTTATGTAACATTTTACAAAACAACCAAAGACTTCTTTCTATGCCTTTTTTGGGGTTATTTTTTATTTTAAAAACAGGGTCTTAAGTAGCCCAGGCTGGCTTCCAATACAAATTAGCCATGTAATTGAGCATGGCCTTGGTTCTCCTGCCTGCATGTTCCATGCTCAGCTAGGATTTTTTTCTTTTTGAGACAGGGTCTCATGCATTCCATGCTGGTTTCAAACATACTCTGTGGTCAAAGATGACCTTGGACTTGTGATTCTCTTGTCTTCATATACACAACCCATGTAAGGCAGTTCTCATACTGCTGCTAGTTCCCTGCATTCAGAGGTCTCAAACTGTGATTTCACATTGATATTTACAGGTTAGTAATGCTTGGATATATGTGCCACATGATCAGTTTATGTGATGCTTGGGATGGAACCCAGGGCTTTGTGCATGTTAGGCAACATTCTGCCAATGGAGCTACACCCCCAGCCAAAGATTTCTTTCAAGAGCAGTTCTTTTCATGTAAACTTTCTAAGGCAAATAATATTACCCAAACATTAATTCTGCCACAATTTGGTAAAACCAACTCTGACATATGATAAGTGGATTTTAGATACTGCATGTGTGTGTGTCCTAATGCATATGGCCTGGTCTTATAGCTTATGGAATGGCTAAAGCATAACTTGTTTAACAGATGTTATGTAAACCTTGCCCAAGCTCTGATGGCAATGTCAAATGTGCTGTTTGAACTGTGTATGCTGTGCCTTTCTGGATACTAAGAATATACTGTTCTACCCTGAACACCGATGATAATGTGCTTCTTAGAGCTCATGGCTGACGGTTCTGTTCAAAAGAAAAATGCTACAATCTTAACTCAGCAGCTTTCCCGATTCCTCCCTTTGAAACAGTCTTCACTCACCATGGTGTGCTGGAGCTACATGGCTGGCTCCATAAACGGTATAAGTCCTGATTCCCACGAAGTAGAGTACTTCATACTTAAGGGCTTTGGTGGCTTTGCTTGGACTGCTTATCTGTAGGTATGTCTATACTTACTTAGACGGATCCACCTCTCACCAATCTTCAGAGGTCCCCAACTTAAAATGGTTCAGCAGTTACAACAGTGAGAAAGTGACATGTATCCAGTAGACACTGTACTTTGAATTATGATCCTTTCTCAAGCTAGCGATTTTCGGCCTGGTACTCTCTTGAGATGATGGGCAGTTGTAAGCTGCAGCTCCCAGTCAGTCATACCATCATGAGGGGAAGCATTAACTTCTCTGTAGGGCACTGATGGACCGGAGGTTCCAGAGGGTCAGTAGACTACATGAATTTTCAGCTTCAATGCTTTCGGTCAGTGTGGGCTTACTTACTTAATTCTCAGACTGGCTACATCTGTTACAGAACCACATGGCTTAGCTCCTAGAGCTGAACTAAGCCACTCTTTCACGCAGTGACTGACCTCCAGATTGTCAATCTGTCGGAACAACTGCAAGTGTGAAACCATTATACCAAAGTAGCATTATGTTTAAAAGTCATCTTCACTCTAAGCATGAAGAACTGGACAAATGGATGCTAAATCTTATTTGAAACAATCAGTCATCAAGACAAAGGAGGAGCTTGCAAGATATTTAAAATGATACAGCCAGAATTCACCGTTATGATCCCTATCACTAGCCATGGCTAAAAGTGACTGATTGGGTCTTATTAACCTAAACTAATCTAAAAAGAAGCATACCAACATAATCAGAACTAAGGCTGTCAAACAATGTGGAATTCTTTTTCCAAGTACTTTCTAGCACTGAGCAACTGACAATTTAGCTTTTGGCTGACATATAAGAAAATGATGTCTTTCAGGGCAAGAGAGTTGTGGAATAAATCCAAATTTTGGTAACAAACACCCTTTTCCAGATACAGCAAGGTCAAAGTCTCCACGTCAGAGATAACTTAGTAATTTCTGTCGGTATGCATTCTGTTTGCACTGAAGAAATTAGCCATCTGGTTGGTGGCTGAGTCCACCAGGTATCCATCAAGCTTTTAGTCAATGTTGAGTATGACTGGCTAGAAGGCAAATGAAAAATCAGGATGCTGATCTCTAGGAGTAAGTTATTAATCTAACAGTAATGAATCTGAACATTAAATAATCAGATTTTAGACAAGCAGGAGAAGGCGAATGTTCTTGGTTCTACTCAATAACCACCAAACCAGATGGAAGACCAGAAAGCTTTATTGGACTCACATATTGGTTAAACTAGGCAGTCATCTTACTTAGCATGCAATCCAAATCTACCCCTTCAAGAAATACTGTTTCAAGTGTTAGTTTGGATTTCCAATAAAGTTTCAGAAAGAAAAAGACTATGATAAGTTTTAAGAATAAGAACCACACTAGAAATGCCTGTGTTAATAAGACTATATCAAAATACACAAAACTAAGGCAGCCACTGTGTAATAGGTAATTAGGTCATGGAATACTAGGAATAGAAAAGTGAAGGAAATACGAACACAGTGAAGAAATAGATACTTAAAAACTGTAATAACCAACAGTCATGTTTGCACCAAATAATAAACATACCAAAGAAGTGCAGGCTATTTAGTCAATATGAATAGTTAAGACACTAGTCTGGATATTTCATAAAAATGGAACTGTACAATTTCAAATCTATGAAGAGAAAGTACTTTTAAAGTATACACTTGGCAATTCTGTTAACTGTAATACACTTGTATATAGAGATGACCATTTAAAAACTTTATATATGATATTCTAATAAGTCCCAAATATAATCTACAGTATTGGTGGGCATGAGTATACTAGCATTGACATTAGAACATTCTATTATAAGTGATAGTATATTGATTTTGAAACGTTTTTCTGCCCAAATACTGGCTATTTTTGAGTAGTCAGTTAATCAATAGTGGTATGGAGACATCCTAAGAAACACTGAGGCTTGCATCATGCTCTGCTTTAGGTAATACAGCTAACCATTAGACATTTTTAACAGCCTTGTCACAAAGTTTTACTAGAAGAAAACCCTGATATCACACAAGTATGTTCAGTGACAGAGAACTAAATCAAGGCAATTTGATATAGATCACAGTAAGTGTTAAACTACAACTCAAATTTATATCTGTATAAATAACTCAATTTTGAAAAAATACTTTATTGACCTATAAAATCTAAAGTTAGATTTCTGATGTGTCAAGCTTTGGGTAACCCGAATTTTCCTTTTTTAAAGAATGCTATAATGCTTAAAAAAAAAAAAATCAAGAACCCCCTAATGTTAACATAAAAATATTTTAAATGATTTGTTATTTTACAAGAAAGGCAATAAGGTAGAAGAGGTTCCAATAGAACAAACATTCATGGGGTTTCTGAGTAAGATGCAGCCCCTTCAAGTTTAGCAAGGCAGCACCTCCTGGGTCAGCGGAAAGTCATGCTAGTGGGTATAATGCTCACATCTCCATGCCACACCGAATACACCATAAGGAACACAGTTTATCCAACTAATGTAAACTCAGTAAGTCAGCATTAACAGTAAAGTATAAACTTAAAAAATACATTAGAATGATCAGGCAGACTGTTCCTTTCTAGATGGAGGAGTGATACATGGTTCTGTGGAGCACCAAAGGAAATCAGACTGATGAGTTCATATTCAATCTGGTATAAGAAATGCAAGTCTTTTTCCTTTTTTATTTGGGTCCTATGAGAACTCAGACATGCAGTGTTTTTAGTTAAAGGGTACTGATATTTATATGGCACCCTCAGCAAGTGAGTGCTCTGGTTCTAAAATAATGTCTCCGACAGAGCTAGCTACCCATTTTCAGGATTTTCTGCTACCTGCATGATGAGCCAGACAGAAGGCAAATGGGAGTAAGATGCCCTGTAGCTAGGGAGCTCTACCACAGCCTGTGAGAGTTAATTTTCTATGTCTTATCAGGTCCTACTGATCTCCTATGAGGAAAGGGAAATAAAAACACTTCACATACTAGAATAAGAGCTCTCTTGACTTTCCACCCTGAAGATGACTGCTTGCTCCCCATCTGCTCTTCCTTACCAACTCAAGTCATCCTATTCCCAGGGAGGAGAGCACAGTTCCAACAGTTACCAGATGGGCCAAGCTGCCTCCTGAGACTTTCAGGCTATTTATTCTTTTTTTTTTGTTTGTTTTTAAATCTAACACTACAAAGTGGTATAAAGTGGTATATTCCACTTTAAGTTATAAACAAAAAGTGTTTGTTCTTATGTGTTCTCTGCTCATGTACTTCTTTACATTCTGATTTTGAAATATGGTTGTCTTTAGCTATTAAACTGATTTCATGACCCATTGGTTAAGATCTATAATTTGAAAAACATTGCCACTGAGGATTTCAATTGCATCAGAGACACAGAAAAGCCCCCAAAGCAAAGGCCTGTAGCACAGGCAGGTCCGAGCGCTCCAGGAACCTATTCTATAAACATATATGGCTTACGCTTTCTGTGCTTCTGTCTCAGTCTTTTTAATGCAAGGGAACAATTGGCACATGGCGAAGAATCAACCAACAAGGAGAGTAACAAACCACAGGACATTCAGTGCTGAGTAATTTGTTTTTTTAAAGTCAAGAAGGCATTGGACACCACTGTGTGAGATGCTTCTAAGTGATGAGATACTAGCATAGTGACACTCACTGGGATACTACTGCTACTGCATATTATCAGAAGGAGACAATCATGATAGCGATCATGGAAAACTCCAAAGTATCAGATGCTCGAGAATGCGCGCGCGCACACACACCACACACAAGCCTGAACACTGTGATTCCAGTATGATTTTTCTTAAAACATTCTGGATTCTGAAAAAGACTAATGAATCAAACATGTAACTGTAAATTATAAGACATTAAGCTAATGCCTCATTGAATGGTTAGTGTTCCTAGTTTTCACTGTTTCGACAGATGATCTAAAACAATGTGTGTCATTCTACTGCATAGTCTGAGAGAGTGATGGGTACAGGATTCATAAAGAACAAGAGCTATGTCTTGGGTTTCACTGATACAGGAACAAGGAGGATAGGCATGTAAGCTATGTATGTGCATGAGTAATAAAGCCCATCCTGCTGGCTGCCAGAAGATACAGAATTGCTATGCTATGACCTTTGTATTTTACCATGGCACACCAGGGAGTTATGGATCTACTTTTTCTGAGCTCATGAAAGAAATCATCAATGAGGAATGTAACTCTCAGCAGTGACTGGGATGCAAGGAAAGCAACATTCCAGATGAGGAGATGATACTAATCTTCACAGGTTTAATCTACAAACTTGGAGGCGCTCAGCAACAGAGAAAATGTATAACTTAACTTGAAGAAAGGTCATCTTCGGGATACACAACTACAACAATTTGAGATGTGTCATCTTTTGATCCAATTTATGTTTAGCAGGGAAAGCATTCTGGGGGATGCTTCCAATAGCACTGTTGTCTTTGCAATGGCATAGTAACAATAGCAGGATTGGGCAGCAACACGGCAGCTACAGTCAGGCATGCTATTCATTACAGCTTTTACAGCAAAGCAAGGGCTTGGTAAGCCTGCAGATTAAATATCCATTGACCAAACAGACTTCCAACACCAGTTTATAACAAGTTGGTAACACATACAGTATATATTAAACACTGTGTGTTATTCAATAACCGATTAAGACATTCTGTTTATCATTCACAATTGGACAGTTCATTCTGTTTAACTTTAAATAGTCCATTAACAGTAAAGAGCAATGACCTTGGGCAAAACCCAAAGGGGCGAAGTCTGCAGTCTTAGTTTTCTATTATGGTGGAGCTCAGAATTTTTGTAGTGACAACCCTGTATGTTTAAACAAGTATTTTTCCTCGCCTGGGTAACAACCTTAACCTAAAGCAACAGGGTAGGTGACTCGTTAGAGTTGAGGGTTTACACTGTAACTCAAGAAAGGGGTCTTCATTCTAGAGCATAATTCATTATAGCTAAGATGGAGTTTGTTTTGTTTTCTTTGTATTTTTTAAATTCCTGTTCCCAGTAAACAGAAGGGAAACATTATTAAGGCTTTAAATTTTTACTTTGAAAACAACTGTCTGTTAAACAAACAAACTGGGTAAATCCGTGGAGTTCTCCTGAGGAAGTATTTCTAAGGCTAAAAGGAACCAGAGGGGTCTTTATTTTTGGGGTTTGTAAAGCCTTTCTTTAGGCTATGACCCAAGGGGTATTATGTCCAATCTTAAAAAAGATTGTTTCTCACAGTTATACTATGTGTGTTTGTATAATCCAAATAATTTGTTAAAAAAAATAAGGAAAATACCAAAATATTTATTTGTAAAAAGAACTTCATGATTCTGCAGAAATGACCAAAGTCTTGTCACTACTGAGGCAGTGCTTACTGTGCTCATTCTCCATTACGCTGAAGGAGAGGAAGCACGAGGAAGTCTAGAGTGTTAACTGGGAAAAGCACACCCTGCTTGATTAGACTGTGAACAATCCCTCTAGCACTACTCAGGAGATCCTGGAGTAAATACTTCTTTTTATAAAATATTAAGAATCATAACCGGATGCATGATTCAGATTAGGAAACTGAATGGGCCATCTGCACTTTAATCAGAGAGCTGTTTACCCGATTGATTCTGTTTTTGTAAAGCATCTAAAACCACAGGATCCCTGAAATGACTCCTCTTCTCCATAGGAGTTAGGAGGTCCAGCATGGGAAGTGTAATGGCAGATTTCCGTGCCTCTGCCAACATTCCCTCTTCACAGTCTTGGGGATGGTTCTCTCGCTTCTTCCAGCTTTGTAAGGATCCACTGTTGGGGAGAAGCAAAGTAATAGTTACCGATTTTCAATGAATTTGCAATGAAACAAAATACAATGAATGGAAATCTAAAAGCCATCATAAAGTTTAGACATAAACTGATAACCAATAGTTAACCTACATACCATAGAAGAGGACATGGACCCAGCCCATATTCTCTAGTATTTCTCTAAGGTCCATGGAATTGCCCTCACAAGAGAGAAGGAAATCAGGTAAGACCAGACCACTTGCTTATTAAGTAAGCAAACAAAAAGACACTAAAGAAGGCACGCAGAAGTTGTCCATACTACACTGTGTCTCAACTTCAAGCAACTCAGCATGGAAAGAAGTTCCCACTCAGCAGCAAGAGAGTCAATTAAGCACAAGTCTTAGACTTGAAACCCAGCCATACCAGAGCGAAACTCTGAAGTGCCACGGTCATCAGCGCAAGGGTAACTCCTGGTCAGTAGTACAGTGGAGCTATGTTAGGTAGCTGATTACAATGACCATGACTTCCCCAGGTTAGTAGCAGAGCACTAACAAGGAAGATACCGCATGTTGGAGAACAGAACACAGGCTAGAACAGGCTTGGCCATGACAGACTTAGAACTCAGCAGAAACTCAAGTTCCACATGGGCTACATTAAGATGGCATCTATGAATAATTATACAGACTATAGATGGATTAAGTACTCCAACTGAAAGACAGTGTGAATGACTGGATTAGGAACCCATAGAAACCCAAACCCAACTCTAGTTATGTGATTTATAAGAATGGATTCATCTCTGAGGACATATTTAACCACTTACCAATGTATTTTAACAAACAAGAAAAAAACAAACTCCAAATTAGAAGAAAAGAGTAAGAATCAAAACAAAATAAACGAAGGGAGACAAAAAAAACCAATAAAGTCCTTGTTCTTTGAAAAAATAAATACATTAGACAAAGTTCTTGTCTAGAATAAAAAGAGGAGTCAGAAATGACATTACACAATGATGTCAGAGACACAAAGTCCATTAGAGGTTATTATGAATAGCTATGTGCTATAAATGGTAATCAATTCCAGATATATTCACCTTAGGAAGACTGAGTCACATACATCCACAAACCCAGAAAACATAGCTTAATAAAAATGAATGAAATTGAATCAGTAATAAATCAGCATACTCTGCCCTCTTGTACCAGGTCACATGTGTATTACTGCTTAGTGTTGTATTCCTGTTTCTTGGTAATTCATTCCCCCTTCCTAGGATTAGCATGCCAATAATATCTTTAATCACAACATCTTGATAGAAATTGCACAGCATGTGCTAACGGGTCCAAGGAGGCGAACAATTACGGTCTAGAAGCAACAAGTGAACTGGCAGATAGTCATATTCAATGGAGAATGTAGCAAGAAGCCAGGAGGTCAGTCTTTGCTCTGATTCTGGGAGGTGGAAGGCCTAGTGACCTTCAAGTGAGTTCCCTCACACATTACATTGCCGTGTCAAGAAGTGTCTTCACTATAATTAATGTGACGTCAGTTTATAGGCTTTCTTCTAACTGTCACAATCCTCAAAGGATCATAGTACTTTTCAGTTCAGACCATTCTCATTTCAAGGAAACAGGTTTAACTGGTTTCCCTCAGCTGTTCTAGCAAGCAAGAGAGGAAATACTGAAACCTAGCTTTTCTGACTACAGGCCTGGCCTTGCTGCCTGGGCATAACCAGTGGTTTCTTACTTTTTCTCTACATCACTGGAACTGCACAGGAATGAAACTAACAATGTGGGGATTTTGCTGACTTGTAAAAACTGAAGTATTAGAGTGAGCATTTAACAGAAGAAAATGTGGAAACCTGGGACTCCAGCTCTTCAGAGGCTAAAGCAGGAGAACTGTGGGGTCTACAATATTCTAGACTATACAGTAAGGTCCTGTCTCACAAACAAACAAACAAAACACAAAACAACACTCAAACCCCCAAACCAGAACTCCAAAACACTTAAGAGGAGCAATTTGATTTGAAAAGCCAGGGGAAGTGCTGAATAACTGGAGAGTGTTTGAAGGAGATACCATTTAGTTATATGTACTAAGGCTATTAAAACAAAAGTCCTAAGCAAAACTCGCCTGCTGTGAAAAATAATTCACTTATATGACTTCAAAGTGAGATGCTTCTCTGTAGCTTAAATAAAGGATTAATTATATTTACCCTAGCATCTTCTGGAGTCTTGAAGTTAACTATTTTTCCAAATTCTTTGGCATGGAATACAGACTTCACCCGTTCCTAGAAACAGAATTCATAGAACAGAATTCATAACTTTATTTAAAAGGAAACCCAGTTGTAGAAACACAGTGGAGATGTCTTTTCTCCCTTATAGATGCTTACAACGTAAAGGAAAGCCATTCCATGACAAAGCAGCATTCATAAAAAGACAGATCAAAGAGACAATTTCAATGCGCTGCTTTAAACACGTTAAGTGTACAAAAATGTCCATTCTACATACATACCTTTGCTTCAATGCGCAATCTTCTCCCATGGACAATGAAGGGCTCTTTGGTGAATTCATCAAAAGTGTACTGCCACTCACAGGTAAGCTGTCCAAATGTTCCCTTGGTTACGAACAACACACCACTAGGGGAAGGAGAAGAAACAATTCACTTTGAGAACCGAGGAACCTAAGTCAATAATGTGAAAGATTTGCATTTATGTTTTTATTTTTATATTTTGCAAGTACACATGGAATGTTACCTAGACAAACTAGTTTTAAGTCATACTAAAAGCTTAGTTTTCAAAAAACTTTTATGTCTGTAGGCCTGAGTGTATGTATGTACATGTGTACACAGAGGCCTGGAGAGGCCATTGGATCACCCTGGAGTTACAGGTGACTGTGTACCACTGATATAGGTCCTAAGAACCAAATTGCATCTTCTGCAATGGCACAAATGTCATCCTTAACTGCTGAGACATTTCTACAGCTCCACAAACAATTTTAATTTAATTTATGGCTTATGTATGCTTAATTTATTACGCTTAATGGTAAAATGCTTGCCTAAAGAGTCAACATACTGAAAATCCTTGGGGTTTTCCAGAGAAAATCAAGTCCTGTCACTGTCAAAAATCAGAGAATTTTTTTTTTTTTTAAAAAGTATAACATCTTAGGCTTCACATTTCAATCATTTCTTGTTCCACTTTGGGAGAGAAATTAGAAACATGCATTTCATCTATGATTCTACTTAACACTTCCCTCAAAGGGCAGTCTCCCACAGTTGTTCTTTATAGTTGAGACATCAATTTTAAGTTGATAGCACACACTTTCAGAAACTTCTTTAGGAAACAGCCCGTGGCTGAGGGAGAAGCCAGTCAGGCTCTTGCTTCAGTCTTCCATCTCAGTTATATACATCAGTCTGAGATGCTGAAACCACCCTGTGGCCCACCAGGCTACAGCCCTTCTGAAAAATGTCATACTTGTTCATAAAATGTTGTATTCCCACCGGTATACCCAGTAATGAGAAAAAAAATCTATACATTCTTATGAAGAGATACCATCAAGACTGTGGTACCATCTAGAATAAATTGAGTAGTATTAGAGGATAAAGTCTACCTGTCCGGTCAGTTATACATAATTTCTGTACCCTGTGAAGTGGCTGAAGTAAATATAAACTACCTTCTAATTCTGTTTATGAGTGACTGTATTCATCTGCAAGCACACACACAGCAGAACATGAGCATATGCCGGAGTTTACAGCAGTCAGTGTGGCTATATGGAACGGATGAACATGAGCACCTGTCACTCCCAGCAATTATATTAGAGAAGGAAAAGAAGTTACCGTCTTGTTATCATGAACATATCTGTTTTATTGATCATGACATGGGTAAAATACTTGTATTTTGCAAATCTTCCATTTTCCATGACCTATAAAAAATAAGAAAACTAAAATATTCCATTTTATGATTCTCAAAAAAAAAAATTCTTAAGGTTTCTTAAGGAAGCAAATCATTAACATAATACAGTAAATACACCAAAACTGAATTAAACATGCATAAGTTATTGCTTGTTTCCTTTGTAAAGGTATTTATCAAAATGCTTTGAGATTACACAAATACAGCAATGGAAATCTTTAAGTAGTAGTCTTTTAGAAAATGTTAGTTTACAGGTTCAAATATAATCTACTAGGTACTACAGTATCTCTTACTACATTTATACAGAAACACTTAAGTACATATATTTAAATGTAGAAATTACTAAGAAAGAGACAGGTGCCCATCTGTTTTTCCATGCATGATTTTCTTCACCAGTCTAAGAACTGGTTTAAAAAATATGAAGCAGAATTTCTAGACAAAACTAAAGCCTACCAACAACGTACAAATTCATGTTCAAGACTGTTAAAATACTATAATGTCATCTGCTAACAATTCTTTGCTCCAGAAAATACAAATATAACCAGACATATAGTTGTTATTTCTTTCAACATCATTTGTTTAGAATTCAAGTGCCTTGGCTATTTAAACTATAAATTAGGCCAGACTAATGTTTTAAAGGCAAGCATTGTATCTGTAACTAAAAATACTCAAAAAGATGCATATTAAGCATTTAGGAGCCATGCAGTAATCCCAAGGGGTTATAAATTAATATTGTAGAAAATTGGGTCCCATGCAGCTACATTAAATTAAAAAAACAATTCTTTAGTTTAGAAAAAAACTGTAACTTCCTAAACATCTTGGTACAAAAGACAAGAAGAGTTCCCTCTTTATTGGCAAAAGAAAGAAACAAAATGTCAGGAAGTTGGGTGAGGCCTAGAAGTAACTGACATGCAAGTTCTTAACTCTGAAATTATAATATTATAGAAAATACCTTTATTCTCTACTTCAGTATGTAGAGCAATTAAACACCAAGTGAAAAGGGGACACAGCCACAGACTGAGAAGAAATTGCTAGGGATTATCAGATAGTTTATAAGTTATGTAAGTAAACTTGAAAACTTAGGTGAAATAAATAGATATAAACTAAGAGAAAACCGCATTAAATTTTACAGAGGAAGGGTAGAAAGTATTTTCAGATAGCAATATATCTGAAAAACCTAGTAACTCATTTCAAAATGGAAGGAAAAAATTTCCTTCATAGTGGTAAGGAAAAGATAATTTATTCTTGCTTTATAAATAATATGCACAGCCTTCATGATAAAGCTATAAAACTCCAAGATCCAGTTTGACTTGGTACTGCAGGCTGACATCAAATGCCCAATCCTCCTGCCTTGGTGTTGCAGATGCAGATGTGCACCACCAAGCAGCACAGCATCTTTTTACTGATGAAAAACAAACAAACAAACAAACAAAAACGGAAAATGCTTGTGTTATTCTTGGATGAATTTGGGGACCCCCATGCATTGGTGGATTTTCTTTCCTTTCCTCATTCTTCCTCTGCTCCCATTCTCTGGACTTGGGGAGAGAAATGACAGCACCAGAAGTGGTTATCTTTTTAACTTTGCATACTTCAATGTGTTTTTATTTGAGATAAATAAGCTTATAAACGTGTTCTCTTTGCTTTTATGGCCAAATTCTGAAACCAAGAATATAAATTTACACCACTACTATAAAAGTCAAAAGTCTATACATCCCCTTAGTAAATAATAACCTTCAAACCACATAATAGCCAATGTTCAACTCCCAGTACCTAGCTTCTATGTCACTATCAAGACAGGCTATTGCAGTTGAATCTTTCATTGCTTTTCACTTAGGACCAATTCTAAGATGTGCCTGGTTAAATTAAACCAATTTCAATAGTCACAACAGTATCTGGTATAAGTAAGCTACAAATTTTGTACACATATAATTGGTGCAGTATTCTCTGTAATTCATCCTCAATTTTGTATGCAACACTGGAAAAATAACTGGACATTCTGGTCATAGCACATTATAGAACACAATAAACTGTGTCCCTGTTATTACAGTCGATACGTTTTAATAAACAAAGACAGTCTCTGTGTAGCATAGCTTTGCAGGTGTCTCCACCATCAACATGTAAAGAAGAACAGCACAGGCAGAGTCTAAAACATTGAAACTAAGGTGGCAGAAGCAAAGAGAGAAAGTGACAGGTGACCAGCTATGTCACAGTTTAGAAATGGACTTTTGCTCACAATTTCCTAGCTCATTATTTGACTCTGCAAACATATTCTCTATGAAGATTCATGCTTTCCTAAACACAATCAAAAGCCACCACAGACTTTGACATGAATGTTCCTGTTGACCTAACACATCTTTCCTTTATACATGAAGACACTGAGGAGCAGGGGTTTCATGCTCCACAGCTGTGTAGTAAGGGTACAGTTAAAGGACTGAGTTGGGATTAGTTGCAAACAGCTCAGAACATTGCCTTTCTTCACTTTCAATGCACATTTTCCACTATGTCATGGCACCTCTCATAGTCTCAGCGACACTTTTCTTATGCTACCTTAAAAATGTCTTTGGTAATCCTGGTGGAAGGCAGTCTGAAGCAACTGAAGTTAGGTGAATATTTTAGAACAAAAGTCAAAATCCTACACCTGTTTATTCCAAAGAGATGCTAGTTTTGAAAATTTCCACCACAACAATTTCAGATATCATGTAGAAATAAAAGACTGAGTACAACAGAAGTTAGGCATCAATAGGTCCTGGATTTAGATACAGGGTTTGGCTGAAGTACAAGGAAACTTTACAACAACCAGTACCTTAGGGCATATGTAGTGTAGTGCTAAATGAAAAACAATTTTGCCCTATTCGATTAATAGTATATATCAGTTACTTAATGATTTTCTAAAAGAAAGAGGAATAAAACTAAACCTGTATTCACTATGTATATCAGAATTTGAAGGTAACAAGTCACATGGTTTTTGGTTAAAAAGTTCCTGTCTGAATTTGGAAAAAGATGTTTCTATGGTACTTTATTAAATATAAATGAGTAAATCTACACCCAATTAAAATATGATCAAAATACATTACTGTCATAGAACAGTGTTTCATAATGGTATGGGTTTGTGTTTTGTTTTTTAAATATAGCAGCATATGAGCCAGAAATGGTGGCACATGCCTTTAATTCCAACACTTGGGAACATGGGAAGCAGAGGCAAGCAGATCTCTGTTTGAGGCCAGCCAGGTCTACATAGTAGAGTTCCAGGAAAGCAAGTTACACAGAGAGACCCCGTCTCAAAAACATAAACAAATGAGTAAATAATAAAGATAGTAAGATGCGGAATTAAAGTGATCCAGGTGGTACATATCTGTAATCTAGGATTAAACAGGATGACACAGGCCATCCTGGGTTTCCTCACAAGTTCCAGATCAGCCTCTACTACATAGCAAGACTGTCCCAGGAAAGACAGCAGATCAAGGGAGAGGAAGGAACAGGGAGAAGGGAGAAAGATAGGCAAATGAATGTTGTGCTCAAAAGAATCTTACCTTTAAAGAAAATTGGAGGAAATATTACAATTATTAAGAATTTAGGGCTTTAGATAAAAGTCTTACTAAGTCACTTTAATTTGAAACTTGAATCTATGATAAAAGAGGAAGGTTATCAACCAAGTTTCATAATGAACCACGGTAATATACAAAGACTTCAAAGCTCAGTGCTTTCTTACACAATGAAAGGCAAGTCAGTTAAAATGTCCAATTTTAACGCTTTTTCATGAGTTATCCTGTCAGCTGAAGCATAGGCTATGGTGAAGCTTAGGTAAAGAAAGCTGAGTACAACCCTTTTACATACAATCAAGCAAAAAAGTTAAATCTCAAGAGATGTGAACTGTTATCAGCTAACAGCTAAGAACAGTCTGGAGAAAGCAAAGAATTATGCTTATGAAGTAGCTAAATGTACGGCTCCTGGCCGACTATCAGCTCACCTAATACATTCTAGAAGCAAGCCCGTGCATGAAAAATAATGAGGTACAGAGTTACAAGAATTTCATCAAAGTGCTTCAAGCTAGACAGCTATTCATTAGTATTTATTTATCCTTTTTATACAACTTGAGATAAAAACATATTTCCTTTACAATACTGTATAATTAGAAACAGTCCATAGGAGGTTAGTGCTTCTATTTTAAACAATTAGTATGTAGAAATTATCATGGTATTTTCACTATTCCACTAACCTTGAAAGGAAAGAAAAAAAGATGAGATTAATGATGCTTTTATCTTGGCAAAGAGGAGACAAATGAGGAATACATAATTAATTAATAGTGACCAAGAGCTAGTAAAAATTGGTATTCTTCTGGAATAATAAACATACAATAGAGTTCTTATTAGGCACACTAATAATCACATCCACTATCTTATTTGTTTTAATCCTAGCAACAATATCAAGACAACTACAATTATCCATTTTGTAGTGTGGAACAGAGATCAAACAGGCATAACAAGATATTAAGAAGTTAATAAACAGAAAGGTTAAACATAAATTAAGGTTTATTTGGCTCAAGAGCCAAGCTCTGAGTCAGAAGGGCTTGCTGTATCCCAAGTAAGTATTTTAAGTATCAAAATGAATTAGCACAGCATTACAGCTGACCTCTGTATTTGTGGTTTCGGCACCCAATCATCCTTGGAATCGTAAGTATTTTTTAAAAATTGTAACTGTAAATCAATGATAAACAAATGTTCTTCATCAATGTTCCTGTGGAATATGATAACTATTTACATTGCGCTTACATGGAATTTGAAATTATAAGTCATCTGTAGATGATTTAAAATACATGAGAATATACTTATGCTCTATGTAAATACTATGCCATGCATATTCATCCAGAGATTTAGGCATCTTGGAGGTCCTGGAACCAATCCTCTTTTGCACTGAGGGATGACATATGTATTTTATAGAATATTATAGCAGATGCTGTGAAATCTCATTTTGGTAATTTGCTGAGATATAGATTTAAATAATCTAAGAGCTTCAAAGTTCATGAAGTCATTCCCTGAGATCATTGTCTCTTTGGATGGGTGTTTTGTGTCTTAATTCCTATATTCCTTAGAGCTTTGTATTTTAGTGAAGAGGATAAGGCTGTGAAGAATGTTATATGTTACAGAGATGGTCTCTATCATGGCATATGCTTAATCCCTATCACTTGAAAAATTAAGCCTATGAGGGATAACCAAAAATTTGACTACTGTGTTAAGCACCATAACACGAAATTCTTACAAAAAGAATCAAACAACAACAAAGACCCAAAACCCAAAAACCCTCAAAAACTCAAAACAAAAACCAAAAAAAAAAAACAACCAAAAAAAAAAAAAAAACAAACAAAAAAACCCCCTAAGATACAAGTAGCAAGGATTCAACAGACAAATGAATACACAGTATTAAAACTGTATACTGCTTTACAGTTTCACATGAACCATAACTCCAAGTTAGGTCCAGAAAAATCAATTATACATATATAACATCTTTTTTGTTTAGGCAATTTTAAAATTCAGAGTAGCCCAGCAACTTACTCCAGAAAAGTTACTTCACAGGAAATATCCAGCCTGCAATACTGCAACTACCCTAGAGATCTCTAACAACTGTTACTTCCTCAGACTTGAGGTGCCACAGACATATCTAAGTGTATGTTCCTCTACAGTACATCTCAGAGTACTGTATGATGGAAGATTGTTATATAATCCATTAGAATTATCATAAGTGACTAAGATACCAATATCATTTGAATCTTATAGACTCAACTGAGAAACAAAAATGGCATTTCTCTTCACATAAGACAGATGAATAAGGAAGCCCACAACAATTTTGTATAAAAATTATTTCATTTAACAAACCAAAAATACCTTTCATAATACTAGTTGGTGCTCTGACAACTAGTGTAATAGATCTCTGTTCTCAATGAGCTTCCCTCACGCAAGGACTGTCTGTTTACAGAAACTACAAGCAGACTTCTAGGAAATGAACAGAGGCATCATGGGCCTGGACTCAGAATTTTACACATTTAGCTTAATTAGGGCTAAATATTTTCTAAACTAGTACTAACAATAGTGTTTAAGCATATGTACATATATATAAAGTCCATTTATCTCCTTGGTTAAAAAAAAGGGCAAAGTTCAAATGGAACCTACCTGAGCTTAACATTTAAGGGTTTAAAACGTTAATATGTACTGAATTTCTATTATAATATATTGATCTATTGTTATATTTACGAGTGTAACAAATGTAACAAATGTAGCGGTAACAAATTAAAAAAAAGACTTAGAAGTCAAATAGTCTTATTCTATTTATTGTATTTAAAAAGGTAATAAATTTTCAGTTAAAATGAATGAAAACTCCCCTAAGCAGAGCCATCACTTCAAACGAAGATACAATTAACTTCAAAGTTTTGTTAATAAAGTACTTTTCACACAATAGAAGATAGTTCTAGGTAGTGGTCTACCCACTGAAAACAAATGTAGTGGGATATTCACCAGCACCTGGTGTGACAAGAGTCTGCTAGAGTAGCAATCAGAATTGCATCCAAGCTAGACAGTGCCCTTCCCACAAGCTCTGCTTTCTCGGAGACATTACACATTCTAATTGGATACATACACACATACATACATCATACATACATACATACATACATATATATATGCATATATATGCACATACATAAATGTGTCTCTCTTCATTTTCTCCTTCCATTCAGAAATATCTTTCTGTAGGGGAAAGTTACAAAATGCAGAGTGGAACTAAATAAACTATGTCTCCTACTTCTTGTCCACTTACTCAAAACTTTAGATGAAGCCAGAAGAAGTGTGTCCAGTACTATTCTGGCGGTCTGACTGCTATTCTTAAGCCCTTTCTTCCAGATTAACTGTACTTCTCTTCCTGAAGTAAAAGGGAAGACCACGACGCTGAAGGTAGTTATCATCCAATGGCTATTAAGGCAGTGTTTGAAGCTAATTAAACACCTGTAATTTCTGAAAGAAAAGACATAACAACACAACAACAACAACAACAACAACAAAGACTCCCTCCTACAACTTACACAATTACAACTATTATAACCCTGTAAAGAATTCAAAGACAATATGGGTCAAACTAAAAACTCTGGAATGGTAAAGAATGTACTCCTGGGATAACTAAGCTCTCAATATTTACAAACTATGGAAGTATGGCCCATATGTACCCATGTACTCTCACAATACAGTCCAAGAGATTTAATTTCTAAAGGTAAGAATTTTTTTTAGAACAAGAAATGTAAAAAGGTGAAAATACACTTAATGAAAAGAAAAACTTCTATGTCAGCTGGCCATTTGTGTCCCTAAGACTTATGTCTAGGCATCTCACATTTGGGAATTATTCTATGAGTACAATTTTTAAAAATCTTTTATGAATTAAAAATCCTGTGGTAATAACATTTGAAATGTAAATAAATAAAATAATCAATAAAACAAACAAACAAAAAACAAACAAAATGTCCTCACCTAACCAAAAAAAATTGTAATACAAACATAAAATTGGAATTCATGTATCTGAATCTGTATGAATAAAAAAATGTTAAAAAGGAAATAACCCATAAATGGTAAGAAAACAAAAGATGAAGAATCTTTTTCTGTCAATTCTTACTTTAAAAGTTGTATGAGATAGGTTACATATTGCCTGGGGAGGGGCACATGCCATGGTGTGTGGGTGAGATAGGTTACATACTGTCTGGGGGAGAGGCACATGCCATGGTTTGCAGTGTGAGATCAGAGAAAATGTCTCAGTATTGCTTTCCATCTTTCTCTACACTGACTACCATACTCAGAGGTAATTATGAATATAAAAATGCTTTATCATATTAAAACCATACTCATGAAAATCATAAATTATTCTGATTGTTCTCTAATTCACAGCTATTCTGAATCATGTACTTTATTATCTTTTGATTCAACATTTCCTATGCCTTTTATTCATTATTCATTGAACTTAGATTAATTAAATATGCAAGTTTCTAACTGATCTTGGTTTATTACAAAGGAATAAGGTGAGAATAATGAATAAAACAGCCATTCTTTTTACATGTTCATGATTATTTATCTAAATTAATGTCTGTACTTGATAGGATTTCACTTAAACCTCTTGGACCTTTAATATTTGGAAATTGTGATAAATTCATTTGTATAGAAATCTGTAACAAAAAAAACCGAGGCTTGAAAATGCAGAACAAAGAGACCCAGTAAGAGGGTAGCCTGTTCTGACCGTTTAATGTGGACTTTTCCTATAAGATTTAAGCCAGACAAAACAGTAGCAATGACAGTTCTTTATTGCATATTGATCCTGAGAAAATAAATAGAATATTTTTCAAATCAAGTATGAAATATCACAATTAAAAGACATCTACAAGGCCCCAGTGTATAAATTTTATATCATGATCTTCAATGTGAATTCAGTGTTGCACCAATTAAAAGCATTTTCAATGATTTCAAAAAAAAAGCTAAAGTTTATTTGTTTTTGTGTGTGACTACGATCTGTTTCTGTGTAGGCTGGGTAATGGGTGTGGAGGACAAAAGACACTGCCGTGTGAGTACTGGGTATCCAAGTCAGGTCATCAGGCTTGGCGACAAGTGCTTTACTCACTAAGCCGTCTTGGCAGGCTCAAGGCTAAAACTGGTAAGAGTCTCACTAAATTGGGATTTGTCTTGGCTTCTTGGTTCAAAAAATATTGAAGTTAATGTTATTCTGGATTTCAATTCATCTATCTATAATGTGAGTGCTAACTGATTTAATTTAAAGGCTCTTAGAAACTTGTTTATATACATGGTTATGATGTATACAGTTTCAGAATTTTCATCTCCTGGTTTTCAGTACATTATTCAAATGCCAGAGAGACACAGCTGAGAATAAAAATTTCCCAATGGTAAGTACTCAGGGAAAAGAGACTATTCCTATTTTATTTACAGAAGCAAAGAACATGCAGAAATTAAGAATATAAAGTCAAGCTATACAGAAAGGTACAGTATTTCAAAAATTTCAAATATTGCTTTTTCGTCGACTTTCCTACTGGACACACACCATCACTTGTACACCTGCCCACCAGTGCTTCTATTCCAGGACTGGCCATCTTGCTCTACTTTCTTCCAAAGGAGGAAAGCCATATACAGTCTTAACCAAGGATGATATAAATCACATCAATTACCGTGATGCCTTGGTGAGCTGGGAGTATAGCTCATAGGCAAAATACTTGCATAACACGAATAAGTCGCTGAAATGCTACACTCAAGTGGACCTATGGAACCACAGCAATACTTGTCTTCATAGATAAAATGATGACACTGAATGTAAATTAAACTACAAAACTGGAGTGCTTGTGACTTGCTATTTCACTTTTTTAATTTTGTTTTTCAATGTACTATGGAAATAAATATGTATCAGTATTTTTTTTTTTTATTTTGGTTCAATAATATCCTACTTAATTGGAAGAATATTTTTTTCTTTTTAGAGGTTAATGGAAATTATATTTACTTTTTCATTTTTAAACATTGCTTCTTTAAGCACTAATAGAAAATTTGTGTGGAAATACATTTTTACGTTTCATAGATGAAAATAATTGAATCATATGTTTACTGTGTTTAATCATTGTAAAACACACAAATTTATTTTCCAAAGTGTACACTTTTACACTCTCATGGACAGCATAAAAGCTTTCCAATTACACTACATGTCCCCAACTTATGAGAAATGTCTTTCATTTAGGTTTATGTTGTATTGGATTACATCGTATTGTATCATATTATATTGTATTGATTGTTTTAGTGGCACTAGCTGGCCACAATAATGCTTATAAACTTATGAATTTCATTTTTCTAGTGAGAAACAACATTAAACATTTTTCAACAATTAAAAAAAATGCTCATTATACTGTCATAAATAAAGAAAGGAGCTATTTACCTCATAAGACTCTCAAATGTGAACTCTCTCTATCCTTTAGGTAGGTGCGGAACAATAAAGCACTTGTCTCTCCAGTTCTACACTTCCAACCAAGATGACAGGAGTACAAAGCAACAGAGCAGTTTTCATCGTTAAACTTTTCTCTGATAAAAGCAATGCTTTTAAAAAGTAAAACTAGAAGACCAATTAGCACTTGAAAAGGTTTCACTGTGGCAGAGAAAGAGAAAGGGGCGATTATACTGCTAAGGATATACCATACTCCTAGGGACTAAACTAACGAGGAACCTTAAGATCACAATAAAGCTAATAGATGACTGCTATGTTTTTAATCTTATTGTTGAAGAGATTTTCAGTAAATGTGATTCTACTTGTAATTTTCTTTAACTAAAATGGCAAGCCATTGCCAAAATAATCAGAACATTTTCAAGATAAATTCTTAATAGGTTAAGAGCATCTCCATGAAATTGGGACCACAGAAATAAGCATCATGGACTGACTACAGGAAAACTCAATCGATGTCTTGCAAACCAAGAGTTTGGCACTTTTCTTTGAGAAAGGCCTTATGCTTGTAAATTTCCAATACCAGGAAACAAAACAGTTTTCCACTTTTCCTCCTTTATGCAAACAAGGTACGACGACTGTGTTCTTCCAGTGTCTAGCAGAAGAGGTAGCTTGTAATGTTGTCTTCAGGTTAGAAAGTAGTAGGTGTATGTCAAATTCAGTGTGCTACTGTAGCTGGTATTTTATAGTCACTATGTTGACTTACATATTTTCAAGAGGATTATGTATAAAAAAGTCTTTGACATTTGCTTATTTTTAGGTCTAGCTATACATGTCTTGTATTGTGACAAATTTCCAAAGAGCTGTCCTTTTCTGCTGTTGTAGGGTGGCCATACTTAAAGAACATAGGAGATAATCATTATAGGAATGAACACGTGATAAGTGTGGGAATTAAATACAGAAGTCAACCATCAGTTAAAAAAACTCTAAAATATTAAGCATATTATCTCCTGAAACCTAATGTAAGTCCAATATAAGCCGAGTGTTTAGTGTAAGTTAAATATTCCTTATTCTTTTATCGATCAAAAGATATAGTAGTCTTATGTGATGATGTATCACAAGTACTACTACCTTAATTCACCTTTATAGGGTGTTTGGTTTTTGATGGCTTTAGCACATCCAATATACTAGCAAAGTAGGACAAGAGAACTGTCTGTTTGAAATTAAAAAAAAAAAAAGTCAGTGCCTAAATATAAAAAAAATTTGCTTGTAAAACTTAAGAGACAGAGATATCTTTCCTTCATAATTTTAGAAAAATATATATAAATTTATAATTTATTATATAAATTCTATTATCTAAAATTAATTCATAATATTTTCACAGGGATATAATATATGAATAGGTAAGTTAGCTAATAAATATTACTGTCCAATCAACTTTGTTAACCATTTCAGAAGTGTTGAGAAAATAAGTAATAAAATGACTAGTAAAGACTTTAGATTATATGTATAACTAATCTTCTATGACAATTCATGGATTTTTATACAGTAGTTCAACTTAGATAACTCTGGAATAGAAAAAATTCCACACAGTATCAAGTTATGCAAGTTTATTATGAAAAGGAATTTGACAAGATACCTTTAAGTGCCAAATACATATAAAACATTGAAGGTATTCCTAGTCTTTCTCCCACCCACTCTTTTTCCTTTAAACAATATTACATTACAGCCCAAAATTTCACAGAATATTTTTATTTAAAAAAAGATGTTTTGCTAACAAATATGCAGAAGATTTAGAGTAGAGCTCATGAACATTAAAACTACATTTAAATCTCACTTTGGATCTTAATGACAAACTGTGGGATACAAAGCTAGGATATATAAAAAGAAGTTTATAATATATGATAAACTCCACACTTTGACGATAAATACATTTTCCTGTATGTAAATGAAGTAATTAGTTTGCTTTATCATGACGGTCAGAAGAACATTTTCTAAGGAAACAGTGCTAACTTCCCTAACAATGGACACATGGATGTGCTGACAGCAGTTACACAAGCATTCCAGTGAAATGTAAAGGAGCACATGTACTTTCTCAGTTAAGCTCTGACTAAGCCTCTTCCTCCTCATCACTACTGACACTGTGGGTCAGAATCCATTCCCTGTAGGCCTGAATGTTCTGCAAGCATGGTAAAGGAAAAAGAAGCATAAAGGTTAGTTAAGTAGCAGGAAAAGATGTTAAAGTTATGAAATGTTAAGGTGTTAAGAGTAATTTTAAAGCAGAGTTTTCATCTGTGACTCATGTTACAACTGTGGATATAATATTTTAACTTAACAGGTCTAAAAACAATTTTACATACAAACTCATGTCAGACATGTCTCTGTGTATCAATGAGGTGTTCTAAGAATATATTGATTATTCTACTTGTTTATAAGTCACCTAATTGGCTACTAGGAAGCACTGAAGCACCTGTTTTTTAGATAGATAAAATGAATATATTTTATATTTAACTATAATATATAAGCATATGTAATTTAGTCAAAACAGAACCTTTTTGTAGAAAAACAGAAAAAAAAAAAAGAGAAACATCAGAAGGTAGAATGTAACAAACACTTTCTAAAGCACTGTCACTAAATCATTTAGGTGAAATCTAGGCAGATTACATTCCTAGTTTTTGAGACAGGGTTTCATTATTGCAGGCTGACTCAAACTTGTACTTTAAGATGACTTTGAAATTCTCATCGTCCTGCCTCCACTTCCCACCTGCTGAATTACAGGAAGGCACCACCATGCCTGGTTTATGTTGTGCTCAAGATAAAACTTAGGAGTTCTTGCTTGCTATGGGAAGACCTCTATCCCTGTTATTTTGTATTTTATGAATGACTTTGTATTTTAAGAACTGTGCTAAAAATAGCGGTTTTATTTTAGAAAAGCACTATTACTATTATTTTAGAACAGCAAATAACTTTTTAACATCTATAAACAAATAATGGTAACTGTAAACACACCAAGACATCTTATAAATTCCTGTAAGCAAGTTACTAGCACGTTTAACACTCTTGCTGAAAAATATACAAAGTTGACAAAGATCAGGAGATTTTATTTACTGAAATAGAATCTTTAGCAGAGACTTATCTCCTAAAATTAATATGTAACTTTAAATATGAAAAATAAAAATTCATGGTTTTAAATTCCAAAGAAAGAAATTAATTAAGGTGTGGAATAAACTTTCTTGCCACTGAAATCCAATTATCAATCACGAGAAACTTTGAATATAATCTGTTCCTGGATAATGAGAACAGTGTATCTCTAAATTCCCCTCACTATGAATTCCTAGTTTGTAGCAAATGTATTAAAACAGTTCCTGAGAAATATTTGTAGTTTTTAATTATGTTATGAAAATCATTCAACTTTTAGTATAGTAAAAAGTTAATTGTTAATTCTCTAAAAAGGGCAGACAGATATTGGGCAGAAATGCTTCAACTGGATTAGGCAGACATGACAACTAATACTTTTCTGTTTTTGAAGAATAATAAACTCTCACAGTAGAGATTGGAGAACATGTCCTTTATGTACAACCTCCCAAGACACTACCAATTCTATCTCAATTTGCAAGTATTTTGGCACTTTAATAAGATGTAAAAATTAAGGTAAAAGTTAGTTTACTAAATACTGCACTTCTATGCTACAGTTATATTTTAATATATTGAACAGAAGATCCAAAGAAGATATGAAGTACATATAATGAATTAATATATATTCTATATGCAGTAGTAAAATAGTAAAAGTTTTAAATTTTAATCCTGGTTATTTTAAACTTGAGAAACTTCATGTTTCAATAGTTTATTAGTATCATGAATATTTTTCAAACCTATAAAAATACTGACTCCTTATTTTCAAATATATGGCTTAATTTAATATTCCACACCAACCCCCCAGAAACAACCTTACAATGGGATAATCTGGGATATGAGGTATTATTTCTACCATAATCTAAGTTTTAACACTTGAGTTATCAAGTAACAAGGTTGTCTGAACTGACAAACCATTCTAGCCTCAGGCCATCTATTGTCTCCCAAACTGTATTTCCTTAGGAGAAGATACTGCTCACTGTGAACTGTGCATCAAACCCCACAAGGCTCTACATGTACGAATCTGAGCATCCTCAAAGAATGCTTAAGCACCACAGATGATCAACAGTGGCAGTGTTCTTGAGTTTTATTTTCCCTTCCTTCATGAATAAATTAGAAGTGAAGATTATATTTAATATAAAAACTAGTAGTGGTATAAAAGGCCACAAAACCCCAAACAAAAACAACCTAAGTAGCTAAGAATGTGCTATCATGTCTAAAGGGCTTATAAGGCACACTGGCCTTTGCCAGATCTAGAATACCCAAAGCAGAACCAAGAATAGTCTATGGAAAGATTAGACTGACTGATGTCCGTAACACAAAAACTTTTCTTTATATTCAGAATACTCAAACAGCTGCACAGAATTTGTAAAAGTTTAAGACTAAAATCTACTGTTGGCTTTCACTTGCAAAGTCATGCATTAACAGTTTTCATATCAAACTTTTGATACCTGTAAAAAAGAAAAAAAAACTCATAGTAAATAAATGTACTATGTAAATAAAAGTATAAATAAGGTTAAGACAAATAAAAGCCTAATCTATTTTAAGATATTGTGTAACTATTTTAAAACCCCTAAGTTGTGAGGTTTGATTTTAGTTTGTAAGACATTTCTTCATTTACCTGTAACATTTGATTTCCTGTACCATCGCGTAACCTGTAAGGTCTGATGACTCCATCTTCATTAAAGAACCTGGGAGGTCGTAAACTTTCTACTTCAAAAGTCTCTGTAGCTCTAAAAGCAAAAATAAGATAACATATATACATATATATACATATAAAGTTTAATTTTTAAAATCTGCACTTTTGGCTCAGGGAACGTCAGGGAAGAAGAAATGGAAAGATTAGTGGGAGCCAGAATGTAAGGCAGTCGACTGTGGGACAGCCTCCCCTAGAATGGCTGTAAAGACTACAACAACGGCAGTATCAATGGACATGTTAATGTGGAAGGGAACGATTTCTTGGGGTCCCCCTCCTAGACGAAGAACTGGTGACGGCTGGGTGAAGAAAATTAACCTCTCCAGTGATGAGTCTCTCATTGTGTTCAGCCTTAAGACCATATACACACAAATAATGAGCAAGTTGTATTTATATTTATTTGTATATACATATAAATATGAATGTAACAATATAATCAAAGCAAAAGTGGCTATCAGCGTGAGAGTAGGGGCATGGGAGGAAGGAGCTTGCAGGAGGGTAGCTGGGGAGGGCTGGAGGAAAGGAAGTAACATGGTTCTATATCAACTAAAAACATCAAAACCACTTTAAAACAGTATAAAAACAACTACCAAGTAATGTTAATAGTAAACTAATAAGAATAAGACTAAAATAATCTTAGATAAATAACAACACTGTAGAACATTTCAATTTTTAAATGCTTTTATAACAAATAATGTAAATTTCCTAGAAAAATTATTAAAAAAAAATCTGATAATTTCCTGGACTTTCTTTGTTTTGGTTTATTTTAAACGGGAGGTACACATTTGGCCAGAACCCACATGGGTGTTCAGTGTCATAGGCCATTAAGCAACTGTGACTTCTGACACTACTTTGTACCTAATAGCTATTAAAAGCAGGCAGAGCAAGCACAGACGAGAAGGCCAGAACCAGACAACATCATGAAATTCTGTAAGGAAGGACATGAGGTAGAAAAGGCATTAAACCCTGCTCCTCACTGGTGACAAAGGTCTCTGCTTTGTGACTGTTCACTGACATGAATAGAGCCAGGACTACCTCATAGCGGACCAGGGAAATGTCAGTGACTGGGGGAAGAGAGGGCTTGTGTGATGTGTGCACAGGGACCTTCCTCAGTCATGGTACTTGAAGGGAAATTATTCCCCTCATATTGTTAAACTATGGCTAGTATCCTACTCAGTCTAACCTGAAATATTCTGTCATATTTTATAATCTGACATTAGCTAATTCTCCAGTGGAATGAATACAGTATAATATATAAATACCTTGTTTTGGAAAGGATGTGATGTTTGGGGAGGGGAAACCTAATCTAATGAGTATTCTGTACTTTTGTTCCTTGTTTTCCCACACTCATTTAGGCCTAATATTTTACCTCTGGCCATTCAGCTACCACGTTCACAAACCTATGTTCACTGTCACCTACCCATCTGTGATGGTTTCAATATGCTCAGCCCAGGGAGTGACAGTAGTAGGAGGTGTGGCCCTGTTGGAGTAGCTGTGTCACTGTGGGTGTGTGTGGGCTTTAAGACCCCAGTCCTGTCTGTCTGGAAGTGAGTCTTTCACCTGCAGCCTTTAGATAAAGATGTAGAACTCTCAGCTCTGCCTGCATTATGCCTGCCTAGATGCTGCCCTACTCCCACCTTGCTGATAATGGACTGAACCTCTGAACCTGTTAGCCAGCCCAATTAAATGTTGTCCTTTATAAGACTTGCCTTGGTCATGGTGTCTGTTCACAGAAGTAAAACCGAAACTAAGACACCATCTGAGATGAAAGGCTTTTCTGAGAAGGGAGTGTTGAGTATCTACTTTATACAAAGAACTAGGATACCTGTAGTACAGTGTTTAAATAAGGGAGTGAAAAATCCTGGGGAAAATGGAATAATGGAAAAAAACACATATCATTTGTCCACAGAAAGGTGCATGTGTATGTTTTTAGTGGCATATCACTAACATGATTTTATTTTATTTTTTTCCCCTCAAGACACCGTCTTACTGAAACTCACTATGTAGACAGGGCAGCCTCAAACTCTCTGAGAAGTACCTGTGTCTACCTTCCAAGTACTAGGACTAAAGATATATGCCAACATCTTTGACTGTGGGTAATAGTCTTAAAAAGTGAACAAAATTTAAGTATTCATCTGCTGATTAACAGGTAACCAAAGATGGTGTAGATGAAAACTGTCTCCTATAGGCTCATGCATTTGAAGACTTGGCCCTGAGCTGGTAGTATTGGCTGTAGGGAGGAGTCTGAGACTTTAGGCATGTGGAACACTTTGCAGGAAGGGTGTCACTAGAGGTAATCTTTCAGAGCTTATACACTTGCACATGTCCAGTTCACATCTGTTGTGACCATGAAACCGTCCCACCCCTGTCGTATGTTGCCAGGCTGTCCCCACCACTACAGACTGGACCTGGACCACCTCTATAAACTAAACCAAACTCTTCTATAAATTGCCCTGGACATAGATATGACTAACATGGTTTTATCAGAGGAACAGAAATGAAACTAATACAGTGATAGATCTACATAATAAAATATTACCCAATAAAAGGGAAGTTCTACTTTTTGCTACATCATAAATGGACTCTGAAAACTTGTTAGATAAAAGAAGCTACTCACAAAAGCCTCCATATTATATGATTCCATTTACATGTATTACTAAAACAGGCAACCTCCCCCCACCACACACACACAAAGGAAATCGTGATGGCAAATGCTCAGGGAGATGGAAATGGTGAATGACTGCTAAGAAGGGTGAGGATTCTTTGGGGGAAGGTGAAAAGGGAATGTGTTGGCTATGGCAGCAGCACAACACTAAAACCTAGTGTATGTGATGTACGCTTCAAGTTGATGACTTTTATAGCATGTTTCCAGAATGTATAAAGAACTCTTACCACTCACCAATAAAGGATCAACACTCCAACTGAAAAAGTGAAAAGGGTTTAAAGGCAGTTTTTAATCTAAGTATAAAAAGAACCAGGAGGGATTTTTTTTTTTATTGGTATTGGAACTCTTTGATATCTTCACTATAGCTGTGGCTAAATTAACCTACAAGAATGACAAAAACAAAAGCATGCACAATTGGTAACAGACAAGTAAATTAGTATGTCAAACTGGGAAAATCTGAATTAGATCAGCAGACTCCGCCAATGTCCCTTTTGTCTCATTACATAGTAATTTTACAAAATGTCACTGTAGAAAATGGAAAAGGTCTCTGTAATGTTTGGATGGTGATTCACAGAAGTCTAATGTTATAATCTCCAGAATGATTGAGTGTTCCTTTGTGGCAGTCTATACAGTGTGACTAAGTTGAGGATTGCAAAGTAAGGGAATAATACATGTACACTCTAAATGGCACTAAAAGTGTCCTTTTAAGAGAGACCAGAAACACAAAGGAGAAAAGAATATGAAGATGAAGGCAGGAAGCAAATCTACAGCTACAAAGCAAGGAATGCTACCAGACACTAGCACCCTCAGAGACAAATTCTCTCCAAATGGAATTGGGAGAAAAAAGTTCTTCACAGTGGCCAGAGGACATATAATGAATGCAGGATGGGAGGGATCCCTTTACATTATTTCCAACCACTGCATATAAATGTACTATTAGCTTAATCAGAAAACATCACTACCACCACCACTACCACCAAAACACCAAACTACTGTATGTTCAATGCTAATCTTGGGAAGAGGTAAGAGTCATTGCATCCATAGAAGTTGCTTTTTAATAAGAGACAGTAGGTAAAATATATAGTATATTAAATATTGGTCAAAAACCAAGATAAAAATAGAGAGGGGAAAAGAAATACAAAGTATCTTGAGTTAAAGTACAGATAAAATAAAATTTTTAGAGTGGTCATAGAAGTAGGGTGAAGTGAGTTCTCCTTTCTCTTAAGCAGTAGTACAAACTCTGATTGTCTACTCTGTAGCTGTTAAATACTGCTTTCTTGATTACCCTCCCACTTTCCTGATCATTCCTTTTTCTATCTCTTTTGCTGGGTCCTCATCCCTAACTCCTCAGTGTTGTTCCCAAGTCTCAAGTCCTCAGATGTTTTTCTCTTTTCCATTTTTACTCTTAAGCACTCACAAACTCTGTTATAAACAGGACGTAGACTCAAACTTTAATGGTACCTTAGAACCTCTCTCCTAGATCCCAGACTCTCACACTAAATAACTTACTTGGCTTTTCCATTTGGGCGTGTTAACAGAAATTTAAAGCTCAATAAATTTACAAGACATCTTTCAATTCTGTTGTTCTCATCCCTTTCCTAGCATATTCACAGAGGAAAGAATGGTGAGGTTTTAGCAATGGAGGGTAAGTCTAGCAACTCTGTTACAAGTCTGCATAGCTTGCTCCATGGCTTGCTGCTAACTGAACTGCCATATACAGCATACACTGATGCACTGCAGCTGAGTCAGAGTTTAGGGGCCAAAGTATTCCGGATACTAGCTGCTGGAAGCAGATGACACTGCTACACTGCTGAAGTCACATAATGGCAGCAACTTAGAATAAAAATTAGTAAGGCACACAATCTGACAAAGTCTTTATGAGGAGCCTGCAAACCAGCAGTACATCAATGTCAAGACTTCAAAATGTTATTCATTTATCAGTCATAAAGAGAATTTACCTTTTAATTCCCTGAAAGGTACTGCTGGCCATGTCTATGATGCCACCCGTTGGCCTTGCCACTGCTCCAACTAAGACCTTTCCAACACCTTTGAAGAAACCCGCTGCTCCTTCCTTTTGAGCACCTATAAAAATCACAACCAGCTCAAGCAATTGGACCAGGTGAAAATGGAACTTGTGAGCTATGCGACATCCAAAGCAACTACAACACTTGCCTTTAATTGGCTTTGTAACAATCCCTGTAATGCCACTTACAAAACCCTGCAGGAAAAGCAAAAGTGAAAAGTTGTATTTCCATATGATGCTTACAAGACCATTTTGCTTTAATACAAAAACTGTAGAGTTCTTTCTTCCTATAGATCACAATGATTGACACATTTATTTCCTAGGTGTTTTATTTAAACAATGTTTTCAGAGATTATGGGAATATTTTATATGCCAAATTACAATGGCATAGACTTGTGCCTACTTCTTTACTCATACAATTGTGACTTAAAAGCGATTCCCCGATGAGTTTATAAGCCCAGGGAAGTCTTACAGAGACAAGGCCTTTTCCTCCTCGAGTGATGCCTTCTCGAAGGCCAGCAGGCTGCTTATTCATCGCTTCTCTTCTCTTCTGCTGGTAGTCTTCATCCATTGTCATGGCCGCTACCCCTTTAGCCATAGCACTAGTGATTTTGGAGGCGGCACCAGCTAGTCCACCTAACAGAGAGTAAGTAGTATGTTAAGCAAAGGCTCTGCTGTCACTGGGTCTGGCAGTGCTGCTGGGCTTTCTGCTGCTTACCAACAGCTCCGCCAACCAATGCTTTCAATCCTAGTGCCATTCCTTCCACAAACTCTTCAGGACCCTGGATGGCCCCCTGCAGTGACAAAAGGAGTAGTATTAAAGACATGGGTGTGCTAGCAACTGGATGAACAAAGAAATGAGGCCAGCAAAACCACAGCCCTCAGGTAATGTTAGGACACTCAAAGTGTAACAGATGGAACATATCCAGACAAAGAAAGAACAGAAGTTTCTCCTCATTGTCAACTGTAGCAACAGCAGCATGCACAACTTACAGTATTCTTAACAATCTTTTAGAAAACTAAAACTTAAAATTCTTATCATTTTTAATTTTTAAATCATAATGTATAGAAAAATTAGTTCTACTTTGTTTTTGTTATGTGTTTTATAAGTAGGGACACTCTAAATGTGTTCATGAAAAGTTGAAGAGATGTGGAATACTTTTCTAGTCCCTTATTGACACTTTTATATTCCCTTATTATTACATACTTTGTGCAAAACAAAATTACCATACACAGTGAACTTCCTTTTTCTACAACTTGAACTGTACTTACTATTATTACAAATCAACACTTAAAATTAGGGATCATAAGAAAAATCTTAAGTTGAAATTTTGAAGGAAAAAGTAGAAAATTCCCCCATGGGTCTCTCAAATGTACATGTTTACATGTATAGATCAAGTTAACAACTGAAATATATTATACATTAAGAAAACATTATTTTATAGTATTCATTAAATAATACAATAAATATTTTACCTGGTAAGGTTCATAAAAAAATGCTTCTACTCCTTCAGAAAATTCTCTAATTAAGCCAAAGGGGTTTCCCAAAACGTCAAGTCCAAGAATGAGTACATACATTTGTTTAATAGCCTACAAATAAAATATGTATATCAATCAACATCATGAGACTACTATCCTTATAGATTACTTAATATTCAGATCCAGTTTGCTTATGCTAACATTTTACTAGAAATTTCAAGACCCAAACCTTATCACTGTTCTTTTTGTTTTTCATTTTATTTTATGTGTATGGTTGTTTTGCCTGCATACATGTTGGTGTGCCACATGCATGCAGTGCCCTTGGAGGCAAGAAGGTGTCAGATCTTCTGGGCCTGGAGGTACAGAAAGTTGTGGGCTGCATGTGGTTCCTGAGAATCAAACCTCGTCCTGTGGAAGAACAGCAAGTACTGTCCAGCTCTTATCACAATTTTTCATTTAAAATATAATTATTAAAAATGCATATTAGTACAGAGGTGCATATTATGTGTGGGTAACTGTGGAAGGCAGAGTTCAATTTGCCTTGTGTCATCTTGAAGAACACTATCATTCTTCTTTGAGACAGGGCCTAATAAGCCTAGACCGATGTCATGTAAACCCCAGTGATCTTGTTTCAGACCACTCAGTGCTGGGATTACTAGTATTTGCTAGTGTACCCGGCATTTTCACATGGTTCTGGGGCTGAAACTCAAGTCACCACGCTTGCAAGGTAAGACCTCTTCAGTGACTGAGTCATTCCCCATAGCCTACTATACTTAAGTTTTTGAAAAGCAACTTGGAAGAGATAAAATTCTAGATTCTAGAGTCTAGAATACAGAAAACCTTTTCAGTGTTCCATTCCTTGTGAGTACTACCATCTGCATCTAACAGATTTCCCAGGGTCACAAAGTACATGGCAAAAGCAGATACCTGCCCAGAACTCAAGTCTAAATCCTGAGATTTAGGAATCTTTCTAGACTTGACAAGATCCACAGAAACAAGGCATGTAGCTGATTCAACAACTCCACAGTAAAAATATCTGTGTTTGACATTGAATCAAATTGTTATAAAAAGATCACGTATTTATAATCCACACTTCTCAGAAAAAATTCTAATAGTGTTTATTTTTTTTATTGTTTTAAGAACAAGGACAAAAAATTCAAATGGTGGTTGGACTTAAGTTCATATGAATAAATTTGGGGGTAGAAAAAAAACCCAACTTCAAAATTTGAAACTTGCTATCTGCTTTCCTGACAAATCTGTACTATATATGCATGGACAGATGTGGAGCAGTGGACTATGCCACCAGACAGAAAAACTAATAAGCAAAGTTCAGAACCCCAATAAAACTCATAGTTGAGAACAGCAGGTGTTGGGACTAGCTCCAATACAGATTTCTGTCCTGTAGCACATGACTACAACATCCCACTAAGAGGACCATGACAACTACATAGAACCTACAGTTCTCCATGCTAACGAGGTATCTAGATAGGTCCCAAGTGTTTAGCCAATTAACATTCCTTTCTGGGCATCCCTTCCTGCAAGAGGTATTTAATCTCTGGTTCACCCTGAGTAAGTCTCAAATCCATCCTCATCTACCATGAAGCAAGGACTGCCTCCTTCATCAATGACTGCAGGGGGTGGAGTGGGAAGGCTTTCATCATACAGAGCTTCACCTAAGTCTCCCACTGAAGGCCCCTCCACAAGCCTGGCACTCACTTGAAGCTAAGCTGAATTTCCCCACCCCAGGCTCATCACAGGCCTGTTCCCATCTCCTTGTTCTTCCCAGTTCTCAACTTTTTGCAGTTACCAGTTGTACACAGGACTTTGAAAACCACAGGCTCCGTCCCAGGCCTCACTGTTTCTCTCCTGGACAAACATGGGCTGGGACCCCTATTTTAGACTGTGTTTTAACATGAGCCCAGCACCCCAGTAGCAAGGAAGACCTTTGCATTTTGCCTTCCCTAGCAGTGTTCTGACACCCCAGCGGCTGGCAGAAATGCAGAACCACAGACAGACACAAGGTTTCACTAGCTTATATCTTTCTCTTTGTAATATAATCTCATACCAACCTGTTTGGAATAGTGTCTTATTACTTCAGATTGCAATTCAGATGTTGTATGGAACTGGTAGTTGAGTTCAAAAAAGGCAAGCCTAAAAAAACATGTTAACATATATATTTATGTATACATAAACAGGTATGCATGGAGGGAGGAAAAAAAACATTAACTATTGATGACTTCGTTTTATTTTCTTTAGAATTTTCTTTTCCAGATCTCTCCAAATACATTTATCCTATGTAATTCTTGGCATATTCTAGTCAAAGAAATTCTCTAATAATCTGGTAAAATCTATAACTCTTGTCCTTGAAGAAAACCACCAAAGACCAAGGCAAAGACCTCAGTCATGCACTTGTAGAATGATTTCCCAACTTTGCCCTATAAAGGCCCATTATAAAATGTTTTGACAAACTGAGGTGAATGCATGGGTGCCTGGGAATGGTCAGTTGCTGCAAGTCTCCTTCTGGGAAGCAGAGGTGGCAAATGGGTACTACCCAGACAGCTCTTTTTTTTTTTTTTCTTTTTTCCGGACCATGAGAACAGGAACACATAGTTCACCTTATTTTGATTCTGTGCTCTTGTTTTTGACTGTTTCTCAGTTAGGCTCAGAGCTGCCTCTGATTTTCATGCTGTTTTTAATAAGTAGACTTGCTAAGACATATTACCTGGGAAGGCCACTCTTTTGTAAAGCAGTCTCTACTTAGCCTCTTTGAATCACTGATAGCCATTAGCTTCTATTCTGACTCACATTCAAATAGAAATGGGTTGTGGCTGATTCTGGGATGAGCCACTTTATTGTTCGTGCTCATCTTGAACTCTTGAACTCAAGTCATCTGTCCATCTTAGACTCTCGAGTACTGTGACTATGTGTGTGTCCCATGGTGCCTAGCCTAAAAACCAATGTTTGACTATAATACACTGAAATCAATCCCTTCATTGTTCTCTGTCTAGTCACATACTATTTGAAAAGCCTTCCTCTTATGGGCTTGAAAGCATTACCTTCCTAACACCACACTCTTAAGAATCCACTTCTTTTGAGAGATCTTTATTCAGGCCAGAGTTTCTTATGTACATAAAACATAATATCTGATACCTCCTTTCCTTAAGATAATGCTTAACAATTATTCTTAACTTAGTCATAAGGGCAGAGAAAATACTTGTTATTATTTTGATTATAATCCACTTAAAGATAGAAACCACATTTTGCCTATAATTTTCAATATACTTATTACATTTACAAAAATTTTAACTAAACATAAATGAACCACTCATCAGTTTATAGATGTAAGTATTAAACATACTTAAAAACTACATCTTGCACATCTGTAAGGGTGGCACCAATACTCTTCAGCAACAGATTTAAGGAATGAACAGGAATTAGTCCTCCATGTTGTTCTGGATCTTTAGCTTCTTCTCTGCCAGAGCTCAGTGAAACACTCAAATGCAACTGGAGCGATAAAGAGATACATTAAAGCACTTTCCCCGCAGTGGAAACATTAACTTTTACAAAACAGTTTGATATTGCGTTCATTAAACCATGAATAAGATCTCAAAAGTTACCTGAATTATGCCAAAACTTAATAACTAAAAAGTTTAAGAAAGTCAAAATCCAACACAGCTCTGTTTAAAATTCATAATTTAAGACGTTCAGCTAAACATTTAGTTCAACTACACACTAGAATTGAATTCTCTTCCTGTTTAGTTTTTATAAGACAGGAACTGACTACTCTGCTCAGGCTATTTGGACTTGAATCCCTCTTGTCTCACCATAACGAATGCTGAACAAACAATACCACAAGGAGCTTCAACTCTATTCTCTTGGCACTGTGCTGAACCTAGGAAAATATAGTGACACTAACAACCTAGATTTTTAAGTTGTTAAAAATAACCATATGTCTCTGAAAGTTTACAAATTTAACTATTAAAATTAACTTATCACAATAAAGTCATTTTTGTAGCCAGGAGTGGTGGTACATGCCTTTAATTCCCAGCACTCAGGAGGCAGAGGCAGGTGGAACTCTTGAGTTCCAGAACAACCAAGGCTACACAAAGAAACTCTATTTGCAAGCAAGCAAGCAAGCAAGCAGCAAGCAAGCAAGCAAGCAAGCAGAGGACTTTTGTGTTGTACTGTATATAAATCCCATATATAGGATTGTGTAGTAACGTTAATGTGCTATAATTTGCAGAAATTGTGTTAGACACTTAGATAGTACTAGCAAGATGGCTTAGTAGTAGATAAAGGGGCTTGCTACCAAATCTGACAACTAGAATTCAGTCCCTGGAAATCACATGGTCAAAGGAGAGAACTGATTCCCACGTGCCTCCATGCTTGCAGTGACAAGCGTACACAAACATTAAAAGCAAAAGCAAAACTGAGATTTGGGCTGCTGAGATGGCTTAGCAGGTAAAATTACTTGGTACATAAGTCTGACAGGTTGATTTCAAACACAGAACCCACAATGGAAGGAGAGAAGGTTATCCTCTAAGTTCCTATCCACTGTGACAAACGCAGCTACACTCACATATACACTTCAAAACCACATGCACATATAATAATAAAATTAAATATAATTATATTCTGTGCTCAACTCTTTGTGTTGCAGTGTGCATGTATGCATGTACATGTGTGTGTGTACATGAATGTGTATTGCCCTATGCCTCTTAAGTCCACTTTATGAATGTCTAACTAAAATATACACCATACATGAAATGAAACTTATCATAATTTATGAAAAAAGTCAAAGTCAAATAACAAAGAGTCAAGATATAGACTCAGGTTGTAGGGGATTTCAGTATTATTTCTAAAAGATAAAAAGATTTGTTAAAAAAATGTAAAGGATCAATACCTCTTATTTATTATATGTAGCTGTAAAACTAAACAACTACTATGCTGTTAAAGGAGAGAATTTAAGTGCTAATTCCCTTCAAAGAGACCAAACCAATTTGTAACTATTTAGTTTTATAAAACAAAATGATGTATTTTTCTTACCTTGATAGGAGATATATGAAAATATTCAAAGAGATTGACTTGTGATTGATCTACTGATGAAACCACTTCATATTCTTGTTCAAATGCTTCTATATCCTTATGAAAATACTCCACCTACACAAGGAACAGAAACACTGAAAAGACCTGTTTATGTAAGATATTTAAAGCCAATGTCTCTCACACTGAAGAAAATTCCTCTTTAACACCCAGTCAACACATTATCCTTAATTGGAAGTTACTGCCTCAGAATTAACTTGTATCATTACTACTAGGGAAATCAGCCACTAACCACATGATAGGTGCATCTTTTATGCTTCTATTAAATGGTACCTACCTTTTCTTCATGTGACTCTAGATCTTATTTTAAAAAGAGCACTAATACTAATCCAGCAGCATCCTTTGTGGCTATTTTCTTCTTTAAACGGAGTTCTATAGCACTTTGGTACTTGTCTTACTGCAATTTGAAGGCCAGTAATGCACAAAGGAGATGGTACTAAATAATTTCACATGAGGTAGTGGTGGTTTTACTTTTGGTAATCACCAACACTTTTTTCCAAATATGCACAGACCTAAGTTACTTTGGTGTGCTGAAAAAAATGCCTCAAGAACTTGAAGTTATAGAAATTATGCAGATATGCAAAAGATCTTGTTTTTCTTATATTGTATAATCAATCAATCACCTGTCCATATATACATATGTGTGTGTGTGTGTGTGTGTGTATAAAGCTATAATTTAGAAAGATAATAGAACTTTGACAGCTAGGTCTCTGATGCATTTGGCGCATTTCTATGCATGTGTGATGTAAGGATGCCAATTCTCCTGGAAGTGGCTGTCAGTCGTCTCGGCAACATGTCTTGAAATACTGTTCATTCCTTTATCACATACTTGTGTTCTTTTGTGAAAACAAAATACATACTTTTATTCCAGAAATCTGTATGTCTATCTTTTGCCAGTCTTCACTGTTTTTACCATCATGCCTTGTAGTGAGTTTCATAACTGGGGTATGATCCAGTACTTTGTTCTTCTTCAAAATTATTTAGGCTAACTTGAATCTTTGTGATTCCACTGAATTTTAAAAGCAGTTTGTCAAGTTCTTCAAACAATACATTGTGTTTTACAGAGTGTAGATTCCGTACTTTAAATTTATTCTTAGGTATTTATTTTTTGCTGGATTATTATGCATGAAAGTTGTTTATATAGTTTCTGTGTGGGGCTATAATGGTAGTACGTAAGAAATAGAACTGATTTTGATATGTTGGTTCTTGTCATTTATAACTTACATAATTCATCTATTGCCTCTAATTGTGTATCTTCTTTTGGCTTTTTGCATGTAAGATTAGACCATCTGAAAAAAGAGGGAATTTGACTTCTTTGGTTTTGATGTATATGCTTTTGCTTTTTCATCCCTACTTGCTTTTCTTGAAGCTAGTGAGATGCTGGACAGATGTTGGGAACAGGCATCAGTGGGTTGTTTCTCATCTACAGGGCAAGATTTTCAGTGTTTTACCCGAGTTCTTTGTAGTTTTTGACTGTATATTTAAGACCTACATTTATACAGTATTGTTCTTATACGTCTGGACAGACAGACAGACATCGACTTGTTTTCCTAGTATTTTGCTGAAGACTTTTACATTCATATTAATGAAAGATATGAGTGTGGTTTTCTTTTAGTACCTTTTTAGTTTTGTGTTGGTGTTGGAATAGTAATGGCTTTATAGTATGGGTCAAGAAATGTTCCCTCTTCCTGTTTAGTGGAGACACTTGTGCACTGTTCAGTAGAACTGAGCAGTGATGCAGCTGTGCTAGCATTGGCCTTCAGGTAGATTTAGGGTCAGGCCTCACATCTTAGGGATCAGGTAGCTCTAGGGTCACAACTTTCATCTTAGAGACCAGGTAGATCTAGGATCACATCTCACATCTTAGGGATCAGGTGATCTAAGGTCACACCTCCTGTCTTAGGGATTGTTTAAAATGATCACTTCCTTCTGAGTCATTTTCACCACTTCCCTGTGATTTTTAAGATTTTGTCCATTTCATCTAAGTTTTATAATTTATTGGCATAAAACTATTGGTGGTATTTCTTTACAACACAGATAAACCTTACAAACATGCTAAGTGATAGAGTACAAGGGGACTTAGAGGGACAATGGGATGAATAGTATATTTCACTGTATACATGTATGAAATTCTCATAAAGAAACAATATGAAATAAGTCCTCAACAAACAGCACACACTAATATTTTGTGCATATAAATATTATAGGTAAAGAGTACATTAACATTTACAAAGAATTAAGACATCTGAGATGTGATGAGGGATTCTTGAATTTCACCAGGTAATGACAATTTTATCCAGAGTTTGTAATATTTTTCTTAGATTTTCTCTTTTCATAGTGTTTTCTGTCAAATGCTGTTACTCTACATCTTACCTCTGTTTTCTCAGTCACCTCAGCTTTTGGGACAAGGTCTGCTAGGGCATACACAAACCCAAGATCCAACCTGAGATCCATTTCTTGAATCAACACTTTGAAATACCTGTATTAAAATGTAGGAAACAAACGAACAAAAAAACATCAAGTAAATACACTAAGTGAATTAGGTAAGGTAAATGAGATCAACTTTAGAGTTTTGAAACTTGGGACTAAATGAACGAATGCAAGGAACTGTGCTATACTGTAACAGCAAGAAACTCCAAATAGGAAAGTGTCCATAGAAAAGAAACTGACTACTGACAAGTCAGGGAACAGGCCATTACACCACAACAATAATGAACAGACAACTGCATGTGGTAAATCATTACATTTAAATAAAAAAAATTAATTAAAAAAGCAAGTCCTAAAAAAAAAAGCAAGTCCTAGAAGTATTTTTTAGTTTCAAATATTTTGAGAAAATCAGACACTAATCTAGCTAGCTAGAGAGATGGCTCAGTGGTTAAGAAATTCACTGGCTGCTCTTCCAGAGGATCAAGGTTTGAGTCCCACCATCCAGAGAGGGCTCATAACTGTCTATAATTCCAGCCCCAGGGAATCACATGCCCTCTTTGGGTCTTAGCAAGCACCTCACATATATAATGGTACACAGGCAAGACACTCATATACATCAAATAAAAATAAAGGGAAAATTTTAAATTAAAAAATAAAAATAAGAGGATGTTTAACTATGTATATGTATAATAGTATATTATTTATTTTTAAATTTTATCTATTTATCAGTGTGCTTGTGTGTGGGTCATGTGGCCCACAGTTCATTGTAGAGGCAGCTCTTTCCTTCCATCTTTATGTGGGCTCCAGGGATCAAAGTCAGGTTTTACTAGGCTTGTGCTGCAAGAGACTTTATCCATTGAGACCTCTGACTAGCCCATAATAGTGTCTTTTTAAAGTAGGGGAACATATACAGTTCATTTCAGTGATGAGAAAACAGAAATAAAAAGGTATTATCACTTAGATGGATGCTGTGCTCCCTAATCTGCTTCTTGGAATGAGTGAGTTGTGAATAAAGATGGAAATTTTACTTTTGTCACTGTTTTTAAAAAAATGTATGGTCATTATAAATAACTTAAGACAGGAAAAAAATGCATATAAAAAGAAAATAATAAATACCTGAGGTCTGGAGACAACTATTGCTAAACTTTATGTAGATTATATTCAGCATCTTCTGACTTTCTGAGATTACCAAATACTTAATCAATTTTATTTTATCTTTAAATTTTATTATTTTACATTTAAATATCTGGCTCTTTTATTATTTTACATTTAAAATTTGGCTTTAACAAGAACAAAAACATATTCAAATGTTCAGACAAAACAATTAAATAAACACACAAGAACTGTATGAAGCCACTTACTTAATGCGTGATATTTGGGAATGTCCTGCAGATCTCATGACAATACTGACATCTGTAAATGGCTTTGGTTCTGTGAATGTTAAAAATATGATTATGCTCATTACATTTTAAGCCGAAGGATGAACATTTTCTTTAAATTTAATATACATATCAATGGAAAATTATTCGTATAGTAAATCAGCAAGCATCAAATAAAATTAATAGCATCTCCAAGGTCATTTAGTCTTACTTTCAGACCTTGGAACTACCTTTTCAGTTATCTGCAGTCACTTGAAGGATAATTAGAAAAATTAATGACTTTATATTAGAAGTATGAATTAGGAACAACAGCAAATTGTGAAAACACAGTCTGGATGCTTGCATCGCTCAGCTTCTAAGTGGACTAGTATATGTATGTAAAAGGGTGAAACGACGTGCAAGGAAATGGTAAAGAAAAGCCCCTATAAAGTGTGACGTCCATGATTTAAGGTCTGTGGTAGAAACCCAGAAAAGGGAAGCAAAGAGAGGTGGAATGCAAAGGTGGTAGGGTGTAAAGAGAAAGTACAGTAATGAGAGATAAACAAGGAAGAGAAGAAACACAAAAGAACGAAGAAAGGTTGAGGACAGAGTGTCAGTTATTCTCATTTGGAGAATACAGGGCCATTCAGAAAATACTGAATCTGGGGACTGGAGAACCAACTAAAGGGTTAATAGCACTTGTGCACTTCCCAGCACCTACACTGGCAGCTCATAAGCACCTATAACTGCAAGTTCAGGGGATCTGATGCCCTCTTCTGGTCGCTGCAGGTACCAGGCATTCACACAATGTACACATATATTCTTAGGCATATACATAAAATAAATAATACAATCTTTTTTTAAAAAAACCCCACTGGATCTAAATTTTCTCATTGTTTATTCAGTTTCCAATATTTTAAGCATTATAAGTTATTTATTAGTTTACATATCTGTAATATGCCTTAAAGTTCCTATTTCTAAAAACCCCAATACATAGGTTTTAAAATAACCTTTCTCATACCTTAGCATTCACATGGTGTTCCGATGAATAACTCCTAGTCCTTCATTAGGCAGTTTTATTATCTAATAATCTATAAAATCTAAATTTGAGAATGCTACTGTTATAGTCAAATGAACCTACTAGACACACAACTGTATATCACAATCTAAAGGTAAAACCAACCTGAGTCCATGGTGACAGACCTGGGAGGTTTAATAGGATAAAACACGAAAGGAAAAATAGCACCATGAATCTGATTTTGAATCTAAGAAAATGAAACAAGAATTAGTTTATAGCATGTCACACACACAACCTGAGCACAATCAAACTATCAACACGCTGCTGAGTACAAGGTGAAGACCTAACATCCCTCTTGTCTGCAGCTTCTGTCCTCCCTTCTTTTGTCCTCCTCACATTTCCACTCTTTCTTCTTTCTCTTTCTCTCAGACTGACCCTCCCTGCTCCATGCCATCTTTCCTTCTTAGACAGAGTCTCATTCCATAGCACAGGCTGGCCTTCGACTCACGGTGATCCTCCTGCCTTAGCTTCTCAAGTGTTGGGATTACAAACACGTATAATCCTGGTTTCTTTTCCAGTTTGTTTTTATTCAAGGGCTTCCATCTTGTCTTCTTTGGCTTTATAATAGATAAAACAGACCAGGGGGACATATCTGGGTTTTTATTGTTTTGTTTCCATTTTCAGACTCACCTGTATTCTATAAATCTGAATTCTGAATGATGACTGATGTGCAGATGTGTTATATTCTACTTTTAGTGCTGGGAGATAATTTCTCCGGACAGCTATCACACGTGGTTGCAGAATTTTCATGTCATTGCCACTAGGTGTTAAGAGAACCTGAAAAATATTACCCCTCCATAATGAGATGGTTTTTGTTTTGACCACTTATTAAAATTATAAATTTATATAAAAATAACTTTGAGATAACTAATTTAAATGTAGTGTCTATAGAAGAAGGTAGTGAGGTGGGGAAAATGAGTAGAAGCAAAGTATAATGATACAGATGTGAAAGCCATTACTTCATATGCCAACTTAGAAATAAATTAAGGCTGTACATGCATATGTGCAATCTCAGAATCTGGAAGCAGAGAACAGAGGACTGCCATCCTCAAGGATATCTTGTTCCGCATGGCGAGTTTCAGGCCAACTAGGGCAAAACCAACTAAACCAAATCAAACTCCAAACAAAAGTTTTCAAAATGTATGATTATGATTCAAATCTTTATGTTCATATCCCTAAATTAGAATATATATATTTATATAAAAATTATAGCTTGGCAACATTACTTTTTATATTTAACTTCTAAAACTGGCTTTAATAAAATAATCCAATAAAAGAAAAAATAATCTTAAAATAAGAAAAATCTGGTTTCTTGTTACTTTAGAGAATTAGTTACTAGAATCTTGAGCATTATTCAATTTCTTAATATAATTACTCTTTTAAACAAAACTGATATGAAGTCTATATACATTTGTGTTAACTACATGTTTTATAAGAAGTCAGTTCTCCTTGAAATTCAGAAATAATTCAAACTACACTGTAACATTACAAGTTCACATTAGTACTTTTAAAACTTACTGGAATGTTATTGTCCAACTCAACAACCTTGTCTTCGAAGGGTGAAGACTCTGTGTACTCCCTGAATTCCTTCTCCAGCTTCTCAGTGTGTTTCACACTCATTGGCTTCCACCTGGCCTTCTTCTTTGGTTTTGTCTCCCAAACCACATCAGAACTTACATATGAAAGCAGAAATCATTGTATTAATTTATAACCATTTAACTAGTGTATTACTTATTTAATATGATTTAGCTTTTATTCAGTCAGTATTCTAGGTAGAAGAAAAATACTCCTGAACATCCCTGTCATTCTTCATTTTAGCTATAATAAATAGTAATCATGAACAAACCAATTTGAGTATCTGGGAGAGAGAAATGCTTCAAAACTCAGAAAATGTATATAGTCTAAGATGGATCTGTAGTCTCATCTACCAGGAAAGGTAGGAACAATTAAAATAGTACTTAAAATGGAATGGCCACTAGGCCATTCCATTAAGAAGGTGCCTCTTAAGGGAGACAATGAAGTTACTCTCATTTCAGATACATGAGCGGCTTTACCAAAGGCCCTCGAGCAGTAGGGGACTGCAGTGCACAAAGAATAGAGACTAGCATGATGGGAACACACGACGTAGAGATGATAGAAGCGAGTGAGAGGACCAGCAAGGTAAAGCCTTTGAAGGACAGACTGAGTTTTAGGTTTCAAATATGAATGCATCTAACCTTGTAATGCCTATGTAGGCTACTTCTTGCTTTGTATAGTTATTGACAAGTGAAATCCCGACATCCTGTAACGCCAGCACAACTTCCAGCTCTGCTAACTCTGCCTTTTCACTTTCATATGTTACTTTAAACACTCTTGGATCTTCAGTGAATAAAATAATACGCTGCAGGCCTTCAAAGAACGACACTAAATAAATGGTTTTTTTCCCCACACTTATGGGCGTCATCATATCCTAAAAGAAAACAAAAAAGGGAATCGGAGTTTGTACTCTGCACAGAGCTGCAAAGAGCCCAGCAAAGGGATCAAGTTTGTACTCTGCACAGAACCCAGCAAACAGGAAGTCTATACCTGACATTTACATGGTAAGAATACATACAGCCTTACTACCTAAGGCTGAGGCAACAAACCAAATGAACACATACATCCTTCACATGAGCTATTTCAGACAATTCAGGACGATCAACAGAATGAATATTTGTACAATACCTAGAAGATTTCCTCATTAAAATAACCTCATGTCAGCTGCTATATTATAATGACATTGTTAATCATAAAGTCAAATCAGTTAAATACTTCTTGGATCACAATAAATTCTAAAGTCTTATAGGCTAAATCAGTAACACAAAATATTTTTTCTACTTCATTTTAACTCTATGGTAAAAATAGTACATATTAAAGGTTTTTAAGCCTCAAATTCACATTTCCTTACATTGCAGAGTAAGAAAGGGTACTTGCTATCTTAATCACAAGCTTTATAAAGCACTGATGCAGCTGGGTGCAATAACAACAATCTACACTCTACATATCTATAATCATAGGACTTGGGAGGCTGAGGTAAAAGGATTGCCATGAGCTCAAACTGACCAGGACTACAGTGGGTTTGTTCAAATTATAAGACAAATAAAATTCATACCTAACAACAACAACAAAATACAACACTGATGTTTTCTCTAGGGCTAATGACTTAGGATACTCCTTTATAAATACTGAGTTAGCAGCCACTAGATGGCTCAGCAAAAGCCTCGTAACCGGAGTCTGTCTCCAGGACTCATGGTAGAAGGAGAGAAATAATTCACATAAGTTGTCCTCTGACCTCCTCATGAAGGCCTCTGGTACATTTTCACTCATGTGTATCTGCCCATACACATATCCACATACATAATGTAATAATAATATAAGATAAAAATTAAAAATCAATGAATAAATACTGTATTGATATCAGGTCTTTAAATTCAATGATTTAAAAATGAAGCAAATTAATAATTAACCATAAATTCTAGTGAATAATTATTCTGATTAATAAAGTTTAATATTTAGTTCACATTTATGTTACAAAGAAATTAAAAATTGAAATTACCATAAAATTATAATCTAGGTACTATAGCACTACCTACAAAAACTTCCAAAATAAAATACATAGCACTGGAAGTTCAGACAATTAAGAAAACATGTATTTTCAAATCTGAATCTCTAATATACCAAATTTCAGACTTATCTTTATAAATTTCAAACACTCATTATTATTTAACTATGCAATGTGATAATCAAGACATCATCTAGGCCTTTAATCCTTATGAGACAGAGGCAGGTGGATTGCGGTCATTTGATGCCAGCATGGTCTGCACAGCACATTCCAGGACAGCCAGGGTTATCTTTCTCAAAACAACAAAGTAAACCAAATCAAACAAAAGAAAAGAAACCCTACTAATAAAGACTTTTTAAAGGATTACAGTTAGGCTAATTATATGAAATCTGCTTTAAAATCAAAATCAAATCAACTAATGCCCACACTAAAAGAAAATTTTTAAAAATCCAACTAATATAGGAAATCTAAAGAAATGGCTAGTAGTTAAAAGCACATGACACTCTGCAGGAGGACTTCGGTTCATTCCCAGCATCCACATCAGGCAGCTCACAACTACCATATGCATGCAGACTGAAAGGATCTGACGTCCATGGGAACCTGTATGCATGTGGTACTCAGGCACGCAAACCAACACATAAAAGTAAAGTCTAAAAAAATACAAGTGGTATGCAAAGACAAAGGAACTTTGAACACAGAGTTTCTTAACTGGTAAAAATATGTTTTACTGAAGAAAAGTATGCAAAGTAAAAATGCTTACAGAGGGTGGCAGGACAGCCAGTGGTCAAGAGCTGTAAAACCAGTGACTTCAGGGCCTGAAACAATCATCATTTGTTTTTACAGCGTGCCACTGAGATATGAATTCTTTTAGGTACCTTACAGAGCTGAAACCTAGTTAAGGTGACTGTAAGTACAGGGTACAGATACTTAAGGGATAAGCTGAATGAAAACCTCTTCAAGTTCACCATCTTTCCTAACAGTAAAAACAGATGATGAAGACTGTCAGATTTGCAGTTCTTCATACTTTTGGAAAGAGTCAAGTGTCATAGGACTCATTTTCACAACAGGCACAAGAAAAATCTGCACTCTGCTTCTTCCTCTAAATGTCCAGCTTTTGGACACCTTTGCATACTCCTTTACAAAAACAATAGGTGTTTATTGGCTCCCATTTCTACTTAGCTTCTGGCTGGAACTTGAAAAAAGGCAAACCTAAATAAAACAGGAGAAAGTTAAAAACATCATCAACTGCTTTTAAAATTCTTTGTTAGCTTTTACAGAATAGCATGAAAACTGCCCATAATCACATAGGAGGTAAAAGAACATTTGCATAAGAAACAGAAAGGCAGCTGGGAACTCCATAATGACCAACATAGAAAATACTTACATCCTTATGTGTTACTTCACCATAGCTTTGCCCACAACTCTCCACTTCAGCTTTCTAGAGCCCACTGGATCAGCCCATGTATAATATACTGCTTTTCCAGAGGAAGGGAATCTTCTATTTCACTGAGAGAACTGACATTAAACAGTAAAAATATGTATTAAATTAAATGCAGTAAATCTTAAATAATATTTCATTCTTATCCCATTAAGATTTGTAAAAATTCCTAGGAAAGGATTTTTTCCTTATTCAATGAAAAGAGTAAGTCAGTTTTCTTTCAGAATGTTACACCTCTTCCAATGAAAACTGTATATCCAAGAAGATATACATACAGGCAGGCAGGTGGAGGAGGACAGGAGAGCTGAAAGGACTGCTACAGTCATGCACACTGCGGTTACGGAGGTTATGCCCTTTTCAATTCACTAGAGAGTTAAAATGAACAACTGGCATATATAGGACATCATAGACTAATTCAACAAAATCTCAACTACATACAAAACCATCTTACCACTTTTTAAAGAAAAGAGAACTGAAGACAACAAGAGGAACCCTCATCCCTCTGGCATTCCTCATATATCAGAGAAAAGACATCAAATGGAAATATGCTGATGATCAGGCAAACTTGGCTTTAAAAATGTTAATGTTGAATTCATTGCAAAACATTACTCATGCAAAAATTTAACCAAGTCTTATCTTTGATAGCAGTGTGAATTCAGAGAAAAGGAAACTAAGAATGTTAACTGTGTATTTGTACACATCTTAAACATGGAAAAACATGCCAACACAGCGGAGAAACCCTAGCATCCTTGCATGGAAAGGTGCAATAAAAACTATGTACAGCCATTACAGGATCCCAAGGAGCTTCTTGAGGAGTCAGGCCCATCTTGCAGGGAAACACCCAGGAAGGACAGAGAATGCTCAGGAAACAAAGACCTTAGTCTGTGGTAAGTACAGTGCAAAAGGGACACCATTGAGAGAAGTGCTTACAAAGGTAGTCTTAAAGCATTTTAAGGAAACAGAAATGCCAGTATGAAAGTATTATGAGCTGGGTCTATTAGAAGAACAGGTGGTACTTAGGCCACAAAAGCAAAGCCCTGTCTTTCTGCCATAAGAAGATTGGGAAAAAACAAGCCATCTATGAAGAATAGGATGAAACATCTAGCTCATACTTAGTTTGCCCATATTTGATCATAGAATAGCATAAAAAACTGTGAAAATGAATTTCTGTTGCTTATAAATTATTTAGTTTAAGGATTTTTCTTATAGTAGCCCAAACATATAAAGGTGGAAATTATTATTTTTATAATATGGATAATAAAAAATTAATATCAGGCTTGTCTTCTTTCCAATCATGAACATGAGAAGATAATGTGTAAGGTTTAGGGCCTGAGGCCCTGGTCAAGGCTTTTGTATTCAATTCACAATTGGAACCATAGATGTCAGAGAAGGAAGTACACATAAGTGTACTCACGCTAACTAAACCAATGAAAATACAAACGAGCCACATCAAGTCAGATCTGAGGCAGCCTGCAGTCACTAGGTAGAGAAACTGTAGAAGCTTTAGCAGCACTAAAAGACACAGCTTCACAGAAGACCTACATAACAATGCTAGCAGCAGTCCTAAACCACTGATACTTGGTTACAGTACTAGGGAAACATAGCAAAAATGCTTGAAAATTTGGCACATCAAATTTTTTTAAACCATAAAAAACCATTTCAGGGCTGCAGTGATGGCTTAGTCAGTAAAGCGCTTGCTACAAGCACTTAAAGCATGCACCTGTAATCCTAACAACTGAGGAAGCAGAGACTGGAGGACTCCTGGAACTCAAGCCTAGTCAGTCTTGTTGACTCAATGAACTCTAGGTTAAGAAAGACACCCTGTCCACAAGATGGAGAACCAGAGAGGAAGATAACCAACATCTACTTCTAGTCTCCATGCAAATACACATCTATAACACCAGCTATGTGTATATACAAACATGCTTATATATACATATAGACCACATAATACATGTGTAATAGATGACAGAGATGAGACATACAGAGACAGAGACAGAGAGAAAGATATACATATACAGAAAGAGAGAGATGAAGACAGACAGACAAACACACACACACACAAAGACAAGAGACAAAGAGAAAGACAGACACACAAAGTCAGAGACAAGAGAGACAGACACACACACACACACACACACACATACATACACACACAGAAAGAGGTCGGGAGAGGGAGGGAGAGAAAGAGAGACAGACAGACAGACAGACAGACAGTGAGACAGAGTAATTTAGCTGAGTGTGGTGGTTTATACACATAATCCAAATACTTACTGACCCCAAGGCTGGTGAATCTCCTGACCTTGAGGACAGTGTCAACTCCACACTAAGTTCGAAGTCAGCCTATACTACATGCTCAGATGTCACCCACCAAAACAAAACAAGACAAAAGACAAAATTTGGAGATCCTTGACTGATTCTGATATATTCCTCATCAGACTTCACAATGACTAATATCTGTGGCAAGGACTTTAATTCTTTCATGTGTCTTTGAATTATAATTACAAAATCAGTTCTACTTCTATATAATTGAATAAAGGGAATTTTAATATAAAAACAAAAACATTAATAGCAATTTAAGGAATCCTTAGAAGGAACTGAAGATTCTTCATTCAAACATGCTAATCATAAATTACAGCACTGTGAGAATCTCCTTACCTTTGGTTGTACTGAACAGGGTCACTCTTGGTATGATTTATTAATAGGAATGTAGCTGCTCCATCATGGTAATCTGAAAATGTAATAACTGTAGAGTGCTCAGCCAAATTAACTTCTGCAATAATACCTCCAAGCTTAAAGGATGGAAAAAAATTTTAATGTGATCATTTTGCTCAGAATGTTAATTGATATAATTTAATAATACAACTATTCATAACTTTATGATTTACTTTTTGTGAAGAGTAAGAAGACAATCCAGACTTTTGTCATTTCTAGTTAATGATAAAACTCTATCATATGCAAGCAAAATTTCAGTATATCCCAGTGTTTATTCTAGACATGTCCGCTAACTTTCTATGTAACAAATTATTATACATTTGTTTCACCCTTTCTTTCATAAAAATGAATGATGGTTGATTTTTAGTCAAGGTGAAAAATTATCAGAAAATTATTTGTTACAAAAAGCAAAGTGTAGCACTAAAATGTAAACAGTAGTTTTTCCAATGATACACATAAAATAATGATCATGAATATCAAGACAAAGCACTCACCTCATTATTCAGTCTCAATAAAATACAACTATCTTGCTTGTTAAAATAAATCCTTTTCGGAGGACCTTCATTCCTCTCAACTTGAATAAGAAGAATATTGGAGGCATTCTCAGGCCAAAATGGGATACACTAAAAATGTATTCCACACAGTTAAATAGATCTCATCATAAATATTTATGTCATTTAATAGCTTTAGAGAGTAGCAAGTTAACTTTAAACATTTCTGCCCACACTGCTGCCATCACTCCCGAAACTGCAAGACTCAAAATAGAAGCAATACTCATAGAAATCTATTCTCAATGAGGAACTAAATATATTAAAACTGACATGTATTCTAAACATCCTGAAGCCTGGTGTTCCTTTAGAAAATAAGTTTCATACTGCATTTTAATGTTTAATAACCTAACATATAAAATAACAATACAGTGTTATGTATGGGATCTCTTAAAAATGGACAATATGCCAAGTTTTTTTTTTTTTTTTTTTTTTTTTTTTGGTGGGTTTTTTACCTGGAAAGGAGAGACTAAGCTTAGTTGGCCATACATCTTAAAATAATCATTACAAGTTAAATAAGAATGCAAAATTTTATGCTAGCAAAAATATTTCATCTTAGATAAGATTGAAAAGGATAAAATAAAAATTGAAAAACACTATAGGTGTAGTTTTTAAAAGATAAACAAGACCCAATATTATCTGTGAGTGATAAAATATGCAAGATGAAAATGTTATAAATCAAAGTATAGAAAAAATATGTCTACAAATCATACAAAGATAAAAGAAAGTTATAGTTATCACCGTATAGATGTATCTAGAATTCAACTTCCAAAAGTTAAAAACAGACCGAACACTTGTTCAACACTTAGAGAAGTAAGTCATGTTAAGTCAACAAACATTTGAGAATCTAATTAAGTCTAATCACAAATCAAAATCTTTTATGGTTTGCTTTTATGTTCTGAGACATTTCTCTGGCTGTCCTGAAACTATGTAGAGCAGGGTAGCTTGAACTCACAGTGACCTGCCCCTTACTCACAAGCACTGAGATTAAAGGTGTGTCAATCACCACTCCTGGCTCTGTTTGTTTCTTCATTTATATTTTCCTGGCTAGCCATTTCTTAGTATACAGCCAGAAAATTCTACAATGTTTAATCATTGATCAAACCTTTTTAAAACTTAATCATTTTATTTGTTTACATTTCAAATGGTATCTCCCTTCCTGGTCACCCCTGCACAATCCCCTCCATCCCATCCCCCCTCTACTTTGCCTCTATGAGGATGCTCTTCCACTGACTCACCCACTCCTGCCACAATGCTCTACCATCTCCCTATGCTGGGGCATCAATTCATGCTCCCCTCCTATTGAAGTCAGAAAAGGCCATCTTTTGTGACACATGTATCTGGAGCCATGGCTCCCTCCAGGTATATTCTTTGGTTGGTGGTTTAGTCCCTGGGAACTCTGGGGGTCCAGTTAGTTGATATTGTTTTTCTTATGGGGCTGCAATCTCCTTCAGCTTCTTCAATCCTTCCCTTAGCTCTTCCACTGCGGTCCCAGGGTTCAGTCCAATGGTTGGCTGTGAGTATCTGCATCTGTATTGGTCAGGTGCTGGTAGAACCTCTCAGGGAACAGCTATATCAGGTTCCTTCAGCAAATGCTTCTTGGCATCAGCAATAGTGTGTGTGTGTATGAGGGGGAGGGTGGTTGGTGTCTGCAGATGGGATGGATCCCTAGATGGGGTAGTCTCTGAATGGCCTTTCCTTCGGTCTCTCTTCTATTCTTGTCTGTCTTTTCTTTAGACAGGAACATTTTCTGGGTTAAAACTTTTGAGATACATGGGATAGCCCCATCCATCAACTGGGGGGCATGCCTATCTACTGGAGGTGGGCTCTACAGGTTCTCTCTCCCCTTTGTTGGGTACTTTGGCTAAAGTAATCACTGTTGGGTCCTGGGAGCCTTTTTGTTCCCTGGAGTCTGGGACTTTCTGGTGGCTACCCCTAGTTCCCCATCCCCCACAGCTACATGTTTCTATTCAATTTTCTGACCCTCTGTACTTCTCTCCTGTCCCAATACCTCTTCCTGCCCCACTCCCCTAACCCCTCTCTCTCCCAGGTCCCTCCTTCCCTCTACCTCCTGTGATTATTTTATTCCCTGTTCTATGTAGGATTGAAGCCTCTACACTTTGGTCTTCCTTCTTAAGCTGCATATGGTTTGTGGGTTGTATGGTGGGTACTCTGAGCTTTTGGGCTAAAATCCACTTATCAGTGGGTACATACCCAGAATAGAAAAAACTATTCTCAACAATAAAAGAACTTCTTGGGGAATCATCATCCATGACCTCAAGCTGTACTACAGAGCAACAGTGATAAAAACAGCATGGTATTGGTACAGATACTGACAGGTAGATCAATGGAATAGAATTGAAGACCCATCAATGAACCCACACACCTTTGGTCACTTGATCATTGACAAAGAAGCCAAAACCATCCAGTGGAAAAAATGCAGCATTTTTTTTTTATTTTTATTTTTTGGATCAAACCTTTTTGGTCCCATTTTATTTTAAGGTAAAATATTTGTGGTTACAAAAATCTGCAAAATTACCCTCTATTCCCATTATTGTTTTATCTTCCAATCTTTCGTTCTCTATGATGGTCTGTATATGTTTGGCCTGGGGAGTGGCACTATTAAGAGGGGTGGTCTTGGAGTATGTGTGTCACTGTGGGCATGGGCATTAAGACCTTTTCTAGAAGTCTGGAAGCCAGTAGTCTGCTAGCAGCTTTCAGATGAAGATGTAGAACTCTCAGTCCCTCCTGCACCATGTCTGCCTGGACACTGCCATGTTCTCATCTTGATGATAACAGACTGAACCTCTGAACCTTAAGCTAGCCCCAATTAAATGTTGCCTTAGTCATGTTGTCTGTTCACAGCACTAAAACCCTAAGACACTCTCTAATAATATTGGCTTTATTTTCCCTCCAAATGTCAAAAGCTCTCCTTCATTAGTGTCTCATTCTGGTTTATACTGTCTCTCATGCTCATTCTCTAGATATGTGAAGTGGGAATTTCTGGTTTCATCAGAGACTCACTTGTGTCATGGGATGCTTTTCTGCAAACTGTCTTATGAGAGGATGTTTTGCTGAGAACAGACACAGAGTAGTGTGTTTCTCGAAGCTGCCTGGTCAAAGGGTATGTGAAGTTTTGCTGGAACAGATGCTAGAGAGGACACATGATATTTGGAAAGAATATAATACAACAGACAGTGGACGACGTTCTGGCATTTGTTCGCCTTGCTGGTCTTCATTGGGCTTTTTAGCTGATCTTCACAAAGAAGATCATTTGTTGTGGCTTCATAGAAAGAAATGCACCAAAGAACTTCTGGTGATAATCTTGTGGCTTCTTGTCGCTTCTTGGACTCCTGTGGACTCCTGCCAATTGCAGAGCCTCATGGTTTCTTCTGAATCCAAATGCCACTGTTGATTTGGTGGTTGCCAAGTGGACTGGACTGCCTCTGCTGATTTGTCTAAATCTAAATATATCTAAGCCTAAATATATCCATGCTGCTGAGAAGTCTATCTCATGGCCCTAAACGTATTTTTTTCAGGGAAAACTTTAGATAATATGAAAGCTTAACTTAGTAGACCTTAGAAGAAGCAGAAGTAATGTTGAAAGAGACACTACTTTCAAGTTTTACAGGATGCAGCAGCTAATCCACAGATGTGTAAGTAACTCAGGAAAAATAACCAGTAATTCATATACAGATATAGCAATATATTAATTTAAAAAAGGACCTATAACTCAGCAGGGAAGAAAGACTTGTTACCACCAAAGAAATGAGAGAATCATAGAATAATTTTCAAGAAAAGAGAAACTGAAGATATTGGTAGGAAAGATATAAGATGTTAGGAGCAGAACTGGACATAAAAATAAAACAAGAACTACCATAAAAAATAATGATTAAAACTTATGTGGACAATAAACTGATATAATTTACTTCAAATTCAACTGTAGTAGAAATTCTAAAACTTCAAGAATATGCCCAAGAATAGTTCTTATATACATGAAGGAGTCATGAATAGAAATAATAAAACACTTGTCTAACATATTACCATTTTAGAATAATAGCTCTTTAAATCTAGATAATGTATTGACCTCAGTTCATCATTTAGAAAATACCTCCAGCTACCTGACACAAAATGCAAACTTTACTCTAAGTGATCCTTACCTTCTTTCAAGAAGCAAATTTGACTTAGCGAATAAAGACATTCCCATCAGCTTCATAAAGAATACAAATAATTTGCTGCTCTTGAATAATATCTTATCTATACTTCTAGTTACTTACAAATGTTATTTACAAACATCTACTGTGGTTATTAGAACTTATTAGAAACTTATTAGAACAATAGGTCTATTGTCATGATTAAGCTAAGTAATCCTAGGAAGCAAGGGCCCAGTTTTTAATAATTAAGTAAAACCTAGGAGAAAGTCAATAGAGTTTCATGGAACTTGTGATGGTTTGAATATGCTTGGCCCGGAAGTGGTATTATTAGGATGTGTGGCCTTGTTGGAGTAGGTGTGGCCTTCTGAAAGAAGTGTGCCACTGTCAGGGTGGACTTTGAGACCCTCCTCCTAGCCATGAGGGAGTTAATCTTACTCTGTTTGCCTTTGGGACAAGTTGTAAAACTCTCAGTTCCTTCTCCAGAACCCTGTCTGCTTGGATACTACCATGCTTCCTGCCTTGATGAAAATAGACTGAACTTCTGAACCTATAAGCTAGCCCTAATTAAAAGTTTGTCCTTATAAGAGTTGCATTGGTCATGGTGTCTCTTCATAAAGAGAACTGAAACAAAATTAGGGTTAAGGAGAATTAAAACTGTATGATAATTTAAGGAATGTAACATTAAAAATAAAACACAATTAAAAGAAGTATGCTTTAATATGCATACTTCCTCTTTACAAGTCAGGCTTCCCTGTGGTATTTTCATTCATGTCTATCATATACACTATACAAAGGAAAAGAAAGTATATTATAAAATTCATTTACCCACCTGCTCTAAGTCAAGAGAGAGCCATTTATCACTTCCTTCTTCTGCCACTGATATATGGTATTTGCTTTTGTTTTTAATCATATAAAAAGGAATAAATGTCACAATTCTGGTAATGTTAAAACTGCTGAGATTTATAGTGATACCAACCTATAAGCAAAAAATTAAAACTGTTTAAAAACCATTGTACACCTATAAAATTTAAGTATCTAACAGATACACTGTAAATAAATGTTTCTTTAGCACAGAAGAAACTTACTTGGTATTCCATTTTCAGGCCTTTGCATTTAATGGCTCCATGACTACCAACAGTATCAATTGAAAACTGATCAGAAAGCTCACTATCAGTTACCATAAGCTGAACCTAGGGGAAAGATTTGAGATAAATTACAATTTATATACCATCTAGCTATGTGTGGTGTGGAAGGTCAAACACAAAGCCTTGCAGATTTTAGCCAAAAATATATTAATAATGTAATACATCTTTCTTAACATTAAACGCTTACAGTATTTTTATGGTTAGATATTTCTGAGACAAGGTCTCTTGTGTAACTCAGGCTGGATTTAACTTAGCATGTACACACACAGACCTCAAAAATCAGCATTCTCCTGCCTCCCCAATGCTGGGATTAGCTGTAAATGTACCCAGCTATGCTAACTCTTTCACCTCAAATATTATTTCTATTTAAATTTTAGATTTTATTGTTCAGAGCTCTAAAAACTGAAACAGAATGTTTATTTAAAGAGCAAATTTAAGAAAAAATTGACACATACCTTATTGTTGTTAAAAAAGTGGTTTGGCTGAAAGGAAAAGAGAACTGGTTTTTTGTAATTAGGTGGATGCTTTCGGTGAATTCCATCTGCTTTGTATTGTAACATCCGATTAGTTTTATTGACCATCCAATATGGACTATGAAATGCCACAACTGTCTGACCAGTATTGTAAGTCATATGGATAGCAATATCCAAGTCACTCTTTTCCATTTCTGTGAGACAGGTAAAATTGATGAAATTGATGTCTTGTTGATTAGGTTTTATATGAAATTCACTTTTCCAATCATGATTAAGATAGTTCAGTAATTTTAAATGTAGCTTGGCTTGGTCCATTTCTACATTATAGATCTGTGAAGAATGTCCTTCGCTTAGAGTAAAAACAGTGTTCTCAATGCCCTAGAGTAAGAAAGTAAAACAAAAACCAAACTTAAACATGCTTCTGAAAAACGCACTTCCAAATGCACTCATTCTTTCAAAATACCACGCAAAACTCTTTTTGAAATAACTGTCAGAACAAGTCATCAGTGTTTTTCAAGCTGGAAATCTACCCCACCCCCACCCGCAGTGCTTGATCTACATTTGGGCAACTGTACCTATAAAATGGTCTAGATAAATTACTATGAACGGCTAAGATTAAATGACATGTGGAACTTCACAGCAAGATCTAACTATAATGCCATAATCAGTAAAAATAAAATAAGCCCTGTTGCTGTAAATCTCCGACCCAAATAAGACCAGTAAAGGAAAATGCAACTCAATAATTATGGTATAAATTGCACGCCTAGATTGGTCAGATTTACCATTACACTACTCTATTACCCAGCTATGAGATCCCTTATAACTTGCGGTTTATCCAGGCCACGTGCTTGTCCTTCCAGCTCCGGCTCCTCCGTCATAGGCTTCCTACTCCTTCACCTTCCTCCGTTGACTTCCTTCTCCTGTCGACTGCCTTCTGCTTCTTCGACCTTCCTCTCCTCTGTCGACTACCTCTTATATTGAATTCCTCTCACTCTCTCCTCCCTAAGCCTTTTTCTCCGCCTCCCCTTCTACTGCCCAATCACTGGCTCTAGCCTTTATTTTACAAGTTTAATTGGACAGAAGGTTCACAAGACATCACCTGTGTACAGATTCAATCATCATCTGCAGCCCCTCCCAGGAAAGTGGAACTAGGATCAAAATACAAGTCTGGGGCTAACCACAACAAAGCCCTAACTTACAAAATAATGAAAAAGTACAGGAACATTGTATAACTAAAAAGAGCAACACATACTGTCTGCCCCTTTTAAAAACAGTCCCTTCATCCATTCATGTTCATGTTGTTTACTATATATGGAAAATCATTTATTTTCCTCTATGCACAATTTCATTACCTTACTTCTTACCTCTATAACCTTTCTACTGTTTTTCCCAGCTTTCCTACCATTATAACAGAATTCCTTAAGTCTTAAATAATATCAATTGTTGAACTTTTACTCGGAACAGACTATTTCACAAAACAATGATGGTGGTGTTGGGTGCTAATGTGCCTAATAAATGGCACTCATGGTCTTACAAGACAAGGTGGTAAATCCTCTGTTTACTTAACTATTTTAATTTGTCTCATGTCCTAACCATACAAGTTTTATCACTATTTCTATTTAATACAAATATATAAAAATATAATCTACCTAGAAATGTAAGTCAGTAACTGGTAGAGTTAGGATATAACTCCCAGTCATGATGGCTAAGTATCAACTATTTATCATTATGGTAATCTGTCACTTTAAAAACATAACCACAGTTAAGTTAATTCCTCTTACTTCAAAATGCATCACAAAACTGTAAACATATTGTAACTCACAGAGTTAAATAAATCTACAGAGAATAGACAATAGTGAAGAGTTACTTTATTATATTGATAAGTATTAAAAATATTTACAAAAAAAATTTTAGAAAAGAAAAAACCCGTATTTAATCTAAAATAGACAGTACCTTTTGAAAACTTCTTAGTTTGGTCTATTTATTGTGTGTGTAAAAGATAAAGCCCACACATGTGCGTGCACATGCTATGGCCTGTTGTGGAGGTCACAGGAAAACTTTCTGTAGTGGCTTCTCTCTATCATGTGAGTTATGGACATTCAACTTAGGTCATCAGGCTTGAAGGTCCTAAATTATCTTCTTAAACATGATATTAAAGTTTCCATTTGGTAAATGCCTATTTTTAAGCAACCTCTGTTACAGTTTTAAACTATTTTGTTTAGAGCTTTAAATGAATTAAGCTACAAAGTCAAAGACAGGACAACACTCAGAAGCTGGGAAGTACCTCAATGTAGTAAGCAATTTTGTAGGGAAGAAGATTCCGGATGAGGATAGGTGGCCACAAGTGCATCACATATGGTAAGTCCCAGCCATCTTCTGAATACACTGACAGGGAAGTCAAATTATCCTTTTCTGGGACAATATTGATAACAAACGATTTCTTAGAAGGGCTTATAGATCTACATTTCTTCTTCAGAAGCTGTCCATCATATTTTATGATTTCTTCAAAGTCAATTCCTTCACATAGCTCATAGTCTTCATTTTCGGGCTTCAAGGAAAGGGATGATCTGCACCAATAAATAAATTTTAAAAACATTTTAAGAAACCTTAAATTAGGCTAGGCGGTGGTGGCTTGTGGAGGAAGTAGGGTCAGGCAGATCTCTGAGTTTAAGGCTAGTATAGTATAGACATAGTCTATAGTTCCAGGACACCCAGGGCTACATGGGGAGGCCCTGACTCCAAAAACAAATAAAACAAAACAAACAAGTAACAATAAAATCAAACCAAAACACACCCTCAACCAAAACCAACCAACCACCACCACCACCACCACCACCAAAACCTTAAATTAAAAGGTTATTACTTGAGACACTGAATTCCTTCAGTATTGCTGGAATGAGTGGGTTTTTTCATGCTTCAGAACTATGCAATCAAAACAATCTTCCAGAGGCTCACCAAATTATTTTGATGACTATTATTACTACAAGCTTCAATATACATACACTCAATATATGTTTAAATTTCAATATTTTTAAAGAATATAGTGTATAGTACGTGCAAGTAGGTAGGATGCATGCATTTACATGTGGCGTATGTGGTCCGTGTACGTATGTGAGGGTGCATGCATATACATGTGGAAACCAGGGCCTCTTACTCCATTTGGAGCTCTGGTTTGGCTAGCCTGGCTACCCACAAGCCAGAGAGTCACCTTCTGCTTTCTCAGTGTTGTGATTAGAGACATGCAGCCACAAACACCTTTCCCATGACTTCCAAGAGTTCATGTCTTGGCACATTACCTATTGGTCAATCTCCCCAGCCCTAAGCGTAACTTTCTAAAACTAAGCTACATTTCAAGAATCATTTTTAAGACATATCTTTGTATATATAATTTTTAGTTAATTAATTATTTAATTAACTAATCATTTTCCACAGTGTTGGGGATAAAACTGCACTTTCTGGGCAAGCACTTTGCTTCTAAACTAATCCTCTATACATATCTTTCATCTGTAAATCTAGTTATGGTTTTAACTATCTTTTATGGATGAGGTGAAAAAACAATCTCTATCTCTAATTATTTTCCCAACATCTAGCTTTAGAAGTTTCAGTATCTTCTCTATATTTCTATATTACATGTAACGTTACTGTAACTTGACTCAATGGGACATTGAACATTCCACCCTGTTGTCCTTTCTTGTGACTTCCAGCTACTAGTGCTCTGGAGTTAGAGGTGATATTTAAATATGCTCTTCTGATCCACACACTAAACTAATGTCAAAACAGTTTATTTTGCCTTTTCTACCTCTATATTATCCTTCTAACTTTTTAATATACTTTACATTCTGATTTCTAGTATTATATAAAAATTAAATCCCCTCAAATAAAGGCCAACAAATTCAGTTTGTCAAAGCATTTATTTCATTATTTATTTATTTATTTATTTATTTATTTATATTAAATTCTGTGGAACAAGGTTGAAGCCATAGCCCTAGCTGGCTTGAAATTCCATATGTACCCTAAGCTACCCTCATGCTTATGGCAGCTTCTTGGCTCAAGTTCCAAGTTTTGGAATTATAGGCATGAGACAAGATGCCTGGATATCAAAACACTTATAGGGTCTACAAAGTACCAACCAGAAGATACAACTGAAAATACAAAAAAGAGTATGCTCAGTCGATGTTTAGTATGCTTTCCAAGATGTTAAGCCATAGTGCTGAAAGCTATAGAAGGTTTTACTGTCTGGTTAAAATTCAATCTTCAAAATCATTATTTATTATGATACAAAAATACACAATGTTAAGTCTTAATTTACTATAAATTATTTTTCTGAAAACATAACAATTACATCAAGTTTATTTAAGATTACATAACATTTCTATTCCCAAACTATTAATAGACACATATAAATAAAATAATATTTTTCTAAAGCAATTTTTAAAACTTCTATTATAAAAAATTTGAAAAGTAAATACCATTACAGTCTATAAATGTAGAAACCATATCATGTTACTTTAGACATTTTAAAACACATGAACATGTGAATATATAACTGTATTAATAAAAGTATAAATAATGTACAGATTAAAATGCAGTAATTTTTACTTTTAAGAAGATACCTACGTACTTTGAAATCAAGGTACTAGATGAGATATCTAAGAGTATAGACAATCAAAGTTTGATAATTCAAATATATATCTATAATGAATCTGAAACTGAAAATTCTCTAAAATAGTTTAGGGCAAGTAAAAAGATAAAGAACTCACGGTAAGATGCTAATGGTATGTTAAATTCATTTTCAGATGAAGCAATTCCCAATAAAGTATCTCCTTCAAAAACGGAAATTGGGATTGAAAAATGATTCTTAATCTGGAAAGTAGCAAAATATATTTAATATTCACATAAGAAAACCTATTTTAAAAATACATCTATGTATCAACATAGAAACTATCAGGCAATATTAATTTGGTCATATAAATTAGAAGAAGCAAACATATAATTATTTATCTTTTGAAAATGAAATTATCTAGTTTTTTACTTTATAGAATAAAGTTAAGCCAGCCAGCATTCCAGCATTCCAACATAGACAAGGGAGGAGTGTATAAAGAAGAAGGCAGCACCCTAGCTGGGGAGCTCTTTGTTACTGATGGCTGATGGGGAAGGGAGAGCCAATTTTCTTCAGATGTACTCTCCCTGGGAGGTTGTCCATGTTCCAATGCATGGTCTATACAGATGTATAAAAACCATCTATTTAAAAAAAGACATAAAAAGGCATGAAGTTGGGAAAGGGATTTAAGAGAAGGGTATTTGGGGAGCATTTGGAGATAGGGTGCGGGATATGGTAAAAATATGTTGTATATAGGTATGAAATTATCAAAGAATAAACAAAACTTTCATTAAAACATTAATACTATAGCTTATTTTGGCAACTTCTTTTTACAGCAGACAAAGATCATTACAGAAAGCAACAATTGGTTAAATGCAGAGACCAACTGATTGCAGAGTGTCTACCCTCAATTTAAATATAACACAATGTCTACTTAAGGCTCAGGAAATACTGCAGAAAAGAGCAGAAAGATTTTAAGAGGCAGAAGTCTAGGACATCTGCTGTAAAGTAGCCTCTTTAAAATAATAATAATAATAATAATAATAATAATAATAATAAAAAAGACAAATGGGCTGGCATGAGAAGGAGGTGGATCTGGGAAGTGCTGGCAGGGAGAAGTGGAGATTGAATGTCATCAGGATACACTCTGAAGGTCACAAAAGACTAACCAAATATTGCAGTACTAAAAATACATAAAAATATTTTATATAGCTGAATTACTTCAAATAAAGTCTGTGACTTACAGTCATAAAATTATTCCTAGGATAAATCTATGTTAAAATGAGTAATAATAAGTACAAAAATAAATCACCAACAATTGAAAATTTCAAACTCAGAATTAGTGTTAATAACTCATTAAATAACAATCAATTTCTTAGGTCGATTTAAACTATAGTTTAACATTAGATCAAAATCTTTTATGAATATAAATGCAAAAATTTTAAATGTAATTTTGGCAAACCAAATCTAAGAGTACTTAAAATTTAATAATTTTAAGACAAGGATTTATAATAGCAGTATTGTTGCTTAATGTTTGAAAATCTAGGTCACTTATCACATTAATAATTTTGTTTACATCCTTTCAGTAAAGATAAAAATGGCAAGAAAAAAGATCAACTAAAATATATGAAGTAAAAATATCTTTATTTGCAAGTATAATTGTTTAAATCTAGTAGAACAAGTATATAAGTCTAATAAAGTAGACATTATCTATGAATATTATAATAATCTACATTCTGAATTATAGTAATAGATAATCAAAATAAAAAATTAATAATAAAAGCCCATATTATTTTTAAAAGGAAAATACAATAGTTAAAAGAACTTAGAAAAAATTATGGTGGGATACCATGATTTATTACTCTGAGTCAGAGAGTAATTAAGAAAGTATGGTACTGACATAACAATAAACAGATTAGTGAAAAACAGAGTGCAGAAATAAATCACCAATAGATAAAGCCAGTGACAATTTAGGGAGAAAAGATCGTCTGGCTTGGAGCAATTGGAAAAACAAATGGAAACTCTGAGCCTCAAACCTCACCTCTATATATACAAAGACTCACTCAAAATGTAAATGTGGTATTTTCCACATTCCCAATCTATTTCTCGGTAACCACTGCAGCTACATATGCAGCTGAATGAAAAAGCGAAATTCTATTCTTTATTATGCCTGTATTAAATTTAAGACCATATAACTACATCGAGCTAAATGGATATGTGGATCTGTAGGAAGAGAAACTAGGGACACAATGAAGTTTTTAGAGTATTAAATACATTTATTACCTTGAAGACTATGAAGGTTTCTTAAGTGTATCTTTACGTCAAAACTAAACTTCATATGCTGTATTGTATATATCTCAATAAGCTTATAATTTCTTTGATAGTTTTACTATTAAGATATAAACATACCATAAAGACTAAGCAAAATATGATGAAGACTTTGATAAAATACTGAACACCTTGTATAAAGCAGCTCTATAAATAGTGGTGCTGTTCCACTGCTTACATCACAGGAGTGGGTACTGACGATGAGAGACTTACTACTGGCTATGTCTTTAGCAATTTACTTCAATATTTCTCTTTCCATTTTTCTGAAACAGGGTTTCTTGTATCCAAGGCAGGGACAAACTGACTGAGCAAAGAAGGATGATCCCTCCTGCCTTTACCACCGGGTGCTGCTGGGATTACGAAGGTATGCCAGCACAGGTGTGTGTGCGGTGCTGGGATCAACTCAGGGCTCCCTTCATGCAAGGCTGACATTCTAGCAACTGAACTACATCCCAGGCCCATTTCAAACATATGCATACAAAGAGTCTCTAACCAATGTTTTTTTCCTTCATACCTGCACTGGTGAGCGGATTGTTACCTTCTTACTTCCTTCAACTGTGTCAATTTGACAAATGATAGATCTTTCAACCCCAGATTCTCTGTGTCTTACAGTGTACAGACGGCGTCCCACTTTTGTTAAAGGGATCTTGTCAGCGACAGAATGGTTAGCAGGTGCTAAATTAAATACAGAGTCAATTAGAATTCACTAAATAATAATTTTAAATGTATGTTAAGTACAAGATGACTATCTACTAAATGAAAAAAGTCTTTGAATATAATCAACATTAAGGAATTATTTTAAGTCACCTATTTTGACAATATTTACCTTAATCCTTCAAAGCATTTTATCAAAAACACAACTGAAAAAATTTCTCACTTAGGAATTTAAGCTAAAACCATGACAATAAGAAAACAAACAGTAATGAGAGGAATGGTTATAAAATTCAACAGTAATTATTGCTAGTTTACTGTCATAGTAACCACTGTCTCAATCTTCCTGAGACTGGAGACAGCAAGGTGAGGATAGTTTTCCATTTTAATTTTCTAACTCTGTTACTTTTCAGATACAACCTAGATTTGATTTTAAAAAAAATTCACATACAATTACCAAATGTACATATTATATTGGAAGTGAAATTACTTAATTTGCATAAATTTGACTCCTCACTTTTCAAACTAATTCTCACAGACAGGTAAAATAAGAACACATCATAGACAATGTTCAAGTAACACCCATCAGTTAACACCACTTCCTGATGAGAATAACTGTGTTTTAGTAGACTTCCATGTCTACTTAGCTTTTCATATGGCACCCATTTCAAATACTGCCTTCAGTATCTTACTGAAATGCCGGAGAAATCCGAGTAGTATGGGTAAGAAAACAAGATTTTATAGCAATTAAAGAAATAAACAAATTTTTTACTTCCAATTAAAATAAAAAAATTGTGGAAAACGAAATGACTTAAGTACTTGTTGCTCTTGCAAAAAACCTGGGTTCAGTTCCCAGCATCAAAATGGTAGCTCACAATCATCCATAACTCCAGTTTCAGGGAATGAAATAAGCATGTGGTGTACACATACCCATGAAGGCAGACATTTGTATACATAAAGTAAATCTAAAAAAATTACAATATGAAAACAAAGAATATACAATATCTGCATTAATTCAAACATTTAATAATTCATTCACTTTGTAAAATGCATATTTAGTCATAACAAACACAGCGAGAACATTACACACACACACACACACACACACACACCAATAAGGAAAAGCTAAGTGAGATCTAGCATTTATCATTCTTAGTCAATGTTCTAGTAATACCATGCTCTGGACAAACAAAGTCGGAAATTGAAATACCAAGATTTAGTGACCAAAGAAATCAACCTACTGGAGAGGACAATAATGTCCCTTTGGTGGTTTGAATGATATCTGCCTCCATCAGTTCTGGCGTTTGAATACATGGTTCCTATTTGGCAGTGCTGTTTAAGAACTATTAGGAGGTGTGGCCTTCTGAAGGAAGTGCAGTACTATCATTTTGTTCTTTGCAGTTAAAGATGTGAATGCTCCCTTGTTATTGCAATCACCATGCCTGCTGCCTCTACTCAGCCATCAGAGACTCTAACCCTCTGGAACCATAAGGCCAAACAAAGTCCTTCTGCTGTAACTTACGTTGGGCACACTGTTTTATCTCACTAACAGAAAAGTAATTAATATAGTTCCCAACATATTAGAAAACATATTGTCATAAAAAACTGCTAAGGTACTACAAATGAGTAAAATTGCTTTTGAAAATAACTTTACAAAGACCCAGGAAGAAAGTATCTCACTTACTAAGGAGAATGAAGAAGAGCTTGCTGCTTAGGCTGGTCATTGCATTGAAATGATCATTATCCTTAGTTCGTACATAATCCATACTTAAACTCTCTTCATCTTTCAGTTCATATGATTTTGCCATAGGAACGTTGAGTACGTTAAAAGAATCACTTGGTGAAACAGAGACAGTAAGTCCAAGAGAATTTAAAATCATAAATGGTGCTAGATCTTTTAGGAAGACAGCTGAAGATCCAGTAGCAGCTTCAGTGAACGCCTAACAGGGAAATTTGTGAGTAAATGACATGTGGGCCAAGTACATGAGAATAGTAACTTGATAAATAACATCACTCACTTAAGGGTCAATGTGAAATATTTCAATATTTAAAGTTTCAAATAGTTGCTTTTGCTTACCTCAGCTAAATTATTTAACATCACAAGGCCACATTTGGATAATGTAATGTTTAATTGGTCTTTAGAATAAAAACTTATGGCAGTCTTATATTCTGGTACTTTGTAGTTTTCTTCTTCACTATCAGATTCAACAATGGCCTCTTTTGCTTTCTTTTTCATCTAAAAGGATAAATTAAAATTAGACATAAAGGAATTGTTTGTAGGAGTATAACATAACTTGTCTGTAAAGTAAAAAACAAGTATCATTAGAGACAGAGTTACAGACCCCATGGGTTATACAGCCCAATGAAATTTCCTGGACATGCGAAGTAATGTCACAAAGCCGACAGGAGGAAATACCACAGGAAAATAAATTCTATACAATAAATTTGCTAATTTAGAAGAAAGAAAAATTTTAAAAGTAACTAAGTATATATGGAAGTATATAATCTTCAGGTAAATCAAAAGCATACACTTGACAACAGTCGAGGAGACAGTTTAGTGTATTGGTAACAGAAACAGAACTAGGGTCTAGCACAGTGCCTCAAAAGTAGCAAAGCAATGCTGTGAAGGGGAATTTGTAAGATTATGCACTATTTACTTCTTCCAAAAATTCAGACTCATGGCCCATGTACAGTCTAATCGAAAAACTATCAATCAAATTACTTTATCCAAATTCTTCATCTGATATAACCTAGAGAAATAAATTAAATCATTTACATATAATACGGTAGGCATGCCAAAATAGACATTCAGTTGTTATTTTACCTTACTTTTTTTTTCTTGATTATTTAAGACAGAGTTTCTCTGTGTAGTCCTGCCTGTCCTAGAATTTGTTCTATAGACAAGACTGGCCTTGAACTCAGTGATACTTTACCTTACTTTAAGGCCCTAAAGAAATGTCTACAAGTAGAGTCCATCATTAGGTAGGAAACATGCTGTAATTAGATAATTCTTTGCTTTACAAGCACAACTTCACATATTTAAAGGGGCAGATACTTAGGATTACATAAATTCATAATATATTCAAACACTGACATACAATGTTCAATAGGGTATAGGGAGGAATAAACAGTAGAGGGGAGGAAAGTTAGAGAAAGGTAGGGATGAAGGAAGGAAGTACAAAGTAGAAAAGAAAGAAAAAAGGAGAGAGGGAGGAAAGGAAGTGGAAGAGAAGAAGGAAGGAAGGAAGGAAGTCAGTCAGTCCACTCACAGAACAAAGAAAATTTGGGATTGACAACCTAAAAGACCACAGCTATAGTATAAGGTAACAGTCAGCAGACTTTCACTTTATGGAAATCTATTACATTTCTCGTCTTTTATGGGGCTTAAGAGATGTCTCAGTGATTAAAAGCACTTGGCTTCTTGCAGAGGAATTGAGTTTGACTCTCAGCACAATGGTGGTTCACAATGGCCTGTGACTCCAGTTCCAGGGGATCTGATCCCTTCTTCTGGCCTCTGTGGACACCAGGAAGGCATATGGTGCACAGACATACATTCATGCAAATCAACCACACACAAACAAACAAACAACAAATAAGTAAATAAGTAAATAAATAAATGAGATAAACTGTAAATGTAATATGGATATCCTCTCAGAAGCTTGAAAGCTTTTCCTTCTAAATTCTCTCAGATTTCAAATATATATTTGAAGTTATATATATGCAGAGAATATATTCAGAAACTATACTTTATCAACTTTGCAGTAAACCTGAAACTACGTTAAGAAAATAACATACACATATGTACCTTGATGCCAAGATTCCAAGGTCTGAAATCGTCAGTCTGATCAATTTCTAAGGGTTCCAGTAAAGGTTCCCAAACACCGAACATTTCATTGTAATAGTGAACCTAAAATGAGAATTTTTAGTTTTTTATATAAAGCATTCTATTATCTAAAATGTTTTTTTAAGTTATATCTCTCACCACCATGCCTTGTGAGTGTGCTACTTCTTCTATACAAAACTCTTCTATATGTGAATCAGTAGTTGTCTATACATTCTCCTTCCATAGTTTCTTCACCTGGCTTACCTCTGGAGATCAAATTTCACCTTCACATTTTAATACAGCAGAATCCCTTTTAATTATTTACACATGTGTACACATATTTCAGTTATAGGAGTCAGTTCTTTCTTTTTCCACCACATGGGTCCTGGGAAATGAACCCTGGCTGCCCGAGCCTTCCTGTAAACCCTAGAAAGCTTTCTGAAGCATCTTTCTTTGGTGTCTCTCCTGTACCACGCAACAAGTCCTGCATCCATCTATTACATATTACCGACACTTGAAAACTTGCCAATCTACACCAATGACTATGATTTAAGATGCAGTGTGTTTGCGGTATTGTAGTGAACTTTCCTACCTTCCACATGATTTCAGTGTTTGAATGCCCTGTACCTCTTGGATAGCACAGATTAAGTCCTCAACAAAATACATAAAATTCTAACCATAATTTGAAAATCTGCAGTGTAGTCATAATCAGTTATGATTCTGTTAGGACACAATTCTTTTTCATTTCATGTAAAAAAAGAAGCTTTTAAATTTTCACCCTCACTTTTATAATAGACTACTAGATTATTTTCCAATAAATATTAAATGAAATAATTTTAATTAAGTATCACTGGAGATAACAGTAATGTTTCTGTTTCTGCAGCACTGGTATTAAGATTAGTGTTACATATACATATATTCCACTACTGACCTGTATTTCTAGTCTCTTTTGTAATTAATTTTATCTGAAATATCCATGGAAATAATTTTATAAATTTAAAGGTAAATTATAAATTCTAAGGTAAAATATATTTACTGTGATTCTTTTTTCCTCTTTAAAAATTTTTTGTGGGGTTTAGAATTAGAGTTCAAGGCCTCACACATGCTAAGCAACCACTCCAAACCTCAAGAAAATCCCCAGTAGTGACTCTTTAATAATTAAAAGAGATTACCCAGGTATTCATACATTTAATCTACCTTTTCCAAGAAAAGTTTAATTTTAGTTCTTAAAAATAAGAATTTTCAATCTAAATAACTATCTATTTATATCTCACTAAAAGAAGGTTTTCGTTTTATTTATATGTACATATGTGTGTTTGTATCAATATATACCATGTGTATGCCTGTGCCCAAAGAGGTCCAAAGCAGGTGTCAGATTCTCCCAGAGGTGGCAAGCGCAGAGTTGCCAGTGGTTGTGAGCTGACAGATATAAGTGCTGTGATCTCTGGAAGAGCAAGAAGCTCCTAACTGCTGGGTTGTCTCCATAGTTCCCACTGCATTACCTCTGAAGGTTATAAAAACCAGCTGAAATATGTAGTATGGATATGTAAAAGCAATATATATGTATGTACATGTTATACATAGCACATATATCATATATATTCACACACACACACACACAAGCAATTACTCCAGGGTATAAATTTGTAAGGTTTTTTAAAAAAGCTTTAAAGCCAGTATCATTATTATAATAAAGTCAATTTAAACAGTGATATAAAGATCCCAGAATATTCTATGTGAAGCATTATAAAACCTGAAAAATTATAGACACACTTACCTCCAGTTCAAGCTGACAGTGAAGATTTATTAAAGTACGCCAGTTTTTGCTTTCCCCTGAAAAGCATGACTTTGCCAATAGCATCGGCACGGTTCTATGACCAATTCCAGCCTCAAGAACAATAAAAATAGAGTCAATATGCAAGTTCAGTGTCTCTCCTCCTGGTATTACTTCATTTGTAGGAACTTCTTTTTCAGTTTCATTAGATTCTTCAAGAAACCACATTTTTAGATTCTTTGTATCCTTCTTGTCCCATAAATGTGCTATATTAGAAGTGTTTTCTTCTGGGACAGTTTCCTTAGTTGTGTAAAGTGCTGAAGTAATAGTTATTATGGTATTTATGATAACTGGTGAAACCTAAATGGAAAAAACAATTTAAAAAATAGATTACATATATTTGTTGAATGAACATGAAGAATTCATTTAAGGCTGAACTAGAAATGTACTGTAGATAATAAATGCAATTTTCTACACCAAAAATTTTTTAGATAAGTTTGTTAAAATATTTATAAATCTTGTTATTATTAAGCGAGTTAAATATGACAATTATATGTATACTAGATATCAACTATAAAACAGTCCTAAGTCAATAAAATATAGCATATATAATGAAGTTTCCATTAATAATATTTTATAAAGTTAATATATATACTTCCAAAACTATTCATTTTGTGAGCCAGGGGCACAACCTGGTCCCAGTGAATTTTACAAGTACTTTACCAATAACCTCAGTCACTTTTCTTGTGGTACGAGGAGCGGTTAGACAGGGTCTCCCTAAGTGCCCAGATTGGCTTACATCTCCACTGAGCTCTGTACTTCAAACAGCGCCTGAGTACTCACAGCTATTCTACTTTAGCTTTTTGAGTAGCTGAGACAAACCTATTACCAAATCAACTTTAAATGTTTGTTTTAACTTACCTTTAGCGTAAGAGATTTTACTGATATATCAATCATTTGTGGATCTGTACCTAACTGAGTAGCCTGATAAAACAAGTCACAAGGCTGCAAAACCTACAAAATAAAAATCATTAAACTCATATTTAAGTGTTCAAATATTTCTGCTTAAAGTCTCTTCTAATAATATGTTTAAAAAGTAAATAATGTAACTAAAAAGTGAATCAACACACTGTTATTTGTTATAAAAATAAAGTATAAACATATTAGCAATAATATAAATATGACAATGCAAAAAGTAGCATTTATCTTGCACACCCTAATTCTGACATTTATTGGAAGAAGTCTAAGAACTTCATAGTGAATGCTGAGATCTGTGAGGATGGTAACCAAAGTATTTCTGATGCTGGGCATGAGCACATAAGCTAGTCACACATAAATCGACTGAGCTGCAGCATTTTATCTCAAAGGTTACTGGCACACGCTAATGATAGAGAGGTTTTGCAGTATACAATCGTAACCTATCAAAGAGTTCCCAATGATCTGAGTGTTTACATCATGGCTGCTATTATTTCAGTTCTCAAAGTTACTGTGGTTCCCAGCACTGATCAGAACATCTTTTTGGTCACTTACTCTGCCGAAGAAGAAGCGATGTTAAAAGCAGGTCTACGGAGAACCTGATGTTCTGATGGGAATCTCCTACCAAAGCTAATTAAAAATGAGTTCCAAGGGAGATCATGTGGCACTTCAGAAGACTAAGACCCTGGGTGATAGCTTTACTGTAATTACAGGAAAGATACTAAGTTTGGACTACTCAGCTTGCAAATCCTCTGCGGTCATGACTCTAGGCATCTTCAGGTTGTATCCTCTAAGTAAAATGCAGAATTCTCCCTGTACTTATTTTCTGAGGATGCAGTCCCACCAGCAACCTCATTTTTATTTCACTTGTCCTGCTAGTAAGAAGATATACCACTTATTTCCTTCTGAAAGTTTACTAGGTAATCTAAGGGGTTTATCTGACATGTATTAAGTTTAACCAAGCATAGCAAACACTGATAAGACTATTCAAAATGCCAAGGAACAATGTGGCTAATATCATCTACACACACACACACACACACACACACACACACACACACACACGCACACGCACAAGCACATACACATGCACAAACACCCTCACACACACCAAAAATTTAAAAATATGCTTAAATATTTGAAACACACATGAATTTCTGACTATATTATGTCATTATTTCAGTTATCAAAAGTCTATTATACTATCTGTTCTATAGAAAAATGGGTATAAAAAGTTCAATTTCATAGGAAAAGTTAAGGCTGCAAGGCACTAAGAAAATCTGTAAGTACATTAAACTCATTAAATAATTCTGGAATAATTAATGAATTAACTTTTTCCTAATTATGGCAAGCAGAATTGAAACTTCTAGGCTCTTGATGGTGACTTCTCATCCAAGTGATATTTCACTCTCTCCAAAGTTTCCTAAGGGTCTCATTAGAGAACGATGCACAGTCACACAGTCACAGTCTACACTATTCCTCTACACTTTGGGCATCCTTTTATGATTTCAGACCTTCCTTTTTTCCATTTGGAAAGGCTGAGAATTATTGAAAGCATTAAGTCCTGGTTCTTTCTGTTTAAATTTTCTCTTTCGCTTCCTGCTTCCTAGCATTTTGCTATTTAAAGCAAGAAACCAGAAACTTGGTATTTCTCCTAACTATATATGCAAGCAGTTTGCCACAAGTTCCAATTTTTAAGTAACAAAAGAAAAACATATATTGCAAGTTTTCTGTCATTGAGTCCATCTTCCCTCAACTTTCCTATACCATGTTCTTTATATACTTTTTTGGGGATGGGGGAGGCAGTGTTCTTGGTGACATTTCTACCAAAAGTGTTCTTTGCTTTAGCAGTAACCATCATTATCATGTTTTTTAGAAAGAGAAGTATATCTCACTATCTCTAAAACTGTGGGAGGGCAAGTGTCTTGTTAAGAGCAGACTATTATGTATCCTAATTTTGAAAACATAAGATCAATACTTCTGTAAAGTCAAATTTACCTGGGATTTATTGACTAGATGAGCAAGGAGTAAGAATATAATGGTAGAATACATTAATGGTAGATGCAGTTTGGATCACAGTATTGCCAGAAGTACTTTCCCTCTCACAGATTCTGCTTTGGTCCACAACTGTTGTGTAAACATGTACTGATCTGGTCTTGGATTCCTTGAATCACATTATAAAACAGGGGGCCTACGGTTTAGGCTGCAAGGCTTTTGTCTCGGGTCAGGAGCATGAGGACTACCTAGTCATGGCCTCTCACCATATTGCTTTCCTCTGAGGGCATCTGTCTAACTCCTAGTCTTTCAAGGTTATATAGCTATATCCAAGCCAAAAGGGGATGGTGAATGGAAGAACTACAATCTTACAATCTCAAGACATCTGAGTCATATATTCTACTTTTTTTTTTTTTGGGATTTTGTTGTCTTTTAATATCTATATCTGTTTTGGTAATTATTTGCTATAAGGAATTTATACTCAGGAGTGAAAAAATCCAGCTACTATACATCGCTTTAAAATGAGAAACCAATTTAAAAGTCATATTTAAATTAAACACAACAGGGAATTTAATGTAATTTGGGGAAAATTGATTGATCTTTTTTTTTTTTTGCTTTTGTACCATTTTAATGACATGCAAGAATTAAGGTCAGTATTAAGTATTAAGCTGAGGAACTAGCAATACAATAGATGCAAATAGTCAAGGAACATTTTCTATTTCCCCTGTTTTCTTAGTCATGAGCCACCAGCCTTGAGAACTACAGCAACTGTCAATTTTAACAAGACTGAAAAGAAAGTCAGTAATCATTTTCTGAAGAGGTTACAGTACTCCCTCCTCCCCAAATAAACTGCAATGAAGTAGATTATTAGATACTAAACTCACAGTGGTGACTCTGTCCTTTCTCTTGACTGGAAGAAATGGGCATGCTCTGACTTGTAGATCTTTAATGGCAGCAGTCACTGTATTGCTTCCAGGTTCACTTTTGTAGCAAATTTCACACTGTGTGGTAATGACTAAGGCAGGAGCATCATTTCTTGTCATGTCAGCCACAAACACAATCTCTGGGTTTTTAATAAGAATATTCATTTCCAACTTCCCTAATTCCTGTGCAGGTTCTATAAAATAAAAATAAATACATTTTGATTACAAATATTACTTTTGAAGAGTTTATGAGGAATAGGTAGTTACTTTATTCAATGTGAAAAATAAAAAAACCCATTCATCTCAAATGCATTAATTGTGTATTTCTTTTTGAGATGGGAATTATCCTCCCCGCAATCCCTCTTCATAGGAATGTAAGCAGAACTAGCTGTGTCTATGCTATGAACATGCTCCTCCATTAAACCTCCATTTACTTAGATATGAATCAGAGTATAGGAAAAAGTCTCTACTGTTTAATGGCAGAACTGGATCTAAATCAAATTTCCAACTTCAATACTTTTCCAACTATACCATAATTAATATATAAAAGATAACAGAAAAACTATATAGTAAAAGCTAAAAGTGAATATAAAAGTTTATAAATACTTTAAATTAAAATAATGTTTAATTTTAAAGAGAACAGTTTGTTGTTATCTCTCCTGCTTGTTACTGACTGCAGAGAACAATTACTTAACTCATGTCTCATAATTTCAAATCCCATATTCACAACTTCAAACAATGAAGCAGAGTGCACTTATTGTCAACAGGCAGTGAGGAGGGGAGGGGCATGAGGATTAGACATTCCTCAGCTTCACCAGTGAGTTTAAATATAGCATGAGCTACATGTATCTATGTCTCAAAATACAAAATCAAAATGCATCATGAAAATACAAATGAGATCTCGCAAACACTGGACCACCAACCAGGCAGTATATACCAGCTGATAGGAGGCCCCCAACACATATACAGCAGAGGACTGCCAGGTCTGAGTTTAGTCAGAGAAGATGCACCTAACCCTCAAGAGACTGGAGGCTCCAGAGAGTTTAGAGATCTGGTGGGGTTGGGGCTCGGGGTGGGGACATCCTCGTGGAGACAGAGGGTGGGGAGGCGGTATGGGATGTGGAACAGTCAGAAGGTGGACAGTGAGGGGAATAAAATCCAGAGTTTAAAATGAACAAACAACAAACAAACAAACAAATAAAATATTCAATGCTCAAAAAAATACAAACTGAGTATGTAGGGTTCATGATGTGAAATTCCCATAATAAGTAATAAAAATACAATCTGCATATCCTCTTAGAAAACACATTAAGGTTTTATTCTTATTAAGAAAATAGATATTTAATTTATTAATATGTCTACTCTTATCATTGAAAAGACTAATCATGGTAACTATAGTTGCAGCAATACAGACATTACAATTTTATTTGGTAACTAACCTTCTCTAGTAGTCCATGTTTGAACACTGGTTTCTAAAGCCATACTAGTCATGTAGGCATCAAAAAAGACATATGCAACAGTCATCAGAAACTCCACACTAGCACAAACATACATTTCTTGGACAACTGCATCAGCCACCAAAACATCTCTGATTTTTCTATACTTTATATCCACCATGTCCTTCTTGTCAAAGCCAACAGTCAGTCCTATCATTCTGAAAACAAAATGACAATGTGTATGTTGGGTAACTTAAAAATAACCAAGCATAGTAAACCAAGTAAACCAAGCTTCAAGACCTCTCTATCCATACTGAGAGCAAACAAATGTTCTGGGAACATTTATCTTGGGAATAATGAACTTATAAAATTTTTGGAATATAACTGTGTCACAAAGGGGGAAAAACTATATCTAAAAATTATCGAGTTTTGAATGTTAGTTTATCTTTTCTTCAGAGTTTCATACATTTCCCATCTAATTACACTATTTCTCTATATTTTAAAAACTCCATCATCATTCCCAATGTGAGCGCATCTCACGATGCAGTGAAGTGAAGTTCTCAAGCCCTTATGAAGATACTCGGAATAGAAGGAACTTTCTCAGGGTGAGATCTATAAGAAGGAAGCAATCTTTGTTCAATAGCTCAAAATGATAATAATACATACCTAGGAGTGGCTTTCATGACATGTGACCTTTTATCATCTAAAATACAGTTTTTTAATGAGAAAGAAAAGACTGTAGAACCATCTGTATACATTTTTAAACTACTTATAATATTCTCCAGTTTAAATTCAGCAAGTTCTAGAGAAGGATCACGAACATCTGTAAAGGAGGCCTGTAGAAAAGGAATCCATATAAAAATTACACAGAAACATAGGACTAAAGTATACTTTATGATAGGACTATCAACAAGTTATGATTCTGGCCTATATGAACCATCAACCTCTCTATTTTCTTTCTCTTTTAATTTTCATTTATGATGATAATGTGGTGGTAGTAGTGATGGTGATAATGATGATGAGGAGGAGGAGGAGGAAGAGGAGGAGAACAAGGAATAAGAGAAGGAAGAAGAAGAGGAGGAGAAGTGGTGATAGTTGTTGTTGCTTCTATTGCTGAGAAAGGCTCTCCTGTATGGCCCTGGCTGTTCTTGTAGTCCATGCTACCCTTGAACTCTCATAAACCTTCCTGCATCTGCTTCCCAAGTGCTGAGATTAAAGGTGTGTGTCACCATACCTGGTCCTTCTCTTTTTATTCTTTTCTAGATGCGAGACTGAACCCAGGGCTTTGTGCATGTTAACCAGACTCTAGTGCTCAGCACTGTAAGCCCCAAATCCTCTATTTTCAAAGGGCTATCTAAAGAAAAGGATATATATATGTGTGTGTGTGTGTGTGTGTGTGTGTGTGTATGTATATATGTATATATATGTACTACTTTCAATTTTTCCTATTTTTTATCGTATAAAAAATAACTCAATAAAAAATGTCTGCGATAATTATTGAAAATATCAATCTTTCTTCCAGAAGAATGTATACTACAAAATACACACAAAACATTAACAACAATTAATAGAACTATTAGTAACTAGTTCTATACCTTTTATTTACATAGTCTCTTGACAAATACAAACAGTTTCTATTCTTCTTTTACCTGATCAGGCCCCGGACTGTAGAGTGTCATGGTGAGATAATCGGTCTGGAAACTCACATTCAGTGTTGTGCTAACCTGAGAAGCCTGTGGATGTACTTCCACCACAGCAGCAGTCACCATAGTTGCTGATACATTAAAATAAGGAAGAAGAGAAAACAATCCTAAGAACAGGTAATCAAAGCACCTTTGAGACCTATCAAATTATTGATTAATGAGTTCAATACAATAAAATTCAAGAAACTGAAAAGGTTAAAAACTCACACATGGAACTCTGGATTAACACTCTTTTATAATAATGGGAGAGAAAGAATTAAACACTCAGAACTCCTGTTTCCTCTTGAGAAACTACAAATTTACTTTCATAAATCTAGAATCATGAACATGAGACTTACTTTGGAGGGTAAATAAAATGTTTAAAAGAAATATATATACATATGTAAATATATACATATAGTTTTTATTCAAATTTTACTAAAGAAATTAAGACAAAACAATGAATTTCAGATTTTTTTTTTAAATTTGTTCTAATTGGGATTCAAAAACTTTTATTTTCTATATACTTAAATTTTAAGTCGAAATATATACACATGTATATATTAATTTAACTTATAATACAAACAAAACAATTCCTAATTCTCACTTAACCTAACTTCAGACAAAAGTACTACTATTTCAGGTAATTTAATTTAGTTGAGATAAATTTAGTTAAAATGGAATTATATATATAATATTTTTAAAAGATGAATAAAATCGAGCCAGCCCTTTTCTTTCTTTTCACGTGTACATTTCATCTCTGTTGCATAAAGTTCCTCATGTCTACTCACACTTATTCCTTATCCTGCTTGTGGTCTCTACTACTCTGTTGAAAACTGATATCAGTAATTTGTGTTCTTTCTTGTTTCACTTTTCTTGCTTGAAGGATTAACAATTTTATCAGTCTTTCGAGTTAAAAATACTTTATTAGCATTATTGTGTGTATGGATTCACAATGGTTTCCATGGACTGAAACTTGGTCAACTCAGTTTTCCAGGCTTGCTTAGCAAGCATCTACACACTGGCCACCTTGTAGATCATTAAAAACTAAAGAATTTTATTATTTTCTTCACCTGTTTGATCTTCAGTTAGTGACAATTATTCTCTTATTTACTCAGTCTTTCTCTGTGGTTTCCCACATTCATGTGTGGCTTTCAGTAGATGGGGACAAAAAAACAGCTCTAGAACAGAGGTGCTCCTTGGCCCAGAGGGAGCCACCTACAACGGTTTACCATGCAGAATGCTTCATGTATTTGATTCTAGGTTCTAAGAGACTTACAGTTCATCATGTTACAGCTCATCACAGTACTGCTTCTGTTAGATAACTTTATTAATGTATCTCTCGAATACAAACAGGTTAACTTTTTTTGCAGGTAAATAATTTAATACAAAATCATGTAAACTTTAGTGTATTTCAGTTCTGTACCATATTACAGCATACATTTATTTAAGAACAGCTAGTTTATCATGTACATATGTAGTTGAATTTTTATGCATACTTTATGAAATCGATGCTATTCCCCTCCTCTTCCTTTTGTATTATCAGGGGTCACAGCCAGGGTCTTGTGTATACTAAGTATGACTCTCTGTCTCTGAGCAGTACTAAGTCTCTTTGTCTGAGAACATTATTCCACTTAGCCTCCCACCCAAGCACTCTCAGTGAGGTGAATATAATAACCCAATGCAGGACTATGAAACCATAAAGCATTGTGAACTCCTCTGCAATGAAATTGACTCCTAACCACAGGAGAATTTTGGGATCCCTATTGTTCTTTGAGGTTACTACTATTGTTTGATATATTTTCTTCTTTCCTGAGTCTTAACTTCTCTTGCTGGGATATATTTTTAAAATAATTTCTTTAGAAGAGGATTTGTAAGGATTTGATTAAACTATAAGTTACTACAATAGAATTATTTTGTTTTCACATCTGGGAGTAATATTTGATTGTGTACAGAATCCTAGCTTTAAAGTCACCTTGTTTAAAATCTGAAATAGTCCCATTGTCTTTTATAATTCAGCAGTTCTACTTTACCACATGTACTGCAAGAGCAACAACAGCAAAACCAATTTTCTTTTTAGTCTTCTTTATAAGCTTCTCATAGGCAGACTGGTTTTGTCTTACCTGTTTTAGGGCTAACATTTCAGTAATTTGAGTTTACATCTGAGTCTTGTTCACCTAGCTTGTTGAAATGTGTTTTCTATGGCTGAGAGCAGGCTTCATAAGTGTGACAGGTCGAACTAAGTTACTTCTTTCAAACTTTTTCTTCCATTCTCCAGGTCTTTCTACCACTAAACATCAGCACATTCGGACTCTAACTTCTGAACTGAAGCAGCACTCTTACTTTATCTCACTTTCCATCGCTGTTGTTTGATTCTTTTATACTATTATCTCGGGTCAGATGCTTCAATACTTATATTCTGGTTAATATATTTTTTAAAAAATGTAGCAGTCATGTACCTTGCACTTGTAATCTAAATCATTTTTATCTCTTGAGGGCCACTTAAATATTACTTTCACCTCACTGTAAACTCCATATGACATCTCTGTTTTATTTGTCGACCTACTTTCCCTAGAATTCAGTGTGCCTCTTCATCTTCACTCATAAATGCAATGTTTTATTTATCTTTGACTCTTTTATGTCTGTGTTCCATTGCTTTAACCCCATTTGGTACCACTTACATTTAATCAATAAGAATGAAGCTTCATATTATATTGACTTTTGTGTATGATTCTGAGTGCAATGCTGTAAAATATTTCAGGGTTTTGGAAAAGCAGGCATTATGAATTAACAGATTTTATTTTTAAAAGGGAGTTTTGGGATAACATATAAAAATTAAAATAAGGATATGATCTTATTTTTTGAGCCTCAGAATCACCCTAGTACCCTACCTCAGCCTATTGCTCACTCAGACCCAGCCATATTTACACAGCACCTTGGCACCAACACTGGAATGAGGTTTTTTTTTTTTTTTTTTCTACTAGGATTCCTTTTATTATTTTTCAACCATCCTGTGGTGGTTTAAATGGGAATGGCCCACACAGACTCATGTGTTCGAATGCTTGGCCATAGGACATGGCACTTTTAGGAGGTGTGGCCTTGTTGGAAGAAGTATGTCACTATCAGAGTAGGTTTTGAGGTCTCCTATGTACAAGCTGTGCCCAGTGTGGCACACAGGGTGTCTGCTGCCTGTAGAACATTCAGCTCCTCCAGCACCATCTCTGCCTGCATGCTGCCATGTTTCTCACTATGATGATAATGGACTAAATCTTTGAAACTATAAGCCAGCTCCAATGAAATGTTTTCCTTCATAAGAGTTGCCTTGGTCACGATGTCTCTTCACAACCATAAAATGCAAACTAAGACACCAACTTTTGTTAAAATCCATCATCTACAGTGATTATCCTATTGTCATACTTCTAGTATTCTGATATTCCTAAATTATAATACATAAGAAGCCATCTATTACATATGCTGCAAAACTGAATATAAGCATTTATAGGAAGAAAAAACAAGAATTCTAAGTTTTGTCACAACAGAACTAAAAACTTTGATTACATACATTACATATAAAAAATCACAGAATAACTAAAAACAGATAATTTAAAATTGCCTAAGTAAAACTAACTAATTAGAGAATTATTAAGTCCTCTTTTACTAAAAACTAAATAAGGAAAAGTTGGAAGATAGAGAGGCAAGAGAGAAGAGAAGAGAAAGAATGCTGAGAGAAAGTCAGGCTAGGCACACACCTGCTGAATGGTAGGAAGTACTGGTGATTCCACTGGTCACGGTCTCTAGGTTTTTATTTACAGAAGATGGAGCATGTAAATCGTGCTGATACCATATATTGCCATGCAATGTTTGAAAGACGGTTGTTAAATCTTCTTGACTAAGAATGAACTGTTAAAAACAAAGTAAGACTTTGCAAAAAGTAAATACACACACAAAAGAAAGAAGACTTGCTTTAAGGAAGTTATTTTATGTGTATGGATGTTTTGTCTGTGCAACACATTCATGTTTGCTTCTGGCAGAGGGCAGAAGAGGAGGGCATCAGGTCCCCTAGAACTAGAGTTACAGTAACTTATAATCTGCCATGTGGGTGTTGGGAACTTCTAGGTCCTCTGGAAGAGTCGCCAGTTCTCTTAACACTGGATATCTATTCTGATCCCAAGATTTGCTCTTTTAACTGTCCCACTTCCTGAATTCACAGAAGAGAAATGTACACTGGTTTTCCATAAACACATTTTTAAGGCTCTGAAAGACTTTTACTGACAGAAAAACCAGTCTTCTGCAGAACAAATGGTAATTAGTAGTTTATAAAATACAGACTTTTGTTAATTCCAATAAACTATTTTATGGATGTACTATATAATTCAGTCATTTTTAAAGTTTTAAAGTGAGCTTTCACCTTTATGTACTCATCTAATCATTTTAGATTTTGATTAGGAAACATTATTGTAAAAATTAAGAATAAACAAATATGTTTGTGTAATGAAAAATAAAGTTTATATGATTTATATGAATTTTGTTTTTCACAAAAGTCCTATATATAAAGAGCGCAATCTTGATTTTATAAGAAGCTGTAGCTAAATGAGTAAGACACTTACCTTTACAAATAATTAAAAACCGATTCAACAAGTTAACTTTAAATTCTTTTTTTTAAACATAGCATCAAACCAACAGCAAAGACCTATCTTATGCGGCATGACAGATAACTGTGTGTCATGTTCACTTTGTCATAATAAATAGCTGATATTTTTCATACATTACTCAAAATGTTTCTATAAAGGTTATTTTTTGTAATGGTTAATGTTTAATTCAATAAAGAATGAGTAAACTCCTTTCACAATATAAGAGGGTCTCATCTAACCACCGGAGGGGTCTTGGTCACTGTTCTATTGCTGAGGGAAGACACCATGACCAAGGCAACTCTTACAAAAGAAAAAATTTAATTGGAGGCTTAAGTCAGTTTCACAAGTTTAGTCCATTATCATCATGGCAGGAAGCATTGAGGCAATCATAATCCTGGAGCAGTAGCTTAGAACTATATCCTGATCAGCAGGCCACGACAGAGACTGTATCTGGCAGGGCTTTTGAAACTTCAAGGCCTATTCCCACACTTCCACCAACACATTTCCAGAGGAACACACTTCCACCAACAAGGGGATACCTCCTAACCCTTCTTATCCCATCTAAGAGTTGTACTTCCTGGTGACTAAGCATTCAAATATATGAGTGTATGGGGGCCATTCTTTTGCAAACTATCACATGAAGGCATTTACTTAGAAAAAAAGCCTGACCTACCCAAGCAAGAATTCTGCTAACAGACTGCCTTTTGACTGTAGAAATACCTCCATCCCTTGTTTAAATATCCTACAGACTTATCCAGCCAATTTTGACTTCGCAGCCTATACACTAATACCTTACATCAAACAATACTCATGACTCACATACTTTTGTGTTGTTTATATTTCTCTGAGACCTGCAATTAATATGAAAGAGAAATGAAAAAAGAACCAGCAAGTTTCACTCTTTTGTGTGTATGTTTGTGATGGGGATAAATGTGTATATGTATGCATATACCTTTTTTGCTTCCTTGTTTGTTTTGAGAGAATCTCTCCTGAACAGTATCTGTCCATCCTCTTAAGAGCTAAGATAACAAACATTTTTTACACAAATTCTAGAAATCTGAACTCATCTTAATTTTATAATTTAATTAAGACAACTTTCTTAACTACTTTGTGCTCACTTCTACAACTGTCCAATGTTTAGTTTCTACTTCTTAAATGAGGTATGTTTAATCTCACAAAATTTAACTGTTATTTGCATTGCCCGTTATACTTCAAAGATATAACCTACTTAAAATGTCTGTGTGTAACTATTTCATATTGCCTATGCCTACAAACTTGTACTCCTTTTTTACTAGATATTAATTGGATTACTATGAAAAAGACTGCACTAGTATAATCACAAACAACATCTCTTAATTACAGTTACTAATGTCCATGAGATACTGATTTAATCATCATTCTACAGCCAAAGAGAGTTGAAAGGACGTAAGGATTCTAGACTGCTGAACTTACATGTAAGAGTAGCTTAAGAAGACTTAAAAAAAATCTACAACTAAAAACTCACAACTGAAGTCAGTGGTGGGATGCATGAGATTAATAATTCAATTCTATTCTCTCATGACATTCAGATTTAAAGGGGAGTGATCTAAAAATCTGTTCTTGTATGTACTACAAACAGTGGCTAACCGATCTGATGAATTGGACAGAGGAAGACTCATCTTCCTCATAAGTCCCTTCCAGAGGACAGCCAGTTATTTACAGGTATGTTGCAGCATCACCTCATATCCTACAAAGATTTTTCCTGGGAGACTGTACAGGAAGTAATTCTACTACCACAAAAATCTGCTTATAACTGATCTAAGAGCAAAGGATTTCTCCATGGTAAGTGACAGACATTACTTAGAAGCTTCTATCTGTAGTCTGCCCAACAAAGAAACTTTTTAATATTTACCTTAAAAAGAAAATTATCCTCTTCAACCACTTAACTTAAAGCACCTATACACACTAAGATCATTAAAGACTTTTAGTTAGCCTATATTAACATCGATATAATTCTGACTTAAAAGTCTAAATTTTTGCCAGCGTGGGGCACGCTTTAACAGCACTGAGCGAGCAGATTTTGAGTTCAGGCCAGCTGTTACCGAGTGAGTTCCAGAAGCCAGTATAGAGAAACCTTCTCGAAACAAAAAAAAAAAAAAAAGTCTAAATTTCTTAAATATATTTTCTGAATGAAAACTTTTACATAAACAGAGAGTGAAGCTATAGGTTGAGGGAGCAGAGAAAACTTAAGTAGGTCTCTGAAAGAAACATTTCAGAAGATATGCTGCTATTACTTCAGCAAAACATGCAAATTTTGAATTCGATCTGTTCAACAGGGAAAATATGAATTTATGGTTATTCTATTAGAGTGAAGCAATGTCAACCAATTACTAAGTAAAGTGATACATAAGGAATCTACCTCTTTATTCCAGAACACACACCCATATGTACTTTGCTAAGTTATTTTATATATTTCAATAGTGTCAAATATCACTAGACTCCTCAATTTTGCAAGCCTAGATCTTTCCATAAATCTTGGCTAACATATCATCAAATGAATTTCCTTCATGTAACTTATTACAAATATAACTTTTAATTGTCTATTGTTTTGAATATGTATATGGTACTTATATGTGTATGTAAGTACATGTGCACATGTATATACAGAAGCCCAAAGTTGGTGTCATCTCAATTGCTTCTCTCTTTATTTACTGAAGTTAGGGTATCTTTTATTTGAACCCAGAACTAGTCAATCAGATAGCCAGTTTTCCCCCCAAGAGTCCGGTCTCTACAAACTTAGTGCTAAGATTACAGGTAGCCACAGTACTTGTTCAACTTCATTTTACATGAGGAAAGAGAAACTTCAGTTCTCACAAAAATACCACTAGTGCTTCACCCACTGAGTTGTTTCCCCAGACCTTGTTTACTTTCTTCTCCTTTACTTCCTTGTTTTAAATTATATGTTTTAGACCATCTTCACCAACAACCTAGTTCAGAGGATAAGTCTCATGAAGACAGAGACATTATAGTATTTCTGTCAATGTATCTTTCATATCTAGCATAAAGGTTAGAACAGTCAAATATCTGTTAGAGAAAGAATAGAGAACATTAAATGAATTCTAGTTTATAAGCTACTATTTTAATTCTAACAAACCAGATTATTCTTAAAATCTACAAAGAAAATTATTTTGCCAAGAAAATACTATTGAAACCTAAAAGATATCAAGAGCAGTGAGAATATTACCTCCATGGGTTTCAGCTGAGCTTTTATATTAAAACAAGGAACTTCCTTGTACCATTCCAGATAAGTTTCGTTCAACAATCACTTCCAGGTTCAAAGGTAGTAGCAATCCAGCACATCCTGGTATGTATCATTCATAAACTGAGACCTTTGGAGAATACAAATTATTTTATATACATTCAGGCAGAAGATAATAGAGCATGATTAATTTTAGAGTATTCTTATTTATTATAAATGAGACACTGGCAACTTTTGTATAGAGAAAAATATAATTACATATCAAAATGAGATGTCCCATCTCACTAGAAACCTAAGTGAGTTTCTCTAAACTGTTACTTATCATAGAGAAGTAAGACTTAAAAATAAATTACAAAGAGAGAAAGGTCAAAACCACTGAATTGTGTAGAATTACCTCTATAAATTCAGTAAACAAAACAAAGATCTCATTTAAAAAACCATTTTATATTAATATACATGTAGGAGAAACCATACTACTCTATAAGAAACAAAATTGTACAACATGAAATTTATCTGTGAATCAAAACAGTAGATGTACAACTTCATACAAAGATGTACCATATGTCATTCCAGATGGTATTATAGCAAAACTGAAAAGGAGTTTTCATTAAGGACATTGTAATTCCACAGAAGCTTTCTTAGGACCTTTAAGTGGCAGTAAGATTTAATTACATTAATTGCTAGACCACTCACCACTGCCTTTGCAATTGCTTTGACACAAGAAGTTAAGACAGCTACTTTTGTTAATTATTTAGCAAAAGAATGTTACTAATGTTTTGAGTATGCAAGAGGATTTAGATAGGCATTTGGAACATTGGATTGATGCTCTTTATTCTACTCAAATTATTGGAAGGAGGTTTAGAGTTTAAGAGTAAGGAGCCATCTCGAGTGCCATGCCAAATACCAATGGAGTTGTGCTACTTCTAAAATTTACAATGATAGTCATTATAATTAGGAAAAAGTTTAAAGACAATTGCAGGATATCTGCATAAGTCTAACACCTCTCTGGATGTTTTAACTTTGCATAGTGAGATTATGAATTTAAAGCTTGCTGTTCTGATGAGCTTTGATGCTGCAGATACTGCTGATAAAATTATCAATGACTTGAGGACAGTATTTCCATTTTGGTCAACTTAAAGAATGGAATATATAGCTTGATCATGCTAGCCCTTGTTGTCCTGGGAATATTTTATTCCTGCCAATTGTGTAAAAGCTTGTCTTTAACAACATCAACATGTTGGCAGCCAAAGTACATGACTTGAAACTGAAAATGGACCCCCAGACGAGTTATCAATTTAACAGGCTGGCAAGTCAAGGACGGGTAAGATTCTCATAGAACCTTACCAACTTAAGACAGAAATGCATTGCTTTTGATAATGCATATCCCACAACGGGTAAGGAAGGTGGTCTTGTCAGAAAGACCTAAGACAGGTTCAGTCTTGTTTATGAAATAAAAAAGGGAGCATGTAGGGAGCCTTTGGGGCTACTTGGTAAGAATCTGATATTGGCCAAGGACAAGGAAGTGAGCTTCAGGCAGGAAACTGACATTAGACTAGGACAAAGAAGTAGGCTTCATGCATGAAATGACTTTGGGCTAGGACTCAGATATTTGGTCTCCTGATAAGCCTTAGAAATAGTGATCATGAGAGTGAACACAGAACTTTGATTATTGCCTTGCTGGTACTTTGACTATTCGTGTTTATTGTCTTGTTTGTTCATAGGTTATTTGAATCTATTATATTGCAAGTTCCTCAACCTAGAGCTGATCTTAATACTTGCATGTAATTAAAATGGTATAAAAGCAAAAAAAAAGTGACAATAAGGGTTACACAACAATATGTCCCTTCTATTTTAATTACTTTCAAATCTTTAAACCAAGTTAAGACATGACTTCAATTTTAGCTACAGCTCACCCTTGAAAACATAGGCATAATTAGGGATCTCTCAGAATACCTGGTATGAAGCCATTAGAATAAAACATTTAAATAGGTACAAATACTTGAAATCTCTAATGGTAGTGGGTAAAGACATCTAAAACCCTACAGGGAAATATACATACAGATTTGAAAGTTTAATGTTTTCGTATTACATATGGCAGTACAATGTTATGTGTTTTTGTTTTTCAGGAAAGTAAAAACTCCATAAATATCTCTGGATGAATTTCTTCTCTGTAGAAAAAATAACTGCTGTGTAAATGATTACTTCCTTTGGAAGAATTTTTTTTTACTAGTTACTACTCAATAACTTCTCCTATAAACCTAAACACATACTTGGAATTTTTTTCTTTATATTGATAAATATTAATAGCATAATTTAGCTTTCAAAAATCTATTAACATATATGTAAGCATACATGATTATGTGTGCACTGTATGCATGAGTGCACTTATACATTTTTCTTTATAGCCTGGAAACTTCTATGAAAGAAAGGTCCATGTGTAGCTTATTCTTAAGATATTTCAGGCCGGAACCTGTTCCCTTTGCCTGGGGCAGACCCTTAGCTGGTCTGCTCCTGTGGAAACACCTATCCTGAGACATCCTAGAGGGACCGACTGCATCCACAGCAGAGGGTAAGACACCTGCCCACCACCCCACGCCCCAGAGTTACAAATGGGACTCAGGAGGAGGTTAAGGAACGAGCAGGCACCCAAACCCCACCCCTCCGGAATACACGCCCCTTCCGCCAGGAACCTGTTCCCTTTGCCTGGGGCAGACCCTTAGCTGGTTGGCTCCTGTGTAAATACCGATCCTGAGACTTCCCAGAGGGTGCTACTGCATCCAGAGCAGAGGAACCTGGTCCCTTTGCCTGGGGCAGCAGACCCTAAGCTGGTCTGCTCCTGTGGAAACACCTGATCCTGAGACAACCTAGAGGACCTACTGCATCCAGAGCAGAGGAGGACCTAGTGCATCCAGAGCAGAGGAAGCTTAGGATCACAGGAACACAGAGAAATCTGGAATCTGAGGAGATCTGACACAAGCGAGATAACTGGAAAGACAGACTCCAGTCAGACACAGTGAGCACAGGTAACACTAGAGACAACCAGATGGCGAAAGGCAAGCGCAAGAACACAAGCAACAGAAACTGAAGTTACCTGACATTATCAGAACCCAGTTTTCCTACCATAGCAAGCCTGGATACCACATCACACAGGAAAAACAGGATTCAGAATTAAAAATCACTTCTCATGATGATGATAGAGGATTTTAAGAAGGGACATAAATAACTCCCTCAAAGAAATACAGGAGAATACAGGTAAACAGTAGAAGCCCTTAAAGAGGAAACACAAAACTCCTTTAAATGAATTGAAAGAGAACACAGGTAAACAGGTAGAAGCCCTTAAAGAGGAAACACAAAACTCCTTAGAACACAGGTAAACAGGTAGAAGCCCTTAAAGAGGAAACACAAAATCCTTTAAAAATTGCAAGAAAACACAACCAAACAGGTGAAGGAATTGAACAAAATCATCCAGGATCTAAAAATGAAAAGAAACAATAAAGAAATCTCAAAGGGAGACTACTCTGGAGATAGAAAACGTAGGAAAGAGATCAGGAGTCAAGCATCACCAACAGAATACAAGAGATAGAAGAGAGAATCTCATGGCGAAGATACCATGGAAAACATTGACACAACAGTCAAAGAAAATGCAGAATGCAAAAAAGCTCCTAACCCAGAATATCCAGGAAATCCAAGACACAATGAGAAGACCAAACCTAAGGATAATAGGTATAGATGAAGTGAAAGATTCCCAATTAAAGGCCAGAAAATATCTTCAATAAATTATTGAGGAAAATTTCCCCAACCTAAAGAACGAGATGCCCATAAACATACAAGAAGCCTACAGAACACCAAACAGACTAGACCAGAAAAGAAATACCCCCCGACACATAATAATCAAAACACCAAATGCACAAAACAAATCAAAAATACTAAAAGTAGGAAGGGAAAAAGGTCAAGTAACATATAAGAATTAAACCAACTTTTCACCAGAGACTATAAAAAGCCAGAAGATCCTGGTCTGGTATCATACAGACCCTAAGGGAACACAAATGCCAGCCCAGACTGCTGTACCCAGCGAAAATCTCAATCACTATAGATGGAGAAACCAAGATATTCCATGACAAAACCAAATTTGCACAATATCTTCCCACAAACCCAGCACTTCAAAGGATAATTGATGGAAAACGCCAACACAAGGAAGGAAACTACAACCTAGAAAAAGCAAGGAAGTAATCTTCCAACAACCCTCCCAAAAAGGTAGCTACACAAACATAATTCCACCTCTAATAACAAAAATAATAGGAAACAACAATCATTTTTCCTTAATATCGCTTAACATCAATGGACTCAACTCTCCAATAAAAAGACGTAGACTATCAGACTGGATACATAAACAAGACCCAGAATTTTGCTGCATACAAGAAATGCACCTCAGTGACAAAGAAAGACACTACCTCAGAGTAAAAGGCTGGAAAACAATTTTCCAAGCAAATGGTCCCAAGAAACAAGCTGGAGTAGCCATTCTAATATCAAATAAATCAACTTTCAATCAAAAGTAATCAAAAAAGACAAGGAGGGACACTTCATACTCATCAAAGGAAAAATCTACCAAGATGAACTCACAATTCTGAACATCTACGCTCCAAATGCAAGGGCACCCACATACATAAAAGAAATTTTACTAAAGCTCAAAGCACACATCACACCTCACACAATAATAGTGGGGGATTTTAACACCCTGCTCTCTCCAATGGACAGATGATGGAAACAGAAACTAAACAAAGACACATTGAAATTAACAGAGGTTATGAACCAAATGGATTTAACAGATATCTATAGAACATTTCATCCTAAAGTAAAAGAATATACCTTTTTCTCAGCACCTCATGGTACCTTCTCCAAAATAGACCATATAATTGGTCACAAAACAGTCCTCAACAGATACAAAAAAACTGAAATAATCCCTTGCATCCTATCAGATCACCACGGATTAAAGCTGGTCTTTGATAAGGACAGAACCAAGGGAAAACCCACATCCATGTGGAAACTGAACAATGCTCTACTCAATGATGACTTTGTCAAGGAAGGCATACAGAAAGAAATTAAAGACTTTTTAGAATTTAACGAAAATGAGGAAACATCATACCAGAACTTGTGGGACTCCATGAAAGCAGTGCTAAGAGGAAAACTCATAGCTCTAAGTGCCCACAAAAAGAAATTGGAGAGAGCACACATTAATAACTTCACAGCACACCTGAAAGCTCGAGAACAAAAAGAAGCAAATACACCCAAGAGGAGCAGGCGTCAGGAAATATCAAACTCAGGGCTGAAATAATCCAAGTAGAAACAGAAAGAACTATACAAAATATCAACAAAACCAGGAGTTGGTTCTTTGAGAAAATCAACAAGATAGATAAACCCTTAGCCAGATTAACCAGAGGGCACAGACACAGTATCCAAATTAATAAAATCAGATCTGAAAAGGGAGACATAACAACAGAAACCGAGGAAATTCAAAAATCATCAGATCCTACTACAAAGGTCTATACTCAAGAAAACTGGAAAATCTGGATGAAATGAACAATTTTCTAGACAGAAACCAGGTACCAAAGTTAAATGAGGAGCAAATAAACCATCTAAACAGTCCCATAACCCCTAAAGAAATAGCAGCAGTCATTAAAAGTCTCCCCACCAAAAAAAGCCCAGGCCCAGATGGTTTTAATGCAGAATTCTATCAGACTTTCAAGGAAAACCTAATACCAATTCTCTTCAAACTATTCCACAAAATAGAAACAGAAGGAACACTACCCAATTCGTTCTATAAACTACAATCACACTCATACCTAAACCTCACAAAGACCCAACAAAGAAAGAGAACTTCAGACCAATCTCTCTTAAGAATATCGATGCAAAAATACTCAATAAAATTCTAGCAAACAGAATCCAAGAACACATCAAAACAATCATCCATCATGATCAAGTGGGCTTTATCCCAGGAATGCAGGGATGGTTTAATATTCGGAAATCCATCAATGTAATCCACTATATAAACAAACTCAAAGAAAAAACCCACATGATCATCTCACTGGATGCTGAGAAAGCATTTGACAAAATTCAACATCCCTTCATGGTAAAAGTCTTGGAAAGAACAGGAATTCAAGGCCCATACCTAAACATAGTAAAAGCAATATACAGCAAACCAGTAGCCAACATCAAACTAAATGGAGAGAAACTTGAAGCATTCCCACTAAGATCAGGGACTAGACAAGGCTGCCCACTCTCTCCCTACCTATTCAATATAGTACTGGAAGTCCTAGCTGGAGCAATTAGACAACAAAAGGAAGTCAAAGGAATACAAATAGGAAAGGAAGAAGTCAAAATATCACTATTCGCAGATGACATGATATTATACTTAAGTGACCCCAGAACTTCCACCAGAGAACTCCTAAACCTGATAGACAACTTAAGCAAGGTGGCAGGTTATAAAATCAACTCAAACAAATCAGTAGCCTTCCTCTACGTGAAAGATAAACAGGCTGAAAAAGAAATTAGTGAAATGACACCCTTCACAACAGTCACAAATAATATAAAATACCTCGGGGTGAACCTAACCAAGCAGGTGAAAGATCTGAATGACAAGAACTTCAAGTCTCTGAAGAAAGAAATTGAAGAAGATCTCAGGAAATGGAAAGATCTCCCATGCTCATGGATCGGCAGGATTAATATAGTAAAAATGGCCATCTTGCCAAAAGCAATCTACAGATTCAATGCAGTCCCCATTAAAATATCAACTCAATTCTTTACAGAGCTAGAAAGAGAAATTCTCAAATTTATTTGGAATAACAAAAAACCCAGGATAGCGAAAACCATTCTCAACAATAAAAGAACTTCTGGAGGAATCGCCATCCCTGACCTCAAGCTGTACTACAGAGCAATAGTGATAAAAACAGCCTGGTATTGGTACAGAGACAGGCAGGAAGATCAGTGGAATAGAGTTGAAGACCGAGAAATGAACCCACACACCTGTGGTCATTTGATCTTTGACAAAGGAGCTAAAACCATCCAGTGGAACAAGGACACCATTTTCAACAAATGGTGCTGGTTCAACTGGAGGACAACATGCAGAAGAATGCAAATCAATCCATTCTTATCTCTGTGTACGAAGCTCAAGTCCAAGTGGATAAAGGACCTTCACATAAAACCAGACACACTGAAACTAACAGAAGAGAAGGTGGGGAAGAACCTCGAACACCTAGGCACAGGGGAAAAGTTCCTAAACAGAACACCAATGGCTTGTGCTCTAAGATCAAGAATTGACAAATGGGACCTCATTAAATTGCAAAGTTTCTGTAAGGCAAAGGACACTGTCAATAGGACAAAACGGCAACCAACAGATTGGGAAAAGATCTTTACCAATCCCACATCTGATAGAGGACTAATATCCAATATATACAAAGAATTCAAGAAATTAGGCTCTAGACAACCAAATAACCCTATTAAAAAATGGGGTATGGAGCTAAACAAAGAATTCTCAACTGAGGAAATACAAATGGCCGAGAAGCACCTAAAGAAATGTTCAGCATCCCTAGTGATCAGGGAAATGCAAATCAAAACAACCCTGAGATTCCACCTCACACCACTCAGAATGGCTAAGATTAAAAACTCAGGTGATAGTAGATGCTGGCGAGGATGTGGAGAAAGAGGAACACTCCTCCATTGTTGGTGGGATTGCAAGATGGTGCAACCACTATGGAAAACAGTCTGGCGGTTCCTCAGAAAATGGACATATCACTACCTGAGGACCCAGCTATACCACTCCTGGGCATATACCCAGAAGATGCTCTAACACATAACAAGGACATATGCTCCACTATGTTCATAGGAGCTTTATTTATAATAGCCAGAAAATGGAAAGAACCCAGATGCCCTTCAACAGAAGAATGGATACAAAAAATGTGGTACATTTACACAATGGAATATTACTCAGCTATTAAAAACAATGAATTTGATAAATTCTTATGTAAATGGATGGAAGTAGAAAATATCATCCTGAGTGAAGTAACCCAATCACAAAAGAACATACATGGTATTCACTCACTGATTATTAGATTTTAGCCCAGAAGCTTGAAACACCCAACATTCAACTAACAGACCACATAAAGCTCATGAAGAATGAAGACCAAGTGGGGGGGAGGGGGGGCTACAGTCCCTCTTAGAAGAAGTAACAAAATACTCAAGGGAGCAAATATGGATGCAAAGTGCAGGACAGAAACTAAAGGAGGGGCCGTCTGAAGACAATTCCACCTGGGTATCCATCCCATGTGCAGTCACCAAAGGTAGATGCTGACATGGGTGTTCAGGAGGTGCAGAGCCTAACATAACTGTCTCCTTAGAGGTCTGCAAGAGTCTGACATTTTCAGAGGCAGATGCTCACAGCTAACCATTAAACTGATCATGGGGTTCCCAACAGAGAAGAGTAAACACTGAAGGAGTAGAAAGGGTACGAGACCCCATGAGGAGAGCAACAATCCCAACCAACCAGAGCCCCCAGGGTCTAAACCACCAGCCTGGGAGCGCTTAGGGAGGGACCCATGGCTCCAGCTATATATGCAAGGGAGCTATATATAAGTGGGAGAAGAGATTCTTGGTCCCATGAAGGCTGGACATCGTTGGGGGTGGTATTCGAGTGTGGGGAGGTGAGGTTCGGGGTGGGGGTGGGGGTGGGTACACCATCATAGAGGCAGGAGGAGGGGGGAAGGGATAAGGAGTTCTTGGGAGGGAGTTCCTTGAACTCAGAACCTACAGAAGAACAGTTAGTGCTCTTAACGGCTGAGCCGTCTCCCCAGCTCCTAAATTACTTTTTCTTATTTCATTGCTTATGAGGGAGAGGACACAAGTCCTTGTTAAGGTCAGAGGATGACAGTTGGTTCTCTCAATCCACTATGTAGGTACCAGGTCAAGTCTTCAGGCTTGGAGGCAAGAGCCTTTACTTGCTAAGCCATCTCACTGGCCTTGTTCTGGTTCAATTCTGGGGGCTTTTCTTAAGAAAATTGTTTTTTCATTCTATTGTACTTTAATTTCTAGAATTCATTTATCCATATGAATAGGTAAGTCTCAAGTGACTTGACAACTAAGCACTGCCTATAGACATATGGCATGGCAAGTACAAAGTCAACATATTTCACATCAACAACTATGACAGATACTGAAAATAATCCCACTCACAAGTGAATAGTAAAGACTGAAACCAAATGATTTTTTAACAAGTGATTGTTTTAAGTTTTTAATGGGGCATGAAAAATCTTTCATTTGAAACAAAAATGATAAAACAAAATAGTTTTAAGCCAAAAAAAAAAAAAAAAAAAAAAGAAAGAGCTTCACATAATATATAATCTAAATTATGTGAACATTTCTTTCTTGTTTTATTGGTTATTTCATTTGCTTATATTTCAAATGTCCCACTTTTCAGTTTCCTCTCTGCAAACTCCCATCCCATCCCCCTGCCTTTATGAGGGTGCTCCCCCACTCACCCACACACCGACTCCCACCTCCCTGCCCTAGCATCCTCCTATGCTGGGGCATCATGCCTCCACAGGACTCAGGGCCTCACCTCCCATCGATGCCAGATCTGCATTCCTCATCATGCTTCCTACATGCTTCAGTCTAAAATAGTTTTATTTAATACTACTTATTCCAACAACTTCAAGGACTATACATTCATATGTAAGAATTATATATTCAGAATATACAATCGTCTAGGTATTTTGAGCTCTCCATTTATTTATTTCTAAGTTATTCTATCCCTTACAAAAACCAGTATTGCCAGTGTACTGTCTTTGTTTGTTAGTTGTTGTTGTCTTTTCTCACAGAACTGCATGATCAAAAAATAGAAATTCTGAGTATTATATCTAAAGAGAATTTTCTTATCTCCTTTACTCTAACCCCCACATCTTCTTAACAATAAGTTACTATTAAATCTATTTTTAAATTTCCTGTAACTGGTAACATTCTTTATCTACAAATGAGTATGTCAACTCTAATTCTTAGATTAAGTTAGTCACAGTTATCAAATTATTTTCCTATTCCTATTTTCCTATTTCCTTACTTTTGTCTCCTTTTGACCACTTTTCTATGATCCTTTCATCACACTACATGTACCTTAACAATCCAGTGAAGTAGGTATATATATATATATATATATATATATATATATATTAATTTATTTAATACTACTTATTACAACATAATATATATATAGCTATTATACTTAATCCTACCCATTCATACATTAATAGGTGAACTAATGCTTAAATATTCAACTGATATAAGAATTCCTGTTATCTCAGATTAATGAGATGAAGCAGATTCACATTCCTTCTTGAAACACATTCTTCCAAAATGGTAGAAAAATCACTGGGGTTGGGGGTAGGGTATAACTCTGACTTTCCTCAGTTTACAATTGCTTTCAGATGAATTACAAACAGTTAAAAGAGGATTAAGCCAGGATAAACCCAGCAAAACTTCATGAGAATTTGAGGGACCAAGGAAGCTGGGGAGGAATTAAGTTTATGGAAGCTTGTCTTACATTGAAAAAAAAAAAAAAAAAAAAACCAATAAATAATCTTAGCTTTCAACTAAAGAAACTTAGATAAAGAAAAAGTGGTGAATATAATATAATGAAAGAAAAAATAAGATAAAAAAAATCAGAACCCTTAAGGTCATAAAATTAATGTGTTGATTCTGATCAGCAAAAGGATATAACAAAAATAAGAAATAAAAAAGAAAACATCATAAATATTTTCTTCATTATCTAAGGAGCAGTTTTCAAGTATGTCTAGGTTGTCTTGAAAGGCTCTAATTGATCTAGCTAGAAGACATCTTCAAAAAAAAAAAAAAAAATCAAACAGTACAGTTACAGGAAAATAAAACCACACTATAAAGAGAATTCTAAAGATATCAAGTCCTTTAGTCTAAGAATTAAGAAAAAGATCATTTTCTTTTACACAAATACATTGTGAAAAGCTTACCTGTATAGTCTCATTTTACTCAACTTTATTGTTATCAAATCAATTACAGGTGGGATATTACTCTGGGTCTCTGTTACGGTAACAAATATATTTCTCATTGTAATTAATCCAAAATCAGCAACAAAAACATTCCGAGACACTGGAGACTGTGGAATGAGCACAACTGGAGCCTTGATGTTAACATCCAATGCAAACCTAGAACTCTTTCGAGCCAGTTCCTTTACACCATCAGCAGCCATCTCTGCTGCTTGAACAGTTGCTTCAGCCAAGGCATTTTTAACTTCTTGAAAATTATTTATAAATGCCTATAAAGGTGATAAGAATGATATTGATCATATCACATTTAAAAAACATTAGTTATAAATTATATTAACTGTAATTCTACCTCCATAAAGCAAAAAAAAGGGGGGGGGACAGTAAATATAGCTATAAAATACAAATCTAGTCACAAGGACAATGCCAAAGGGATATTTGAATATTCAATAGTATTATTTCCTTATGGTGTACTCTAAGACCTAGTCACTTCTTACAGTTCATTCATGTTTGCAGTTTAGATTTAAAAATCTATGAAGTATTTAAGAACTCTCAGGACTGGTTAAATGGTTCACTGTCTAAGTGTCTGCTACCAGCTGAACACCCAAGTTTAGTCTCCAGGGTGCTCCTGAGGGAAGGCCAAAAACTGACAACTGGGACTCACAAAACTAAAAATTATACACCAAAGGAAACAAGCAACTGAGTGAAGATTAAGTCCACAGAATATGAGAGAATCTTTGCCAGACATACATCCAATAAAGGATTACTATCCAGAGTAAATAAAGAATTAGAAAAAAAAGCACCAAAACAAAAACCCCAAAAATCAATGACTCAAAAGATAAATCTCTAAACAAAAAGATCTCAAAACAACAAATTAGCTAAAAAAATATCTGACAAAGTTCAATGCCCTTATCAACTAAGAAAATGCAAATTACATCATCTTTACCCAGTTGGAAAGGCTAAGTTCAAGAAAACAACTGAAAACAAATGCTGGTGAGGATGAGGGGAAAAGAAGTCCTTATTCACATCTGTGAGGATGGAGGTTGAATTCTCCGTACCCACAAGGAAAGTCGGGTGACAGGCGGTGGTGGCGTACGCCTTTAATCCCAGCACGTCTGCAAGAGTCTGACATACTCAGAGGCAGATGCTCACAGCTAACCATCAAACTGATCATGGGGTTCCCAATGGAGAAGATAGAGTGAAGACTGAAGGAGTTGAAAGGATTCGCTACACCATGAGGAAAGCAACAATCCCAACCAACCAGAGCCCCCAGGGTCTAAACCACCAGCCTGGGAGCGCTTAGGGAGGGACCCATGGCTCCAGCTATATATGCAAGGGAGCTATATATAAGTGGGAGAAGAGATCCTTGGTCCCATGAAGGCTGGACATCGTGGGGGGGGGGATATTCGAGGGTGGGGAGGTGAGGTACGGGGGAGGGTGGGTGGGGGTACACCATCATAGAGGCAAGAGGAGGGGGGAAGGGATAGGGAGTTCCTGGGAGGGAGGGGGGAAAGGGGTAAGGGGAAAACACCTGAAATGTAAATAAAAGTTCCAATAAAAAAAAAAAAAAGAAAGTCAGGGAGGTGTGGTACCCTTTCATCTCAGCAGTCAGTAAGAGTGTGGAGGGGATACACAGACTGAGCTAGGTAAATCAGCAAGCCGAATGAGACTCTGTTCTAATATATAAGGTAGAGAATAACTGAGAAAGACACACAGACACATACATATGTTCTAATATGTTCTAGTTTGCACAAACACACACACACACACACACACACACACACACACACCAACAATAACAAAAGAGACTAGAAGTTGGTATAAAACCAGAAAAATTAAATAGCTGACAGCAAGGGCACAACAGGAATAAAAAAAAAAAAAAACTTATGAAAAGCAGAACTAAAGAACTCAGAAGTTCTATGGAAAACTCATTTCAAGATTCAATTTTATTTCTCAAAGTCTATGGTATCTATAAAATGGAATAATCTTCAATCCTAAGTATAATTTTCTTAATTTCCTAATGGTGACTTTTTGTATATTTGGTATATAGTTTTTTAACTGGAAGGCATGAAATGTAAATGTTTACATTTATGATTTAAACAATAAGTTCAATTAAAGTATACCATATTATGTATATGTATGTATACGTATATTTTTATATAGTATACTATACATTAGTATGTTAACAATTAACTAAAATATTTGTCAAAATATTATATAAAAGAAGTTCTAAATGTTTTGGTTGCTATGGTATGTAACAAATTATTTTAAATATGTACATAAATGTATTTATACATATCTTCTGAGCTTGGTCTCTATTCTATTTTGAAGTTCCTTTAACCAAATGTGATGTTCTAACCTGAAGATACTATAAAATTTTTCTATTAAGTATTTTTGTACAAGGAAAAAGCAAAGATGAAGGAATATCCTTTGTTACTTTAGTTTTAATTTGCAAAATATATCATTATTAGACCAGACATGATGAAACCATACATTAATTCTCAGCACTTGGGAGGTAAAGGCAGGTGGGTCTGTGCAAGTTCCAGGTCAGCCTGGTCTATTCTCTAAGTTCCAGGCCAGCTAGAGGCATATCTTTAAAAAAATTTTATTATGTATATGTATATATTTATATGTGTGTAAACATATATTACATACAAACATGTGTTTATGTACATAACCTAAAATTTAATGCATGCATAAACTTTAAGATGGGTCTTAATGTATGTATAAAACTTAGCAATTTCCTTAGAAAAAAATAATTTATTAAAATACATACCAGTATAGAATATAGGAATTTTGTGATGAACACTACTTCAATACAACCAACAGTTAAATGAACCCGAACATCAACCACACTCATATCTGTGTATGCATAGCCAGCAGTTGCATCCATGTAAGAAATCATTTTGAAGCTGAAAACTTCTTTTTCAGTGATATACAGAGCCTTAAGGAGAGAAGAACCACAAATGTTATAATCAATATTTGAAGTAATATACCCCAAGACAAACATGAAAAGAAGCAAAATAATAGAATATTCTACTATTTGGAAAATCTTCCAGGAATTTGAGAAAGTACAAATGAGACAATTACAAATGCTTTATTAGAATTTGTAACCTAACGTGTTTTCTGTTGTGGTCTTGTGTTTTTAACAGAGGAGAACAGATCCGTATTTCTCTTGGATTTTCTGCCTTGAACTTCAGTCATAACAGAAACATCTTTAGTTAACTTTCAAAGCTGATACACAGCACAGGTACAGATTCCCTGTAGTCAGTGTCTCATTCCTCTAGGTCTGAGACTTTGAATGTTTTTGTTTTCATATTCTTCATTGGAATATCTCAGATTTAAACTTTTCATTCTTCATTGATTGGTTAAGAATTGTTTTAATTACTAAAAAAGAATTGCCTGTGTTCGCTTAAAATTTACAGCTGCATATTACCAGTTAAAAATATAGAAGACAAGAAAGTATGTTTTTTAAAATTTGGAACAGAGTATTAAGTTTATAGTTTTCTTGACTCTTAAATTCTAAATGCAATAACTAGGGGTTGAAAACCACCAGGAAAACCAACCACAGAACAAGAATTCCCAAGAAAACAAAGTATGAGCAATTTTGGAAGGCAGAAGGACGAAAGGAAGAAAGAAAGTCAGGCTTTGGGGTGTGATGCACAAAGCTAGACTAAAGATCATTTCACATCTTAAAAGTAACAAAGAGTCAAAGAATTATTATAATTTTCTCAATGCTATTAGAATTATGAGATAACAAGACCACAAAGTATGCTATCATTTTAGAAATATCAGGAGAGAAGACTACAAGATTCCAAGAGGCAAGGATGGCGAATACCATCTTAAGTAAGAACAATTCAGCTAAAGCATGAAGGTTGAGGGAACACCACTGTGGGGCACAAAATCCCTGGGGAACTAAAACATAGTACTACCTCCATGGCAGGGACTGTGTTGGCCTCTGTTGGGAATGCATAAGGAAAAAACTAAGGGAAATTAGGGTTTTACTTGGTACAGGTCCTCGAAAAGTGAAAACACATCCATCCATCCATCCACTCAAGGCCCAAAACACTGGGCTGGCAAGATAGCTCAGGGGTTACCAGCACTGACCACTCTTCTAAAGGACTGGGGTGAAATTTCCAGCACCCACACGGTAGCTCAAAACTACTTGTATCTCCAATTCCACAGGATCCAGCAACCTCTTCTGGCCTCCATGGACACCAGACACAAACATGGTACAACAAAAGACACACAGACAGATGACGACAGAGTTTGATGGTCATGAGCAACCATGATTACACCCAGAATCAGGACAGCTTAATCTTCAGGTCAACAAGGAGCTTCATTACAGAGATAGCTGTTGTGAAAAGCATGATAGGATCTCAAAGGAAAAAAGGGCATCAATTTCCAAGACCAAAGGGAAATAACGACTTCTAGTGAGGTGTGGGGAGTGTATAAGGAGAGGCATTCTATGTGACCTAGCCAAAGTACAAGGAGCCAGGTAGAAATCAGACACAGGTGAAGTTGTATTCAAAGTTGCTTTCAGTATGGGTGTCAAGAGGTTGAGGCTGAAGTTTTCTTATAGTTACAGCAAGCAATATGCTTTTTAATTGTTTGGGACTAAGTAAGAGATTGCCAGGGGTAGCATTCCAATGTGGGCCAGAGAAGACTAATTTTTCAACTAATTTTATGAAGCCATAATTAATCTGATAGCAAATGGAGAAACACACACAAAAAATCCTCAAATATTTGCATTTGTTACCCAGAATTAAAAAGCACTAAAAACACATTTTTAAAAACTCGAAATTTCTGGGGGTTGGAGAGATGGCTCATCAGTTAAGAGTACTGACTGCTCTTCCAGAAGTCTTGAGTTCACTTCACAAACCATCTGTTATGGGATCCAGTGCCCACTTCTGGTGTGTCTGAAGATAGCAACAGTGTACTCATATATATTAAATAAATAAATCTTTAAAAAAAACAAACAAAAACCATGTAATTTCCAAGATGTCCTTTATATAAAAAGAAATAATAGACTAGCATCAAGCTGTTTTATTTCAGTACAGTATCAGGTGGTGATATCAAAGGTGATTTAAAGGTTTTGTCTTTACCAATAACTAGAGGACTATACAACAATTCATTTGTAAATGGAGAATGTTGTTTCCCAGTACACAATGACTTGATCTGAAAGTTAAAATCTGTAACAGTAATGAGTTTAGTTTAACAATAAAACCCAAACCCAAAAAGGACAATAGTATATGGCTAACACAAAATGACCACAAAACTTAAATCAGGGTAAAAGAACTTCTGTGTCTTTGGTGACTCAATGGAGTAGTTGATTTAAAATACTACCTACACTAGAATCCAAGGAACATTAAAAGAAAACACACACTGAGGCAAGAAGACAGGAGAAAGAAACTTTCGAATCTGTGCCTCTTTTATCTTGTATTTTAATTTGTGCATATTTTAAAATTACAGAAGAAAATGAACATAATTCATTTCTTGGCTAGAACTCATTTGTGTTACTGTCTGTATGTCTTTTAGTAAATAATTTAATTTCTGTGAGCATCACTTTCTAGAAAAATTAAAATGTATGATCTACTCTTCACTGTCTTATATTTACCATAAATATAAGTAAAAGTGATGAGGAGTTAATGACTTTGAAAGGTTTCTTATTCCTTATTTCTATGAGTCATACATGTTTTGAGACTCTTGTGCTAAATTACTCTCTATTAATATATATGTAGTATATATAAGTGTCTGTATATACACAAGTATAATTTTTTTGTCTCACATAAAAATTCAGGTGGTGATTATATCAGTAACGATGAACATAACTGAAGAGTGCTCAGCAATTAAGAGCACTTATTGCTCTTCTAGAGAACCTGAGTTCAGTTCCCAGCATCTACATGGTGGCTTACATGTGTTGGTAACGCCAGTTCCAAGGGATTCATTACTCTCTTCTGGCTTTGGGGGAAACAAGATATGTATGCAGTACAAACTCCATTATGCATAATAAGACACTGTTAATATGTGCATGCAGGTATATATATATATATATATAATTATATATATACACAACACACAACACACACACACATACATATATACATTACATAACATACAAACATACATATACATACATGAAAGCAAAACGCTCACACATAAAAAATAAATGAATAGGCACAGGGAGAGCTAGTCTCCCAAATACGAAATATCTAATCACTGGTAAGACCATCCCTACGCAATACCTAGCCCATGTGGGACCCACTCAGAGCCCACAGGACACAGGAATCTCAGAGCAGCCTGGGACAGGATCCTTACGGTTTCCACCTGGGCCCAGAGCTGACCCTGTGACACAGCTCTCCACATCAAATCCTGCTAAGAGAGCTGGTCTCCCAGGAGTACTGACACACCTAAGATCATAGGCTCACAGAAGGGACAAGCTACAGTCAGAGACAGCAAGACCAGCAAACACCAGAGATAACCAGATGGCAAGAGGCAAGTGCAAGAACATAAGGAACAGAAAGCAAGGCTACTTGGCATCATCAGAACTCAGTTCTGCTACCACATCAAGCCCTGGATACCCCAACACACCAGAAAAGCAAGGTCTCATTTAAAATCACATCTCATGATGATGAAAGAGGACTTTAAGAAGGACGTTAAAAATAACATCATTAAAGAAATACAGGAGAACACAGGCAAACAGGTAGAAGCCCTTAAAGAGGAAACACATAAATCCCTTAAAGAAATACAGGGAAACACAATCAAACAGGTGAAGGAATTAAACAAAACCATCCAGGATCTAAAAAACAGAAACAGAAACAATAAAGAAATCGGAAAGGGAGACAACCCTGGAGATAGAAAACCTAGGAAAGAGATCAGGAGTCAGGGACACAAGTATCACCAACAGAATATAAGAGATAGAAGAGAGAATCTCAGAGAATAGAAGGCATTGGCACAACAATCAAAGAAAATACAAAAAGCAAAAGGCTCCTAACTTAAAACATTCCAGAAATCCAGGACACAATAAAAAAGACTGAACCTAAGAATAATAGGTATAGAAGAGAGTGAAGATTCCCAAACCAAAGGGCCAGCAAATATCTTCAACAAAATTAAAGAAGAAAATTTCCCTAATCTAAAGAGATGCCCACAAACACACAAGAAGCTTACAAAACACCAGATGGAACCAGAAAAGAAATTCCTCCCTCACATAATAATTAAAATATGAAATGCACAGAACAAAAAAAGAATATTGAAAGCAGTAAAGAAAAAAAAAAGTCAAGAAACATATAAAGGGAGACCCATCAGAATTAAACCAGACTTCTCAGCAGAGACTCTAAAAGTCAGATGATCTTGGGCAGGATATCATACAAACCTTAAAAGAACAAAATTGACAGCTCAGGCTACTATACCCAGCAAATCTATCAATTACCATAGATGGAGAAACCAAGATTCCATAACAAAACCAAATTTAAATAGTATATTTCCACCAATCCAGTCCTACAGAGGATAATACAAGAAAAACTTCAACACAAGGAGGGAAACTATACCCCCTAAAAAGCAAGAAAGTAATCTCACAACAACCCCAAAAGAAGAGAACCACACAAACATAATTTCACCTCTAACAACAAAAATAACAAGAAGCAACAATCATTGGTTCTCAATATCTGTCAACATCAATGGACTCAATTTTCCAATAAAAAGACATAGACAAAAAGCTGGACATGTAAATAAAACCCAGTATTTTGCTGCATATAGGAAACACACCTCAGTCACAATGACAGACACTACCTCAAAGTAAAAGGCTGGAAAACAATTTTCCAGGCAAATGGCCCCCAAGAAACAAGCTGGAGTGGCCATTCTAATATCCAATAAAATAGACTTTCATCCAAAAGTTATCAAAAAATATAAGGAAGGACACTACATACTCATCAAAGGAAAAATTCACCAAGAGGAACTCTCAATTCTAAACATCTATGCCCCAAATGCAAGGGCATCCACACTTGTAAAAGAAATATTACTGAAGCTCAAAGTACACATCAAACCTCACACAATAATCGTAGGAGACTTAAACACTCCACTCTCACCAATGGACAGATCATGGAAATAGAAACTACACAGAGACACAGTGAAACTAAGAGAAGTTATGAACCAAATGGACTTTAAATAGACATCTACAGAACATTTCATCCAAAAACAAATGAATAAACCTTCTTCTCAGCGCCTCACACTATCTTCTCCAAAACTGACCATATAATCAGACACAAAACAAGCCTCAAATAATGCAAGAAGATTGAAATAATCCCATGTATCCTATCAGATCACCTCATGCTAAGGCTGTTCTTTAACAACAACAACAAAAACAAAAAAACAACAGAAAACCCATATACACATGGAAGCTCAACAACTGTCTACTCAATGATAACTTGGTCAGGGAAGAAGTAAAGAAATTAAAGACTTTTTAGAATTTGACAAAAATGAAGGTACAACATACACAAACTTATGGGACACAATCAAAGTAGTGTTGAGAGGAAAACTAATAGCACTGATGCCTCCATAAAGAAATTGGACAGAGCATACACTAGCAGCTTAATAGCACATCTAAAGGTTCTAGAACAACTAGAAGCAAATATTCCAAAGAGGAGTAGATGGCAAGAAATAATCAAATTCAGGGCTAGAATCAACCAAGTAGAAACAAAGAGAACTATACAAAGAATCAACAAAACCTGGAGCTGTTCTTGGAGAAAATCACAAGATAGATAAAACTTTAGCCAGACTAACCAGAGGGCACAGAGACAGTATATAAATTAGCAAAATCAAAAATGAAAATGGAGATATAACAACCTGAAGAAATTTAAAAAATTATCAATTATACTCAACAAAACTGAAAAATCTAGATGAAATAGATGGTTTTCTAGACAGAAATCAGGTACCAAAGTTAAATCAGGATCAGATAAAACATCTAAACATTCCCATAACCCCTAAGGAAATAGAAGCAGTCATTAAAAGTCTCCCAAACAATGGACCAGATGGTTTTAGTGCAGAATTTTGTCAGACCTTAAAAGAAAACCTAACACCAATACTTCTTCAAACTCTTTCATAAAACAGAAACAGAAGGAACACTACCCAATACATTCTATGAAGCCACAGCTACACTTATACATAAAGCACAGAAATACCTTGCAAAGAAAGAGAACTTCAGACCAATTTCCCTCATGAACACTCAATAAAATTCTTGCAAACTGAATCCAAGAACACATGAAAATAATCATTCACCATGATCAAGCAGGCTTTATCCCAGGGATGCAGCAATGGTTCAATATATGGGAATCCATCAACATAATCCACTACATAAACAAACTCAAAGAAAACAATACCACATGATCATTTCATTAGACACTGAAAAAGCCTTTTACAAAATACAACACATCTTCATGACAAAAGTACTGGAGAGATCAGGAATTCAAGGTCCACACCTAAATATAATAAAAGCAATATACAGCAAGCCAATAGCCAACATCAAACTAAATGGAGAGAAACTTGAAGCAATCCCACTAAAATCAGGGACAAGACAAGGCTGCCCAATCTCCCCCATCTATTAAATGTAGTATTCGAAGTTCTAGCTAGAGCAATTAGACAACAAAAGATCAAAGGAATACAAATTGGAGAGGAGGAAGTGAAGATATCACTATTTGTGGATGATATGATAGTATATATAAGTGATCCCAAAAGTCACAACAGAACTCCTAAACCTGATAAACAACTTCAGCAAAGTGGCTGGGTATAAAATTCACTCAAACAAATCAATAGCCTTCCTCTACTCACAGGATAAACAGGCTAGAAAGAAATTAGGGAAACGACAACCTTCACAGTAGTCACAAATAATTTAAAATATCTTGCTTGGCCTGACACTAACCAAGCAAGTTAAAGATCTGTATGACAAGAACTTCAAGTCTCTAAAGAAAGAAATCCAAGACCTCAGAAGATGGAAGATCTCCAATGCTCATGGATTGGCAGGATTAAAATAGTAAAAATGGCCATTTCACCAAAAGAAACCTACGATTCAATAATCACCATCAAAATTCTAACTCAATTCTTCACAAAGATAGAGCAATTTGCAAATTCATTTGGAATAACAAAATACCCAGGATAGCAAAAACTATTCTCAACAATAAAAGAACTTCTGGGGAACTCACCATCCCTGACCTCAAGCTGTACTACAGAGCAATAGTGATAAAAACCACATGGTATTGATACAGATACAGGCAGGTAGATTATTGGAATAGAAGTGAAGACCCACAAATGAACCCAAACACTTTTGGTCACTTGATCTTTGACAAAGGAGCCAAAAGCATCCAGTGGAAAAAAGACAGCATTTTCAACATTGGTTCTGGTTCAACTGATGGTCTGCATGTAGAAGAATGCAAATTGACCCATTCCTACCTCCTTGTACAAAGCTTAAGTCCAAGTGGAGCAAGGACCTCCACAGAAAACCAGATATGATGAATCTAATAGAAGAGAAAGTGGCAAAGAACCTCAAACACATTGCCATAGGGGAAATTTTCCTGAACAGAACACCAATGGCTTATGCTTTAAGATCAAGATTTGACAAGGGGGACTTCATAAAATTGCAAAGATTCTGTAAGTAAGAACACTGTCAATAGGACAAAATAGCAACCAACAGATTGGGAAAAGATCTTTACCAACCCTACATCCAATAGAGGACTAACATCCAAAATATACAAAGAACTTAAGAAATTAGACTCCAGAGAACTAAATAACACTATTAAAAATGGAAAAGAGAACTAAACAAGAATTCTCAATTGAGGAATCTAGAATGTCTGTGAAGCACTTAAAGAAATGTTCAGCATCCTTAGTCATCAGAGAAATGCAAATCAAGATGACCCTGAGATCCCACCTTATACCAGTCAGAATGGCTAAGATTGAAAACTAAGGTGACAGCAGATGCTGGTGAGGATGTGAAGAAAGAGGATTCCATTCCTCCATTGCTGGTGGGATTTAAAGCTGTTACAACCAGTCTGGAAATCAATCTGACAGTTCCTCAGAAAATTGGAAATAGTTCTACCTGAGGCAGCTATAAGATTCCTGGGCATATACACAAAAGATGCTCCAATTATAACAAGGACATATGCCCCTATACTCATAGCAGACTAATTTATAATAGCCAGAAGTTGGAAACAACTCATATGTCCCTCAACAGAGGAATGGATACAGAATATATGGTATACTTACTCAATGGAGTATTATTCACCTATTAAAAACAATGATTCATAAAATTACACAGGCAAATGGATGGAACTTGAAAATATCATCCTGAGTGAGGTAACCCAGTCTGTCTCTGTCTCTCTCTCTCTCTCCTCTTCTCTCTCTCTCTCTCTCTCTCTCTCTCACAGTATGTACTCATTGATAAGTGGATATTAGCCAAAAAGCAGCTCAGAATACCCACGATAAAACTCACAATCCATATAAAACTCCAGAAGAAAGAAGACCACACCAAAGTGTGGATGCTACAGTCCTACTCAGAAGTGGAAAGAAAATAATCTCCAGAAGTAGAGAGAGAGGAGGGGGAGGCTAAAGGGGGTCTGGTTCAGAAAAAGGAGAAGATGGAGGAAAAGTACAGAGGGTCTGGAATTTGAAAGGAGGAGAGTAGCAGTGGGAGAGAGGGAACTAGGGTAGCCACTAGAAAGTCCCAGATATCAGAAACCCAAAAGGTTCTCAGGACCCAACAGGGAGGACATTATCCTAAATACCCAACAAAGGGGAGATAGAACCTGTAGTGACCATATCCAGTGGATAGACATGGCCCCGGTTGGGGCCGCCCACCCACCTCAAAAATATTAATCCAGAATTCCTCCTGTCAAAGGAAATGCAGGGACAAAGAATGGAGCAGAGACTGAAGAAAAGGTCATCCAGAGACTGCCCCATCTAGGCATCCATCCCATCTAAAGACACCAAACTCAAGACACTATTGCTGATTCCAAGAAGTGCTTGTTGACAGGAGCATGGTATAGCTGTGCCCTGAGAGATTCTGCCAGAGCATGACCAATACAGATGCAGATGTACACAGTCAAACATTGGACTGAGCATAGGGACCCCAATGGAAAAGTTAGAGCAAGGACTGAAGGAGCTGAAGGGGTTTGCAACCCCATAGGAAGAACAACAATATCAATCAACCAGACCCCCCCCCCCCGCAAAGTTCCCAGGGAATAAACCACCAACCAAAGAGTACACATGGGGGGACCCATGGCTCCAGCTGGATATGTATCAGAGGACTGCCTTATCAAGCAGCACAGGAAGGGAGCCCCTTGGTCCTATGAAGGCTCGATGACTCAGGGTTGTGAATGCTAGGGTGGTAAGGTGGGAGTGGGTTGGTGGGTTGGAGACACCCTCATAGGGGCAACGGGGACAAGGTGGGGGGAAGAGGGGCCTTGTGGAGAGGAAACTGGGATGGTAGATAACATTTGAAATATCAATAAATAAAATAAAGAAAAAAGAAATGAATAATAATATTGATAACAAACTAAGTCCAGATATGAACAAAATTTTTTTTCTTGTTAAATTCTAAGTGCTCACATCCTGACTCAAAGAGCACTGATTCAGGATTTTCTGATCTCACAGTTCAGTATTTGTCACCACTTCCTACAACACATCAATTTGCTTAAATTTCTTATTATTCAAAAATTACTAACAAAATAACTAGCCATTGGTTATTTGGTTTCAAAGAGTTCTCTTATTTTCATAGCTATATACATTGGTGAGCATCCTTGAAAATATACTTGAAATAGTTCACATCTTCTAATATCACTATATGAAATAGGCAGTTTAGGATACTTAAAGAAAAAAACATTTATTTTGAATTGAGATTAGCAACACTCCTCTCCCAACCACCCCAAAGGCTCTTTCTTCCAAAAACATTATTTACTTAGGAAAAATTATAATTTTAATTTTATAAATAAAAACTAAATTATATAACAAAAAATCATACAAATATTAAGTATAAAAATCAATTGTGCCTGAAATTGTGCCCATTATGCATAAGACACATTGGTAATATATGACAATTACTATTTAATTGATATGAACATTACATGTTTAATGATATATTAGTATTTAATAAAATCAAAATCTCACCTTTTTGTAGACAGCCATTTTATCAGAATCTAACACAATTATATTCCTTAGCTTTGCATTTATTTCAGTGACTAAAGGCTTCATAATCATCTCAGAATCAAGCCCTAAGGGAATAAAACAATGAATAATTGTTATGTCTTCTTCAATTTGTTAACATTAAATAATATTTTTATGAGAAGTCATTACCTTCGATCTTAATTTCAGAAATGTTTTCTTTCTGATCCTGAATAAAAATCCGTAAACAAGATAATTCTGCCAAAAGCTGCAAGGTAATAATATCTTCATTCGTGGGTAGCTTTAAAGCTACAAAACAAAAATCATGTTTTAACAACACAAGGAAAGATTTAGTAATTACCACACTACACTTAGAAGGCAGATAAACTATCATAAGTAATCAGATCTACAGTTCAACTATAAGCAAAAATAAATGATTCCCTACTGAATTGAGAACTCAATAAAAAACAGTTATCTAATGAATATAAAAACAAGCGGGCCAAAGAGTGGTCTTAGAGTGACTAATCCTTTGAAACTGAAAAACCATACCAATAATTGAATCTTAGAGACACTATCGTAATAGAAAGCAGAGGTGCTCATTATGCTAAATGATAGCAGATAGAGCATCTCTAATGCAAAGTTTCAAATGCTCCAAAATCAAAGGCTTTTGGAGCATCACCATTCTACTCAAGAGCATTTGGATTTTTAGAGCATCTTAATCTTCACTCTGATTAAAAAGAGACCACGATAATACTGAAATGCTGCCAGTTACATTTTGCAAATCTAAAATATCATATAGCAATTTAAACTAAATCAAAAATTTCTCATCTAATTTTCAACTTAAATCTTTTACAAAATAAGCATCTTTTCTTTAGCAGTAATCAGTTTTTTTTATTGCAGTTTTCTAAAATTAACTTGGTATAGAATGAATCGGTTTAGATTATTTGTCCAATTAAAAGCAACACCAGAGACTAAAATTACTGTTTCAATTGGTGACAAAAACAAAAAAACTTAAATTTAAAAGAAATATACCAAGTATTTTCATGATATCTCCTTTGTCTTCAGGCTCTGCAGCAGACACTGAGGCAGATTTTTCCCTTAATTTCGGAAGAATATTATTAAGATAATTCATAGTATTCAAAAGTGCTTCAGTGTGTAAATGAATATCCAAAGAGGAAAAATTCACCTATGGAACAAAACTGACATTAGTACTAGCAAGCCAAGAACAGGTAAGATTCTGCATAGAGCCTTACCAACCTAAGACAGAAGTGCATTGCTTTTGATAATGCATATCCCATGATGGGTAAGTAAGGCACTCTTGTCAGAAAGACCTAAGACAGGCTCAGTCTTGTTTATGAAATAAAAAAGCGAGAGGTATGGAGAGCTTTTGGGGCTGCTTGGCAGGAATCTGATATTGGCCAAGGACAAGGAAATGGGTTTCAGGCAGGAATCTGACATTAGGCTAGAACAAAGAAGTAATTTCAGCAGGAATATAATGAATTTTAGGCTAGAAGAAAGAAGTAGGCTTCAGGCATGAAATGACTTTGGGCTAGGACAGGAAGTAGGCTCAGTTATTTTGGTCATCCTGATAAGCCCTTGATCATGGGAGTGATCATGGGACTTTATTTATTGCCTTGCTTAGTCTCTGGTTATTTGAGTTTATTGTCTTGCTTGTTCCTTGAGTATGTGTATCTATTGTATTGCTAGTTTCTCAACCTAGAACTGACCTTAATATTTGCATGTAATTAAAATGATATAAAAGCAATAAATAAATAAATAAATAAAATACTCAGCTTTATTCTCAGGGATTTTATGATTTCAATTATAAAACAACTATTTGTAAGACATCTAAGCACAGGAATACAGTATCTAATTTAAAAATAAATAATTATATAGTCATACCTTAATAAGTTGTAAAACATTGTTATAGGTACTATTCAAATTTGGTGCATTTTTTTCAACCTATCCAAAAAGAAAATGTATCAATTAGAACATGTTAGAAAGGCATGTTATACCTACAATTGTTTAATAGGTGCAAATTTCTCATGATGTGTACACTATACATAAAGTAATCATATGTGACAGTGAATATTGTTATATACTTAGTGATGTAGATATGTATAACATACACATATGCATACATATGACTGCAGACTGATAATATCGAAAAAGGCACAATTTATCCTTTTTGAATAGTAATTCATTTAATATGCATTACACAATTGCTTTATTCATCTTCTTTAGATTTTGTATATTCTAAAACCTGATACAAATTTAATAACAAAAATTTAAAGAAATCTCCACTAATCAAAAGCAAAAATGGTCTTTTAAGTACAATAAAATTCTCTCGGCAAAATTCTTATTACAGAATAATTATTAAAGCATCAGAACGTCAAAATAAAGAATAATTCATAAATAGACCACAGTACATATAGAAGATTCAGAAAATGTTTTTAAAATAGTATTTATTTAATGTATATTAGTATACTGTAGATGTTTTCAGACATACAAGAAGAGGGCATCAGATCCCATTACACATGGTTGTGAGCTACCATGTGATTGTGGGGAATTAAACTTAGGAGTCAGTGCTCTTAACCACTAAGCACTAGTCCCTTCTCCCACCGTCCCACTTTGTTTTTAAAAATATTAAGATTCACAAAATTTTAAAACTGATATTGTGAACCTACATAAACGACATTTAAAAAGTAGGTAACTATACAGTGGTAGAAATGAAGTAAATTCATCCTCTTAAGCTGTATACAATAAGACATTTATCAACTCTAAACATTTGTTTCTTTTTCAATACTCTGGTGGGAAAAGTCAACCTAGGGGCCATTTTTTTTTTCTTGGAACACAGGGAACTTATTTTGGTGTATGAAGTATTTGTAAATCAAAACCACAAGACAATAATGACAAAACAAAAAGGCCCTTAGAGGAAGTGACAAGGTTATGTTAAGAGTGTGGATTAAGCACACTAACTTTTGAACTTCAATAGCACATCTATCTGCCTATGAGGTGAGATCAAACTACTTACCTTCATGAATTCCAATGTTAATAAATCTTCCATTGTGTTATCCAGGGTCGTGATCAAATAAACTGGTTTCTTGTTTTCATCTAAAAATAATTTAAAAATTATTTCTTGGTAGGAATATTAACTGAAAACAAATTAGTAATTATGATTGAAAATGATTTCCCTAGATTCTCCTCAATAAAGTCCCCCCTCTTGGTTTTATAACTCAAAAAAAAAAAAAATGTCATTTTTCCATACAATGTACTCTTCCTTTCTACTTTAACACTAAAGTCTCAAGTCTGTAACAAAACAAGCTGTTAAAGAACCAAAGTAATTTTTAGGGCATGAGGAATTCCAGTATTGAGTCATAACAACGCCTGAAAGAAAACAGTGAGTATCTCTGAAAACACTAGTTGTTGAGAAGATCAAAAACATGTTAATTTTTCTATATACCAGATAGAAATCAGTCTTAGCAGTATAAAATAATTACTAGTTTTATTACTGATCCAGTTCAAAACTAGAGATTCTATGAGAACTGCTAGGGGAGGTATCTGTATAGCCTTTAAAACTGTCACTATCAAATTACTTACAGCTGTTTGAAAATCAGCATCTAGAGACTTAGATAAAGAACCACAAACTAATTACCATGATCTTGCAGAGAAAACAGAACAATGTGCATATAGCCCTTCAAACCTAAAAGCTTAAGGGTACAAGAACCAGTTTCCTATTTTAGGTACTACTCACTATAGTTTTCAACCCTAAAGAAGACCACACTGCATTTACACATAATTTTGACATAACAGAACAAAATTTAACATCTACATGTGATGATCTTTGTGTGACTAAGAGATAACGTGATATAACTACACAAATATAAATACACAACTGTGACAATCTACCATACTCAAGTTTGAGAGACTGAGAGATAACTGACATAGTATACCATACTCAAGTTACTGTAATCAAAAGATGACTTGAAATAATCCAGCATACTAAAATTTGAGAGACCAAGAGATAACTGACACAGTGTACCACACTCAAGTTTGGGAGCTGAAGAGATAACTGTGACATAGTCCACCACACTCAAGTTCCCACAGACTGGAAAACAAGTAGAGACTGTGAAACTGTACCATGCATCACCTCTGATTTAATTTTAGGTTACACTACTTAATTGATACATGATTTATAAAAGAGTCAATGAACTTAACAGATGTCACTCACCAAAGAAGTTATGACAAATTGGCACATGAAAGGATTCTATACACCATATGTCATCAGAGAAATTCAAACTGCCATTACATACCTATTAGAAGAACTCAAGTCCGGACACTAACAAGATGTGAGGACAGAACAACAAGCACTCTTATTTATTACCAACAGAAATGAAAAATGACATAATCACAGGAAATTTGGAGGTTCATTACAAACGTTATATAATTAACATATAATCTAGGGTTATGCTCCTTAGTATTTACCCAAAGAAAGGGGCATACTAGCTCTATTCCAAAGTTTGCATATAGATATTTATAGCATCTTTATTCATAACTGACAAAACCCAGAAGAAATCAAGATGTTTTTATGAAGTTAGTGGACAAGCAACCAATAATGTTTCTAGAGAAAGGAGTATGACTTATTGATCAACAGTAACTAGCTGTCAAGCCATGAAAAGATAAGGAGAAATTTAAACATAGATTACTAAAAGAAGCTAACCTTAAAAAGGATGTACACTATATTATTCCAATGAAGATATGCAATACAAAGGCAAAGCATGGATGACAGGGAGATAACCTTAAGCCAGGTAGAACAGCAGAATGAATGAAGGACTGCAGATATTCAGCACAGTAAAGCCATGCTTATAATGAAAGCAGTGTAGAAACTTGCCTTTATATATTTGTCTAAACACATAAAAAGTTTAATACAGATTTTTAAATCTAATGTAAATAATGTATTTCAGGTGATAAAGTGAATATGTTCATCAACTTTAACAAACATATCACACTGTTAGGGAAGCTAATAAGTGAACAGACAGACCTAGAAAAGATTTATTCAGTGAAGTAATCCAGAAGCAGAAAGACAAATGCCTCTCTTGTCTATAGTTCCCTAGCCCCAAATAACAAGATTCAAGTGCAGATACAACCCCTCATTAAAGAAGTTTCTCTTTGTAGCTAATGAAGACAAAAAAGAAAAATCACAAAATAGAAATCAATAGATTCATTGACATGAAACTCCTGCATCACGACAGGAGGACCTGAGCCATTACAAGGTCCCCTTCAATTATTGGAGGTCAGGCCTATATCCCCGCCTTCGACAAGAATAGAATCGCCAAGGTCCTTCTATACTTAGAGAAGGGGGGAGATGTCAGGAGCAGCCCTACATATACACTAAAGGCCTAAAGTCAGCCATAGGCCTAAAGTCAGCAATAGTCCTGACATACATGAATGCTAACACCAAGTCTTGGGTCTCTGTGGAAAAACACTGAAAAGCAGACTATAAGCTATTGTAAACAGGCGGCTTCTAGTGGAAATTTACCAGCCCAAGTAGTCATAGGTCTTATAAATAGGCAGCCTCGGTGGACAGTACCAATTTAGATAAGGACAAGTGAATCATAGGCAGAGTCATAGTGACCTGTCCCCTGAACCTACATCCAGCTGATACCCTGTTCTGAAAGGTATCTGTACTCCCCCTGAACACCTATGCTCCGGTGCCATTCCCTTCCCCACATCCTGCTTTTTTGTGTTTATAACCTCTGTGTAAATAAGTAAATTATGATGTGATTTAAATAACTAAATAAATTAAAAAAAAAAAAAGAAAGCTTCTGCATCTATGGCTCAGGGAACATCACAGAAGAGTGAGCAGAAGAGTGTAAGAGCCAGGAAGTCTGCTGTGAGACTCCAGAAAGGGCTGCATACACAGGACTAGAACAACGGCAGTAACAACAGACCTGCTAATAGTGCAATAGAGAATGTTTTACAGGGTCCCATTCCTAGACAAAAACCAATCAACCAACAACCAAACAAACAAAAAAACCCATAGGCTTCTAATAACTGCTGAGAGAGGTAGAATTAGCCTCTCCCAGGAATGATCGCCTAAAATGGTTATTCAATACAAAAGTTATTAAGCCCTGAAGTCACATATAGGCAACAAAAACATACTTAGCAAATTTTATTTATATACTTGGGTATACATACACATATGTAATATTCAAAGAAAGACAGGTGCTATTGATCTAAGAGTAGAGAATTTGTGGGAGGAGCAAGGGAAAGGATAAATGATATAATAAAATTTTAAATAAAAATGTACTGAGGAAAGAAAATCGACTAACATAAATTTAAAGGTAATAGCCTTGGACTTATTTTTTTAGACTTTCAAAATATAAATATATTGATTTAAAGCCTGGGAAACAGAAAATTCAATAGCAGGTAATCAAATTATGAAAGTAATGTACATATTTTAATAGTCTTACCTAAATATTCTGGACATTTTAACCATAATTCTTTCAAAAGGCATTTCCTTTCAAGTCAAATGTTCTAATCTCAGCTTCTGTTCCCAAGCCTAAAACACCCATTTCTAGCACAGGTAGTTCACAGTCTCCCACAAGGTGATAAAACTGAATCAACACCTGCAGAAGAAAGGCAGAGTACACGGGTCACATATGTGATAACAATATATAAATACAGAAGATGTAGTATGTGGTATATTACGAATTAAATGTAATATTGATTTTATATTCCCCCCCCACACATATGAAGCATACTTATACTGTAGAAACATTACCAAAAAGATGTACTGAAAAGCTGCCCACAATATACCACTTAAATACTAATTCTTAAGGAAGATAATCAAGATCATACACCAAGTCTCCATATGCCTTGGACAGTGTCTATTAGCAATGAGACTATGTTGAGCAAAATGTACAAAGTATAAATGACAATTCACTTAGCCCACATTTATGTAACTTACCTCTGCTACTTCAAATCGCATCCTAAGTCGAAGAAAATTCATTGAATTATCTTTCTTTTGTAATTTTTTCTGCCGAGTACCTTTAACTCCACATGACACTTGAGAACACTCTTCCAAGGGACTACATGGTGCATCAAAAAATTCCTCCTCTGAGTCTAAATTTCATGAAATATTTTGCTTTAGTCAACAGCAGAAATAACATATGTTTAACATATGTTTTTTTAGTTTTTCTGAAATAAATGTATGCATTAAAATGCTATGGGTCTATATTAAAAGTTGAACACAAAAGCTAGAAAAAGAATACAGAAATTACTTTTAAATAAATATAACACTGCAAAGAATAAAACATGTAAATTATAAAATATTTAATATTTAGCTTAAAATCAATTTCTTAAGATTCATTTTTATTTCTTATTATATGCATATGTATCTGTTGGCAGGCATATGAATGAAGGGGCCCATGGAGTCCAAAGAAAGGCCACAGATTCCCTTGAGCTGGAGTGAGGCAGTAGAGTTGCCCCAGTGTGGGTCCTCTGAACTATGATCCTATGCTAGCACAGAATGAACTTTCAACCACTGAGCTCTCTCTCCCAACTCAAAAAATCAACTTAAAAAAAAGCATTAGTCTAGTTCAAAGTTAGGTAAGAAATGTTTTAACAGAAAACTATACCAGTGATTGTGTACAATATGAATACTAAAAGGAATATGCTACCATGCTCACTGTATTTGGACAGTGTAACAGAAGTTAGTTTAAAACTCTGCAATATTAGCACAGAGGCCAGGATCAGAAATGTTAATAAAGCACCTCCTTTAACTACAGCTTGATTTAATGTAATTTTAGTTACCTGTAATCAGCCATGGTCTGAAAAAGTACATAAAAAATTGAACTAGTCAACTACTTAAAATATCAAACCAGTTTTTAATTGAGTAACATGAGGAGTTCTCATGCTACCTGCCTCAAATGTGACTTATCCGTTTTGTCAGTAGATTTATTGTGGGCTAAAAAGGAGAAGCTTCCTTGTGAAGTTCAAAGTTCACAGGTTTGTTGGCGTGAACTAACCATTAGACAGCGGTAAAGACAGAAAAATGAATGAATGTGAACTGAGGAGAATCAACCACAAGACTGTGGATGCCAATGTGACCCAGTGAGGTTCATATATTCACAGCCTTCTTACAAGAGAGGGAAAGATGAGGACTGTAACAACAATTTTAGGGAAAAGTAAATGACTAGGTAAATGAATGGGTCCAATGCTCAGATTGGCTAGGAAAGTTCTTTGAGAACTAAATGTACCATATTGATTAACAATTGCCTACGTGTAAATTCAGTACAGGTATGGTGACATTTTTTAAACTTTCCCTATAGGCAAGGTAACGTTAATGAGAATTTAGGAAGAAACTATTGTTAGCTGCTGATAACTTGTTTTCCTTAGCAGGTTAGGTGGTGGTACTTACTTAAAGCCTTTTCTATCACATCTACAAGGACTCTTAAGTGAGCAGCTGCCATAGTCCCTCAGAATTTATATTAAAACTATAGGATCCAAACTGTAAAGTTATTAAACAACTTAGTCACACTACTGAAAGGAGATGGCTACTGGGAAGGGAAAGTCCTTCTTTACAGACATGGCCCCTACCAGGCTGTTCATGCCATACACTCATGTGTACATGTGTTGCTCTATATGGACTCTGGGGTTATTAGTACCATTGAAAGGGGGACATAAGTCAGAGAGAGACAGAATGCTTATCTCTAGGGGGAGTTGGAATGAATAGTGGTGGATGGGACATGATGAAAACACTATCTAAATATATGCAATTTTACATACATTTAACAACAAACACACTAAAGTGAAGTACATCCCTAATTAGCTAAACTGTTAGGTCATATAACCTCAGACTTAACCTTTCTCTGCACACCACATACACATTTTCTTTGTTAGTCTTCTCTAAAGTCTTGAAAATGTAGAAATATATATTTTTCCAACATGGCCATGAAAAAAAAGAATACTTGACAGTGAAATATTAAAAAAAAAAAAAAAGTAAGTTTTATATGTAAATGCAGATGTTAAATTTGATTTTCCTCCCTTAAAAAATAGAAATAAAAATCTTACTATCTCAAATTTCTTCAAATAATACATTTTAAATTAAGCATCTACATACAAACTTTCTTCTTTTTTTAATCTCAAACTCAATAATGACTTCTGTTAGGGATTCTTGATTAAAATTAGAATTTATTCTTGTCAAAGTGATTCCACTACAGATGTAACTTTAAAGAATACTTATATTATTTAAAGAATTTGCATAATAATGTCTCCGCAACTTAGGAACACTGCTGCCACCTGGCATTTTCTGTATTTCCAAGGATGCCTGCCATCTTGCATAAGGATGCTACTGTGGTGGTTAGTTACAACAGCACAAAGAGGCATAAGCTTCCTTTCATACGGATTCTAAAACACACATAGGAAATGACCTTTGCACTGCTGTTTCCCTTACAATAAAGGCATTCTTTTTTTAAAACATAATATTTTTAATTATTTAAAAATTATTGAGGATTTCAGACAGTGTATTTTGATCACATTCACTGTCCCTTCCCAAATTCTTCCTAGACCCACCCACTCACCAACTTTGAGGTTTTTTTCCTTCCTCATCAATGCCGATGTGCTGCCTTCACCTGAAGGAGGGAGACTCATTTCTGATTGTCTACCATTTACACATGACATAACTTTTAATACCTCTATTGATTTTTCTTTTATTAATTATTCTTTACAGAGAAATGAAAGTTAAAAGAAAAAGATGTTTATACCCCTACACATGGTCATTTGAAGAAAACATCCCTCAAAATGTAAACTAATTCATTTAGGCATATGTAATAGAAAAGATTCTATTAAGCAGTTTCATTTTACCATCTTCAGTAACAGGTTGTTCCAATAAAGGGATTAACTTCTGAGAAATGTGTGATACTGGCAAAGTAGATGCTTGAATCTGAAACAAAAGTAACTCACTGTCAATTAGAACACAGACCTTTTATTCAAATTTATATGATAATCTGCACAAAAAACTACTCAATTCAAACAATGTTAGAAGAAAACAGGTCCAAAGCAAGATAATTAACAATAAAATATATGAAAATTCAAGTGCTTTTAAGTGGTTGGAGTTGTAGCTCAGTAGGTAGAGAGTGACTCTCCTCCAGCACCACTTCCCCTGACCCTGACATCACATCAAGGCAGTCATTGGAGATTATGGCATTAATCCTAAGACTTGGAGATGAGGCAGAATGATAACAAATCTGTCATCTTTGGCTCAGTCTAAAAAGAGGAAGAAGTGGTTTTACAGAGGTAATACGCTCAAAGTATAGTATATACTTGTATGAAAATGGCTGTAGAAAAATTATTTTTAAAGTGAGTACTTTTATAAGTTTGATGCTAAGTATAATCATGGAGTGCCTACAATAAATTCCTTAGGGATCTGTAAGGATTCTGAGATCTATTTTAACTTGGCAATTTGCTAGGACCAAAAACCAGCTCCAGGACATCATTGAGAAACAAGCTTAAAACCTGATAAGGCCTCTAGAATTGAGGAGTGTACACTGATATTTTAAGTTTTAATGATACTTTGGCAAATAAACTGTTTTATGGAAATTAATAAAAATCATATAATATAATTTAAACAAAACTGACTCGGGAGGCAAGGCAGACAGATCTCTAGAGGTTCCAGGACAGCCAAGGTTGCCTTGTGAGATTCTGTCTCCAAGAAAAGTAAATCAAAATAAATGACACAACTGAGTCTTTCACCAATACTATGAAACAAAACATTAATATATCTGACCTAGGAGAATCTTACATATTCTTTGTTGATCACATTCCCTAACATCATCAACCATAATATTGCTTTTATTTGGTTGTTTAAACTTAACCTCCTATAAAAAGACTTTCTAAACAATATAATCCATTCTAAGTGGCAGAAAGGAAAATTATTCCTACATAACTTTTCTATGGCATCCTAACTTTAAAATGTCTCCATACAAACTTGCTGTAGGAAGGTGTTGTGTAACAGAGTCCTCAAGAGATTAAAACATGCCATCCTGCAGAAAGCTCCTTAAGCAGAAAAACAGAAACTCAAAATAGCTTCAGGAAGTTGCTGAATCTGACCAGAATCACTATGTTCCTCCCAGTCACCATAAGCAATAAAAGCTGAGAGTCCTCCTCTAGCTGAAAGAAGTCAAGCTGCAAAGACTCCTCCCATACAAGACAAGCTGCAAAGACTCTGAGACCAGACCAGCTGCTTAAAAAAAAAGCAGAGAATATCTGAGCTGCCTAGGAGAGGTTAAGTCCAACTCCAACCTGTTAGCTGCCTGTAGGCTTTACAGTGTGCTCCAGAATCCTGACTTTATGAGCTGTCACCACGGCTGGGGTTAACTTTGGTGGTATAGCTGTCTTTGAGTAATTTCTGCTCCTGTAAATAACCCTTGTAATCTTGAAAATAAGTGCCAATAAAACTCATGGTTCACCACATGAGTGAACTTTGACTTAGTCAGACTTTAATGGATCCATACTTTGGTCTGCTTACGCTCACTATCTCAGCTGATCTCCCCAGGAGAAGTTCTGTCACACAACAAAAGGCTTGCAGGGCATTTTCTTAATTAGTGACTGATGTGATTGTTATCTCTTTGTGGACAGAGCCACCCCAGGGTTGCGGTCCTAGGTTCTATAGGAAAGCTGGCTTGGCCAGCCATGAGAAGCAAGTCAAGGAAGCAACACTCCTCCATGGATTCTACATTAGCTCTTGCCTCTAGGTACCTGCTCTGACTTCCTTCATTGATAGACTAAGATATGAAAATGTAAGCTAAATGGACCCTTTCCTCTTCAAGTTGCTTTTGGTAATGGTGTTTCATCACAGCAATTTAACCCTAAGACAAGATTTCTTTGCTTTCCTATCATCTATGTGTCCCCCAGGAGAGTCTTTTAAGTTCACAATATAGCTGACTGGCATGAGCGGGCTGGCTTACAGCTTATACAGCTTTGAACATGTCTTCTTCATAAAGCTTAACTTCCAAGATTTTACTTAAAGTGAGGAGCATGAGTATCATTTATTTGATTTCATATACTGCTGAATCGCAGGGATTAAAAAGCCTTTTCCAAGTAAACTTATGAGACTAACATTACTCTTTAAGTACATTTAGAAAGTAGGATACAATATCTGTCATGAACAAATATAAAGCCTCAATGCCTATGATATATATCCTGAGCAATTCCAATCTCAATGTAAAATGCTTCAAAATCCACACGTTTCTGAAGATAGAACCAGCCCCACTTTGTGGAACATTCAGCATCTGTCTCATGTAACATATCACTCAAAATTCAGCCACACTAAGACATTGCATAAAATTATATTCAGGCATGCAAAATATGGGTATAAAGCATATTTGAATTCTGTGTTGACCTGGGGCCTAAATCTAAAATAAAAATATCCCATTAGATTATGTAATATTCCAAAATGAAAAATATAAAAAACTGAAGTTCAAAGCACTTCTAGTCACAAGTACTTCAGATAAGGTACATTCAAACTGATCTAAAAATATAGTATCTGAATTAGTCTAGAATTAAATTTTTGAGTATTTTTCTTAGTAACTGAGAATGCATAAGCTGGCAAAGATTTTTATGTTTTATGGGTATATTCACCTTATATATTATGGAAAATGTAAAATATCATTATATTCTCATAGACATGCATCATATACATGTTTTTCAGTTCCTACTTATCCTCTCCTATACACCTTGCCTTCCCTCTAGTCACCTTCTTCTTGAAATCGTGAACATTTTGAGCAGGGATATGACACTGAATAGGTTTCTGATTTAAGCCACAGACATATTTTCTCACTATTCTGGAAGCCGAAGGTCAAGATTAAGGTATTCTAAAAATGAGTTTTTGAAGCATTTGCCTTCAGCTTGCAGAGACACTTCTTGCTGCATTGTCACTTGGCACTGCTATGTGCACATGTATCTCTAATGTATCTCTTAATTCCCAAATTCCCTTCTATTAAGTTACCAATCAGTCCCAAATTAGGGTCTATCCTAATAGTCTTAGAACTTAATCACTGTTTTATAGACCCTACGTCCAAAATAGTCATAATCTAAGGTATAGACAAAGGGGTTAAGGTCCATGTATAAATTTAGAGGGGCACAATTATGGCCTAAACAGTATGTACAAACCTAACAAAATATATGTAGTAAATGTATGTTTAGTTACAACTAAAACTACAAGACACAAACAAGATACAATAGTGCTAAGATTTCTATTCTCAATAGTATTATTGAGTAGATAATTTAGTACTATCCTTGAGGATTTAGATGGAAAATGACCACCTGTTAGGAAAATAAAACCATAAAAGCTATTTGAAAACAAAACAAAAAAAAACCTCAAGATCATACTCAACCTATTTAAAGTACTTACTCTGAATCTATGATGTAATTATGACTGAATGCTACTGGAAAAAACAAAGATATAAATGGAAAAGGTAGACATAGTAATCACTGAAAAAACAGAAACAGACACATATGTATATATTTAACATAAGGAAAAATATGTAGTTTTCAAAAATGAAACTGGGAGCTAAATAGATAGCTCAGCTGTTAAGATACCAACTCAATTCTTTACAGAACTAGAAAGAGAAATTCTGAAATTTATTTGGAACAACAAAAAACCCAGGATAGCGAAAACCATTCTCAACAATAAAAGAACTTCTGGAGGAATCGCCATCCCTGACCTCAAGCTTTACTACAGAGCAGTAGTGATAAAAACGGCCTGGTATTGGTACAGAGACAGGCAGGAAGATCAGTGGAATAGAGTTGAAGACCCAGAAATGAACCCACACAACTATGGTCATTTAATCTTTGACAAAGGAGCTAAAACCATCCAGTGGAACAAGGACAGCATTTTCAACAAATGGTGCTGGTGCAACTGGAGAACAGCATGCAGAAGAATGCAAATCGATCCATTCCTATCTCCTTGTACAAAGCTCAAGTCCAGGTAGATAAAGGACCTTCACATAAAACCAGACACACTGAAACTAATAGAAGAGAAAGTGGGGAAGACCCTCGAATACCTAGGCACAGGGGGAAAGTTCCTAACAGAACACCAATGGCCTATGCTCTAAGATCAAGAATTGACAAATGGGACCTCATAAAATTGCAAAGTTTCTGTAAGGCAAAGGACACTGTCAATAGGACAAAACGGCAACCAACAGATTGGGAAAAGATCTTTACCAATCCCACATCTGATAGAGGACTAATATCCAATATATACAAAGAACTCAAGAAATTAGACTCTAGGCAACCAAATAACCCTATTAAAAAATGGAGTAAGGAGCTAAACAAAGAATTCTCAACTGAGGAAATGCGAATGGCCAAGAAGCACCTAAAGAAATGTTCAGCATCCTTGGTCATCAGGGAAATGCAAATCAAAACAACCCTGAGATTCCACTTCACACCAGTCAGAATGGCTAAAATCAAAAACTCAGGTGATAGCAGATGCTGGCGAGGATGCAGAGAAAGAGGAACACTCCTCCATTGTTGGTGGGATTGCAAGATGGTGCAACCACTAGGGAAAAATCAGTCTGGCGTTCTCAGAAAATTGGACATATCATACCTGAGGACCCAGCTATACCACTCCTGGGTATATTTCCAGAAGATGCTCTAACACATAACAAGGACATATGCTCCACTATGTTCATAGCGGCTTTATTTATAATAGCCAGAAACTGGAAAGAACCCAGATGCCCTTCAACAGAGGAATGGATACAAAAAATGTGGTACATTTATACAATGGAATATTACTCAGCTATTAAAAACAATGAATTTGATAAATTCTTATATAAATGGATGAAGTAGAAAATATCATCCTGAGTGAAGTAACCCAATCACAAAAGAACATACATGGTATTCACTCACTGATTATTGGATTTTAGCCCAGAAGCCTGAAATACCCAAGATTCAACTCACAGACCACATAAAGCTCATAAAAATGATGACCAAATAGGGGAGCCTTCAGTCCTTCTTAGAAGGAGTAACAAAATACTCAAGGGTCAAATATGGAGACAAGTGCAGGACAGAAACTGAAGGAGGGACTGTCTACAGACCATTCCACCTGGATATCCATCCTATGTGCAGTCACCAAAGGTAGAGGTTGATGTGGATGTCAGGATGTACATGCTGACAGGAGCCTGATATAGCTGTCTCCTTAGAGGTCTGCAAGAGTCTGACATACTCAGAGGCAGATGCTCACAGCTAACCATTAAACTGAGCATGGGGTTCCCAATGGAGAAGATAGAGTGAAGGCTGAAGGAGTTGAGAGGATTCGCGACACCATGAGGAAAGCAACAATCCAACCAACCAGAGCCCCCAGGTCTAAACCACCAGCCTGGGAGCCTTAGGGAGGGACCATGGCTCCAGCTATATATCAAGGGAGCTATATATAAGTGGGAGAAGTGATCCTTGGTCCCATGAAGGCTGGAGTCGTGGGGGTGGGGATAATCAGGGTGGGGAGGTGAGGTACAGGGGAGGGTGGGTGGGGGTACACCAACGTGGAGGCAGGAGGAGGGGGGAAGGGATAGTGAAGTTCCTGGGAGGGAGGGGGGAATGGGGTAAGGAGAGAACATCTGAAATGTAAAAAAAATTTTCCAATAAAAAAAAAAAAAAAGAGCACAGACTGCTCTTCCAGAGGTTATGAGTTCAATTCCCTGTATCCACCACATGGTGGCTCACAACCACCTGTAATGGAATCCAATACCCTTTTCTGGTGTGTTTGAACACAGCTACAGGGTACTCATATATATAAAAGAAATACAAAAGTCTTTTAAAAAAAAAAAAAGAGAGAGACATAATTAGAAAGACATGTAAAAATAGACTGAATATGTAAAGATTACATTAAGAATATTAGCGTAAAATTCAGATACACTTTATAAGCAAATGTAAAAAGAGACTACGAAATTTTTAGAAAACACAGAAAAAATACTCAACATTATTATTATATGAAGATTTCAGAGATATCTCATTAAAAAGCTTCATCCAAAAGGAAAATAATAAAACCTATTTGATCAAAACTCAAAACATATGCTCTTCAACAGAGTTAATAAAACAGGAAGCTCAACAGCACAGTAAATAGGATACTGTAAAACACTGAAGTGATCAGGGGTAATAGGACAGAATGTCAGTAGTTCACTGTCAAATGGAGTGGAAAACAGGGTTTTCCAGACTACTGTTACTATTTTTCTCAAATTGTAATTATTTGAAAAGAAGAAAATTTAATGATCTTTGAATAATCCAAAGGGATGGAAATTTAAAAAAAAATAAGTTTAGATATTTTCTTAAAGTATTTTGGAAAGAAAAAAATACATAAAATAGAGTCATGAAATTAAAAGTGTAAGAAAACAACTGTGACTATGTACAAATTAAACCTTCATGCATAGTAAAACTAAATAAAAATATGCACTAAAAATCAGTTTGAAAAAGTAATTACAAATGCCCAATAAATTTCCATAATTAAAAAAACATAATGTACACATATATTTCACAATAATAACAGTTTTTTAAAAAGTAAAATTAAAGCAGTCATTAGCTTTAGGCAAACATGTTCTTTAAAAGACATACAAATTGAATGCAGAAGGCAACATGTTCCTAGTGTAAAATACTAAGAATGGCTAACACTCAAGACTAATTAGAGTAGAAGACAGTTCTTCACTGTTAATAAATTAGTAATCAACAGGGAAAAGTTGGAAAATTCACCAAAACTTAAAATGTACATGTTTTTCCACCACTTCACTGTTAGGAATTTATATAATAGACAGAAGTATAATCTATACATGTACAAGTAAATTCAATGTAGTGGGGTTTTTTCATAAATTTAAATACTCATAAATGGCCATCATGAAGAAAGATTTTAGGTAAAAGGCGCAATTCTGCTGAAAATTAAAATGACTATAGATAATTTCATCTGTGGTTATTTCAACTACTACTTTAAAATCAATTTTTCAATGTAATCTTTCATTAATTCTGAAAGAGACAATACCTGGAAGGATCTGGCAGGGGCAGGTACATCAGTTACAGGTTCAGGTTTTGGAATGCTTTCCAACAATTTCATAATGCCTTGCAGTTTTTTATCCGAGATTCGTAATGAAACAAGAGGTAACTTTCCAGAAATCTTGAACCTATTGTTTAGAGACAGGAATCATTACAGAGTAATTCTCACTCTGGTTTAAGTACACTAATAAAGAATGGAACTGAGGAGGTGAGTCAGTGCCAAAAAGCTTGCTGGGCAAGCAGGAGGTCCTGAGCTCAATGCTTAGCACCTACTCCATTCCTTAAAGAAGGCAGAAAAAGAAAGAGTAGAGTGAAACCCTTAAATTCAGCAAATATTTAAAAACACAATTTTGAAACTACAAATCACTACAATTTACAATTTACCTTAAAATCCTAGCAAAAACCAGCTTTAATAGTCTTCAGAGGGTTATTTTCTAATATTATTTCATTTATTGTCTCTCTAGTATTTTCTAAGTACAGACAACACTAATTACCAGTTATTTATGTGACTGTCCTTACAGCTTATGTATGCTATCAACGTGTACTTATACCTGTGAGGATCATAACCCATTTCTCACTCTACATGTAAGTGTCCATATGTACATGGTTCCTTCGAGAACCCTTAAGCAGGTTCAAACAGCAACAGACTTTCCCTCTGAGACATAATTCAAAACTAAATCTAAGTTGTCTTTTATTTTAACTCTTATCAGTCTCCTTTGCTTACAGATAAAATACTCAACTAAAGAGGGGCTGGGGCCCCAGAGATGTCTCAGACCATGTAAAGGGACTTACCCTTAAGAGGCACTTGCCCAGTGACCTGAGTTTGATTCCCTAGAACCCACATGTGGAAGGTAAGAAATTACTCCATCAGGTTGTTCTGTGACTTTCACATGTTCACTGTGGGACCTGCACAAGCAAGCACTCCCACCATTCCAGAGATATAAGAAATAAATTAATATTCTTAAAAATGAAGAGAGGTGGGAAAATGGTTCCACTGGAAAAGTGTCTGCCAGCAAACGCATGTCCATGATGTGATAACCCAGCACCAAATTTAAAAAAAAGGACACAGTTGCACCATCTGCAATCCTGACACATGAATGGGAGAAGAGGGAGACAGGCGCATCTCTGGTGCTCCCAGACTGTCTAGACAATCAATGTGCTTTAGGTTCAGTGTCAAAAAACAAAGTAGAGAGTGACAGGAGACTGATGTCAACCTCTGCTTCCACACACATGTACATGAACACATGTACAAATATGCATGTGCACACACACATAAAATTTTTTTTTAAAAGTATGGCCTTCGAGAAGACTGTTTTAACTCATTGCTTTTACTCCCAACTTTTCCCTAGAATTGATTTCTTTTTAATTATACATTTGTTTGTCAAACATTGGTCTCTAAAAATGTACATGAGTTCATTCAGAAAACCATAGCTTTATTTCTAATAACCTAAATATTTGTAATTAATATTATACACTGTGGTTTAAAATTGATTACACAATTCACATCAATGAATTAAATATTAAAAGAACTAAGGGGAAGAAAGAGACACTTAGCAATTGTAGTAAACTTCAACATCCTACTTTTAAGAATTGATAGAACCAGGCATGGATCAATTAAAATTCTGTTTTTCAAAAAAGGCCTGGAAAGCATTAAGCATCATACATTTCACAGATGAACTCTGAATACACTGTCAAGTAATATAAGAATAATAAGAAAGGATAAACATTATATAATTTCACTTCTATCCAGTACCTAAAACCATAAAATTCATAACGATAAAATATAAAAAGAGTTTGGAAGCCAGGGGCAAAAGGCAAAGGAGAATGGAATGTTACTATTTAATGAGTATGGACATTCACCTTGGAAAATGATTAATAAAATTCTTGAGATGGATGATGGTGATGGCTACATAATAATGTGAATTTACTAAGATGCCACTGAACTATACATTGAAAATAGTGTCAGTGACAGATGGTATAATATGCATACTATATAGTAAAGTCAATGAAATATAGCATTTCTTTCTCTACAGATTTATTTAGGAAGTCTACAAGTATATAAAACCGATAATATGTTATACATACTTGGGCATCTTGATATCCATGAAAACTATGGCTTTAGAGAGTTCTACATTGACATGCATAGGTATCAAAATATGCTGTGTAGATACATTGAGCTTTCGTGCTTCTTTCCAATTATCACCTAATACAGAAACAGTTCATGTTTATTATTAGCATATTTTTATAACATACAAACCGAAAATTATCTAAATGACAATCAGTAAGTCTTTACTTTCCATTTGCTTTTCCTCTACTCTTCACATTGTAAAAGGCAGCATAGTTTTAGTTAAAACTACTGTATATCCATTAATAATCACTATGCCAACCAGATATTTTATCACCAAAATAATGCCACTGTAAGGCAATGAAAAGGTCAGAAAAATGTGTTTGATAAATACTAATAAATGCTACTATTAAGATTGTTAAATAGCACTTCTCTGGGCAATATTTACACTTTCTGACAGGGATTTATAACCATTGCATTTTAGAAAACAGACTCAAAACTTTCCTATAGTCAAAATGCTAAGAATAAACCTGAAATTCATACTCAGACCTACAAAACAATGACCTGAAACATTCATTGTAGTGTTAACAGTCACATGGGAGTGGGCGAATACTTAATTCACAGACTTAGATGTAAATGCAGTTGGGGTACGGAGATAACTCATTTTGTAAAGTACTTGCCCATCGAGCATGAGCACCTGAGCTCAGTCCCCTGTATCCACTTAAAAAAGATAGGATGGTGATGCACTCTTGAAATCCCAGCACAAAGAAGGTGGCAATGGACAGATTTTTGGAGCTTACTAACTAGTAGTCTAGGCTAAAATGAACAAGACTCAATTCCCAGTAAGAGATAAAATTTTACCTAAATGGACTGGGGAACAAAAATTTCCTGGTTCCAAACCAGAAAAATGTTAGTAATATCATCTTTTTATTTATTTAATAGTCAAAATTTGTTTTCTTATTTAAATAAAATCATTGTAATGGGCTAACAAATAAAAACATCACTCAGTTAGATTAACACAGCCAATCAAACACACACGTTATGTACATCTTAGCAAATGACCATTCTGAAATACTGTATCTGTGCTCAGGTTTTACACTTTCACTATCAATTATATGTTCACTCACTAGGCAATATTAACTGGCAATTTTAACTCAAATACAGGAAAGTTCCAATGATTTATAGAGAAATTCTTCAGATACATCTTCAAAATGTCTCAAAACCTAATTAATCACTGGTAAAAATCAACCATTAGCACCTCTTGTACTTACCCACTCTACTGTAGAGCAACTGTATGCTTGTAAGGTGAATATCAAAAGAGTCATATGCTCTAAGCATTATATCTTCAAGGCTGGTCCCCACTGGGTTTCACATCTGGTAATCCTGATCGACGTTTACTTGTCACCTTAAAGTTAATTTTCATAGTTTAGAATATGTAAAGTACTTCGAAATTAAATTACTGTTTAGATGTATAACAAAAAGTTAAAAGGACAGGATAAATTCACAGACAGAGATATACACAGCTATTGAAAAATCATAATCCATGAGACATGCAATAAAAACAAGTATTAACACACATTCACATTGTATATGTATTTATATCTATATGTATGTTGTGGGTGTGTGTATATAATATACATATATATTAACGTTTTTTACTCTAGTTCATACAGCTCATGGGAAGTAGACTGTCAAAGATGATTATCTCACCAGGCATAGTGATATATGTCTTTAAACCAGCACTAAGGAGAGCAGATGCAGGCAGTGAGTTCAAGACAACCCTGGTCTACACTGTGAGTCCCAGACACCAGGACTAATAGTGAAACCCTGTCTCAAAAACAAACAAACATAAAACTAAAAAGATTGGGGCTGGACAGGTGAATAAGTGGTTAACAGTACTAGCTGCTCTTCTAGAGGACATGAGTTTGATTCCTAGTACCCATGTGGCAGCTCACAACCCCTCACAAAGTCCTCTTCTGCCTGTGCCAGCATCAGTCACTTAAAAGTGCATAGACATACAATGTAGGCAAAATACCCATAAACTTAAAAATAAATCCAAATCAAATATGAATAATTAGCTATGCATATTTTATTTATAGTATAAATATATATCCCCTGGGTCTACTTAACTACCAAATACAAAGTAACAGGGAAAGAACAAACTTCTTAGGCAGCCTGAAGTCAGCCTCAGCTGTCCACAGACTTCTGTAGGTATTCTCCACATGATGGCTTAAGCAGCAGAATGGGAATCATATAAATACTCTGCATCTGGACTGCTCATCACAGCAGCCACTAACCAGTTCTGACTAGGAAGCACTCAACAGAAGTTGAATTTTTTAATTTTAATTAAGTACATTTTCTTTAACTTTAATAATTATATGATGCAATGATTACTATAACTGAACACTTCTGATGCAGAAATATAAAAAAATGCTTCTACTTAATTTGGGGGAAGAAAATGTTCTTATAGACAAAAAGAAAATTACATAAATTAAGAATCTTTCAACTTATAATTATTTAAGTAATTAAAATGTTAATACTTTACATATGCAAGTAAAATGTCATACATATATATGTAAAAATTTCAGAAAAATAATTACTTCCAGAACTGTCTCCATTCTTAATCAAGTAAGATTTAAATTAAAGAGTAAAAGTACTTAGGGATGACTTTCAAATCTATAAACAAATTCTTACATTTATCACTGGCTTGCAGGTCTCAAGAATTTTTTTATTTTGAAAATACAGGGATGATCAAAACTACCTGATGAAGATGATATCTATTCACCAACCACAAGGATTATGTCTCTGCTATTTATTTAAATATCAATAAGCCTAATCAAACTATCTAAGAGTGTACATTCTGGGGCTGGAGAGATGGTTTCGAAGTTAAGAGCACTTGCGGTTCTTGCAGAGAACCTGGGTTCAGTTCCCAACACACACATGGCGGCTCCCAACAGCCTGCAGCTACAGCTCCAGGAGCTCTGGGACCCTCTGCTGACCACATTGGGCAATGCACGAGAGTGCTATACCTACATACATGCAGAAAAATACTCACACACAAAAATAAGTTAATCTTAATAAATAAAATCAAAGTACATTTTAAACAAAAGAATATCATACATGGCATATCATCAATCAAACATTTATTAGTGTATACCTTTAAATGACCAAGATCCAAGAGAAGTAGATTTGATGTAGGGCTAAAATTTCCATATTGTGGGACAATAACATATGAAGCCTTTACATTAATTCTGAGATCAAGAACTTTCTGTGTTTCAATAATATACAGCAAACCTGTAAAAGGATTAAATCTTGGCAATGAGTGTTTTTCACAACCTCCTTTATAAAAATTCAACAAACATGAACTGATAATGCAATTTAAGAATACACAAAGTCAGAACTGATTTTAAAGTGCCCTAGAAAAGCCAGGTGTGGCAACACACACCTTTAGGTTGGGGGAGACTGAGGAAAGCTGATCTCTGTGAGTTCATGTTCAGCCTAATCTACAAGTTAAATTCTCAACTATCCAAGGCTATATAGTGAGAATTGTATTTATAGATTTCAAAGGCAGACTTAAGTGTTTTACTCTTCAAAAATAAAAAAATACAAACGAACAAAAAATACCCTAGAGTATAGAACAGTGTAAATTTACATCTTTTGCTGATCAATACACATACAACTAATTTAAAAAAAAAACCCAGAATTAAAGCACCCTCCCCCAATAATAAATGGGGGCCTTAGGGACAGTTTTAAAAATATTTTACTTAGGTTTATAACTCTGTGTGACTGTATGCTTCCAGATCCTCATGGAGGCAAAAAAGAGAGCGTTGGATATCCTATAACTAGAGTTGCAAGTAGTTATGAGAACTAAATTCAAGTCCTCTAGAATGTTATCCAGTGCTCTGAACCTCTGAGTAGCAAGGATGGGGGACATGTATAGCATGTGTACCAAAGAGATTAGAGGACAATTTCTGCGGCTGGTCTTCAGACAACTTCCACTTTTGACACAGGGTCTCTAACTAACCTGCAACAAGACCCAGTGGGCTATTCTTATTTCCAGGGACCATCTTTTTCCCCACTCTATCTCACTATTGCTGTGATTACAGGGGAGCATGATCACACCTGGCCTTTGATATGGGTTTCTGTCTTTGTGCGCCAGATACTTTTCTACATTGGGATCTGGAGATCCAAACACAAGTCTTCACACTTGTGAAGCAAGTGTTTCATCAACTGATCCACATCTACAGCCACCAAAAATTGGTTTTAAAATCAGTGAGTTACTTTAGGTGAAATATCGAAAAAATACAAACTCTTTAAATATATATGTTAAGTGATAGAAAGCATTTAATTGTATCTACTAAAATTGTATAGACTTCTCCCAATTCATCAATCTAATCCATCTACAACTGCCATACTGAACAATGATACATAGCTTAATGACTTTATGACAATGATGAAAAGCCTTCAGTTATTAATTCATCTTCAACAAAATCACATGGAAACCAGAAAAAACAACAAACCCAATTCTCTTATTACTTAGATATTTCATTCACTTAAGCCATCATCTTCTAACAAATTTAGTTCATTCCTATACAAGGAATTAGCATACTAAATTAATCTAATTTATTTTACTAAGTTGCTATAATAAAACATCATGATCAAAGGCAACTTGATGAGGAAAGAATTTATTTCATATCAAAGTATATCATGAAAAAAAGTCACAATAGGAACCAAAGCAAAGGTCATGGAGGATAGTGATTACTGTCTTGCTCCTCATGGCTAGCTCAATTTTTCTTTAACACTCAGGACAACCTGCCCAGGTGGCAAAATCCACAATAAGCTGGGCCCTCCCACACAAATCATCAATCAAGAAAATACCCCACAGACTTGCCTCTAGGTCAATCTTATAGAGGCATTTACCCAATCAAGATTTCCTTTTCCTAAATAAGTCTCTAGCATGTGTCATAAAACTAGCCAGCACAACCAGATTTTCATTACAACCTCAACTGTAATGAAAAGCAATATACTGAAAAGGATAATGTTTATTTAGTGTGTAAGCCCTGCTATTCAGATCAAGGGTATATGTGATTTCTTTTTTCAGAGTATGCCTAGGTTAGGAAGTATCAACAGCGTGTAAGAAGAATCACTGAATCACAGAGCATTTTTCAGAGATGTCTAATGATTTTTATAAAGTAACTGACTTAGAAAGTAAAATACGTAAGCAGCTCACATATCTCTCATTATGGTGATCAACTTCCATCCAATAAAAGCAAATCTTCTAAAGAAATAATTTAATGTTTTGTAACATCATGTTAATTTATCACTAAGAAGGTTTAAAGTAGAAAATGCATAAATGTAGGAACATCAGAATATTTAATTTTTAAGACTAAGGACTTATTAAGAATATATGTTTGATTATAGTCAGGACCTTTAATAAATATATGTTATATATACAATAACAGAGAAAAGTAAAGCTTTAAAAACAAATACCCAGTATCAAATATAATTGAATATATATGTGAAAGAAAAAGAGAATTAAGTTGATAATTTTCTAGATGTGATGGTACACCCCTATAATCCCAGCACTTAGAGATTGAGAATGAAGGATACTTTTAAGTAAGACTTTATCTCAAAATGATGATGATGATAAACACTTTAAAATAAATTCTTGTATATAAAATATATACTTGTGTATGTATACAATAAGTAGTCTATATTGGGGATGGCTTTTCCTGAAAATATAAAGAAATATAAAAACTGTCATTTTAAAAAAAAATCTAAAAGTTTTTTCTAGGTGAGTGATTTAAGACTGCTTAATATAGAGGACTCCTCTAAGTCTTGCTGTGGATCCAACTTTCCTCCCTCTCTCTCTCCCTCCCTCCCTCCCTCCCTCCTTGTGTCAGCTACCCCTACTCAGAAATACTCTCTGCCAGACATTCACAGTGGCCACATCTGGCAGGGACTCACCTAAGTGAATGACACTATCCTTCCTGTCACATTACTCTCACCCTTAGCTGAATAACAACCTTCTTACAGGTTCCCCTGCCCCATTCACTAGAGACTCCAACCCTTGGTTCAGATCCAGGATCTACCTAGCTCCTTCATCCCTGTCTCTCCAGATAATCTGTGCCTTAAGGCAACCTACTTATAGAATCCCCTCTTCCCACCACACCTCCAGTTCCCTGGAAACCATACCTCAAAGTGTGAGCAACTTCCCCTTATCTCTTTCCTGATGCTTCCTCAGGCTTTTCTACTAGCTGATCTCTATTCCTGTTTGCCACCCACCAATTTGAGGAAGCACCCTCTCTCTCCTCTACCAGGCAACACACAACCACCATACATTCCTGGGCTCCACAGAGGGCAGCAGAAAGCAAGGAATGGAACATCTACCCAATAAAGACAAAGCCAGATATCAACACTTATAATCACCTCTGTCATTACAACCCCAGATTCCTAGATAGTAGTACAAATCACAATGGCCAAGACATGTCTCCACCAGAATCTAGTAACCCTATTGCAGCAGACTCTGAGAAATATTGTATAACTGAGAATAAGACACAGAACTGAAAATAACAACCATGAATATGTCTGAGGATGTTAAAGAGGATATGAATAAATCCCTTAACAAAGTCTATGCAAGCACAAACAGTGGAATGAAATAGCAAAAACAAATTCAAGACATGGTAGTATAAATAGAATCACTAACAAAAACCTGGACTAAGATGAAACATTTAGGAGGCCAAACAAAAAAACCTCAGAGGCAAGCCTCACCAACAGAGTACAAGACATGGAAGCCAGAATCTCAGGTAGAAGACAAGGAAAAAAAAAACAACAAAAAAAAAAAGAATACCTCAGTCAAAATTTTAAATCTAAAAACCTCTAGTCTAGGAACAAAAATCCAGAACACATGAAAGATCAAATCTACAAATAATAGGAATAAAGAAAAGAGAAGAAACCTAGCTTTTAAACAAAACAGAAAATTTTCCTAATCTAAAAAAGAAGTACTAATCAAAATACAAGAGGCATATAGAACACCAAACAGATAGGACCAAAAAAAATTCCCCAGAACACATAATCAAAACATTTAACATAAAGAACAAAGATAGATATTAAAACTGTAAGGGAAAAAGACCAAGTAACATATAAAGGAAGACCAATTAGAATAACACAATGTAGAGCTACATAAAGTACCTGGACCACTATATCCAGCAAAAACTTCAGTCACAACAGATGCAGAAGGAAAAATATTCCATGACTGAAAATAAAAAGAAGCAGCAGCAATATCTGTATTCCAACTAAGCTCTAAAAGGTGCACCAAAAGAAAGGTGCAGATTGGAAGGGTGGAAAGGATCTGGGAGAATATGAGAGAGGGGAATCATCATCAGAATATATCACATGAAAATAACTCTACTTTCAATTTCAAAAAGAAAAGAAAAATGAACTACATCCACTTAGATTTCTGTTGTGTGTCCCAAAATTGAGCACAGTATCAGCAGCTACATCAATGAACTCTTGATAAACACTTAAAGAAATCTCTGTCACTGCCATCCTGAGGTGTTAGACATCAGGTCACAGTGAGAAAAACACATTAACAACTGAAAGAAAGGATCTGTTTAGGATCATGGTCTCAGAGAGCTGTGGCTCAGAGAAGTCCACATCATGGCAGACAGGAAACAGAGGAAACCTGTGGCTTTCTCCCCTTGCCCCCTTTATTCCCATACTGGTTTTCAGCTGTCCTTTCATGTGGCCCTCCAGGACAATGGGATGCTGCTACACATTCAAGGAAGGTCTCCAGCCTTCAGTCAATCCTCTCTGGAAATACCCTTATATGCGCACTCAAAGGTTATGTTCTATTTCCTAGGTGTCTTCTATCCCAGCAAGATGACATCAAGAATAAGTATCAAGCTACCAGAGAATCTCTCACTTCAAAGTGGGAGATTTTCCATTTTCTTATCAGAGACAAAGGGTAAATATGGGTATGCTCCCATTTACCTGAAATATTTACAAAGAATGAAGTTAATGACAGAAGAAAGAAAAAAAGGAGATAATTAATACAGGGTAATGCAACAAACACTAATAAAGAAGAAAATGAAAGGGAAAAAGAAAATAAACTAAACAGATAAGAGTGGTCAGTCCATTCCAAAATAAGTTAATTTTAGTTTTTCTAAGATTAAAAATATATAAAATATATTTTAATATATATATAAAATTATATTTTAATATATTTTTATACTAAGATATTTTTATAATTTTATACAATGGACATCTACTGTTTTAGTACTTTTATAGAATAGTCTTGGAGGAAAAAATTATCTAAATCTGACTGGCTACTGAATTTAGATACAATGAATTCACATTTATTTGTGAGTATCTGTCTCTACACGTTAAGAGGAAATGACTGAAAAGCAGCTTTACTAATGAATTGTTCTACTTTAGCTTCTATTGTATACTCCACAGTACATGAGCTGGAACAAAATTCAGAAATTTGAAATATAAGTGGAATCTGTAGCAAACAGTAGAATAATAATCACAAATGAATAATAAACAAAGATGAAAATGTATTAAATTCAAACTGAGGTACCATATAGCAATACCTTTTATTCTCCTTGAGAACGCAAAAAGATGGAACTTTGATTCCTCAGTCTAATCCACCAAACTCGGGAGTTCATTATAAAAAAATGAAACCTGGATGAGTTCTACTACCACAGAGGTCTACATACCGAAGTGAAAATTTTCAATTAACTTAAATGTTTAAGCTCTGAGTATAAAAATAATTTTCCTTATATCTACCTCGCAAATGCGGTGGATTACTTTCTACTCAACTATCTATATCCAGTCTAGAAATGCATTTAAAGTAAAATTTTAAAATTTTATTTAATTCACAAATTACCTGTTGCTGTTTTCTCTCGAAATTCTTCAAGCTTTGTCAAGGTTGCTGAAGTGAGCTGGGCTAGATGGACATCTTTAGGAGGTCTGAAGAACTCCACTATACTATTGACTGTCCTCTGTTAAAATAAGCACCGCTAACATGAAGCACAACTCAAAGCGAACGAAAACACACTGAAACTTAGGAATACGGAAAATGCTTACTGCATCATATATTATCTCTAGAGGCTCAGCCTCTATGGTGCATCTCTGAGCAACAGTTTCATCTAGAGGATTTATCTCAAACGTAATCTGGAAGAGTGACATATCATCCAATGAAGACAGTAGGTGGGGTTTCTTGAAATCATCTGGTAAGCCAGTAATATGAAATGAATCAATTTTGGTTTCAAATCTGTATAAAAGAACAAAAAATTAAGAGTCAATATAATTTTAAAGTTTATCAACTTATAAAACTATAAAAAACAGTAAAGACATTTTTCCTTGTATAACTCAGTTCATATAAAAGAAAATTTATAATTCCTATGACTTTTAGTAGATAAGCATCATATTCATCTTAAGTTTCATATTAAAGAGCTATATAGCTGGTATGTGATATCTTTACTTGAAGGGGGCACATAAGCTAAATCTAAAGAGGTAACATAAAATGCTTATAGAAATATTTAAGATATTCATTGTACCTTTGTTTAAGGAAAATTTCATGGATATACCAAAATTCAAATACAATAAACTAAGTCTAAATAAATCAAAGTAGGTCAAAATTTAAAATATTTTTGCTACAAGGGACATGATAAAAAGAAAGAAATATACTGAATTGAAAAAAAGTGAGACTATTTTCCCTGCGAGGCTAAGGGTATAGCTGGGTGGTCACAGCACCTGCCTAAAATGTGAAGTGTCTTGGTTCAAAACTTACAACCCAAACCCCACATAAATCTTGAGGGGGGTGTGCAACTATAGTATAGTTGTAAAATACTTGCCTAGCATAAACATAGCCCTGAATTTAATACCCACCAGAGAGAATATAAAGAAGGTATATATCAAGAATCCATAACTCAAAACAAGGCATATCAATTAAAAGGAAGAGGAAGCTTGTAAGTCATTTCTCTAAACAAGATATGGACATAAACATAAAACGGTCAACAAATAAAGAAAAAAATGGTTAAAAGCATTAACCATGAACAAAATAGAAATTAAACCCACAATGAGGTATCACTTTTACTAAGCTACCATAATCAGAAGAACAGATAATACTAGTGTACGTATGGAGAAATTGGAAATTTCTTTCTCTGGTAGTAGGAATATAAAATGTGACTGCTTTGATTATCTGGTACTTCCTCCTGAGTTAAACATTAACAGTTACAATATAGGGCAGCAAGTCTATTTCTAGATATACCACCCAAATTTAAAACCTATATACAGAAAAAACTTTGTCCATGTTCATATCTGTATTCATTGTAGTCAAATGATCGAAGCAATTTAATTATCTGTCAGTTAAAGAATAGACACACAAAATATGGTGCACTATATAATATAGGCATAAAAAATTATTACATATTCATTCAACATGAATGAATCTTTTTTTTTCTTTTTATTTGTTTATTTAAATCAAATCGTAATTTTTACTTATTCACACAGGGGTTATAAACACAAAAAGGTAGGACGTGGGGAAGAGGATGACACCAGAGCATAGGTGTTCAGGGGGAGTACAGCTCACTGGACAATGACAGGAGGACCGGAGCAATGGCCCCTTCAATTATTGGAGGTCAGGCCTCTATCCCCCCCTTCGCAAGATTAGAATCGCCATGGCCCTTCTATACTTAGAGATGGAGGAGATGTCAGGGACAGCCCTGCTTATAAACTGAAGGCCTAAAATAGCCATAGGCCTAAAATCAGCAATAGGCCTGACATACATACGTGCTAACACAAAGTCTTGGGTCTCTGTGGAAAAACACTGAAACAAAAGGCTATAAGCTATGTAAACAGGCAGCTTTTGTGGAAATTTACCAGCCTGAGTAGTCATAGACCTTGTAAATAGGTAGCCTTGGTGTATAGTACCAACTTAGATAAGGACATGAATGAGTCTTAAAGACATCATGCTAAGTGAAAAAATAGTAAAGGTAACATACTAGATGATTTCATATAAAATGTCCAAAACAATACTAATTCTGTCTTGTCTGTCTCTCTGTCTCTCTGTCTCTCTGCTCCTCTCTTTATTGTGGTGTGTGTGTGTGTGTCTGTTTGTCTGTCTGTCTCTCGAGCTATCTCCCCCCCACCAAAAAAAAAAAAAAAAATAGGAACTAAGTTAGTTGTCAGAGGCAGGGAAGAGAGCACTGAGAGGGGACTGTAAAACAGACAGTTTCTTCATGGTATGTTATGATGTCTAAGACTATATAGGGATGCCGGGTATATAACATAGCACATTAATAAAGTTGCAAAAACCCAAACTGCAGGTATGTGAACTGATTCTCAATAAAACTATTTCTTAAAATAAAAGTTAAACTACACCAAGCATGTTGGTACACACCTATAATCTAGAAACTAAGAGGTTTGAGGCAGGAGGATATTTGAATTTAAAGGCAGCTAGGGGTTAATAGTGAATCTGATGCCATAGCACATGTTGGTGAAGATGTGGAGAAAGAGGAACACTCCTCCATTGCTGGTGGGATTGCAAACTGGTACAACCACTTGGAAATCAATCTGGAGGCTCCTCAGAAAATTGGAATTATATATACCTGAAGACCCAACTATACCACTCTTGGGCATATACCCAAAAGATACCCCACCATACCACAAGGGCACATGCTCCACTAAGTTCATAGAGGCCTTATCTGTAATAGCCAGAAGCTGGAAACAACCAGATGATCCCACGAAGAATGGATACAGAAAATGTGGTTCACTTATGCAATGGAATACTATTCAGCTATTAAGAACAAGGAAATCCTGAGTTTGGCAGGCTAATGGATGGAACTGGAAAATATCATCCTGAGTGAGGTAACTCAGACTCAAAAGGACATGCATAGTATGTACTCATTAATAAGTGGATATTAGTCAAAAAATGTACAGAATATCCAGGATACAATCCACAGAACTCAAGGTTAACAAGGTGAAGAGCCCAAGTGAGGATGTTTTAATCCCACTTGAGAGGGAGAAGAAAATAATCATGGGAGGCAGAAGGGGGCGGGACCTGTGTCGGAGAGGGGACAGGGAAGGGAAGAGGGGAACAGGATCAGGTATTGAGTAGGGGAAACAGTAGGGGAAACAGGACTGAAGTTCTGAGGGCCAACAGAAAGAATGGAAACAGACAACCTCTGGAGGTAGGAGGATGGGGGAGGCCCTCTAAAATGTACCAGAGACCTGGGAGGTGAGAGACACTCAGGACTCAAAGGGAGGGACCTTAGAGGAAATGCCTAAAAGTGGAGAGAGGGAACTGGTAGAGTGCACCTCCAGCACAAGTGAGGGATGGGGTTGCCATCCCACAGTCAAAACTCTGACCCATAAGTGTTCTTGTCTAAAAGAACTGCAGGGACAAAAATGCAGAAGAGACTGAGGGAAAGAAGGTCAGTGCAGGCCCAACTTAGGATCTATCTCAAGGGGAGGCTCCAAGGCCTGACACTATTACTGATGCTATGGTGTGCTAACAGACAGGAGCCTAGCATGGCTGCCTGCAGAGAGGCCAAGAAACAGCTAAGACAGATGCAGATACTAACATCCAACCAATGGACTGAAGTCAGAGAATGCTGTGGTTGAATTAGGAAAAGGCTGGAAGAAGTTTAGGAGGAGGCTGATTCCTTAGGAAGACCAGCAGTCTCAACTAACCTGTACCCATGAGATCTCTCAGACACTGAGCCAACCAGGCAGCATACACTTGCTAGTATGAGCACCACCCGCCCCCACATATACAGAAGAGGACTGCTTTGTATGACTCAGTGAGAGAACTCAAGAGAGACTTGAGGTCCCATGGAGGGCAGAGGCCTGGTGGGGGCTGGAAGGGTGTGGGGGGATGGTGGAGGAACATCCTCTTGGAGACAGGGGGCAAGAGGAATGGGATGAGCAACTGTGGGAGGGGAGTAAAGACTGGACTGTAAAAAAAAAAAGTAATAATAATAAAAAAAACAAAAACAAAAGAGGGAAGAGGGCAGGAGGACACAGAGAAGCAAGGTGGTCAGAAGAGTGTGTGTTTAACAGAAATAAAAAGAAAAGAGACCAGACTAAACAAAGACCTGAGATAAAGGAGGTGCCCAAGAATCAATGGGAGTGACCTTAGCTGTGGCTCACTAAATTGAGGATATGGAACCTGAAGAGGCCACCTCCTGGAGCCAGACAGAAACCCCAGTGGAGCAATAGAGACACCAACCCACCCACAAAACTTTCTACCCAAAATTTATTCTGTCTACAAGTAATGAAGGCACGGGGATGGAGCCGAGACTGAGGGAATGGCCAACCATACGCCAATAGAAATCCTGACACTGGCCCAACATAGTGGGAAATCCTTGACACTATCAATGATATTCTGTTATGCTTCCAGAGAGGAGCATGTTGCCCTCTGAGAGGCTCCACCCAGCAGCTGACTCAGATACAGATACAGACACCAACAGACAAACAGTGGATGGAGCTTGCGGACTGTTATGGAAGAATAGGAAGAAGTATTGTGAGCCCGAAGGGGATAGGAACTCTACAGGAAAATCAAGAGAATCAACTAACCTGGACCCTTGGGGCTCTTAGAGAGTTAACTACCAACCAAAGGACATACACGGCTAGACATAGGCCTCCCTGTTCATATGTAGCAGATGAGCAGCTTGACCTTTATGTGGATCCTGAACAACTGGTCAGGGGCTATCCCCAAAGCTGTTGCCTGTACTTTGGATATGTTCTACTAGCTGGGCTGCCCTGTCTAGCCTCAGTGGGAGAGGAAGTTCCTAACCTCTCAGAGGCTTGAAGTTCCAGGGTTTGGGGAAAACCCAGGGGGTCCCCCACCTGCTCAGAGGAGAAGGGGATAGGAGAATAGGGAAGGATTGTGGGAGTGGTGACCAAGAAGGGGGCAGTGAGTGGGATGTAAACTGAATAAGTAAAAAATTAAATTAAAGAAAGCAAGCTACATTTTGAGGAGAGTAGAGGAAGCCTTGAATGTATGAAGTCCTGAGTAATGTGCGTTGTTTACATGGCCCAGTTATGCCATGGAGCTTAGCTTTTGGGAAAATGGCAAAGGAGATGGCCTCTTCCCTGAGGAGTATGGGGAATTGAGGCTCACAGGAGTGGGAAAGCCTCCATCTGCTCCATGTTCTGCTGTTAAAAGTGTATTTATATTCCCCCACACACACATTTATAGCCTAGAGACTGCTCTTACTAATGAGCTAAACCTGTCTCCTTGGGCTACACTGTAACCTGGCCTCTCTGTTCAAATTGTCTATAATAAATGCACTGGGCTTCTGCAGTTTCTTCACCAGAGTCCAGTTCTCCCAGTCCCAGCCTGTATCTGTCTGTATGACTGCCTGAATGTCTGTCTGTCTGTCTGTCTGTCTTTTCTTCATTCACTCACCACTCAAGTCAGTCTATACCTTGAGTTGTACTGAATGTGACAACATTTGTTGTTTCTTTCTGTGTGGTACAAATACTACAGTTTAATTTTTCTTTAGTGTTCTATGCTTTATCAACATGTTACTTTCTACTGAATATAATACATCAGTAATTCCAAAAAATTACATAGTACAGGGCAAAGTCTAAGCACCTAAACACACAAAAGAGTGCACTGAGTCACAAGTCATAGCACTTAAGACTACAATGTCTGAAAGCTAAACTCCAACCTTATACTGATACTTTTTAAGATAGAGCTGAAATTCTGTCCACCTTGGTATTTTTTTGAGAGATGTGGCACCTAGGGCTCACCACTTCAACTGGACTGGCTGGACTGGGCTTCAAGTATCTCCCTGTGTCCACGGCCCCACTCTAGGATTGCAGGCTGCTCGCTCCCAGCCTAGCTTTTTTGGGGAGTGAGGGGGATATTTTATTTATTTACATTTCAGATGTTATCCCATTCCCCATTTCCCTCCCCCAAACATCCCCTATCCCATCTCCCCTCCTCCTGCTTCTATAAGGATGTGCCCCAACCCCCCATTCACTCCCACCTCCCCGCCCTTGAATTCCCTCCCACAGGAGCATCCAGCCTTCAAGGGACCAAGGACCTCATCTCCCAATTATGTGTGAAAAGGCCATCCTCTCCTACATATACAGCTGGAGCCATGGGTCCCTCCATGCCTGTTCCCAGGGTGGCAGTTAGACCCTGGGAGCTCTGGTTGGTTCGTATTGTTGCTCTTCCCACGAGGCCACAAACCTCTTCAGCTCCTTCAGTCTTCTCTCTAACTCCTCCATTGGGAATCCCATGATCAGTTCAATGGTTGACTGTGAGCATCTGCCTCTGTATATGTGAGGGTCTGGCAGACCTCTAAGGAGACAGCTATATCAGGCTCCTGTCAGCATGCAGCCCTGGCATCCACAACAGCGCCTGTGACTGCACAGGGATGGGTACCCAGGTGGGGTAGTCTCGGGACGACCCTCCTTCAGTTTCTGTCCCACACGTTGTCTCCATATTTTTTCCCATGAGTATTTTGTTACTCCTTCTAAGAAGGACTAAAGCACCCATACTTTGGTCTTCCTTCTTCATGAGCTTCATGTGGCCTGTGAGTTGTATCTTGGGGTATCTAGGGCTTTTGGGTTAATATCCATTTATCAGTGAGTGCATACCATGTGTGTTATTTTGTGATTGTGTTACCAAACTCAGGATGATATTTTCTAGTTCGATCCATTTGCCTAAGAATTTCATGAACTCATTGTTTTTAATAGCCGAGTAGTACTCCATTGTATAAATGTACCACATTTTATGTATCCATTCCTCTGTTGAAGAACATCTGGGTTCTTTCCAGCTTCTGGCTATTATAAATAAGGCTTCTATGAACATAGTGGAGCATGTGTCCTTGAGAGCATCTTTTGAGTATATGCCTAGGAGTGGTAGAGCTGGGTCCTCAGGTAATGCTATATCCAATTTTCTGAGGAACTGCCAGAGTGGTTTTACCAGCTTGCAATCCCACCAACATGGAGGAGTGTTCTTCTTTCTCCACATCCTTGCTGGCATTTGCTATCACCTGAGTTTTTTATCTTAGCCATTCTGACTGGTGTGAGGCAGAATCTCAGGGTTGTTTTGATTTGCAGTTCCCTGATGACTAAGGATGTTGAACATTTCTTTAGGTGCATCTCGCCATTCAGTATTCCTCAGTTGAGAATAGTTTGTTTAGCTCTGTACCCCATTTTTAACAGGGATGTTTGGTTCTCTGGAGTCTAGCTTCTTGAGATCTTAATATTATATATATATATATATATATATATATATTATATATATATTTGGATATTAGCTATCTCTATCAAATTATTGTATGTATTAGATATTACTCTATCGAATGTAGGATGGTAAGATCTTTTCCCAATCTGTTCGTTGCTATTTTGTCCTACTGACAGTGTCCTTTGCCTTCCAGAAGCTTTGCAATTTTATGAGGCCCCATTTGTTGATTCTTGATCTTAGAGCATAAGGTGCCTGTTCAGGAACATTTCCCCTGTGCCCATGTGTTCAAGGTTCCTCCTCACTTTTTCTTCTATTAGTTTCAGTGTATCTGGTTTTATGTGGAAGTCCTTGATCCACTTGCACTTGAGCTTTGTACAAGGAGATAAGAATGGATTGATTTGCATTCTTCTACATGCTGACCTCCAGTTGAACCAGCACCATTTATTGAAAATACTTTTTTTCCAATTATAATAGACACTGATGATATTTAAACATATATTGGGTCATATATCAAAACTTATATTCTAAAAAAATCTTTCTTTAAAAATGGAGTCATTTTATGATCTAAGAATCAAAATGTCATAAGCAAAAAGCTCTGTAACAAGCAACAACTAACTATTAACAAAACTCCTAGTTTAGGTCCACCTGGATTCACTGTTGGATACTATCAAATGTTTGTATTATTGAGAGAATACTTTATTGATTTCTATAATCAAGTTCACATTAGTAAGACTTTACATATTTTAATACACTGCAGAACTCCTGTACACATGGAAAAATAGTTTTAACATTTCTAGAGAAATAAATGGCTGCTGATTTCTGTACAATATCAACTCAGCAAAGACAACTCAATGTCAACACCCAGAACACTGCAAAACATTTTGCTGAAGGAAATGGCACAGCTAAAGTTTCAAAATTTTTAATTTCACAAATGTATCAATAGCAGTAGAAAAATGCCAGTGATTTTCAAGGCATCCGATAAGATAAAAAATGGGATAAATACTACCAAATTTCTTCAATTACACTGATGCTAAAGCAAAATAAACATACAACAGAAAAAATAAAACTGACCAATCTTCCTGGTGGACCTAGGTCTAAGCATGAAATTTTATACTTTACAAATGTCTAATGTTTAAAGGTAATTTTATACAACATTATTATTGTGCCTGTGTTTTTACACCACACTAAATCAAATATAGAATTATCTTGTCAGCAGTCAAAACATTTGAAAATTCTGAATTTCACATTCAGATTAGTGCTACGTAACCTATAAAGAAAATAAATGTACACTTACTTTATGGCTTGTGCTCCTGGTCTTTGCACAATTGAAGTACTAAGTCCTCCCACTAGAACATTTAACAGTTCCGGCTTTTGGCGATTTTCTCTTAGAACAATAGACATACTTTTCAAGTGAACAAAAAACTTCAAGGCTTCAAACTAGAGAATATTCAGAATAAAACAGACGTGAAGATGGGGAGGAGAGATGTATAAACAAAATAATCTTATTTGTATAACTCTGAGTTCTCAAAACCAACAGCAATCCCTTATCTACCAAAGGAATCACTAAAATAACAACTCTGTCCATAGTTTGGAAATTAAGATAAACACTGTATTTATAAATACCAAAAAGACCACAGCAACATATAATTTCTGGAAGAATTAGAGCAGCACATCTAACATTAAAAGATATAAAGCAAGAAAAATATCTTACTGTTTTTGGCAAGGTTGGATCAACTGCTGTTTCACTATAACCAATTGCTTCATAAAGTAACGATTTTTCTTCAGGTGTCAACATTTCTTCAAGAACTAAAATCATAAATAAGTGTTTTATGGTCTTACTACTACCAATATAAAACAAGCATAAATTACCTAGCTTTATAAATAAATAGATTTTAGATTTTTGTTTTATTTGTGTGTGTGTGTGTGTGTGTGTGTTCACCACAGAATGTGTGTGAAGTCAGAGAACAATTTTAAGGACTTGATTCTCTCCTATTGTGTGGGACCTTACGGACCAAATTCAGATCACCAAATCTGGAAACAAACACAATAACTACTCAGACATCTTGCTGGTCCACAAATGTTATTGTTATTATAATATCTTTTATAAGTAATTCTTATATATTTGTGTTGGCAATTTTATAAATGATTCTGAAGTTACTAATCAAAACTTTGGCAATATAATTTTTTCAATGTCTGTTTTAAGCAAGAACTTATTGTTAATCAATACAAAGTAGTAAATATACTATCTTAATTTTCTCTCAATTTACAGATGGATAAAATAGAATTAGCACACCTAACTTAGTCATGCTGCCAACAAATGATAAATCTGAGATGCATGATATATCTAAGTCCCTCACAATGCAAAGCTATGATCTTCATTATTTGAGTAAAAATCAAATTACTCATTGTCAGTAATCTCAGCTATCCAGAGTTTGAGTCAGAAAGACACGGTGTTTTAAGCTCAGCTGCCGCAACAAAGAAAGACCTCACAACAAAAAACAAAAACCTGTTTACTTAAAATAGTTAAGGAGTTGAGGCAGCCACTCAGTGGTACAGTGCATGCCAGAGTATAAGCAAGGCCCTGAGCTTACTCCACAGCAAGTACGCATACACGTTCTAAAAGGAGAGGAAAGAAAAAAAATCTTCCCAAGAAGCAACTTCAAGAAAGCTTTCCAGCAGCTTAGATCACTGCCCTGCACCCAGTGTACAGCTCTTCTGCAGCATCAGGAGGGTTGTTTCGATTATTTTATTGAACACATATTTGAATATAATAGTAATTTTATAATTAACAATTTATCATTATAAATACATATTTACATATGTTTTAATTAGAAAACTTTTTGAAAAATTTTATGTCAACACTTGATTAACTATACTAATGTAAAATGAAATGAACATACTTCCAGGTTTAACATCTTGTTGTTGATTAGCATTTGATTCTGACCAAGTCCACAACCATGTAAACCATCCTGCATTATCTTCTGGATCTTTCATTCCTTCTTTGTAAATTTTATGTCCAGCTTTCTTCACCTAAAATAAGAAAATTTTCCAATAGATAAGAAGTCATCCTTACTTTAGCAATCAAAAGAAATGTAAGCAGGATATTTCCAAAATGAATCTATTTTGAGTTGAATAAATGTATATACTAACAATATAATACAGTAGCTGTTAACATTTACCAAACAGGGCTTCGGAATAATACATGGTTCTCCTTGTGGTCTAACAAGATACAGAAATTGCAGCAGGTGGAATTAGCTTTGCATCTACATATGAACTCTGAAGTTTTATAAGCCCAATTACTTAGCAAGCAATTTCTGTCTTATTTTCACAAGCATTACAAAAACTTATATAACATTTTCTTAACACGCAAAAAGCGTATCTAAACTCTTCAGAAAACAGTGTTCTGCACAATAATATTACATTAATATCATATCAATACATTTATTTTTATTAATTTAATGATAATCTGAAATTACCTCAACTTCTGCCTGTTGTCTAACTATGGTTATATTAAAAACATCCAAGGTTTTCTCCAACTCCTGAAAATATAGGGGAAAATGTGTTAATTTTATATATTCAACTTTAGAACATAAGCTACTACACTAAAGAAAGACAGTGGGAAACAGAAAATAGGAAACCATCAGTATGTTATCCCTTACATTCTGGGACGTAAGATTTATTTACATAAACACACACTGATACACACACATAAAGGAGCTTGGAAATTAGAACAGAGTAACTTATGAACAGAGAAATCATCCCTGACATGATCACACAGTTACAATCTTTACAAAGATAGATAGAAATTCACTCAGAAAGATCCATATATGCACTGATTAAAATGTCCTTCATCTGGATTTTAATTTCAAATTAAGGTAAGCACATCAAAACCATTAACTAATAATGTAATAAATCCTTCATCTTATAAGCATAGTTTATGCCATTATTAAGATACTTCAAGTAGGCATACATGTACTTGAAATCTGTTTAAAAAACTACTGTAACTTTTTGCTTTTCCAAGTTGTTACAGCTGTGGACACAAACTGAGACACACTATACTCCTCTCACGTCTGTGCTTTCCCAGGATTACTTCGAAATTTCAGGGTCAAACTTTCTCCTCTCCAACAAGAAACTATGACTGATTTTTCTCTAGCAAACAGCGTAACGCAGAATTGTGCTATTCAGTATACTTAGAGGATTCTGGCTAAGACCATAACTAAGGAAATATGAAAAAACCTAAAAGGTCTCTTAATCCAAGAATTCCTCGTTGCTCCTTGTCTTCAGAAAGTCATGTTAAAACTGAAATATGTTAAAACTGAAAGAAAAATGTAAAAATTCAATCTCTGCAGAATTTTCCACTAGAAATCCATCGGAATGGCTGCACCTCTTTCAAGAAACTAGTTCCCCCAGGTCCATTCAAGCTGTACTTTGTCTAAAAGAGAAAGGTCCTTACATAAAAAGATCTTTACTAATGCTCAAAGTCAAGAGTAATACAAAATATTATATAGCTCAAGACAGATAATTAAACATGTTGCTGATAAAGACTATAGCTACCACAAACTTAAGATACAAATTATCTGTCTAGGCAGAAAATGCAGGAAGCCTGTGTAAGGGTGAAGGACTAAGGTAGAAGTGTAGTGAGAGAGTGGGCAGGTGGGGCTGAGCAGGGATGCACAAGCACATAGATAGGAAGGGGCTTACACATACAGAAGAAACTCCACTAATACACAGCGAGACAATAGCAGAAACATCTTCTGGATAACAACAAAGTAGATTAAAAGTGATATAGCAATTGCTTCTGAGACAAAAGATAGAAAATGAAGCATCACACTATGATGTATATGAACCCAAAATCTTTCTACCTGAAAACAATTTAAATTTCAAAAGCTCACTGGAAGATTTCCCCAGGCCTTTTATTACACAACACGACTAAAGTAATAAGTAAAAGTACAAAAATATCCAAATAAGAGAGACAGAGCATGGTCAGTAAAAAGCAGACTAAGTAATTAAAAAGGAGCAGTCACTAAAAACTGGGGAGAAGGGCCTTGGAGGTGGTTCAGCAGGTGAGGGTGCTTGCTACCACCCTGACTGTCTTGATCCCTTGAACTCACATGATAGAAGAAAAAAAGACTCCAAGTTATTCTCAGACATGCACCACAGTGAACATGCACACACACACAAACACAAATAAATATTTTTTAAAAAGAGACAAAGAAACAAAGACAGGCAGATAGACAGACAGACAAGACTAGGGAGAAATTATGCACAGTAAAATATTAAATGATTGTTTTAAAATGCTAACCTCCAAAGACATGAGAATTTCAGGAGATGGCTTCTTACTTGTTAACTTTTTCTTATAAAATTCTCTGTATTGTTTCATTTTGTATCTATGGTTTCTAATGTGCTCCCATGACCACATCCGTAAACTGGGACAAACATTTACTTCAAGAATACTATGTATAGCATAAGCCCACCTAGTTAAAAGAGAGAGAGAAAGAGACCCCATACTTACACCCAAATCAACAATACCAAAACAACTTAATTTGTTTTCTCTAACATGAATAACAACTACAACTGAGTCTATGAAAACAGTATGCTATCTAAACATTCTATTTATAGTAACATTACATTGATTATTACTATCTCTTACAACATAAAAATAAACAAAACATTCAATTTTGTTAAAAAAAAAAAATTTAAGGCATAAGAAGAAATTTGGTCAATAACTATAGAAAAAGTTACCTAAACGAGGACTAAAAGTTCTAGAAATTGAACTATAATTAAAAAAAAATAAGATTTTAAAAATTTAAAAATGAAATTACACAGATAAGGCTCCCAGAACCATCTCACGTACTAAAGTTCAAGCTGAATTAATACAGGTCTAAAGTGTCAAACAGGGAAGTCTGGAAGAAAAAAAAAAACAGGAATTGGGAGGGGGAATGCTATACTGATCCTTTTATAGTACATGAAAGTACAGTACTTAAAGATTTCTAGTTGTAAATTCCATTTTTAAAATTTCTTGAATCAACTCATTAATACAAAAACCTACATATATTTCTAGCCCCAAATCAGTTTGTACCAACTCTTAGCAATAGTTTTAAAAATCATAGTAAATTTAGCTTTAACACATTCTTAAATATTAACGACGTTAGAAATAATGAACATTTGCTAAAACTTCCCAACAACCAAAGTGCTCACCACTCTTTGGCATGGAGGTGGAGAGGCACGCTGGGCTTGAACTTTCTGTATGGAAGGTTTTGTGTCATCATGTCAATTGACTCGAGAAGTTCCATGAGACTAAAATACTATGAAAAGACAGTTAAAACTCTAAATATTTCCGGGTTCCTGTTCAGCTACTGAAGATGAAAGTTAAATTATCAAGTTTTTAAGGAAACATTATAAAAGTATGAATTTTAGATTAAATTTAAATCTTAACATTGCTTTTATCAAACAATAATTCAATCTAAATGTCATCAAAGAAAATCACCTGTGGTTTATTAAACTCAATTGCTATGGTATGTAACTCAATAGCCAGGTTTATTTTGGGTCAGAAAAGTCAAAATCTGGTCGTCGATTCATCTGAAGTTTGGCATTAGCAGATATAGGTCGAAAAACTGAAAAATAATACAAATTGAAAAAAATTAGAGCTTTATTTAAAACCTCTTCAAGCACTAAATAGATCAGCAATAAAACCTTCGCACCTCTATCACAGCCTCTCCACAGTCCTCAGTATCCACACTACTTTTGTTAGACAAGCTCTTCACAAGTTAGTTGAGAAGAACCCATTTTAGTTCTAGATTTAATTTAGAGAATATTAGAAAGATGTATTTATCACTGACTCTACTTTATGATAGTCTCTCCATAAACTCCTATTGATCCTTTCAATTTGCATAAACGTGTCCAGGATTACCGGCCCAGATCAAACGACAGCAGCAACAGTAACAAGTGTAAGTGAGAGAGCAGCAACAGTGTGATCTAGACAAGGCACAATACTGAATCATAATCTAAGTTGTATATAAAAACAATATGTGTTTGTTTTAACCACCCAGCACATCTTTTATACATTTAACGTAAATATTCTCTGTGTGAATACAAATCCATACTTGAACATTATAAATCTATGCATCACTGATTTGCCACGTCTCTTCCACCCTTCACCTTTGATTTATATACTCAGTTCCAATCTTACCCTGCTAAAATTAAAGCTCACTTTATTTCCTTATTTTTAATAGACACAAACATAAAAGTTAGACATATTAATGTGATCCATGTAGTATCTTGACACATATACCTTGTAATTATACACTGGTATAATTATATTAGCATAATTAATGTAAATATTAGTTAATATCAGTTGAAACATATCTGCTTAATTTTTTCATCAACTTTTTTTAATGATACAAATTTCAATAGATTTTTTTTCTTGCTTTAAAAAAAATCATTTGGGGGTTTGGAGAATGCTCAGAGAAGCTAGATGGGTGCATCAGACCCTTGGAAAAGCAGTTCCAGGCACTTGTGAGCTGCACATGGGTACTAGAATCCAAACTCTAGTCCTCACGACTAGGCAGCAAGCACTCTTAACCAGCTAAGCCATTTCTCTAGCCTCACTTTCTAGCTTTCTGAAAGATACATATTGTACCTATTCAGGCTACTGTGAAATAGCACACTAGATCTCTTTGCTCCTACCTAAAAGTAACTTGATACCCAGTGAAGATCCTTTCCCCACTTCTCCTGCAATCCTCCTCTCACCAGGTATTTTAACCACCCCTTAATAACACTGCCCTTCTTACTCCAGCAGTACTTGCTCGGCAAAACCCACCACCTCCACACCTGGAACTAACAGCACAATGTAATTAGAAAACATCCCAGTCATAATTGTTCTCATTTTAATACTATAAATATTAAGTAGACTCTTAATGATACAGAAGGGGGAAATCACATCCTTGTACTCATCTTGATCTGCTAAAGATCCATCAATTAATTTTAAAATTTTGTTTTTAACTTTAACTTGTTTCTGTGGGAACTGATCAAATCCATGCCTCAGTCTATTCTTCATGGTCAGTTAGTGTAGAGGAATTTTAATCTAGCAATATGGCTGATCTGAAAAGGGATCACATCCAAAGACCTAGGTCTGTGTGATCTGGCTGGAATGCAGAGACACTGCACACCATTCATCCATCTGGCTAGAAAACACACATGCCCTTAGTACACACCTTTAAGGTAAAATTACTTTGTAGAAGGAAGCAACCATGTGTGAAAGTGATGTCTAATTGAAGAACAGACAAAGTGATGAATCAAAGAAAGATTTGACAGAGCAAGTGAGAGATATAATTCACCTAACTCTCAGGAAAACAGACAGGAAAGAGTGCTCTTATGACCAGTACTGGGAGAAAGAGTGCAATCAGTTCACTCAGTTCATTTCAAGCCATCGCAGTTCAGAGTTGAGTTAGTTAGTAGTCAGTGTGGTAAGCGTTGTACAGTGGAGTTGAATTCATTAGTGATAAGCTCATATAGTTAGTTCAGTGCAGATTAGCAAAGGGTAGCTAAAGCCAGAGAATTGAGGAGTCAGAAGATTAGAACAAATTGCTAGAGTTAGTGTGAGACCAGGCAGAACAACCGAGAGAAGACAGATTGAATCAGTCAGTTTAACAGAGGAATTTGAGCCAGACAGATGAGTTGAATCAGCCAGCCAGAGATGAGAAGGAACAAGAAACGGTGAGTTTATTAGCAATAAGTATCAGAGGGTGAAACATTCTAGGCCTAGATTAGATTGTACAGAGGCCAGAACCTTCCAGGCCTAGGCCTACACATAGTTAGAACAGAGAAAGAAATACTCTGGGCTCAGCCCAAGCTGTGTATTTGGTCTTAGCTCATCCCTTCAGCTGAGGAATTAAAAGTTACTTTTACAAGTTAGCCAAGAATGAATATTCCACTTTTAAAGAGTTGTTTCAAAAAAATAAAGGGGGAATATGTGTCAGATGTTATGGTATACAAAATGTAAAATATCTGACCACATGGCTGTTGTGTGTTTAACATACTCTAGGCGCAAACTGAAACATGTCAGAATCATCTGAAGAGCTTATGAGTGAAAAGCCTCATCCAGAGAGTTGGATGCCAAAAGCCCTGGACAGGCCCAGAAATGTGCACTTCTAACAAGCTTCCAAGTGATGATAATGGTACAAATTTGAATCATACTTCAAAAACACTCTAGATGCAGACCACTCTCTTCTACACCACTATTTTGTAGCCTCTTCTCTCTTCAGATGCCTTCAATACTAAGATGTTTTTAAAATGCATGCATACATACTCTGAAGAGAAACTCCATTAACTCCTATTCCATCCCTATTGATTTAGTCAATACCAAGATTCTTCTCTTACAACTAAACTGTCTTACAGAATGAACTGATTATGTCCGTCCTTAAAAATCCACTCACATTTATGCAACAGATAACAACCCCTTCTCCCACATCAATCCAGCTAACAGTAGCCAGGAACCAGTAACTTCCCCCAGGAGCTCGCTAAGACAGTCCTACACTGAGCACAGGCAGGAGACACAATTCATAAGCCTCATTAATTACAAAAGTCAATTTCCAACAGTTTTGCTAACACAGTAAGTAGTACAGAAACATTCTGACCCTCAACAATGTTCATAGGTAGAGGGTCTTCTTTAGAACATAGGATTCTTCAGATATAGGGTCCATCCCTTTCATCTGCCATTCCTACATCATTCCTGTAGCATTCTTTCTACTTTTCCCCATGTAATTCTGTTGTCCAAATCTCCTTTTATAGTTACTATTTTCTTGCTTCAATATGCTCTGACTAATCCACAGGAGATTAGTCAAATCTAAATGTATCTGAAAATCATAAACATATGATAGTTATCTGACTTCTTATTTCCTCTGAGAAGGAAATAGGAACAAAACTAATTTTAAAATAATGAAAATAAGATTTTGTCAAGAGGGACTGGGTATGTAGCTCGGTAACAACCAATCCCCAGAACTGAAAACAAACAACACAGACAACAATAACAAAACCTGCCAGAGTTAGCAAAAGTGCCATTGAAGAAAATTATGAAAAGGTTATAAAAAAACATAGCAATACATAAAGGAAACTTTCATGGATGCCAACAAAACTCTGAAGAATTATTTTCAATGCCTTATAATGTCAGGAAGCCAAATCCAAGAACTAAGTTAAGCATGAACAGTTGACATTTATTGAATATTCTCAAGGCAAAAAAAATATTTTTTAAATTATTTTTTCCTCTATATTTTAGTAATTATCTTATCATTATAAAAGTAATACACAGACCAGACACAGAGGCACATGCCTTTAATCCCAGCACTTGAGAGGCTAAGGCAGGAAGATCTATCTTCTCTGGCATTTGATATCATCCTGAACTATAGAGTGAGTTCCAGTATGTATAGTGCTACACAGTGAGGGCCAGAGGGTAATATATGTTCACTTAAAATAACTGAATAATAAAAGAAGTACACTTTTAAGTGAGATATATCCTTAATTATAGCATTTGGGTAAGGCAGGTAGACTGCCGTAAGTTTGATGCACATCTAGGCTACTGAATGAGAGCTTGTCTCAAAGGAAAAAAAAAAAAAAAAAAAATATATATATATATATATATATATATAATGGATATTTATAAAATATATATAGATAGATATTTATAAACAAAAAGATCATAATACCACTACAGCTATACCAGCTAGCTATATTAAACTGTACTTAGGATTTTGAAATATCTTAATAAATATCACTATAATCAATATTGAATAGTCACTAAGATTTAATACAATTCATTAATATTCTCTTGTGGTAGATGTTTTCTCCTAGTTTTGAAATATAACCAAAAATTCCAACAATAAAATATGTTGAAAAGATTATATTTTGATTTTAGTAAGTTGAATAGTATATGTGTATATATACATATATATATTTATGTAGAATATTTTCCCTGCAAGTTGGAAGGAGTTAAGGTGGGAGGAGTAAGGAGAGGAAGAAGAGGAGTAAGGAGAGGAAGAGGAGAAGCAAGAGGAGGAGCTAGCGGAGGGAGGACTGGAGAGAGAGGGGAACATGGAAGCGGACATGTACCTGTCTCTAGCAGTCAAATGTAGTTGATATATCTAGGTTGGGTATTGGGTTACACCTCTGATTGTGTGGGCATCTTGTTATTGAGTACTACAAAACATTTAAAGCCTTTAAATGTTTAAAGCATCTAAGCATTAGAGTCTCATTTCTACCGGCCATGGATGGCAGGATGGTCTGGGCTAAGCCCAGCATTGTGGAGACAGTGTGGAAGATTGGCAGAGCCATCTCCCACGCTGGCATCTCGTGGGTGCCAGGGTCGGTGTTTCTGGCTGGTTGTTTCTAGCTGTGGCACAGGTGTGGCCTCTGGCCACTTCCAGCTGCGTAGCGCTTGACTTCAGGCCAAAGTGCATGGCGGCTTGAGCAAAGCAGAGCCACTGCTGCTTAAATAGTCAGCCCAAGAAATTGCCGTTTTAAAATATGACAGCAACATATTTAACTAAGAGAAAAATTAATATAAAATAACCCAGTATATCAGCAATATTAACATGATAGTTTGTACTAATTTTTCTAATTACATTTTTATTTTATCTAATAACTTACCAAAATCATAACCTTCTGGAACAATATTTTCATTAACAATACCATTTTTCAAGGCTTCCTATTAAAAGACAAATAGTTGTTATTTATATTTATATAAATATACCTTTACCTTACAAATTTATATTATCTACAAGAGTATTTAAAACCAACTGAAAAATAATTCAAAGTTTACCATAATAAAATTTTTAACAGGCTAAGCAGTATATTATTCACTATTATGAAAGAATGTTCCAGTTAATTATGTTTCTAAAACTCCTACTAGATTTTGTTTACAAGCAATACTAAATCTAGGATTGGTATGAGTTAAACATTATACAAAATATAATACAACAAATATGCACATAAATATTTACTTACCAATGATTCATCATAATCATTCAGATAAAACATCTGTGAGTTCACATTCCAGTAAGCAAAGAGATTATCTAATCGGATTAGCTGAAAATAAAAAGTTCATTATGTCTGTTACTTTTTTAAATGAATTTTTAAGTTTTCCTATGCTCAGAAGTCTCAAGTAATTAAGTCTTATCCTAAGTAACACAAATAGACATAATTCACATGTTTACACACACACACACACACACACACACACACATAACCATTTGTCTAAAATTCCCTTGGGAAGTCCATGGGATAGAATTTACTTTACCTTCCGAACCAATTTTTCAGTCTCATCATGTAAACATGGAACCCAATACTGATCAGTTGTCTGAAGAGGGGAGAGTGGAAAAAGAGCAGGTCATTATCATATCCTAAAACCAATTTCCCATGAAAATGCCTTTGAAAACATATCATTTAGTCAAAAATAGTATTATCAGACTACTAACACTAACCCCTTGCTTTCAAAGAACTCACTGGTCAAAAATAAACAGAAACGAGCAATTTCAAACAGGTAATTTTGGAGGCCCAATATATAGCAGACAAAAAAATGGCAAAAAAAAAAAAAAAAAGTCAAACTCAAAGGTGTGCCAGATATGATGACTAACCTAACACTTGTTGAAAGGACTCCTTTCAACAGCTTTATAACCAGCATAGTCCATACACCATAAACAGATACTACTTATTGTAAGGCAAGACAATAGAGTTGGGGCTGTTAGCTTGTTAGTTTTGGTTTTGTTTCTTTGTTGCATATTGATCAGTTTTGTTTGGTTTTTTTTTGTTGTTGTTGGTTTTGTTCATATTTTAAAAGAGGCCCAAGATATGGCCAGAGAATAAAACACAGGAAGGACAAATGAAAAACCAAATGTTACTTAGCCAAGAGTTTGTAACTGTATGAGTCTTGTATGGCAGATAAGTTTCCTACTAAGTTACTAATGAAAGGCACTGTCTGTGGGGCTGCACAGGTGACTCAGTGGCTAGAGTGAGGACGACTGTTGCAGAGGACCATGCTTCCGTTCCTAGCACTGACATTGTGACTCACAATCACCTGTTCCTCCAGTTCCTTGCAATCCAACACTCCTCCCTCTGAGTTCTGTGGGCTCCTGTCATGTGTATATGGTGCACATAAACAAACTCAGGCACATACAAATATACATAAACATTTTCAATAAACAAAACTAGTTGTTATTGTAGCAATAATTTTCATATTACTAAATATAAATCGTAATTCTCTATATTTTTTGATCTGTCACCAGCACTGACAATAGACACCATCCACTGTTACTTAGTAATATCTGGGTCTGTCCCTCAAGCCTCGATCTTTTCTTTTTTATTTGCAGAACCATGTTTAAAAAAAAAAAAAAAAAAGGAAAAAAAAACCCACAAAAAACTATACAAAAAAACAAGTAGAAAATGCAATACTGCACTGGAGTTAATCTGAATTGTATTATATATAGCTACAAAGATAAAAATGAAAAACATAGTAAAATGTAACTTACAGAAGAACCATATAAAATATCTGTATCAACTTATAAAGTTAAATTGACAGTTTTGGAAATGAGCATGTACTTACTCCTCAATGTCTTCCTAAGTCAGTTCTACAGCCGACCAAACACATACCTGGCATACTTCTGATACTGACATAATCATATATCTAACTATATTACACAATGTAAAAGTTACATTTTCTTTTTGAACCAAGTACCTGAAGGCTGAGATTTTGAAGGGAAATACCAAAAGAGAGTGGTTTGTCTCGATTTGTGATCTGAAGAAAAACAAAATAAATTACTTAGATGGTTTGTCAATTGGACAAAAATCACTTCATAGAAACAATCGAATATCTGAGAAATATCTTATTTCAAATATTAAAAAACATTATTTTTCAGGACAATTCTGCTCTATTTTTTTTTTTTTCCTAAAAACAAAGTTGTGTATCACCGAGTAGAAAAAGTCAGGTGGCAGAGGCAAAAGCAAGCCTGCTTTCCTCTAGAACCTGAGCCTTTGGACAGTCCTTTTCTCCAGGCTCCTCTTTGATAACTTCTATTCTCCTTAAGAACAAATCAGGCAAAATGCAAGGCCCTGGTCTCAGCACCAGACTGCAGCTAAGCAAGCCAAGGTAGGAAATCACCACTGCCACCTATATGGGCACAGTTCAGAAGCTCCTGACCCTTCCTGGAATGGACTGAAACTTAACAGTTAAGACACTGTTTTCAGCCCCAACTTTTGCCAGAAAAAAAAATACTTTATTTGCACATAAATTCTCCACCAATGTGTTTAAAAATATCAATCTCTATGCACTTCAGAATGTAAAATAATAGTAAATACTTTAGACTCAAAGACATACTACTTTGAGCATTTTTTAAATAGACTTGGTCTTTCCATGTATACACTGAATTTTGTTTTGTTTTTTTGTTTTGTTTCAATCTCAGGCTCTTCTGTCATCTTTTAAGCTGCAAACACCTAAAAGCTCTCTCACATCTACAACCGTTGACTGCATCTCATAGATGTGACAGTATTAGTTCATGAAACTTGTGTTATACGAATAACTTTATTTTAAAAGGGGAAAGGTGCATGCAAAGACTTATGTATATTTTTATTGTAAAAATCCAACTTGTTAAGTTTTAATTGTTAAAAAAAAGTATGTTTGAAGCCAAGGAAGCTCTTTAAAAGAGTCATTTCTTTCAAGAACTGAGAGAAAATTAGGTCAATGACATAATTCTCTAGGTTACATGTACTGGAGTTGTGCCTCTTGTACCACACAGGATTTAGTTAACTTGTCAAAAATGTTACAGCTTTTAAAAAATGATACAGCAACATTTAATGCAAATGGAATGGTTATCTTTAATTGTGAACTTGCCACAATCTGAAATCACCTGAGCAGAGGATCACAATGAGGAAAGCAGCATGCAGCTCTCTGTGGGTGACATCACCCCTGGGTTTGGGTCCTGTGCTGTGTTAGGGTGGCAAAAGTGAGCTGAATAGAGGCATGCATATTCACTCTGTCTCTGCTTTGACAAATGTGCATGAAACTCTCTGCTTCATGTTCTTGCTCCGACTTTCTGCAATAATGGACTGTGACCTGAATTGTAGCCAGTAAAACATTTCTCTCTTAAAGATGCTTTTGTCAGGCCCACTATACATTTGTAGCAGATGTGCAGCTTGGTGTTCATATGGATTCCTTATGAAGCAGAAGCTGTCTCTGACTCTGTTGCCTGCCACTGGATCCCCTTCTCCTAGCTGGACTGCCTGACTGAGCCTCAGTGGGAGAGGATGCACTTAGTCTGAAGCAACTGGATGCCTAAAGGCAGAGTGGTACCCAGGGCAGGACTTCCCCTTCTCTGAGAAGAAGAGGTGGTGAGGGGAGGAATTTGTAAGGGAAGGACTTGGAGCAGAGGAGGGAGGGGGCTGTAATCGGTATGTAAAGTAAATCAATAAAGAAAGAAATGAAGTGGGCAGGGGGGGTGGGGGTGGGGGTGGAGATATGTTTGTCAGGGTATTTTATCACAGCAACAGAAAAAAAAACTAGAACAGCAACTAAATAAGTACTTAAGAAAACAATAACTACTGAAGAGCAGAAGTTAAGTTAGCTCTACTTAATCTTATGCCAGTGCTCTTTGCTGGAGGTAAAAATCTATGGAATTCATTAAGTTCCAAGACACTGCATTCATAACCCAAAGTTCAATCAGCTTAGCAAAGTCAAATGAAGTACTCGTTGAAAATGTAACGATAAAACAAAAAGATCTCATGGTCATCAGCTCTCTGTTCTTCCACCTCCCAGTATTTACTAAGCTGCCTACCTCAGAGCAAAAGCCACACAGTCACATATATACATAAGGATAAAATACTTACATCATCTTCATAACGAACATGGATATTGGAAATTTGCACTTGAAGGTTCTTTATGATTTGAGTAATTAACTTTTCTGTAAAAGTGTCCTGTTTCTCCTCCTGAGGTTTTTCTAAAATTGCAAATATTTCTTTTTAAATCGAATGAAACACAAATCCTATAATTATCCAAATATTAAGTAACATATTGCCTTATTAAAGGAAATGTAAAACACTTTAAATGGATCACTTGAGACTTTCAAAATCTTTCATATTAAAGGTCTCTCTCTCAAAAGCAACTAAATGCAAAATGTTTGAAAGCTAGTTTCTTGTCTTGTTAGACTGCAGCCAACTATATTAAATTCATTGATATTAAATTTTATAACCTGAATGTAAGGGCTAGAGGACAAGGACATCTGCCATGACACAATGTCTTCTATAAATGTCAGGAAACCCAACCATAAAATCATAACAATATGATTGCCTATATAAAACCTGCACAATAACAACATCAGCTGACACACCAACATGGATAGGGAAACTCAGAAGGCTCCACCCCTACATCAAGACCTACCTACAGACAACTAATGACTGCTTAGAAAGGGAGAATCAGTGTTTTCCTGGGAAAAGCCTCATGAAAGGTTATCCAATCCCAAGATGTCAGTCCTGAACACATGTATATCAGAATAACTTTAAATAGATTGAGCAGGTTGCATTTATACATACATTGTGTATGTGTACACATGGAAGAATTATTATTATTTAATAATAATAATTTATCAAATTTTAGTTATAATATATATTAAATTTATAAATATTTTATATTTTATATAATATATAAATAAATATATTAAAATTCTAGATAGTTTTAATATTATTTAATAATTTAATAATTATTGAAATAATAATTACCATTATTATTATAGAAGTGGTCATATATTTGAGAGGGATAAGGGACATAGGAGGAACTGAGGAGGGTAGGGAGATGTGGAAATGATATTAAAAGTCTTTGTTTTATACACTTATTTGAAAATTTCACATATGAGAACTATATTTATAATCTTATTCAGTCTCTCAAAGCCTCAAAAACACTCCCACAACTCTATACTTCTGGAACACCTTGCCTTCAAATTTGGAAGTAAAGCTATAGGAAAGTAACTCCTTGTTGTGTTTAATTATTAAAAAACAATTCACACTAGTGCTGGCTACTCTAAGGCTGCGGCAGTCTCCCCGCCCCCATGGCTATCCCCATGTGGTGGTCCAACCAAAAACTTGCTGCTGAGCCCACTCACATTCCCAGTCATCCACCCCGTGGCTAGCTGTCAGAAATCCCAGTAACCCAAAAAATCAAAACTCCAGAGGCTTATAAATTATTGGTAAGATTTAGAACAATAAATTCTCAACCACGAACTCAAAACTCAGCTGATATAAACACAAGCTGCCCACTTAGATTGGACAAATTACCCTACATTATTCTATTGCTCTTCTATGCTATTCATAGCTACCTGTGGCTATTTTAAGTCACATGGATCCTGTTTGTTCTCTTCATCTTTCTCTGTCCTTTTCTCTGTCTCCTGTTCCCATCTCTAAAACTCTCAGCCCACCTTCCTTTTCCACTGCCCAATCATAGCTCTAGCCTTATCTTTTACCTGCCCTCACCTGCGTATCGACAGCAATCCACAGCTCCTCTGTCATCATCACTTGATCCCAACTAGTTTTAAGCTAACATATGACCCAAATGTCAAAAACAAAATGATAATTCTTATATTAGTTGATATCCCATCAGCATCTGAGATATTATCTGCTTCTTAACATGGCTCCTTGCCCATGCAACCATAAACTTCAATTTTCCTTCTATTTCTGCCATCCTTTGATAGTCTTTTGTGTGTCTTCCTCCTCTGTATAATCACTAGGTGGCAGGTTTCCTTACTTCATCCTAGAATTACTTCTCTTCTCATTCTATACTGTTGCTGCAGGAAACATCATTAGCATCCTAAAATATCTAACTGTTACCCTAATCTTGAGAACTTTCAAAACAGTACTGAATAAAAAAAAGTGAACTGCAGAGTAGGGAGAATGTGATAGTTCGTAAACTATCGAGCTGTCAGCATGGTAGGGGACGAGGCTGTAGGACGCACACCGAGGAATAACGGAAGTAGATGTCTCCAATGTCAGCTTTTAATACATCTTGCTGGAGCACTTAGACTTTTTCCTGATACTAAGGCATTATCAGTGTTTTAAATAGGACTGAACATTAGTATTTTGGACCTAATAAATTCTCATTAAACATGGCTTATACTGTATGAATTTCCATTTTTCAGTAAGGCATCATTAAAGAAAAAATAAAGAAAAAGAAAACAAACAAACAAAAATGGTAAATCCACAAGGCCAAAAGAGGGTAAAAGACTTAAGGGAAAGCAACAAAAAAATCAGATGGCTTCAGCCACACTGAAGAAGAAATTTAAATTCTAAACAACCCAGGACAGTGCTGTCATTGAAACGAGAGTTTAAAACCAGGATTCTGAAAGATTCAAGGACTTGAAATCACACTAAACTAAAACGGCAATCTGGGAGCATCCTTAATGGAAAGGGACATTACAAAACTCAGTGTAGGGAATAGAGAGATGGCTCTGGTTAAGAGCATGACTGCTGTTTCAGGTTGAATTTCCAGACCTACATGGTGGCTCACAACTGTCTGAAACTGCAGTTGCAGAGGATCTGATGCTCCCTTCTGACATATGCAGGCATCATGCATGCAAATGTTGCACAGACGCACTTATAGACAAAATACCCCTACATGTAAATTAAAATTAAAATCAATATTATTTTAAAGGATTGGTTTAAGATCCGTATAAGTAGTCAAATGTGTTGGACTCCCCTTTGCCCAGCCTAGTAGCTAAGAAACTATTCTGTGTGGTTCAGCATACTGAACACATAAGCATTCATCACAGGCAAAACAGACCTAACAGGTTCCAAATCTGATAAACAGTACATGGGAACAGGAGGAGCCTACACAAGAATGAAGTAAAAGTCTTCATAATGAAATCATATCTGCATTCACTCATTAATACTAAGTAAAGAAGAAAGCTATGGTTTTTAAATTTTTATTTGTCAGGCAGGGTGGCACACACCTTTAACCCCAGCACCCAAGAAGTAGAAGCAGGCAAATCTTTTTTAGTTCCAGACTAGTCAGACATATGCAGTGAAACCCTGCCTTACAATATACAAACAAACAAATAAACAAAGTGTTCACTAGAGCTGACTATCTGCCTCCGTAGTAAACTTTTACGTCACTTGGTCGACTATCACAATCAACATCAAAGGAAGTATGTACATGTAAGATAAGTAGCCTAAAGCAACTGTGAGCTGGACATCATATTCAAGCAATATGGTGCTTCTCTAGGGAATGGCTAAAGGGATGAATACTCACTTTGTTTTTATAAAGTATTGAGTCTTATCGTACTATTTTTATTTTTAAATCTCCCTCCCTCCCTCCTTCTCCCTCTCTCTCTTTCTCTTCCCTCTGTGTGTGTGTGTGTCTGTGTATTAGCTTGACAAAGTAATTTTTAAAGGAAAAGCCTAGCAGATTTAGGAAAGAGAGGATTAGGGAAAGGGATGACTACAAAGAATATAAAAGAAATATGTCAAAAAAGTAGGATTACATATATCCCACAGATTGTGGTAAGTTTCCATTGATGTTTGCCAAGAGGTAAAATATATATTATTGGGAGTTTATTTTTCACTAAGAACAAAACAAGCAAATAAACAAACAACAACCTCAAAGTCAGATAGATGGCAGACACCTGCAACTAAGGAGGCAAATAGAAGACCACCATGAATCCAAGGAAAACGTGGGCTACTTGGTAGATTCCAGGCCAGGCTGGGCCATACAGCAAGGCCTTTTTCTCATTAAGAAAATAATAATATATAATAATTTTTTTTTAAAAAAAAATCCTTCTGCTCCCTCAGAAAAACAATATAGATCAATATATTATAGGAATATTTATACAATTTTAAAACATGTCAGCTACTCAATGAATAACAAAGTAGAAGAAAAACAGATGAGTGGAAAAAAATTTATGATTTAAAATAAGAACTGGATATAGTATATTTATAAGCTAAGAAGAAAGACCTACAAAGAAAAGATGTGAGAATAAAGATAAAGAAAATCTCTAGTGATAGTAACAAGGGAATAGCTGAAAAAATTAGGTTTCTATGAGACTCTCCTTCCACTAATCATCAATGGATTGTAATGAGTCATGTGACCTACAATGAACTGAGGCAGCGGCTGGGGGATAGATTAAGACAAAGGTTAGAAATGTAGTTGGTAAACCTGCTAATATTAAAAACTGACTTTATCCTCACAACAATTATTTGCCTTAAATTTCTGAAAGGTATAATTACTGCATATGTAACAAAACACACAAACCATGTAACTTTCAAGGTAATAAGATGGTTTCCTGCTTGGAGCATAATCTCAGTACATCTAGTCAAAATCAATTTGCTATTACAATAAATATTTACATCCTTTACTACCAGTTTATTGACATTTTTTTTTACCTTGATCAACTACTTTCTGCTTTGCTTCTTCTATTCTTTTTAGTTCCTGTTGTTTTGCTTCCATGAGCTGCTTTTCTTCTTTGATAGGATCATACTCTATTCCTACAAAAATCATATAAAATATTCAATTACTTTAAATTTAAATATACTTAATTCTAAAAATTAACATAGAAAATAATAATGTGAACAAAGTCTGCTGAGAATTAAAACAAACAAACAAAAAGCAATCCAATCTGAACCAACAAATCCTAAATTGAAATGCTAAATTATCTTTACCAAGAGTTCTTGGATCAAAAATATAAAATATAAAGATCTTTCCATCTAAAAAATAAGAATAATTTAAATTATAAATTTTAAACGACTTACTAGAAGAAGGCACTATGAGTAAAAAAATGTCTTCCAAAACAGCTTCAACTGGTTGAGTATAAAGGTTTTTCCATGGAATTTTAAGTTTAAGACTGCCTACATTAAAATAATAAAGAAAAGAATATTGTTCATTCAACATACATCTACCAATCAATTACTATAAAGCATTAGAAGAAATCTTTGAACGATATGTAGAACAAGCAATAGTGTCAGAGGAACAATACAGTCCTATAAAATTAACTGTACTTTTATACAACTCACTTAGAAATGGGTACCTTTTCATTCAACAAATATATCAGGAAATATACTGTGGCATATAAAACAATAGATATACAAATAAATGAAGTGCTAGGAACACAATAAAAATAACATATACAAGTAAATTATATTATTAAAGGATGACAGGTACTATGTGAAATATATACAAAAACTTCTTAATGGATTCTGTTTGTCTACTACTTTCTATTTCTAGTATCTGAAAATTAACTTCTTGTCATATTTTAAAAAGGGAAAACGAAAGAAAACAAACTCTTAATAAACTAGGTCTATCTACTGTTTTTCTATGTATGTACAAACATAAACATATGCTTTCTTTTATACACAGCTCTGTATGATGGTGTTAGAATCAACCCTGAGATGATTAATACTGATTATCAACTTGACAGGATTTGCAATCACCTATGAAACAAGCCTCTGAGAATGTCTGTAAGATCCATTTCCAGAGATTAGCAGAGGAGGGAAAACCTATTCTAAAGGTAAGCAATACAATCTCAGGGGCTGGAGCCCCACACTGAGGAAGGAGGAGAAAGAGAGCTGGACCCCAGCATTCTATTCCTCTTCCTGACTACTGACAATATGTGATAGGTGTGTCATTCTACTGTCACACCTTCTTCAGCATGATGATCTGCACCCTCAAACCGAACCATCCCAAGCCTTCCTTCCCTCAGTTGCTTGTGTCAGGCACACTGTCACAGCAATGAGGAATTGAACTATTCAAACTCACAGTCCTCTTGGCATATTTTAAATTTTGTTGAACTGAGGTTATACTAAAATTCAAAAATCATCAGTGTAAAACTTAAGTAACTTCTGGCAAATATTTAAAAATAACAAATAACACTCAAATATAGATATTCCTTAGATTACTGTGTTGCAGTAAAGTAAATGAAATCAAATCAACTAGATTACGAAAAATCCGTACACCATGGTTGCAAGCCTTCAAAACAAACAAACAAACAAAAAAAAATTACCAATCCAAACTATCAGAAACAGCCAGTAACTAGCATGTCAGAAGGAAAATAATTGGTGCTATTTTCCACTTCTTACTTATGCTAAACTATGATTAAAGGAACAAGAAAATTTACATTCTAACGACAAAAGTCTTCTGTGGTATATGGTCTAATAGCAACAGTAAGTACCATATACAAAGTTGGGAAGATAGCCAGCCATCACTATATTTTTATGGAAGTTTCTCAGATATTCTCACAGCGCTATACTATATAAATACAACCATAGGAACTAAAAAAAAAATAAAATAAACTGAAGGTTCCAACTTAAGACACTATGTTCTCAACCAACCTCTATAATGTTTAAAAAAATGCACATCAGAGTAAGCTAGGAATCCTAACAGATAGTTTCATTACACATGTTAAATTCTTACATTTAGTTTATCTTCTACCAATGGATGAATACATGAACTACTCAGTTCACTCTTTATCTAATTTAAATTCGTACTTTAGTAAATTACAAACATGGGTAAAATAACCAAAAACAAAACAAACAAAAAAACAAAAAGACAAAAACCATTTTATTTTCTAGAATAAAAAACCTGGAAATTCTTCTACAGCACAATCAAGCACATTTTGGTCCCTAGATATAGTATCTGAATGATCCAAACCCTCTTGATATTATGCACTTTGAAGTTACTAAATAATATCAAACATAACTAGTCAGAAAGACAGAAACGGACATAGTTCCTTAAGGTCTGTTACAGGCTGCTTTGACTCTCAACTCAACATTAAGATCTACTAAAATGAGCAATTATTGTTCAAATACTACATACACCACTTTCTACATAAAAGCACACAAATATATTTTCAATCAATGCTCATAAACATTAGGGAAATCACATGACAGCAATAATAGTTTTTTTATTTACATATATGTCTAGCAAGGAGAACACTCCAAGGATAAATATTGCTTACCTATACATCCAACTTTAATTCTGAATGGTACATCCAATTTATGCTATAAAGGAAAGTAAATTTATCAAAAAAAATTATCCATATCAAGTTCAGAAATAGAATAATTATTTTCTTCCTAAAATTACTTAAAGGTATTTTAGTTACCTTACATATTCTTTATCTTCAGTATTCATTTAAATGTAATGATTTAATAACCAAAAGCTTCTCTTTCCAAAGTAAATGGCTAAATATATACTTAAGTTGTAGCAAACAGAAGAGCTCTTATATAGATTAAGGCTTTATTTCCCAAAATTGTCATTTTACAAAACAATAATTTCAAAACTGTTTCTCCTGCTCATTGGGAGAAAGAACAGCTCTGACAATAACTGGAACTGGGGTACATGGGTAGCCAATAGTAAAAACAGAAAATAGGGTCTCTATATCATATATAAAACTCAGCATGGATCAAAACTAAACAAAAACTAAAGCTTTATAGTTTAGAGGAAAATACAAAGGAAAAAATCTTCATGGAAATGATAACAAAATCATAAGCAATGTAAAAAGGATGAATTGTCCTTCATCAAATTAAAAATGTTTATACATCAAAGAACACTATCATTAGATTAGCCAAATATCAGAAGAGGGGAAGTACTGTAAATTAAGAAGCTGATCAGATATCATTATGCAGAATGAATGCAGAGTCCAAAACTTTAATCACACCAATAAAACCTCATTTTTAAGATGCCAGGCTGGGGCCTGAAACTCATAAAGATCCTTGGGCTTCTACCTCCTGAGTGCTGAGACTGAAGGCATCAGCCACCAACCTTGTTTTTGAAGACAGGTCCATAATTTCTAGCTGGCCTGGAAAATTCCAGGTAGTACAGACTAGCTTCAGTCAATAGTGCTGAGATTTTAGATGGAAACCACTCAGCTGCAGGGAAGGGAAAAGAGGAGGAATAGGAAGAATAGAAGGGGAGGAGGAGGAAGAAGAGGAAGATTGATGATGATGATGATGATCTCTTCAGTATTAAAATAGGAAAACAAAATAATCTTCCCTCCAAATATTTTTTTAAAACATAGGACTTAGAAAAATATTGTAGTCAGCCCCCTAATAATCAAAGTATAATCTATTTGTTTAAATATATTAAAAGGTTTCTTGAAGAAATGGGTATTAAGTGAACAATTATAGCTTTTAGCCCACCATGAGAAATATGAAAAATTGTTATCTCTAACAGGTTGTACCAACCATCTCTTGATTTGTCATTTTTTTGTTTCTGCTGCCGTGTTTGTAGCCATATAAAAATATTTGGAGCAAATACACCTTTGTGTAGAGAGTTAAGAATACTGAGAAAGCTTGTAGAGTTTCTAGTAGCCTCTCTATATAGGTTATTTTTATCAACTTCTCTACACAGAGGTAGTATATTTTGACTATTGGTGAATACATCCTGTATCGGAGAAAAATAATTAACTGGCCAAATAACACTGAATATTCAAGTGAGACCACCTCTTGATGTTGGCGAGTGTCTTATTTTTGTTATGATAAAATGGCTGGCTATATTTGACTTTTCAAACACAGAGTGTAAGAAAGTGTAGATATTTTTATTATATTATATAGTCATTTTTAAGCCTTTATAGTTAATATTGTATTAAGTCCTTTATGAAAAATAGGTATCCAGAAATGCCTTTATAGCAAAAATACTGGTCAACTTTGCATTGTGATGTGTAGGCAAATGATATATTTCAATTACTAGGAAATCATAAAGTCTTCCCTTCCCTAAGGAGAAAGTTTTAGAATTCTACTAGAGATCAACATGAATTTCTCTTTGGCTCATTCTCATTTAGTTATTTACTGTGTAACTCCACATGAGACTTTTAAATTGGAAATATTTTATATTGTGCTATCAATATTAATAAGTATGAACAAGAAAAATTACGACTTAACAGTGATGTGTTTGTATATCAAGTTGACAAGTGGTCAGTTATACTAACTAGTTTTATGTCAACTTGACAGAAGCTAGAGTCACCTGAGAGAAGGGAACCCCAATTGAGAAAATGCCGCCATGAGATTGGGCTGTAGGCAGGTTTTTTCTTTTTTAATGAGTGATTGATGAGGGAGTGCCTAGCCCGTGTGGGTGGTGTCATTATCAGGCTGGTGGTCCTGGGTCCTATAAGAAAGCAGGCCCGAGCAAGCCATAGGAGAAATCCAGTAACCAGTACTCCTCCATGCACTAACTCCCGCCTCCAGGTGCCTGCCCTATTTGCGTCCCTGCCCTGACTTCCTTCAATGGTGAACAATAATATAGAAGTGTAAATCTAATCTCTTTCCTCCACAAGTTGTTTTGGGTTGTGGTGCTTCAATATACTAATAGTAACCCTAACTGGGACACTCAAAGATGAGGAAAACACTTCACTATACAGAGGCAAAGAAATAATATTATAATCATGAAAATTAATGTATTTATTTTTAATACATGATCAATATTGAGTCCTCTGCACACAATAGAACTCTCACTAGCAGTGTTTGAATACTTGTAACTGCATGTTATTTGAAAAACTTAAGTTTTTGTGCATAGTTGTAAATGATTTCACATTTAATTAGCAAAATGCAATGAAACATACTATAATTGAAACATAAATGAAAAATGGTGGTAGAAAATACTACATATTTCATGTCCTGTTTAGAGAATAAAATTTCTTTAAAAACTGCTCTAACTAAATAAAGCTAAATCAATACTATAATTTAAAATACATTTTAAATCTTTGTCCTAAGTTTGTTTAAATCCTAGCAAATTTTATTACTGTTGGTCACACAGAACTTTGTGGGTAGGTTTAAATAAATTTTATATTCCTATTTTGAAAAGCAAAGGTAAACTAGGTATGTTGGCTAATGTCTTTAATCACAGCACTTGGAAGGGAAAGGCAGGGAAATCTCTAAGTTCAACACCAGCCTGGTCTACATAGTAAGTGGCAAGCCAGCAAAGATAACATAGTAAGAACATCTCAAACACACACACACATGCTAGCACACGCAGGCAAAGGATTTAAATAGCGATCTCTTCAAAGAACATAGGCAAACAGTAACAAGTATTTGAGAAGATGCTCAATATCATTAGCTATTCAGAAAACAAAAATTAGTTGAGAACTAATGATCAAGAAAGACATCAAGATACCATTTCATATCTACTGAGATAGTGGTTAACAGGTAAAATACAAAGTAATTTTTTCTTGTTTCAAATGTCAAAAAATTAGAACTTGTTCGGGAGGGAATGTAAAGTGGTTTTGCAGCTGCAAGAAAAACCCTTGGGTCATTCTAGAAAAGGCTAAATGTATTAGAAAAGCCAAAGATCACTCTTGGGTATATACTCAAAAATCTGAAAACAGGCCCTTAAACACCTATGTGAGCATAAGCAAGTATCTGCTAAAGCTCTATTTGAAAGAACCCAAAGCAGAAACAACCTAAGTGCTCATCAAAAGCTAGAGGGAAAAAATAAGGCTGAATGGAAAACCAAAAAGGTGACACAGAGGGAGACTATTCAGTCATAACAAGAAACGGCACCATGGTACATGCTACAAGTTGAATGACCCAAGAAAACATTACAACAATGTTCGAATATGACATGGTATCATTTGAATAAAGTAAATTTATAGGGATAGAAGACAAAGTTTAGAAAATTATTTAGGAGTATAGTTTTAGTGTGCAATGAAGAAATATCTCCAAGGCCAGTGGAAATCAAGAACAGAAGTTATTATTCAGTATGGTTAGAGTTTCTATTGGCAATGTGAAAGAGTTGTAAAAATAGATGCTGGAAGAGTTGCAAAAGATTGTGAATATAGTTCACATCAGGAAGTTTAATATACTTTGTATTATATGTTAAATAAACTAGAAGACAAGTTAAACACTACACAGTAATGCCACATGGAAATAAATAAATAGAAATATTTTAAATGAGAAAACAGTACACTCAGTTTCTATCTTTCAGGATTTAAAGACCTACTTTGCAAATTCACATTTTATGAAAATAACTTTCAAAATCTTTCTCATAGTTAAGTAATTTATGGTGGCATAATTTAGAAACAAGTGTAACAATTAAATGCACTAATATCATAAATTTCCATAGGCAAGACCTACCAAGGCATTTTCTTTAATTACAAGATTCTTGAGGGCCACAGCTCCTTTAAAAAAAAAAAGAAAGAAAGAAAAACGATATATTCAACTGTATTACATTTTTAAATTACATATGTTTCATTTTAAATATGACACCAGAGGAAAAACTGTACATAATTAAAAAACAATTACTTATTTTGACCAGCTTGTGTTCATTCTTCTGCCTAGTCTAAGAAGGTCTGACAGGAAAATATCTTGCCCACCACCAACCTAGACACAAAACACCCATTTATCTGTCTCAAGGGGAAAAAGCAGAAATAGGGAAGTATGCCTTATGTCCTCCTCTCTCCTCTGAGTGCGCACACACACACACACACACACACACACAAACGGAGGTACACTACCCACACATATAAACAATATGCACTCACACAAAGCTATGACAAATGAGATCACAAAGTTACTCCCTGCCACTTTAATTACACACAAATGGCTTGGCAGGCAGCAAACATTTGTAAATCTTGTACTTTGGAGGCCAGAGGCAGAGGAACCAATAGGTAGCAAGTATGAGACAAGTGTGAGTTACACAGGCTGGGACAGAGCTTAGTGGTGGAGCGCTTGTTCAACATGCACAACTCCCTGGGCTCAACTGCTCTGCAACAGACATAAATTGGCAGGATGGATTCAAGGAAATGGATAAATAGCAACTAACAATAAATTGTAATTGACTCTCTCTGCCTCTTAAGGGCACACATTAAGCTAAAAAACAGAATCACAGGAAAAGAAATTCCAAACAGATAACCAACCACAAAGACAAGTGGGGGATATGATATAATTCAGCAAGTCTAAGTATTTCCCCAGAGTATCTGAATGCATGGATGAAAAGAGAAATATTCACATTCATACCAGCATTATTCCAAAGGCAGGAGCAACTCAGTTTATTCATCATCAAATGGAGGGGGAAACAACACAACACACACACACACACACACACACACACACACACACACAGAGGACAAGAGTATTTATTAAAAAAAAAAAAAAGGCTTGAATTCATGCTACAACACGGATGAACTGTAAGGTCACACTGTTTGATGAAAGAAGCCAGCAAAAATAGGGCAAATACACTATCACAGTCTAGAGATAGTAGAGTATGAGTAATTGCTGCTTAAAGGGTACAGGGTTTGACTTTAGTTCTCCAGGTAAGTTGTTGAATGCTGTAACACACTGAATTTAGTGATGGTTACATGTTGAGGGGCCTTCAACCAAGGATACCTCAAACATGTGGACAACAGGAATTGGCTCCCCTGACCTCTCCTCCCAATCTAGTGCCATAAAGCAGGTCCCCTACTGTCAACCCTATTTAGAATGTATTACCCTGACAGTTATCAGACTTCACTCCTTGTTTGACCTTATAAGGTCTCCTTCTACACACCCCACCCTCAGTTGCTGAACATGCAGATGAAGCACCTTCCAACACCCTGCTCTGGCCAATGTTAAGGAGCCACACAAACATTGCCCCAGAGATCCTGCTACCTCCTCAGAGGCATAAATACAGCCCTAGCCCTGCCCCAGATCTGTTCATTACCTGCACACTCATTGCAGAGATCCTGCACTGCACTCACCCAGACCTGGCTCAACTTGTCTCTTTCCAGTCCAGTAATCGGATATGGGGTGCAGTTAAGGATATAAACATTGAGATCAGCATGGTAGCACACACCTATGATCCCAGTACTTGGGAGGCAGAGCCAGGTGGATCTCTGGAGCTTCAAGCCAGCCTGTCCTACATAGTAGTTTTAGGGCAACGAGTACTATATTAGTGAGACCCTACTTTGGGAAAGAAAAAGTACGTGTGTGTGTGTGTGTGTGTGTGTGTGGTGTGTGTGTGTGTGGTGTGTGTGTAATCTTTCAAATGGGGCAGACCTCTGAAAGAAAATTAAAAACTCCCAGATGATTAACAAGTAATAGGAAATGTTGCCAGTAGATTCCTTTAAAGGGAATGCTAAAAAAATAAAATTAAGAGAAAAGGAAAACTAAGTAATGAGGGTAAAATCAAATCTTTTATTTTCATTATTCTTAAATAAGCTAATGGAAAGTTGTTTGTTCCAAACATTAACAGCAGCAATGCACTGGCTCACTCCTCAGGAGAACAGGAACCCAGGAAGCAGCAGAGTGTCATCGGAATGGACTCAGATTATATTTAAATTAATACTATAAACTCCAAACAGCTTTTTAACGTATACTTAATATGGAAGAAAAAATGGTTATACAAAATGCTTAATTAAAACCAGAGAAGGCAGGAAACAAAACTTTGAAAAAAAAAAAAAAAGGGAAAGGGGTCATGTTCTAGTCACAGCGAGCAGAAATTGGCTGTTTCAGTCATATGGTGCTCTTAATAGCTGAGCCAACTCTCCATGGGGGCCAAACCTATTCAAACCACCACAGGGAGCTCAAGATGGGATTTCAACAATTTGAAAAGATAACATATCAGAAATTCCAATCAGCCTGGATAGAAAGGAACCTATTAGGTATTTCCAACAACCTCCTGTTGGATAAAACTTCAGTAGATAAACGCTTAGAGTTATATTTCTCACCTTAAGGTGTACTCACGCCTGAGCATACATCCACACAAATTTCAAAAAGGCTGGGTGGTTCTTATCTTTAACTATGTTGACAAGTATCTCACTCAAGTTAAATCCTTTTATAGTTAAATAGATTTAAAATGAGATTTGTGGATATATTTTCCTAAATTTTAGGAATATTAGGTATAATATGTTGGTTTCAGTGAAACTACAAGATGCTTCATCCTGTCATTGTCATGTGTGTGTTATGACTGATGTCATAACTAGTCTTACTTTGCTTGAATAAAATCTTTGTGTTTAAAGAGATCCCAATTATTCACTATCATCATAAAAAGAATTCTCCCATATTCAGTATAACTTGAATTTTTAGTTTTCAGACTGACAGAGATTGATTATATTTGGGAGGTACCTTTAAATCCAAACTACTACAGCCAAAAACAATAGAATTTCTTCCCACTAAGAAAAATGGAAGAATATTAACTGTGCATAACAACTGGATTGCAGCATTGCTTTTTGATATTAAAATGTTATCATACAACAAACTAAAGATTCTGGGAAGTATATGTGCTATCCAGATCTCATACTAACTAAATTAACTCTTATTAGGATTTTGGGTTGATCCTTTTAATCCAAAAACAGTCTCCAAGGGCAATAGCATTCATGCACCAAAACTGGCCAGACACCAGAGCCCAAACTTCTCTGGAGGCATCAATACTGAACTAAAACTTTCTTAACATGCTAAATTTGCTAAAAGTCATAACAAAGTTATACTCTTAAAAGTATTATTGTTCAAAAGTAGGACAAATAAACTGTTTTTCAAAACTAAGGAACTTTTAACCCAAGAGACTATACTTTATGAGCCCATGAATTTTATGGGCATGGTACACTTAGCCAGGGTGAAAACAATACTAAACATTCAAATGTTAATGATGAGAAGTACATGGGCATTATGAAAATAATTTCTAATGAAGTCCCATTTCCATTTCTGACTATAAAATAAGAAATACAATTTTATTACACTCAAAAATTCTATGAAACCTTGAGTCCCTACATGCCTGGCCTTTTGTGTTGCTATAATATTTTGTGTATGGGAAAAGGTCAATTTTATTGGAGAAAAAAAACTAAATGATACTTTATTAGTATCTAGTTTCTTCTACAACATAACCATATAGTTATTTCTACAAATTGGCATCTAGTAAAATACCAAAATAATAAGACAGATGAAATTATTAGTCACAAATAATAATTAAATTTGAACAATAAAAATATTTCCTAAGTTAGAACCAGTCACTCCATATGAGGTTGATTATAAAATGAAACTGACCAAAAGAAAGACTAAAATTAAAACAATAATAAGTTATTTCAAGTACTTGAAACATCAAATATTTCATTATACATAAATAGCAAGTACACACATGGAAAAAAAAAAAAAAAAAACCCAGCCTGATTAAAGGAGTATGGTTGCCAAAACTGCCTGTTTTTTTTTTTAGGTCATACTATGGTCTTGATTAACGTTAGGTATAATATACTCCTATATTACAAAGGAGACAGCAGGACCTGATCTCCCCATCTGAGAAATGGGGTACAGTACATGTGTGTGGGTCCATCTCTTATTCTTCCTGTCAGCCAATGGAGAGAGTTATGCTGGGTACCTCATTCCCTGTGGAGGTTTGGGCTCTAATGGTGCCACCATGGCTTCTCCCTTCTTCCTAGAGTTCCCTGCCTCTGAGCACTGGCCCAGGGTTGGGGACACACTGCTGATGTGTGACAGCATTCCACAATGTGGCTGTTAATTGTGCCTGCCAGCCATCTGAGCCTGTGGGTGCTTCTTTCTGAATACTGAGCTGGTTACCCTGCAAGCATTTTAGGGTGCAGCAGAGACTTGACTCAGTGGGACTGTGTGTCTAGGAGTACAGAGGGAGGTTGGGAGGGCCGGACAAGTTTGAGGTTTTTGTTGCAAATCCTTTACCTGCCTGGCAAGGGTTCTTGTAGATACTCGTGGTATTGGAGGGGTATGAGGTGGCCTTGAGACTAATCCAGATTCAGCCTGGCCCTGTTGGGATGTGCTGAGATTAGGCCCATTGGAAGTTCTCCAGGGTGTGGCTCTGAAGGTTCTTGTCCAATATTTAACCCCATCATCACTCGCAGGAAGCATAGTTAGAATGTGTGTATCAATCTGTGTCTTGATGACCAGTCTCTGAGCTGTACATTTGCACTACAGCAACTGCAGTGGCAGCACTGTATTTGTGTACTTTAACAACTGTGTAAATAATAAACTCATATAAATTCATAATGACTTCTAAAAAAATGACTCAGGTCATAATTCCAAATAATGTTACTATGACCTTGGGGCCTGTTCCATTAAGGTTTCAACAAACAAGCATTTCCCTCTCCTGAAGACTGCTTTCCTGCCTCCTTGATCTAATTTTTACCAACCCTAGCAAAGGGCTTTCATTTGCTAGAAACAGCCTCCTCCACAGAGCCTCACGTGACACATGGCCAACAGCAGAGCTGCAAACCTAAACGATTGCCTCCAAAAGGCCACAATAGTCAAGATTTTGCAAGGAGATTGACACATCCCAACTCTGAATTATAAATATTGGGATTTGCAGATTATGATTAAATTATCTTAAGTTATTTTCTAGTCCTCTTAATTGCTATTCATTGCTAACCTGTATCTATCGTAACATCCTCTGGAGTTAGTTTATGGTCCACTAGTTTCAATCAACCCAAAACTAATATTATCAGATAAAATGTAAAATCTCTAGCTGAAGATACTCCTCCTTTAGAATCCCTCCCATTCTCAGGAGTTTTCCGTACTTTCCCTTAATATATCTACCTTCATTCTGATAAATGCTATAGCCGAAAATTTTCCTTGGTTTGCTGTTAGATGTCTAGCTAATATCTGCACCAGTGTATTGTAAATGCCTTAATTTACCGCTTTCTTTTGTCCTAAACTATAAAAGTTCACATAAACTGCATCTACATTGAACATGTTATTTGAGGCAACCAAACTCTATGTTCTCAGGCTATGGGTCACTCATATTTGGCTCAGAATAAACTCTTGTGTTTCCCTTTGAAGTAAGAGCTGTGTTCTATGTGAATGGTAGACTTGGATGGACTAATTTCTTTAGTCTGTCACTGGTACCATACTTGGAATGAATAAGCATTTTTGACATCACCCAAGGAAAGTCATGTAATACATTCCTTAATATGTATGTATTGTCAAAACATGTGAATCAAAAGGATAGAAGTACAATTGGAAAAAGGCAAATCCACTATTACTGTCAGAGACCTGGATAACTATTCTTGGTTATACACATATTTGGGGGGGGTGGGGGAATACAGACACAATTGAACTGAACATCACTCAAACCCTGGATATAACTGACATTTATGGAACATTTCATCCAACAAAAGATTACACATTCCTCTGGAGCACATATGCAACATTCACAAGGTAAGATTTACTCCAGCCCATAAAACAGGCCTCTGTCTGAGCCAGTGTGAAAGATCATAAGTTATATTCAGATCACAACACACCTGAACTAAAAATCAGTCTAATGGGAAGAAAGGGTAGGGGGACAAAGCACAAAACATTTCAGAGTTTTAGCTCTGAATAATGCCAGGCTAAAGAAATCATAAAAGGCATTTTCAATCATAGGAAAATACAACTTATCAAAAATCTAAGTGCAGTAACAGCAAACATTACAGAGGACACTGTGGCACTGAATGCAGACATTAGAAAAGAAAAATCTACAATTAAAAAATCTGTTTCAGTTCAGTCCAGATATGATGGCACACCTCTTTAATCCTACCACTCGAGGGGCAAAGGTAGGCACATCTCTGTAAATCTGGAGCCACCCTGGTCTACATACTGCGTTCCAACAAAGAGAAACAGAGGGAATGCATCCAAATTTACTCTCTGAGGCAAGCACTACCTGTTAGCATTCTGTCAAAATCCACCTCCATAGTTACCTGGCAACGGCCAGGTATGCTCCTCCCTACAGTTATAAAAGGGGCTGTCTGGCCCCTCCTCTCTCTCTTGCTCCCAGTGACCCACGCCTGCAATTGTTTCTGCCCTACTCCCCTTCCCTTCCCCCTCTCTCCACGAGGTCATGGCCGGCCTCCACTCTCGTCTCCTCTCTGCTCTCCCTCTCTGCTCTATCTCCTCTCGCTCTCTTCCCTCTGCTCTAAATAAACTTCCCCTCATGAAACTCTCTGGCCTGGCATCATCTATCCAAGCTCCTGCGCATAAATATCAACAATGGTGCCGAAACCTAGGAACGAAGACTTCGGACCTCAGGACCCGTGCAGCCACAACTCCACCACCACCACTCCCACTGCTACTGCTGCTACCTGCCATCACCGACTGCTTTCCACCCCAGGTTCTCTTAGCATTAAACCTGCTCAACTCCACACCTCTTTCTAATCTTTCTTTTTTAATTAAACCAAAATGGGTGAATTGCTGAGACTCTGGCAGACGTCTGCAGGTTTCCATCAGACCAACTACCAAAGGTTATCCTTGCTTACTAGCCTAGCCTAGACCTGGTAAGCTTCCCCATCCCTCACTATCCAGAGTAACGGACCCACGTGGTCCCAGGAAAGATTTCTTGAGCTAGAAATGAACCTTGTCCTCCCCTGACACTCTAGGACGGCTCCCCGTGGGCGAGACACTTCCCTTTCCTCTCGAGACAGTTTGCTCGTGGCTGAGTACCCCAGGCCAGGCCTGGACCGACTGTTCTCTCTGCCTCAGGAGCTCCGCCTCCGGTTTCCCAGCGTGTCTCTTTCAATGGGTTAGCCTTCCGCTTGCTTCTTCCACTCCTCCCCCAGTCATCCGCGGCTGCCTGGACTTAGTTCCTGGACTTAGTCCAGTTTGCCTGGAAAGCAGCCGGTCCACCGTGTTTGCTCCCTCCTCCCTTCTGTGGTTCTTAGCTCTGCTCTGGGTCTTCTCCTTCAATCCTGCCAGGGACCCTTTCTGAGACTTGCTTTCTCACGTGTGCAACACCTGCACAACTTAAAAGTTGCTGTGATATAGGGCATGCTTGCTTTTTTCCTTGCTCACTGCACTGCCTGCCAGAGGCACTGGGCAGCCACTTCCAGCAACTAGCAGGAAGTCCCGCCCTGCTGCTACTGCCGCAGACCTGATTCGAAGCTCGTGCCAGCAGTTCCGTCATTTGCCACTGTTATCTAGCTTTCTTATTCTGGTCCTAGCCAAATGTTTCTTTGCTAAGGCTCTCTTCCAACCCTGTCTCAATATAGTTTTACTACTGCTATTGAATTCTATTCAGTTACAACCAATTCTATGGCTTTCAATTTTGTCAGAAGTCTGCTAATACTAACTTAAATAGTTTATAGCTGACAGAATTCCCAAAGCCTCTAGCAGTTGACCCTAGATGGTTTCAGAAGACTTGAACACTGGACTCCTAGAAGATACAGCCTGGATTGTATGCGAACGAACGCAGTGGACTAAACTGGATACTCTGAGTCAAATGACTTAGCTAAGTCAACCCGAGGTAAGTCATTTCTCATGTTATGTGTATCCATTCCACAGAGAAAAAGCCCTGTGTCTTCTGCGCTTGAAAGTCAAACTGACTTCGTCCAAGAGAGTATGGAAACCACGGGAAATGTGGGAAATGTTGGCTAGTTGGCTAATGGACTCTCTCATTTCTTAAATTAACATATAACTGGTAGATTGTTGTTTACTCTTTCTCAGACTTCTAACTACATTGACAGCTAAGCTTTCACAGATGTAATCTGTTACTTCATTATCTAAACTCAGTCAACACTACCCTAACAATCAGATGAGGAATTACAAGAGACTAACATGAACAGATGCAAAGATTCTAATCAAAATATAAGTAAACAGAATAGAACATACTATAATGAAGTATAACATACTACAAATACGAGTCTAATTCAGCAAGTGGAAAATAATCCATATAATCTATAATATCAACAAGCTAAAGAAGACCTGGATATCAACAATCTGACAAAGTCCAACATTCTTGAAAGAGAAAAAACACTTACAAATGAGAAAGATGTGATGGTACACAACTATAATTCCATCCTTAGGAGGGTGACAAAGAAGGATTTCAAATTCCAAGGTCAGCCATGCTATAGAGTACATTTGAGACTGGCCTAGGCAGCACAGTGAAAACTTTGTCTCAATAAAATACAGTGTCTATGACTTGTTTTTAAAAATTCTAAATAGTATTTGCCTCCAGGAGTGAGTAGGAATTTGGAGGGAAGAGTCAGGAAAGGATTTTTCCAATAACAATCATGTTCTATTGATCAGTCAGGTTTGAGTAAAAGAGGAGTCAGTGGGGAGATAGAGATTGGAAGCTAGCCAGGACTTGTTCCTTTCTCCACAATCACTTCACAAGACACAATGGAAACAACTGAAAGGCCATGGTTTATTATAATGGGTAGAGTGGGTGAATGCTAAAGTTCAACAGTAAATAAAAGAGGAAAAACTAAAGAGATTTTCAGTAGTGTAAAAAGAAAGTGAAAGAGGCAGAATGTGGGGAAGGACAAAGAGGGAAATCTCAGCACCTGCTCTTACCACAGGATCTGGCACCTAAGAGAAATACTGCCTGAACAGACAAAACTGATTTGAATCTGCATAGCAAAGAGGTTTGGAGACCTGCATTCACAGAATATTTTCACAGAACTTAAAAGGAGCCATCTTGTGTAAGGTGGTCCAAATCAGACTTCTTTGAGCTTATAGCTAGGGGAACTAAAAACACCTGTATTTTCTCATCTCGAGGTCCTCACAACACAATACAGTGGACCCAATGAGCAATTTCTCTGTAGTAGAAAGTGGACTTCTATGCATAATGGAATAAAAAAAAAAGTTACCATATTTATAAAGAGTACTATTCAACCAGGTTGTTTGGATTATAAATACATATGCCACAAACCTCACAGCAATCATTTTATAGAATACTACTGGACCTAAGGACAGGTCTCATTACAATCACAGCAGGTAAGTCTAATACATCACTCTCACCAACAGATAATTCAAGCAAAAAACAAATCTTACAAAAAATATTGTACTTGGGGCTGGTGGATGGCTCAGTGGTTAAAAACTGCAGACTTTGGACTCACAAGATATTTCCACTGGTGCAATAGTAGCAGACTATTATAAGAGTGACCAACCACTCTCTGATAGAATCTAAGACCTGTTCTATGAGATGGAACTCATACCTGGCACTGTTATAGCCACCTAGAACCTCTGTTACCTGCCTGAGAAGAGAACCCAATACTACTCTGCTAATGGACATACTACTAAAACAACTCCTAATGTGCTATTGTTATACTCATGGATGAGAACATCTTTCAAACGAAGAAACTTCTCCCTGTAGTAAGTGGCAATTGACACCTGTACCCTCAAACAGGCAGAGAATAAAAGTGTGGAGTGGTCAGTCCTAAAGGGGACATATTTACCAAAACCCTTCTCCCAAGGCTCAGGGATCTTGAGGAAGGGAGGATGCAAAGATTACAAAAGCCCAGAGGTGGTGGATAACATCAAAGATTTTCCAAACACAACAATCTAATTTCCATTATCAAAATTTTCAACTTTCAATGAATTTTTTTAAAGCCTAGATTTAACTAGAGTTGCTCCTTTTAGAATTCTCAAGAGACTTTTTTTTTAACTTTGTTTCATTTATCAAAATATAACCAAATTCTTCCACATGTCACCACATAATCCAGAAACTTAATATACATATACATACATACATACATACACTTATACATATTACTAATGGAAATTTTATTTATTTATTTATTTATTTATTTATTTATTATTTTTTGGATTTTGAGACAGGATTTCACTGTGTAGCCTTGGCTGTCTTAGAACTTCATCTGTAGACCAAGATGACCTTGAACTGAAGGATCTTCATCTACCTTCCCAGTGCTGGAACTAAAGGCATGTTCTACCACACCCACCTTAGCAGTGGGAATTTTAAACATGCCTTTAAAAAATATTCACATGAATGTTTGTAGTGGTATCTATAATATCGTAAAAGTTGGAAACAACCTAAATGTCCAACTGATGACTCAATAAATATTCACACCATTAAATACTATTTAATCCACCCTTCAATAGTAAAGACATCTAAAATATCTTAAAGAAGCCAGTGACAAAAGAATATTACATAGCTACATATAAATTAAGTGTCAGGAGTCAGCAAATCCATAAAGTTAGAAAGACAAATGGCTTCCAAAGGTGAGGTACTCATGAATAAAGAATAGGTAATATAAGCTAATGAGCATGAGGGGTTTTGGGGGGGTGGGAGTGATAAGTGCTGTCAACTGTTACATTAAAAGACAAAACACTGAATTAGAGAGTTACAAAGGGAGAATTGTATGATGCAAAGTTAAATATCAATAGAAAAAGACGACTAAACAATCCAATTTAAAATAAACCAAAGATCTGGTCATTTCACTGACAAAAATAAACAGCAAGAATCATGAAAATATACCCAACACCATTAGCAAAGAAGCTGCAAATTAAAGGCTTAATTAGTTAAAATGCTTAATACTACATACCTACTGAATGTCTTTTTAAAATACTATTTTAGGGATGGGAAGATAGTTTAGCAAGTAAAGTGTTTGTTACACAAACTGAGAACTAGAGTTCACGTCCTCAGCACTTACATAACCGCTGGGTGGGAATGGAGGTCCGCCTGTAATTCCAGCCTCCAAAGGCAGTATAAGGGTTCCTCAGAGCAAACTTAGAAAAATAAGTAAATAAAAACATTTAATTTGGCTTACAGTTTCTGAGTGTTAAGAGTCCACAATGGCAGAGTAAAGTAACAGTTGAGAGCTCACATCTGGATCTACAACCACCAGGCAGAGGCACAGAGAGTGTTCAAATCTCAAAGCCAGGCCCCAGTGACCTCCTCCAAAAAGATCTCCTAATCATTCCCAAACAGTTCCACCAACTGAACTACCAAGTATTCACACATGCAAGCAACCATATATAGCTGCATAAATATACAAGAATATACTACATGAATATACAAGAATATACTACATAAATATACAAGAAAAAAAAAAAACTTTCTAAAAACAAGAATAGCAAATGCTCCTGAGGATAGTGCCCAACTACATCTTGATACAAAACTGGTGATAGTACAAAATAATGTAACTATTTCAGAAATCAGTGTCAAGGTGGACTAGCTGAGTTTGAAGGTTGATCCTTGTCAGGGAGGGGACTATAATAAAATGCTTGAGACTGGTTCTTATAGACAAAGTAATATATTTGACCCAGCTTTGCAGGCTGAAAATTCAAACAGTATAATAGCAGCTATGGTGAATAATACACACACACACACACACACACACACACACACACACATGAGGGGAGGGAGGAGGGAGGGAGGGAGGGAGGAGGAGGGAGGGAGGGAGGGAGGAGAGAGAGAGAGAAAGCTCACAAAAAGAAACTGAAAGCTGCAGTGAGAGGCCACTATAACTTGTTAGGCCTACTTCTAAAAGACCTAGCACCTCTTATCATCACCAGTCTAGGGGCTAAGCTTCCAACATAGAACTTTTGGAGACACAATCAGACCTTAACCAAATCATTTCAATTCTCATAAAGTTACATATTTACTCACCACTCACATTCACTGTTAGGTATTTACTCCAAAGAAATAATTTATGTTCACACGAAAATCTAATGCAGCTTTCCTTTTAACTGACAAAAAAGGAAATACTGCAAGAATGGCAGACCTATGTTTATAACAGCCATAAAGTGAACCACCACTCAGAAGTGCAGGAACGGTAGGACAAGGTGATGCATGAAGTACGTGGATGATCCATGGATGACTTCTCTGCATTCTGTTAAGAAGCCTGACTTAAGACACTACACAGAAGCCAAGTGTGATGGCACAGGCCTTTAACTCCTGCACTCAGGAACCAAAGCAAGAAGATTCTAAGTTCCAGGCCAGCCAGGGCTGCATAGTGAAACCATATCTCAAAAGAAAAAGCTGCATAGCCAAAGGATTCCATTTATAATACTCTTAAAAATAAGAGTAAATTAGCAGATTGTAAACAGATAAGTAGTTGCCACTTGAGGAAGAATCAATTAATTACAGAGAAATAGAAGAGGGAATTTCCTAGGCTTGTAGACTTTTTGTATCACTATTGGGATAGCTGAAACATTCTTAACATTTATTAAAACAAAACTACACATAGGACTCAATTTTATTCTAGGTAAACTTTAAATACATAAATTTGGTAAATTATAGTCTACACAACCTGCATCTTAAATGTAGAAACATTTCACTACAAATCAAACCACTGTTCAAGTAATTTTTTCTTGTTCTTTTTATTTCCTTTTTTATTTTTATTTTGTGTGTATGAGTGTTTTGCCTGTGTGTGTCTGCACCACATGCTTGTGTGCAGCGGCCCCCCCAGAGTCAGAAGAGAAAAACAGATGCCCTGGGACTGGAGCAAGGGATGAGACTGCAAGCTATCATGTGGACAGGACACTAGGACTTGGATCTAAGTCATCTAGAAAAACGGCCAGTGCTTTTTAACCACTGAGCCATCTCTCCAAGTCCCAGCTCAGATATTCTTTAAGGCTTTTTTCTGAGCTATTGAGTTTTGTTATTCTCACTCTGCAACTGAGGAGCAGCACAGATTAAGCAACCTGCAAACATCGGATCTCAAAGAGGCTGTGCTAGCACTTACAGATCAACGTTTGCCTCACATTATCACAGAAGAAGGTAACTAGCTACGTGAGGGCTTGTTTGTTTAATAAAACTAAATTACTTTATTATAATTTCATTATTGAAAAAATGAGAAGGTTCAAGATAAAGGAGAATTTTTAGAAAGCTTTAAGTAAGTACATATCAGAGAATGCACACACTGTTTACACAAATAATTAACCCTAACTTTGGCCTGGAACGTTCATTTCAAAAAGGTCTCTAATTGCTAGTAGTTACTTAAAATAAACAAGAGCATAATACAAAACAGATGGACGCACTAAAAATAAGACACTGTATTAGGTAAGGCATTGCAGTAAAGGGGTAGATGCAGTCCTTCCCATCTAAGCAACAGAGGGGAGTGCTCCTCATGTCTTCTTCAGGTCCTCCGAGAAACTGAAAGCCCAATTTACATTTTGACCGTGTGTTCTCCGTTTTCTTTTCGTTCTTTTTTTTTTTTTAAACTCAGGTCTTACTCGAGCCCACAAACACTCACAGTCACACCTGGTCAGGCTGCGACCTGAAAACGTAAGTCACGCTGAGATACTCTGAAAGGGGCTTTCCTTTCCTTTTATTCCCCCTGTCATTTGCAGCTAAGCAACACCCAAGTCCTAGTTCAGTGGCCCGAACTCGCCTAGAAAGCTCGGTGAAGTGAGGTAGGGAAGGGACGATGGGTGTCTTCGCGGACAGTGCCTGGCCTTCACGTGCAAGTCGGCGTGCGACTCGCCGTGGGCTCGCTGGAGCCTTCCTTACAGCCCAGGGTGAAACTGCCAGGGATGACTCCCTTGCCCAGCAGAGGCCAAGGGTCACCAGCATCCGGCCCCACCGGGACGCGAGGCTTCAGCCCAAGCCTCCCCTAACCTCACGGCTCGTGCCGCCCGCCCGGGAACCGCCGCCCCGCTTTACATAACTTGAAGGGCGAGGCGGGCAGCTGCAGGTGGCGGCGCCGGGCTGGCCAAGGACCGAAGCCACCAGAAACTGCGCCGCCGTCTCCCGCGACACTGGAGCGGCGACCCCGTTACCTTTCCAAATGCCCAGAGAGAGCTGGGACTCGTCCAGGTTCACCACATAGTCTCCCAGGAACCGGTTCAACACGTCCACGACCACCGACTCGAATACCATTTTCCTCGGCCGCGGAGGGCACCGCGGCACTACCCGCGCTGCTCCTCCCTCGAGACGGCTTGGCTTACCGGCTCCCGGCCCGCTCTAGCTACGGAGCCCGTGCTGCCGGATCTCCCAGCCCGACCGCGAGCCCCACAGAAGGAAGGCAGGCGCTCGCACCGCGCGTGCGCAGCTGGGACTGCGCGTGGGGGCGTGACCGACGCGGAACTGGAGGCGCGGCCGAGAGCAAGAGCGAGGAAAGCAGCTGCGCAGCCGCGGGCCCGCCCTTGCCCGCGAGCCGAACGCCGCGCCTCTCTCGCTGGCCGCGCCTCTCCCGCCGGCCCCGCCTCCTGTCCGTCGCTTAGCAACAGAACACCATTGGAGCTCTGTAGACTCCGCCCCGGAATGACCCTCGGTTGTACCAGCGGCGAACTTTCCCGGGGTGACTGGGTGTGGTGCTAACCGACAGGAACGCCCCTTCCGAAAGAGAAAACTAAAGTGGCGGTATCCAAAGACAGGAGGGCGTATGGCTCGGTGCGAGGCTGTGGGAAGTTTCTTGAAGCAGTTTCCTAGCCGCTTTGCCCATTATTACCAGTTGTGAGTTCCGGCCAGCCTTGGTGCTTGGGCGCCTCCTAAGGTTCTCCTGGTTCCCGGCAAGGTTGTGAACTGGACCTTCAGGTGCCTTCACTTAACTTCCTCTGCTGCGAATCTGTGCTGAGCAGGGGCAAGGGAGAGTAAAGCTGGAGATAAATTCCAAATTCTTTTTTTTTTTTATTGGAAATTTTATTTACATTTCAGATGTTCTCTTCCTTACCCCATTCCCCCCCCCCAGGAACTCACTATCCCTTCCCCCCTCCTCCTGCCTCCACGTTGGTGTACCCCCACCCACCCTCCCCCGTACCTCACCTCCCCACCCTCGAATATTCCCCCCGCCCCACGACGTTCAGCCTTCATGGGACCAAGGATCTCTTCTCCCACTTATATATAGCTCCCTTGCATATATAGCTGGAGCCATGGTCCCTCCCTAAGCGCTCCCAGGCTAATTCCAAATTCTTAACGTGCAACTGCTCTTGACACCTTTTTCGGTCAAATCATTTATGTGGAAGCCGTCAATCACGTTAGAGTAGCACATTTGAGCCGGTCCGGAGACAACAGAGAGCCTGCCAAGAAGTAAGGAAGACACCCCTGAACCTTAGTGTCCAACCAAAAATAAGTAGAGTGTCCTCCACTCCACTCTTGGACTTACAGAAAATTAGTCCCAAAGTCCTGAGGTCACAAGACAGATGTGGGACTTAGAGAACTGACATTAATCCTCTGAGGATTTCAGAGGCAGCAGTACACTTTCAACTTTTTCTCTTCGCATGGGAAATCCTGATTTGGCACTTAGTGCATTTTGTGCATAGTCATCAAGTATCTCAAATTTATAGACTTAAGATTGGCCTTTGGGAAAAAAAAAAACAAGTAAAAGTAGTTGTAACCTCTTTTTACCTTTTAAAGAATGTGTTAGCATATATTTTACAAAATAATGGGCTTCATTATAACATCTTGATATATGTGTATATTGTTTGGTCATTTATCACCCATGACCGTTTCTTGTCCTTTTTAATTGACTGATTCCCTTCCTTCTTCCCAAATAGGTCTCTTCTGTTTTCATGAATTTTCTATCGAGATTCTAAACATATGACACAATTTGAAATTTCATTTGTGTGTATAAGTGTTTTGCCTGCATGTCTTTCTGTCTGTGCACCACATCCTTGGCTGGTTCCCTCAGGAATAGCTCCCTGGTATTGGTGTTACAGGAGGTTGTGAGCCTCCATGTGGGTGGATGCTGGCGATGGAACTCAGGTTCTCTGAAGTAAATGGTATTAATCACTGAGTAATCTCTTGAGCATATTGCTAAAATTTCATCCCAGGGAAGATTGAAAAACAAAAACAAAAAAACATTGTACTGCTTCTCCTAGGGTCCCCAAGGACAAATGGAGGCATGGTTCCACCAAAGTTCACTTTGGAGAACCAATGAGTTTGTTAGGCTTCCTTAAGGAGCATAGCTGAGGAGTTAGTTACAGGGTTGTGGGTGTGGGAAGTACTTACCCAACAGAGATGAAGGCTTCTCCATAGTAGCTTCATAGATGGAGCCCTACTCCTCTACTCTTTCCCCATTCGCAGCCCTAGTCCTCCGTTCTCAACCTGTGGGTATCCACCCCAAGGGTCCTGAATGAGCCTTTCACAGGGGTTGCTTAAGACCATTGGAAAAGAAAGATATTTACACTACAATTCATGGCAGTAGCAAGATTTGAGTTATGAAGTAGTAACAAAAATAATTTTATGGTTAGGAGTCACCATTACATGAGGAACTATATTAAAGGGTCTCTGCAATAAGAAAGTTGTGAACTACTGTTTTAGTCCCTCCCTGAGGCCATGTGCAATTCACATATACCACAGGTGGTAGTGCAGAAAAATACAGCCTTCTACCAGCTACAGCTGGACTTGCACAAGATGGAGGATGCTTGGCTAGGATGACAGTCACAACAAGTTCCAAGGATATTTGAGGCATGTTGTTGTGTGCTTGTTTTGAGACAGGGTCTCACTATATATTTCTGAACTCTGTGCTTGGAGTTGGCCTCAAACTCATGGAGATGTATATGCCTGCCTCTACCTCTCAAATGCTGGGAATAAAGGCAATTGTCACCACACCTGGATTACTTGACATAGTTTCACATAGTTTTTCTTTTGAAGGGCCTTTATGGAGTTTCTAAGTCAACTTCATGATCTCAATGACACTGAGGCATTAGGAATTTTTCCAAAGTCACATAAAAATAATAACTTATAATAACTTTGACTTATTGCTTCCATTCTATAAAAGCTCATTGGAAGGACAAACAAAGGAGAAAAGAATCTTACAGCCAATATTCATGGTAAACACAGTCTTTCTAAATAAACACAATCTTTCTAAATGCCAGCTTGTAAATCCCAACAAGCTGATACATCTGTGTGTGCATCTATTAGTGTATATATACTTTCATGCATGTAAGTGCATGAATTTTGGATTATCAATCCTCCCAGAGATTTGAGCTAAGAAAAGAATTACAAAAAAAAAAAAAAAAAAAAAAAAACTATCCTTATAAGAACATTTATTAAACCTTTGCTTAAAGAAGCAAACTTAATATTCATTAGTAGAGAAGCTAGATAAATTAACATATACATGCATACACTAGGTTAACAATGCAGGAATTAAAATGAAAAAGATTTATAAAATGAGAGTTATCAATCTTATCTTGGGAGAAAGTACAGAATAACATCATAAATTGTCAGCTTATTTTGACTGTACAGAAAATACAAAAGTCTGGAAATATATTCACTTAAGGTTAACTAACCATAGTTATCTCCAGATGTTAGGGCTTTCGACAATGTCTATTTTCTATACTTTTTTTTTTGAAGTTGAAATTTTTAATGCTAAGTAGAAATTTGTTCTTCTAAACTGACAAAGAAGAATTTGCCACAATTGTTATTGCATCATATGTTGTTTGATAAGCTCTTTGGGAAACTACCTGAAAAATGTTCTCTCCAGAATCAGAGCCAAGAGACATACATAAGCACAGTCCAAACCTCACTGGAGAATTGATATGGTATTTGATTTGAGATTTTAAAAGTCTGCCTAAAAACTTGATCTGAGCAGATACTTTTCCAAAGACAGCATATAAATGCAAAAATAAATCTTGTTCACCATCACTAACAACTGGGGAAAGGAAAATCAAAGCTGCAATCATACATGTGAAATTTTCCATATTTAACCCATCAGTGAATTTTTAAAGATAGTGATAATTTCAAAATGCTGGTGAAACTATTGAGAATCAGGAGCATTCATAGACTACAAACGAGAATGTGAAATGCTATAGCGTCTCTGAAAAGGTTAGGTCATTTCTGCACAATCTAAGCAAGCATGTCCATACAAACTAGCCATTATAAGCCTAGACATTTATCCAAAAAAGTGAAAGCAACTGCCAGTATATAAATAGGTAAAAAGTCTAAGAGTCAGGGACTTAGGGAATCAAGAATGGGTCAGAGAGAGAAGTGAAGTGAGTCAATGAAGAATGAGGAAGATAGGCCATCCATCAGAAATAGTAAAACTCATTCTGATTGCCTGGTGGCAAAGAGCACGATGTTCAGTTGCCCACTGTGAACGGAACACACAATCAATACTGACTACCTTGTTCTTTAGTCTAACCAGCCTCCACGTTTGGGTCAATATTAATTTATCCGGATGAAAGATCTCCCAGAAATGAACTCTCTGCTGATTTGCTCTTTTGAATATTGACAGCAATCTCAATTTCCTGTCCCTGTTCATGTTCCTTCCTCTGGGATAAGTTAAGGGGGAAAGTCTAGAGCATGTAGAGGTAGCTTTTGCCCTTTATACAGAATTCATATGCAATGTCAGCCATAAAATATAAATTAATAATTACATAAAATGCTATTGATATATTTGAACCTCATGAATACTGTTAATATGTTTTTCTAGGAAGATTTAGTTCAAAGATCAGTTATAAAGCAGTATCTGTTAATGTCAAGAACTCCCCTTTGTTGATAAAACATAAAAGTATTTCCAAAGGAACATATATCCAGAACCTCTGCCTGGAAGTAATACGCTGTTGCTGCTCAGGAGAGCTATCTCAATGAACTTCCATATTTAGTCTCAAATTGTCTATTTGCCTTTTCATATCTGAGAAGATTCTGAGTCAGATCTACTAATTGGATTTCATTAAATGTTAAATTAGACGTCAGTTACTGATTCAAACTGCTGCAGATCCTCTTCCCTCCACGAAGTTAAAAGAGCACCATCTAGTGGAATGCTGTAGGGAAACGCCTTCCACTACTTCGAATTGAAGCAATCACCTTTAAAATTTATTGTTATTATTATTAATAATATAATTTTAATAGGGTCCAATTATGTATCCTTGGCTGACAGTGATCCACATGCTTCTGCCTCCAGAGTTTGAGGATTCTTAATTTGTTTAGTTTGTATCACCACTCCTGTCTATAATCACTAACTTAAACTTCCTTTTTAAATGATGGTGGTCTACATAAATTCTTATTTTTTATAAAATAAATTTGAGATATGTTTTAAACTAAACATATTTAAATTAGAAGGCCAACAATAATATTAATTTATGACATTTTAATTAATTTTTTAATGCTTGACTTTTTTTTCTCCTTGAACCATTATGTTTCTCATGTAGAATTATATCTCATGTACAAGTAAGGAAAGTCTTAGTTGATTGCAACTTTGTGATAATAAATATAAATTTGACTTCACTGTTTTGCTTCAATATTGTATGGTTATCAGATTAATTTCTAAACCAAATTTTAATTCTTCACTTATTATGTTAGACTTTTGCACTCTTCTTTGAGGTTAAATAGAAATTATAAGGCCCTTTCACAGGCAGGCTTATACTAAATGAGGGAAGAAAATCCTCAAACCATTTTTGCTAAAACCATGAATAAGAGAAGCATGCCCACTCTCCCTTGGGTATTCAACAGGTTATATATTTGCAGACTTAGTCCCCAGTTGATCAACTTTTGAAAGAATTAGAAGGTGTGGCCTTGTTGGAATAGGTTTGACCTTGTTTGAGGTAATGTGTATTTAAGGGTGGGCTTTGAGGTTTCAAAAGTCATGCTCCAGGCTTCAGTCTCTGTCTGTCTGTCTACTCTCTCCCCTTTCCTCTCTCCTGTCTGCCTGTTATCTGATACAGATAGCAGGATACAAAGTTCTCAGCTACTTCTCTGGCACCATGCTTTCCTGCCTGTGGCTTTGTTCCCTCCATAATGATCATGGACTAACCCTCTGAAACTATAAGCAAGCCCCCAGTTAAATGCTTCCTTTTATAACAGTTGCCTTGGTCATGATATCTCTTCATAGCAATAGAATAAGGACTAAGACAAACAGTTTTTGAAATCTTAGCTACGGCAGTAAAGAGAGGGGAGGCAGTAAAAGGGCTAACAAAAAAGAAAATGTCAAAACTCAATTAAAACTCTTAGAACTGATGAACACTCACCAACATGACACTATGCCAAAATGCCGAAAAATAAATACCAGGAACTGGGAAATGATTCAGTGGATCAAGTGAAGACATGAGTTCATAAACCCACCCCCCTGCCCCCAGTTAAAAACCCCAATATGGCAGCACTGTCTGTAATTCCAGTGTTTGGGAAGGCAGAGGCTAATGGATTCTAATGGCTCACTGGCCAGCCAGCCTACCAAATGACAAAATCCATATTCAGTGAAAGATCGCATCTTAAAAAATGTTAGAGTGTCATAGAAACTTCCACGTGTGATGCACTCAGGCAAGCACCTCACTGTACCCACCTGCACCATACGTGTGCACATGCACATGTACACACTACAATAAACCTAACCAAGGAACCAAAGACCACTACATTGAAAACACTGAAGGAAGAAACTGAAGAAGATCCTAGAAGACAGAATTTTCATGCTCATAATTTAGAAGAATGAACATTGTGAAAAAGGTTTCTTACTAAAAACAATGTACAGATCAAACACAATTCTCGTCAGAACTCCAACGCTGTTTTCACATAAATAGAAAAGCAATCTTAGAATTTGTGTGGAAGCTATAATACCCCAGGAATCCAAAACATTCCTGAGCAAAAGGAGTAATTCCTCATTTTGAGTTAGCTTGCAGTTCCGTCACAGTAATAAAAACAGAATTACACTGGCACAAAAGCAGATGTATGGATTAATATAATAGGATAGAAGACCTACATATGAACCCGCATGGAAATAACCATTTGATTTTTTGACTAAAATGTCAAAAAATACACATTGAACAAAAGACATCCTCTTCAACAAATGGTACTCAGAAACCTGAACATCCACATGTGGGATATTCTCTCTCACCTTATACATAAATTAATTCCAAAGGATCAAGGGTTTTAATGTAAGATCTGCAACTCTGAACTGCTAAGGGGAAAAGTACAGGAAAAAAAGTCACTCTGGAAATCTGGACAATTGACAAGTGGAGCCTCATGAAAAAATTTTAAAGACTCAGAATATATCAGAGAAGAATAAATAAAAATTTAAAAAGGTTTCTGCACAGCAAAGAAAACAAATAAGTGAAGAAACAGCCTACAAAATAGAAGATAATTTTGGTTAGCTATATATATCCATCTTTCTTTTCTGTTGCTGTGATAAAATACCCCAAGGAAAGCAACATGTGAGACAGGGTTTGTTTTAACTCACAATCCCAGGTTACAGTCCATTATATCAGGGAATTTAAAACGGCTAGTCACATCTACAGTCAGAGAGAAATGAATAGATCTGGACTTACCACAACTCACTGCCTCCTCTATTGTACAAGGCAAGACCTGGGTCCAGGGAAGTGTGACATCAAACTTTAGGTTGGGTCTTCCCACATCAATTAATATAAAGACAATCCCTCACAGGCAATCCTAAAGGTCAAATTGATGAAGACAATCTTTTATTGAGACTCTCTCGTCATGTGATTGTAGAATGTGTCACATTGCCAATTAAAACCACAACATCTGGAAAAAGACTGATGTCTAGACTATATAGAGAATACAAACACCTAAAGAAATCTAACAATAAATGTACCAATAAAATTAACCTCAAATAAATTTGAAAAAGTGAAATACAAATGGCTAATAAACACATGAAAAAATGTTCAACCTCAATAGCAATCAGAGAAATGCAAATCAAAACCACAATGAGGGTGTGATGACTTGAATAGGAATAGCCATCATAGACTCGTGTGTGAATGCTTAGCACATAGAGAGGCACTATTAGGAGGTGTGGCCTTGTTGGAGTACGTGTGGCCTAATTGGAGGAAGTTTGTCACTGGGGGTGCACTTTAGGAGTCTTACAAGCTCAAGTCTGGCCAGTATGTGACAGTCAATGTCCTGCTGCCTGTGGATCAAGATGTAAAACTCTCAGCTCCTTCCCCAGCACTGTGTCTGCCTGAGTATATTGCCATATTTCCTGCCATGATAATACTGGACTAAACCTCTGAAACTACAAGCCAGCCCCAATTAAATGTTTTGCTTTATCAGAGTTGTAGTAGTCATGGTATCTCTTCACAGCAATAGAAACCCTAACAAAGAGAGTGAAGCATGCATCTCATTTAGCTAGCAGGCACAAAGCCCGTGATTCTACATGTAGTACCTGATAAATTTTTCAGTGCTAGTATAATCCTAGCATTAAAGAGGTAGAGACAGCAGGATCTGAAGTCCAAGATCATCTTTCTCTAGATTTAGGAAATTAAGACCATCATGATGTACATGAGACGTTGTCTCAAAACAAACCAACTACTGTAGAGGACTCTTAATCTAGCAACATGGCTGTTCTGGCAAAGGATCTTATCCAAAGACATAGGTCTGTATGATCCAGCTGGAATATGGCCATTCGACACAACTGTAATCCCTGTGGCTAGAATATAGGGATGTCCTTGGTACACACCTTTAAAGTAGTATTAGTTTGTAGAAGGAAGCAGCCATGTTTGAAAGTGACTTCTAATTGAGGGGCAAAGTGGCAAACCAGAAAAAGATTTAACAATGAATCAGAGATAAAATACTCCAAACTTTCATGAGAGCAGCACAGGAAAGAGAAGCTATTTAAGAACAATGCAGAGAGAGCAGAGTCAGTTCAAGGGAGTATAATAGAGTGGATAGGTATCAGTGCAATGCAGTGCAGTGCAGTGCAGTGGAGTTGAGTTTGTTCATGAGTTCATGCAGAGGCAGTAGAAGCCAGAGAATAAGGAGTCAGAAGATTAGAACTAATTACCAGAGTTAGTTTGAGGCCAAGCAGAGCAATTCAGTGAGAAGCCAGGAGAAGCCAGAGTGAATCAGTCAGCTTGGAGGGGAGTTTAAACCCAAACAAGCTAAGTTGAACCAGTCATCCAGAGATCAGAAAGAACTAGGAAAGGTGAGTTTATTAGCAGTAAGTCTCAGAGGCTGAAACATTCTAGGTCTAGATTAGATTGTATGAAGGCTTCTTCCAGGCCTAGGCCCTGGAAAGAAATGCTCTGGGCTCAGCCCAATCTGTGTATTTGTACAGCTTGGGTACAACTCATTCCATCCCTTCATCTGAGGAAATATTATCAACATTTATATTTGTAACCTACATTGAGGTTCCTTCTTACCCAGGTAGAATGGCAGTAATCAGGAAAACAAATACCAGGAGCTAGAAGAATTACTCAGCATTAAGACTGCTTGCAAAGGAGTGGGTATGAAAGTTTGATTCCCAGCACCCACATCAGGGAGCTCACAATTGCCTATAACCCAGCTCCAGGGGATTCCATACCCTCTTCTGGCCTTTTTGGACACCCACAGACACAAGACACAAACATGAAGCACATACATACACATGAAAAAGGTAAATACACATTTGAAAAAGAAAAAAAAAACAGCAAGAACATGGTCAGAAGGTAACATACATTCCTGGTGGGAGGAATGTAAGACTCCAAGTCAGTGCATCCTGGAGATACTTGTAAACCAATGTTTACTGCAGCACTACTCATAATAACTAAGTTTTGGAACAACCTAGGTATCCAGCAACAGAGGAATTGATTAAGGCAAATGTGCCTTCTATACACACTGGAATCTTTTTTAGCCATACAGAAAAATAAAATTATGTTGTTTTTAGGAAAATGAATACAATTAGAAATGATCGTATTCAGCAAATTAAGCCAGGCTTGGGCAAATATCTTCTGTGTTCCTTCATTGTCATTCTTAGATTTTATGTTGATAAATACAATCATAATCACAGATGTACAAATGACACAAAATAGAAGCGAAACTGTCTAGGGAAGAACGCAGAATACTGAAGTAGGAGAGGGAAAGGGAGGGAGGAAAAGTGAGAGCAACTCAGGACAGCATGCTCAAGAAACACTCCATGCATTTATTAAAACTTTAAAAATAAATCAGAGTTTTTTTAAAAGAGATGAAGAATTTGTGTTTTGTCTCCAACTAAGAGTCTGTTTCTATCAAATTATTTTTAATTATGTTATGTATTAAATTATACTCTGAGCCAGACATTGTAGTGGACAATTCATATGCAGAAAAGTTTAATAGGACAGTTTTAAGCAGATGTGATCACTGACTTGTAATTAAAGAAACCGATGAAAATAAAGAGGCTGATGAAAATAAATTAAGCAAGAATATAAAAATCAAACAGCTGGAATAGGAATTTATGTACAAATCTGTTGTACTTTTTTAAAAAGTTAACGTGTATAAATATATAATAAAGGAATGTGGGAAACAGCATTAATTATCCTTAATAAATGAATTATTACCTAAATTATACACATTCTAATAATCATATCAATTTTAAAACATTTGAGTTAAAAAGATTGGTAGAAAAATGATGCCAATGTCTGACTTTTTTTTTTTTTTTATATGCAGGAGGCTCAGGCACTTGTCATCTTAATGTATTTGAATAGAAAAGATAGAGGGGAACTGTGCTAGAAAGTAATAGTCTGTCTGCAGGTGACATGATTAAGGGAATTTGGAAAAGTCTTTTTTGTATCTCTTGATCATTGAATTTGTTTAATTAGCCATGTATTTCTTTTGCCAATAAAGGAAAAAATTTCAGAAGAAGAAATGATGGAAAGAGAAAAGGAGAGGAGAGATGGAATCTTGCAAACTGTATATGAGTAAGACAATGAGTGGAGCCATTCACGTTGCTTTGATACACATGTAAGCTAGGAGAGTGTGCTATGCTTGCCTTCCTGAAACTCTTTTTATAATAGTGTACTACAATTCAAGGATGAACTATAAAACAGATTATATAGTAAAACCTGCATAGTCATGATTTAGTTTTAAAAAACCCTTGAAATAGCAAAATACTCAAAAAATAAAGGAAACAACAATCACAAGAGGAACATTTCTGGACTTCTGGTTTCCCATTTCGTCCTTTCTGGCTCCGTGGCAGACCACATGTATAGTTTCCATCCATTGTTGTTTCCCTGGAGCTTTGTCTTGTTTGATGGCCATAACTCTTATAACTCTCACATTCTCTATATCCCTATCAGGATTCTGGATGACTTATTTCTCTCCTGAATAAAACCTAAGTCTTTGTCTCCTGCCTTTTACCTTGTCTGCCACTGTCTGCAGGTTATGCTTCTTTGACACTATTGGATTAGGTCAAATGATAGTACTGAGTTCCCTAGGTTATAATATTTTCCTCATCAGTTTCCCATGGTTTAATTTAATGGGAAAATACAGACTGTAATGGCAGAGTGAAGGAAGATGATCTGGAAGAGAATATCTGCAGTGCTTCAATACAAAAAGATTTTCCCTACTTCAAGTGTTGGATAACATCCCCTTAAGATTAAATGGCCAATTCTAATCTCCCCTCAAAATATATCAGATATAAATCATTCATAAATCTAGACCAATATGTACTTCAATGGCTATTTGTCAAGTACCTATTGAATTTGGTTATATCTAGATATAGAGACATACTCTCTTTCAAGGGACAGTGAATCTGTAGGGAGGAAGACATTAGAATCAATTATGCTGTAATATATATATATTCATGGCCGAAATGGATGCATGTTCAGTGTGCAAGTCTGGAAGCTCCTAACAATATTTGAGGAAAATGGGAAGATTTCATAAAACTGATCAAAATTGGTTTTGGTTATGAAGAGGAGGAGGAGGAAGAGGAGGAAGATGAGGAGGAGGATGAGGAGGAGGAGGAGGAGGAGGAGGAGGAGGAGGAGGAGGAGGAGGAGGAGGAGGAGGAGGAGAAGGAGAAGGAGAAGGAGAAGGAGAAGGAGAAGAAGAAGAAGAAGAAGAAGAAGAAGAAGAAGAAGAAGAAGAAGAAGAAGAAGAAAGAAGAAGACAAAAAAAATCTCTTCCATGGCTTTTTCTCAAAAGATATGTAATGACAATCTGACATTCTGCAAGACTGCAGAGGTCGTACATAGCTGATGTTGTTGAAGCGTAAGTAGGCAGGATGTAAGGAAGGGACTGGATCCCTGTATACAGTAGACATGGCTGAGATCTCAGCTTGACAATCACAGCAGGGAAGTATTCAGTAGACTGGGTAGAAACCTGCCTTCAGCGTGAAGTAGTCATAGTAGTTCTAGGTATTGGGGCCTTAAAAAGTAAAAGAAAGTTCTAGATTAAAGATGAGTTGAACTTGAATGAATCAATTTAAGCATTTCTAGATTTCCTTAGGAGAAAATCATGGAGATAAAGAGATCACTCAGTTGCTTTGAGAACATACTGCTCTTTCAAAGGATCCAAATTCAGTTCCTAGCACCATATTGGGTAGCTTATAGTAGCCTGTAACTCAAACCACAGGGGGATCTAACATCTCTAGCCTCAACATGTACATACAGACAAGCAGGCACACAAACACACACACACACACACACACACACACACACACAACAGAGGGGGTGGGGAGAGGGACAGAGAGGGGGAGGAGGAGGGAGAGAGGGATGGAGGAGAGGGTAGAGGGAGAGGAGGGAGGGAGAGGGGGAGGGGGAGGGGCAAAGGGAAGAGGGAGAGGGGGAGAAGGAGGGGGAGGAGGGGAAGGGGGAAAGGGAAAGAAGGAGGGGGAGAGGGGGAGGGGGAGGAAAGAGGGAGAGGGGAAGGGAGGAATTTTGGCGGATTTTGTTTTCCAAGCCCTGGCTCTCTGGAACTCCTCTGTAGACCAGGCTTGCCTTGAACACAAAGATCTACCTGCCTCTTCTTTTAGAATACTGGGACTAAAGGTGCCCACCACCACAACCAGGAAAGATAAATCTTAAAAAAAAAGAAAAAACTGGAAGAAGAGGAATAGAAGGAAGATGGCAAGGATGATGACATTCAACAGGGCTTGAGGATAGAGTGCTCTAATTCCAGTGCTTGGGACACAAATTCAGGAGCAGTGTGGGTCCCAGGTCAGCTTGGGTTATAAAGCACAACTCCCACAAGCAACCACCTGTCAGATGCTCATCTCAGTCCTTATGTTTTAGCTTTTAATCAGTTGTTAACTATCTCAGCTCCAAGCTGTCACAGCTAGTCCCATGGCCATGCATTTTCAACTGTATGCCATTCTGTTATGACATTATCATCTATGAAATGAATGCTTGAAAATCACACAATTGGGTTAAAAAAACAGCCTCCAAAAAATTAAGTTTGTGATTTTGTGTTGGGCTACATTCATAGCGGTTTTTGGCCTCATATGGTCCACAAGCTGCAGATCGGTCACATTCCAAAGGCTTTCGATGATCATGTGGTTGATTTTGCTATCCTTCCATTTATCTATTTGTCTTAGTTAGGGTTTACTTCTGTGAACAGACACCATGACTAAGGCAACACTTATAAGGGCAACATTTAATTGGGGCTGGCTTACAGGTTCAGAGGTTCAGTCCATAATCATCAAGATGGGAACATGGCAGCATCCAGCAGGCATGATGCAGGAGGAGCTGAGAGTTCTACATTTTCATCCAAAGGCTACTAGCAGAATACTCACTTCCAGGCAGCTAGGATGAGGGTCTTAAAGCGCAGAATCACAGCGACACACCTACTCCAACAAGGCCGCATCTTCTAATAGTGCCGCTCCCTGGCCCAAGCATATACAAACCATCACACAGTTCAATGCATATTTGTTGCAACCTGTCACTATATGCCAGAAGTTGTTTTGTGTCTGAGGACATCAATAAAAGTCTTCTCCTTGCTTTTGCTCTCCTGATGTTAGTCAGAGGTTAGCAATTAACTTGTAAAATCAGCAACCCTTGAAAACTTAATGAGCACATTTTTAAATTTTAATGATTGTGTGGGTGCATGACTTATGTGTGTGGCTGACACAAGTCATTGTGTATCTGTGTGTGTGTGTGTGTGTGTGTGTGTGTGTGTGTGTAGGTCCAGAGGACAACCTTATGGAGGTAGTTCTCTCTTTCTGCCTTCACATGGGTTCTAGGGATCAAACTTAGGCTTGTACTTCAAGTGCCTTTCCCCACCAGGCCGTTGCCATCTTCCCATCTTCCTCTTTTTTAATGTATATACATTTCTAGATGTGCTTAATGATACTTAAAGAGAACAATATAGATAAACTATGTTGTCATAGTTATTTTAATACTTTTATCTGTCTGTCAGGTTGTTTTAATATACTTTCACCTATCTCAGTGTTTTCCCCATTGGGAATTTCATTCAGAGATTTCATCCTGATAATCTGGAAAAATGTTTGAACACAGTTGTAAATAAATGATATTTAGTTGAATTTATTTTTCTGTTTCACTGGACCCCTAATTAAATGACACACACACTAGATATATAATTTAATTTTCTGATTATTTCAAATGTTATGTTTATTATTACTCAAGAAACTAGGTGCTTAATCACTGTTGAACTCAGCTATAATTTCCACCTCAATCTTTAAATCTCTAATTTCCCAAATGACCTACTTTAAAGCTTTATTTTCAGCATTAAAGAGGCCATTAAACACATTTATGCAGGCAATTAAAAGGCATTTCATAGGACGGGCAGAAAACCATGGATATGTTCAATTGCCCTAGCTTTAAATCAATCAGCTAACATGAGTCGGTAATTAACACCCATATGGTGGGAAAGCTTACCTTGGCTAGAAACCCAGGCTACTTCTGTGAGCGCTGGACTAAAAATGAATGAAAGTCAATCATGTTTCTTCTTGATATGAGAATCATTAGGGCAGCAAGGAGGGAGAGCAGCTGAGAGCATCATAAGGAGAGCCAGAGGCTGCATGTCAGTCATCATGATGGGAGGTGAGGGATGTGTCAGGGATTAGGAGAGTCTTTTGGGAACCACAGGAGGCACTTTCCTTGAGAAAAGACTGCTCCTTTTGTCCCTGGTTGCTTCATATTACTGGTATCTGTCTGCCTTGAACACCTGGTCCTCCAAATACAATATTTAGACTAATCCTTGTTTATTTGCTCATAACCATCATTTCTTTTACACAATAGGGTTGAACAAATTGAACTTAGTACTTAATTTGCCTTGTTGTAACTAATCCTAGTAATTAAATGTGGTTCTGTATTTGATCCAAGAACGTGAAATAAAGGTCTGAGAATATAGTTACTTATGACTCATGAAGAAAATGGAAATAACTACCATAAAACATGCAAAAAGATAGAAAGTAGAAAGGAAAGAAGTAAGAAAGAAGAAATAAAGATAATAGGAAAGGATGCTGCAGGGAGCTATCCACTAGGATGAAGACAGTCCCCAACTTCTGAGCGCCACCAATGGTTTATATATGAGTTGCCCTTTGCACATTACCCTGGGCAGAAGAGAGTACTCTCCCAGGCCAATGGCCTTCCACCCCAGGAAGAGCCTACACCTGCTGAGTGGTTAATGCCAGGACACAAAGGTTCAACCCTCACATGTTGATGGAGAATATCTTCTGAAAAGCTGTTTCAACACCTTCATCTGCCCAGCAGCTATTTACCTTCGACCTCTGCCCTGTAACCCTCCTGAGCTCCCCTATAAGAGGTGTTAAGGTTTGGTCTTTTCATAGTGTCCTAGATTTCTTGGATGTTTTGTGTCATAAACTTTTTAGACTTAGCATTTTCTTTCACCCATGTGTAGATTTCTTCAATCGTATCTTCTATGCCTGAGATCCTCCCTTTCATCTCTGGTAGTCTGTTGGTGATGCTTGCATCTGTTGTTCCTGTTCTCTTCCCTAGGTTTTCCATTTTCAAAATTGCCTCAGTTTGTGGTTTCTTTATTGCTTCTATTTCCTTTTTCAGTTCTTGAACAGATTTATTCATCTTCTTCACTTGTTTGATTTTATTTTCCTGTATTTCTTTAAGGGATTTATTCATTTCCTCTTTACAGACCTCTATCACTTTTATAAGATTGGATTTAAGGTCATCTTCTTATCCTGCCCCCATAGACTCATATATTTGAATGCTTGGTCACCAGTTGGTGAAACTGCTTGGGAAGGATTAGGAGGGTGACGTTGATGAAGGAGATGTGTCAACTGGGGGTGGACTTTGAGGTTTTAGCTTTCAATATTAGAAGCCCATTTAGTTCTCAGTGTTCTCTGTCTTGTGCTTATGAATCAGATGTGACTTCTCAGTTACTTCTCTAACACTATACCTGCCTGCTTGCTGTCATGATTCCTGTCATGATGGTCATGGATCACCCTCTGAAACTATAAGCCCCAACAAATTCTTTTTTTTTCTATAAATTTCCTTGGTCATGATATCTGTGGAAGTTTGAATAGAAATGGCCCCCCATAAGTTCATGTATTTGAAAGCTTGGCACATAGGGAGTAGCACTATTAGGAGGTGTGGCCTTGTTCAGTAGTTGTTTGGGAAAGCCTTGTTGGAGGAAGTGTATCATTGTGAAGGCAGACTTTTTCCTCCAGAAATGAAGTGGGTAAACAGTGAGGAGTGCATGATGGGGTAGATTATTGTCAGTTCAGGACCAACAAGCTTAATAAATCAACAGATTGTCAGGCAGGGTTTAAATGAAATGGATTTGAACTCTTGGTAGCAGTCAGATGCTGGCAGATAGCCATTACATTTCAGAGAAGTGTTATAGCTCTGAGAAGTGTTATAGCTTTGGGAAATGTTTGAGATCTTGTAGATCTTCAGAGCTTTAAGTCTCTAGCCTGAAGCTGTAATTCTGAAAGGGGGATTTCCCTTTCTTGCAATCATAGGTGAAGTCTTGGCGGCTTGCCTAAGTGAACTCCCTGCTCAAGGCAGAAGCCTCAAGAATGGGGAAGCCTTGGAGAAGTCTGTCTTCAGCACCTCTTGAGACAGTCTTTAATCTCCTAGTTTCATCCTCTGGAAAGAGAGGAGTCATCCAGGGTCAGGGTCCCCAGGAGCTGGGCTCTGAAGGCTGTCTCTAAAACTAAACTACGAAGTGTCCACATTTATAAGGAGCCAGCCAGTTGTCTTAATTGTAAGAATGTAGTAAATAAGGTGAAAAAGAAATAGACCAATTAGAGAAAAGCTGTCAAATCCTATGGGGGAGAGGGAAAACTCTGAGCTTGCCAAAAGTTCAAGGTCAGATTTACAGGTCTCTATGCAGAGATGGGGAAACTTGTAATGAAGTTTCTGTTTGTTCCCAGTTGCCATGGTGAACCTTACAGCACACTTGCTGCTTTCATGCTTTAGGGAAATGGCTGTCAGTTTTGTTCAGCCAGGGATTTTATTAACACTCTGTTCTTTGAGGATCTGCCACTGTGAGCCCTGGAGAGGGTGGGCTGTCAGGAAATGCTGTATAGGTAAATTGTCACTCTTGGAGGTGGGCTTTCTGGTGGTCTGTGATTCTTTGCATGAGAATGATCCCCATAGACTCAGAGATTAAAATGCTTGGTCTCCAGTTGGTAGAACTATTTGGGGAGGATTAGGTAAGTGTCACCTTGTTGGAGGAGGTATGTCATTGGGAATAGACTTTGAGATTACAAAATCCCATGCCATTTTGAATCAGTGATATCTCTTTCTTCTTCCTCTTCTTCTTCCTCCTCCTCCTCCTCTTCCTCCTCCTCCTCCTCCTCTTCTTCTTCTTCTTCTTCTTCTTCTTCTTCTTCTTCTTCTTCTCTCTCTCTCTCTCTCTCTCTCTCTCTCTCTCTCTCTCTCTCTCTCTCTTCTTTCTTCACCTTAAGGTTATTATCTCAACATGTAAACTATCAGCTACTGCTGAAGAACCATGCCTGTTGCCATGGTTGTGGACTCAGCCTTTGAAATTATAACCCCAATTAACTATTTCTTGTATGAGTTGCCTTAGTCATGGTGTCTTAGCACAGCAATAGAAAAGTAGCTAAAATAGAGTGCTTTTGCCTTTGAATGGCATGTGCTTATGATGAAACTAATCTCTTACTCATGCTTCTATGAATCCCAATAAGCCTCCCTCGTTCACTAAGAGAGACTTGAGTAGAGTCATTTCTTTGCTCTGTTGTTGGTGTCCTATATGAGACAAATAGACATTGGTTCACACACACACCCCCATCCCAGGAAAAGTCAAGCAGTCAGAACCTAAACAGGGACTGAGGAAGAAATCAAGCTGTGACTGAGCTGGAAGCTCTATACCATCTGATAGACTTTCAAAATATCTGAGGTGCCACACAGATTTGGGGAGAATTGTCACAAGTCCTCGGCTATGGACCTTGCATGCTATAGTGCCAACCTACTAGAAAATATGGGCCCACTTGGGCAATAGCGGCATAACTCTTGTGGATGCAACCAACTGCTCTAACTGGACTCAAGGTCTGTGCCACAGAAGGAAACTCACAACTGAAACTGTAAACAGGGCAAAATTCAATGACTAAGTAGGTCATCCATCCCAGTAAGTTAAACAACTGCTATAATTTCGATGTGATGTGTCTGTCAAACTGCCTTCTAAAATATTTGTGTTTAAACCTTTAGATTATTGTTGTTGTCAATCCTGGCCATGGAGAGAAAACTGTTGTTTAGTTTTTGTTCTCCCCCCTCCCTATGGCAATAATTACTGCAGACATATAAATTAGCCAAGTTTCTGAGAATAAGTGACTGTTTAGGTACTAGGTCCAATGCTCAGTAATAGATGAAGAAAAACAAACATTTGTATCACCCATTCCAAGAACAAGGGAATCTTATGAAAAAGGCAAGTAATCAATGTAAAAGCCACAGGACAGAGTACAGTGTTGTGTAGATATTTCCTCTGAATTGAAACATTTTTTCCCTCTGGGGAAAGGGGAAGTTCAAAACACTCAGGAAATAAATGAAACTTACAAGATTCAGAAAGTTCCTAAAATGTACAAAACCTACAAAGGTTATATAAGCAGTAACAGATTCTAAGGAGAGATGACTATCCAAGTGGTCCACCTGTGTAGGGAGCTCCAGGATGGCAAATTGAATAAGTTGTTATTCATCCAGGCTAGGGTTTTTGGTGATGCTGTTGCTGATTCATGCAATCTCCTGTAAGTCTTCCCCTTACCCATACTTCTGAAATCTACTCCAATTAACTCACTAGGCTGTACTTGGGTGGAATTCTTTCTTTGGCCTGTTATCAGTGCCTCATCTGGGGTAAATAAACATTTGTTGCTAGCTCTCTAGGAAAAGACACACAAAAATAGCCTCTTAAATTTTCTTCCAAGTAAATACTTGATGTATTGTAGACACCTTTTACTTCTTTTACCAGAGAAGCAGAGCATTAGGATAATGCAAATAGAAACTTTTCATGTGCCTTGTGTTTTCTCCTCTTCATCTTATTCCTATCAGCCTGCTGTCCTGTGTCTTTGTTTACATTACTTGCTTCTCATTTATTTTCTTCTATTTTTCTTCCTCTTTGTTAATTTTTTTCTTATCTTGTTTTTCAGCATGGTGGCACATACTTGTAATTCTGGCACTTGGGAGGCTGAGGTATGAAGTTCATATATTTGAAGTCATCTATGTTACGTGATAAGACTTTATCTCAGTTTTTGAAAAGAATCAGTGTGCATTAGATATACATGGCGTCCTTCTAAGATTTACACACATACCTGTGATGAACTACTCTGATTATATTCACCCCATTAATTGTCTGACCTTGTCCATTTCCTGCTGGTTCCTTCCACTTTCCAAATAAGCCACCTTTCATTTTCACAGCTTTGTTTTTAAATCTAAATTTCACACAAAAGGTGAAATGTTATTTTAATGATTATATCAATTGTTTGTCACATAATTTTTCACAAGATGGACTTTAATTGAGATTTCCAAGTCAACCTTCTGGTCTCAAGTAAAACTAAAATAGTAGAGACTTGTCCAGAATCACACAGGACTGGAATTTTCTGGCTGAATCTACCACTTCATCTGCTTCTCTTTCATCTGGTCTCATGCTCTTCAGGATCTGCTGTGTACTTTTGTGTCTGGTGATGTTGTTGCTGTTAATATCACATTCCATATATGAGTGCAAACATTGACAATTTATCTTTCTACTCTCATTTCAGCCAACATGATGATCTTCAGTTAAGCCCATTTTCCTTAAAGCATTAAGTTAGGAAGTTTGAGAAGAGGCTCTGAGTTGAATTGTCCTTTAGACAATGTCAACAGTACCACAATAGAGAGGTGTGATGTAGTGTCAGTCCCAGAAGACAAAACAGGCAGTCTTGTTTTAAGGTCCCTTGAGGGAGGACAGAGAGAACCTGGTCAATACATGGTCTGTGTTGTGTAACAGAGGTAGGAGAGTGGGACATTCATGATTTATACCAAGTGACAAGGGTGTCTTACTTAGGTTTTTAATTGCTGTGAAGAGATACCATGACCAAAGCAACTCTTATAGAAGATAACATTCATTTGGGGATGGCTGACAGGTTCATAGGTTCAGTCCATTTTCATCAAGGCAGCGTCTAAGAGTTCTAAGTCTTCATCAGAAGGCAGACAGGAAAAGATTGGCTCCCATGTGACTAGGAGGAGATTCTCTAAGCCCACCCCTACAATGCCACACTTCCTCCAATAAGGCCACACTTCCTAATAGTGCCACTCCTTGGGCCAAGCATATTTAAACCACCACACACTTTTTTGGGTAAAGGCATAGATCTTAGTTAAAAGGTATCATTAGATAGGTCACTTGTTCTATCTGTAGTTAGATGGCCATTTAGGGCTCAGTTACTTGGAGAGTATGTTTCTACGAGGGCCCTGCTTTCTTGCCTATGTGGCATGACATTTATATTTACAGCCTTTTTATTAAAAGAAAGGAAGGAAGGAAGGAAGGAAGGAAGGAAGGAAGGAAAGAAGGAAGGAAAAAGGAAGGAAGGAAGGAAGAAGAAAGAAAAGAGAAAGAAAGAAGAAAGGAAGAAAGGAAGGAAGGAAGGAAGGAAGGAAGGAAAGAAAGAAAGAAGAAAGAAAGAAAGAAAGAAAGAAAGAAAGAAGAAAGAAAAGAAAAGAAAAGAAAAGAAAAGAAAAGAAAAGAAAAGAGAACTGGTGGTCTAGGGATTAGGAACATTGAAAATCTCTTTAGCTTGTTGAACTGAGCCATCATTGGTTTGAGAGACCTCCCTTCCCTTTAGATAAGAGGGTTGTTAGTGCCAACAGAAATGTGGTAGAATTCTGGTAAAATATCAGCCCTGTACAACAAAGTTAGTTGTCTTAAAGGTCCTTTAGGAGGAGTTATGGAGAGCCTATTAGTGTGTGGCCCATGCTGCATGACCATGCTATGAAAAAAGGATATACATAATTTAGGCTATGTGATAGGGACCACTCTTTCTCTTAGTGAGTGGGGCTTAATTTACATGTGACCAAGATTATGTGACAAGGGTCACTTGTACTTCGTGTAATCATCTGGCAATTTAGGGCCTATTTACCTGGAGAACCTGTTTCTCAGGACAGGCTTTCCTGCCTTTGAATAATGACATCTGTACATTACTTCATTCTTCTATTTTCCATGTTCACACAACCCACATTTTATTTATGTACTCATTAGTTTCTAGGCATCTAGGCTGAGTCCATAATTTGGCTGTTTTAAATAATGCCATGCTTGTTTAGTTCATTTGTATATGCACTGATTGGGATTAGAAGTCCTCTTTGGTCTCTACGGTTACTGTGTGCACACAGTTTGCAGACTTGCATACAAGCAAAACGGCCACACACATAAAATAGATAATTTTGAAAGTTAGCATTGAACTTGATTGAATGATACAATTCCTCTATCCTGTCTTAAAACTCTGATATCCTGCCCTTCATAATATCCTCTTCACTGGTGAGGCTTTCCACTGAGATTCTTATTTGAGTTGCTGCAATCTGCATTTCTAACATGTGTGGTTTGAGTTAGAAATGCTTCCCATGGTCTCATGTATTTGAATACTTGGTCCCCAGTGGATAGTGCTATTTGGGAAAGTTCTAGAATCTTTAGGAAATAGAGCCACGTTGGAGAAAGTATGTCACTAGGAGCGGGCTTTGAGGGCTTATAACTTCACCTCAATTCCTGTTTTCTCTCTCTCTCTGCTTCCTTGTGTGGATGACAATGCGATCAGCTAGATTTCTATGCTTGCTGCCATGCTTTCCCTCACTGCTGCCACACTCTCCCTGGTAGACTTTAAGCATCTGAAACCGTAAGCCAAAATAAATCTTTTCTTCCTCAGTTGCTTTCCCCCAATCCAAGGTATTTTACCACATCAACAGAAAAGCAACTAATATAAAAATTGAAATTGGTACTAGGAGTGGGGTGTTGATGTGTTATGCCTAACCATAAAGCTTTTATGCATTTTTTGGGATAGTCTGGAAGTTTGGATGTAAAAACTATTGAATGTTGGAAGCAGAGATTAATGAGGTCATTAATGCTACTGGGATCCTGAAAGATAAGACTCCTGAGAGAAATGTAGTAGACAGTAGAGACTTGGCTTATGAGGTTTCAGAGGGGGAACAAAGACTCCACTAGCAACTGAGCTAGGGGAACTTTCTGTGATGTCTTGGCAAAGAGTCTGGCTTTATTCTGTCTATGCCCTGGAAATTTTCATGAGGCAAACTTATAAGTGATAAACTAACTTATTTCATAGAGTCAGTTATTTATCTCTACTTTGTGGATCTCGGGAATTAAACTCAGATTGTCAGGCTAGGGAGCAAGAGACTTCCACTTGCTAAGTCATCTTGCTGGCTCTAGTCCCATTTTTCTTGCTGCACACAAACTTCTCAGCCTTTTATTATTTTAGTGTTATTAAAAATGCTATATGTCTGTTAAGACTGAATTTAGTATTTTTGAGAGAAAATATAAATAGCTGGCTCATATGAGATACTTCTATATTTCTGTCAATTAGAACAGGTGCATTAGTTTGTTAGCTTCATGGTTAGCAGAGTTTTTGTTTGTTTGTGTGTTTTTTTTACATCTATCTTCATCAAATTGAACCCTGAACCTTCATCCTCATCTAAGCTCAGGATCCAAGAGAGTTGCCCACACCCCTGTCATCATTCATGTTTGTTTGTCTTTTTTTGAGTCGGGAAGACAGAGGGCAAGGAAAGAATGGAAGTGTGTGTGTGTGTGTGTGTGTGTGAATGAAGGTGTGTGTATGTGTAATGGAAGGATGTGTGTGTGAATGGAAGGATGTGTGTGTGAATGGAAGGATGTGTGTGTGTGTATGTGTGAATGGAAGGATGTGTGTGTGTGTTAGGGGTTTGTCGGAGTGATTTCTGTAGAGTTGAGCAGTCATCTTTAATGACAATCTCAGAAGTTTGTCAACAATTTTTCATATGTATTCGCTTACTAATGTGTGAGAAGGAGGAGAAATCCAGTTTTTAGTTCAATTTGAATCATTCCTGATGACAGTTGATGTCAGTCCTTGACAAAAAAGTAGGAGAATGCATGAGAGGGCAGCTAGATGGCTCTGCTCTACACAGGCTAAAAGAAAAGTCTCCATAGAAAAGTATTATAAACAAAGGAAAGAAAAGTATTATAATAGAAAAGAATGATGACTGGTAATTGACCGTTGGGCTTCTGCTATGGAGGCAACAGGAAGTGGTAAGGACTGTGATGGGCAGAAAAGCTCATCTATGTCCTATCATTGCCATGTGAAAACAGAGCCCACACGGGTCCAGTGCTCCAGTTTTCTGACAGAAAATGACAATCTGAATTTTTATGTGAACTCTTTCGTTTAAAACTAATACTTGCATTTTTCATGTTAATATAAATGCTACATCTAGGCCCTGTAATTCTCATCAATTTTCAATTTCTTATCAAGAAGAACCAGTTTTCCTTAAGACAACATGTAAGGAAATGTTATCAATTGTAATTAAGAAATGGTCTCTATGACTTTGCAATTTCGTAGCTGAGAGGAGGAACTTGGAATAAAGGAGTAGTTGAGCAGGCAAAGTACTTATCCTCAGGGCAGATTAAAATCAGCTGCCTATATTTTCTTCTCTCAATGTGGGATAAACAATTTTTTAAAGGCACAATTCTGTTTAATTATTCTCTCTCTGTTACATACAAATGCTACCACAGAATTCACCATTCCAGCTCTTGGTCATTTATCCATTGCTTGCAGTTCTCCTCATTGGCCAGTAGGTGGCAGCAAGTATTGGCCAGAAGAGGTAGCCAATTTACACCTTAAGAATTATAATTTTTCTTTAATCTCTGTAAACAAAAACAATGAAGGAAAGGAGAGAGCAGAGGTGTTCTGAGGGCGCTTAGGCAATGGTGCCAAAAAGCAGGTTCATAGGAATAATTAGTTTTATCATATTTTGCAGAATACAAGAGTGACTTTTTCACAATTTAAACTTTTTTTTTTTTTTTGAGGCAAAGTCTCATTTAACCCAAATAGCCCTCAAACTTGTGATTCTTCTACCTCAGTTTCTCAAGTGCTCTTACCATGTGTTTTATTAAAAAAAAAAAACCAAACCAAACCAAACCAAGCCAAAACAAAAAACCTGGAAGCGAGGAGACTAGATGAAATAATACATGTTTAAGGAGATCAAATGATCATTATCACATTGAACCTTTGCATACATGTATCAAATTATCACATTGACCCTACAAATATGTATAATGATAGGTCAATAAAGTATTTATAAAGGGAAAAAGACTTAAGAATTGAAAGAGATTTACACTGGCTTCCCACATTTCTTCTTTTTGTGTTTTTAAATTACTTAATTTCCCAAATACTGTTTCCTGCCATTAGAGAATTTCTCCCCTCTTCCCTTCCCCTTCTCCTCTGAGAGGGTGGGCCTACCTCCTTGGTATCATCTCCCCTGGATATTATCTCCTACCCTACCCCACCCCCAGTGCATCAAGTCTCTGCAGGGTTAGGTGCATCCTCTCCCTGCTGTGGCCAGACAAGGCAGCCCTATGTGCTGGGGGCTCAGTCCAGCCTGTGTAAGCTCTTTGGTTTGTGGCCCAGTCTCTGAGAGCTGCCAAAGGTCCAGATTAGTTGAGTCTGTTGGTCTTCCTGTGGAGTCCCTATCCCCTTCAGGGTCTTCAGTCCTCCCCTCAACTTCCATAAGCATGCATGACTTCCATCCAATGTTTGGATGTGGATATTTGTGTCTGTTTCATCAGATGCTGAGTAGAGCCTTTCAGAGGACAGCTATGCTAGACTCCTGTCTACAAGCATAACAGAGCATCATTAACAGTGTCAGGATTAGTGCTTGCCCATGAGATGGGTCTCAAGTTGGGCTGGTTATTAGTTGGCCATTCCTTCAGTCTCTGCTCCATCTTTGTCCTTGCATTGCCTTTAGACTTGGACAGCTTTTGGGTTGAAAGTTTTGTGAGTGGTTTGGTGTCCTTATCCTTCCACTGGGGATCCTGCCTGGCTACAGGAAATTTCTCAGGAAATTGGAAATAGTTCTACCTAAAGACCAGCTAAACCACTCCTGGGCATATATCCAAAAGATAGTCCACCTTGTGGTAGCAAGGACAATATGTTCCACTATGTTTATAGCAGCTTTATTTGTAATAACCAGAAACTGGAAAAACCTAGCTGTCCCTCAACTGAAGAATGGATAAAGAAAAATGTGGTTCATTTACAAAATGGAATACCTTTCAGGTATTCATCATGAATTCGTAGGCAAATGGATGGAACTAGAAAATGTCATCCTTAGTAAGGTAACCCAGACCCAAAAGGACATGCATGGTATGTACTCACTGATAAGTGGACGTTAGACCAAACCACTAGTCCCTTTAGATCTCAGCAAAAGTTACATCATAGTTGTTGGGTTTTACTAAGAAATCCGAAGGAGCCTAAAAATGAGTGTTAGGGGTCATTGAAATGATGCCCTGATACTTTAGAAAAGATTGAAAGACAATTTCATTATTGAAATTGCATCGTAGAATTATGGGATCTTAGAGGCTGGAGGAGTATAGTGTGTTGTTTGTTCTTAGCTAGCCTACCCACCATGCTCTTTTGTATTTGTTTAAGAGGGCTCTTTGGTGATTCTCAACCTTCCTAATGCTTCGACCCTTTAACACAGTTCCTCACATGGTGGTGGCCCTCAACCATAAACTGTTTCGTTTCTACTTCATAATGGTAATTCTGCTACTGTTATAAATCATAATGTAAATATATGACATGTGATCTCCAAAGGGGTCATGACACACAGGTTGAGAAACGATGCATGTAGACATGCATTCTCTATGACGACCAGCCTGGTCTTGAACTCTCAGAGATGGACTCACTGCCTCTGCTTCCTTAGTGCTGGAATTAGAGGACTGCACCACTACACCTGGCTTCCACCTTGCTTCTCTACGGGGAAACCCTTTCTCTTTTATCTTTCCACATTTACCTGGTCTCCAATTGAGTGCTTCCATGGTCCAGAGCTTTTAACATTTTGTTTAAGGGTTTTATTTTTGAACTGATCTCCTTCTGAGTTTCCTCCCATCAGAGATCTGAAGTTAGTCTCTTGGTAACACCTGCTCATTGGCTTCTCTGGAGAGATGATTTATGACATTTTTCTGCTAGATCATAGACACTTCATGGGACTCATGAAAGTTACAGACTTTCATCCCTGGTGACATCTGAGTGAAGTCACCTTGTTTTACGGAAATAGGGGTTTCCATGTGGCAATTCCTACAGCGTTTGAAACAGCCACACGGTCTTTCCCAAGCGCCCTCAAAGCTTTTTCAATTATCTTTTTCCATCCTTTCTTTGTCTCTTCATCCACTTAAAATGGGTGCATACTAAGCACTTGCCTCATGTCAGCCATGGGACACAAGACCAAGACACCATTCCTGATTTTCAGAATAGATCTGTAAAGGTGTGAGTCGTGTCAGGGAAATGGCATTCAAACTGAATGTGGATCTTAGAGTTGGATTCATACTCCAGTCCTGCTACTGCTAACCACCTTAGCAGTCGGCTGTGGTCATGCATACCCTCTGAGGCACTGGAAGCTTGGAATTCAAGGTCAGCCTGGGCTACATAGCAAAGATTCTGTCTCAAAAAACAAAAATCACAACACACACAGGTGCAGGTCCTGAGTTCAATTCCCAGGAACTACATGGTGGCCCACAAGCATCTGTAATGGGTTCTGATGACCTTTTCTGATGTGTCTGAAGACATCGACAGTGTGCTTATATACATTAAACAAACAAACAAACAAACAACAAATAAATAAATAAGAGTGAGAATGTAGGGATTTGAGGTAAGGCAACAGAGATGAGAGCTATCAGTTCCATTTTAGGCCTAAATTATAGGATCTGGTGGTCAGTTAACAGGGAAAGAGTAAAGTTAAAAAAAAAAATGCACAAATTTGTTCCTTGGGAATTTGTCAGGCAGCGATGTCCTTGACTTTATTCATAATTACAACAAGACAAATATTGAAAGAAGATTATATGATGCAATATTAGATGCAAGGCACCTTTCTGTTTCCATAGGATTTGGAAACTTGGGTCTGGAATCCAGAAAGAGGCCTCCACTGCAAAGCCTAGGCCTGAGGATTCTTAAGTCTGAGAAGGGGTGAGATCACCCACGAGAGTAAGGGTGGTTTGGAGCAAATGAAAGCCAACCGAGGAAGGAGCACAGGGAACAGGGACTTTGAGTGAGAGGTAGCATCCAAGGAGGACCAGATGAAGGTCACTGGCTCTTCTTTTGATGTGAGAGAATCATAAGTGAAGGAAGACTTCAGTAATTTTTTTTTCCTGGCTACCACTTGGCTCCATGGGTCAAGCTCGAGCAGTGCAAGGTGAGGACTGGAGCTCAGGTGTAAGACTGCAGGGCAGCTACTGCTGAGCAGGAAGGCTCATCTCAAACAGGGTGGGAGGTGGAGACGGATGCCCTAATTTGTCCTCCACATGTATGCCATGAAACCCTTGAGCCCGCAGTCATGCACACATATGTACTCACACACGCATACACACACATGGGGTGGGGTTTAAGTTACTGTTTAAAAACAAAACCCTGGATGTCTAGTGAGTGTTAGCCGCTCTGTTAAGTGTTTACCTCGGCTTCTCATGGATTGAGCACCATCCTCTCCTTTCATCCTTGGCCACCTCTAGAGAAAGCCAACCCATGCTGGGTGATGTTTCTGTGCTCTTTGTCTTGCTGTGTTATTCTAAACCAGTGGTTCTTAACCTTCCTAATGCTGCAAACCCTTTAGTACAGTTCCTCAGGTTGTGGTGACGCTCAACCATAACATTATTTTCTTGCTACCCCATAACTATAATTTTACTGCTGTTATATATTATACGGAAAATATCTGATATGCAGGATATCTGATATGCAGCTCCCCCAAAGGAGTTGAGACCCACAGATTGAGAACCTGTGGTCTAGGTATTTAGCCCTAGGCCATTGTCACCACATTTAATCATTCGGTTAAGAACTTTACAATTCCCTTCCATCCCAAGGCGAATTATTAAACATTCCAGATAAGAAGGCTATAGTTTCCTTTTTGGTGCTCAAGGAGCCTATTAAATTAAGGGTTCTATTCATATGGAATCACCTTTGAAATGTGATTAAAAAGTTAACATGCTCTATGGTGTGTGTATGTGTTTACTTCCTTTGATCTATATATGAACCTTGTCCCTTTAGACACTGATTCCCATGGCTGCTTGGGTATCAGAGTCATCTGGGGAACTTTGTGAAAACTACAAATTTCAGAGCTTTGTCCCATGTGTGCTGAACGAGATGGGTTGAGCACTGAGCTTGAAGAAAAGGGAGTTGTAAGGAAATATTCCTTAGGTGACTGTGATGAAGTCACAGACTGTGCACACACATGGATCCTTGCTTTGAGAAGTTCCCAGAGTATTGACTAAGGGCACAACCACCATGTTGGGGTGCTTGTTTTGAACCAGGTTTTTTGTTGTTTTGTGTTTTTTTAAGAAAACAAGTATTTTATTATAAAACGGTGGATTCTATTCCAAAAAAAAAATGTGAACATTGTAGAAACACAGCATAAGATCATAATTTCCCCTAAGACAGATAAAGAATAGCAGTTGTTCAATACATCACAGTTTTTATGGTGTAATTACTAGCTTATCTCTTTCTCTAAACATTAGATAATTTAAATTAGATAATTGTAAATTCAAGGCTAGCAAGATTTCGTCTCAAGATTATAGAGAGAAATAAATTTTAAAAAAGAAACAAGGAAGAAAGAAAGAAAGGAAGGAAGGGAAGGTGAAGAAGAAACTTGTCACTCAGTAAGCCCCAGGGACTCTGGGGCTCTAAAACCAGGATTTGGATTTAGAACTCTTCTCTGGCCTTTACTAGAATCTTTGGACATTTTTTTTTTTTTTTTTTTTTTTTGCCTCCAACTCAAGTTTTCTCATCTGTGGATAAAAGTATTACTTACATAATAAAGTCTTGTGGAAATTAAATGATTTCCTTAGAATAACTGTAAGAGATTTAGCATGGCATGAAAAATAAGTTCTACAGATATTAATTTACAATTTTAAATCTTAAAAAAAGAGCAGTTTTAGGTTCACAGCAGAGTAGAAATTATATAAAGTTCTCATGTATCCCCCCCCCACCTCTTCCCCTGGGAGCGCCATCTCACCAGACTGATACATTTGTTACAGCCCATTACCTACCCTGCTACATCATTATTGCACAAAGCATGCAGTTTACCTTAGGACTCACTTTTGTTGTCATATGATCTATGGGCTTGACAAATGCACAGGGGCAAGTTTCCACCATCATGGTTACAGCACAGGATAGGCTCCTGGAACCGTCATTGTTATGGCTTTAATGCTGGATATTCTTTTTAGGGGGAGATTTGTTTGTGTTGTGTGTGTGTGTGTGTGGTGGTGTGTGTTTGCTTGTATGAATGTATGTGACCATGTGTTTGGTGCCTGAGGAAGTCCAAGAGGCCCAAGAGGGTATTGGATCCTTTGAAACCAGAGTCATAGATGGCTGAAAGCTGCCATGTGGATTCTAGGAATTCTGGTCTTTGCTAGAATGGCAAGAGCTCTTAACCATGGAGTAATCGCTCCAGCTCTGCAGTCCAGTACTGGATATTTCTAATACGACTTTTGAAAATTATTTCTGATTTATTCATAATATTTCACAGCATGGCTATATGACAATTAATGTTTCATGTATATTTAGTTTGTTCTGAAATTTTCTTGACTGGTAACTATTTACAAACAACATCCTTGTATACACATTCTTATATTTATGTAAGTATAATTGTTTTTATATTTATAGGACTATGAATAGGGCAATAGAATTTTATCAACCAGTTCCACTCAGAGATTATATTCCCTCCAATAAATAGTGCCTTAGTTATTTTCTATTGCTGTGACAAACACCAAGACAACATATAAAGAAAACTTTTAATTGGGCTTATAGATTCTGAAAGTTATGTCCATGATGGTGACAGGAACAGCTGAAAGCTGTTTTTGCAAGCAAAAGGTAAAGAGTATACTGGGAATGGGAGGGATCTTTTGAAACTTCAAAGCCAATCCCCATGGCCCACCTCCTCAGACAAAAACACAGCTCTCAATCCTTCCCAAACAGGTTCACCAACTGGGACCAAGTATTCAAACATATGAACCTATGGGGACTATTCTCAGTCAAACCTCCATATGGAGAAAATGACTTATCTCTGCACTTGCCCATACTGGAAAATAATTTTTCTTTTAATATTGATAATGGTAAGGGCATATTATATTGGTATCACATGGTTTTAAAACTAAGCTTAGAGTTTCCTCATATGTTCCTAGTGTCTTCCTTTGACATTTTATAGTTAAATTTAATTTTCCATCTTCTCTCATATTATGTGGTTTCTGGTTCTTTTGCTTAATATTCTGTTTATTTTATTTTCTGTCTGTTGAAATAATATTTTAAAACGGCGGCACTCAATCTGCTTGTGTTATGGAGCACCATGTCCCTGACTAGGCTAGGCCTGAAGCCACAAGTGGTGGTGGTGTATTTGCCAGTGCTTGGCTCAGACCAGCCGACTCAGGCAGCCAGAGATACCGGCCTGTCACCCACGAGACGCCAGAGTAGGAGATGGCTCTGCCAATCTTCCATGCTGTCTCCACAAGGTTGGGCTGAGCCCAGACCATCCCGCCATCCACTCAGTTCCCAGTATGAATGAGACTCTAATGTTTAAAGATTAATCAAAGGCTTTATATGTTTGATAATGCTCAATAAACAAGATGCCCACAAAATTGGAGGTGTTTCCCAATTAACTAACCTAGATATAAGTTGTTTCCTAGGACTGCTCTTGGTACATACGTGGTCACCCATCCTCCTACATCTCTTCCTCTAGCTCCTCCTCTTCCTCTCCTTACTCCTCCCACCTTAGCTCCTCCCAACTTTCAGGGAAAATCCCCTCCCCCCTACAGCCATCTGCAAACAAAAGACCTGAAAACAACATTTTATCTTCCCTGCTCCCCTTCCTTCCTCCTCTCCCTCTCCCAATTCCCATACATCTCTCCCTTTCTCTCTTTCTTCCTCTGCCTTTCTCTCATCCCTTCCTCCTCTCCCTGTCTTTTCAAACAGTCTAGAAGAGAAGCAGCTGGCAGTTGTATTTTTTTACTACCTCTTTGGAGGGGGAAAAACAGACTTGCTTCCTATATCCTTTCTTCCCGAATCAGATCATCTTCTGCAGTGTGTACTTGAATTTCCAAACACTTCCCTGTTGTTAACAGAAAATGTCACACCTTGCACGAGCGCCAGTAGTAGTCAGTTGTACACTAGGCAATTTGTACGGACGCAAATGAGCTCAACAAGATGTGTTGTGAGAGAGATAAAATATTTCAATAAATGCGCTCACTTGGGATATGAACTCATGGTGACGTCATCCTGTTATCTAGACTGAAGCAATGGTGGCAATGGTCATGTTAGACAGTGAAGGCTGCAGAACCACCCAAATGCTATGTTCCAATATGTAAGCACCCATGTTTACTGACTGGGCCAAGCTCAGCTGATACAGTCATGTTAGAGGGGTCACAGCACAACTGAGGCTGAGACAATTTTATTGAAAGAAATTAGACTTTTTTATACCTTTATCAGAAACAGGCTATAATGGTGATTGCCAGGATTAGTACAGTTGTAGTTGCCGGGATACGATGATGTTTGCAAGGTGTACACGGCACACAAATTAATGTCTAAGACCAATTGTCCTGTCAAGCTTCCATGCTTCCTATATATGAGCAAGTATCCAAAATTGTTACAAAAGCACAGGGAGTGAGTATGATTAAAATACATTGGAGGTGTATGTGAACTTCTTGAAGAATTAATAAAAACAATTTTTAATTTATTAATCATTTTATTTGTTTACATTTCAAATGTTATCCCCCTTCCCGGTCTCCCCTCCCTGAATCCCCACTTTGCCTCTAAGAGGGTACTCCCCACCCACCCACCCACCCACCCATTCCTATCCCACCCCTCTAGCATCCCCTTCTCTGAGGCATCAAGCCTCCAAAGGACCAAACATCTGCAGACACCAAATCCGACACTATTGCTAATGCCAAGATGTGCTTGCAGACAGGAGCCTGGTATGACTGTTCTCTGAGAGGCTCTGCCAGCACCTGACAAAAACATATTTTAAAATGAAGTCAGGCTAACAAAACCTTACCTTTCATAACTTTAGAAATAACTTCTGACCATCAGGTCCAGGAGAAAGTCTGGTGAAATATACCTTGGGGATATTATAGCACACTTTGAGCCTTACATCTCTTTTGAGGGACTTAGCAATGAGATTTGAGGTGTGTATTCTCTTGACAATGAACAGACATTCACTATGGATGGACGAGGAAAGAGATCCAATTTCTCAGTTGGAGTTAGAAGAAGCATTTAGGGTTTATGACCTAAACATGGATTCTGAATTCTTGAGTCTTGTATTTCCCTGTGTACCAGAACATCCTGGAACACTTTGCCCAGTAGAAACAGTGAGTGTTTTTAGTATTCTGTACACTTGAAAGAGTTACTCAAAGTAAAAAGAAATAGAACTTTTTATTTTGGTTTGGTTTTTTGAGACAAGGTTTCTGGCTGTCTTGGAACTCTCTTTGTAGACCAGGATCGGCTCCAACTCAGACATCTGCTGCCTCTACCTCCTTAGTGTTAAGATTAAACGCATGCTTCACCATGCCTAGTTTAAGAAATAGAACTTTTGGCCTACTGACACGCAAAGCATCACGGGAGGGAAGACCGACAGAGATCTGAGGAGCTCCATGCCAGTAGGAAGGAAAGCCACAGACCTGCCCTCTGCTGTACGGCTAGGTCACCCTGTAGACACCCAGAGCCCTGTCTACCACCACGGTGCGGAGGGGGAAGATGACCACAAACCCGCCCACTTCCATGCACAGGGGCAGGCTGTAGACACCTAGAGCCCCCCCCCCCACTGAAGCGTTACTGTGTACAAGTGTGTGGTGGACAGATGGAGAGAAAGAGAAACAGAAGAGTTTGAGCATTGTGAAGAGAGACAGAACTGGAGGTGTGAGTGTGGAGAGGCCACCTGAGGCCATGATGAAGTCCCAAACCATGCTGCCCCCGAGAGCCACGTCTGGGTCCGTGTCTCGGCAGCAGCAGGGGTCGGTGTCAAAGTTTGTAGCTCATATTACCACTAGAGATCATGGGAACATCCCTGGTCCAGCTTCCAGGGACCATGTGGATGTCCAGGGGCTGTGCAGAACTGTCCCCTACCTCACTGGCAGCAGTGCCCTGGAGTTGGGACTCTGCCCCCTTCTGGCTGCAGCACTCAGGAGAGCGGGTCTCACACCTCCTCTGGGCAGCACAGTAGAGCTGATACTAGTGGTGGGGGCACAGGTGAGCTGCCCCAAGGCATGAGTATGGGAGAGCTGGCCCCACCACTCATGTTGATGCTCTCCTCCCTCTACCCTCGCCACCTGAGGTATTCGGGAGATCTGGCCCCGAAGCCATGAGAATGGGAGAGGTAGCCCTGCCTCTCACTGGGCTGTAGCACGCAGGAGGATGAGCCCTGTGCCTTGCCTGGGCATCCCAGTAGAGCTGGGCATGATGACAAAGGCTCAGATGAGCCAACCTCGAGATTGTGAGAGCAGAAGAGATAGCCCTGTCTCCTGCCAATGACAGCATTATGTAGCTTAGCCAGACCAGAGGAGAACTCTCCTGGTAGTTCGGATGCAGTAGAGTCTGCAGACGGACCAGCTCAGCTGTCACCCAGGCCCAGATCCAGGGCTTTGAGTTAGCCCACCCCAAAATCTATACCATCTGTGAACTGTTGGGATTCATGAAAGGTCTGGCCCTGCAATTTAGAGTTGCAGGATCTCTATGACACAGGGCAACAACAGGATAACTGGAGGAGTCCTGGTGAGGCTCCAATATTGATAGTGTCACAGAAGCCAGAGACCTTGAACCAAAACAACGACACGACACGTTGCAGTGAACATTTTCAAATGAAGATGTGTGAACAAAGAGGTGTGCTGTGGGACCCATGTGACACCCTACCCTACAGCTTCCAGGACGAGATGGTTTTCATGCTTTGTGTTGTGTGTGTGTATGTGTTTTATTTTGGAAGTGAGGTTACAAAGGTGAAGGGCACAAGGAGATGCAGAGATGAGTGGGACTGAGGTGCATGATGTGAAACCTCATGAAAAATCAATAAAATCATAAGAAAGGGTGATGAAGTCTGTATATAGGGTCTCCCAGTAGAAATGCCTAGTACCTTACCTCTTCGGAGAGTGAAATTTCTATACCTTCTATTTAGATCTCTCTCTCTCTCTCTCTCTCCCTCTCCCTCCCTCCCTCCCTCCTCCCTCCCTCTCCCTCTCCCTCTCCCTCTCCCTCTCCCTCTCCCTCTCCCTCTCCCTCTCCCTCTCCCTCCTCCCTCTCCCTCTCCCTCTCCCTCTCCCTCTCCCTCTCCCTCCCTTCCCTCTCCCTCCTCCCCCTCCCTCTCCCACTCCCTTTCTTCTCCCTTTCCCTCTCCTTCTCCCTCAGCCCTCTCTCTCTGATCAATCATGACCACAATGACAGTGACAATAGCGGTGATGTTGTAGGTTTGAGGTTGACCCCACAAGGCCAGCCTCTTCCTAGTCGTTTCTATTACTCTAAGTACTCCCTCCTTAATACACTGAACACAATAATTGTACTCACGTTTGTTTAGCACAGTGTTGGAAACATATTCTTTGGGGCTCTAACCTTGCACGATCTTACGAAATGGCAAATTCCAAAGAAGCCATAGAGATGTCTACATCTTATAATCCATGAAGTTCCTTTAACCACCATAACAAATACATTCACGTCTGGATAAAACTTAGCACCCTTTATTTATTTCCACTTATATTCTAGACAGGAGAATTTCTTTGTCACAGCCTGAAATCTTATGTAGATTCATCAGCAGTCCCATTCTGAACTCCCCATCCCCCTCTCCTGGCACCTTGTAAGTAGAAGTGAAGGAAGCCTGAGAGAAGACAGTTAAACCAGAGCTCTGGTCCACAGGGCATAGGTACAGGTTAAATGCTTTTTATTTTTATCTTTCTCGACAGACTTTATGACTGAAATAAAGATGTGAGTGGTTTCTCACTGAAAGGTAAACATCTGACAGAGATGAGATAAATTATAAAAGCCCGTGGCTGCTGCGACAGATAATCTAGTGATTAGAGCTTTGTTGGCTGAGCCAAGTCCCTTGAAGAGGAGAGCAAGCTTCTTACACCATCATGGCCGCCCAGCATCCACTCATTTATGTGAGGTGCTCTGTAGTGCTGCTCACTGAAGGCAAGAAGCCTGAACTTGGTAATTGAGAATGAATGTCAAGTAGTGTCAAGGCGCCTCAATTCATAAGGTTGATAACTCCTTCTGTGATTGCATTTCCATTTTTACAGCTGCTTCAGGGGCCAAGTTTGCCAGCCTTGTTTGGGAAAGTATATATATTACAGAACTCTTAGTGCTGCTTGAGAAGAAGCTGGCACAAAAAAAAAAAAAAATCTGAGGACTGTGGAATTTTTCCAACTATTAGAGATATCAATTTTATAAAAACTCTGAAAAGGTAGGAAGAAAGAAAAAGAAATTATTTTGAAAACAGGAAATAAAAAAATCAGGAAAGGACATATTTTTGTTCTATTCTAGAAATCATAAATTCAATAATAATTAGCCCCAATATTACATTTTTGGGAGAAATGAATTAAACTATATGAATGATTCAACAGTGTATTCAAACTCTAGAGTGTTTTGAAACTACAGCTGCTTAGCTGTAAATATTCATGTTTAAATGTAAACATCATCTATCTATTACTATCTATACTATCTATCTATCTATCTATCTATTCATATACAAGTATATATTTTTTAGCACAGAGTACAGCTCAAGGACCAATGGCTATTTTTATTATAGTGACAGATAATAACTATTTGAGATGGTGCTGACCAGATGACATCTGTGATAACCACTTTCTTCTGATGTTGTACAAAAGCAATATGCAAATAAGTAAGTATGGCAATGTCCCAATTAAACTTCACTGTAGATATAAATTTTGGTTTTATTTAATTTTATGGGTCTTGAACATTATTTTTATTAGTTTTAACTATTCAAAAATATAAAATTGTCTGATTTTGTGTACTATACAACTGACAGGTAGCATGACGGACTTGATTCATTTGCAGTGTGTAGATTCCACATGTGATATGTGGTAGATATGTGGTTTGGGTCTGAGTTCCTTCTTAAAAACAGTATATTTCATCAGTGAGTATATGGATGACCATATTGACAGGAATTGAACTACAGCTAGCAGGATCAGTGGCTAATACTTTATGCAAGCTTCTGAGCTTTGTAGTATTGGTACCTACTTTCACTAACAGCCTTTTGCTCTCTAGGGGTGTAGATATAGCTCATTGGTAGAGCACTTGGCATGTACACACAAGGTCCTAGGTTGATTCCCGAGGCAACAGCAATATTCCCACACCACACACAGATACTTAATTTCCCAAAGTTATTAGTTAAAAAGCATCTGGTCTGGAGAGATGGCTAAGTGGTTAGGGACACTGGCTACTCTTTTAGAAGGCCCAAGGTCAGAGAGTGATAGGCATAACTAAGGAAATAAGACTTAGTTTAACATCATATGGTTCCTTCCAAGGGTCTGTCTACCTTCCATTGTTCTGTCTCCATAATTATATACAATTAGCTTTTCCTACATTGTAAGCTTCTCCTCCTTTAAAAAAAAATTACGGGTATATGGGTATAAATTGTACATTCAGGACAATCTTGGATTTTCTTATTGTCTAAATTAGCAGATAATATGGAAAAAAAATTGAAGGACTATTTTTGTTTTCTGTGACAATAGAAACCTGAGATTTAGGATGTAGTAGAATTAAAATCATAACAAGTTGCAGAAGTTATTTTCACACAACCTCAGTATCTGCACTGTGAGACTGGAGCTGCTTAAAACATGCCCTTGAAATAATTTTTTCATAATTACTGAAATTATGAGATGAACCTCTAGTCTGTCTTAAGGAAGGGAATTAATACATAAGGAGAGGCAACATGCCTCCAGACACAGGAGAACAAATGCTACTGTCACAAACTGAAGTTGAATCACTGAAGGGCAGCGACTTTGGGTGGTTATCATTTCAGAAAATGATTCTGAGGGGATTCAAAAAGTGTACAACATTTACAGTTTTGTTGTACTGACATTTTTAGTTTTTAAGTCTTAGAGAGCAAGTGACAGGAGCCATATTTGCTTTAGGGACACTTAATGTACTTTGGATGTACAGATAAAACTGAATCAAGGGTTTGGATAAAAGTTTTAAACCTCTATTTACACATTGCCAATCATAGATTCAGTTAATTATCTCGATTGCCCCCTCCCCAAATAACAAATACTTGATAATTGAGATAGATTTTCCTTGGACGTTAGGCATTATGCAGGTGCCTGAGACTACTTAGCATTTCTATGACTCTTTAAAGATTGCTTTCAGAGTTTGAGCGCCTAACAAGCTGTGTGCTGAGTTTAGGACAAAACTAAGGATCTTAATCTGATCAAAATTGGTGGTGCTGAAAAGCTCCTTGGTTTTTAACATGGTGAGCTAATGCTAGGAAATTGAAGTCCCTCGTTATTATACATGGACTGTAACCTCTGTAGACTTTATTCTCTTGACAAAATTCAGAGGGCTCTAGGCACAAATCTAAATGATTTTATTTTGTCTGTAAGTATTTCTCTCCAATCCCACCCTGAACACATTTTAGCCGGTAGTACAGTTTTTATAGAAAGCTGGGTAGTTTGCATTATTTACAGATCACACTATCCCCGTATGACTTAAGTTCTCTATGAGACACGTAGGCCAAAGCTACCTTTAGATGTTGCTTTATGGATGATGTCTTCCATATGCCTCAAGAATTTTGATACTTTTTACCCTGAAATGTTGGAAACAGTGGCCCATAGTCTCAGAAAGTTTTCCCTAGTCCTCTGATCACCAGAGAACTTAACCTGTCAGTTAACTGAAGTGAGCATTTGATAAACTCCTGACACCCTTCCATCAGCCTCTTGGATACCTTAATCCATGCTCAGTCTGCTAACGCCAGCCACATTTAACACTCTGTCCACATGTACCCTTATTTTTGAAAGTGGGTTTTCTGCTTCTAGTCTCTGGAAAAACTTCTTACTTTATCCATCATCTGGTCCATAAAGGAAATATTCTCTGTCTTATTTACTGTAAAAGCTTTAGGATAGATTCAAGAGAGTTCTATTAAACTGAGGCATGGATAATGTTAACTCTTTTGAAAAATAGCTTGCTTGGGAATTAGCTACAATAAATCCTAATTGAAACAAATCAAATACTGGGTAGACTAGCAAGCCAGCTCCTCTTCTCTCTTCAAAGATACTCTCTTTTGATAGGACAGTAGATTTAAAGAGAGATTAAACCTAATGTTTACAAGAAACCAACATTTATTTATTAACTTTGGTTGGCTGGGTTTTTGTCTGTATGTTTACGTGTTTTAATATTCTGAGTGTTTAAATGGAAGCTTTCTCTCTGGATCCTCCAAATGTGACAATGATGTAGTTGTTACAGCATAAGCAAACAAACTCAGTTCTGAGATGGATGCAGGCACTCAGGTAGTTCTTAGCCACTAAAGACACACTTTGTTATTCTTTTTTTGCTCCAGCCCTGATTAGAAAGAGAACTTAAGTAAAACTTGGAAGATGCGGCAGCTGTTAAAGACTCTCTCAACCCATTGAGCAAGAGCAGAACTATTGAATAATGCAGACAAGATAAAGACTTGCGACAAATGATCCCCAGGGTCTCCTTGCTGGGTAGCGGGAGCCTGTACTCAGAGGCTGCGTTTATTACCCTGAGCTCCTTTGTGGTGACCTCCAATTTACTGGAAATACCTGAGACATTTATAAACCAAGGCTTCTTCAACCAAAGCCAAGCTTGCTCATCGTTTCTACCTCTGCTACTGGGTTCTGCAGGTCAAAGCTGAACACCTCAAAAGGTTGTCTTTTAAAAAGTAATTGAAAACAACCAAGAAAGTAACTGAAGAACCAGTGTGGTTCCCTGGACTACAGGAAAGCATTTCAGACAAAAGGGTTTTTTGCTTTCTAGAAATTGCCATAAAGTTAAAAACAAACAACAAACAACCCTAAGGGAGCAGTTTTGACAAAGAGCTTTGGAAGAACACAATATAGTTCCAACCAATTTGGCAATGTCCTAACAGAAGCACATGTGTCGGAGATACAGGACTCCTGGACTGCCGGAGCCTGGGAATTCAGCTCAGTTCATGAGGTGCTTGCCTATGAGGCACGAAATTCTGAGTTCTAGTACCAGCACTGAATAAACCAGCACTGGGAGATGGAGGCAGGAGAATCCAAAGTTCACAACATTTTTGCTACGTAGTGAGTTCAAAACCATCCTGGTACACATGAGATTGTCTCAAGAGAAAGAAAAAGACCTTGGTTTGTCTTTGAGGTAAAGTAAGTATTAATTGAAGTTTTTTTTTTTTTTTTTTGGCAGAGGGGTGGAGAGTCTTTCTATGTGGCTCAATCTGGCCTTCAATTTGTGATCCTTTGGCCTTGGCTTCCCAAGTACTGGGAAGTGTGTGTGTGTGTGATCATAATCTGACAGTTTTTGACAAAAAAAATTATTCTTTATAAAATAATTAAAACTGTATAATCTTATAAAAAGTTACAGTTAATTCAGTGAGAAGTTCAATTTGGAATTAAAGAAACTATTCCTTAAAGGAAGAAAACTTTTCAAACTCAGGAGTGACAAAGTTTAGGATTCTAAACAATCTCACCTCTAAGATGATTTGGTTAATTTCTTTAAAACTCCACATCGATCAGATGTTGAACAAAACAAAACCAACTGAACTCTAAAGCTCAGCTACTATTCAGGGATAGTAAAATTTTACACATCTTTGTTTCTTAAAAGATCCTGCTCCAAATATTCACTCACTGGCCATTATTTTTACAAGAAGTTAAATGTGTTTAAGAATTTTAAATTGGGGCTGGAGAGATGGCTCAGCAGCTAAGAACACTGACTGCTCTTCCAGAGCTTCTGAGTTCAATTCCCAGAAACCACATGGTGGCTCACAACCATCTGTGTGTCTCATATACACGGACATTGACAGTATACCTATGTACATAAAATAAATAAATCTTTTTAAAAAAAGAATTTAAAATCGAGCCAGTTATGCTGGAGCACACCTTTAAACCCAGCATTTGGGAGGCAGAGGCAGGTAGATTTCAGGGAGTTTGAGGCCAGCCTGCTCTACACAGTGGTTTCTAGGAGAGCCAGAGTTAAATAATGAGACCTGCCTCAAAAAATTAAAACTGATTATTGCTGCTATTATTATTTGTGTGGAGATTGCTGCTGTTGTTGTTGTTGTTATTATTTGTATTTTTGTGTAGACTTGAGGCCAACTTTTGGGAGTCAGCTTTCTACCTGAAGGGTAGAAATGCAAGAGCATTTACCCAATGAGTCATCTCATCAGCGGTGTTTAGGAATTTTTAAATTAATTGGCAATGTTGGGTTCCAGGAGTCATCTCACAAACCACACAAACACCTATCTCAGTCAGATAGGGATAGTTTATTGAGCATATGCCCTAGGACTGATCAGTTGGGGCCATGATTCAGGCTTGACATTGAGTTAAGATCCTACAGGGCTTTCAAGACTAAAATCCATAAACATCTGTGCCAAGTTATTCTACCAATTGGAATTTACAGATAGGGGATTTCATTAGGAGCATGTCTTTGTTGTAGAGTTATCCTGCTCCCATTAGTTGAGGTATTTAACTGTCTAACAGTGGTCTTGTCTTCATGTCTTAACTTGTCAACCATTCATGTCTTAATTTGTTAATCAGGATGGGACATGTCTTGCTAACCAGGTTGTCAGTTACCCACATACATGTCTCTTTCTGCCAAGAGGATGTCAGTTCCCAGGGAGGTCTTGGGAACTTAAACTTTACTCAACCCCTACTCAAAATGGAAGTCTTATTTTAAATAGTTTCTTATATTGATGCAGGTGTCTCTCTTATGTTGGGATCCATCCCAGGGAAGGTTTATAAAGGCAAATATCACAAAAGCTTATACACAGGTGCAGGAAGTGATGATTTGTGATTTGTTTGGCTCAAGTTTATTGTAGCTAACTATACAAAGCACTTCTACTGACTTCTATCATGATTGATTCCCAAGGCATAGAACATCGAAGAATATGAAATCAACTTGGGCACGAGAAAGTTTCCTAGTAACAGCAGAAACAAATATAGAGAATTTCCTTATAATATTAGTAACAACACAAAAGGGTAGGCTAGTCAGGTAACAGATATCTAGACTTTAACATTCCATCTAGACCTTAATATTTTATCTAGACCTTAACAGAATACTTGAATCATTTTTTAAAAAATCTGTCTTTTGCAGACTTATATATGTGAATAATGAAATGAAATTTAATGTACTGATTTCTAAATGGGGTCAGATTGAATGAAAGTTAATATAGACTCAAGGTGCATGCAAGCTGTTACCTTATTTTTCTGAGACATTTCAGAAGAAAGTCACGGAGGGGAGGAGGCTTGCAGAAAGTTGGTAAAAAGGGAGGGATTCTTAGCAGCAGTTCAGCAGTAGAATTTAGCATAGCTAAGATAATATGCTTCATCAGGTTATAGCAGATGCTGAAATCTTACCTGCCTGGCTTAGGTAAAGATTTTAAATGCCCAACAGTGTCAAAGATACCTACAACTGTATCTAAATGATAAGTCACTTGCTTGCTTTTATTTTATTTTTTGAATTGTTGATCTTGACCAGTTGATGTCTAATTATTTGAATCATGCTAATGAACTGACTGCATTGGCTCTTATCATTGAAGACCTTCAGCAGTGTTCAAGTAGCTAGAATGACAATGTATATAAATGGAGTCTCAGATTTTGAGAAGCAGTGAATGGAACATTCATAGATATGATTAAGTTTACACAAACATTTTACATATAATATATATACTCCTGCTAATTACATAATTAGTAAATATGACAGAAAATATGAAATATGTACTCTGAGGCTTATAAACATATTCATTAACCTGCTCATTCATCCTTATGTAGTTTTTTACACCTACTATAATTAGATGTCATTCTAAACAATAAGAAATCTATATCTGATTTTAGGCAAAATGTTCCCTCTTGCTTTCTTTATTATTTAATTATTCTGTGGTAATGCCAGTGAAGCTGGGGATTTTGAATGCTAGGTAAGTCTTTTATCACTGAGTTTCATGCCAGAAAATAACAAGAATGCTTTGGTAAACAATGCCTGCAAGCCCCGGTCTCTTGCCAAACAAGAGTGGTATGGAGAGGACATTATGCATCCATAGTTAAAATAATAATAAAAATAAATAATGGACATTTATTCCTTCAGTTAACAAACAGGCCTTGCACAGCCAGTGTGTGTGAAGAATAGACAGAATAATAAAATTATTGATCATGAGGAGCTCATAATATTTTGGGCAGTCAGGTAGGTATAGGCATTGAATATTTTGTTAGGCATACTCACGTGCTAGTTAAACACATGTGCATTTGTTTATCTCTATGCTTTCTTCCTTCCTTCCTTCCTTCCTTCCTCTCTTTTTTCTTTCTTTCTTCTCCTTCCTTCCTCTCTTCTTTCTCTTCTTTCTTTCTTTTTCTTTCTTTCTTTCTTTTTTCTTTCTTTCTTTCTTTTGAGACAGGGTTTCTCTGCATAGATCTGGCTGTCCTGGAACTCACTCTGTAGACCAGGCTGGCCTTGAAAGGCGTGCACCACCACTGCCTGGATATCTCTACTCTTTCTTAAAAGGAAGAAAGGATGTCTGAAATCAGAAGAGCAAAAAAAAAGATGGAAGAACTAATTCATATTTTTTAAAAAAACCTTTAAATTAAAAGGAGAATAGAAACCTAGTGTGAGTTAGCATACTAGAGAAAGCTGATATCCAATCTACTTCAGGAAAATGCAGCAGAACTTGGAGCTGTTCTATTGACCAATGCAACTTATAGAAGAGAGCGTTTAGTTGGTGTCTTGCTTACAGTTTGAGACAGTGAGTCTATGATCATGTGGTAGGGAGCACCGTGGTGGCAGCCAGGCAGGCATGATGTTGGAGCAGTAACTGAGAGCTTACATCTGATTCAAAAGTTGGAGGCATAAAGAGAGTGAGACTGGGCTTGTTGTGGCCAAAGCACACACCTAGTGACACACCTCCTCCAACAAAGCCACACCTCCTAATCCTTCCTAAACAGTCTACCAACTAGGTTCAAAGCATTAGAATAATGAGGCTATGAGGGCCATTCTCATGCAAACCACCACATTCAGTAACAGGAACCTGTTACTGGATTGTTTTGCTTTTTGTTGATTTGCATATTGTGGAAAGGCAGCCTTAGTCAATCGCGTGAATCAAGAACGTGTTCTCCTAGAGGAGGACATGCCTTTTCATTTTTTTAAACTGTGTCTTTTGAAAAGCAGAATAATTTAATATTGTTCAGGCTCAATTTATGTATACTATTTTCTTTCTTTCATCTCTCCATTTCTTTTTTTCTTTCTGTTTGGCTCTTTCTATGAATCACTTAAGATCTCTTTCTGTATCTCAAGGTTGCATCAATTTGATCTCATTTTCCGTGAAAAGATTTTATTTTACTTGCCTTGCTAAAATTTGTCCATTACAGTAGTCATCAGTCACATGTGACTTATGGGCACTTAAAATATAGGTACATTAAAGTACTACATGTGCTCCCAGGGACTAAACCACCAACCAAAGAATACACATAGAGGGACCCATCATTCCAGCCACATATGTAGCAGAGGATGGCCTTGTCAGGCATCAATGAGAGAGGAGAGGCCCTTGGTCCTGTGAAGCCTTGATGCCCCAGTGTAGGGGAATGCTGGGGCGGGGAGGCAGGAGTGGGTGGGTGGAGAAACACCCTCATAGATTCAGGGGGAATGGGGCGAGGATGGGGGTTTGGGGAGGGTAGGGCCAGGAAAGGGGATAACATTTGAAATGTAAATAAAAAATATACAAGAAAAAAAGGAACAAGAAAAAAAGGAAAGAAAATTGATGAATGAACCAATATATTTATAAAGAATGAAAAAAAATATTATGGGGCCCCCTAAAAAAATAAAATAACTGCTGCATGTACATAATGCAGAGAGAGAGAGAGAGAGAGAGAGAGAGAGGAGAGAGAGAGAGAGAGAGAGAGAAGGAGGAGGAGGAGGAGGAGGAGGAGGAGGAGGAGGAGGAGGATGAGGAGGAGGAGGAGGAGGAGAAGAGGAGGAGGAGGAAGAAGAAGAAGAGAAGAGGAGAGAAATAAATGACTATAATGAAAAATATCCTAGACTATAATGAAATAGGTTTTAATTTGTAGACTGCACAGCATGTCAATCTATTTGCTGGCAGGAAACACCCATGCTTGAATGGTCATTTCTTTAGGAAGGTTTTGAGTCATTTTTTATGTTATTGATACATGTCTGTGAATTTATATAAATCTTTTCCCCTTTAAAGGCAAGAAGAACACACCAAATTACTCCTTTACAGTAACTGTTCAGTTTTCAGCCAAACTAAGAACCGCGTTGTCTTTTTAAATGTGAGTGTGCACTGCAGGTACTCATGCATGCCTGTGCAGAGGTCAGAGGTCAACATCGTAGTCTTCCCCTACTTCTCTTCACCTTACTTTTTGAGCCTGGAGTGCTGCAGATCTGCTAGGCTGGCTGTATGTGCTCACTCACCCTCCAGGATCTGCCTGTCTACACTCCCAGGACTGGGTTACAGGCATAAAGTGCCTTCCAGGCAGGGAGTGCTGGGGATCTGTCCTTGGGTCCTTCTGCTTGTGCAGCAGGCATTTCACCCACTGAGCCATCTTCCCACCCCCGTATTGTCTCTTTAGGCATTTTTTTTAGAATAAGTAGTTGCCTACGCTTATGAATAAATTGTCACACCGTGGCTTGGATGACAGTTCCAGAGAGTTGGGAGTTGGGCATAAACTACTGGCTTCAGAGACTCACAATATTGCCATCAAGGATATCAGATGGAATATATTTTAATCTGTAGGATGAACTGGGAAACTATATGATTTCAATCTCATTCAGGTGATGGTAGAATTTATTTGCTTGTGGCTGTATTACTGTGGGCCTTAGCATTTGCTAGTGGATCACTTGAACTGATCCTCAGATCCTAGGTTCTTGCAATTGGGTTTCTTCAAGTATGACCTTGTATCATTATCTACCTTAATATGCTAAGATGGAGTCCTGTATAACATAAAGTCATGGTACAGAAGGGTGCGGGTCCATTATTTTTGCTATATTTCATCCATTAGAAGGAAGTAATGCCTTCTGCCCTTATGCCATGTGAAAGGACTGTACAAAAGCATAGCCCGTGTACTATATCAGTAGCGCCTTATGTTTGCCACATGGGTGTGCAAAAATATTTTAGAAAATGGAACTTGGTAACTTACACTGTAGAGGCATGGCATTTCACATGACAGTGTTTCTATTTATGTGCCTTTAGAATACTTTTAAAATTAAACAGTCATTTGTAACTAAACAACTCATAATTGCACTTTACTCTATTTTTTTTTCAAAGATTTATTATCTTAATGTATGTGTATATGTGTGTGGGATTACCTGAGGAAGGCAGAAGAGAATTTGGGATTCCTGGAGCCGTGTCTCCTGTCTTTCCTTTGTTCAATTTTTATCAAACATTCGACTTAAATGGAGCCCATTTCAGCAGCTGTGCGTGGTCTTCATTTTGTTTCCAGTGCCTAGTTAGACAAAAATAATCAATGACCAAATGACTTTCCACATCATTTCAAAACTCTACAGTTGCATATTTTAAAATTATATATTGGGGTTTTTCCCCCTGTCAGAACCTGCCCTGCAGCTCATAGTTGATACTGTCAGTGAGGTACAAGAAGAGCAACGGAAGGAACCTTTATTCAGTGTTGGTATTGTCTTAGTGCTGAATACATTCAAATTTCTTATTCTTCTTATAGAAGAGTCCTAAGAAGACACAGATGAGATGGCTCAGCAGGTGAAGGCACCGCCCACCAAGGCTGAACTACCGAGTTCATTTTCCCTGCACCTATGTGGTAGAAGGAAAGAATTTACTTTTCAAAGATATCCTGACTTCTACTCACATGCCATGCATAACATGTACCCTCTCTCTCTTTCTCTCTCTCTCTCTCTCTCTCTCTCTCTCTCTCTCTCTCACACACACACACACACACACACTAAATAACAAAACAAATAAATAAAATGTTATTTAAAAAAAAAAAAAGAAAGAAAGAATTAAGGTAACTTCATATTTAAGAGCAGCGGATTCTCCCCAAAATCCTGTGTTAATATTGATCATCGCTAATCCTGAGACATAGCCCTAACACTGATTCTCTGAAAGCTTCATTTTCAGAAACTACTTTCTTTTTTTTTTTTCTCCATTGGGAGGTAATGGTAGGCTAAAACAAACCCTAACCTTAACATTAAAATGTCTTCTTTCCTTTGACCTCAAGGTGTTCAACAGGTCTTTTCCGTTTGCACAAAAAGTAGCCTTTCATATTTAAACCAGGAACGATTCTTTTATGCAGCTCTTAAAATGTATTTATAAATAATCATGCATTCAGACATAATAAGTCATTTAGGACTGTAATTAGTCATTGTCAAGTCCTGGCAAACAGCGGGATCCTAATTGGAAAGCAGTGTTTGCCCTACTTGTGCCTCAATGAAACTTTCAGAGAAGGGCAGCATGTGCTTCTTCGTCTGTTTTCCTAACAGCGAGTAGCAAATCAGTGGAGATAAAGGCTGGTGGCATGATGGATTAATATGCACGCTGACAACTTATAACCGTGCAATTGCTTAGGGAATTACTATGCCACCATATCCAAGTAATTATATGTTTTAAGTGATTTATCTCAATTTATTAACAATACAGCCCTAAAATGGAAATAAAAAAAGGAGAGAAATGCAAATAGCGTGCTATATCAACTTTATGTTGAACTTATTAAGAGGTCGCCCTTTTAATGAAGAATGTAATGAATTAAGAGGTTTGTTATGAATAAGCATTCTTACTACTTGTTAAGTATTTGTCACTGCAGACCTGTCATAGTCATTCTAATTATGATTAATAACTTATCTTGAATTCTATTTTCATTCACATTTCAGTAACAAATGTAACATCTATTATACGATCAAGGTTCATGAAAACAGGATGATTTTCCGATGACCTTATATTTTATTCATTTTACATTCATATGGAACAGATTTCTCTGAAATGAAAGTTAACCTTATGCATCTCATAATTTTTAAATTGTATCTTATCTTCAATATGCCTGGTAACTCTTTGTATGGTTTAAAATCATAGCTGTGTACTCAAGACAAATGAAAAATCCTAACATTTTGATTATCCTTATATACGCCTGATTGTGGAGACTCTGATGCAGGGTGAGTTTTAGGTGGTGAAGATTGCGTTTGGAGTATGCTATGGGCAGAGGTAGTTAATATTCTAAAATCCCACTGATGGTCTCAATATGGAAGACACAGGTTTACAAAGTAAAGTATTGATGCAGCATTAGAATGCAGAGTCAGATTTTCATTGTAGCTGGTCGGGTAACTATGGCAAACACAAAGACTTGGTTGTTGCGCTTACTCTGTGAACTATTGTAACGTGCATTCCATATCACACAATGTGTATTTGTATCTCTTCGATTTTCTTTTTCCTTCTTCTTCTCTGTGCTGGATCTTTTATGCTTGCTTCTCCCTCTTCAATTTCTCTGTCCTTATTTCTTCATCACCAGTGTTATTCTTCATTTTCCTTTTGATTTTAATTCTCTTCTGAAGCCCCTCTTTGTCTCATTGTCTGGGAACAGGGTACACTGTTTCTATTGCCCTCTGCCCCCTCTTTTTTTCTCCTTCCTCCACTATCCATCCCTTTAGAGGAATTTGTATTTTCGACTTGGGTAAAAGGCACACTGCAATCCACCTTTGTGCTTCATTTTGCATCCAGAAGAGTCCTTGCTTATTAACATCATTGCGTGTCAGAACATTTGAAAGGCAACAAAATAATAGTGTTAGTTCTTTCTGTATCCTTTTTTTATTAGCCTGCTTAAGAGAAAATCTCCACAAGAGCCGGAAGTGCTATATTAACTTGCTTTACCATGAAAATTAAGCCAATTAATTAATGGCAAAAAATAACAATAAAACAATGGACTCAGAAAACCAGATCATCTGTCATAATGTGAAATCCGCTCTCCTAAGGGCTGGATATCAACAAGGGGCAGCTTCTTTAGAGGGCAGAATTCCTCTGGTCCCCAGAGCCACAGAATCCTCTCAGTCTTTGGTGTTGATGAGGAACACTCCACACACAACATCATCAAGGCATTTACAGTAAGCCAGGTAGCCTGAGAGAAGTGTATGCAAATCAGAGGAATGAGGCCTCTCCTGAGGTCTTCCAAATCACTCAATTCTTGAAGCAATTAGCAGATAGTCTATTTCCCCTCAAACTAGATGCATTTACAATTTCTTCATCATTTGAAGCATGTCTTCACACATTTCAGGCTCTCCATTATAAGCAGACCTAAGTGCTATGCACTTAATGTTGAATCTCGCGGAATAAAGTCAAACACTTGCGGTATGCAATATTCTAATGTTGTAAAGATCTGATGAGTTTTTCCTTGGAAAAAAAAGGACGACATTTTAATTACATTTTCTCAGAGGTATCTGGGGGAAGAAGGGTCGTGTGTTTAAGAGTGTTTAATGTACTTTAAAATTATATCTCCTAGCAGTCTCCAGTACTGATTTAATAGGTCTGATCTTTTGAAATGAATCCTATATCATATTTATGATGATGTCTTATTGAGGATGGAGCTAAATCTAATGAGAGGCAATTCTTTTGATGAGAGTGACAATTACATCACTTGAGCCAACACATCCACAGCTGTCTCACTCTATTGCTTGGTACCTTTGGAAATACATTTAATGTTAAAATCTCAGATTTTCAGCTATCACACACACAAAAAAGCCAGAAGGAATGTCGACATGCTCATAATCACACAAAACCAAGAGGAAATAGAAAGCCAAAAGCTGTCAGAGCGTCTCACTAACTCATCATTTTCAACTTCTCTAAAATAGCACATCTTTCCTCTAAGTTCCAGCAAGGCAGTTGAGCTAATAAAAAGGACCATAAACTATACAGCAAGCAATGAGCTGCACTCACTACCCTTCTCGTTCTGTTCTTTTCTTCCCTCTCTTGCTTGTTTGCTTGTTGGTTTGTTTGTTTGAAGGGGGTGTGCACGCAGATATGAGGGGAGTGTCCAGGTATATACCTCAGGCTGGCTTTGAACTCATGATTTTCCTGCCTCCTGCACACACATCCTGGGATCATGGGCAGTACTCTACCCTGCTCTCCCATTTTGCTAAGTCTTCTCATTCTTCTGCATATTTTGTTATAAGAATCCCGAAATAGCTGAAGATGAGAAGCGGCCGTGTCCCATGCAAATCAATGTGCATAATTATGTAAAATATTAACAAATCTCAACCTTTGACAATTAAAATACTATGATGAAATAAAGAAATTTCAATGTGACTTTCGAGGATAACTCAGTTAAACGTAGGTCAGTGTTTTTTAGAATTGTTCTTTTAAGGCAAAAGCTTCTTACATGACATTTTGGTCCTTTTTTTTTTTTAATAAACATTAGAACATTAACTCTCTCATTTCAGGAAAAATATGACTTGATGCTGTGTAACCTTTATAGGATGTCTAATAATGTTAACGTGTTGGAAGTTTTCTTGTTGAGGGAAAGTAATGGGAAGCACACATTTTAGCTAAGTTGACATGGTAAAGGGTACCACCACAGGAAATTACATATTGGCCAACAAATAATTTTGAGACCACTGACCAGACAAAGCTGAATGACAACAAATATAAATCCTTAGTTAGTTTTTTTTTCCTTTTTTTTTCCCACGGGAGAAAGTGGATTTATTTGGATAGAGGATGGGGGAAGAAGTGGGGAGAAAGATGGAGAGAGAGAGAGAGAGAGAGAGAGAGAGAGAGAGAGAGAGAGAGAGAGAGAGAGAGTTTTTTTTTCTATTATAAAATTCTAGGAGAATGTATTGAAGCACAACAAAAATCTATTCTTCCTGATCTTGGATAATTTGATTTAAAGGTGGAGTTTCAAGCAATCCCTTTATAAACAATTTATAAAAAACAAACAAACAAACAAAAAACCAAAAACCTTAAAAGAACAGTAAGAAACATCACATGAAAAGTAACTGTGCCTTAACCAAAAGGAAATTAGACTCTTCTCATCTATCTGTATAGGTGTATATAAAACAAATATATATGCAGGTTCCATCCATTCCCTAACATGTCATGGAAGACAATGAAAGGTTCTAACATACTACATGGCTATCTGCCATTACAAGGGAGGTGGCTGCTTGCTTCAGATATTGAGGCCTTTCTAATGGAACGTTTTGGTTCCTTTCCTTAAAACATGCAGGAATCTTTATATGACATTTAATTCTTTGAAATGGAGATCACCAGTGCTACCCACAGAAAGATGTTCTGGATGGTGTCCTGCTGTGAAGCTTGATTCCCAATCCCATTCTCAGAGTATAAGGATAAGAAACGTTTACTCTAGTTTGGAAATATGTTGAGAATGAACAGAGAATAAAAGATTACAGAGGAATAGAAGCTTCTTAGTTATTTCCCAAAATGGGCTTCATGAGTTTTGAAGAGATAAAAAAGATTCTAGAAATGACTTGATAATTTGATCACCTGATTGATATTGTATATAATTTCTAACAAAACAAAAAACAAACCAAACCAAAACCCCAAAACACGCATAGAGTGGAAAAACAAGGGGTTTCCCTCAGAATTAAAAAATATCACCAGAAAAACACAGTGATGCTTAGCCACTGTCTTTGAAATTTGTTACTGAAACTGTAATCTACTTTGAACTCTCTGTCTCTCTGTCTCTGTCTCTCTCTGTCTGTCTCTCTCTCTCTCTCTCTCTCTCTCTCTCTCTTCTCTCAAGCTGTCCTCAAACTCAATCCTCTTGCCTCAGCCTCTAACTGTAGGGATTATACATATGACCACTAAACATAGCTTATTTTCTTTTGAAAAATTTAATATCAAAAGCATGCTTTTAAAATATTAAACGGATGTTTAACAGAATGCCCAATACACAAAGAAAAAAAGGTTTGTTTAGCCAAGATGGTTGTTGGCAATTCCAAGCAGCATCTCTATAAGTGACCTCAAGCTACATAACAACATGATAGAGAAACAAATGGATAGAGTCAGCCATTTGAAGAAGAGGTATTTGTGAGTGCAAGGAAGAATTGCCAGGAAAGAACAGACTCAGTGTTTCCCAACTCCATTCTCATGGAAGTGATCCACTCCTAAAAGACCTAACCAACTTTGCTGGACCAGCATCAATCCCTGTATGAGGCAGCCACTACATACACTCACTTTCCATTAAGCTGTACCTCTTAGTGGTCTCTTCACTTTTCAATACTGCAACACTGGGTATCAAGGTACAGAATGAATCTTATGGGCATGAGCTACATCTCCATGCCAATGTACATGATAATTTGGTATATATAGCTATTGTATAATTATCATCACAATTCAGTTGACATGTCCACCTCCATCCATGGTGCACATTAGATTCAGCTTATAAATAGAAATTTGTACCCTTTGTTCAAAAGCTCCATTTAGATAAACTTCAGTGTATTTCTTTCCCAAATATTATTTGTTACCTATATAAGATTTACATTTAGTTGATAACTTCTTTTTTATCTGACCATCCTTACTTGGCATGTAAAGGCACACAAAACTGATAGGTGTTGGCTGGGTGTGGTGACATATAACTTAATCCCAGCACTTGGGAGACTGAGGCAGGAGGATCATGAGCTCGAGAACAACTGTCTGGGCTATATGAAAAGACTGTCTCATAGAACAAACAAACGAAAAATAAACATTACTATTTGTGTTAACTGGTTTTATGTTAACTTAATTGAAAAGCTAGCGTCATTTGAGAAAAGGAAACATTAATTGAGAAAACGTCCCCTGCCAGATTGGGCTGTGGGCAAATCTGTGGAGTCGTCTTCTTGATTAATAATTGGTATGGATGAGCCCATCTCACTATGGGCGGTGCCACTTTTGGGCTGCTGGTCTTGGGTGCTATGAGAAGGCAGGCTGAGCAAGCCTTAAGTGAGCAAGCCACTAAGCAGCACTCTTCCAAAGACCTCTGCTTCAGTTCCTTCCTCCAGGTTGCTACCCTGCTTGAGTTCCTGCCCTGAATTCCCTCAGTGATGGAGGGGAAACAGATTTGTAGGATGAAATAAACCCTTTCCTTCCCAAGCTGCTTTTGGTCACAGCAATGGAAATTCTGACCAAGACCTTTATTTTTAGCATGAAGTTCGTCTGTTAGGAATGTGTTAAATATGTAATGATGTAAGCAAACTAGGAAATCTTAAGAATATTTAAATAGACCTGTGCATGCTTTGGGAAGATCTTCACAGAGTATATTTAAGTAAATAAATGAATTACAAGAGAGACTGTAATAGACATCCAACTTCTATCTCTTCTCTTTCTCCTTTTTCTTTTTGTGCTCATCATAGAACCCAGACTGGATTAGAACTCCTGATTCCATTGCCTCGAGCCTCCTGAGTGTTGTAGTTATAGGTTTTTGCTACCATGCCCAAATCAATTTGCATAAAAATTTAAAATAATATGCATATGTCTGCATAAGGAAATGCCTAGGTATTTCTTTGACTATGTTGAAGTTTTTACCATGCCCTTATATTTATTTTCATATTTTGATACTTGTTAAAGAACATAATTTTTATTATCAAGTACCTTTAAAATTTAATGAAAGTAGTTTTCTATAAGAAAAAACCAAACAATAAAACAATGAAGCATAATGTTAACATGAACACAAAGGAAAGGAAGCAGAGAAGAATTATTAGAGGCTCAGAATAGTGAGTCTTTGGGGATATTATGAGAGAGACTTAAAAATCATGTATGAAGGGAGACCCTGCTTAAATCCCAAGTTCAACAAACCACTGTCTAGTCATATGTAAAATAACTTGAAGTTTTGAATATGATTAAAAATTTAGTTATTTGATTTTCTTATTTCTTAAGCTGTTACAATGGTTTGTAAAAGAATACTTCTGTCTTATAGAAAATACATATCTGTGGTTGAGCTGATGAACTATCAGGAGTTTGCTTTGGAATGGCCAAATGAATAGGAGGGTGGTATTCAGACTCTAGATAGCCAATGATATCCATTTCCTGATATTCACTTTCTCCTGTAGTGTGTGGTCTTTGAACATGGGCTGAATCTAGTAATTTACTTTGAATCATGAGGATATTTCAAAGAAAAAAAAACTATTCATTTCTCTTTTAACCTTCATGATGGAGTAAGCAAGGAGAGTAGAAAGGCCTTGTGGTAAAGAACTTTGGATAGCCTTGGACTTACATGTATTGAGGAAATAAAGACTTCAATCTAATAACTTTCAAGGTAATATGTCTTGCTGGTGTGAACTGAAATAGTATAGAAAATTGTTTGCTCCCACTGGTTTATGCTGTTCCTGAATTGTCTTCTGTCCTCACTGAACTTTAGTCTAATTGTTGTATCCATTATTGAGAGAGTATTGTTGAGGTCAATATAATAATTATACATGATAAACCTATATAGCTTATGTCTACATATCCTGTTAATATATAATAAGTATAAGGCTAAAATCATAGCCTTGTTTGTCAGTCATCTCTTCATTTTTTTAAAGCTTTTTATTGATTCCATGTGAATTTCACATCATGTACCCAATCCCACTCATCTCCCCATCCCTTCATATCTGCCCTCTCATCCTGCAACCTTTCCAAAAAAGAAAATAAAAAACAAACAAACAAACAAACACCCCATCTTGTCAGAGAATCTGTAGTATGTCACAATGTATCACACAATATATACTTTGTTCACACATTGTTAACCTGCAAGTATTTATTGCAATGGCTCATTGGTCTGGTTAGAGGCCTCTGGCTTCTGTTACACTATCATTCCTGGATCCTTACCAGGACTGCTCTCAGAGTCCTACGATTGCCCTGTATAAGATCTTGCTGCTTTGGATCTGCGGGATTTTCCCCTTCACTTGCTCTAGTGACTCATAGATGAGGTAGATGTTGGAGTGGGCTAAATCAAATCCTTGGATCTGGGCCTGGGTGGTAGCTGAGTTGGTCAGTCTGCTAGCTCTCCTGCACCTGCACCACCAAGGTGAGCTCTCTAGCACTGTCCCAGCTAGCTCACTGTTTGTATATGTTTGGCCCAGGGGGTGGCACTATTAGAAGGTGTAGTCTTGTTGGAAAAGTGTGGCCTTGGAGTAGATTTGTCAATGTTGGTGTGGTCTTTAAGACTCTCATCCTAGCTGCCTAGAAGTCAGTATTCTGCTAGCAGCCTTCAGATGAAGATGTAGAACTCTCAGCTCCTGTTGCCTAGATGCTGCCATGTTCCCACTTTAATGATGATGGACTGAACTTCTGAACCTGTAAGCCAGCCCCAATTAAATGGTGTCCTTTATAAGATTTGCCTTGGTCATGGTGTCTGTTCACAGCAGTAAAACCCTAAGACACTCACCTAATGCTACAGCTGGCTAGGGGAAAGGGCAGGGTCAGCTTGTGCTTCCCAAGTGAGGCAGGGCCAGAGGACTAGTTCTCATGATCCACAGGCAAAATGAGGTGGGGAATTTATTCCTTGCACACATCACTGCAAAGCAGACAAGGAGTGGGACCAGCTGTCCCTCACTCATTCCATAGGGGCCAGCTCTTCTGAACCCATACCGCCAGCGCCACCTCTTTCATGCTGTCCAAGCAAAAGTCAGGACAGCTCAGCACAGTGCTTTGACATGAACATGGCCTTAAGGCACAGACCAAGGACTGCATGGCCTTTGGTGGTAAAAGGTCTCGAACATCAACACAGACCCCTGTGTGATCGGACCATGGACTCAGACATGACCCTCAATAGCAGACCCAGGTGTCACTATGACTTCAGGTGGCAGAAAAGGTCACTCAGATCGGCTTGCCTCCGCTCATTATTATTTATATGATTTCTATTTTCCTATGATTTTAATTTTCAATTTGTCATGATTAGATTTGGAGTGAGTTTCTTGCATACAGTATGTAGTTGAACTATGTTTTTTTAATTTCTTTGTTTATTTAGTTAATGTATATATGAGTACTCTGTCTTCATGAACACTAGAAGAGAGAATCAGATCCCATTATAGATGGTTGTGGGGCACCATGTAGTTGCTGGGAATTGAAGTCAGGACCTCTGGAAGAGCAGCCAGTGCTCTTAACCACTAAGCCATCTCTCCAGCCCCTAAACTATGCTTTCTAATTAGTCTATTGTATGTTTTGACTAGGAAACTTATATCACTTATATTCAATACTGATATTTTAGGTAGTAGTATTTATTTCTGTTATAGTTTGAATCTGAAATGTTCCCCCACAGTTTTATGTTTTGATCAACTAGTTCTCAGCTTGCTGCAGACCTTTTAGGAGGTAGGGCCTTGCTGGTGAAAGAAAATCAATAGAGGTTACTTCTCCATGGTAAGATCTTGGCTCAAAAAACTAAGAAAAATTTAACTGCATAGTTTAATTTTTTTGTCCTAGAGTTTGTCCAGGTATTTTAGTCTAGTTTCTGGCTGCTCATCAAAGTAATTGCTGTTATTTTGTCTATTATTCTGCCACTCACTGTCAGAATTATCCTGACACTCACTGACACCTTCCCTATTCCCATGTATCATGTTGACTTCATGCTTGTATGGAACCCATTTCTGAACTTTCTATTTCTGCCAGTGTTTTCATCGCTGGGATTTCTGATTCTTTTTTGGCTCATCAATTTCTCTGATGAAGCATTCCAATTTTATTTTTAGACAGGGTTTCACTGTGTAGTCCTTGTTAACCCAGAACTCACTATATAGATCAGAGTAGCCTCAAAATCATAGAGATGTGCCTGCCTCTGCCTCCAGACTACTGAGATCAAAGGCATGTGCCTCCATATCCAGCAGCTTTCTACTTTTTCATGTTTTAAGCATGTGTGATTCTGGGTCTGTTGTCTTTATATACTTTTTGAAATCCTCCTAGTTCTGGGCATTAGGAGTGATTTTCAACTGAAACCTGATTTTTATTATTCTTATTATTTATTTATTATGTTACAAGACTCTGGATCTTACTTAAACCCCACACCTTGTTTTAGATGGCTACCTTTCTTTAGCATTACTCTGGGGCACTGGAAGGGCATAAGGCCTCATAAAAAAGAATCACAATGCTCCATTGTTGACACTGAGTTGAGAGGCTTCCTCATTCTACTGAGCAAGAGTGGGAGTTTGGGCTCCTCATGTGGTTTCCACTGACACCATTTGTTGGGGTGGCTGTATTACTGCTGGACAGCAGCAGAGTCTTAATATTTCTACAATGTCTTGTGATAACACCACTGGAGACAAATAGCTGCCCTTATTACTGGAGTGTGAGATCCAGGTCAAGGCTTCCAGCTTGGTCTTTGTGGACACAGCAGAGGTAGAGAGGGAAGGTCTTATTACCAGCTATTGTCAATGGAAGCTCTAGAACCCCATCTGGCCTCCCTGGTCACCATTATGGTCAGGTGTTGAAGTGTTTGGTTGTAATCTCTCCAAGGTGTAAATCTAGGCTTCCTGTTCAGTATTTGCTGATGAGATTGTGATGAGCTATGGTTTTCGGGGTTTTTTTTGTACTTGGTTAGGGTGATGGTTTGAATTAGAGTATTCACCATAGACTCATATATTTGAATGCTTGGTCATTAGGGTGTTGGCACTAATCAGGAGGGATTAGGAGATGTGACCTTGTTAGAGTAAGTGTGGCCTCATTGGAGGAAGTATGTCACTGTGGGATGGGTTTTGGGGTTTCAAAAGCCCATGCCAGGCCCAGTGGCTTTCTTTCTTTTTACTTCCTATGAACTCAGATGCAGAACTCTCACCTACTTCTCCAGCACCATGTCTGCCTGTGTGTCACCCTGCTCCCCTCCATGATGAAAACGGACTAAGCCTCGGAAACTATAAACCAGCCCCAATTACATGTATGCTTTTATAAGAGTTGCTGTGGCCATGGTGTCCCTTCACAGTGACAGAACTCTGACGAAGACGGAGTAGAGTGACCTTTAACTTTTTTTTTTCTGCACCACTCTGGCTAGAGATAGCAGGATTTTTTTTCTGCCTGTTGGTGTTTCTGGGTCACAGTCTTCTTCAGTTCTGACTCTGGAATGTATACAGCAGAAAGGAAATTCAAGAAGCTCATTACCAGGTCATTCTTTGGGTCTTAATATCTGTAGTCAGTTTACCTTCTGCTTCCTGCCTTGAAGGTCATGTCTTCTTTACTTAACATATAACAGCCCATAGCCTGTGATGTTTGGGGGTGTCAACAAGGTGTGTTCCATTTCTGGCACTGGAGATTTTACTAGATGACATAAGATTTCTAGTTGGGTTATTACCTTTTCTATTATATAGTGATTCTATTTACATTCCTTTCATATATGTATGTATTTTAGGAAGCTTCTGCAGTAGTAGGTCTCCATGGATTTTTTTTTTTAAATGCCTTTTAGTGTTAGTTGACCTTCCCATACTCCCTCCTTTACCCTTCTCTCCCATCCCCACCCTATTTAACCCTTCTATTCTAATTTCCCCCTTTATCACTCCATACCACTATTTTCTAATTCTCCATCCTTGAGAGATCCTCTCCTCCCCCCTGATGCCTGACTGGATATCTAACCTTTATGTTTACTCATGTTGACATGTACATATCCGAGGCTTAAAAGGTAATGCTTGTATATAATAGAAAATCCTAACATATATTTTAAAGGCTTGCTTATTGTCAGATTTTTATATACAATAATGCTCATTTTATTTTTCCCTCATTTCTCTACCAGATGAAAATTGAATGTAGAAGAACAGCATCCACCATATTCTGGTTCACCACCGCTTATATAAAACCCTTACTGGGGTGAGAATCTGAAATGTTCATGTACTTGTAACCCTAGCTCTCAGGACACTGAGGCAGGAAGATTGTGAGTTTGAAGCCAGCATGAGCTATATACAAAAGCATGTCTTAAAAACAAGTATAAAGTAAATGCAAAATGATGGCCAGATTCTTGTGGCTGCTCTGGGCAAAAGTACTGTGGTTCTTGATTCCTCTCCTTTTGCCTGATTGTCTCTTTAGCTGTATACCTGAACACCCATTCTCACGTTCTTTGCCTGTGCTGTGTGCTTATTGCCACCCACATCCTCCACAGGAAACATCTCCCACGTTTGCTTTCCCTTCACTCTTTCTAAGCTTTATCATTGCTATTGTTGGTTCCTTAATTATCTCTGCCTGCTGAGTTCTAGACGGTTTATATAAACCAAGGCAGGAAGGGTGTAGGTTTTGATCACCACTTTATCCTACAGCCGTGTCTGGCATATTGTAGTATGCTGTTGAATGAACAGATGGATACAGAAATGAAGAAAATGGTGTACACATAGCTTCAGAGAATGTGTTTTTACACATTTCATTTTAACTTGTGATAGGTATTTCCTGTTTTGTTTTAAGTTAATGTTACAAAGCTAGCATGTAAGCTTTAAGATATAAAATTAAATTCCCTGTTTAGAGAGCTAGATTCCAAGGTTTGTACCATCTACCAAAACAAAGATTTGGCTCCACCTTGATATGCCATGTATTATGTAGTTATGGTATACAGTATGCTAATGAGGAGTAGGGCTGAAAATGCATACAGGGTTTAATTGCAAGTCATCACTGCAGTTGAATCCAACCTTTCTGCATAGAGCCATTTATCAAGAGTGACAGCCAAGAAAGGAGACACAGCAGATCCTTCTAGGGTCTCTCTCCCTCTGCTCATTTTATCCCGTCATTCAGTTTACAGTCCTCTTTGTTGGCTGCAAGTATTCCCAGAGGATATATTTATCACCAAAGGAAAAACTCAAATGACATCAGCAGCAGCATTTACAACTCTGTGCTGTGATCCAATAAATAATATGTGTTCAGTCCATAGAAGCATTGAAACATCTCCTAGTGCTACCAAGGGCTGACGGGGTTATCATGTCCAGACCTTACTTACCTAGGAACTAGGTAGACTTGCAGAATCTTGAACCACATGTCAGGCCTGCACCACTTTAAATAACCATGGGGTTTTTAGTAGTTTGAGTGCACACTGAAAATTGAACAACAGGGGTCTACAGAGGCTGTGACTGATACCCAGTTTGGCTATTTTAGTTTTGAGACAGGGTCTCACTATGTAGCCTCTGCTATCCTGGAACTTATTATGCCACCACTGAAATAATTGAGATTCATCTGCTTCTGCATTCTGGATGCTGGGATTAAAAAGAGTGTGCTGCCACTGAGAATGTTTGAAGCCAACAAATGAATGATTTACAAAACCAATTTTAATGAAGTTTTGCAAGTTGTTCGTTTCAACCTATCTTTGGAACTCTGCCTCTGATGCATGGTCATAACTCAATCTGGTTAATGCTGCAGAGGACAGATATGGTGTGTTTGTATTGTCACAGTCAGGGGCAGAGTTAGCTGGCACCAGCCAGCTTCAACTTGCTTCTTATACATGCACTAATGTCTCTGAACATTGTTGTTTGAACATGTTGAACAAAGAAGAAATAGCATTTTTAAGGAGTAACATGTTGTGAAGCTCTGAGAAGAGAATTCTCTAAAAACTCTAAATAGTTCTCACTTAAAAAAAAAAAAAAACCTAAAAAAGTATACAGGAAAAAGTAGACATTAGAGGATTCTATACCCCTTCCCTAAAATCCTAGCAGTCTGAGGAGGCCTGGCCAGGCAGCACCGAGTGAAATGTCTTTTTTTAAGCAATCAATGATTAAGAGGAGTTTACTTCTAGCAACTTTAGATCATTCTGGAGACTTATGATGCAAAAAATATCTTGTCATTTTTTCTCTGTAGGTTCATTACTACACACACCAGAAGAACTACATGATTCAAGAAAGCTCATCATTTCTTTGCAAATATGACATCAGATGGCTGCTAACACAAACTATTAAGAATAGTAGAAATAGATGGGTTGTTTTCTTTAAATATTGATAGCCAGCACTACTTAGGAATCTGAAAATCACTTTATAGAGAACTCAACTTGGGAAGCAACTGTGTTCTCATACCAGAAGTCTACACATTGTAAAATGGCTCAAGATATAAGAGCTGGGATTCTGTCTGTGCACTAGGTCTCAAGGGGCCAAGCAGTGTGTATGGTCAACACAAAGGTTCGGCATGTTGAGTTTTCTATATAAACGGTATTGGGTCATATTTTATCAGCAATCATTTAATTAAAAACTGGAGCACTTGAGGCGGTTCATAGCTTATTGCCATTGTTTAATATTTGTTTTATGACCAACAAAGAAAGGGTTGTGGAAACCAGTAATTTTTCTCTTGGAGACTAGATACAACCAGATCCATCATCCCCAAGCACACATAAAACAGCATCTAAATCACATTTATCTCCCACCAGAGGACAAGGAATAGTGACTATGTAGAGTGACTATGTCTCTAGAATTAAAAATTAATAGCCATAAAAAGGACTATAAAGGAGGTGAAAAGGATGTAGGTTTTGTAACAATATACAGGGGCACCTAGGGGGCCATTTATTTGCACGTTGAGGTTGGAGAATTACAAAGATGGTCCATTCCATTGTATGGTTTTTAAATGAAACAGGTTTGTTTACAAAAATATATTTGAATTAGTTAAGCTTTCTTTTGAAATTAAAAGTATTTCCTTTTAATATCTAGGTCATGCCACAGTGAAATGTAACTAGCCTATTATAAATGCTCTTTATCCTATAATGCTTGGATAGAATTTTATTGTAATAATATCATCTTTCAGTTCTGTGATTTTGTGAACTCAAATATTGACTTTGATAAAAAAAAAAGTGATTCAGTGTCTCAAAAAAGTTTCTTTGATAGCATGGTGGTTGCTAGCCTGTGGTGACAGTAACTGGATTATTGAGGCAGGAGGATTTTGACTTCCAGCCCAGTCTGGGATATATGATGAAACACTGTCTCAGAAACACTGAAAAAGAGGCTGGAGCCTAAGTTAGACCTCCAACCACAATGCCATGCTCAACCTCCATCAAAGACATTTCCTTTTACAGTAGATGGTAATGAACACAGAGTCATAACTGGACAGTGGAGAGAGTGAGGGACTGGAGTACTAAGCCCTGGATGGGATGTCTCCATCATAACCCTTCCTTCAAGGCTCAGAAGTCTATGTGGAAAATGGGGCAGAAAGATTTAAGAGGTGATGGATGACGCCAAGAAAGCATAATTTTCCAGATACATCAAGGATATACATACAAATTCACAGATTCTGGGACAGCATGCAGAAGACCTGCTGAAGAAGCTCAAGCCAGACAAAACTCCAGCACAGAGGAAGGGAAGTGGGCACAAAGTCCCACCTCTGCCCAAGAAGCTATTTGCCTTTGTTAGCGTCAAAGAGGGAGACACTTAGTTTTCTCCAACAGAGTGTGTGGTGGTTTGAATATACATGGCCAATAGCAAGTGGCACTATTAGGAGGTATGACCTTACTGGAGGAGGTGTAGCTTTGTTAAAGGAAGTGTGACACTTGGGAGTGGGTCTTGAGGTCTCTTTTTATGTTCAAGCTCAGCCCAGTGTGGAAGAGACAACCTTTTGGCTACCTGCAGAAGACAGTCTTTTCTTGGCTGCCTTTGGATCAAGATGTAGAACTCTCAGCTCCTCCAGCACCAAGTCTGCCTGTACACTGCCATGCTTCCCACCATGATGATAATGGACTGAACCTCTGAAACTGTAAGCCAGCCCCAATTAAATGTTTTCCTTTATAAGAGTTGCCTTAGTCATGGTGTCTCCTCACAACAACAAAATACAAACTGCAACACAAGTTACTACTACAGACTGGGTACTGCTATGGTAGGCCCGACAATGCTTTTGTTTAGAGGAATGTGGATTTTGAAACTTTGGATTTAGAAAGCAGTGGAATGCTTTAAGTGGAACTTATTGGACCATCCTAGTAGGAATATGAAAGCATTCAGGAGACAGAGCCATGCAGATCTCCGAGTCTGAGATGAGAATAATGAAAGAAATAAAGATGATGCAAATAAATGGAAAGATATCCTGCATTCCTGATGATAATAATATTGTTCAGATATAACCTTTATCAACAAATAATGCCATTCTTTACAGAAATTGATAAAACTGTACATAAAACCACAAAGGATTTCCAGTAATCAAAGTTGTCTTGACTGAGTAGAACAAAGCTGGCTCAAGCCATCACATTATTTTATTTGAAATCAAAATATACTACAAAAGCCACAGTAATGAAAACAGTACATTAATGACACCAAATGGCCCATAGCCCATTAAATAAAATAGAAAACCCAGAATTGATCCTAAACACTTAGAGCCAACTGGATGGAGACTCTCTCTGATAAATGATGCTAGGTAAGCTATCTACATGCAAAATGAAATCCAGCCCCAACTGTCTGCAAGTCACCCAAATCAACTAAAAGTCAGTTAAAGATTTACATTCAAGGCCAGACACTGCAAAATTACAAGAGAACATAAAGGAAACTTTCTAAGACATTGTCCTGGACAAAGATTGTTATTCTCTATGAGTCTGAAAGCATAGGCAACAGAAGAAAAAAAATGGACAAATGGGATTATCAACAAACTCCAAAGAGACATTTGTACTGATGCTATTCACAGTACCTGTTCACTGTAGCCAGGATATGGAGTCAGCCACAGGGTCCATCAAGGAATGAACGAATAAAGTACATCTGTAAAAAGATACCAGTGAGCCAAAGCTATCTTGAGCAAAAAGAATATGCTGGTGACATCATCACATCTGATTTCACATTATATTTTAGAGTGATGACACTGGCACAAAACCAGACACATGGAATAGAATAGATGATGCAGATATGAACCCACACATCTACAGACACTTAGGTTTTGACAAAGTCATCAAAAAAAAGGAAGAAAGAAAAAAGAAGAAGAAAGAAAGAAAAAGAAAAACAAAAGGCAAAGAAACACTAAGAAAAGACAACCTCTTCAACAAATGGTGCTTGGAAAACTGGATGTCCATGTGTAGAAGGATGAAACTAGCTCTTTCTCTCCTACCCAGCATGAAGAGCAACTACAAATGGATTGAAGACCTTCATATAAGATCTGGAAGCTTGAGCTCTAGAACTGTCTGAGGAAAAAGGAGGGGAACATTTAGAGACACCCATGCATGGGTAAGGATTTTCTGAATAGGCGTCCTCAAGAAAAAAAAGGCCAATAACTGACAGATGGGACCTTGTGAGATTAAAGCGTTTTTATACAGCAAAGGAAACAGTTACAAGAGTGAAAAAGACAGCTTATAGATGGGGGAGGGAGGAATCTTTGTTCACAATTAATATACAGAATCTAGAGAGCTGTGTGTGATGGTCTATGCTTTTAATCCCAATATTTGGGATGCAGAGGCAGGTGGATCTCAGAGTTCAAGGCCTGATTCACATACAAAGTTCCAGGCCAGCTGGGATACATAATGAGACCCTATCTGAAAAACAAAAAGTAAAAATGAACAAATGAACAAACAAAACAAAACAAAATCATCCCCACCAGCAAAAGTTAATAAAATGGATCTCAAAAGATGAAGTAGAAATGATCAATAAATATATTTTAAAAACGTTCAACCTCACTAGCCATCAGAGAGATGCAAAGCAAACTACACTGAGGTTCCATTTTTTCCTGTCAGAAAATCAGTCACTAACGAAACAAATAACAACAAATCCTAGCGAGGACACGCAGCCAAGGGTCTGGACACACTGCTGGTGGGAATGTAAAGTCGCTTAGCCATTCTGGAAACCAGAATGGAAGTTCATCAAAACAAAACACAAAACAAATTAAGACTAGAATGACCATGTGACCCATGCGTGTAACCCTTGAACATTTATCTGAAAGACATATCACAGAGACATTTGTACATCAGTGTATATTGCAGCTTTATTCACAATAGCTAAGTTTTTTAATCAAACTATGCGTCCAGTAAGAGATAGATGGATAGAGAAATCTCTCTCTCTCTCTCTCATTCCTCCTCTGTGTGTTTGTGTGCATGTGTATATGTAGACATTTTTGTCTCTCTGTCTCTTTATATATGCTTTTCTCTTTATATATGTATTTATATGTATAATGAATTTTTAATTCACAAAATAGATCGAAGTTGTATAATTTACAGGAAAATGGATGTAACTGGAGATCATCATATTAAGTGAATTAAGCAACTTTTAGAAAGACTTCTGTTTTCTTTCATTTGTGGTTCCCTAGATTTTATAGAGATACATGAACTCATGTATGAACATGACAGGAAAACAGAAGTGAAGGGTCTGGAGAGAGGGCTCCGTGGTTAAGAGCAGTTAGAATCAAGGCTCCCGTGAATGCAGATCCTGCCTGCCCTTTTCCTTGGAGAACAGGCTGCACGTTAACTAATTTGGACACCCACGGCAGAGGGCAGAATTTAGCTTGGAGTAATTAGCTCATAATTAGTCAGCTGAGGGGGTGTGGGCATGAATGCACATGTGCAAATATGCTTGCCTTCAGACATTCATTGGGGTCTCCTGTGTGGGTGACATTATCCTCAGCGTGGAAGGGAGGGAATGAATTCTGAGATTTAAGAAAACGCTTAGAATTTTTATTTTTTAAAAAAGCTCAATAGGCCTTTTCTCCTTCAAAATTAAACCCGTTTTCTATTCCTATTTATAAAATTGGGTGTCTACGTTGGCACCCGTGTGTTTTATGGAGACTTTGCCATTTGCACATATCAAAGGAGCCCAGCATCCCCCATTTCTTTGTGAAAATAGCTCCCGGAGACCACTTGGTTTTCAGCACAGGCAGCTTACCTGATTAGTTGCCATTAAAACTAATGCAAGACAAATACGGACTCCGTGAGAAGAGCCTGCGACTTTAATGACTTTAATAATGCCCGAGGGAATACATCTGACCTCACACCTCCAACCCAGACATTGTCTCCCCATACTCCACAACTTGTGAATTTCAATTATTTGTTCAGAGGGGCCATTCATAATTGCCTGGTGTAAGCCTGCCTTTAGGATGCAAAGCAGAAGACAATGAAAATGCTACCCGGGCGAATTAGGGCGGCTGCACTTAAACGTATAAATTAACCAGGCCTCTCTTCACAGCTCTCCCTTTTATTCTGAGAGGTTTCAGTCTGGTGACATCAAAGACAGGATTATGAAGGAAGATAAAAACTTGATCTAATGTCCATGTTTGAAGTCATGAAAGTCCTCCTCTCTCCGTGGCAAAATAACCCCTCTTCATAACACACACAGAGACAAAACCAGGGTCCAGGTGCAAAGGGGTTGGGGCTAGCTTGTGACAGGAGGGAGGCTGCAAGAGGGCCTTGGCTTCCTGAGGTAGGAACAACTGAAGGGGAGTGCCCTGCCTTGCCTAATGTGCTAATAGATTGTTTGTAGGCTTGGACTGGTTTTGTTCTGAAAATTAACGTTAAGTCTTTCCTTCGGCCCCTGTGATGTGGGATGGTACTTTAATGATATTTTAAGTAGGTTTCCCCGCAGCATCTACAAAGACAGAAAACAGATTTTCCTGTTGTTATGTGAGAGTGATCTGTAACTTCAACACCATTAACAAATATTTTCCTTTATGTTGTTTGCGAATCAAATTTCCTGTTTAGTAACAAACCAACCTTCTTGCCTTCATTCTACACCAATAGGACTTGGAGCATCCAAACTCACATTAAAGTAATAAGGATATCTAGAGATATTTTTGTGGATGGACCAGAAGATGACTCCTGCAATATAATTTTAAGGCATCCTCTTACTTTGGGGGTTATAGAAGTTGTTTGGGATGACCACAAATCTTGGCCTTTTAATAAATATATGCAGCTGCACTTCCTGTGCTACAGCAAGAAAAATTTATTTTTAAAACTCTGCAAGCTACCAGCCTATGACTTTTAAAGTCTTTAGTCTTTTAAGCACTAAATCAGCATTCAAGTGGCTGGTTAATCTCCCAAGAGCCAAAATGAAGTGCTGGGGCCTAAATTATAACAGTTTGACTATTAGAAAATTCCAGTAGCAGCAAACCTAGTGAGCCTTTGGGCAAACGCTACCTTCTCTTTTGCTTTCCTCATATTTTGGAGATTCGAGCTACAAAATAGAGCAAAATGTTTTGTTTTGTTTTGTTTGTTTTAATTCTTCTGTCATACATGGCGTTCCGACCATAAGGCTTCCCTCTCTCTCCTCCTCCCAGTTTCCCCCAGGCCACCTCACTTCTCCCCCATATCCACAGCTTCTCTGTTTCCCTGTGGAAAAGAGCAGGCCTCCCAGGGCTTTCCAGGGAACACAGCATAACAAGTTACATACAATACAACTAGGCACAAACCCTCCTATCAAGGCTGGACAAGGCAATCCAGTGGAAGGAAAAGGGTCCCAAGCGCAGGCAAAAGAGACAAAGACACTCCCTTCCACTGTTAGGAGTCCCTTAAGAACTCCAAGTTACACAACCATAACATATATGCAGAGGACCTAGCAGAACCATTCAGGTTCCATGATTATTGCTTCAGCCTCGGTGGTGATTGTTGCTTCAGCCTCCATGAGACCCTATGCCCGCTGCCTTGCTGATTAAGATGTTTTATGGTGGAGGTGATATCAGGAGCTAATTTTTGTCCAGCAGACTTAGCTGCTCGGGTTTCATAGTTATGAAAAATCTCTTGGTGCCACTAGATATATTCGGGTTTTTTTGGTTGTCGTTGTGGGGTGCTTGAGTTATTGCTCATCAATATCATTGATGTGTGTTTAAAGGCAGAAGGCAGACAATCTATAGTAATCTGTCTTTCTATGCAATAAGTTCTATTTTGAACAATGACTGCCTCATGGCTTTAGCTTCCTCGTATTTACTCAAGTAAATTGTAAATGTCCTCCTTACTCAAAGTACAAGTCTTAATTTTGTGGAAGTTAGTATTGATATCATGTTTTTTTTTTCCCTAAGGAAAAGGTATAAGAAACTCAATGACATGAAAGTCTAAGCAGCCCTACACGACCACAGCCTCTCCACATAGCCCTCCATTTTCTGTATACATGCACACCAATAACATGAGTAAGTGGAGATTTGAACCAAAATATATATAAAATTAAGAAACTGCTCATTCCCTTAGATACATATATCATGAAATGTTAATGTTATGTGATTATATAAAGGAACTTCTCTGTCTTTTTCTTTGCTTTTGTTTTCAATTCTATGTAACAAGGTCTTGCTATGGAGTACAGGTTGGCTTTGACCTTGTGATCATCCTGCTTTGGCCTTCTTAGTGTTGGATTAAAATGCACACTACCATACTCTGCTGAAGGAATGTTCATCTTCCTAGAGTCTGTACAATTATTTAAGAATGAAGGATCATGAAGTCACAATAGGTTAATATATATGACCATATATGGAAAACTATGCTAGTGTCTAGCTACTGTGTGTACATGGACCTTGAGTCTGGGTGGTAGGGCTACAGCTGCTCGCTGTACTGTTCTTTCAATACTCATTTCTCAGTATGCTGGATTTTTTTCATAGATAAGAAGGCTCAGAGGATTCATGCTGAAATTCCGTATCAGAGAATATCTCTGTTGGGCTATGGAGAAAGGGTTTGAGTTCTAGAAAGTTGGTCTTGTCTAGTGATGGATCGTCTTTCCCCTCCAAAAAGACAGAATTCAATGACTAAATTTTCAGTGTAGAGCCCCAAGCGTAAGTTTCAGAAGGGAACCTTTTTGCCTTTGCTAATTGTAAATTAATCAGCTCTGCAGTGGAGGAAAGGCCTGCTTCTTTCCTAACTAACCCCCTCCTAGTGTTTATGCCCTGGGCAAGAATGAGGCATTTTATAAAACTCAGAAGCTCTTGTAGAAGATGCTATGGTTGCTTTGCTGGCAGTGATGAGTAAGGCTCTGTTGTGTTTGTTTGAGGATGATTAATACTTTTCCAGTTACTGAACGGGACGGTTATATGAAATCAAAGTCAAAGGGAAAGGCCCTGCAGTTAGACAGCTTGGATTTAACAAGAGGCACTTCTGCTTAGTCACTGTAGAATGGAAACCTGAAAGTGTAGATAAGGATAGGACCTACCTTAGAGGAATTTGAGAACAGAGTGGTAAGTAATGCTCACAATATCATTGGCATTTTCCAGCACAGAATAAACCCAGACTGTTACAAATGAGTAAAACATTCTCAGACATTTTGCTTCAGGCATTCTGGGGATCTTAAGTCATGAGACTTAAGGTTTACAATAAATGATGCATGGGTAAGAAAGGTTTACAATTATTAAGCTTTAATTGTAAACCTTTCTTACCCATGCATTTATTGTCATTGTTTATAATTTCCAAAACTTTGGAAGTAAAAATCAGCATCAATTTGTTGGATCTCTTTAAAAAGCAAATTATATATCAAATAACAAAAAAGTATTTGCAAGTTTTTGGTCGGTTATCTCAGTTTTGGTATTCTATCCCAAGAAAATAGTAGTAGCAGTAGTAGTAGTAGCAGTATTAGTAGTGGTGGTAGCAGCAGTAGCAGTAATTTCTTAAATACTTATAACCGAGGAAAAGAATCCTAAATTACCAACAATGTGGGCTCATTATTGTAGGTGGCAGAACATCATAAAGATAATGCCGCAGAAATGATGGCTCTATTTGTTTTCTATTGTTGCTAAAACATAAAACTATAAACTTAGTATCTTTAGCCAATTCCATTTTTAAATCTATAATTCTTCCTGTTAGAAATCTCATTGGGATAAAATGAAAATCAGATAGAACTAAGACGAGATATGTTTCTTTTTTTCTCCACTAATGTCTCATGTTTCTTGGGTTGTGACCTCTTTCCATCTCCTTCAGTGCTAGCAATGGTCCGTATCTCTGACTATTGTTCCCTACTCACATTTTCCTCGGATCATACCTGGAAATGTCCACTATCTCTAAGGATAAATGTGATCTGATAACCCAGCACAGTCTCCCGCATTCAAGGTCTTCAGTATAATCACACTTGTTGAATTCCTTTTGCTACAGAAGGAAAGAAACATCCATAGGCCCTGGGAATAAACACCTTTGGAAGACTGTTATTCTGCCTGCGGCAATAACTTTGAAGAGTACATTGCAGAAGCCAACAAAGTGTGTAATGCAGAGCAGAACTTTATGTTACTGTCTTAGAAGAACATCTACTTTTATAAAGTCAATACTCAGGTAAACCTTGAGGTAAATATACCAATGGTACGGTAATGTCTGAGACTAAGAGAAGGTTTGAAGATATTATTTACTAAGGAAACATCAATCAAAAGAAAGCTGGTGAGTTTATATTAATTTCAGATAGAGCAGACATTGAAACAAAGAAAACTATCAGTGACAAATAGGACATGACACAATGATAAAGAGATCTGTTCCCCTAGGAGACAAGAGTCCTTAAAGTATAAGCTGTTAACACGTCAGACAAAACTGATGGAATTGCAGAGATAGCTGAATATGCTATTTGAGCTAAAGATGACATACTTCCTATGTATAGTAGACAGATTCAGAAGGCAGCACATTAGCAAGGACTTGGTTGACCTCAATAACAACATCAACTGGGTAGATATAATGGGTACCATTGACTGGAGATTTGTCACACACTGTCTTTTATACATTTTTCTCTATTCCCTCTATTCCTACTCTTTTCAGAGAATTTATCATGAGTGTATGTTAGATTTATTTTCCAAAGGGTTTGTTTCTGTACCTGTGGAGTAGATCATTTCTGTCCTTGAGTCCATTTATTTGATGTATTACATTTATTGATTTGCATATATTGAACAATTTCTGTATCTTTGACTTTGTTTTAGGTTTATTTCTTTTATTTTGTGTGTATGAGTGTTTTCCTGTGTGTATAAATAAGCACCATGTGTATGGTTGGTCCCTGCAGAGGTCGGAAGATGGAGGGTTTTCCCTGGAACTGGAGTTATGGATAGTTGTAAGCCACTAGTGTAGGTACTAGGTAGGAACTGAACCCAGATCCTCTGCAAGCACAACAGTTCTCTTAACTACTGAGCCATCTCTGCAATCCTTTGAGGTACTCTGGAATTCTGTTTGCAAGTTTTTACCACATTTTTTTGTAATTATATTCAGGGAGATTGGTATATAATTTTCTTTTTTGTTGTTGTTGTGCGGATATATGGTTTTCATAGGGAAATGCTGTCTTTGTAAAAAGGAGTTTAGTAATGTTTTATCTTTTCTTATTTTATGTAATAATCTGAGAAGTACTGGTATTAGTTCTTCTCTGAAGATTTGGTAGAATCCAGGAGTGAATTCACCTGAATCCTGACTCTTTAGTCCAGAGGTGTTATACTACTGCTTCATTCTCATTGCTTGTTGTAAATAGGCTGAAATAACTTATCTCTTACTGGTTTAGGTTTGTAGGTTATTCACATCTGTAAATTCATACGTTTCATTTAGATTTTTTCCAGTTTAATGTGATGTATGTTTTTAGAATGTATACTAACGATTTTATGAATTTCATTGGTTTCTGTCATAATGGCTCCTTTTCATTTATTTTATTAATCTGTGTTTTTTTTTTCCTTTTGGTTAGTTTATCAATTATGTTTATATTTTCAGGAACCCAAAGTTTTGTTTCACTGATTTACATTTTAAAAATTTCAATAATTTCTGTCCTAATCTTAATTATTTATTTGTGTGTAATGACTTTGAGTTTGGCTTGGTTTTTCTTTTTCCGAGACCTTAATGTGCATATATAAGTTGTTTATTTGCTATGTTTGTGACTTCTTAATGTACACATTTACCAGCTTTAAAGGTCCATCTTGGGACTGGCTTCATTATATCCTATAGATTTGAATTGAGTATGCTATATTTTTGTTTTTTAATGTCTTCCTTGTTTTTTTCAATGACTTACACATTATTCAATAGTGTGTGGTTTAATCTCCATGATTTTGTGTATGTTCTAGGGTTTTATTCCACTGTGATGATATAATATATTAGAAATCATTTCAATTTTCCCGTATTTGTTAAGATTTGCTTTCTGTCCCATTATAAGGATCTATTTCAGAGAAAGTTCTGTGGGTTACTGATGTGAATGTGTTTTATGGAATATTCTGTAGATATCTGTCAATATAATCAATGATATTATTTAAATTTTTTTTTTTTACTGGGAGAACCTGTCAATTGGTAAGAGTGAGATATTAAGGTCATTTAATATTTTTACACTGGGGTTAGTATGTGTCTTATCATCGAGTACTGTTGGTTTTATAGAATTGGGTGTACCTTGTTTGGTGCATATATGTTTGGGATTGTAACATGCTCTTTCTTGAGGGACTGTTACCTTAATCAGTATGAAGTGTCTTGCTTAACTCTTCTGCCTTGTTTTATTTTGAAGTCTGTTTTGTCACTTATTCAGTGACACCTGCCTGTTTCCTATTTCCATTATTTAATATAAATCTTTCCATTGTCTCATCCTAAGATTTTCTCTGCCCTTGTGGGTGAGGTTTAGCTCTTGGAGATAACAAATAAGTACTGTTCTGCAATACAGCCTGCTAGTCTGTATTGTTTGATTAGAGACTTTGGATTTGTTATTGAAAATTGTGTGCTCATTCCTGTCATTCTGTTGGTTTTGTAGTGTTTGGGTTTCCCTGTTCCTCTCGGACTAGCTGTTATTCTAGCACAGTTTATTCTTTCCTATAGTATCATGGGTATATTTATCTTTCTTTTCAATCAAAGGGATCCTTCAAATATCTTTTGTAGATCTGATTTGTGGTCCTGAATTCCTCCAGTCTGGTTGTACTCTGGGAAGTTTTCTTTCATCTTTAGTCATGACAGATAGTTTCTCTGGGTATCTTTGCTAGCAGTTTTTTTTTTTTTTTTCAGAACTTGAATATGCCATTTCAGGCCTTCTTGGCATTTGAGTTGACTGCTGGAATTGTTGTCTTCATATGTGACTTGGTGTCTCCCGTTTTCTGCTTTTAATATGCTTTCTTTATTGTGTACACTAGGCCCTTTGATTATGTTATAGTGGGGGGAGATTATTTTCAGGTCTACTTTGGTTCCAAATGCAATCTAGATTGGTATCTGTGTCCCTAAGTTTGGGAAGTTGTTTTCTGCTATGATTTTATTGAAAATGCCTTTCAAATGAAATTCTTCCACGGCCACGGTTCTTAGATTTGGTCTTTCTACAGTGTCACATACATCTTAAAAACCCGATTCATACTTCCTCATTAATTTATCTTTGTCCTTGTTTGAGTGCCCCGATTCCTCTACCTTGTTTTTAAGCTCTAACGTTCTGTCTTTTCCTTGGTCCATTCTTTTGCTAAGGCTTTCTATGGAGTTTTTTATTTGATTTATTACGGTTTCCATTTCCAGTATTTCAGTTTGATTTTTCCTCAGTGTTTCTATTTAGTAAATTCTTCTTTCATATCCTGTATTGACTTAATTTACCCAGCAAGTTAAAAAAAAAAAACTCAAATTAAAGACACAACATCCTAGGTTCATGAGAAGAGAGACCAGATACTTTCAGATGGTAGTTCTTTCCAACATGATTTGTAGATTTAATACAATCGCAATTAAAATCCCAGGATATCATTTTGCAGATTGTTGATAAACCTATTAAAAGCTTATATAGAAAAAAGCAAAAATTCAGAAGAACAAGCACAATGGACAGAGCAGAACAGTATCAGCAGAAGACTAAACAAATAGATCAATGGAACAAAATAGAAAACCAAGAAATACAGCTATGCAAATGTAATCAGCTGTATGGTCTCTGACAAAGGACAGGGCAATACAATAGAGAAAAAAATCTTTCCAACAAATGGTGCTGCAACTGCTATATCCATATGCAAAAATATAATAATTTTGTATCTTTTACTGACCTGATGCCCCAGCTACACACACACACCACTACCACCACTATCACCACCACCACCACGACCACCACCACGACCACCACCACCACCATCACCACCACCACCAACCTGCCCAATGGATCATAGCTTCACTGGAAAATTAAAAATGCTACAACTTCTAAAGCATGACACAAGATAAATCTAGATGGCCTTGTGTTTGGCGGTGACATTTACTTACCATACTAAAGTTGAAAGAAATAACCGATAAGTTGAACTTCATTAAACTTAGAAACTTTTACTGTGTAAAGGATACTGTCAAAAAGCCTAGGAAGGCAAGGCATAGGCTAATAGAAAATACTATTTTTAAAACGTTCTTCAAAACATCCATAGGACATTTAAAGATTACCAAATTGTGAGCCCAATTTAAAGACAGCCAAATGTTCTGCACAGAGAGACTTTACCAGAGAAGACACAACTATGGCAAATATGGATATAGAAAAATGCTTAACATTCACAAATCGCTAAATTAGATTAATAATGAGATATAACTGTGTCCCTATTAAAATCATCCAAGTCAGATGTTAGAGAGGATAAAAAGCAACAAAGATGCATTCATTTGACCAATGGGAATAGAAATGCTGTGTTAGAAGACCTTTGGGCAGTTTCTTACTAAACTGTGTATGTGTGTGTGTGTGTGTGTGTGTGTGTGTGTGTGGAGAGAGAGAGAGAGAGAGAGAGAGAGAGAGAGAGAGAGAGAGGAGGTGTATATAAGTGTGGTGCACATATATGCTAATATCTAGGAGCTGTAGGTGGATGCAAACTTGCTTTACTTTAATTTTTTTCCACCTTATTTTTTGAGACACATTTACTGAACCTGGAGCTCACTGATTGGCTATATTGATTGAGCAATAAGTTCCAGGGATCTGTCTGTCTGCTAGGGTTGCAAGATGAAGGTCTCCCAGCTTTTATGTGGGCTTATTGGGGATCCAAGTTCAAATCCTAATGCCTATATAATAGGGACTTTACTAACTGAGCCATATCTCCAACCTCCAAACTCTTACCATGTAACCCAGTATTATTCCTTAATATTTATCCAAATGAGTTGAAGCACACAGCCAGAAGTATATACCATGTCAAATTGCCCAAAATTGGAACTATTATGTACTTAATTAAGTGAAGAGATAAATAAGTACTGGTACATCAAAACAATGGAATATTATTCAACACTAGAAATCAACGAGACTCGGTGCTATCATAAAAGAAGCATTGGGGGGAAACTTAAATGTCTAATGCTGAGCAAAAGACCTCAATCTGGGAAAAGGCCACAGCTGTATACTTCTCACCCTGTGACATCTGGACAGGACTGAACTAAGCAGACAGTGAAAAGATCAGTATGTGCCAAGCATTAAAGGGAAGAGAGGGATGAACACAGAAGGTATTTTGGCCAATGAGATTATTTAGTATGATTGTATAACAGTAGACACATGTCATAGTACATTTATCAAAACCCATACAACATGTATCTCAAAGAGTGAGTTCCATGACAGCTGTAGACCATGAAGGATAATTTACTGATACGGTTTACTGATTATTATAGATGTATCTCTCATGTGCAGGATCTTGTGTGAGAGTGGGCAGATACGCTCTCTTGGCTACTTAAAAAAAAAGATTTATTTATGTATGTAAGTACATTGTTGCTGTTTTCAGACACACCAGAGAAGGCATTGGATCCCGTTACAGATGGTTGTGAGCCACCATGTGTTTGCTAGAATTGAACTCAGGACCTCTGGTTGAGCAGTCAGTACTCTTACCCCTGAGCCATCTCTTAGCCAGATATACTCTTTCATTTTCTACTTGAGCTTGCTGTGAGAATTGGTGCCTACAATGGTCCATTATTAAATCCAAAGTAAAAGCAGGTGTTCAGATCCATATGTCAACCAGTTACTAGTTGCATGACCTTCATGACACTTCTCCATTTCCTCTTCTCTAAAATAGAGTGAGAGCCAAAGGTGGTGTGATGAAAAGCTCGGTAATCTAGATAAAAGTCTGGGGCAGCAGCTAACTAAGCACAATAAGCACTTACCAGCTGTTGGTAGTGGTAGTTGTTGTTACTGTTATTATGTTGTGGTCAAGTTCCCAGCCATGGAATCTCATTGTCTTTCAGAGGTTGGTGTGGCTATTGCCAGGTAAGCAGGTTTGTAATGTTTATAATTTTGTTGACACCCTTCCTCCAAATGGAACTCAAAAGACAAACTGAAAGTAAATGTGAACTCTCTCGCAGGCCTGGAAAAACTGAATGTACTCTGAAAAATTCCTTGCACATGAAATATTCCTGCTGTTTGTCTTCTTCAGAGAGGGACTCTGCCTCAGGGCTTCAGGTGTTTCTGCTGTTTAGGTCAATAGGTATCTCCAAACTTCAGTGGGTTCAGAAATGCGATCAATGTTTAGGAAATGCTCGCCTTCTGATTGGGAGTTGGGTGAAGTTGGATTGTTCACAGCACCTGAAAATGTGTGGCTTTGCTTTCTGCTGTGTGACTGTTATCCAAGGAAAAGACCTTACAAGTTCATAGCCCTTAAAACCTTACAGTGGACAAAGCCTACTGTGAGCTTCAAATGATCTCCCAGAGTCTTCTAACCATTAGATTCCTTGTAAGTTTTGTTAAGATGTGAAGTTTGAATTTTATCAAAGAAGAGAAAATATAAGAGAAACTGTCTACAAAAGATAAAGAGGACCTGAAGGCACCCAGCTGAAGGCATCGGGTACCCAGGTGCTTCATTTGTCTGGAGCAATTTGTTCTGTATGTCACACAAAAATGTGCCTTTCACTTCCAAGTGGCATGTGTAATGGAGTGCTTTGTGAAAAACAACTGGGTTATTGATAGGCCATCTCGTGCCTCACTGCCGACTCCTGTTTATCATATTTAACATAGTTGATGCCAGAAGAAAAATTAGTAAATGGTTTATTTTTAAATATACATTTGGGAGAGCAGGTAGCTCTGAACTTGACACAGTTTCTGACATCACTTCCCAATTCTAATAGCTGAAGCCATCAGAGGTCAGTAAAAGTTGAGTAGAGCACATACAACATGGTTTGTTCTTCAAGATTCTGCCAGGTCTCAGGTAGATGAGAATCGCTTTCGGGGAAGCAAATAAAGCCACAGACACTGAGCTTTTTCAGGAGATTTTCCCCTAGCAGTTCTTAGCACACAGTAGAAGCTTAAGAAACACTGGCTGAATTGAGTTCTATGATCACCCCAGCAGAAATCCATCAGCCGACACAATGATGACTCTTTCTGTTCTGCATGCCATTACAGGGCATGCCACCAGCTAGATCAGCTCATGATTTTCTCTACTTTTCACTGTGAAGATTCTGTGCTGTTTCTTCTCTTATCTCCCCTCCCCCTTTCATATAGGAACTCTAGTTGTTGTGTGTAAATCCTATCATCAGAGTCGTTGACTGGTCACTAGATAATAGTGTTGGGGACAATACCTATGAGTGATGACTTCACAGGCTCTCAAAGTCCCAAGCTGTCACATCTTCCAATCATCATGTGTAGTGTTACACACAGTCAACAGTCAGATTTTACATTATTTATATACCTCTAGCAAATAAATTTTGTAATTTCAATCAAAACTCAATATACCTGAGTGATTGAGTAGTCAAGATTATGGTTAAGATTGCTGAAGGCTACAAAGATATCAAGAGTGTGTTCATACTCATCTTTGCAATATAAATATGGTAATTTTAAACAATAGCAAAAAACTTTTTTGGGTGGGAGATGGAATTAATAGTTAATCTATCAGTTTGTTTTTTTAAATAGCAGTTAAATAACAGTGGCTTCAAAATTACTTAAACCTGGAGGCATAGCTAGGTTACAGAGCATTTTTCCAGCATATACTGGCCCTAGATCTGAACACTGGAAAAAAAATGTATTGCTATATTGAGTAAGAAGTGATTAACTCACTCCTTAAATGTGAGCTGTGTCCCTACAAATGTCAAACTTTGCCCTAGATACTAGGCATACAGTGGACCACTCTTGCATAGAGTATGATGAACTGTCTGGTTTCTAACACCAGACAATCACACAGCTGTCCATTAAGGGGGTGGGGTATACAGCAGCATGTTTGGGGGAATATGAGGAGCTCACAGTTATCATAGTAAACCAGTTTAGGTTGAGTATCCAGAAGTCAGGTGCATGATAGATGTGACAATCAAGAGGGAAAGGAAGCTTGAGGGATTGTGAAGCTTGGTGACAATCTGCAGCCACATGGAGAAGATAATAAGGTAGGCCATACATCACTGAGCCACAAACCAAACAGAGCCTTGTGCTTCCAGGAGGATGTGCATGGAGAGGGAGGAAATGGAGGGAAGCTGGATGAACAAATACCATGAAAACAAAGAGCAAAGAGTTCTCTAAGGAAGACCAAATGCTTCCTAAGAGATTAAACACAATGGCATCTGAGATGGGACTGGTGGATGCAGGTATGCAAGAGCTGTTTTGTTTTTATGACTCTAAAAAAGAGTAATTGTTAAATGCACAGCAAGAGAGCTCTGGGCCTGCTATGCAACCTCAGGAAGAGTCAATGCAAAGGAAAACACTAAGTGGAAGCCGAGAGAGAGGATACAGTTCCTGAAAATTGTGATAAAGGTGGGAAGTGAAGTCGATTTTCTAAGCATGGGGTGTACCATGTTTCTTATCATGGAAGTTCGTTCAGACACACAAGAAAACACAGCAAGTTGTGTAATCAGAGAGATGGTATAAAGACTATCAAGGTCCAGCCACAGTGGCAATCCAAGCACTGGGGAGGCTGAAGAATCATTACAAGTTAAGGTCACTGAAAAATGTAGGGAGACCCCATTTTATAAACAAACAACCAAACAACCAAACAAGAGTTGGGGGATAGCTTGGTGTTAGGGCACTTGCCTAACATGCATAAAGCCTTGGGCTTAACCTTCAATATGAAGGAAAGAATGAGAGGAAGGAAGGGAAAGAGAGGGAGACAGGGAGAGGGGGAGGAAAAGGGAGTGAAGGAACCACCCACACACACACACAGGGGTGGGGAGAGAGAGAAAGAGAGAGAAAGAAAGAGAGAGAAAGAAAGAGAGAGAGAAAGAGAGAGAGAGAGACTAGTTTGGGAAGAAGTATGCATGAAGGCTAGGGTGAGATTTGAAGATAAGGACTATGTATTCCTTGTTTATAAAAGCATGATATTAAAATATTTACATTCTGGGTAGCTAGAAAGATGGTTCAGAAGTTATGAGTCTCCTCTGCCCTTCTAGAGGACCTGAATTAATTTCCCAACATCCATATCAAGTGGTTGACATCAGTCTGCAACTCCAGCTCCAAGGGATCTGATTTATTTTGTCCCCGGGGGTGGGGGCAGTTACACACACACACACCACTCTCACCCCATACACACACAAATTCAACATACACACACACACACACACACACACACACACACACACACAGGAAGTCCTGCACACGCATTACATTTTTGTGAGGCCTACTGAGATACAATACATAAATATAATCTTTACTTTTTTCTCATAGAAGTTTAATTTTATTATGTGTGTGTGTATGTGTGTACACTAAAACACTCATGTATAAGTCAGAGGAAAGCTTGTGGGAGTTGATACTCTCCTACCATGTGGGGCCCTGAACTCAGGATGTCAGGTTTGGCAGTGTAGGGGTCCATGATTCTCAGAAGAATGACACCCTGGACTCAAATAGTATGTAAATGCAAAGAGTGTTTTATTCTGTAAAATGTTCAACATTCTGGGGTCTCCCCATTACCAAGACAGAGAGACAACCAAGTGTGTTCTCAGGCCTGATTTAAATCACATTGGGGCATTCTTAACTAGATCTTTCTAGTTAAACCCTAATGCAGCTGCAAGCAATGTGACACTACTTGTGCTCTCTAACTCCCATGCTTCCATTTTTGTGCAGGTTAAATGGAATATGGCAAATGCATTCTAATGGTTCTAGAGATTCAAGCAGTCAAACACAGACATGCTTATAATAGTGACCAGCCGGTAGCAGACTGGCTTTTACTCAGCGTTATTATTAAAAACAATAAGTTATACAGCTTATTCAGACAAAGTTAACAACGAACGAAGTAAAGACTAAATCGTTTGGACAAAAATAGAGTTAGTAATAGAAAAATCAGAATTTAATCCGAAATTGGTCTCTTGACTTCCTTTTATATAACGAAGGTTTGTTTCACCAGAGATGCCTGGAGGTCCACTAACTTCACCAAGTGTCTACAAATGGTTAGAGCCGCAGTGAGGATTAAACAAACAGAAGAAAACCAATTACAAACAGTCTCTGCACCTGCTCTGCCATCTCCCTCAACATGCTACCAGGGGCAGCCTAGCTGTCAGAAACCTACCTCGGAGCTTAATCAGTTCCTAAGCCGGTGTCCTTTGGTAAATCTACTCAGATCATCTGTGGGCCTCCCAGACCACGTTCAGTGCTTGGATCTTGGATTTTGGCTGATATGCAAAAATTAAAAAGAACAAGAAACTCTCTGAGAGATTCCACAGCTGTGCATGTAAAAAAAAAAAAAAAAAAAAAAAAAAAACTCACAAATCTCTTCAAACAAGAGCTGGAAGAAAACAAAAAAAATAAAGTCCTCAACTTAATTTACAATCCAAGATTTCCTCCTGGATCTGCATTTTGTGGAAGTCACAGAGGGGCATGACCCAATGTGTTCAGGCTAATTCCATCCTCCTTGACCTACTCACACCTACTCTCAGGAGCTCAGGACTCCTACAATTTAGGGAGTTGTCTCTGCCACCAGGGAGACCAGCATCTCCATAAATCCCAGTTTAGCTGTGAAGACAGCTGTGGGCCCTTCAAACTGGTAAGTAAAATTAATCAGAGTTTACCTGGCTAGATTTGAGGCCTACCCAAACAGTCCCAAAGTGCAGTGCTAATCCTTGAGTTAAGAAGCAGGCCTGTAAGTGCAGGATGATTCCCCCAGACTCCCAGAGAGAAGGGAGAAGGATACTTCATCAAGTGATAGAGTAACAGAGGCTCTGATGATAACCAGGGCTGGGGTTAAGGGGAGACCAGAGCAGCAGGAGAGGCACAATGGAAAGAATTTCCCATGAAAGAAGTTGGTACATGTAATGATCTGACTAGAAATCAACGCCTGCCACCTCTTCCTGCACTGTGATTGTTGACTGTTCAGACAGCCCCTCACTCTCCTGTCTGCTGACTTTTCAGCCAGTTGTGAATTCTCCTGCTACTCAGTTTTGCTTTTATTAGAAATAGGGTATGATCTATGCATCCACAGCTCTTAACACACATACTAATTTCTTTACATAATGGAGACTCAGGGATTATCACTGTTCAATTTGAATTCTAAAAAAAAAGTGATTTATATTTCAGGAACACAGCTTCTGAGGCAAAATTCTTCTCATGCTACTATTACAAAGGATATTTTAAAGTATTTGAGGAAAAGCACCTTCTCCATTTGAAAACAGTAGAAAATGAAACTTTATGTTCACCTTAACTTTTAAGTTAAGACCTGAATTATTTGAGTACATTTCATAAATCTCTTGAAAATAAAATAACCTCCTGAATAGTGTTTTGGAATTCAGGAAATACCTGAATTGCAGAAATGTACACTTAGTTTCAGTGACTGAAAAATCAACTCTTCCACTAACACACACACACACACACACACACACACACAAGAGAGAGAGAGAGAGAGAGAGAGAGAGAAAGAGAGAGACAGAGAGAGAGAGGCTGTTCCTTCTTTACCTTTAAAGGTGTGTTCTTCATCATAAAAGAGAGCTGTGTGGTAGAATTCCTTAGCTGTTTCTCTTGACTACCTTCCAGTCTTTCCTGTCTTGCGTATTGTAACTACATAAAATTGCAACACCCCTCTACTGCATCTTCCTTACCAAGCTGTCCTTGGCACATCAATCCTTAGGGATGGGTCCGAGGTTCTCAAACCATAGCATTGTCAGCATCAGAGTTCTGCCCCCTCACCCCACACTTGTCACTTACAGATTGTGAATATTGTTTACATGACAGGATCCAGAACACCAAAGAGACAAGCCTCTGGGTGTGTCTGTCATTTTCCAGATTAGATTAATTAGTCGGGAAACCCCACCCTAAATGTGGGTCACCGTTCCATGAGCTGGGGCCTTGAACCCAATCAAAAGGAGACAGCAAGCTGTATGTAAGCACCCATAACTCTGTGCCTCCTGGCTGTGGGTGCCATGTGCAGTCACTCTGGCTCCTGCTGCCCATGCCTTCCCCACCTCAGCATCCTGTCTCCTGCTGCCTTTGCCAGTAATACAGGGTAACATCTGAAAGCAGACTCTGCAAGCCACAGGGAAAAGCCAGTAAGCATCCTTCCTTCACGACTTCTGCTTTAGTTTCCACTCCTAAGTTCCTGCCTTGAATTCCTGCTCTGATTTCCTTCTATGATGAACTTTAAATTATAAACTGAAATAAATCCTTTCTTTCCCAAGTTGCTTTTGGTCATGGTGTTTTATCACATCCTAACTAAGAAATCCTAACTGAGAAGAACTGGATTCTCCCTATCATGTAATCCTCATTTCAAACATCAAATAGAGGTGTCTTCTTTTGTGATATGAAGGTGTAGTATATTTAATTTTTTTGTTATTTTTATTGGATATTTTATTTATTTACAATTCAGATGTCATCCCCTTTCCCCATTTCCTCACCCTAGAACCTCATCCCATTCACCCTCCTCCTTTATGCTTTTATACCATTTTGATTACATGCATGTATTAAGGTCAGTTCTAGGTTGAGGGTCTAGCAATATAATAGATGCAAATAGTCAAGGAACAAGCAATACAATAAACACAAATAGTCAAAGAAAAAGCAAGGCATTGAACCCAATTATGTGAACACTTCTGTGATCACTGTTTCTAAGGGCTTATCAGGATGACCAAAGTATCTGAGCCTACTTCCTTGTCCTAGCTCAAGATCATTTTCATGTCTGAAGACTACTTCCTTGTTCTAGCCTAACATTTAGATTCCTGTCTGAAATTACTTCTTTGTTCTAGACTAAGATTTAGATTCCTACCTGAAATTACTTCTTTGTTCTAGCCTAATATCAGATTCCTGCCTGAAACCTACTTCCTTGTCCTTGGCCAATGTCATATTCCTGCCAAGCAGTCCATTTCCTTGTCCTTGGCCCATGTCAGATTCTTGCTAAGCAGTCCCAAAGGCTCTCTGTTTCTCCCCCTTTTTAATTTCATTAACAAGACTGTCTTGAGCCTGTCTTAGGTCATTCTGACAAGAATGCTACCTTACATGTCATGGAATATGCATTATCAAAAGTAATGCACTTATTTCTTAGGTTGGTAAGGCTCTGTGCAGAATCTTACCCTTCCTTGACTTGCCACCTGTTAAGTTATAATTCTTTCTGAGGGTGTAGTATATTTATTTGCAAGTTCCTGACAAGGCTAAACGTGACTGTTTGTCATCCTAAATCAGTTGCTAAAACTTATTTAGACAACTGGAGAGATGTCTTGGCAGTTAAGAATATGTACTGCTCTCCCAGGGGAGACAAGTTCAATCCAGCAACTGAGTCAGGTGGCTCACAACAACCTACAGCTCTGGCCCTGGGGGATCCAGTTTTTCTGGCTTGTGTGGTAACCTACACTCACTTGCACATACATACACATAGACAGAATTTAAAATAAATTAAAAAAAAAATCTCCAAAAAGAAGGCTTTGGGAGATACATTGTAGTATTGTTGTTATTTGTTTGTTTTAAATAGACAAATCAGGTTCTGCATACTTGGTTCATATATTTGAAGACTCAGCTCAAATTCTACAAATGAGTCTTTCTGGAGAGCCAGGTGTTCCTTTTAGGTGACTGTTCTGAATGAGATGCCTGATTTGTTTTTTCAAATTATGTTAGCACTAAAAACTAAAGATGTCCCAGAGGTAGCCACTTAGATAAGAAAAGAACACATCTTCACTGAGCATCTGTAGGACACGATGGGAGGTCATGAGGGCCAATTTACATGTACACAAAGTACCACTGATGTGGATATCTTGTAGGAATCAGATAAAACATAGCTGGACACTGTGTGTGTGTGTGTGTGTGTGTGCGCGCGCGCGTGTGTGCGTGTGTGTGTGTGTGTGTGTGTGTGTGTTGGAGGCTATGAGTCAACATAAAATAGCTGATACTGGATGTTCTGGGCTCCCAAAGGTAGAGTAACATAATCTACTTTATAACTATTTTTGGTAGAGTACCGCTTTTGTGTGATTCTGTATAAATATGCCCTTGAATCAAGAGCATTTGCCTTTGCCTTTAGCAGTATGTATATGTACCTGTCTGTAGTACTGTGTGCCTACTGCCATGCAGCTGAGTGCTGCCTGCCTGTGAACTCTCAAAATACCTTTAACCTCCTGGCCTCCCATGACCTTCCTCCTTCCCTGCTATTGGGGCATGGACCTCACAGTAGCTTTTGTTCCGTTCACAAGTTTTCAGTAAGGCTGTCCTTCACTGACTTTGAGCCATTAGTGGAGAAGAGGTGGAAACAAGGACAAGACAGAGTCCTCTACATAGAAGATCTTTAACTCTCAGCTTTCCTTTCCTTAAAAAAAAAAATACATTTATTTGTTTGTTGAGTGTGTGTATGTGATAGGGGGTGGTTTGCTGGGACTCACCCTAGATCCCACTCCCACGAACAAATCTAGTCCAGACAATTAAATTACTAGAGCTCAGAACAGGATCCTCAGAGGACAGCATGTCAACCTACCCAGTGCTTTGTTTGCACTAAAGAACTATGGTCTCTACAATTTTGTGCCTGCTTATCTCTTGCCTTTGTCCCATAAACAGCAACACAAATGAATTAGGGGGCTGGAGAAGTGGCTGAGTGGTTAAGAACATGTGCTGCTCCTGTAGAGGACTCAGGTTCAATTCTCAGCACCCACATGTTGGGTCATACTCACCGCACATGCCCAGTATGAATCCCGGTCCACTGTATCCTACACCTTCTCCAGACCTCTATGGCACCAGGAATGCATGTGGTGCACAAAGATTCTGTAGGTATGCCCTCTTACACATAAAATAAAACCACAGGAGTGCCTGATATACTTGGAACGAATGTTTGTCAATAAGGAAAAGAAAGTTCAGAGAGGTTCTGACATTTCCTGAGTATTAGATAGGCACAGAAAAGGTTGTAGACACCATTTATTATACGAGAAACAAGAAGGAGGAGGAGGAGAAGGAAGAGGGAGTGGAGGGAGGGAAGGAGGAAGGAGGGAAAGAGGAGGAGGAAGAAGAGGAGGGGGAGGGAGGAGGAAAAGGAGGAGGTGGTCATATGTATCTCATGGAAGTAGTTCTGTGAGATCTTAAAAAAGAAGGGCAAAGATCAAAACACAGCAAATCATCAAAAGTGTGCATGAATTGGAGTTGTCTTTCCAGACATTGGGAACAGGGAAGAAAGGCTATGGAAGCCAATGGCATGCTTGTTTGAATCAAGCTAGCATCAAGGGTACTGTCACCAGGTGCTGGCTCTTCATCTCTAGGAGTGGGAAAAAAAAAAGCGCTTTAGCATTTAAGCCTTCTCTCTGCATCCTTTGTGTGATGTGGGAGTAAGATTTCTCCTCTTCTCTGAAACCAACGACATTTCTAGACTTCAGTTTCCATTTCTAGTAAAATAGCTACTAACACAGAAAGTTAATCCATCCTAGGTTTTTATATGTGTAAATTAACACAATTGTAGATTAGCTACTACTAATTAAGTTTGGGACATTCTTTTTTAAAAATCCCACATCACAAGTCAGGCAGTGTATGCCTTTAATTCCAGCACATGGAAGGCAGAGACAGGGGATTGATTGAGGCCAGCCTGGTCTACAAAGTGAGTTCCATGACAGACAAAGCTACAGAGAGAAACCCTGTCTTGGAGGGGGAAAAAAGTCCCAAATTATACATAGCAACATTGTTTAGCTCACCAAGGACCAAGAGGAACATCTCTGGAGGCTACTCTCCATCTGAGATCCGTTCCTACATCCACAGAGTACACAGGTCAGTGGGAAATCTGTGAAACTGAAGCAACTAGCAACTTTTTCTCTGCAGAGTCCTTACCATAAACTGGCTTACCTTGATGAATTGCACAATTCCAAGTACAAGCAAGAGAATGTTTCCTGTGTTGGTGCCTCAGTAACCCAAAGAAGTAGGAATTATTTGTTCAATATTTAAGATGGAAAACTGAGAAATAGGTACTGAATCATTTTGTCAGTCCATCAAACAATTTCTTCTTTACAGATGGCCTCATTCACTAAATCATACCAACTTTTTATACGTCTGTCTATCTATCTATCTATCTATCTATCTATCTATCTATCTATCTATCTATCTGTCTATCTATCTATCTGTAGTGTGAGTGGATCATGTTACAGGACAACTTGCTGGAATTGGCTCTCTCCTCTCACATGGGCCTGGGACTGTATCCAGCAGGAAAGCACCTTTACCTTCTGAGCCATCTTTCTACCTCATTTAAAAAAAAAAAAAGAAAAGAAATATTTCTCAACTGGCCTTTGAAGAATATGGGTTGCAATTTTGATTATCTACACATTGATTTTATTTATTGGTTATATTAAGTTTAGATATTATTTCCCAGTTTTACAAACGTGAAAATTAAGGAACAGAAACAGGCTAAGAGTGGGGGTGGTGTGGAAAATGCTGTGGCTAGGGGTGGGATTCGATTCCATTGGCACATGTGCTGGTTAGTTTGTGTTTTGTTTGTTTGCTTGTTTGTTTTGATTTGTTTGTCCACTTGACACGAGTTATAATCTCTGGGAAGACAGAACCTCAACTGAGGAAATCCTTCCATAAGATTAACCTGTAAGGAAGTCTGTAGGGCATTTTCTTGATGAATGACTAACGTAGGAGGGCCCTACTCACTGTGGGTAGTGCCTAAGCTGCCCTTCCCCCATGGCCCTGCCTTAGTCTCTGACTCCAGGTTCCTGCCTGCTTTCTGCTCTGGCTTTCCTCAGTGAGGAACTGTGACCCTTAAGCTGAAAGAAACTCCTTCCTTCCTAAGTGGGTTTGGGATGTCCTAGTTCGTCATAGTAGTAGAAAGCAAACTAGGGCAGTGTGGGATCTGATCTAGGCTAGTGAGGCTAGGGAAATGACTTGATAAAAAATTGGACCTTCATGAGTCTCTGTTCGAATTAGTCATTTCAGCTGAGATTTGATCATCTGTGTTTATTTTAAACCACTTAGTTTATTTTTTGATTATTCATTAGAGTAGAGGCATGAGTTTTTAAAATCTCTTTTTTCCCCCTCTCAAACAAACCTTTATTGGGCTGGAGAGATGGCTCCGTGGTTAAGAGCACCGACTGTTCTTCCAAAGGTCCTGAGTTCAATTCCCAGCCACCACAGGGTGTCTCACAACCATCTGTAATGGGATCCTATGACCTCTTCTGGTGTGTCTGAAGACAGTAACAGTGTACTCATATACATAAAATAAGTAAATAAATCTTTTTTAAAAATCTTTATTAAGAACTGAACACAAAGCTGAGACAGTAGTAGTTATCCTGAGTCCCAGCCACTCAAGAAGCTGAAGCAGGAAGAACATTTGACCTCATAAATTCAAGACCAGATTGACAACCCAGCAAGATACTATCTCAAAGGACAGCAACAGAGTGATGGCTATGACCCAAGGGATATACTAGACAATGGAGAGGCAAAGAGGAACAGAGGTTTACTACCAGAGACCAGGCTGGCACACTACATTGAATCTCATCTGCATTCTGTAATGTTTGGAAGTCTTCTGGGCACCTTCACCACCTTTCCTATGTTAAGGACTCAGATGGACAATACCTCCTTCTGCAGAACTACCAGCTCCAGCTATGCCTCTATTGCTCCAGTAGTTAACTGTGACTCTGAAGTGTGTTCACACTTTGCTGCTTGTGTGATGCACTTTTCCAGTGAAGAGATCCAGGCTTCTCATTCCTCCTATGGGAACATAGAAGGTAAATAGTGTGGCCTGGAGTAGCTTTACCATCGGGAATAGCTCACAGACTAAACATGACACGCTGGCATTGTAGGATGTGTCTGCCAGAGAAGCAACTTTCAGCATCCAAATTGTAGCAAAAACCAGCCAAGAGGACACAGATCACATCTTTGTGTAGACAGGCTTTGACATCCTTCTCCTTTTTAAAATGAGAATGCTATTTGAAATGGTGAAGAAATTTTCAAATACCTTCCTTGGTTGACACATATGTACATATCTAGCTCTACACCTGATATTTTCCATAGTAAAGTTGAGCTTTAACTTTCTCCTCTGTGGTCACACAGGCCTTTCCCAGAGGAGATGTGCTACCGCATCAGACTATCAGGTCTTTAGAGAGACATTGAAATCCCTCCACATATTCTTGTTAACTAGGTATAAAGGAGTAAATACCTAAAAGGCTAAAAAGATATTTAAGTGTGTGACTATGGTGCTGAGGAAGGAAAGCCTTAGGTCCTTTGGACACTGGCATCGGCTATCATGTCGGTTTATATCTGGAATATCTTTATCTACCTATCATCTATTATATCTATCTATCTATCTATCTATCTATCTATCTATCTATCTATTCTATCTTCATCATCATCATCCATTATATCTATCATCTATCAACTATATCTATCTATCTATCTATCTATCTATCTATCTATCTATCTATCTATCTATCATCTATCTACTCTGTCTGTCTGTCTGTCATCTATTATATCACTGGGAAGCACTGAGCCAAGGTGACAGTCATTGATGAGGTTTTTTTTAAGATAAAGGAACTAGAAATTGCAACACCTTTCTCATGATGTCCAAAATTATTTGGATATCTTCTATGGACTAAGGTAGCTGTAGACATCAGCTTTGGAACAAATCTTTTAGCGAAGAACTGCTCAGTGTGTGATCCTGGTATCCAGCAACATCTGCAACACTTGTGGGTTTGTAGGAGCCACAGATTGAAGGTACTTCCTCTGACTTGTTCAATCAGTCTCACTGGTGATGAGGTCCCAAAGACTCTTCTATCTCTCCTGACAATCCATATGCACACAGTCAACATTTAAGAAGTAGCACTAGTGGACAGATTAAACCTTTCATCTCTTCTTTGGGAGGTGGTGGAACCTTGCCTCAGTCAGCTCCCTACAGTAAAGGTATAAAGTTCTTGGAATGAGGATGCAACCTCATTTTGTATACTTTAAACTCCAGATCTTATTTTGTACTCAAGCTGGTGAAGCTGGATGTGTTTGGTTAGATTTTTATTCTCATTGCTTCAGGTTAAAATTTCAGTCTTATAATTTCAATGATTTTACTTCTTCAGTAGAACTTATTTGAAATACCAAACCTCAATGATCCATGGCCATTTGTTGCAGGCTGTCGAACCTCTGATCTGGAGGTTGAAATGTGTTCAATAATCCAAAATTGCATAATAGTTCTTAGTAGTTGTGCTTTTGTGATATTTTTAAATGAAGAACTTTTGCATCAACAGAAAAGAAACAGTACAGATTTACTTGAATTAACAAAAATAAAAGACTGGACCTGGTGGTATGTGCTTGGAATCTCAGCACTCCAGAGGCTGAGGCAGGGGGATCATGAATTGCAGAAGTGGAATAGAAAATTCAAGGTCACCTATGGTCAAGAAAAGGAGGGAAAGCATCTGGCAGAATATTCCACTTTAGAAACGTTATTACTCTCCAAAAAGGGTTTATCAACAAGGAGAAAAAAAATTACTGTTTTTGGAAAACCATGTGTCATTTTCCATTTATGGGAAATGCCATACATTTACTTCATGCCTTGATCCATTTCATCCAGGAAGGACTCAAGAACTGAAAACACAGGGAAAGCGAGGACTTTTAACAGAATGTGAGGTTTTAGTTTCCTATTCAAACTTTATGTGGTCATGATTCTGCAAAATTCTCCAAGTGTCAAAAATTTAAAGTGATAGCTTACTCTTCTTTGTCCCTGCATGGCTCCTGTCCTGCAATCTGGCCAAAGGCACAGTTGGGCAGTTGAGGGAGCACAAGAAGTGGGCAGCTCCTGGTTGTCTTTCCTGATCCTTTTCTTTTTTTTTTTTTTAATTTTATTTTTTTAATGTGGTATGAGTGTTTTGCCGTGTGTGTGTGTGTGTGTGTGTGTGTGTATAATATGAATTCACCTGAGGCCAGAGAGGGCTTTGGATCCTTGGGAACAAGTCTTAACCACAGAGCCATCTCTCCAGCCGTTGTTCTTCATTTAAAGGTATATTTCAATCAGCCAGTTTTTCACCTCTCCTCGCATAATGAAAATACTTGTGGAGACAGGGTCTTACCAAGTTACTCAGGCTGGTCTTGAACTATATCTGTAGCCCATACAGGCCTTGAAGGTTCCATACTCCCACTTCTGACTCTTAAGTAGCTGAGACCACAGACCTGCACCACCAAGTAAGACTTATATTTTAAATAAGTTATTGATCTGGATGTGGTGGTATACTGTTGTAATGTCAATACATAGAGAGGACCAGGAGTTCAAGGAAAGGCTGGACAGCACAAGGAGATCCTTTCTCAAAGCAACATAGTTGATATTTTATTGAAATACCTGTTGTACAGCCTAGATTTATTTTTTTACTGTCCTCCTTATACCTAAAATATCACAAGAGTAGAAAATCTAACCAATTGATGACAAATGAAAACAAGATGATGTCATTTCAGCAGCCCTAATGACCAACTGTTCATCTGTGGTGTAATCCCCTCTCATATAATTTTCTGATGTGTATTATAAGGTTGAGATAATTCTGAAGACTGCTTTCCTTCTATAAGAACATATATAACAAATGTTCATAAACATTTGTTACTAGGAACAAAATTTCATAAAACATCACTTAATATGCTGCATGTTGCCCTACAGGGACTTGATTGTATCCTACAAAATAAATTGCAATTAAGTTTAATGTCACAAAAATATTGGATAAACACTGGGGTCTTGTTCCTTTAGACAGGAAGTGAAGCTGAGATAGATACCAACAGAATCCTGTCAAACTAAGCAACTTCTAAAGGGATATAGAATAATGTCTTTATGGCAAGACTATGTCAGGTCTGTGGCATCACAGAAAATGTCACAGAAAGACACAAACATATTCGTCTGTGGTTTCTCAACAGGGGAGCCAAAACATGTTAAAAAAATTATAATTCTTAAATTGTGTTTTTGCTTTGCTAGTAGTAATCACACACTCTGCCCCTCCCTCCTTTCCTTCCCTCTCACTCACTCCTTTCATCTCTCCCTCCCTCCTTCCTTCCCTCCTTCCCTCCCTTCCTCTCTCCCTCCCTCCCTTTCTTCCTTCCTTACCTTTTTCATCTCTATGTTCCATCACTTATAAGCCCTCTCTGGGTTAACTCCAGTTCCTCTGGGCCCACCTCTCCTCTCTCTAGCTCTCTTCCTTCCAAGCATCCATCTGCTGTAACAGTAACAATATGCTGCCCATGAAGGTGCTGACAAGACTGAGGACTCAGATGGGAAAACACATTGTAATGCATGGTAAAAATGACGCCTCAGTAATGGAGTCTGTGACTTATGAACACAGCCTGAGCGTCCCATGTGCCCAAGAGACTGTTACTTGTGGCAAAAAAGGACTACTTGGATCAAATTAAACACAAGTAAAACATCTTCTTTGCAATATAACTTAAATATTTTTGTGAGTTATTAAGTTGCATTTTCTAAATTTTTTTGATAATTTTATAAAATGCCTTTCAGTACGGCATTCTCTGCATGGCATTCTTTACCAAAATGTCTCTGTAAAACACAACTACAGTTCTCACAGGCTTTATTTTCTGCATAATGATATGTGAACATGTCATGTGAATCATGTAGATCATGGGAACCTTTATGGATTAGAACACAGAATTTGAATTTCATGGACCGTGCTAAAATTCAGGAAAATTGCATTTGGATGCAAGGAGGGAAGAGAGACATGTGGATTGAATTTTCTTCAAGACACACGAAGGCGGGGGTGGGGTGGGGTGCTTAGAACAGAGTATATCTGGACTTCTGCCAAACTCGTGCCATTTAAACAATAGTTTAAACTGAATTCAAAACCCAAGCAGAACCCTTCAATCAACCCCAAAGGGCGTGAGGTAGACCTGGAACTTGAGCTTGGAACGATAATATGAATGGAAATACTTTGAATGAGCAACAAGGTTACTTTGAGCTCCAAGAGACTGTTTTGCCCTCCAGAATTCAAGGATTCACCATCTGTGTTTGGATCCCCACTCTGCCCTTAAACCCTAGTTAGCCCTGGTTTTCGTCATTATTTTTTAGTTCCCCATTTCAACACTAACTCTACTCTGCTCTGCCCCCTGCACTCTGTGCAGAACTACTCACAGACACAGCAGTCTTGTCACAAACACTACCACCCAAGACAGGAATGAGCATGCCCCACAAGTATCCTCGCCCCCAGTGAGGAATGAAGATGCTTTTGTGTGGAAGCTCTCTGTTATCTTGTGTACTGAAGGGGAGGCTATAATGGCTCATGACCCTTCTCCTGAGGAGATCTATTTCCATGTTCTCCTCTGGCTACTGTACTGGTGCCAAGCTGGCAAACATCACCTTTGAGCCCCAGGAGGATATGTGTTGATTAGCCTTCCAACCCCCAGAACAAAGATGCTTGGAATTCAGCAGTGCCACTTTCAGTTAACTGGCTTGGATTCCTGTGCATGCAACTAGTTGTCCTCCCTGGCTGGACCAATGCCAGATTACTTGAGATAATTGACCACAAGCCAGCCTGGCTGACAGACTTCCTAAGTGCCAGATGCCAACTGTGCCAATGGGCCCTTGCAGGAGGGAGGGCCTGCTTTCCTTTAGACCATAGCTAAATGGGGCTTCATTTCCTCTCAGAATTTACTCTGTATTTTTAGGGGTATAAAGTAAAATCAATTGATCCAAGTTCTTTTCTTTCTGTCTGTAAGGACAGCCACACTAACCTTCTCTCCTTTGTTGCACTTTTTCACTTTCTCAGGGGTTCTGCTGGCTCAGTGAAGTCGAGCATGGGCTGAAAAATTGCAGCCAATATTTACCACCTTGGCACCTGAGTGTTCTGTCCCCAGTGCCTGTGTCCCTACACCTGTGACCCAAGAAGGTTAGGCATTAGTGTTTCTTCTTCGTCCCACTTATGTCTCAAGTTAATTTTCTGTTTTCTAATATATAAAGGGCAGCTGCCTTTGAGCTCCAATAACACCACACACCCTTCAGAGAGCTACTTCAGTACTGTAGTAACTATTATCCCTATACCAGCTGTCAGTGACTTATATAAATTCAATGTTTTGATAGTGGCCAGATGCCTAACAGCACGTTTGAAATCAACACAGGAGACTTTAAGCAGGCCTGTTTTGGCACATGACCCGAATAATCTGATCCCCATAACAAGCAAGGGGCTGAGGACTGGACACTGTTCTAGTGTCCCAGAGATGTGTCACCAGTATTCTGCCAGGTTCTGCAATACCAGCAGCATCTGCTCATTGCCTTTACAGCATAGTCAAATCCCATCTGAGTTGGAAAGTCTGGGATTAGGGTCAGTGTTTAGCTGGGGACACCCCTCTCCTTTAGCATCACATCATGCACAGCTTCTTTGGGACACCAGGGTTCTTTCTGAAACAAGAACTTGACACAATCATGCTGTAGTTTACTTTGTCTTCCCACGAACGGCTTGCTCTTTTTTTTTTTTTTTTTTTTAATTAAATGTTTTGAAAATGAAAATTCTCCACTGAAGTAGAAAGGTTTTCCCGTCAGGGGCCAGGAATAGGAAGAGTCCTAGAAAATGGCGAAGGTCTACTACTTGTCTGCTTCCTTTTCGGGGCAGAGACACATAAGATCCAGAAGTAGGACTCTAGACACCATTAAAAAGTACCAGGAACCATTCTGGCTGATCCCAAAGCAAGAGAGTATCTTTTCTTAGAGAAACTGTTGAGATTCAGCGACTCTTTCTTCGAGTCAAATGTCTACAGATCCCTAAACTAGGCACCCACCGGGTCTTCAGCCACCAACTAATTGGAAAGTGGGCAGAAAAGCCAGCCTCAAAAATCTCCCCTAATCTCTGACTCCCATATCCGTGTGTCCCTGGCCATTTTTTCTCTTTCTACTGCCTAACACTAGTGGAGTGGAAAACCCACAAGAGAGCTAAGATGTGTCAAGTGTGTAGTGACACACTGTAATGAGATTTGTTTTAAAGGGGGAGGGGTGGGGTGGGCACAAACACCTCTGTTTTTAAAGGATCTAACCCAAACACATCCCAGAGATCTTGCTGTGAGTATGAGTAACTCTTTTTGTCTCTTTACGTTCTTCTAATGAAAGATCTGAGGAATTTCTTACGCTTGAAGCTTAGAGAAAAACTGGCTTTCAGTGGAACATTGCTGGAGGTTAGAAGGAGGCGGGAAGGAGCCTGCACGGAAGCCCAGTCACGGCTTTCTGAGCGCTCAACTCTATCCCCACCCCAACATGCCTGCCTCTCACCTGCTCTCCCCGCATCTGCCCTGCACCTGGAGTCCTAACCTTGAGTGCCAGGCTGCCAGCGGTTAGCATTGGAGGTCCAAGAACTGCCTGTGTCCTCTCTGCTTCAAGTCTGTAAGCAGTCACCCGACCACCAGGAGACTCCATTCGCAGACCTCCCTTCCCTGTGCTGGGTAAGCAACAGGTCTGCCAGAACGCAGTAGACTTCCCACCCACCCACTTAAGAATTTACTACGAAGGCAGTAGCAATGCCGACTGCTTCCAACCAAGCTGCTCTGGGCCAGCCCTAATCCAGCCCCACATCTGCTCCATGGACACCGAGCCTGACCCGCCTGTCCTTGGCAACCTCTGAAAAGGTTGTCGATTGGTGGTGATAGGAAAATATTACTGTTGCGTGTTTTTTTCTTTATCAATTTAGACTCTAATGTTGACGGAATGAAGTTCAGTTAGGAAAGTAGAGATTAGAGAGCTGATGAACGAACGAATCGAATTGGGCAAAGAAGGCTGTCCCCAGAGATGGCTCGCCTCCGCCGTTGACCTCACACTTCTTAAATCTCCGAAGTTAAATTAAGGAGTAAGAGAAGATATTCAACCGTGGCCTCGTCTCCTAAGAAGAGAATACCCTCACACGGCACTGGTATATCCAGAGAGACGTTTTAATGAACACCTGGCACAACATCGGCAAACAGGAACGAAGCCACAACGCGAACACAGAGCTGACACAGGCCAGACGGGGCTTGGAGCCAGGGCCACTCCGCACCCCTCTCTAAGTTTGTTGCTAGTAAAGCGCTGTTCCTGGCTTTCAAAACCCCAGGAAGGGCAACAGTGATTTTATTCACAAACTGCAATTGAAGAATTCTCCTGAAAAGACACGCAGCGAGCAAAGGTGACCCCTCCCCATTTGTGCTAGAGGAGGTGGGAAGCGGACAGTCACCCAAACACATACCCCCACCCCCGACGCGAGTCCCTCTCCTCCAGGAGACAAGGCTTCCTCACGCTAATCGGGTAGAGGAGCAAAATTCCGTGGTACAAGTGACTTTTTTTTTAAAGTCCTAATGGAACTGGTCGTGGGAATGAACTGCGTTCTCAGGCTTCGTAACGGATTCTCATCCGATTGATACACAGAGGAGTCGCAGGTGGAAAGTCGCCTTTATTGTCTCTCTCTGGGGGCTCCCCAAACTTTACTTTTGGAATCTGGAGCTTTGCTCTTTAAGCCGCCGCCTTTCTCTTTTGTGAGAACTAATTACTTTAGCTGTTGCTACTACCCTCCTCGACCCCGGGTCACAGTCACGAAATGTAACCGTTTTTCAAAGATCCCACTGACCGCCTCCGCCCCCCGCAATCCCCCCCCCCCAGTCACAGCGACTTTATTCCTGGCGGCGTTTTCTTGTCCATTTTTCTGACCACGGAAATAACTAGACAAAACGAATCCTTTCCCTTACCATCTAAGGCGAGTTTTCCTTAGTAGGGAGGCGGCTGCGGACTCCAGCCGACTGAAGCTTGGATTTTGAAATCCATTTCCGTCTCTCTGTTGTGCTTCTCCCGGGTGAGATTGACCAGGTCCTGCTCCAGGAAAGACATGAACCCTACTTCCTCTTTGCCTGAAATTAGTTTTCCCTGACCACTTTTGCTCCCCCCACCCCATCCCGTAACGTACCGATTTTTATTACAATAGAAACTCTTACCTGGGAATGGGCTTTCATTAATTAATCTGATTTACAAGATAGTATAAACACAGACACCAGGAGGTTACATTTATTCAGACCAGTGCAGCATTTAGCTCAATGCCAAGTTTGCTGACCTCTCTGGGGCACCCTCTCGGTCTGGGACCGTTGTCTCAGTCTCTCGACAGGCGTCTTCTCTCCGATCGCGGGGTCCCCTAGGAATGCACCAACACCGAGTGCAGGGAGCCCCCTTGCTGTCAGCCCTGCCGGCTGAGGTGGGCTCCAGGAGAGGGCCTGTGGGTGAGGCGGCGGCGGCGCACACGGTGGAGGGAGCAGGCAGCTGCTGTGACACCGTGGGGACAGCCAACGCCGGCGGCAGCGTGGTCACGGGTGGTAGCGCAGGCGTGGGCTTGATGGGCACCGGTACAGCTGGCAGGCTCTGGTTTGCCGAGTGACACAGAGCCTTGACTGGCACCCCGAATGCCCCATACTCCGGCCCTACCGGGACTCCAGCTGCGGCGGCAGCAGCGGCGGCCGCGGCCACCGAATCCATCACGCCAACATGAGGCCACACGGAGCCGACAACATTGCCAAGCTGGCTTGGCACGGGGTAGCCCAAGTGGTGCATGACCGACGCCAAAGGCAACCCTCCAGCCTGCAGCACGCCCTTGTAGTCCCGCCCGATGATGTTCTCTATCGCGAACGGGTGTTTGAAGCCCGTGGTGGACGCGGCGGCGGCAGCGGCGGCGGCGGCGGCGGAGCCCAGCCCGTAGGGTGGGAACTGAGACAGACGCCCCACGCTGCCCACCGCCGCGGCCGCCGCTGCAGCCGCCGCCGCCGCCACGGCCGCCGCCTCCTGCATCTTGCCGGGATGGGACGTCTGCGGAGGCTGCGACTGCGGCGGCGGCTGCTGCGCGGGCTGCGACGGGAGGTGTGGCGGCTGCGGAGCCGGAGCCGGCTGCTGGTGGAAATAGGGCACCATGTGCGGCGGCGGTGGCGGCGGCTGCGGCGGGTGGTGATGGTGGTGATGGTGTGCGGCGTGGTGGTGATGGTGGTGGTGGTGGTGCGCGTGGTGGGGATGGTGGGGGTGCAGGTGGCCTCCGGGCCCGGTGCCGGGCGCGCCCTTGCTGCTTCCTGAGTGTAGGTGAGCGTGGTCCGCGCGCAGCACCTTGAAGCGCTTGCGGCGCCGCAGGAAGCTGCCGTTCTCGAACATGTCACCGCAGTCTGGGTGTAGCGCCCAGAAGCTGCCCTTACCCGGTTGGTCCGGCCTCCGAGGGATCTTGATGAAGCAGTCGTTGAAGGAGAGGTTGTGGCGCAGGCTGTTCTGCCAGCGCTGCGTGTGCTCGCGGTAGTAGGGGAAGCGCTCCATGATGAACTTGTAGATGTCGCTCAGAGGCAGCATCTTCTCAGCCGAGTGCTGGATGGCCATGGCGGTCAGTGAGATGTACGAGTAGGGCGGCTTTTGGTCGCTGTAAGAGCTCTTCCCCGGCCGTGGCATCTTCTCAGGCTCCTCCACCTCCGTCCGGCCCTCAGCGGGCCTCAACGCCTCTCGGAAAGCCGGATCCCAGGCCTAAGTGTCCCCACGAACTCTCCACCTGCGCAGGCAGATACCCAGCCTTCTCGGTCCCCAGATCCCCTTTGCCTTGGTCCTCCTCCTTCAGGGAGATGCCCGGGTCCCCGCAATTGGCTTTTTGGGCCAATACAGCTCTGTGGTGCTCACAACTTTTGGTCTTGACCGTCGTGGACAGGCCGTCACAGTAGCCAGAGAGACTCGCCAGCTTCACCTCGCTTTTCTCTGAGTCTTCCTCCTCTCGAATGACCAGACTTGAGCTCTAGAGCGAAAGGCTGTGGAATGAGTTTCCTTTTGATCTCTTTTCCCTTTCTCAGTACAAAGGCAGCTCAGGTCAAACCGACTGGGCAATGGAGACTAGCTTTTTAAGCTCGAGTCCACACTAGCTGTCTCGAGGCCACTGGTGACCCGACTTTCAACGCCCTGGAAGCTGACCTGGTACAGGGTCTGTCCGCGCTGGAGTTCAAGTCTTACAGAAGGGAATAGACAGGGTAAGAAAAGAGAGAGAGATTGAGAGCACTCTTCTCTCCTATCAGCTACTGTACGTACGTACCCTCTTTTTCAGGAGATCTGCAGCCAAGCTGAAGATGGAAGAGGCATCGAGCCCTAGGTGGTGGTTCCGAGGAAAAAAGTTTGGTGCTGTCTACAGCAGCGGCGCCTGCAGGCTCTATGGAGAGGAGGGTGTTCAGAACTCCCGGAGCTACCCGCAGGCTGCAGGGGGCGTCTGCTTAGACAGGCTAGGACCCGGCTCGCCCGGTCCCCACAGCCGTCTGAGCTGCAGCTGCAGCCGCTCTGCCCTGCGGGGTTGGAGAAGAAACGCTGCTGTGACAGCGACGCGCTCTCCTGGCTGCGTTTTGTAATGGTCCCCGAGACGCCGAGACCCCTGCAGCTTGCGCTTCGAGACTATCACATGACCGAGGCTGAGGGACTCCGCCGCCGCCTCCACAGCCTCTTCTTTTGCTGAAGAAGGGGCAAGAAGGCACAATTCCTCGTCCCCGCCCCTTCTCCATTTCCACTGGGCACCCCGACCCTTCGCTTTCACTACTCGCTTGCCAGCCCAGGCCCCAGCAGTCTGACCACTGAGAAGCGGTCACTGTTTGGTCGCGGGGCCTGCTGTTCCACAGGTCTAAGACACACAGCAAGGGACCACGGCACTGCTTTCTCACGGGTCCTCTCTTGCATAGCTCTTTCCCTTTATCCTTCAGTCTTTTCACCCACCCTCTCCTAGTTTTCCCTGTGTGCTAGCCACTAGGTCTCCAGTTTGGAGCATCATCATCTCCAGCTGCTTTTTTTTTCTTTTCTTTTTTGGAGAAACAGAGATGCCCAGAGGGCTGTAGGTGGAAGCCAATAGAAAGAAGAGCTGGGGCTTTTTTCTTCAAACGCCAACTTGGTTCAGATTTTAATTAGGCATGGGCCTACAGATCGGCCCGGTCTGCGCACCAGGTTCAAGGAGGCACGAATTGCTCTTTGCACTCCAGAACCTTGGTTTAGAGGGAAGAAAGATAATAGAGGGAGGGAATTAGGAGGCCAGAAGCTTGGCGGGTAGAAAAACCCCAACACAGTCTTCCTGAAACGGGCGGACAGACCGCATGAGGTCTCTTTGGGGTGGCAAATCGAAGTTAGGGGAAGAATGAGGAGTTGGGAGCCGAGGAGAGTCGTCACCTAATTGTGCAGCTACTTTCCTTACCAAGGGAGGAATATCATTAAAATCACTCAGGAAGCCAAGACATCGACCAAGCTTTGGTGTGACCTGTAAGGGAGCAGGGGCTGAGCCAGGGGTAAAGGTCTTCCCTGTTCTTCCCCACCCCCACCCGGGCTTGGTTGCTGCACGTATCCCAGAAATGTCAGAGCCTATTCAAAGAACCTACAATCTCATTCTGGTTTGGGCTACGTTTGTCCTCAAGGTGGTAGGGAAAGAAGCATTTAGAAACAACCATCCTCTCTATTCCTGTCTCTGGGCCTCAGTTTCAGTATTTTTTCCCATAGTTGGAAAATTTAAGAGTTCTTTCCAGTTCCCTCACTTGAGAGCAGTTAAAGGCTGCAGGTGCCTCAGAATTTAATTTTTTTCTCTGCTAAGCTTAAACCCCAAATCAGAAGTCTTTGGCTCAGTGGCTAGAAAGGTGGACTTTAACCTGTAATCTTGGCTACAGGTCCAAGGAAACCAGGATTTTGGTAAGTGGTAAAGTGTGTGTGTGTGTGTGTGTGTGTGTGTGTGTGTGTGTGTGTGTTTGGTTTCTCCGTAGAGACCCTGGAGTGAGGCAAGCAGGGCAGATTCTTCACTCCTCACCCCTTCCTTAAGCCGGCAGCAACCCTCTGGCTCCTGCTGTTTGGCCAGTTAGTCCTTCTAGGATAGGACCTATCCTATCAGATGGGTGGTAAGGTCAAATGTGTAAGAGGATAAGGGTGTGTGTGTGTGTGTGTGTGTGTGTGTGTGTGTGTGTGGGGTGCAGCCTCTTCACCTGGCCTTAGAAACAAGAGGATGCACCTCACTATCATTTCATGACAGGAACTTTTCTCCCGCCCAAGAAATTTCTGCGAGATTTTTCATGAACTGAGACAGTTTGCAGAGACCAGCAGCGGAGCGACCCCGCAAAGTCCCAGAGGATTTCCTAGGAAGCCCAGTTACAGTGACAGCCAGGCGGGTCACTCCTACTCCTGTTCAACCCTGCAGGCTGTGGTCTACCCCTTGTGACGCACCTACGGGCAGCTACGCGTCTGGAGCTGAAAGGCGGTTCGGTAAACGACTTCTTTTGTTGATGCTTCGGTGTGGCATCTCTTCCTTGGGATCCGAGACTCGAGGTGCCTCCTTTCTGGGATCAGCTGAGGACATGTCCTCCTGTGGGCTAGTGGCCTGCGGGTCATCCGGGAACCCAGCGAAGGGAAGAAATTTTTTCTGGGCGTGCGCGGCAAACCAGCCTACAACATGAACCCTGAACCTTGCAGCTGAGAGGCCAGCTCTCTTTAGAGTCGGGCAACCACCCGCCACCGCCACCTTGAGTTAGTCGCCGAGGGACGCGAGACGGGTGGTCTGTGTCTCCAGCCTAGGCGAGCCAACAGCGTTCGGCAGCTAGCTCCTTGCAACTTAGATCAAGAAAGAGCGGGGAAGGCCGAACGCAGCTCCGGGGGCCCCAAGCTGTCGCATTCAGTGTGGATTTGGCAAGGGAAGAAAAAAATGTTGCCCATCACCGGGCTCCTGCTGGTCCCACGGGGCCAAGAGAGCCGACGTATGGGACCATTAGGACCCAGGAGAGCGGGC